>QLOH01000009.1:2400000-3834458 GCA_026901365.1 Sesbania bispinosa | reverse complement strand
TATCTTAACAATACAGTGAAGAAGGGCACAAATAGAGAGATTTTGATTTAACTGTTAGAAACTTACTAACTGAAGATTGTTAATTGCCAAAAAAAGACTAAAAAATAACAAAAGGATACAAATGCAGCATCCATCATACTTTGGTAGTCCACTGAAACACAGAAATGTATGAATACCATGTCAATGAACGTACAAAATAAACTTCATCCCCCAGAATTTTATAACTGGAATTTATTCAAGACAGGATAGTTCTTACTGGAAGTTCACAGGAGACACAGTAATGGAGCTATTTGCATCGAAAATTATTGTTCCTTTAACAGTTGGTTCATTTCTTCTAGTCCTATTGAACAGAGAACAACATAAAGTCTTAGTAATCAGTGTTTCCTGGACATAAAGAGAAACCAGAAGGAACACCACATATAAACCAACTTGTATTCCATTCTCCCTGTTGTAGGGTCCAAGACCACCCATCGTTCATTCCATTTTCTTAACTGCAAACACAAAAATAATTGGCATGAAGAAGCTAATAAGACAAACAGAAACATCATGGAATTTCTAAAAGCATCATCAGGATTCAAGACACTAAAATAGCAATGACCGTTTAAAGGACTACAAGACCCACTACGTATTGGAATTCTCATATGATTACTACTACCATATCCTTGCAAAAAAGAGGGAGAGGGGACTTGGAGCTGAATTTGCAAGTATGAATACCCAGAAACAAAAATAAATACCCTGAAAATACACGGATACACCCAATTGATCAAAAATAAATACCCAGAAACAAAAAGGTTAAAGAGGGATGAGATTACTGTTTCAGATCGCTTGAGAAGTGGTCCCTGCAGTAAGTTTCTACCAGAACCCGAAGCTAGCTGGCGCTTGATCTTCTCCAAGCTATTCTCTGTATCCGCAGTAGCTTGCTGTAACATTTCATTTTAGCTCAATATTCCAACCATCTCTCACTCACACAATATAAACATACATACGTTGATAGATAGATAGATAGAGTGAGAGAGAGAGAGAGATACCGGAGAAGCACCGCCGGGAGCCATAGTCGTGAAGATCAAGAATTGTCTGAAGCAATAAGGTTACGAGTGATATTCCCTAACATTATTTTTATTATATTCATTGTGCTATTTTATCCGAAAAGTATTTATTTTTATATAATTCATATCTTTAAGTATATCTCCATTTTTAATTATAGTATAATTAATTTGAATTATAATTTAATTTAAGGTTTTTTTTTTGACGAATTTAATTTAAGGTATTAACTAAGGTGTACAAATAGTTATATTTTAATACTTGTTTAGCTGAATACAAGTAATTAAAATAAATATTTGTGTGTGTGTACCCAAGTTAACCGTATTGATTAAATATAATATTATTTAATTGAATGATCCAAATTTAATTTAATGAAACGATTTCAAGTATGTATGTTAACTTATTTTGTATTTTGCAAAGGAGGGTTTCTGGTTTCATCTCGTTGAAAATATTTTTGGTAGCACTATGTTTTTGAAGTCTGACTCCCTAATTTGTCTTTATCTCTAGTTATTGATCATTTTCATCATTCCAGTTCCAAGGCTGTATTACATTGGCATGTGTAGGGGAATTTTTCGTTCAGAAAAATGAAGGAAATGCTAGTGATTTAAGCAATGCAAATGATTCTAACAATTAAGTGTTTGTTTGTTCCCAATTGTGAACAACTAGTGTGTGGCCCCGTGCACTAGCTAAGCGTCTAAATATGAGTATTCTATGTTAGTCCTGACATGTAATCTACGATTAATTTAAGTTAGGGAAAAAATAGAACTGAATATATAGAAATATATGAATATAAGGATTAGCAGTGGAACAGGCAACGAAGCATCACATGCTTTTTAATCCCTTATTTTCACGGGCTAGTATAAGGATTAGCAAGGCTAGTATAGTGGAGCAGGCAATGATGATCCAACACAACAAAAAGTATTATTAAAATAATATGATATTAACCAAGTTATTTTTTAAATTTTGAAAAAAAAATATATCTTTAATTTCTTAACACTGTTAAAATAACTATTATGAATTCAATCGATTTTTAATTTTAATTTATAACTTTTGAAATAAATTCTATCAAATAAATCAATTTTCTAAAATACTTTTAATTTAATTTTGTTATATTAAAAGATTCTTTAATTTAAAAACTTAATGGTTCTATAATAATTTAATTATTCTTTAAATGTCAATTAATATTAAAGAAACAAAAAAGTTTTTTTTTCCTAAACAAAGAGAATTGTTTGCTAGTAGGGGTGGAAACAGGTCAGGCCAGGCCAGGCTTTGGCAGGCCTGAGCCTGGCCTGACTCCTAATTTTTAAGCCTGAGTCTGGCCTGTTATCTGTTATAGACCTTTTTGTAAGGCCTTTTAAGCAGATTTTTTTATATAATTTATTTAATATATTCTATTTTTTTACTATATTATAATTTTTTTAATTATATTTATAGTTATTTATATAATTAATTTAATATATTATATATTATTATATTAAACAGACCGGCCTGTAAAGCCTAATAGGCTTTTTCATAGGCCTGAAGCCTGGCCTATTTAACTAAACAGACCTTTTAACAAGCCTTGGCCTGACCTTTTTAATAAACGAGTCAGGCCAGGCCATAAATAGGCCAGGCCGTAGGCCCCTGACAGGTCGGCTGGCCTATTCCCACCCCTATTTGCTAGAAAGAAAATGAATAAGAAACAAAGACCTATAAGCCCCTTCAAATGCACCCAAATAAAATATAAACCCAAGCAATCAATCATAGGCGCCAAAGATCGGTAACACTGTGAGCCGAAACCAACCAAATTTGATTGATAAATGTTGCTCCAAACTCCAAATAATTACCAATCGGGATACGAAACTATGTGGGCATGTGAAGTTATAAAACATCAATCTTTCTGTTGTAAATAAACCATCAAATTTTAAGTATCAACTTCAAATTGATACTTCAACAGTGAGTCAATTCAGTGTAGCCTATAAACCATCCACGACAAACATTCTACTGCTGAGTATAAAAACTGAAACATACACCAGCCCCCCAAAAAGTGCAGAGACACCAGCAACCAAATAAGAAGGAAAAAGTTGTAGGATTGAGACAAACTTCAGGACATCCACACTTAATTCCTATTGCACCAGTGCTACCATAAATTGAAAATTGGTTCCAAAAGACCATTAAGTATCAGAAAATGAGAAAACTCCAACAGGCAGCGGATATCTGATACTCTAAAGTGACCTGGTGAAAAACTTTCAACATATAAAATTGCAAAAACCAAGATATATAGGAGTGACTATATAAGGCCCCCAAAAAGGTGGGAATCCACACTATGCAGCCCAGCAAATTAAAAAAGGAAAGTTATAACACAATATACTTTCTGTCGTGAAATAACATCTCAACTTCCACACAGTAGATGGCAAGTAACCATTAGCCCCCAAAAAACAGAACAGAAGAAACATTGCCAATTGAATGAAGAATATACCATTTAGACACATAACATGACAATAAAACAACATTGGAACGTAAGATCATCTTCTACTTTTAAAATAAACATCTGGTAGTTTTGACCAAGAAGAAAAAGATAGTAAATACAATATATATATATATATATATATATATATATAAATGTATTTATGTATATAGATAAGGATGGCAAAATAACCATATAAAAGTTAAAAATTGAAAAATATAAAAAAATGACCGAGTTTAACAAATGAAATGAATAAATAGTAACCGTAAGTAAAAATAAACATTTTCAATTATAGTTTATAAATAGTAAAAGTAAACTTACTTTCCTCTAAGCGAAATCAAAACTCTAGAGGTTGAAAGTTCTACTTGGTCTTCACACAGAACCTAAGGTCCATTTGATCGTAAGCCTTTTAGAAATACAGTAGGTGAAGAGATCAAAATAAATGTACTGAAGCCAAAACCAACAACAATTTCTTAGAGTGGGTGAAGGGTTATGTTTAGTCGAAACTAAACCTAGATAAAATCCAAAGCACCGACTGATGCAGAAACATGAAATCTATACACCGTGAAACATAAGAACCAAAACCAATAGAAAAATCAGCCACAACAACAATAGTGAATTAGAAGCATGACAGTAGAATAAATACAAATGTGTCACACATGTTTCACAAAATCATAATGATAGTTGGACAGGCAACATGACAACAGCTCAACATCCATAAGGCAATCGAAGAGCACCACTGTAATCCAGAAAATCACAAAGTACAAGTGATATACACCCCAATGAATAAAACATCAAGTATCCACCAAACATAATAAGTAAACAAATGGAGCAGGTTGAGCAGCCTCCAAAAATCTCAAAAAAATTAAGGCAAGCAATGGGATAACCAAACCAGGTAGAAAATGTGAATGATAATTTTACTTGACCTCATCTAAACATATGAAAACAAATTAAACAAACTTGATCTCATGTTTGATTTCAAATTGTTCTAAAGATAGATTCAATGCATCCCTAACTTTGAAATTTCAAATCTCTATAGAATCAAATAGTTGCACAATTTCCAATTTCATTTATTAAGATTGACTGCAACCCACCTATGAATTCTTCAAAGGCTGCAAGAGTGAATGTACCAAGACAATGAATTAGTTAAGAAGCCGCCAATACTTATCATTTTGTTAGAATTTTCAAATAAAGGGAGATGACATTGTAATGAAAACCTTATGAGATTTTAATGAAAACCTTAATCTTCCTCCACCTTATGAATTTTTAAACCTAAGATTTCTATAATTTCTATTACCCTTATTTACTACTTATCTGGGTCTAGTAATATGCCTTTAAAAAATTTTAAAGCACCTTAACCTTGCACTTTTTTTCTCTAAAAAAATTGAAAATAGCCACACATCAAAACAAATATTACACCTAAGTAGTTGTAATTGTGATGTAATCCTACTTTGAATAACTAAATGATCACTGGAAAGAAAATTGAGTAAGTAAATAGATTGTGGGCAAATAAATAAAAGCAAAAGAAATTAGAGTTACATCCATTAACTTATTTGAAGAAAACGTTTTATTGGTGATTTGTATCCCCGATTTCTTCACACCTTCTATAGTAAAGTCAGTAATATTAAATCACATAGACATGTAGGTTACTTCAGCAACTGATCCCTTTAAATGTAATTAGCACTTCTTATCCACAAAACCCCAAACATTATAAAGAGTACCCAGCCAACAATGAGAAACTTTGAATTTGAAAGGAAAAGTACAAAGACTAATGATGCATGAGAAAATCAAAGATCACTAAAAAGATAAGTTTAACATATAAGTGAATCAATTGATTTACTGTTTAACATTTTAAGTTATAATAATTCAATCTCAAATTTGGTGTGTTTTTCTCCTATTTGTTTATATAAACTTCTAGTTAGCTTCTCACCTGGTTTCAAACACAACATTATCTCCCACTCTTAAATAGGTTCTGCAATAGAGAATATGATGCTACAAATTCTACATAGATATTTCAAGAAATACAAAATCATCATATAAAATTTAAATATTTAAAGAAAAAATTTCTTTACCAGGCTTACCATAATTGAACACATTACTTTCTGCAAGCTCCACTCTATATATCTTATATAGAAAATTTATGTATCTAAAAGTATAGCTATAAAAGCCTCCTTGTTTTTTGAAAAATTAAACAGTCCAAAGCTCTTGTCAAGAGGCCATTATGTGAGTTGAAGATGTAAAGAGTACATGAAATATAAGAAAATGACAATGGATAGAATTTTCCTGCCTTTCCAAGGGGCATTTTTTGTTAAGCTCAATGTTTTTGCAAGTAAAGCTGCAAAAATTATGTAAAAAACGTGTAAAGGAAATCATATATGCAAAATCCACTATTCACAAAAATAGAGTTAGGAGAATCTTGTCACTTCTATTTGACCCAAAATTGGTTGCTCTATTTATTAAAAAGCTAACCAATTCATTGAGGAAAGAAACTGATCAACCCCAATGACCTTTATCATTTGAGACATGTATATTGTGGTTGAAAACAAATAGATTACCAGTGTAATCAATTATGCCAAAGCAAGACTAAAATTAATTAATTATTTAAATGACAACTTACTTGTAGAGAATCAATTGAAAGATATTAGTGCATTCTACAGTGTAAATAGTCGAGTCTTATTTCATCTTCATGTTATTTAAGCAATTCCATAGCTGCTCTGGTAAATTGGGAAGAAAAAAATAAAACAAAATCAATATCATTTATTCATTAATTCATAGTATGGTTAGGATCTCATACCCTTGCTACAAAGTTGCTTCTCTGATTGTGTTAGATGCCTTCAAGTTTAACATCCTCAAAACATCAAAACGTTGGCTATAATCTCACGTTCGTTTCCAATGTGGGAAGTGTTCAGAGGTGTCAAGAAAGCTATGATTTTTCAAGCAATTTTTGGTGGTGGTGGCATCCATTGTAAAAGAAGGAAGTATATTATGGGGATGTGGCTATTAATCGGAGGAAAGCATCGCTCCTTTACGTGGATGGATCAGGGGAGAATTTTGCAGATGGTGATGGCTCTTTGTTCTCACCCTTTGCACCTTCTGCAACTTACAGGATCAATACCCAAATTTTTGTTGTGTGCCGATCGTGTGTAGAAGAGAGGAAAGGAAAATGAAAAGATAGAGAAATCAGAGAAGAGCGCACAAGAAGAAAATGTTTTGAAATTTCAAAAGAGAGAAATGGGTTTGATCTGATGTGAGATCCCTTTATTCACACGCCTCCTCTGACTTCCAAAGCAAGACAACAAAGAAGCTTCCATTTCCCACGCAGCATTAGTCCCAATAAAGCACTTTCTTCTACAAAATACACAATCTAGGTTTACAGCTGTAAAGCATTACCTATTCAAAATAAAATTTGTTCATGAAAGGAATTTTACAATGTAAATTGCGGGTAATCCATGAACAGTGAAAAAATAACCTCTAAACATAGAGGTCTGTAAAGGTTTAGATAAGAATCAATTAAGTGTCCAATGTGATTTGTAATTCATCCATCATTCATCTCCTACAATTAATTTTATGCAACTCTAAACTAGGGACGGATCCGGAAATTGATCGAACAGGGGGTCGGAAATATTAATAAACAACTGACTTAAAGAATTTCATTAATTTTTTTGATAGTATACACCATTTATAGGTGATTTTTACATAATACTCTTTATATTCCCAATCTTATAATATAATTATTGATAAATAAAATTGATACTTAAAACTAAATATGCATGAATTTAAAATTAGAAATAATCATAAAATAAATCTCTAAATCTTGTGGCAACAATAAAATTGAAAAAGAAATCGTATACACACTATATATGCAATATCGGTTTTTCTAACATGTGCAGTATTGCACGGGATAATAAATCAAAAGTGGAAATGTTTTATTGGAAAATGTAACTATCACAACATTTAATGCATTGGTAATATCAAATGTTACATTATCCAATAAAACTTTTCCACTTTTGATATATTATCTTGTACAATATTGCACAGATTAAAAAACCAATGTAATATTAGTATAAAATATATTTATCAAGCTAAATAAAAACAATTAATATGTATAATCATAAAGTCATTAATGCGAGACATAATGAAGGGAGACTTTATAAAAAAAATGTTATAATTATTAATCAATTACAATAAAATAAAAGGGATGAAATTTAATACACAAAATATTAGTTATACTATTAACTATGGTTGAAGGATGGAGGGGGGGGGGGGAGGCCCCTGCATGCCCCCCTCTCAATCCATCTCTGCTCTAAACCAAACCAAAGGTACCCGAATCTTTGGTTTTAACAATATTCCCTTTCTCTCTCTGGATCACTTGTACACCAAAATTAATCCACCACTAACTTTCGGTATGTATAAAGAAATACGTGACCGGATCAATTTCTCTTCCTCTCTCCCAATCGCCCACTCAGATACAAGTATGGTGACTCCTAACCTCACCAACTCGGATCATGGACTGTATACAACCAATTATGGACTCCCTTCCTACTTTCCCAAGCAGAACCACCACCCTCCACCCTCCGCCATCACATGACAAAATCAACAATGTGTTGGAGAAATCCAAAGTAAAATGAGAAAAATGATCACAAAAGTATTTAGGAGTGAAACTCAATCTATATTGTTATTGAGAACATAACTGGTTTATATACAACTGAGAATCAAACTTATTTCGGCTACTAATGCAAACTGTCAAGTTAACCAGCTAACTAACTCAGTTAACCAATCTAACAAACACTATTAACCACTCATTAACAGAAATGGCTAACTCTGCATAACATTTGAATTACACTCCAAACTTCCCCTTAATTCAAATGTTCTAACATTACAACACCCAACATATCTCTCAACATCTCAAATCTGGTTTTTTTCACAGGTTTAGTCAAAATATCTGCAATTTGCACATCTGTTGGACAATACACCAATTCCAACTTTCCTTTATTCACTTGATCTCTAAGGAAGTGGAACCTAGTCTCTATGTGTTTGCTCCTACCATGAGACACAAAATTTTTAGCCAAATCAATAGCAGATTTGTTATCCAGCAGCAGCTTCATGGGAATCTTCACCTCAATCATCATTTCCTTCAAAACTAACTCTAACCAAATGGCTTGACATGCTGCAAATGAACCAGCTACATATTCAACTTCACAAGAGGATAAAGCAACTACAGGTTGTTTCTTAGAACACCATGATATTGGTGCACCTTGAAACTGGAACAAATACCCTGAAGTGCTTTTCCTATCTGACATGTCTCCACTCTAATCTGAATCAGAATAGCCCACCAATTCACACATTTCCTGGTCTAAACTGATAGGAAACAATATTCCATAGCTCATTGTTCCCTTCAAATACCTCAAAATTCTTTTTGTATCAATTGCCCAATGCTCATCAAGTTACATTTCATACCGGGCACATAGAGTACATTTTCAATCACTGCAGTCACTGTTCTGCTGTCAGCAAAATGAACTTTACTCTTCTTTGAAATGTCCAAATTTGAAAGCCATTCCCTGTGACAGGTCATGTGATTCGAACATCCTATATCTAAGTACCAAGACTCGGTTTGGGGACCTTCATCGCTAGTTGTCATCATCAACAACACAGGGTCTGAATCTGAATCATCTTGGGCCATGTGGGCTTCATTTTCATCATCCTTCTTAAGTTTACCTTTGCCGAGCCAGCAATCTTGTGCATAGTGACCCCATTTCTGACAGTTGAAACATTGAATCTTCCTCTTATCCGTTGATCATCTCTTCCCTCCTTTATTCTTGTGGAAATTTCCTCCTCCATTTCTATTTGAGGATTAAGGTTTATCTTTATCTCCTTGTTGATCTTGAGAATGAGACCAACCACATTTGTTGAATCTTTCCTTCCCTTTACCTTTCTTGTTCTTCTTTTGATCACCTCCCTTTTTAATCACCTGAGCTTGTAAAGCTTAATCTGCTGGTTTCTCAACATTCCTTTCATTCAAACGCAGCTCGTGTGCCTCCAAAGAACTTTGGAGTTCTTCAATTTTCATCTTTCCTACATCTTTGGATTCTTCAATGGCTACAACAATATAATCGAACCATGGAGTCAAGGTTCGCAAAACCTTCTCTATCACCATCTGATCCGTGAATTGCTCACCACACCCTTTCATTAGGTTGATGAGTGTCAACAACCTAGTGAAATACTCAGACACTTTCTCTATATTCTCCATCTGCAATAGTTCGTATTGCCTACGCAATGATTGAAGCTTCACTTTCTTGATCTTTTCTCCACCAGTGTAACATTTCTCAAGTGTTTCCCACGCTTCCTTGGCTGTAGATGCACCAGCTATTTTCTCGAAATTACTAACATCCACGCATAGGTGTATCAAGAACATGGCCTTACAGTCCTTCTTCTTAGCCTCTCTGTATGTAGCTCTCTGGGCTTCAGAGGGACCATCGCTCAACTCTTGGTAGCCATTCTTGACAATTTCCATAACTTCTTGGAAGCCAAACAACACTTTCATCTATATACACCACCTATCCCAGTTCTTGCCATCAAGAATTGGTAAGTTTCCAGGGAATCCACCATTGCCATTAGCCATTGATGCTCCAAGAATTCAGTCTCACAAATTCTCAAACTATTCCTCCTCAAGGCCCCTGAATCGTGAAAAGCTCTCAATACCACACACATCAGAATGTACTACATTCAACAAATCAGTGGATCTCATAGGCAAATTAGATTTAAATGAGTTTCTAGGTTGCTTACCCATTAAACATTCCTCACAAATCTTCTCTGGTATGTTGATCAAGGGAAGCCCAACTACCATCTAATTAGTTGCAAGTTGCCTCAAGCTTTTGAAATTCAAATGCCCAAACCTCCAATGCCACAACCAGCTCTCATTTTTTGACACAGTGGCTGCCATGCACTGCACTTCAGCAGTATGTAGATTAACTTGAAAGGTTCTATTGCTCGAAATGGGACTCCGCAAAATCAGTCTTTGGCTTGGAGTCACATGGTGGATTCATGCTGAATCACAACAGAAAATCCTTTTTGGTACTAATATGTTTATATGTTGATGACCTTCTGATCACAGGCAGCAACTTTAAGGAGATTGAAAATTTCAAATCAGTTTTGATGGCTGAATTCGAAATGACAGATTTGGGCAAATTATCCTACTTCATGGGCATGGAGTTTGCGAACACTTCAAAGGGAATTGTGCTACATCAAAAGAAGTATGTTACTGAGGTGTTGAAAAGATTTGATATGTTAGATTGCAATCCTGCAGCAACACCTACTGAACCTAATTTGAAGCTTGAGAAAAGAGAGGAGGAGAAATCTATAGATGGCACTAGGTTCAAACAGTTGGTGGGATCCTTGAGATACTTGTGCAATAGCACACCTGAAATCTGTTATGGAGTTGGGCTGATTAGTCAGTTTATGAATGATCCAAGGGAGTCACATTTAGCTGCAGGTAAAAGAATTTTGAGGTATTTAAAGGGAACAATGAGCTCTGATACCACTTTGTTGGAGAAATCCAAAGTAAAATAAGAATAATGATCACAAAAGTATTTGGGAGTGAAACTCAATCTATATTGTTATTGAGAACATAACTGGTTTATATACAACTGAGAATCAAACTTATTTCGGCTACTGATAGAAACTGTCAAGTTAACCAGCTAACTAACTCAGTTAACCAATCTAACAAACACTATTAACCACTCGTTAACAGAAATAGCTAGCTCTGCATAACATTTGAATTACACCACAACACAATGAAGTTGAAGATAGAAAGTGAGATGCCGCTAAAGACAATGTCGCAACTGAGGAGACTATGCAAAAGTCGTGAAATTTAAGGTCTAAAAAACATGTGCTTCCAAAAGCCGCTTTCAAGATCGAAGTCGAAGCTTCTAGAAACAACAACGACAAACAGTGGTGGAGAATCGCAGGAAACTTGGGAGAACCTTGCGCCAAAATCGCTCTAGCTTAGGGGTTTCACAGAGACGTAGTGTGCGAAGAAGGGGAGAGAGGAAATACATAGTGCTACGTCATTTTTCCCCTTCAAATGTAACATTAGCTTATTAAATTTTGGGTGAAAGCACAAAATTACAAAGATTTTTGACCAACTTTCAAATATTGTAATGTTAAAAAAAAATTGTGAAACATGTAATAGTAGACAAATTCACTTGAGAACCGTGCACCTTAGAACCACCCTTAATCTGAATATATTAAAGTATATTTACTTTGAATTAGAATTGTTAATTTATAAAAATAATTATTATAATCATACTATTCAATTAGTAATATTTCATAAAATTTTAACAGGTTAAATATGTTTTTTATCCCTGGAAAATATAATAAAATTTTATATTGGTCTCATTTTTATTTTTTGCATTGGTTTTGATCATCTATTTTTTAAAATTATATGATTTTAGTCCTCGTTGCTAGTTGTGTTCCATTAAGTGATGTGGTAATATTTCTTATAAATTTTTCTATGGACTTTTCTTCAAATTATTTTCAAAATTCAAAGAAAATTTTGTTCAAATTCTAAAATTTGCAAGAAATTCACTATGAATTTTTTACAATAAAACAAAGAAATTTCACAACATCATTTTTATGTAAAAAAATTGATGGTTTTTTGAAAATTTACTACAAATAATTTTTCTAGAGAATAAACACAAGAAATTTTATGTGAATTTTTATTTGGGACAAGTCGTGGTGAAGTTGTGAACGTGACTTAGCGGAGTATAGTTAAAAAAGAGGACTAAAACATGCGGTTTTAAATAATGAAGGACCAGAACAAAAAAAAAAAAGAGACCAAAACTAAATTTACCTATATTTTTAGGGAATAAAAACACATTTATCCCAATTTTAAAATTATTATATTTTTATATAACTTAAATTATAATACGCTGATAAATTATCATACTATTAAAATGTATGTAACTATATATGTATATATAGAGTGGACACATTTAAAATTGAGTCTACCATAGAACTCAATTTTTACTTTTATTACTTTAGCTTTGGGGGTGTTTTAAAGGACATTTTACAAAGTCTGTTTACAACACCAAATCGCATTGGCATAAAAATATATATAGTTACACTTTTTATACTGACTTTGATGTTAGGATATGTGTAAGTACTATTGGTTGGTAAATAATATATATATAAATATGTTGCATTTTTGCTTACACTACTTCAAGAGTACCACAATACCTTTCAGGTGTTGTCATTATCATCTTCAATTCTCCATTGCCTATTCTGCCACCCAATAATTTACCCTCATTTATATTCTCTCCATAAAATTTGAATATTATCTATGCTAATTAATACGTGTCACTCTCACATTGATTTCCTCCTCCCCCTTTCAAACACCCTTTCCATTCCAATTCTAATGGGCTCCTCCAGGTTGTCAATCCTACCCAAATTTTAAGGACCCGTTTGATACACATGATATGATAACTTTATCATATCCTATCACTTATCATGTGTTTGTTGTACCAATAGGATATGATAACTTTATCGTGTTGCTTATCCTATCATTTCCTGCTAGTGTAATTCTTATCCTAAAGGAGCTGGGTTAGGGAGTGATAGAATAGGATACGATAAAAAAAGTTTATGCTTAGGATTTGGAATAGGTAAGAAAGCAAAGAGAGGAAGAAAGAGAGAGAAGAAGGGAGAGAGAGGGAAGAGAGAGAGGGGGAAAAGAGAGAGAAGAGAGAAAAAGAGAGAGAAGAAAGGGAGAGAGGGGGAAAGAGAGAGAAGAAGAGAAAGAAAGAGAGGAGAGAGAAGAAAGGGGAGAGGAAGAGAGAGAGGGGGAGAGAGAGCGAGAGGGGAAGAGAGAGGGGGATTTTCTCTCTCCTATTATTTTCTTTCTCCTCCTCTCTGCCCTCTGTTCATCTCTCCCCTCTCTCTCATCCCCTCCCTCTCTCTCCTCTCTTTCCTCTTCCCCTCTCTTCTCTTTTTTTATTAAATTTAAATATTTTGTATAAATAAATAATTTTTTATTTCATGTATGCTTTATTAAAAAATTTAAAATTAATTTAATTTTTAATAATGGTACTTTTGTTATATCAATATTTTTAGTAGCTTATCCTATCATCATCTATCCATTTCAAACGTATGATAAGATAAAATAATGTATCCGCCTCTTATCATGGTGTGCATCTAAGCATAAGATATGATAAGAGTTTATCATGCTCTTATCATATCTTGTTGCTAACCAACTCGTCTATCCATCATATCCTATTCACCAACGGACTCTAAAGAGTGTATTTGAGTTTAGAAGGGATGGAAAGAGAAGAGTTAAAGGGAAAAAAGGGGGGGGGGGGAGAATGGGGTGTAAAGACTTTATAAAATACCTAAACTCCTAAACAAATTAAAAGGTGGAAAGGCTTCCAATAAACTCTTCCATTCCCTCCCTACTCCTCCAAAACTCAACTCCCAAATATACCCTAACTAAAATTCAACTCTCAATCTCTACCCTCTTGACTTTTAAATTAGGGAAATACTAAGGACTAAGGAGTGATCTTAAAACAAATTAAAAATACATTTTTTTTTAATATATAGTATTTAATATTATAAAATATCTTAAAATCCTCATACCCTCCTCGGCGGAAACCCTTCAAACTTGTAACCGAAAAAAGAAACCCTTCAAACAAATGTTTAATATCCTCCTTTGCATAATGTCTTGCTTAGAACAAATTTTTAGAACTCTAGGAACACTCAATACTCCGCCTTTATTATTTAATAATTTTTAATTTTTTTAAAAAATTAAAATTAGAAATACATAATTAATCACGTGAGATGTTTGATTTTAAATGGAGGTGTATTGTAGATTTTTCGCATCCTTCCATCCTCTTCTCCATGATCAAGTTCTTTCCCGTCTCCCTGTCATCGGTTTAAAACTTCTCCCTGGCCATTTTTTTTTCTTTTGTTTTGTTTCTTTCCCCTTTTCCCCTTCTCTTTACTTTGTGCTTCTAATATATATGCATTGCTTTTGTTAGTTTGCACATGAGATAGTTGATGTAATGCCTATTTTCATATGGCTAAACCCTCATTTTGGTCTTAAAAAGATTTGGTATCGGTCATATTAATCTTTAAAAGAATAAAATTACATTTTTTTGTCCCTAAAAATAAAAAAGTTAATCAATTTAGTTCCTTAAAGATAAAAATTGTTTACTCTAGTTCTTGAAAGATTTTTTTTTAAATGTCAATTTAATCTCTAAAAATGATTAAATTGAATAACATTTTTATCTTTCAAGATGTAATTTCCATCTTTCAGGGATCAATGTAACCGATCTCAAATCTTTCAGGACTAATCTCTCGATTAATTTTGTTCTTATAGAAATATTGAAAACATTCTGTTCCCATCGTATATCAATTGGGTTATCCCCTGCAACTTTAGCACCTCCTTCATGCATCCTTCTTTATAGCTAGTTGGATCAAGGAGAATATTGTACTATACACAGTTTTTTGAAGAAGAGTATTTTCTGGTTTTAAATTTAAAAGAGGCAAATATTTTTACCTATAAATTGCTACACATTGTAATATAGGTTTTCAACGGTGCTCACAGCAAAAGTTGAAGTTATTTATAAATTTCCTAATAAAGCATGATGCTTTGTCTTTAATTACTTGTTTTTTTTTCATAACATTTTCAAATAATTATAGTGAACCATTATGTACCTACTATTCCCTAATTTTCATTAACACAAAAATTGGTAACCTTATTGCCGCATAATGGTGTTAAAGATGGGGGAAATGAACGGTAATATATGAAATATATGTAAGGAAAATGTTATGGCCGGTTTAGATACAACTTCTGTAGAAGAACTTCTAGAGAAAAAAAATAGAATAAATCAAAGAGATAAGATGAATATAATTTCTGCATAAGTAAAAGCTAGTCTTTGTAGTTTACTTTCTTTAGAAGTTATCTCATTTAACTTCTCCATAAGTAACTATTTTCAACTTATGGAGAAGTTAAATTCATCTTATTTCTTTGATTCATTCTATTTTTTTCCTCAAAAAGTTCTTTTACAGAAATTGTATCCAAATTGGGCTTATATGCATCTAATATTTTTCTATATAAAGTCTGTTTTGAAGCCTAGGATGAATAAATAATAGCATCAATTTACTATGTTATTACAAGGATAATAATGATAGTCTAACATATATGTTTCTTTCTCGTATTATACAATGGGTTACTAATTAAGAAAAAAAAAATCATTGATTAGTGAATTGCTGAATAAATTAGAATTACCCATGAGAATTTTCCAAGTCACCGTTATGTAGACACATGAAAAATTTATATATGCAATTATCCTTATATACAATAAAGATATATCATTATTAGTAATGTATAATTGTATTACATGGTTACATTTACGAAAGTGGTTTTGTCCATTGCCAGAAAACATTCTCTACAGCACACGCAGCTCTAGAATTGGAAGGACATTGTTGCCTCTGTACTACATCAACGAAACTTTGCCAAATATTTTTCTATTAAATAATTTGAGACTATCTGACTTGTTTTTTGTGAGGGGTGGAAAGCATCCCAAAACACATATTTATTTGCATCTGAGCATGTAAATGGGCTTTTTGGGTCGCACAGGTAGCCCATCTCATACCTTCCTGTTCCACAGCATCCCACTCCGGCAACTTCAAAACCTGCCAATTCAAAAATTGCATACATGTTTGTCCAAAAGAAAAAATAATAGCATACATGTATTGGGCCAAAAACAAAATAGCATATATGTTTAAAAAGAAATCATGCGTGAGTTTATATAACAATAACTCCACCTAATTGGTTGTTCATTTTAGGGACATTGCTATTCCTACACTCTTCTATTTTTTTTTTCTAAAAAAATTCCTTAACCACCCCATCCCTTCTACTTCACCACCCCATCCCACCCCTTTGTCACCCACAATCCCTTTTCTTTTTCTCCCACTCCTACTCACCATAAGCCCTTTTATTATTTTCTCATTATTTTTTAAAAACAATTGACTTTCGGATACTCTAGAAATTAAATTTTTAATTTGAATTATGAACACGTGTTTAAAAGTCATTTTTTTAATAAATTAAAAAACAATGAAATAAATGGCTTACAGTGGGTGGGAGAGGGAGAAGAGTGAAATGGGGAAGGGATAAGGTGGTTGGGGTGGGGTGGGGTGAAGGGGAAGGGGTAAGAGTAGTTAAAAAAAATTTAAAAACAGAAAACAAAATAGGGTTTTTTTTTGTCGAATCAAAATAGGGGTTGAAATGGCAAAAAAAGGGTGAGAATAGCAATCCTTCATTTTTGAATAATTAAATGTCTGCTACACATGAATATCAAGATGATATGCATATATTGTGAATTTGATGTCAAAATATATTACATTTTTTTTTTGTCTTATAACTTGACATACTTTTTTTCAGAAGATAATTTTTTTAAATAACCACAATAACCATAACATATATGGAGAGTAATTACTCTTGTTAATGTTATGCTATTCCCTCAACTTTGAATGAAATAGTTACAAGCATCTTACAATAAAATAATAATATTTTTATTGTGAAAAGGGAAAGAAAATCAAGACATGTACAAAGTTTTGGGTAATTTCAATTTCACTCTTTTTCAACTTACTCTCCTAAACTATTTTCACGTTTGTTGACCCCTTTTATTTTGGACTAAACTAAACTCGTTAATTTATCCGTCAAGTTTATTAATGGTGTTTACTTGAAATCCTATTTTGGGCGCAATGTCCTATTCTTTTGGTGTCATTTTCTCTTAGATAAAACAGATGGGGCTACCCACTGTCATTTGGTGTCACTTGCTAGATGAAATGGGTGATTTTCAATTTTGGTGGAATTGAAGATGAGGTTGATAGTGTGAACTCTGGAATTATACAGGAAGAGAAAGGCAAGTATATATAAATGACTCTGACTGGTGTTTGAAAAGTAATAATAAAATGTGGCAACACACTAGACTGGTGATTTATGTTGTGAACTTGTGATTTGGTATTGCGAATCACGAACAACCTGACTCAACTATACTATGTCGTTAATATTCACAGAGGAGTTAACAGTTTCAGTTCAATTAATGCAAATCAAAACGAGGGTAGGTGACATAATAAAAAATTATAAAAGTAAGTTCTTCAATTTAATGCTTCAAAAATCAAGATGTTGCCACATGATTTTTGTCACCAAATTAGTTTTTTCAACAAATGAACTGTTATGTTAATTCTAAGAAATTTTCATCAAATTGTTCTGTAAAAATATACAATTGTAACTAAATTTAGGGGTGTAATCGGGTTGGGTTGGGTCGGGTTTGGTGTGACATCAAGTACGGACCGATAGAATGATGATGGGTCAGGTTGTATTTTTTTGGGTGAGTAACCCGACCCGAACCAAACCGAATATGTTCGGGTTGGGTTGGGTCATCGGGTCATGAACATTTTCCCCCTTTTTAAAAAATGTGGAAGATGAAATGAAATTAAAAATATAAAATGAAAAAAAAAAGAAAAGAAATGAGGGAAACATAAAATGAGAGGAGTGGATGAAATAGGGTTTGGGGAACAACTGCGGCTTGTGCTGCCATTGCGCCTATTTTTGTTCTCTTTGGGAAGGAAAATTAAATAAGATTAAGGCTTCTTTTCTTGGTTTGGTTTGGTTCGGGTCTATCGGGTTTAAGATAGGCAAACCCGAGACCCGAACCGAACCAGATCAGGTTTGAAAGAAAATGCCCGAACCGAACCGAACCGCCAAATATCCTTCGGGTTGGGTTGGGCCAATCAAGTTCGCGGGTTGGGTCAGACCCGCTTACACCCCTAACTAAATTCATCCATATATATATATATATGTATATATATATATGTAGGTATGTATACATAGTGATAATTTAGCACTATTTAGTGATAATTTATATTATTATTAGAAGACTAATTTGATAAAAAAAAATTATAAAACTAATGTGGCAAAACCCTCATTTTTGGAGGATTGAGTTGAGATGAGAGAGTTCAATAAAAAGTTGTTAAGAAAGGTAAGTGGAAAATTGTGAAATATAAGGGTTAAATTGTAATTTACCAAAGTATATTGCAGTAATATGGCACCAAACAATAGCTACACTTAATTAAATATACTCACATTAAAATAATTAGGATTTAAGATTCTGAAATAAGAATTAAGAATGTCACTAAATATTCTTAATTTTATATAAGTTCATCTAATTACATTACTCTTTTATTCCATTAGGGTGTGTTTGTGAGTTTGAAGAAAAAAAAAAAGAGAAATGAAGAGAAAGTAAAGGATTAGGAGGGAAAGAGAGAAAGAGAGTGTTTTGTAATCTAACTACACTCACAAACATATAAAAAAAATGAAATATTTTTTATAAACCATTTCCTTCTCTCCATTTTCCTTTGTTTTTTAACTCACAAACATACCCTTAAAAAATTTTATGATTTCTGATAAAATATTAATTAAAATTCCTCTCCACAAAGCCTGCTCCTGATGACTTGTATATAAATGTTCTGCATTAAGTCAAACATTAAATAATTACATGCGTCTTTTTATCATAGAAATATTTTATATTTTAAATTGATAATACATTTGTTAGTAGTATTAATTAGCATACCGTACCAAACTCTGTATAGTAAAATAGCTTGCTTTTCTAAGTTATTGCTAGAAAAAGAAGTATCAATGAATCTCTCATAAAAAAGGAAAGGAATTCCCTTGAATAACAAAACAGATATACCTCTATATAACCAATTAAACATGGTCAATTGATATAATATAAAAACTTACCAAACTGAGAAGGATGTGCAATGATTTGCAGTACGATGTCATATGCATTTGCATCTACCAATTGAAGTCCAGGGAGTTCCTTGTTGAGCTTTGTCACTAAGCATCCCAATTTTCCATTGAATTCCAAAGCCACATTATTGTAATCTTCCACACAACCATGGTACTCCATAATGTTTACGGCCCTCTCAAGAGGCAGACACCCCATAGGAGGCAACCCTGTTAGAGAAATTTTCCTTGCTCCAAGGTTATAAATTTCCCTAAGGAAATTCTCAGCAAGTCCAATGAGAAAATCCTCATACTGCTGAACACTAGTAAATTGGCACCTCCTTTCAGGGAATATGTAATAGTTCTCAAGAAAATCATTTGTTCCTATGCTTACCAAGTATAAAGCCTCATTTACTATTTCATTAGCCTTCTCATCACCAAGATATGCTCTCAATTTGCTTTGGTAGTCCTTATAGTACTCCACTTCTTTCCATAGAGGTATCACTTCCTGCACAATTCAAACGTACAATGTGTTTAATTAAAAAAAAAATCATGCATGAAAAAATGATTGAGGGTAACAACTTAGCTAAAGTGCTAACTAAATTGAAGGAAAATGATTATTGCATTCTGACTTTGAGATGAATTTATAACTCATACAAATACATTGGAAAAGAAGTGACTAGTTTCACACTTATAGTATATTTGGTTTAGTCCAAAATCATGTTTTAAACGTGGATTCGGACCAACATTACTGAGAACATGTTTGGTTTAGTATGGAAACGTGGTAATTAAACTCACGTTTCCAACGTTAGAAATAGTTGTATTGGGGAATTTAAATTTGAGTTTGACCAATTTCAATACCAAACCAAACACACTTGTCTGGATTCACATTTGAAACGTGGTTTTGAGTTAAATCAAACACACACTTACTGCAACATTTGAAGTAGCATTGTCATATCCAGTTCCAGCAGATGCAAAACAAACACCAGTAGCAAAATCTGATATTTTATAAGCAGGATCCAAGTAAGCAGGGACTGTTGGCTTAAGGCCAAAGGCTTCAGAGATGAAATCAGGGGCAATGCGGCCATTAGAGAAGCGACCAGTTGGATTGCCATCTTGAAAATCACGACCATATGGCTCAAAGTTGCTCTTGGCTATAGTTGGAATGAAGTTGTTGTTTCCTGAATCAACAGAGGAGTCTCCAAACACTATGATAGCAGGAACTTTGCCACTGCTTGATATGGAAACCTGCAGCAGAGTTTCAATAAAGAAAAGCCACAATGTGTATGTTTTTTCCATTCTCACTTAGTCTCATCAAATTGATGCTGCCAAGGAAGGAATTGAGTTCAGGTTCAAGAGGGGATTGTGACAGATACTAATACTATTTATGGCACAAGTTGTCATATATATTCTCGTTTGCATGTCATGAATCAACTTTCTAAACAATTTAAAGTTATTAGGTGATATATTTCAACTTTGAGTTTAAATCATGGATAATATATAAATTCACTTATTTTATGTTGAAATTAAATCCATTTTTTTAAAAGAATAGTGTAATAAAAATTGAACTCTAAATCACTTCATCATAAAGATTTTAATATCTTATCATAAATCAAATATCCTAAAATCTTGATGAAGATATCTTAATGGTTTTTATTCTAACACTGTAAGTCATGTTACTATAATGAAATGAGAAATTAATTGAAAAGTGGAGGGCGCACTTATTTAATAGAATCAAGTGGGTGGCAGCTTTAGCCATTAAGGATTTGTAATGCATGGAATCATGCCCCTGGCAAGTGGGGTTGACCAGTTATGTGGAAAGAGGAGCATGAAATGTTAAAATGCTCTACATTTCAGAGATCTTGGAAATGAAAATTAGAGGAGAAACATTTACCAAGAAAAGTTTGTGAGAAAAATAGAAGCGTCATGCTAACGAGTGCACTAAGGGCATTGGTTAAGGATCTATATACAGAAAGATTTTATTGGAAATCACAGCATTGATTGCATTTGCAACATTCAATGCTATACACTCCAGTAAAACATTTCTATTTTTGGATCCTTAACAAGTGCGCTTAAGGCACTCGTTAGCATTTTCCAAAATGGAAATAGGGTCAGGAAGATGAAAAATTATTACTGTATATGGTACTGGACCACCACGTTATCTATTATTCCGATCAATTAACATTAGATATATAAGCAAAATTTATGGTCTGACCATGAATTTATTTTTAATCTCAACCAATTTTGCTTATATGTCAAATATTAATTGATTGGGAATATAAATGACGTGGTGATCGGGAACATCTAATAATTTCTGCAGGAAGATGGATAATTAAACCCAAATTATAGCACACACATAAAGGTATTATAGGTTTTTAAAGATTGAGATTAATTCCTGCATTTTAGAAAGTAGAAACAATTAAAGTGACTGCATGATCTGAATTTTTTGATGCATGAGCTGTGCAGTAGTATTGATTTAGCTTCAGTGTATTTAACACTGCCGTATAAATTAAAATAAGATGGATGGTTTGATTATGAAGGATGGAGACAGATCAACAAAAGTTTTTGCAGTGAATTAAATTCTTCTGGGACCCAATAATGCAAGAGGCAGATTAAGGTGAGGGTACTGCAATGGGACCACTCTATGAATCGAGGTTGTTACTTGTTCTATTATACAGCTAATATATATCTTCTTAAATTTCTCAATGTATTTATTATTATGACCTACAGGCATTCAATTCTTAACCACCGATTGAAAAAGGAAAGAAAATGCATTCTATACTCAACTGAAATTAAAAAAAGAAGAAGAAAAAATCTACCAAAAAATCAACACTAATTAAACCGAGATTCTTCTTTGTTATTTCTATTTAAGTTGAAAATGTTGTTATATGTAAAGCTCACACTATAATACATACACCATTTCTCTCTAACACATCTATATACATATATGGTTTAATTGCAATTTTAGTTTCTCTGTTATTCACAATTTTGATTCCACTCAAATTTCTAATTTTAAATTGGTGGTCTCCCTAACACATATTTAGAGGTATAGAGAATCAAAATTTTAAGGGCAATTTAAGATTATAAATTTTAGTGGGGCTAAATCACGAAAAAAAAAATTAGGAGATCAAAATCATGAATAAACTATAATAAAAAATAAAAAGTATAATTAAGCCTATATTAATTATACGAACGATGATATTTAGCAATTGTTTTAAATTGTAATGGATCATATAATTTTTTATGATAAAATAATAAAAACACTCGATTCGTTAAATATTAATCGTTATACAAAATAATGGTTAGTCGCAATAGAAATAAACTCTGACCGCTCAAACAAACTTTACTTGTAAGTTTAGGTATTAGATGTTAGATTAATTTAATTAATGTGGCTCATGTAATGAGGTGTTTATTAATGAGGTGAAAAGGCAGTTAGATAGAATACTACCACATATCAAAGAATCCCGCCATAAGAAGCAGTCAACTTCTTGAGTTAATATATACTGATATCTATGGTCCTTTTGACGTTCGTCTTAGGGCGGTGAAAAGTATTTTATCACTTTTATTGACGACTTCTCATGTTATTGTTATATATATTTACTGCATGAAAAATCTCAATCAATGGACGTCCTTGAGGTGTTCATTAATGAGGTGGAAAGGTAGTTAGATAAAAAAAGTAAAAGTGGTGAGGTCCAATAGAGGTGGTGAATATTATGGTAAAACCGATGAGAACGGACAATGTCTAGGTCCATTTGCAAAGTTTCTCAAAAGTCAGGGCATATGTGCATAGTATACAATGTCCGATACACCACAACAAAATGGTGTACGAGAAAGGTGGAATCATACTCTTATGGACATGGCTAGGAGTATGTTGAGTCATAGCAATGTTCCTTTATCTTTGTGGATGCATTAATTAAAAATTGTTGTATATCTTCTTAACAGGATTCCTAATAAAGCAGTTCCTAAGACTCCTCATGAAATGTGGACTGGAAGGAAACCCAGTTTAACACATCTTCATGTTTGGGGTTACCCAACAGAAGTAAGGATATACAATCCACATGAAAAGAAGCTCGATGCAAGAACCATTAGTGGTTACTTCATCGGCTATCCTGAAAAGTCAAAGGGATACAGGTTCTATTGCCCTAACCATAGTACGAGAATGGTTGAGTTTGGGAATGCTCGGTTCATTGAGAATGATCAGTTTAGTGGGAATGAGCAATCACGAAAGGCGGACATTTAAGAGACTACTAGTAATGTTTCTACACCTAGTGTCTCTTCTCAAGTTGTTATGCCTCTTATTGTATCACAGTCACACAACATGCAGAGACAACATGCTAATGTTCCAAACCCAAAAAATGAACATATAGATGATGAACCAGCTGACAATGTGCAAGACACAAATGAGCAAGTGGTAGAGGAACCACAAGAAGTAGCATTAAGAAGGTCTGTAAGGCATAAAAGACCTGTTATTTCGAATGACTGTGTGGTTTACTCTATTGAACATTGATAAGTGTTAAATTTACGTAAAATTCCTATATAATTACAACACTTATTGAATGCAAAATGTTGAATTTATACCCCAATTTATCCCTTTTTGGCTTAAAATGCAATTCTTGTATTTATTTAAGTCAGATTTGAATTTGATGCTATTTTGATAGAAAATCTGTTGATTTTCGCAGGTAAAAAGCAAAGTATAAATAAAGCATCAAAAGAGCAACAAACAAGGACAATAACAGCATGGAACAAGCTTCAAAAGAGAGGAATTCAGGAAAAGATGATGTTGTTTCCTGCACTCCACCTGCGCTGAGCGCAAATGGAGCGCAGAAATGACTTTTACTCTCTGTACGTAACCTAATTTTTATTGGGCTGCAATCAGAGTCTCAAAAGCCCATCAGAACAGTTTATAAAGGCACTTTTAGGGATTGAGACGGAGAGAAAGAGACGTATGGAGCCGTTGAGCAGATCTGGAGCTAGAGAAAAGTGTGGCAGTCTCTCTGTTGGTTTGTAATGGCTACAATGAGTAGCTAAACTCTCCGATAGGATTGAATGTAGTCGATTCAACCCTCAATTGTATTTTGGATCCTCTTTGTTATCTAGGAATCACTATGTTTATAATATTGGTATTTTTATTTTATTCTTAATGCTTAGCTTCCGTCTTTGTACCAGAGTTATGATATGATTTTATGGGGCGCACTGAGAAGTAGTTTTGTGAAATCAGGAGCGAGTTCCTGAGTGACTAGGAATAGGGCTCTTGAATTCTGATTTGGGTAAAAATACTCGGTGGGTTGAATGCCTAGGAATATGGTTCAATTTTCGGATAGCTATTAACAACTGATCTTAAGGCTAGAACAATTTGTTAAGCAGCCAAGGAATTGGTGTTTAGGGAGTTGATTCTAAGAATTTCTTATTTGAGGGATCTTTATGAATGAATTTTATTTGGGCTTCAATATTTATAATTATAAATTCCTAGATTTCATTGGTTTCCAAATACAATAAGGGTGCGATGGACGAAGTTCAATCCTAGTTTCCATAATTTGCTCAATCCTATCCTTATTCTCTCTCTCTCTCTTATCTTTTCTTTTATTTACTATTGCAATCTTCACAAACAAACTTTCAAATATGTCCTTACTTGATAAGTGTGATCACTACAATTTATTTTGTACCGTTCCTCGTGGGTATGACAACCCTTACTTTAAAACTATTATACTGCTGCGATATTGGTACGGTTGCCAAGATCTCAACTAACATGAATGTGACTTAAGCATCAATGAGGATCCGGTCTCGTTCAGACAAGCCATGAAAAGTAACAATTCTGAAAAGTGGTTCAATGCTATGAAAGAAGAATTGAAATAAATGGATGACAATAAAGTTTGGGATCTAGTCGTGTTGCCTACAGGTTCTAAACGAGTCGGTTGTAAATGGGTCTTTAAGACCAAACGAGACTCAGAAGGCAATATCGAAAGGTATAAGGCTAGACTTGTCGCCAAAGGTTACACTCAAAAGGATGGCATTGACTATAAAGAGACCTTCTCACCAGTTTCAAAGAAGGACTCTTTAAGGATTTTTTTTTTTTTTTGCTTTGGTAGCTCATTATGATCTAGAGCTTCACCAAATGGACGTAAAGACCGCCTTTCTAAATGGTGACTTAGAAGAGGAAGTTTATATGGATCAACCAGAAGGTTTCTCAACCATAGGAAAAGAAAGCTTGGTGTGTAAATTAAAGAAGTCAATATATGGACTGAAACAAGCTTCCCGAAAATGGTATCTAAAATTTAATGATACCATAACTCCATATGGTTTTGTAGAGAACATTATTGATCAGTGTATCTATATGAAGATCAGTGGAAGCAAGTTCATTATTTTGGTTCTATATGTTGACAATATTCTTCTTGCTGCTAATGATATTGTTTTGTTACATGATGTAAAGAAGTTTCTCTCTAATAACTTGGAAATGAAAGATATGGGTGAGGCATCCTATGTGATAGGAATAGAAATATTTCATGATAGATCACAAGGATTATTAGGCTTGTCTGAAAAAGGCTATATTAATAAAGTGTTAGAGAGATTCAGAATGGAAAAATGCTCTGTTAGAATAGTTCCAATTCAGAAAGGGGATAAATTTAGTCAAATGTAATGTCCCAATAATGATTTGGAACAAAAGGCCATGGAGTCTATTCCTTATGCATCAGTGGTTGGGAGTTTGATGTATGCTCAAACTTATACTCGGCCGAATATCAGTTTTGTTGTTGGAATGTTAGGTCGATATCAAAGTAATCCCAAAATGGACCACTGGAAAGCTGCAAAGAAAGTTCTTAGGTACTTACAAGGCACCGAGGACTACATGCTCACCTACATAAAGTCAGATCATCTTGAAGTGATTGGCTACTCAGATTCAAACTATGTTAGATATGTGGACTCAAGGAAATCCACATCTGGTTATGTTTATCTGTTGGCTGGAGGAGCAATTTCATGGAAAAGTTCAAAACAATCAGTCATTGCTACTTCTACCATGGAGGCTGAATTTGTGGCATGCTTTGAGGCCATTGTTCATGCATTGTGGTTGCGGAACTTTGTCTCGGGGCTTGGTATTGTAGACAGTATAGCTAGGCCGCTGAGGATTTACTGTGATAATTCTGCATTAGTCTTCTTCTCTAAGAGTGACAAGTACTCAAAGGGTGCAAAACATATGGATTTGAAGTACTTGTCAATTAAAGAAAAAGTGCAGAAACAGAGAGTGTCAATTGAGCATATTGGTACTGATTTAATGATAGCAATTTGTTAACTAAGGGATTGCCGCCCAAAACTTTTATTGGCCATGTTGAAAGTATGAGCATTATGGATAAGTCATTGTTAACATGATGGTGTTATTTATGTGTATGCATATGTATAG
Source organism: Sesbania bispinosa (assembly GCA_026901365.1). NCBI lineage: Eukaryota > Viridiplantae > Streptophyta > Magnoliopsida > Fabales > Fabaceae > Sesbania > Sesbania bispinosa. Next base: position 3,807,800 of record QLOH01000009.1, on the reverse strand, counting down.
TTATTTTGCTTGTATTGTTATGACACCTGTGAATTCAATTAAAGTTATGTTTATGTTTATTTCATTGTTATCCATATTATGTTATATACACGTATTAATATTGAGTGTGGTGATAGGTTGTGTCTTTTAAAGACATGAAAGTTAAAAGTTGATTAAAGTTATATTGGGTTGTTTTGATTATGTGATGCATAGATGGAATCTTGTCACTCATGACTTGTTCTCGTCATGATCTGATCATTTCAATTCATTTAAGGATAATGACTTCATTGTTCATTTAATAGTGCGCACTTATAGTTTATTATTAAATCTTTAAGTCGTCACATGGGCCAAGTGGGAGATTGTTAGATTAATTTAATTAATGTGACTCATGTAATTTAATAGTCCGACTTTAATAAAAGTGGACTCAATATGATGGTTGTTGACTCAGTAGAAAAAAATATAGTCATAATGGGTTATTTTATAATCCCTCTCCCTTTCCTTTTAAAAAGAGAAGTTACAGAAAGAAAAGAAACTAATTGTGTCAGATAAAACTTCCTAACCATCAAGAAATCTGAAAAGTGAAGGAAAAGGGGACAGAAAATTGGTCATCAATTTTCACAAAGAATTCAAAGAAAAAGAGCAATCATGGATCCAGTAAGTCTCTTTGTTACTCTCATTATTATATGGGTGGTATGTGAAAATCATTAAATTTAAAATCCCGTATAATTTCCATAGTGTAAATCTTAGGAAACATCATAATAGTAATTTTTAGAATCATGTAATTTTTGCTCTTCGGAGGTAACAACCCCTTATCTACAATATTATAAAGGGGTTGTTTTTTGGGTACTGTTCATTGGGGTTTTTTTTTGTCAAAAAGCTTTGGGGATGTGACTTTATAGGTTGATGGGTTTAGGGTGATAGAGTAGGTATAAGGCTTTTCTTTTTTTTGTCAAAGGGCTTTGAGAATGTGACTCTTTTTATTGTATTATAGGTTGATGGGTTTAGGGTGATAGAGTAGGATTGCATATAAAAATAGTTCATTTATTTTATAAGTTTACTTTTTTAAAGTTAGTTTAATATATTAAAATAAAATAAGTCAGGATCTGTTGACAGCAGGTGTCAAACTTTAAGAGTTGCATCTCTTAATAACTTTTTGTAAAATGAGAATTTGATCAATCCAACTGTTGAATTGAAAGTTCTTATAAGGTAGATCATGCTTATAAAATTTCATAAAAATCGAATTGTTACTTCATCAAACTAATTTATTTTAATGTATAATATGTTTTTAAAATATAAGTAAAAGTCTACTATTAGATAACATATCTACGAGTATTCAAATTTATCTGAAATTTGATATACATGATCATGAAAGTAATATAATGTGATTTAATGGTTGGATTGGTCAAATTCTCATTTTACAAAAAATTATTAAGAAGTGTAACTCTTAAAGTTTAACACATGGTGTCAATGGATCCTGACTCAAATAAAATATACAAAATATATACACATATATATTATTTTAAATTTTGTAATAGAATACAATTTCTTTTTTCAAATGTAACTTTTATTTGTAATATAATAATTTAATTTTTTTTATTTATAAATATAAAAAACTTATAATCACCTACCAAAAAAAAATATAGGGTACTATTTAAGTAAACATTAATAAAAAAACTTGAATAAAAAAATTAATTACTATTATAATGTAATTTTTTAGTTATAAAAATTAACATCTAATAATTAAATTTTCAATAAACTATATTATACTATTTATCTAAATATTACTTAAAAACTTGAATTAAAAATTAATGATTATAGTAATTTAATTTTTTATTTATATATATAAAAAGACATAATAAATATTTTGTGAGTAAATTCTACAATATTATTTATCTAAAGATTAATCTATTTATCTATCTATACTATTACATTTTGGTAATTTTTTTTCTACTATTCATTCAAGATCTATTTTTTTGTCCGGTTTTTTGGGTCATGTGCGTAATTTTTTTCCTACAGTTCATTCAAGGTCTATTTTTTTTTTTCAGTTTTGTGGGGTCATTGAGTTGCAGCTTTTGGATCATTGGGCCATACAATTGATAACTTAAGTTATTCAAGGTCTTTTTTGGATCTCTTTTCTTAAGTATAATAATGATTTTAATTTGAGTCATTCAATTGATAGCTTAATTGATTGTAATTAGCCTACTTCTTATGCACTTTTAAGAGTAAAAAGGCTATGAAATTTCATTTTATTCACGAACATTTCCATGAGCAATATTTGTAGTGTGCATGTGTTATTGATTATAATTGGGATTTTGATTTAATTTATAAGATTTAATATGACATTTATTCTAGAGTGTCAGGATTTTCAATTGGTTTGTTATTGTCTTATATTTATTTGTTGTATATGGATTTTTATTCATAATTTATTTTCATATATAATATGTAATATACATATATATTTGGACGTATTTATTACGTCTTCTTTATTTAAAGGAATAATTTATTATAATATTAATACATATTTATTCATTTGATCATGTATAGTCCAATAGTTTTTCATGTTTATTAAAAAATGTTATATATTTATTTATGTTTTTCAAATCTATATTATTACCACTGCATGTTAAATTTATTATGTTTTTGTTTATCTATTTAAAAAGGGAAATGTGAATTACATGTTTTCTTTTTATATTGCAAATGTTATAATATAATTCTTAATTATTTTAAATTCCTATATTTTTTAAATATTAATTAATATTTTAATCAATTCTCTTTATTATTTTTTAGTTTATTTTTTATTATTTATTAATTAAAACAATATTTGTATGTATTGAATTATTTTAATATTTGTATGTATTGAATTATTTTAAAATAATATTTTGATGTGATTATTTTTTATTGTTTTTTAAAAATATTTTAATGTGTTGGGTTCAACTAAAATAGTATTTTGCTGTGATAAAAAGGAAGAGAGATACTGAAAGAAAAATAAGGTGTGAAAAAATGTATAATGAAAGAATGTGAAAATATTATTCCTCTTTTTTAAGAGTATTAAACTTTGACAGTCCTATTTTGTGGGTGTAAGAAGTGTAAGGAAAAGATGAATGTAAAGAAAAAATGAAGAAAAATAAGGTGAAAGATGTAACGTAAAAATGTCTTTACTTTTTTTTAAGAGTACTGAAACTTTGAAAGTCTATTTTTGGGGTGTGAGAGATGTATGGAAGAGGGAGCTATAAAAAATGAAGAGAGAAAAGATGAAAGATGTGTTGGGTTCTTTTAAAATAGTGTTTTGATAATTGGTATGATTGTTTTTTATTATTCATTGAAAAATATATATATTTTAAGAGTTTAATATATATACACTATCAGTGTAAAGAAATTTTACACGAAAATCCAATGATGTGCTGCCAAATCATTTATTGAATTTAATAACACATGAGGCGTCACGTTCATTAAATGATATGGTGACACACCATTGAATGTCTGTATAAAATTTCTTTACACAGACAATGTATATTAATTAAATCCTTAATGTGTTGGCTTCATTTAAAATTGTATTTTAATGTGATAGAAAAGGAAGAGAGATTGGAAGAAACATAAGGTGTGAAAGAAATTGCATAATAAAGGAACGTGAAAATATCATTCATCTTATAAAATCCGATCTACATTATAAGAGCTTTCAATTCCGTGGTTGGATTGATTAAATTCACATTTAAAATAAGTTATTAAGTAGTGTAACTGTAAAAATTTGACACACGGTGTCAATTGCTCATGTCTCAATCAAATATCACGTGTTTTGTATGAACATAGTTTTTGAAATAATTATTTTAAATTTTATCAACACTCAATATTAGTTATGTAAAATAGTTAAAAATTGTGAACATGATAAATCGTTAGTGTAAGAGATAAAAAAAAAGACTCTTAAATATGACAAAATATAAACATAATAGAGTTTGCTGAGTGAATTTTTTCATTAGATGATGGTGATTTAGATAATTATGGTGATGGTGAGACTAATATTGAATTATCGAAGGATTTACTGATGGATTCTACAGGTAATACAATTGGAGATATAGTTTCATTTGCATGCCCTAACTTGCTTTCAATTTTGGAAACATTGTATTTTTTTTAGGATAAAGCAATTCTTGCTCCTACATTACATGTTCATTTAGTTAATGAATATCTCATGACATTATTTCCTAGAGAAGAGATGGTGTATTTGAGTTTTGACACTATATAGAAGGTAGATGAGGGGATTGGTATTGAAGATGATTGATTGACAACTGAGTTCTTAAATGATATTAGGTGTTTAGCACTTCCTTATCATAAGTTTGTGTTAAAGAATGAGTGTCTGTCATGCTAATTAATCAGTAATGAAGATATAACTGGTGGACTTTGCAATGGAACCAGATTAATAAAAGTGAATGTCAGACATTGTCACATGTTGGTGTATATTTACCAAAATCAATTTTGTTGCATGGTCAATTATATGTTGTTGTATCTAGGGTTAAGTCTCAGCAAAGACTTATGATTCTTATATGTGATAACAAATTTAAGTGTTGTAATGTGACAAAATATATGATGTACAAGGAAGCATTTCTAAAGAATATAAATGAAGCAAAATTTATAATAGTTTCCATTTTTAATTATTAATATTTGCTATTTAATTTTTTAAATCAATTTTTTCTTTTTTAATTTTTTATATTCTTTATATACTAAAAAGTATAGAATTAAATATTAAAAAAATAAATTATTATTATTTTTTAATTACATATATTTAATAAATTATTTATATCATTTATCCGTGCGATGATTGGACACTAGTCTAAGAACATTATTCATGTGGGATATTTTTGGTGAAAGACAAAAAAACAAAATGTCAGGCGTTGTATTAATTCTATTCTTGTCTGTCTCTTTTGATACCATAATATTTGTTAGATGTCATTGTAATAATTAATTGAAAAGGTAGTAAACAATAGGATAATGCATGACCACAACCCTTTTTCTTTTCGCACCCCAATTTTTCTTTTTGTACCCCTTTTTTAAATTTTTTTAAAAACTGTTTTTTACCTTTTTCTTTTATTAAAAAAATAGTTTATATATTTTTATTTTATTATTTTATTTATTTTTATTTATTTATCTCATCAAATAAAAATATAAATCAATAAAATACAATTAAATGATCATATAAAAATTATGTTAATTAACATGAGGTTATGTGTCCCGAAACTGTGAACATATTAAAAAATGAGGTTAATAGTGTTTCCGTTTGTGGTAAAAATTTTTGGTTAATTGTAACTTATGTAAATACGAGGTTAATTATGAGGCCATAAACTGTGAATATATTTGTAAATGAGGTTAATGGTGTATACATTGGTGGTTAACGGAGTGAAATATTTGATTAATTGAATTTATGAGGTGGATTGTGTGCATAAAAACGGTGAATGCAGTAGTATATTTGGTTAATAAATAAATTTAAAAAAATGAGGTTAATGGTGTTTCCGTTTGTGGCTAACAGAATAGGATTTTTGGTTAATTGCAACTCTTGGGGTTAATTCTGTGTTCAGAAACGGTGAACATATTTTTAAATGAGGTTAATAGTGTATACATTGATGATTAACAAAGTGAGATATTTGATTAATTGAATTTGTGAGGTTAATTGTATGCACAGAAACGGTGAATGAAGTAGTACATTTAGTTAACAACATCAAAATAAAAACAAAAAAATAAATAGAAATAAAAAAAAAAGAAGCAACCGTGCTTCCGCGGGACGTGTATCATCATTTCTATGGTTTCAAACCATAACTCGATAAGACGTTTGTTATATTCACATTTCATGAAATAATGTATTTTGGAATTTTAATTATGAAAATATCAATTTAGTTTATCCGTGTGACTCAAAACTATTTTTTATGATATTATAAAAAACTCAAAATACTAAATATCAACTTAAAAAGATTTATAAACACAAGAGGCAAAACTACATTCACGCCAAGGGTGTCCCAAAATTTTAAAAATTCTCACATAGAACTTTTTTTTTAATTTGTCAATCACGTAAAACCTTTGAAAAATTGAAATTTAGTTTTAATTCTTTAAAATATTTTATTTAATTAGCCCTAAAACTCTAATCCTAGTTGTGTATGGATCGTCTATATGGTTCTGCCTCTGCAAACCGATTTACCTGGTAGCTAGGAAACAACTACTAAATTACTGCGGAGTTCTACCCTACCTATAGAGCAAGGTGGCCACACATGTTAAATATAATTACTCCAGACACTTACAAATAGACAAGACACGAATTTTTTTTCACCAAAAGGTTAAAATTCTGTGTCAATTCTTCTGCTTCGTAAGATTCTATTTTCATTAAAAAATAAATAATTATTTTATTTATTTATTATTAATCATTTTCATTTAATAATAATAAAATATTTTTTGAGAAATTGATTTATTGATTACTATTCCTAAATTTTAATATTATTTAACTTGTGTTAAAATTAACGTTAATGACAAGATCTATTATTATTTTTCACATATCCCGGGCCGGGAAGTTTAGAGTAGGTGAAAATTCTCCCAATTTATAGCATGCATTATAAGAATACTATTATACATACTTAGCAATATGGGGGTTTGATCCAGCAAACAAAGAGGAAGAATCAAATCACAAATCAAACACACCCAACATGGGACAAAATTAAATTATCAAATTATCAATTTTTATTCTCAAATATATTACTTTCTTCATGTACTAAAATAGCAAGTCAATTCAAACTAGTCATCACTTAACAACAATGCAACAATGATAAACTAGATGTGGAGACACATGAATGATGAAAGCAAAGTACATTATTTTCTATTGGCTTAGAAAGTGGTAGATTTTGTTATGGAATTGGCCTTCATCTTTTCCACCATCCTCTCTTTGATAAGCCTTCTCATTATTTTTCCTGAAGGCGATTTTGGTATGGCTTCCACAAAGTGCACTACTCGCACTTTCTTGTAATGAGCAGCATTGGAAGCAACATAGTTCATAATGTCCTCTTCACACTCTCTTGCACCTGGACACAAAACAACACTTGCAGCTGGGATTTCCCCTGCCTCTTCATCTGGTAATCTAAACAACCATCATAAAAATAAATAACATGAGATTGCAAGGAAGGACTAGTGTAAAAATCCCAATGGAGGTGTAAGATTAACAAGAATGCCAAAGATGATGATTGTCTACTTACGATACAACTGCTGCATCTTCCACTGAGGAATGAGACAACAAAATAGCCTCTAACTCTGCAGGAGCAACCTGCATCATCCAAAAAACATCAAAATTTTGTACACTATAAGATATATCAGATGGATCTTGACCAAGTCCTCAACCTTTTTATTGGAAATAGTAATGCATGAATGTGCACATGTTGTCCAAATCTATTCCTAATTTTCATTTTTTTTTCTTATGGCCTTTTACTCTCCCTTTTCTTTCTAAATAGATCATAATATTATGAAAAAATTAATTTGACCATCCTTGAAAATTTAATAATTAATATTGGTGATTCTGATTAACAAGATGAAGAGGTAGGAGAAATCCCAAAATTACAAAACATAACTTGCATCAGGAATGTGACATCTCTTATTTTCATAACACACATACCTACTAAGTGCTTTCAAGCAATTTTCTTTTGGGAATGCAGGTTAATAAATAATAAGCATTAAGCATAGCCTTGATATGAACATGTGAAAATGAAAAATTAGAACTTACTTGGAAACCTTTGTATTTAATCAACTCCTTGATACGATCAACAATAAAAACATTTTCTTCATCATCAATGAATCCTATGTCACCAGTGTGAAGCCATCCATTCTTGTCAATGGTTTGAGCAGTCTCATCCACCTGTTTATAGTAACCTAGAAAAGACACAAATAATTATATTCATTTTATGATATGATTTGTCATAATTTTACACATGGTTTTTCTTAGGAATAATGTATCACCATTACCTTGCATTACACATTGGCTTCTTACACATAGTTCCCCTGGTGTGTTCCTTGGGAGGGATCTACCTGTATCAGGATCGACAAACTTGACTTCCAAATTTGGAAGGATGAACCCCACTGAATTTTTATGTGGATTCCTCAATCCATTTTGTGCATGTGTGAGTGTGATGCAACTATGCTCAGTTAGTCCATATGCCTGCCAAAGAAAACAACATTGTTTGTCACTCAAATTATACAAATTAAAAAAAAGCCTTAGTGAATTATCCATATTATAGAAGGATGATGTGCCCACCTCTTGGACAACAACACCAGGGAACTTGTGTTCAAAGGCAACAAGGAGTTCTGGTGCAAGTGGTGCTGCTGCAGTCATAATAGCCTGGAGTTTAAGCTTGGTAAGATCAAATTCATCCACTATGGGATTTTTTACCAAGCCAAGAATGATTGGTGGCACAATAGGTGCAAATGTGACCTCATGTGTGATTAAGGCATTGAGAAATGTTTTCAACTCAAATCTTCCCATAACCACAACTTTCCCTTTACTCCTAAGAGTTGCACAACATATTCCAGTGATCCCATAAATGTGAAAGAAGGGAATTAAGCCTAGTGTGGTGACTTGACCAATCATTTCTGGCCCTACACCAAAGAGTGTAGAGCAAAGATTAGCTACTAGATTTCTGTGTGTAAGCATCACACCCTTGGACATTCCTGTGGTGCCTGATGAGAAAGGCATGGCACAAAGATCATTCTGTTGAATAGGTTCCTTCATCACATCATCACCTGCCTTGTCTGCTGCTTCAAGCAATTTGTTCCAATTCATAGCATCTCCAACAAGTTCATCTCCCAGCACAATAATAGGTAGCTCTAGACCTTTCACCTGTTTTATTTTCAACCCAAGATGTCTCAAATGCTATAGCTTAATTAAGTCACCAATAAAGCCAACAAAAAGAAAGTACATGGTCTATTTGAAGCAGTTACCTTTTCATAATTTGTGCTATTTGTGACAATTAATTTAGCATCAGCAGACTCTGCTTGCTTCTTAATTTCTGATACATGTGATGCTGGATTTGCCCCTGAGAACACCCCACCAGCAGCCATTATCCCCAAAGCAACAATGGCATACTCTACTACATTTGGAAGTACTACAATCACAACTTGCCCTTTTCTCAAACCAAGAGATCTTAAGGCCTTTGAAAACCTTTGTGTGTCCCTCACAACCTCATTATAAGTGATCCCTTTTCCAGTCACAGCATCCACAAATGCAACCTTATCAGCATATAATTCAGCATGTTGGAGCACAAATTCCGGTAATGTCACATTGTCAGGAATGGGAACTGGTGAATATTGGCTGCGAAAAACGTGTTCCTCCTCAGCTGTGAAATTTTCCATGTAGGTCCCCATGTTGAGTATGTGTGGATAAGCAATTGACAAGGCTGAACTCAACTCTAATGGGGTTGAAAATGTGAGATTATAATGGCATTTCTAGTCATACTTTCTGCATGGAATGAGGTTAGTCTAGTTGCAAGTGAATTGGCATTGCCAATTTGTCATGCATGGGATTTTTGTTGGTGATGATTTGTTGAGTCATGTCATTGACAAAGGCCAACTACAATATTTCTATAATCATCCAATATTAATTAATAAGTAAACGGTATCTCTATTTTGGTGAATGAGTCATCATATCTTTTACCTCATTAACCAATAATTGTAGGTGTGACACATACTACTTGTGAAAGTTTTCTAGTTTCAATCCTAAAACCAGAATATAGAAGAGATGTTGGTGTCACTCATACTCTAAATATCCTTTTAATAATATGATTAAGTTGATATACACTGTCCGTGTAAAAAATATCCAATTGTGTGTTGTCATATTATTTAATGAATATTACACATAATGTGTTATTAAATTCAATAAATGATATGGTAGCACATCATTAAATGTCGTGTAAAACTTATTTGCATGTTTTTGGTAAATAAAACTTATTTACATTGACAGTGTATATATATATTAAATTTTTAATATTAATTTGTATCCTATTTAGAATAAAACTTGCTAGATCTTTTTTTAACTAGTGCCAATTTTAAATTTTGAAGGCAACCAAAATCACTGATATACTATAATAGAAAGGAAAAAAAAAAAGCAATTAAAGCCTAAATTAATTGTTGCTAGCTAGATGGAAACCCTCCTAACCGTGGTTTTCTCTTCTCACAACCATAGTTATTTTAGCGACAAAAGAACAACTAGAGTCATCACTCAAGGCCCACCAGCTTGAACTAACTTATTGCTATATACTTTGTACGCCGCTATCTATTTCAACACTTTAGTGTTGTTTTTGTTTACAACTTGTTAAATATAAACTATAGCCAAAGTGAAAATTAATGTAAATTACATTCGAATAAATAGACTTGTACAATTATATAATGTAAAGTATATATAATACTCTGAAGAAAATATAAGAACCTCGCACCCAAATGGAAATGGTCAAAGGTTGTTACTATCAGCAGTCTGCTTTAACATTGCAGGAATACTCTTTCAAGTTTCAACAACAAATCATTTCCATTTTGTTAAAACCGTTTTGTCGCAAGTTGTGGTGAAGACAAACCGCGTGTTCAATTAACTCTTAATTTCAAGAACAAATTCCCCGTCTAGCTGTAAATTAATTCTTTGTATATATATATTTTATGAGTTTAATATATATATATATATATATAAAAAATTTACTTACATATACATTCAATAATGTGTTGTTATATAATTTATTAAATTTAATAACACATGAAATTTCATCATTTGCATTAAATGATGTGGTATTTGATGAGATGTTGTGTAAAAATTTTATACCAATAATGTATACCCAGTAAATTCATTTTACATTTTATAGAAGATGTCTATATAAATGGGAGGAAAATAGAGGTCGTAGCTAGAAATTAATGCTATTTATAGGATTAAATATGTTTTTGGTCTCTAAAATTATAGTAAAATTTAGTTTTAGTTACTGATTTAATTATTTTTTCTTCGGGTTTGGTCAATTATATTTTTTAAAACAACATGATTTTAAGTTTTTAACTATTATCATTAATTAGTTACATTTTGCTAAGTGATTACGTAACAATGTTTCATTTATATTTTTCTATGGACTTTCCTTCTAATCTTTCTTGGATTTCAAAATTTATAAAATTTTTCATTCAAACTCTAAAATTTATGAGAAATTTTTTATAAATTTTTTTATAAAAAAGTAGAGAAATTTAAAATATTTTTACGTAAAAAATTGGTGATTTATTAAAAATTTAATAAAAATAAACGAAAGTCTAAACTAGGGGATCAAAATCAATTAAAAAATAAATAAGAGATCAAAAATATATTTCAATATATTAATTAATTAATTAATTATGATAAGTGTAAAGTTATAAAATACAACAATATATTAATTAATTAATTAATGATGATATAAGTGTAAAGTTCCTTATATTAATATTTCAAAATTATTTAAGCAAGGTACTTGCTTGATAAGTACTCTATATATTGTTATATTAATATAAGCAAGTTACACTTATAAAGCTCCATATATTGTTATATTAATATATAAGTACTTTCTCCAACATATAACAATATATTAATTAATTAATGATGATAAGTGTAAAGTTCCTTATACTAATATATCAAAATTAAATTCCTTAAAAAATTAGAATAATTTTAGTGTAAAGTTCCATTTAACACATCACGTGTGTACACATTTACATATAATGCGTCCGTAAGAGAATATAAAGTATAAACCAAATGTTCCTTTTAAAAATATAAACAAGTGTCTCGAGGAATATGACCAGTTGACCACCCATATATCAGAGCATTAATCTCTATATTTATTTACATATATGTAATTAGAAGGCAATTGAAAATGTAAGTGTGTGGAAGTGTTTTTAACACTAATCAAGAAGGCAATTGAAAATGTAACAGTGTGTGGAAGTCTTTTTTGACACTAAAATCAAGAATCAAGTATTTTTAAGGTCACTACAAATTATATGAAATTATAAGAAGTATATATATTGTTATTTTTCATTAAATATTAAAAAAAAATTCCGTTGCCGGGAATCGAACCCGGGTCTCCTGGGTGAAAGCCAGATATCCTAACCGCTGGACGACAACGGATTTAATATTATAAACAGAATAAATCATATAAATACCTGTTATCATAAGTTGTTGCACTAAAGGAAAAAACTCAAAAAGTTCATAGAATATTTTTGTTCACTTTAAATAGTGAATAACGGACTCAAGTTATTGTCACCCAATAAAACATACTGCACATTACACGTATAAAGTGAGAGGGATATATGTGAGTTCTAATCTTGATCATTTTATTTACCAACACAAAAGAAAATGGTTCACTTTTGTAATGCAAGCCAAACAGATTTTTTACAGCAATGCTGCAACTTGTCAGTTAGCTAATACATTACCCCAAAACTTGCAGCTTAGAATAAAGTGTTCATAGCACTTCATAACTCCTTTGGTGTAGCTCACGTAAAGATATTAATAGTACTATTGTTTGTAAACAAAATATGTTATATTTTGTGACACCTCAACTCTATATATTAATATAGAAAATTTTATTGGGCGTCTAATTATAATTAACTTAGTTAATTTTTATAACTTGTTAATTTAAGGGATTTAAAAATTACTAAACTGTAAGAAATAAAAGACAAATACAAGTACATAGATAAACTAGAGTTGATAAAATGAGCCGAGTTCACCCGTTTGAACTCACAATTTTACGGGATTTCGACAGTAAAATAAATGGATTCGGGCCAACGGACTTCGGGCTGCCGTTAAAAATTAGTATTCATTTGGTTTGCAGTTGAATAGAATTGATTTTAGAAATTAATGGTTGAGATAAATGATACACGTTTTTACAAAGCACGTTAAACAGAAATGATTTAAAATCAATTCCGCGAAACCATAATTTTACATTTTCAAACACCAAAACAAACAGCGTGTTGGTGCGAACATCGCAACCTTCTCGGGGGTCACTACGAGAAAAATAAAAAAAGAGACGAAAAAAATCCGTCTCTAAAAGGAGCTATTTCCGTCTCTAACAGGGTTAGAGACGGAATCAGAGACGGAATCCGGGTCGTGGCTGATTCGAGCGTCGCAAACCTGTTAGAGACGGATTTTTTATGTCCGTCTCTAGTTAGAGACGGAAATGTTCCGTCTCTAAGAAATAACAAATCCGTCTCTAAGAGAATTATAAATATTCGGTGGTTCCGTCTCTAATGATTTAGTATTCCGTCTCTAATCAGAGACGGAATGGGTTTTCCGTCGCCAATTTAGGAGGTGTGTTCCGTCTCTAAGTTTTCAAATTTCGTCTCTAACTAGCGACGAACTTATTTTCCGTCTCTATCATTGAATATTTTTCTGATTTTTTTTTATCAATTCAAATATCCTGTATACATTTTTTTAGTAATACTACTAATTCAAACATATATTCGACACCAGAGGACATCAATAAACTCAAGATCATGCTACTCATTAAATTCCAAAACACACCAAACATAAAGTTTTACAAAACACATTAATCCAAACATTAATTCCAAAACATAATGTCAATAATGAAGTGAAATTCAACACACAAGTGATAAATAGACAATAATTCCTTTACAACGGGTTAAGCAGTACAGTTAGGCCAAAAAGTAAGTTATAAAAAACAGATTCTATAGGGAGGTAAGTAAGTGATAAATAAACAATATTTCAATGACATTGGAAGGTAAAGAGAATGAATTAGAGATGACTTTACTATATGGGGTCTTGATTCCGCCATCCAAATCTAATGATATCTAAAATAAATTGATTTAATTAGTTGGGATTTATTTAATTTGATTAATTAATTTATATATTTTGCATCAAATTCAGATTAAAATTTGTCATCCAATCCTTGCCTGAAACTTGTCATCAAGAAGAATGTTACTTACAATTTCATAGAAAGCATCAATAGATCTGTAGCAATATGCCAAAGCAGAATGCTCTGATCAAACTCTACCTCCTTAATGCTAACCAAGCTCATATTAATATGTATGAAAGGTACCTTTCAAAGGGTTCTGAGCCTAAAATGATTTAGGGTAACTTTGGTTCACAGTTGCAAAATCAATTTCCGTCGTGCGCGGCAATGTCACAACAACCTGTAATTAAGCAGTAACTTTTCAGATTGAGGAACATAAATTCCAGGCAAATTAAGAGGCATTGAGGGGCAAGAAGACATGCAACTATTACGAAAATATCCTTACCTATCAAATTAACAGATTGCTTCTGGGAGCCTGAATGGTCCTATCAAATAACGCACCAGATTTGTGCTCATCCCATAGGCTGTCATAGGTTGCAATGTCATACACTAAAACCTACTTTTTTTGTAGTGTGAATAGTTGCATATACATAGTATAATCCAAAGCCCAAAAGTAGTTTTGGCTGATAATGCTAAATATCTTACTTAGTTGAGTTGATGTAATCAAAGACAGCAACACCATTAGTGAAATTGATATGAGAAGCAGGAAGAAGATGAGGATCGGCTAAAATTTCATTCCCATTAGTCTTATCATTGGTAAGGACCATCCCCACAGCACCAGCTAGCAAAGCTTGCTCTCCCTTGTCTACTCATGCATTTACCCTTCGGAGGCATACTACGATCTTTCCTTTTACCTTGTTGGGATCCAGAGTTCCATTTTGGCACAGCACACTGCATAGTTGAATTAGATTACATTGGCTTCATATAAATTTAGGCTCTGAACAAACTTTAAGGGTAGAGTAAAATATTTCGAATAGTTCTGCTAATTGAGTAAACAAATAAGCATATAAAAACCTGAAGTGTTAGAGACTGCTGGCCTAGAAATAGTGGTTTAGGGTACCTATAAGCGATGAAGAGATTTGAATCATGCAGCCCCTTATGCCACGATATATCAAGCATATCACTGTTATTAAATAAGCCAGGATGCTTCAAGCAAAGGTTGTAATGAACAAAATGGAAATTATTACAAGAAACCAATTTATTGTCACTAGAAATCCAATTTAAGTTGGCCCTGTAGCCTGTGGCATCACAGTGGATAGCATGTTTGTTTTAGATTATAGAGAGCCCAAATAGGCATTGAAGAAAAGCTATGAGCTTTTTCTTCCTGCAAACTCTATACATTGTATTTGAGAAATTACTTATATGTACCAGTACCACCCTGCAAGGAAAGGAAATTACTTAAATTACTCTAGTTTGTGCAGAGACAAGAAAGAAAAAGGAAAGGAAGATCTTGACTGTCACGACAAGCACCTATAACAAGTCCCATTCTAAGTATTTCTTGTGACTCTTCCTTTCACTTCTTATCTGCTTGGGCTAGAAAAAACTTTTCCTCAACCTCAGAAGAAAAAGGGTAGAGAGGAAAATAAAACAAACACAGAACCACCTTCTTACCCACTCAACTGGCGCCAACAAGTCCTCTTGATTTCAAGATTTAAACAGTGAAGTTTAGAAGGGAGAGACAAATATCAGAATCAATTATGAATCATTTGAAGGTAACTTACCTAAGATAGAACTGTCCTCAGTTCAAGTAGCATGGTAAAATGCAGACTATTCTCCAAACCAGGCAACCTAACTTAAATCATGCGTGTACAAAATGGGTTGTATACAGAGTACTTAAAACTTAAAACATGTGCATGATCATACATTAATTTCACCACAATACAAGATACCTTAAACAGATGCATATCAGAAATAATTACAATATTCGCTCTCAGATCTTCCATTTCCTTTTATAGAGCAAATTAACTTTTTTTTCACTTTATTTTGGTCAAACACTTCAACCCTTGGTTGAACCATTAATCTAATGACTTGACTCTTTATTAAAGGCTATCATATAACTCTGGCTTCAATTGATTACTTAGTTTTCTCCCCTGGTTCAAACAGCTTTAAAATTAATGTTAATTTCAACCTAACACTGTATAATGAAATAATACTGTATAAGGATCAATTTGCATATGCATGCTCATGCCTTTGAAGTTAGACTCAAAATTACAATCAGTTTTAATATCCAACCCCATCAAGTTAGACTCAAAATTAATCCAAGGAAATCATACCAAGGATGTGGCACAGTTTCTGAACATCTTGTGGTGAAGGAACCGTGCCAGGGCCTTTGAAGGTTTCTTTGCATGAAACAAATAGCTCCTGAAGAGCCTCTGATATAGCCAGCACTAGCCTCTTAACCCTGCAATAAACCCGCTTCCATTTCCACAAGTAACTCTCACTCCCTTCAAATGTGAATCAAATCCCCAAAATAAAAAGAAGTTAAAATTAAAATGAGTTTCTGAGATGAGGGGAAAAAGAAACAGAGAAACAATGAGAAGAGAAGGAAAAGAGAGAGGAAGAGAAAGGAGGACAATGTGGCCTCACCCTGGCGCGGCCGCGCCACCTGTGCACCACCGCCACTGCGAAGCGCAGTCCCCCACTCCCACAGACCCGTCGTTGCGCGGTGCCCCTTGGCGTGTCTTCCTCATCTCCCCCCGTCGCAGCCTCACTTCCAATCGTGCAGAGCCACCACGAAGCGCGATCGAGCCACCATGTTCTCCATCGCGCAGAGCAACCGATCGGTGGCGCGTTTCACCGTCCTTCCACCCAACCGTCCAGCGCGCGACCGTCAACCATGGCCGCACCGTACTATCCCTTCCATGCTCCCTTTTCCTCATAGATTTGGAAACCCTCATATCTGAAAACCCTAGCTCCACTTTTGCTGATTTTGTTTTGTCGCTGAGTTTGGAAGAGGGTATCCTGGTATATCTGGATTAAGTTTCTAAAATAACCCATATGGTATTAAAAATTGTTTTTACGATAATTATTAAAAATTGTTTTTGGTATTAAAGATAATTCTACTTAGGCTTAAATAATAACATTTAGTATAATTAAAGTAATTTGTTAGATTTTTAATTTATTGTATTATATGTTTATATTATACATACCTTATTAATTAAAGTTATTAAACATTAAAAAGTTATTAAAATTAATAAAAATTGTTTTTAATTTCACATCGAGGCATACGCATATTTTTTGCTATTTCATTATAATAATAAGTCATTATTTTAAAATAAAACATATTACAAATAAAAATAATAATTTTTAAAAGATTTTTACTTTGATTGAATGATTAAACAAGATATCATAATATAAATATTTTTTTTAAAATAAAAAAGGTAAATTAGAGACAGAATAATTTCGTCTCAAATATATTAAATTATTGATCAGTTAGAGACGGAATTAGAGACGGAAGAATTGGAAAGAAAAAATTCCGTCTCTAAATTCCGTCTCTAATACCATTATTGTCTTTTAAATTATTATTTTGTAATTCAGAGACGGAGTTAGAGACGGAAATTTTTAGAGACGGAAATTTTTAGAGACGGAAATAACGGAATATTTTCGTCTCTATATTTCGTCTCTAAAATGGTTTCAACTATTTAGAGACAGATTTAGAGACGGAATATAATTGAGACGGACAATTCCGTCTCTAAGTTCCGTCTCTAAAAATAGCATTGTCATTCCGTCCCTATCATACACAATCCGTCTCTAGTTCCATCTCTGTTAGAGACGGAACTTTATCCGTCTCTAAATTCGGTCGGTAATTGAGATTTTTCTAGTAGTGGGTGGGGCTTCATGGTGCACTGTCTGATGTGATGTGATAGAATGAGGGTTGTGGAAGAGGAAGAGATTGAGTGAGAGAGTGCGAGTCAGGAAAAAGAGGGCGCACACTGGAGCGCCCTCCATAAGCACAAGACATACTTATGGAGGGCGCTCCATGGAGCGTTCTCCTTTCGTTTTTTTTTCAATTTTTGTTTTACAACAAGGGCGCTCCTCCTTTCTTTTTTTTTCGATTTTTTTTTTTAATCTACTTTAACCTGCATATTTATTTCAGTCTGATCCCAATGGCTTAATCCAAAATCATGCATATTAATTCCTTAAAATTCAAACACTTAGTCATACTATGAACAACACTTAGTAAACAACACACATATCTACTTGAAATAAGAATTCAAACTTGTCATAATATGAATAGTTTTCTATGCAAGATATAAGTGGTGAAAGTATGAAGTATCTATACAACTATATAGAAATAACCAAAACACATGACATCTCACAAGAATCAACTCAGTTGGTAAATAAACATGCATCTCATATATATGCTTAACAACTATAAGTCTTCTAAACTAAAAAATTTTTGGCATAGTTTACTATGTTTATTCAACATTTCCCAATTTATCAAACAGCCGTACAAAACCATACCAGCAGTCAGAATTCATAAGTCAAATAGTGATAACCAGTCAGGAATTTATAATGAAAAGGTGCACAAACTACAAACAGGCCTCTTCTCCAAGTTGCAAAAAGAATAGTGATCATATCTACTCTGTTGAACCCGTCAGTTAAGTCATTAATATACAACTTTGTTCAACATTTTAACAATATGTATATGTTTACTTACCCACATATAATGTACAAATCAATTACAAATAACTGGTAATTACATGGTTTGCTCATTCTTCCCGAACCTCAGCAAGCTGCTCCGTTGTGTAGGTTGAGCTTCGGAACTGAGCAAAGTACTGTAAAAGCCAAAAATTGATTTGATTATATGAACTAGTGAATGGGGTTCAAAAAAGTAAATTGCTATCACAAGTCATAATTACCTCTTTAGGTATTGTGAGTCTGTTTCGATCAATGATCTCCTTCATATAACGCATTACGAAGAGCCCACAATTGTCATTGTTTGTTTGGGTAGGACATTACAAGTATAATTAATTTAAAAGTAAGTGATGTTTACGTGCTCAGTAATGAACAAACAAAATGTCCAGAAGAGATCAATATTACCTTAATGCGGTACCATGTCGGATCAAGTATAATCCTATTTTGTGCTTCTGGGAATCCACCCAACTTTCTATATTCTTTAAAAGATCTAAAGCAATATAACAAGTAAATTGTATAAGAGCTCTTAATTATGTAAGTGTGATAGTAAATCAAAGGATACTTACTTAATAATCATATTCTTCATGGGATTATAATGTTCAGGCGGATTATGCAAAGAGTCCAAAAAGTAAACCTTGCCAAAATCACTAAGACTCAATGCAACAAGAACCCAATGTCGCCTACAACCACAATTTAATTTATGTCAACTAAATGGTTTTTAAAAAACAAGAATATTGAGACATAAACATATACTACACATACTCGTCACGATTGTATGGAAGCAGGAACAATTTGTCTTGGTCGCGTCTATTGTACAACACCTCTCCCACCATTTTACTTTGATTGGTGTTCACATTGAATGTTGTGGTTTGTTGTGGAGAGATGAAAACATATCAATCCGTGCGGGAAGATGGTGCTAAGGCTGAATGATATAAATGACTATACAAAAAAATGTACATAATGTCAAAGCGTGGAAAAAAACGAGATAAAACAAACTATGAGATGCTTTGAGTTGAAATTACCTGCAATAGATATCGATCAAGGTGGCATCCAACCACTCACGGTACAAAACCGAATGCAGACAGTTGGGATCGATCAATGTATTCATTTCTTCAGGCATAACAATGTCTGCACCTATCGTGACACTAATCATAGAACCACTTACTTACATCTTTTCAGACTAGTACATATCTAATGTTTGCAATGAGGTTCTGGTAGATGCAACAGGGTTTGAAGTCACCACCTCTCGAGGGCATTCTACAACGGGAGACTTCCGCGTAGTTGAGTGGGGTGAATAACGAGTCTCCGCATACGGTCCCGCCGCGAAAGATTGTGGAGTCTACAAATTCCACAATTTGAATAATTAATATTTGTACCTGAAAGAATGAAAATGCACACTTAATGACACAAATAAAATATAGACATACCAATGCATCCAATCCAACATGTGAAGATGGACATGCAATGAAACATCCTAATGCATCAGCAACAATGCTCAGTTCCCCGTAAGCGTCAGGGCATGGAAGTGGCGCATGGGGTTCAATAGCAAGTTGAACCATCACCTTAATTGAGTTGGATGGAAGTGGGGAATTGTGTAACTCCTGCCCTGGGAGATTCCATCCTAGTCCCTTACCCACTACTCGTAAAACCGAGTCTCCCAAGTACAGTATACATTGAAATACACCCTATATAATTAACACAAGTAATCAAGTTTATGGATAATTAGTGCCAAAAAAATGTAACTGTTAAGAAGTAAAAAATACCTCAGGCAAGCCAGGTCTAGTAAAAGAGGTAGAATCTTTGCATCTTCGTTCTGACCTAACTTCGTGAAGCTCTCTTCTTGTTTCATCAAGTTGTTGTTGCATGTTCATGTACCTGGCTTTCATTTCTCTCAATTTCGCAAGGATGTCTTGATAATTTTCAGAGACTACATTTGGTTGGGGTTTAGGAGCATTATAATATTGTCCGGGATATACACCAAAGCCCACACCCCGAACACGTCCCCTATAGACATCCTTGTTCAGAACTTGGTCAAGAACTTGTCTATCATCAAAGATACCACTCTCACCAGGTTGAGACAATATTTCCTCCTAATAAGATAAGGGCAAAAATATAAACTCCACGATCAAGAAATACATGAACTTTAACACACAATGATAGTAACTATATACTTACACATTGTGTGAAGACCTCTTCGACTCCTTCATTGTTCGCATCTTTTTTCTTGTTAATCCTAGCGGTTCTCCATAACATATGTCGTGAAACTTCGGAGGTTCCTTCCCCCGCTTGTTGTAACTGCAAAGTATTATTGAGACACAATCAATACTAAAAAATACTACATTGGGATAAAATGTTAACGACAATAATTACCATTTCTTGCTCAAGTCTGGCATAACCCTTACGTGAACCTCTATATGGGTATTGAGGATTTGAAGCCCTGGCCTTATTTTTTTCACTTATTTCCTGGAATAACACATGGAAAATATATTGAAGCCGTTATTTAACGTGAAAAATTGTTGGTTAACTTGACAATGTTTAAAAAAATAATGTATGAATGAATATAGTACCTTGAAATGTTCTTGTGACCGTAGGGCAACAAAATAATCCCATTGCTCCTGTGATATTAGGTCCCCATACCTCTTAGGAGGATGTGGGATGACATTGCCATCTTCATCATGCATAAAATGAGTGGTTAATGTGGACCTAAAAGATCTATGTCTTTTACCAGCCAACATAAGAATATATCTTTTACGATGTTCTTCAACATCAAATGTGGACTACATATAAAACAAAACATAACAAGATAATGAGTTAATCACGTGCCTTTATGTCCTCCGATTCTTATTAATAAATTAAGGGGAAATAGTACATACCTTAATGTCCTCCCAAATCATTTCATTGTATCCTTTGCAATCATCGTCCCTCCATTGCCTTATTGTAATTGGTACCCTTTCACGAACAATGGCACCAATGTAACTAGATAGTGTCGTGCCACCGGGTCCAATAGGTTGGCCTTTTATATTCCATGACACCTAAGCAACGGGACTAAGTTTATAATTACATAATTCATCTAAATAAGCATAAATTATAGCAATGGTGCCAATTAAGTACTTACCTTGTTTATATTTCCTTTGTTTCTTTCTTTCCTTACATGAGCCATTGTTGTAATCCCACGTCGGTGCTCTCTATCCATGTTTTGAGGATCATCATCGTCCGCGCCTGACATGACAACTGCATAAAAAAATATAAGAGATTAATTACTAAAATCTTTTAAAAGTATAAATAAAAAAGCAATTTTATAAGTATAAACATGCATACATTAACTAACTCATTCTCTTTCTTTTTCTGGTTGGTATGAAACTTATGGGTCGATTTCTAAGATGAATTGATGGGTTGATCCAAATACCCTCATCGTGGTCCGGTCTAGTGTAACAAACATCATCTGCTGTGGAGTCACCTTGTAATATGTGTGTTTTCGTAACAAAAGGATCATCTTCAACATCCTCTAGTTGGTCATCATCCACATTTGGGGAGTCTTTGAATTTGTTACTTAACATCACTATGGAGCAATTTTTGTCTGCGGGATCACTAACATAAAAAATTTGCTGAGCCTGGGAAGCTAGGATAAATGGTTTATCTTTGTAACCCTCCTTACTAAAATTAACTTTCATGAAGCCAAGATTGTCAACCTGAACACCACTATTATTGTCGACCCACTTACAACCGAAGACAGGCATACGGAAGTTAGTATAATCCAATTCCCATATGCGATCAATGACCCCAAAATAGGACATATTTGCATAAACTGGATTTCTATCTTTTGCACTTGACATATGCAATGCTTGGGCAATTAAAGGGACACCACTATTTTGAACCGTTGTTCTATCATCATGGTCCTTTGTGTAGAAAGTGTAGCCATTAATCATGTAAGCCTTGTAAGATATCACATTAAAACTCGGACCATATGCTAAAAATTTAAGCCTAGTAGAGACTGAAGAATTATTGTAGTTCATGTCATGAAAAATCCTAGACTTAAACCATGTGATGAAGCTTCGATTGTGCTCTCTTGTGATCCAATTGTCTCCTCTATTAGGATTAAAGTGCCGAAGTATTTCCTTGTGAATTTCAACATACGGCTCTACCTCATCATCATTATGCAAGACATAAAGGTGTGCTTGAACCCATTCCTCTCTTTTAATGCTTATGACTTCGCTTGCCCCAATCCCTCCTTATTATAAGCTTTTGTTGTGTCTAGAGACCGTAAGCCCTATGGAGTTGACACCACTAAGGTATTCTGTACAAAACTCAACAGGTTCTTCAACTATGTACCTTTCAACCATACAACCCCCAGGACGACTGCGATTCTTAACATACCCTTTTAATATCTTCATGTATCGCTCAACCAGGTACATCCATCTCATATAAGCTGGTCCACACAATTCAGTCTCCCGAACCAGGTGAACTGTGAGATGAATCATCATGTCAAAAAAACATGGAGGACAATACATTTCAAGCTCACACAATGTCACCACTATTTGTCTTTGCAAAATGGGCATCTTCCTAGGGTCAATGACCTTACTAAAAATAGCTCTGAAGAAATGACACAGTTTAGTAATTGTAATACGCACTTTATTTGGAAGAATGAAGCGTATTGCAACCGGAAGCAAATGACCCATCAGAACATGATCATCATGAGACTTGACACCTATCAATCTTTGCTCTTTTAGTGATACTAGATTTCTAATGTTAGAGGAAAAACCCTCTGGAACTTTGATACCCTGCAGAAACTTGCAAAAAGTTACTTTTTCTTTTTTGCTTAGAGTATAAGCCGTCGGGGGTAGATATGTACGTGATCCCCTTTTGTCTGGAATCAATTCTTTCCTTATACCCATTGCCAACAAGTCCCATCTCGCATTTACCCCATCCTTGGTTTTGCCTTTGACATTCAGTAACGTGCCAATAACACTCTCGCACACATTTTTCTCTATATGCATCACATCAAGGAAATGTCTAACAAACAATGTCTTCCAATATGGCAACTCAAAAAAATGGACTTCTTTTTCCAACCTCCGGTAACGAGTTGTGCGGCAAAAGGTTTGCCGAAGTTGTTGGTCAAGTTACCCACCTTTTCCCACAACTGCTCACCAGTCAATGGAGAAGGAGCCCTACCCTCTTCGGTGTTGCCATTGAATGATTTCTTCCATCCCCTATAACGATGGGATAAAGGCAAAAACTTACGATGATCCATGAATACATTCTTCTTACAATGAGTCAAGCGCATCCAATAGTATTTTCTTCACAAACAGGACATGCACACTGACCCTTTACACTATAGTCAGACAAATTACCATATGGAGGGAAATCATTTATCGTTCCAAACAACATCGCCCTCAACTGAAAAGATTCTTCTTTGTAGCCATCATAGACCTCTACTCCAGTATCCCACAATAGCCTCAAGTCTTCAATCAATGGTGCCAAGTACACATCTATATCATTACCCGGTTGTCTGGGTCCCGATATCAACATAGATAACATCATGTATTTCCGCTTCATACACAGCCATGGAGGTAGATTATATATTATCAATACCACCGGCTATGTGCTATGACTACTAGATTGGATACCATGCAGATTCATTCCATCTGTTGATAAAGCAAGGCAAAGATTTCTTGGTTCCTCGCCAAAAAAGGGGTACTCATCATCAATCCTCCTCCACTACGCAGAATCATCGGGATGTCTCAACATGCCATCCTTGATTCGTTCATTTGCATGCCAAGTTAAGTTCCTTGCATCAATGACACTACGATACATCCTTCGAAACCTTGGTATTATGGGAAAATACCAAACCACCTTTGCTGGTGTAGTCTCTTTCTTATAACGAGGCAAATTGCATTTAGGACACACACTTAATGAAAGACAGGATTTCTTGAAGTCTTCTTTCTGATTTCTCGAAGAGTCACTTCTAAAATTCAGAAATCTGTCAAGTCTTCACACACTCTGTCTTTTCGAATTTCTGCTCTCTGTTCATTTCGAAAATCTACTTGTATTTCTCGAAATCTTATCTTCTGATTTCTCGAAATCTTCTTTCTGGAATTCTGACTTCATGCACTTGAAATCTTGCTCTTCGAATTCTCGAAATCTTCTTTCTGGAATTCTGACTTTATGTTCTCTAAAATTCCTTAATCTTTGACACTTAGTCTTTTTCTGTTGATATTTGGGCTCATTGAATATTTCCTGATTTCGATTTTCCAGAAGCCTTATAACTTCGATTTTCCATAATCTTTATGACTTCTATTTTCCAGAATCCCCTTAGACTTCGGTTTTCCAGAATATCTTTTGATTCTGATTTTCCAAAAATGTAATGTCTTCGAGTTCATTTGTCTCCTTTTCGAATTTCTGAAGTTCTCTTTATATCAACTTAACTTCAACAAAGAACTTCTAAGTTATCAAATTCATTGTAAAATTCGAATTTTGGAACTCTTATGCTTTCTCTGAACTCGAAAAGTATAAAGGACTTATAGACTTGGGAAATTCGAAATACTTGAAATTCGAATCCCAACAGTAGCACATTGTCCTCCGGTAACATCTCCTTCAACAAGGCGAGTAACTCTGTGAAACTCTTGTCAGACCAACCATTTGTTGCTTTTAAATTATACAACTTCAACACAGCTGACAACCTTGTGTACTTGGTGCACCCGTTGTACAATGGCTTGTCAGCATCACTGGCTAGGGTATCAAACATTTGGGGACAATCTCTGAGGTCATCTTCAACCACCTTTCGAATCTCATCAATTCGGTCGCAATCCTCCCACCCGGTCCCAAAGTCATCATCACTTGGTTCTACATTGACATTATTCTCTCCCATACCATTTTGTTCACTCCTAATCTCACCATGAAATGTCCAGCATGTGTAACTCTGATCAATTCCAAAACAGAAAAGATGGTCCCTCAACTCTGTTTCACTAACTCGCTTAGAACAAAAACACTTCGTACAAGGGCAGAGAATTCTACTAGGGTTTGTTGCATGGTCCATGGCAAATTTTATAAACATTTCCACTCCTTCCTCATACTCATGTGTCAGACGGTTTGCAAACATCCAAGAACGATCCATATTCTATCAACATAACATGAATTCATTAATAATTAACTCGAAAAGTATATATGACATTCTTTAGATATAATGACTAACTACATGCCTAATTAACACCTATAACATACTAACTAACAAAGGTTGAGGTTCCTATCCTATCTAGATTTGTCAAATTCGTATCATATTATTTTATGACTATTGTTCCTAGTCTATGAAAATTTCAGCAACATTTCCCCTTGGTTCTCCAAGCACACACAACACAACCTATGAGTTTTATTTCACATAGATTATATATGCATGAACTCGGAGAACAAGAGGAAAAACGTACTGAAATGAATCATAGACCAAAAACATACAAATCATAAAGTAATATATTTAATACGAATTTACAAATCTAGACTGTTCAAACATGGACAATTTAAGAATAAATTGTATATTATGTCGGTCATAATATATAATTTCTTCTTAAGCAGGAAACTAAGGTTAATGCATGTACATATAAATAACCAAATAATTATAGTTGAAAGAAAAAGGATAATATGATAAAGGATATACCTGATTAAAGTCAATCACCAATAAACAGTGTTGAATTATAACCAGTTAGGAATCAATACCTAAAAAAAAAGTCAAGTCATAAGATTTACTAGTTAAAAAAATTAATAGTCCTAAAAATTTGAGCAGCATTTCATCTATTTCTTTAACATTCCCATAATTAAGGAAAAACAATTTTAACTCTAAACCACCAGCTACCAGTCCAAAAGAGATCAATATGAGTAATATATATTTATATAACATTACTAAATGCATATGTAGTATGTACTTCATTTATTTAACATTCTCAAATTTATAAAACACATTTTTAACTCCAACCAACAACAATTTCTTCCAAAAGTGTTCAATAATAATATGTACACATAATTAATTTTCATATACAAATTTCAATGTTATTTAAACTTACTAACACAATCACAGGGCAGATAGCAAAACAGTGGGTGCAAATAGAAAAAACAGTGGGTGCATATAGCAAAACAACATGTTCAGAAAAAAAAAGGGTGCACAAGCAACAAAAAAGGTGCAGAAGCAAAAAAATGTGTAGGGTAGGGTTTCCCTTACCCTTAGTGGCCGCGAAATGGAGAGTGTGGGGAAGGGAAGCCGCCGCACCGGAAGGAAAGGAGGAAATGAGACACTCCGCGCCGGAATGGTAGGTTGAGGACGGTGAGGGAAGCTTGCTCACTTCTATGCACTTGCTCACGGTGAGGGAAGGAGGACTTGCGGTGGAGAAGGAGAGGAGTTATTCACGGTGAAGGAAGACTGTGCACTTGACGAAGGGAGACGGAGGGAGACGAACGAGCTTGAGGAAGACGGAGGGAGACGAACGACGGAGGGAACGGAGGAGGAGGACGGCCGTGGAGCTCGACGGAGGGAACGGAGAAGCTTGAAGATGAAGGAGAATGGAAGGGTTTAGAGAGAGAGACACAGTGTGAGAACGCGAGAGAGAATGGAGCAAAGGGTTCATTAATTTCTGCTGCAAAAAAACAGTTTTCATAAATTTAATCAAAAAAGAGAGTGCTCCAATAGAGCGCCCTGGAAAAGTATGCAGAAAATGAGAGCGCCCTGGAAAATTTATCAGAAAAATAAATGAGGGCGCTCCAGTGAGCGCCCTTTATTGCAGAGAAAAAAATAAATAAAATAAAAAAATTTCACCAGAAACGAGGGCGCTCCCAGGGAGCGCCCTCTATTGCAGGGAAATAAAAAAATACAATGGGAATGAGGGCGCGCAGATGAAGCGCCTTGTATTTTACCTATAAGGGCGCTCCCGCCCAAATTTTGGAGCGCCCTGATTTTAAAACGATCATTTCAGACGCTAGCTAACACGGGAGCGCCCTAAAGATAGTGCTCTAATATCCTAAAATTGGCGTAGTGATTGTATCAGTTAAGATTAATTTCTTATAATTAATAAGCAAATGTGCAAGATAATCTTCTTCTCACTTAATCACAGGCTTGAGGAGTTAAGGAGAAAAATATTAATTTTTTATCCTTCAATATTAATTAAGCTAAGGTCTTAAATGTAGCCAAGTTAAGAAAATAATAAATAATTAAGATTTAGTTTTTAGTAATTTATTTTATCTAAACTAATAACGGTAATTAGGCAATTTGAGAATTTTTTTATTTAAGTTCTTGCTCTTGCCTTAAATTTGAAATTAAGCTTTCTAACATAAGTTAAAACCATTTTAACTTTTTGGTGCAACCACATATATATCCTTCGTTAAAGACAATCTTATTCGAGTCGGGACGACTAAACTCCTATGAGTATTTAACACACCTAGGGCGCTCAAAATTGAGACCACTAGTTAAACTAGAATAGCCCCTTACCAGTTGATTCACGTGCTCAATGATAAAATCATTTTAACTTTTATCATTTTAATTTTTGGAGTTTAATAAGGTTATTTAAGCTATCAACTCTCTGTACCAACTTCACTTGCTATCAACTCTTTGTGGGATGAGCTCTCGGGTGTGATCCCACTAATTAAATACACTCTTAGAGATGGGATGAGTCTTAATTGTGACTAATTCTGGAATAGAATTTTTCTTTGACAATAGGAGATACATGTGATTAACACAAAAAATGTGTGAACTTAAATTTCTAAAAACACTAAAGAAAAATGAAGATGTTACCATGCATGCAACCTATGATTCAATTAATTGTTCCTTTTGAATCAAAACAGAGAGATGTCTCAACACCAAAACAATGAAATAGTGGGTTACCTAATGCATCTCATTATCAAGGAAAAAAAATGTAATCCACTTTTGTGGAATTCACGTGTCTAGATGTTAACTGCTCCAAGGAAAGACTATTCCACACACCGGTCATATCGGGTGTGAACCCGATATATACCGAGTATTATGAACTACTCCGAATCCTAATTTTACAATTATTCTTTAGATTCAATTTTTTTTTTTTTTTAGATTCACACGATTATAAATATTATTCTCACACTTAATTTTTTTAGACTCAGACTCATAAGATTTCCAATAAATAAAGGATAATACACAAGATTGGTTTCTCTCGTAATCACTTAATGCAATAAGGGTCCGTTTTGTGGATAGGACAAGAGACAGGATAAGATAACTTTATCATATATCCTATCATTTATCATGTGTTTGTTGTACCAGTAGGATATGATAACTCTATCACGTGACTTATCATATCATTTCCTCTTAGTGTAATTTTATCCAAAGGGGAACAGGGTTAGGGAGTGATATGATAGGATAAAAATTTTCTTCCAAATTTGTCCTCTCTTTCTCTCCCCCTCCCTCCTTCTCTCCTCTCTCTCCTTTCCCCCTCCCCTCTCTCTCCTCTCTCTCCTCTCCCCTCCCCTTTCTCCCTCTTTCCTCTCTCCTCTCTCCACTCCACTCCCTCCTCCTCTCTCTGTCCTCTCCCCCTCCTCCTCTCTCCCTTCTCTCTCTTTCCTCTCTCTCCTCTCTCCACTCCACTCCCCTCTCCTTTTTATGTCTCTCTCCCCTCTCTCCCCCTCTCTCTCCACTCCACTCCCTCTCTTTCTCCCCTCTCTCGTCTTTTCTCTCTCTCCACTCCACTCCCCTTTCCTCTCTCTCTCTGCCCTCTCTCCACTTATTCTCTCCCTCCTCTCCCTCTCTCCTCTTTTTATGATAATTTTGATATTATTTTTAATAATTTTATTTTTTTATTTAATTTAAATATTTTTCATAAATAATTATGCTTATTGAAAAGTTAAAAATTAAAATTTAATTTAATTTAATTTTATAATAAGGGTAAATTTATCATATTAATATTTTTATATCTTGTCCTATCATCATCTGTCCATTTCAAACGTATGATAAGATAAAATAGTATTATTCGCCTCTTATCCTATCTTGTTTCTATCCAACTCATTTATCCTATCATATCATGTCCACCAAACGGGCCTTAAGTCTCTTAATTCTGCACAAGTTGTCCTTTGTCCATATGTTGAAAACAAAATTGTCATATAGGATTATATATTTAGGATGTATTTTTTTTGTTGGGGTTTGTTTTTAAATAATATTCTTTATTTTGATATATTTTTCAAAATTATAAAAATTATAAAATGATAGATTAATATAAATTTAATATCTTAATATTTTATTTATTTTCACAAACATTATATAACTTATTAAATTTAAAAATAAAAAAATATGTTCACCTTTTAAAAATAAATTCTCACTACAAACCCATCCTTAAGCATTAACAAATTATCCTCTCTCTCTATATATATATATATATATGACGATTGGATTGATGAAATTCAATCTTTATAAAAAGTTATTAAGCGAAGTAACTTCACCCAGAGTTACTCCAGGAGTAAGTTGATCCCCACCCTAAACATATTATATACAATTTATTTAGAGATTGTAAAATTAATTTTAATTAGATCAATTAACTTGATTTTGTAAAATTAATTTAGTTAGAAGCTTTGGTTGCAACTGAATTGATTTATGTAAATATTTTCATAAAAAGATTTCAATATGATGAATGTTTAAATAGTTTTAATAAAAAAATGTTCTAGATAATGGATGTGTAAATATTAGATATGATGGATGGTTATGATAAAAAAAAAAAAAAGAGATAGAGAAATAAGGGGGAAGCCAGGAGGTGGGGGAAGGAGTTGTAAGAAAAGTTGAGTGTATGAAAGTATCACTCATTTTCATTTGTCACAAGATTCATAAAATATTTCTTCTGCGATTAGATAAAAAAAAATAATGAATTTAATGTAAAATCAATGTTACTCTAAAATTCGGATAAACGTGATTCTATATAAACTATGCTTATAGTTAACTTTAAAGGTGATTCTATTTATTACAAATGTGTCTATGCAAACACGTCCTTATACATTGAAGTTGGAAAACAAAGACATAAAGAGAGAGGTCTATAGAATTTATTTGATATATGTCAATTAATTTGTTCTTTTATTTTGTTAGGTGCTCCTTTCTCTAATAATTTATCTTGTTGGCGAAATCGGAAAGGGAAATGGTCTTGGTCGGTTCTCATATATATATATATATATATATATATATATATATATATATATATAAGGTACTATATATGATATGTTGGCCGTTTAGTTTACACTTGAGTAAAATTAATTTTAAAAGTCAATAAATGAGACACTTATATGATACACATTTGGACAAAAATGTTTTAAAATAAATTTCACAATATCATGATTTTACATAGTTGAAACGTCAAAACAAACGAAGATACATAGTTGATATTTTTTTTGGGTAGCTTACCATAGTTGATATTGACTATATTGCGGCTGGCTTTATTTATCCAACGAAATATTTCAATGCAATTAATGTTAAATTTTTTCATGCATTTAAAAATAATTTACATGAAAAAAGCAAATTAATTATAAAAATTGTAACAATATAATCATAAAATGTTCTTATTTTTTAAGGTAATTAAATACTAGTACTTGTAGACAAAACTTTCTCTCTGAGTATTTAACGCAGTTACATACCTAATAACGCTCGAACTCAAGATCATTGGTTAAACTGAAACAACCCCTTACTGATTACGTGTTGGGTGGCGATGCTTAAAAGTTTAGGCGAGGTTAATTACTATAGTATTCTTGTTCAATAATTCTCTTTTAAAACAATGAGAAATTCTGAAAGTTTAATGGGTAACACTATATATATATATATAGATAGATATAGATGGGGATCAACTTACTCTAGAAGTAACTATGGGTAAAGTTACTCCGCTTAATAACTTCTTATAAACATTGAATTTCATCAATCCAATTGTCATATTAACAGTTTTCATTAAATAGATCAAGCCTACAAAATTTTATAAAATTTAAAAATCATTTAATGTTTCATTGAATCACTTCAATTTAACGTGCAATATACTTTTTAAAATATAAGTAAATATTTACTCTAAAATTACATACCTATGAATGTCCAATTAATCTAAATTTTGGTGTGCAAAATATCATCATATTAATATCAAATTAATCAACGGTTAGATTTGTTAAATTCACATTCTATAAAAAAATTATTAAGCGGAGTAACTTTGGTAAAATTACTCCTGAAGTATGTTAATCTTCACCGTTTAATTTTAAGTAATGGTGACAAGGACTAATGAGGTGCCTCGTGTTTAGGTTATATTCATATATGCATTAATATATATTGTCCTAAAATTAGCTTTTTCTTATATATAAAATGGTCAAATTAAATAAGAATTGAATATCTACCATTTATTTAATTCAAACCCACATACAAACTATTTCACTAAAGTTAAAGGGTGAATACTCACAATTTACTTGAAAAGATATTTTCCCCTCCAATTATATATAGATCGATGAGTAATGTCTGCTTAAAGTGACTCAAAGAATATTCATGAACGTCTCTATATATATATTTCAAAAAGTCAAAGCAATTATAATTATATCATCATCAGCTTTACCACTTGCACATGAAAATAACGTCAACCAAAGCATGCCAATAAACGACTATATAAAGAGGAACTTTACATTAAAAAGTAATGCTCTCATTGCATTCACACCAAAAGGTTGAAGTAGCTAGCTAGTTTCATTTGTACGTGCAGTTCCTGAGAAGATCATGGAAGAAGCTCGCAGTCGCAGAGGGTACGTTCCAGTTCTTGTGGGAAAAGGGGAAGAAGATATAGAGAAGATTTGGGTAACTATCAAAGAGATTCAACATGTCACCATTGTTGAGTTGCTGAAACAATATGCAGATCAATATGGATACCAGCAACAAGGCTTACTCAGAATCATATATGATGTTGATAGCTTCAAAGCCATTCTTCTCAACATATCCAACAAATAGCTATGTATAGTATTGTTCAATTTGCTACCTACTCTCTTCCATAATAGCTAGGGTTTCAGGTTTTTAATTATGTGTGGACTTTTTTGGTTTGTAATACATGTCAAAATTTAGAAGTAATTATATTGTACTAGATTTTGTTCTTAGCTTTGGGTTTGGGTTATTTAGTCTTAATTAAGTTATAGTTTAATTTCTGGCTATGGAGCTGGCTTATGTAGCTTAATTTCCTCTGTTGATGAAGTGATATATTAATGTACAGCTAGTTATAGCTACCAAATGGCATTATACATGTTAATTACACCAATTGAAGCCTTTTTTTTCTTTACTTTTTTACGTGTACTTGACAATTTTCATTTAGATTTATTGGATATGTTATCATTTATAATCTTCACAACTGAATTGGGTGATTTTAGTCAGTCCTATATATAATTTCATGTTTGAACTCCACTTTTATATACACGTTGTGAAGAATAATAAAGTATCTTGATTTACAATTTTTTTCAAGAAAAAAAAATATTATAAAATCTTGTGATGTGTGGGTCAATTAGAATGGGAAGGAAGCTTGGGTACGTGGGGGATGAAATCTTTCATCAACAAAATAGGCTTCAGTACGTAGCTGAAATGGGATTTTGAAGTTAGTGGCCAACGATTGGAATCTTCAAGGGAGAAGGAACTTTATTGCACGGGAAGATGATTTCATATATAACATCTTCTATTTATGAATTAATTAATATGCTATATGCATTATGCAGCAAAATTAGGAAGATGGATGGATATGGCTTGGATATATAACTCTTCTATTTTATAGTGTCAAGTTAGCCTACAAACTTTTAATCTCGAATGATATATATATATATATATATATATATGACAAAAATTTCTTCAAGAAATTTAGGGTTAATATATAATTCCTCATGTGTGAGTAGTGTTTTTTTTCATGTATGTGAGTTAAAAAATAAAGAAAAATGTAGGAAGGAAAATGTTTACATGTACAATCCTTTTCCTTTGTCTTTGTGAATATATTTAGGTTATAAAGATCTCTCCCCTTTTTCATATCCTCTTCTGATCCCTTCACCCCTAAACCCTTTTATTTCCTCTTCTTTATAAACTCTCAAACACACCCTTAAAAATTATTATTGAATTGTATCCCTACAAGAGTCAACCTACAAAAGTAAGGTGCATTGGATTCTTTAGATAATTAATCCAACTTTATTGTTTTTATGGTGTATACAACCATCTCTTCTTCTCTTGCAATTTCTCCTATGTTTTTATGTGCTTTTCACTTGATGGAAAAGCACATTTTCCCAACACACAAGTTTTCATCACAGGAAAAATATCTTAAAGATTGTTGGCAACTAATTTGGTTTAGGTCTATTTGGTTACATTAGAATAAAATTACCTTTAAGAATTGTTGATATCCGAACAAGGTTTGTTAGAAGTTGGGGTTGTATTACATCGAATAAGGTCCTAAATCTTAAATCCAAATGCTTGTTTCTTATTTATGGATGGTATCTCTTATACTTGTATCTCTTATACTCCTTTTCTTAATAAATTTCTGTCTTGTATAAAAAAGGAAAAAAAAAAACTTAATGGTTGTTGACTATATATCCATCTACCTATGCCAGTACATTAAAGGTAAGTTTTATGTAAAAAAAAACTTGAATGGTTATATCCATATAATAAATGGTGCAATTGTAAGCCATTCATGTCACGATTTAAGGATCCATAAAGATATTTTTTTAATTTTTTATCCAGCTAACTCTAAATAATAAGGGTAACTAGAATTCAAAATTGAGACTATGTCCTTATTAATTATTTATATCACACAACAAAACGCTTGTTTGTTATGTCGTCCTTTTACATAAACATTCACAACTAAAGGATAATTTATCTTGAAAGTTAAACTCTATGAATAATTTAAGAGTTACTATACATTGTTAGTGTAAAGAAGTTTTACACAGTCATTCAATGATATTTTGTCACATCAATTAATGAATATGATATCTCATGTGTTATTAAACTCATTAAATAATGTGTCATCATGACTGTGTAAAATTATTTTTACACTGACAGTGTATAGTTATTAAATCCATAATTTAGTTATTTTACTTAGACGAATTATAATTAAGATGATGCAGAAGTTAGAAATAAAATTAAATGTATATGCACTTTTGGCACTTTAAACTTTTAGAAAATGGTTTATAATTCATAAATTAAATGATATATAGTCATTTATTACCCTTTTTTGTGACAGGAAATTTAGGGTGAGAGATGGTACGCAATTGACGGCAGGAAAAGTCTCCGAGCACAGAGAATATTCATAGGTACTTACATTTATCTCACCTCAAGGGGACAAGTAGAGGTTCGAACTTGTGACCTATAAAATACAAGATCATGTTTTACCACTCGACTAACCCCTTGGGATTAGTCATTTATTTCCCCGTGGCCTAAATAATTGTTACTCCTTTTCTACTAAATAAAAAATGGTCAAATTTAATTAAGCACAAGACATAATACAACTTCTAGACTTTAACTCCATATGTACACTTGCAAAAGAGGATTCAATAAAGTACTTTTTTTATCAACAAAAGAAAGTGGTCACTATATGTCATGTTCAACCCAAAACTATGATATCATCAATCCACTGTTTAAAAAATCTAGCCGCTAAAT
This sequence comes from Sesbania bispinosa, assembly GCA_026901365.1. Lineage (NCBI taxonomy): Eukaryota > Viridiplantae > Streptophyta > Magnoliopsida > Fabales > Fabaceae > Sesbania > Sesbania bispinosa. The sequence continues at coordinate 3,772,775 of QLOH01000009.1, read as the reverse complement.
TGACTCCAATACATTAAAACAATTATTTCATAGTAAACTCTTTTGGGGAATGGGAGAAGGAACCTTATATATGTGTTTGAATTCTTGTAATGACTTAATTATCATATGTAAATGGGTTAGGTATTCCTTATACTCTTTTAATGTATTTTGTTTAATTGCTGATAAAAACAAAAATTCATAGTTAACAAGAGCACCCTATAGCAACTCATTTATATATAATCAACTAACAACTTATAGTCCTTTCTGAACTATACACAGCCAAACTAGCTATATAGTAGAAATAATTCCTAGCTAACCATTTTAGGTAATGACTAATATATACCTCTGATTTGAGTGGTACACGGTGTGCCATTGGGTTTAAGCCATTAGATCTAATATTATAAATATTGAATGGTAAAGATGATACTAAAGTTAAATTTTCATTTAGGACCTTAGTAACAATTTTTTTGCAAAGAAGTCTGTTTATATAATTTTCAATTTTGATTTTTCTATACTCATTTTTATCACACTTCCATTTACATTTACTTTTTTTTTATCTTTTTTCCTTTCTCATGACATCAATTATCACATATTTCACCTTTAATTCTCTCATAATTCCAGTTTTCTTTCTAGATCTCTCTTTCGTACACTTCTCACACTCAATTTTGTAAGACCACAAGTATATCCAAGACAATATTCAAGCCGGCCGGTAGGACCTCTGTAGACAGCAAAATTCTCTCTCTGAATATTTAACACAGTTGCATACCCAAGATTCAAACTCGAGAACACTAATTAAGCTGGAACAACCACTTATAAGCTAATCCACATGCTCATTGGCCTACACTCAAATTTTGGAACATCGCTTTTGTGCAAAGTTATGTTTTTCATATTATATTTCCATATTCCGGCGGTTTCCTATGTGCTGAAATTATGGAGTATGTGTATTAAAATTTTGAGAACTCACAGTGGATAATAAAGGTAATTTATCATATCATTCCTCTCGATGACTTATAATCTTTTATTTCCTCCCTCAATTCATGTTTAACTATTTTTTTGGTGTGAACCACATGTATCTTTCACAGGAGGTAATATTACTGCTCGAGTCAGAAACATCCAATTCATGTTCAACTATTTTGAAAAATTGTGAGATTGGAATCTATAACAATACTGGGAAATTTAAGACGGCGGTATGTTTTGGGTTCACGGTAAATTTTTATTGTAAATAATATAATTTTAATACTAATAAATTATTAATATATTTTAATAATTTAAATTTAGTTTTTATATTAAAAGGTTGTCCCCAAAATGATCAAATATTTAATGTTTTCTCTCTTTATGTCATCCTATTTGAATTTTAAATGTTAAAAAGTGAAAATAATAATAAATGTTAGTCCTTGATTTTAAAGTTGTATCGTTATTCTAAATATTAATCTTTGATAGTTTTATAAATATGAATTTTGAATAAACTTATTTTTAATTATATATAGAAGCTTTTTTATAATAGAATAATTGTTATAACATTTTTTTAAATATATGAAAATAATATTAAAATAACAATTGAAATATCCATAGTTCTACAAAGTTTCGAATAATTTAAAATAATATTAAAACACGTTTTGATATTTTCAATTGTTATTTTAACATATATTGATGAAAAAAGGAGTTAGAAACAACTCATTACCTCAAATGCATAAAATGACCCACTACAATTTTTCCTATATCATTATGGATTCTCAATAACTCAGTTCATAAACGGAAAAAGACACATCAAGGTTCTACCCTAACATATTCAGCCGTTGGTCTATGCCCTTCTGCGCTATATAGCTTCTTGGAGCTCACTCCATGCTCTGTTGTTCACACAACGAAAGAGAAAGGGAGTCTTTTGATTTTACAAATTTTCAGCTAAATTATATTTCTCTAAATATATAAGGGGGTCTTTTTTGCAATTCATAAAACTATACTACTCTTACTTATTTACCTTATAGGACCGGCACACCGTATGCCACTTACCTAGAAGCAACATGGAAGCCTTCACCACCATTTCATGCATCCTGTGTCAGAATTAATTCATCATATAGTAACAACATATATAACCAGAAGTCAAAAAAACGCAAAGTAAAGTTAGGAATCAAAACTCTTGTTAAGCAAAGATGGTTGAATATTATGTTGGGCTATGAAATTTGAGAAAGAGTAGTTGAAATTTGAGCACTTCATTGTAATTACTACCTCCAATAAGAAACAAAAAATGTTTTTATTCCTCCTAAATATAAGAAACATAGTACTATTTTGAGTTGTATTAATTATAAAATTTATTCTATATCCTTAATTTATTGTCCATTACTCATATATTTCCATGATAGTGGATGTACTGCGTTATTTTTAATGATCTTTGGATCATGAGTTACTACTTTAACAATAACTTTAATTAAGAGTAATTTTAGCACCATTTTAATTATTTAATATAAAGGGTATTTCTAGAATGAAATTTAAAATTATGACATTGTTAGTTACAAATTAAATAACAAGTTTGAAGACATTTTCTTAATCATGATGATTTAATTTTATATTTTTTATAATATGATCAGAAATAGTATAAGAATAGATGCAAAAAATAGCATTAACCATGATACTGACGCAATTTTTGTCGGCTAAAACGATACAAAACCATCACAAAATTGGCATTTTTTTTTACCAAAAAAGACTATAATAATAAATTTGGGTCAACGAAGTCGAACCCTTAAAAAGATGCTATTTTAAATTTTGTGTAGCATGAGCCTTGGCTAACCCTATTTGGATGCATTTATTAATTAAGAATGTCATATTGGTCCATTTTTTAAATTAGGTGAGTTGCATTGGTAATAACCCATGCTAATTTTTTCCCTATACCCCAACATTCCTCCCTCTCAAATCTAGCCCATGATGAGACAGAGATGATCATAATTTTAACATGTAAATCTTCTTAAAATATATATAGTTATGATTTTTTATTTATAATAATGACCCATATATGTGTACACATGCAAGAAGGCGTGCTAAAATGGATTATATATTACCATGTGTGTTTTATATTGGGACCCCACTGTGCAATTAATTCGGAGCTAGCGTGTTGATAGTTTTCTTTTTTTTTTGACGTCAGCTAGCGTGTTGATAGTTGATTAGGGCAAAATAGTCTTTTCTCTAATAGTTTATGAGAATAGCATTATTGAGACACTACGGCGGCATGGTCCCACTATTCTTTCTCATGATTCATTATCCTTTCAACGTTTTGAAAATATGATTCATTGGGTTTTTCTCATTTATTTTTATATGTAGTAAATTTTTTTTAAAAAATCACAATTTTTAATATAAAAATGTTGCTATGAAATTTCTATATTTAGAAAATACATTAATAAAATTCTTGTAAATTTTAGAATTTAATTAAAATTTTCTTTGAATTTTAAAAATTTATAAGAAAATTTATAAAAAAATTATAAAAAATATCGTTACATCATTTTTTAATGGAACGTAATTAATGAAGATGATTAAAATCATATATAAAAGAACAAAACAATGAAAAAAAGACAACTAAATTTCACTATATTTCCGGGAGTCAACAACATATTCAACCTTTGAAAATATATATAAATAAAAAATAAAAAATTCTAGAATAAAGAAAGCAGAAGAGAGTTAAATTAAACATTAAATTGTGAAATAATTCATGTATATACACATATGTATATGAATATTTTTTCAGAATTCATTACATTGTTAAAACATTTCATATACATAAATTATGCTAAGATTTCGTTTGGTTTACAGTTGAGCAGAATTAATTTTAGAAATGAATGATTGAGATGAGTGATGTACGTTTTACGAAGCACGTTAGACAAAAATGGTTTAAAATTAATTCTTTGTTTTTCAAGCGTTCACGGGCACTAATTAAAATTCACGTCAATCAGTACAAAAATTTCACCGCTCTTCTGATTTTCAAAACATTGCTTAATATTGACCGACTCATATATAGCATCTTTATTAGGTTGCTTGCACTTTGAATCCACTGTGAAGATTTTTCTTTCTTTTTTTTTTTTTTGAAAGTCACTGAAGATTTTTCAATTGTGATTTATCACAATTGTACATTTAAAACAATAATGATCGATGCCACGAAAGTGATTACATGAGAAGCAGGGAGTGTCATGAAGAAGTTGGACAGCTTGACCCTTACATATATTACAACCACTTTCTTGACTATTGGATTAAAAGTTCTGTCCAAGATACAACCTGCACATCATTTTTGCTGCAAATTATATAAGATTGACAAAATATATATCCAATTATTGGATTTTTCCAATTGTCTTGTTTTATATTACAGTAATATATGAAAAAAAAATTATAAATTAGCTATTAAATTTAACTACAAAATAATTCCATAACTAATTTTTATATATTTAATAACTAATTCTATTCGAGAGCATTGGACAACTAAAGAATATCGAAATCCTTAATATATATAATCAACCCGCCTGCTAATAATAAATTCAACTGAGTTTCATGAATTCATCTCCAGTGGAAGTGTAGCCATCAAATCAACATCATAATTTATGAGTCACATACATAAACAGACATATATTCTTAATCAACGAGTAATACCTATGATTAATTACTTTAATTTCAACGTTTGTAATTTAAATTAATTGTTTATAAATAATAAATTTTAAAATAAAGCATGCATGTCAAAGATTTTGATGTACATTAACTAATTAAATCGATTTTTTAAGCAAAATCAATGACTTTTCGCTCTATAGTGTATACATCATAGAAAATGTTTGGACGTGACAAAATGATTGATGGGTTCCCATTATATATGCACATATATAGATAATGCAAGCCATGCATGAAGCCATGAGTTAATAGTGAAGGATTTAGGTACTTCGCATGCAATGATAGGTTTCCATCGTTTTTTCTTCTTCTTTTTCTTGATTGTCATGATCACAAATTTTGAGATGCCATGAAAATTAACAAGAGATGGTAGTAAATTGGTGGTCCACAGAAATAGTTGTTAAATGTCTCAATACATAGTCCAATAATTTGATAAAACTCCGGCGCATGCATGCGTCGCATACCAAAGAGGTGGATGTTTTCACACTGCGCATTTTAGTTGTTTTGGATGCGAAGTCTTATATATGTATTTTGTCCCCTCCACGTTGCAATGCCTCTTTCCTTGTTTATCTGATGCATGCAATTGCAACCGCAATGGCATTGTCACGAAACCTAGAAATGATCATGGATAAAGTTTGAATAGAGTACCCAATCCCATATTGTTGGGAATTTTATTGAAATTAATCTAGGATTGTAAGGATCGGAAGGGGAGGTTAAAACTACATAGGCTTAAATATGATTTCGATCTCTCTAAAATACACGCGTTTTTATTTGGTCCCCCTAAATTTTTTTTATCTTTTAGTCTCCCTAAATTTTTTTCTTTTCAAAATAGTCTTCACCGTTAGATAAGTTAACAGAGTACTGACGTGCTCGTTAACCCCTATGTTGACCCGTCCTTCTCACTCATATATGGCAGCCACTGCGTAAATTAATTAGTTTTATAATTAATTTTATTAATTAAAAACGTTTTGAAAAATAAATTCAAAATAACTGAAATCAGAAAATCATATTTGGGTGGCGTTCTCTTCCAACGAAAATCAATCTTCTTTCTTATTCATCCTTCTCTGTCATTGGTTGTCGCTTCTTGAGCTTCAATCCGCCATTGTTGGCTTCCTCAAGGGCTTCATTCCTGTAGCAGGTATTTCTTCTTCATTACATAACAAACTTTTTCTTTAAGCTTGCATTGTAGCTTGACCACCTTTTTCCTTAATTTTGCCACTTCTTCTTTTAATTCATCCACCTCCTGGCTTGGACAAGGTTCACCAGGTTTATTACCATCCTCACACCAATGAAAATAATTACAAGTTTTTGGAGTCTGTAACAAATTGCAGGACACAATGATTAACTTCTTCAAGTGTAACAAGGGGGACTAAAATGGAATAGAAGGAATATTAAAGGGACTAAATTAAAAATAAGTTAAAATTAGAGGGACTAAATTAAATAAGTTAGATATTCCAGTTTCTTAGATTTTAGAATCTGCATCTCCAGAACTGTTTCCCAGGATTAGATGTTGTATTAGATGTTAGCAAAATCAAATCTTCTAGGAGAAACATGATGATGAGGATGATTTCATTCTAAAAAAATTCAATACAAACGCTTTAAGCCAAATCAGCATGAGGAAGTTTGTTATATAATTAGTGAAGAAGAAAAACGGAATGAAGCTCCTCTGGAAGCCAACAATGGCCAGGGGTGGAAACGGGCCAGGCCAGGCTTTGGCAGGCCTGAGCCTGGCCTGGCTCATAATTCTTAAGCCTGAGCCTGGCCTGTTACCTATTACAGGCCTTTTTGTAAGGTCTGGCCTGGCCTGCGAAAAAACCTGGCCTGGCCTATAAGCTTGTTTTATAAGAAGGCCTACCAACAAGCCAACAGGCCTATAAGCCTATGCAGGCCAGCAGGCCTTTTAAGCAGGCTTTTTTATATAATTAATTTAATATATTCTAATTCTTTACTATATTATAAATTTTGTAATTATATTTATAGTTATTTATATAATTAATTTAATATATTATATATTATTATATTAAACAGGCCGGCCTGTTAAGCCTAATAGGTTTTTTCATAGGCCTGAAGCCTGGCCTATTTAACTAAATAGGCCTTTTAAGAAGCCTTAGCCTGACCTTTTTAATAAACGAGCCAGGCCAGACCAGGCTATAAACAGGCTAGGCCGCAGGCCCCTGACAGGCCGGCTGGCCTATTCCCACCCCTAACAATGGCAGACTGAAGCTCTAGAAGCAACAACAATGGCAGAGAAGGATGACTGAGAAAGAAGATTGATTTTCTTCGGGAGAGAGAGTCACCCAAATATGATTTTCTAATTTTAGTTATTTTGAATTTATTTTTCAAAAATTTTTAATTAATAAAATTAATTATAAAACTAATTAATTTACACAGTGACGGCCACATATGAGTGAAAATGACATGTCAGCATGGGGGTTAACAGACACGTCAACACTTAACTTATCTAACGGTGAGTACTATTTTGAAAAGAAAAGATTTTAGGGGGACTAAAAGATAAAAAAAAAATTAGGTGGACCAAAATGAAAACACGTGTATTTTAGAGGGAAAAAAATATATTTAAGCCAGCTATATATTAGACTCGAATCTTTAATTTACACACCTCTAGAAACATTTAAGATTGTATCTAACTTTTATTTTTTATATTCTTGGAGTTTTGTGAAGAATAGTTCAAATATTTGCTTTAAGAGTGTGGGAGTTCTAGGGTGCCGGTTTGAGAGAAATGTCTATATTTATACGGTTTTTTTTTAACCTATGCAATATTGCATAGGATAATAAAACAAAAGTGGAAAGGTTTTATTGGAAACTAGTATTCTGCATGCGCGATGCACTGATCTTAATATCTCATAATTCATTTTTATATCATAAAAAAATTTAGTATATATATTTAATTAAATTTTTTAATTTAAATAAAGATATATATGAAAACTAATGTATGAAAATTATCAATAAAATAAGTTTTTATCAAAGAAATGATTTTTAAAATAAAAATATTAAGTATTTACATTTTTTATATTGTAATTCATTTTTAGTAACCTTAAAATATTTTTGACAAAATAAATCATTTTTATATTTAATGTTAGTTGTTTTTCATATTTTATAAAATTTTCCTCTTTTCATGTTACAACTAATTCATGCTTTTCTTTTCTAATCAATTCTTTTTGTTAAAAAAAATATTTAAAAGAGGAAGAGGAAGAGTCAAATTTGATTTGATCTCATATTAAAATGAAATGAAGTTTTTGACTAACTATGTGAATATATTACCAAATTGTAAATACATAATCTTTGACATAATCTTTGATTAAAATTCGATAATAAATTATTCATTACTTAAATAATTTGTATTCGTTAAAAGTTAGAATCTTTTTAAGAAAATATTTTCATAAAGGTTATTACTTATAATAACATCTTTTATATTAGCTCTTATTTTATTAAGAATATTAATAGATTTAGATTAGTACACGTTAACGAATATTATATTATAATAATTATAATAAATAATAATAGCACATACCAAACAATGATTAATCACAATGAAAATGGACTTTGACGTCAAACAGACTTTACCTTCAAAGTCAGGGGTTATTATAGAATACTGGAGTCGCCACTCTTGCGAGGGCTTTACCTAATCACCCATGACCTGAGGGTTAAACCCACGTCTATGTCTGTGGGGGATTACCAGTCAAAGACGTAAAAACTAATTTATTTTTCATCAAAGTAATTTATTTTAACATATAATATGTTTTTAAAATATAAGTAAAAGTACACTATTGGATCACATATCTGCGAATGTTCAAATTATCTAAAATTTGATATAGATGATCATGAAGGCAATATAATATGATTCAACGGTTTGATCAATCAAATTCACATTTAAAATAAAATAGGTGGTGTAACTCTAAAAGTTTGACACCTAGTATCAATTGATCATGTCTTTACTTGATTACTTGTTAATTTACTTTGAAAATGTAAGGAGACAAATAAATAAATAGCATGGCTTATCATTATTACAATATTATAATAATCAAATTCAATTTTAAAATTTAATTTTTTATACTTCATAGAAATAATTATGCAATATAGGGGATATATACTTGTAAGTTTAATTATAAAATTAAAGAAAAAAACACAAAAATAAAAACTAATTTGAAAAATAATACATGACACAAACCAATATTAAAATATTTTTCAATAAATTTTCTTTTAATTTTTATCTTTAAATTTATTGGTATTAAAATTAAAATTATTTTTGTCAATTAAATTAAATTTGAAGAGATGTTTTAATTGAATTTTTTTATTTTTTATTTTTTTTATTTTAAAATTCAAAGAGAAAAATGAAAATGAATATTAAACAAATATACGGTGATAAATGATTTTTAAAATAATTTTTTGTTAGTTAAAGTGAGTTATTAAATATATGGAAATATAAATTTTAAAATTATTTATTTGTTATATTTTTTTATTTTCATAAAAATGTTTGTTTAATATATAAAATAATGGCTAGTTTAATTCTAAAATATGTTTTCATACCTAATTTTCCTTTTTATTTATCTATTTCTTTTTTTCCTATCATATCGTTTATATCCTATTTTTTTATTTTTTTTATATCTCTCTTTTTTACGCTTCTTACACCATAAAAATGTCTATGAGAGTTTTAATACATTTAAAAAAGAGTAATGATATTTTCACATTACATCTTTCACATTCTCTCATTATTTTTTTTTTCTTTATATTTATCTTTTCCACACACTTCTCACACTCAAAACAAATGGACTCTCATAGTTTTAATATTCTTAAAAAGGAGTAATGATATTTTCATATTATATTTTTCACATTCTCTCTCTTCATTTTATTTTTTTTATATCTCTCTTTTCCCTACATTGCTCACGCCCAAACACCCAAACAAATAGTTTGTCAAAGTTTTAAGACTCTTAATAAAGAGGGATGATATTTTCACATTCCTTTATTATACACTATATTTCACATTTTTTTCAATCTCTCTCTTCATTTCCTAATACTATTTTAAATAAACCTAACACATAAAAATACTCCATCCGTCCCTTATTATAAGACCCTTCTAACTGTTTCACACTGTTTAAGAAAAATTAGTTAATGCATTGGTTTATTTTTAAAATTATAGCATTATACCTCTATTTAAAGGTTACTACATTGATCAATCAATAATAGAAAGCATTCATATCAAACTATACTATTTTAAAAGAACCCAACTCATCTTTCACATTTTCTTTCTTCATTTTTTTTTTTCTTTATACCCCCTTATTCCATACACTTCTCACACCCCAAAAATCGATTGTCAAATTTTTTCTACTCATAAAAAAGTAATGATATTTTCACATACATTTTTCACCTTTTCTCTCTTAATTTTTTTTTCTTATATTTTTTTTCCTTACATTTCTCATAAAATAATTGACTTTCAAAGTTTTAATACTCTTAAAAGATTGGAATGATATTTTCACATTCCTTTATTATACATTTTCTTTCACACCTTATTTTTTTTAATCTCTCTATTCTTTTTCATAACATCAAAGTATTATCTTAAATGAACCAAAAATAATAAAAATCATTTTCATCAATGAATTGTTAAAAATAAAGTAAGAAATATTATAAATGGGTATGCATAAGTGAACTTTATAATTTGATTTCAAAATTTGAAAAATGAGAGATGAAAGAAGGATGAGACACAAAGTTATGTGACAAAACTTCTTTTCCAAGACTTAACCAAAATTTATTAAGAATTAGTCATTTTAAAGATTGTAATAGTATAGATGTCTCAAAAAGTAACACAAAAACCTTCCATAAATAGCAATAAAAAAAATTAAGAGACCCAAACTAGTATCCAACCCGTGCGATGCACGGATTTATTATTCAAATAAATATTTAAATTTAAATTTTAATAATATATTTAACCTGTTTAATATATGTAAACATTAAATCATAAGATTAATTAATTTTTAATATATTAATTTGATACTTGTTAGTAGATTAAGAATATAACAGACTAACAAAGTAAAATGGATTTGAAATATGAAATAGTCACATCTAATAATTACAAATCAACACTATTAGCAATATTAGGTCTTTGTTGAGACTTAACCCTAGATACAACAACATATAATTGACCATGAGATAAAACAGGCCTTGATAAATACACACCAACATGTGACAATGTCTGACCTTGACTTTTATTAATGGTCATAGCAATTAAAGCAAAGAAAAATTAATGGAAACTGTCTTTGTTGAAACTTTAACGGGTGAGATTTTCAGATGGAATTAAATTCATTCAATGAATGAATACCTTTGTTCCCAAATGTATTCTCGTAGTAACGGTTTCTCCAATGACATTAGAACCTAACTAATCAACTATTAATATCTAGTTTGATTGCAAAGATATCAAGATTCGTCATTAGCATAACAATCACTTCAATTTTTAACATCAGCTTATGATCATGGAGTCCAGAGCACCTAATATCATTTAAGAATTCAGTTGTCAACAACTTCAATATCGACTTCCTCATCCAGAGCTTTAATATAGTATCAAAACTCAAGTACACCATTTATTCTCCTAGAAATAATGTCATGACATATTCATTGATGGAGTAAACAACATCCAATGTAGGAGTAAGAATTATTTTATCTTGCAACAATTCTATGTTTTCAAAATTTGATAGCAAATTAGGATAGGCAAAGGAAACTATATCTCCAATTGTATTACCCGTAGACTCTATCAGTAAAGCCTCTGGTATTTCAATATCAGTTTGACCATCAATAATTCATATCAATATTAATATGACATGTAATCTTGTTCAATATAAATTTAATGCTACATATAAATGTAAAATTAAAGTTTTATTTCACCTATCACATTTTAAAATTATTTTAATATAGAAATGATATATTCATCAATTTAGAGTACTTAGAGTTTAATACGGTGTCTAAAGGAATAAAAAATTACATTCCAATAACAAATAAATTGATAAAAGTAATTGGAAAGTAATCTTTTTATTAATTTATCATCTAACATGTTTCTTACTTGATATATATATATATATATAATCTTTAATTGTGACCATAATTGTAAAGGTTTGACACTAAATCCAACTCATTTATTTCAAGTTAAAGCCCGTACGACATTTATTAATTACAAAATAAAAATATGTCATCAGAAAAAAAAAATTGAAAAGAAAAATCACAAAATCATATAAAATGAAGAAAAAATAAAAAAATAGAATGGTGTTACACGATCTACAAATATTAACACAAATATTATTTTTAAAATTATATTAACAAATAGATCCATTGACATTTGTTGCACGGGTAAAATGACTTTTTAATTTTCATATATAATTTAAATATTACAGTAATTATTTTTATAAATAATGAAATTGTAAGAAAAACAAATTAAAATTAAATATATTTATATCTTAAAAAATATTATGTTTTGTAATATTAGATAAATTATATTTTTCGTTCATGTTTTTTCGGTTAACTTTAGACTTTGTCCCTGACTTTTAGAGCCTTTTATTTTATATCCTTATAATTTTAAAACATTGTGATCGTAGATTCATAGTGCCTAACATTGGGTTATGGGTTATGCTCATTTTTACATATATTACTAAATTTTTATAATAAAATTAATTTATGATATAGTCTTATACATCAATTAGTAGAATGTGAATATCATATTGTTATCATGTTTATAGAAAATAATAACAAATACATCATTAATATAATAAATTTAAAATATATTCACATTTAAGATCTTACAATACAATCATTTCAAAACTATGTAAAAGTGTATGGAAAAAACCATTATTAGGAGAGCTAACCCCACAATGATATTGATATTCATGATCGGAGCAGGACTAACTCCTATGGAGGGTATTTATAGTTTATTAAAAAAAATCATTTTAAACCTATAATCGAAAATTTTGCTTAACTTTTAAACGTAGTATATTAAATATATAATAAATCAAAATACAATATAATAATTTTATTTAAGTAAAAAATAAAAATAATTATAAATTTTATAATTCTAATTTGAAATTTTATCCACAAAAATTATAATCAAGACATCATAAAAGTAATTATAAATTTAAATTATATTGGTATTTGAGATCTCTCATCTTAGTCACCTAAAACCTATATAAAGTGTATGGACAAAACCATTGTTGGAAGAGTTAGTCTCACCATTATATGGATGTTCATTGAAGGAACATGATTGTCTCATGTGGAGAGTACTTGGTGTCATAAAAAATCACTTTATTGAAGTGAAAATAAAAAAATCTAAAAAAAATATGAATAATGAATGTGAGAAAATGCGACATATGTACTGAGCGAAAAAATTTAATATAGAGTAGATAGAATAAATAAGAGAGATAATAAGTGAAAATATTAATGAATAAAATATAGAGATAATTATTTTAATATAATAAAAAATGAAAATGAAAATGTGATAAAAAAATAAAAAAAAATAGAAGAAAACAACTGGAGAATTATTGCCTCACATGGAAGATAGTTGTATGGTTCCTAAGAAATCACTTTATTGTATTGCTAATAAAAAAATTAAAGAAACGCGAGGTGAGAAAACATGACACGTGTTATGGATGAGCAATTTTAATATAGAATATACAGATAAATAGAATAGATAAGTGATATAATAAATGAAAATATTAATGAATAAAATAAAGACATAAATGATATATTTAAATATCATGTTAAATTTAATGTAAATCAATACATTTATTGTATTACTTAATGTGAGTTTTCATGTAACGAAACAGATAAATAGGAATAAATAATGAGAGAAATTATTTTAATATAATATTAATAATAAAGAAAATTAAAGTGTGATAAAAAAAGGAAAAAAAAATGTAGAAGGAAAACTGTTTCACATAGAGGATGGTGGACGTGCAGGATAAATGTGGTTCATAAAAATATCACTTTACAGAAAAGAGAATAAAAAACTTAAGAAAACGCAAATGAAAAAAATAATACATGTAGTGTGGGAATAATTTTAATATAGAGTGAATGGAAGTAAATTGAAAGATGGAATAAATAAGGGAGATAATAAGTAAACATTAATGAATAAAATAGAGAGATAAATAATATATTAAAAAAAATAAACATAAATGGATAATGAGAAAACTCATTTCAATATAATAATTATAAAAAATTAAAATTAAAATGTGATTAAAAAAGAAAAAAAAACAGGAGTTGGGCTACTTCCTGTGGTTTATAAAAAAATTACTTTACTGAGATGAGAATAGATATGAATGAATAATGAGAGAAACTATTTTAATATAATAACAAAAAAATTAAAGTGTGATAAAAAGAAAAAAAAAAGAGAAAATAGCATGAGCAGGAATGTCTCCCATTAACGATACCCATGATTTATAAAAAAATCACATTTGTAATGAAATAGATTAATGAGATCAAATAATGAGAGAAAATATATTAATATAATAACAAAAAATAGAAAATTAAAAGTGAGATAAATTAGAATTTTAATATAGATTAAATAGATAAATAGAATAGATGAGTGAGATAATAAATGAAAACATTAATGAATAAAATAGAATGATAAATGAGATATTGAAATATCATGTTAAAAAACATAAAAATAAAAAGAAATATCATGTTAAAAATAATGTAAATCAACCCGATAAAAAATCATTATTAAAAAAGTCAATGACTCACAATTAGCTTTTACCCAATAAAAAAATAAAGCCCCCAATGAATAGTAAATAAAAAACTACTCCTATATAATATTATAGATTTGGGCCCATAATGCAAACATCCACTATATAATAGTATAGATATGGGGACAGACACTAAAGTTATTACTCACGCGGGTACGGGGACGGACACTGCGATACCATGCCCAGAGGGTACCCATTGTCATCCTTAGTTCAAAAGATTTAGTAAAAAGGCCCAACAAAAGTCATTAAATGGCCCATCAAGTATCTTAACCATAACAAAAAAAAAAAATATGAATGAACAGTAACTTTTCTACTTTACAAATATAATAGTATAGATGAATAGTGAAAAAAACTTCTCAAATATAATAGTATAGATTACAACCATTGACATTACCAATGCATTTGAGTGTTGTGATAGTTATAATTCTCAATAAAAATTTTTCACTTTTGTTTTATTATCATGTGCAATATTGCAAAGGTTAGAAAAATCGAAATATGTATGTATGTGTGTTGTATAAATTTTCATATAGTAATAGTTTTCTTCGATTTGTCTTTAGACAACAACTGTGATATTTTCTTTGAATTTGGAGATTTTACGTTAATTAATTCTTGTGTTGTGATTATATTATTTTCATATTTTATTTCTCTATTTTCAATAGAGTTTTCAAGGGGAAAATAATGTTTTTTCCAATAATTGATATCAGAGCTTGTGAACACCCTATTTTTTATCATATTATTTTATTATTTTTTTTGTTAGGCAATAAAATTGAATTAATAAGGAGTAAAAGGGGTACTCCAACCCATATAAAATTTTAATATAAACTAAACAAAAAAATAAGCCAAGACCACACCAACCAAATAATTAAGTGAAATAACCAAAAACCAAAGACAGAGGAAATAGTATTACACTCCAACAAAGTTCCAAAAAGTATCCTGGACCACACAGTATCTCCAAAAAGTCTCTAGTATCAAACCAAATACTCCACAAGTGACCACCAACAACAAGGTAGCAAGCCGAACCTAATTCTGCAACAGTAATACTCCATGGAACAATAAAACCAAGTCTGGAATTCGTACCAAGTGACAAAACCATAATATGCAAATAGCAACTGTTCCATACATGATAATAAACGCCCACTGCTGCATCAAAAGACATCACAAGAATTATAGATTAAAATTTAAGCACACATCAGGTTGAGCTGTCCAAGAAGAATAAGGGTAGTAAAAACATGAATTCTTTGCACTAAGCCATTTCCGGGTCCTCAATTTAATAAGGTCTAATAAATCATTTGGACTATAATGACGTCTGAAAAAATTGAATCATTTCTAGCAAGCTAAATAATCCAAATTATAGCATTTCTAATAATGAAAAGATCGATGTCACATTAAATGAGCACTTTTCCTTAGTCTTTGAATTTTCTATTTTGGTTCATCAAGAGAGCTAATTTTCTATTGACAATATTAATTGAACAAAATTTCATGAAGAACTTTCCTCTCTATTTAAATGTGCAATGAAATCACATTTGATTCCTTTTTCTATTCTTCCAATTTGTGATTTTCTTATCGAGTTTTCTTACGATAGCAGGTGTGGGACGTAATCTTAATTTGAGGATTCTGTAACGAGATTGAGAATGTGCATGGGGATGTGATCTTTGAAGATTCAATCATTAGCTCAAGAGAACACAAACACATCTATAAAGATTTTGGAGGATAAACTTTGGGAAAGATGGAAAGTAATCAAGGAATTTAATTAAGGAAAATTGGATTATGGAGATAATAGGGGAAATTGAGTCTTTATTGCAGCTATCTACAAACAAGATTATGCTAAAGCTAGAAGAACCATGAAGCTCCTATAAATACCCGTCATGAGAATCAAAGAAAGGGGAGGACAAGAATCACCATCTTACAAGAATATCAAAGCTGGAGGTAGAGGCAAAAAAGAACAAAACATCGTGAGAAAGACATAGAGGTAAGGAAGAAAGGAAACAGTGGCAGAATTTACAAAAGTGTTGCTTAGAATCTTTGGTCAGAAGTCTTGTGATTTTTTATCGTTGTGTATCCACTTTTTTTTTCTTATTATTGAGAAGAAAAATTTAATTCAATTATTTTTCTTATTGGGTCTATATACGATTGCTACAGCAAGATTAATTTCAAGAATTAGTCTTTTTGTTTTCACCCAGTATATCAATAAAAAAATATAGTCAAACGTTGCTTACATTAGTTGTCCAAAAATCTTGAATTCATTGGATTTTATTAGTGTGAGTGTGTGTATCAACGCGAATTTGAGATATAAAAATTGGATATATCAAACTAGTGTCCAACCAGTGCGATGCACGGTATTATTATTCAAATAGATTGTCAACATTAAATGATATAATATATTTAATTTTATAAATATAGAAAATGAAAAAATGATAATGATTAGTGATTTTTAATATTTAAATTTATAATTTTTTGGATATAAAGAATATAAAAAATTAGAAAAAAATTGGAACATCAAGTAGCAAACATTTACAATTAGAAATGCAAACTATTATAAATATTGTCATTAATATTTTTTAATATACCTCCTTATACACTATATTTTCTTGTAACATTTAGAATACTTAAAATTGTCATCACATATAAGAATCTTAAATCCTTGTTGAGACTTGACCCCAAATACAACAACATAAAATTGACCATGCGAGAAAATATGTTTTGGTAAATACACATCAACATGTGACACTGTCTGACCTTGACTTTTATTAATGGTCATACGAAAGCAAAGAGATAATGGAATTTGTCTTCATTGAAACTTGAATGGGGTGAGATGATCAAATGGAATCAAATTCATCCGAGGAATGAAAACCTTTCTTCCCAAATGTGTTCCACTAATGACAGTTGTTCCAATAACATTGAAACCTAACTCATGTACTATTCATCTGGTTCAATTGTAAAGTCCAACAGATACATCAAGATTCCTAATTAGCATGATAGACACTCCTATCGTTAACTCCAACTTATAATGAGGAAATTCAGAACACCTAATATCATTTAAGAACTTAGTTGTTAACCAATTAGCTTGAATACCAACTTCTTCATCTACCTTCCATATAGATTCAGAACTCAAATACACAGTCTCTTCTCCGGGAAATAATATCATCATATATTTATTAATTGAATGAACAACATTTAATGTAGGAGCAAGAATTGCTTTATCTTGAAAAAAATCAATGTTTCCGAATTTTGAAAGCAGGTTAGGATATGCAAATGAAACTATATCTCCAATCGTATTACTTGTAGAGTTCATCAATAAATCCTCTGGTATTTCAATATCAGTCTCACCATCACCATAAGTGCCTAAATCATCATCACCTAATGTAGGAATCCAGTCAACAAATTCTTTAATCTCACGTTCAGTTAAAGCACTCCCACAACCTTGCAACCTCATGCTTTCTGACTATGTCAACTATGCAATGTTTCCATAATCTAGAAGAATTTAAAATGACCATTACAATTTCTGCTCGACCTGCTCTTGGTATAACAGACAATATCTGTTTGAAATCACCGCCAACAACAACTATTTTTCCACCAAATATTTTATCCACAATATCTTTCATTTTAGACCTCATTATTGAATTGTGTATTATAATAAAATCTTGCAAAGCATAAATTAAAGGACACACTAAATCGGTATATTACAAAATCATCTAAACTTTTATTTAAAAAATAACCTATTTCACATATTTTTTTTCGTTTAATAACTATGTATCGTCAACATAAAAAAAGTTTTACACTGTCATCCAATGATGTATTATCACATCATGTAATGAGTTTAATAACACATGAGGTGTCATATTCTTTAAAGGGAAAAATATGTTTTTCGTCCCTGTAGTTTTGGTCAACTTGAGTTTTCGTCCCTATACTTTAAATCCTTGGTTTTTTGTCCCTGTACTTTCTAAACCCCTAAACATTAGTCCATGTCGTTAGTTTGGACTGTTAAACCTGTGACGTGTCAATTACCTAGCATGCCATGTGTACCTAGCATGCCACGTGTTAATTGCCTAGCATGCCACATCACAGGTTTAACGGTCTAAACTAACGGCAGTGACTAATGTTTAGGGGTTTAGAAAGTACAAGGACAAAAAACCAAGGATTTAAAAATATAGGGACGAAAACCCAAGTTGACCGAAACTACAGGGACGAAAAACATATTTTTCCCTTCTTTAAATGATATAACAAATTGTCGACAATGTAAAACTTTTTTACACTAACAATGTATAATTATTAAATTCATTGTTTTTATGATTTTTTATAATAAGTATATGTGTATTTTATTTATACTTAACTAAAAAAAAGTCTCAAACCTAATAATGCACATGAGTAACCAACAAAAGACTAATTATAAGTTTGCAAATTTTCACACAAAAAATTGATAAAAGTGAATGTAATGAATAATAATTAAAAATAATAATATAAAAAATCCTATACATTTTTTTATGAAAAAAAGTCCTATTAACACACACAAACCAATTAGTGTTATCTCATAGTTAACTTATTTAGCGCACCCAAATAAACACTTATTCATGCCTTTAAAAAATAAAATTAAAAAAATCTAATTTCAATAATAAAAATAATTTGTAATATATAAATTAGTTATATAATAAAATTAAAAAAATTAAACAATATAAAACACACATTTAACTTTTTCCAATAAAAATACCAAAATTTTTTACTATAATATTTAAAGAAAACTTTGTTACAACATCACGAAATTACAATTTTTTTACTAATTGTATTCTTACGATCAAAATAATATTTTACATCACAAATGTAAATCATATTCAAATTGACATTCTTGTTGCAGTCCAACTACCGTAATATCCAATGGTATAAAGCAAGAAAATGAGATTTGAGATTTGTAATTGATTTGATGATGAGATACATGTCATAGCCCCACTCTAACATGTCATAGCCTCCTAATTAATATCTATATAGCTATTATCTAGACAACACTATAATTTATTGAAACAATAAAAGGACTTAAATGACGCCGCAACCTTTTGACCAAAAAAAATTAAGCAACCCCAATGAATAGTAACCAAAAAATTGTTCCAATGTAATATTATAGATAGATTACATCTTGACGTAATTCAATTGTTATCATATAATTTTTTTTTGTGCAAGACCATAGGTATAGTCCACGGGAGGCAATTCTATCGAGCCGGGAAGGACCTCTATGGGCAGCAAAGCTCTTCCTCCGAGTATCTAACATAACTGCATACCCACGACACGAACTCGAGATCACTGATTAAGCTGAAACAACCTCTCAACTGATCCATGTGCTCGGTGTTATCGTATAATTTGAATATATATATATATATATATATTAAATCAACATTTTTTTTGTAAATATCATAATCAAAAGTATTTCAGTGTAAATCTTTCCTTATTTTAAAAATTTCCTTAATTTATAAAAAAATATTGATTCATGTACTCTTCTTTAATCTTACTTTTATAATTTTATTTTGTATGTATAGTAGTTTCAAAAGGTATATACTTTTTTGTATATTTTAAATATATTAAAAAAAGTAAAATAAATATTTAGTTTCCACACTCAATTTAGGGTAATCATTGTAAAATGGGCATGTAGGGGTGTGTTGTGGCCTGTGGGGTTTAGTCTCCACCCTTTCTAAACGTAATTGACTCTCAAATCTTGTTCATTTTTTAAGGTTAATTTTTTTAGGGCTATTAATTTTTTCTAATTTAACAAAAATTGGTGGCGGCTCCCATTTTAATAAATAATTAAATTTTTGGGTTGTTACAAAGCTTATGGTTTGGTAGGGTATTAAATTCTTAATATGTTATGTGGCTACAACATTGTTTGAATATCTTCCATATCAGAAAATAATTGAAATATCTCTGATTACTGGAAAAAAGTGTGATACTGTCAAGGTGATATAATGTCAAGTCTTGCAAGTGTCGTGGAGTTTGACATAGAGAAATTTAATGGAAAAATCAATTTTGGCTCGTGCTAAATACAAGTCAAAGACGTGTTGATACAATCAAGATTACATATCATTGAAAGGGAAGACTTCCAATATGAACGATGAGAAATGGGAGGAGCTAGAATTGAGGGCAACAAGTGCAACTCGCCTATATTCGGCTAAAAATGTTCTTCAAATGTGCAGAAAATGTCAACAGAGCTAAATAGCTTTGGGAGAAATTCGAAGAGTTATACCAAGCAAAAGGCGTCTCAAATCGGTTATTGTTGAAAGCGTTGTGACACATTTGGTCTTTTTCATCTTCCTATGGGCATATCAAACTCATTTTAATGCATGAGAAGGAAACTTTGAACTTTGAAGAAGTTACCGGCCGGTAAAATATTATTTCTGAAGAAAGAAGGCTAAAAAGTGAATATAGCACTCATCAAAATCATTATTAGTTTCAAGAGATGAGCCTCAGGGAAAAAAGGACCATGGAATGAGTATGACATGCTGTCTTAAATTTTGGACCGGGTTTAACTCAACCCCAAAAGCTAGCTTGTAGGGTGAGGATTGCCCAAAGCATATATATTATTAAATGACCACATCTCTAGTCAATGTGTGACTCTAACACACCCCCTCATGTCGGGGGCTGGACATTTGGAGCATGGAGTTTTGCAGGACTGGACATATGTGGGTGGCGACCCAATTACAACGGATCTAGGATAGACTCTGATACTATCTTAAATTTTGGACCGGCCTAACTCAACCTCATAAGCTAGCTTGTAGGGTGAGGATTGTCCAAAGTTTATATACTTACATGGCCTTATCTATAGTCAATGTAGGACTCTAACATGTTGGAAATGTGAAAAATATGGGCATGTAAATAAAAAATGTCCAGGTGGGCGCAAAATAAGAAAAAAGGCCGAGTCAGATACCAGTGTCTCCCTCGCTTTGGAAAAGTGTGATATTCTCTAAAAATCAGAAGTGTATCCCTGTGGCATTACTACGTTGTCATGGAAAAAGATAAGTTATTGCTAATGGATCCATAATTGTATACGAACATTGGTTGGCATTTATCCAAGGTCCATGTGCAGTGGTTATGTCGATGTCTGAAGAACTTTTGGAGACAACCAATTCATAGAAGTTGCACCAACTCGATTTTGACATGTGTCAAGAAGAAATTATTAGAAATGACTAATTCCAAGTGAGTATAGTACTCTTTATAGTGGAGTGTAATGGTTCTTTTGAACTAAGATTGTCGGTATAGACAATGAAGGTGAAAGTTATGTCTATTTCAATCAAAGTAAAGACTCTTTGAATTTATTGAAATTAGTCCCACATTGCTTAGGATTGCAAGGGAAAGGAGAGGCCAAGAGTATATACATTGGACTAAAATCATTTGGTTCTACACATTTCAAGTTGAAAACACTTAAACTTGTATCTAGCTTTATTCTTCTATAGTATGGAGCATTGTGAAGAGTAGTTCAAATATTTATTTTGAGAGAGTGAGTATACTAGGGTGTGGGGTGTTTGAGAGAAATGTCTATGTTACAAAAAATTTCACAGTGATATTTTTCTTTGGTTATCTTTAAACAATGGCTGTGAATTTTCTCCGAATTTAAAGTTTTTCATGTTAATTATTATATTGTGATTATATTATTTTCATATCTTATTTCTCTATTTTAATTCAACAAATCTTTCAAAAGAAAAATGAGTTTTTCCCACCACATATTTGTATTAATTTAAAAAACTCATATACATATATCCTAGTAACGTGGACTGCAACTTTAAAATATTAGGTATATAATATAAGAAGGTTATAATTATATAATCTTTTTCACTTTGATCTTGTGTAAAATAAAAAAAAAAAGGGATTCTTAGATCGGCTAAAAAAGCTATTTATTTTTTTTTAGAGATTTTTATAAAAATTAAATGTTATTTTGTGTTTGATTATAATGATTAAAAGCGTTTTTTTAACACTCTCTTTCTATTTTAATTGATTATTTTGAGAAGCTAATAAAAATAGTTTCTGATTATAATTAAATTTTTAATTATTTTTAGATTCTGATTATTTCTAAAATCTAAAATAAACACAATAAAAAAAATAAAAGTGATTATTTTTTTTAAAAAAAAATCTAATAAAAATGTCCCAAACAAACGCACTCATCATAATTATATGCAAACCATCACAGATATAATACCTACTATACCTTCCAGTCGGAGTGGCTGATATATTAGAAACACCTGTTGAGTCCTTTTAATTTCAAGTTGATACTAACTCCTCTAGTTGTTGCCATTACATATCCTAGGAGAAAATGACAGTATATATATATATATATATATATATATATATATATATATATATATTCTAATTTATATATGTAGGATAAATGCTTATCATCCTAGAGCGCTAGTGTATGCTTATTAAATTATTGGAAAAGTTGTATTCTTTAAGATCACATTAAGCATGAAGGGGGTGCCTATATATCACAAGTAGCGAACATACATGATTGTGATAAAATGACTTGACGGTGCTTTAACCTTTATGATGGCATCATTCCTTTTGAACCTTTAATTGTATATCTCTTTTAATCTATTTTTTTACACAAAGACCGACGTAGCTAGAATCTTCAAAGCACTGCATCTAGATACACTTCCCCGCCTTCTCAGCCACTGCAACCAATGCTAGCTCCATTCCATATTCAAGCAATCGACCTAGGCAGCTAAATGGTCCTTCCTTATTTCCTAGCTATTTTACAGCTAATTTCGCTGAAAACTACTATACAACTGGAGAGGATTCGGATCCGTGTACATCTGCCACAGATCTCATGAATATCAATGGGCCATACAAGTTTTTTCATCTACGGGGAAAAATGCCCCCATACAAAAAAAAGCTTATTTTATAGTTCATACTCAATTTTTATTTAATATCATTCAATATTTCATTCAATTCCTTTATATACGTAATGATTAGGTTCACATGATGTTTTCCTTAAGGACGAAAATCTGTTGTCCCCAAATCATGTCCCCCCAATCAGAGAATGACACGTCAAAAAATTTCCACATCAACAGCACATTAAAATTAACGTCATTACTGAGCAACTAACCCCGACTAAGAAGTCGTCATTGTGCAATTTCTTTCCATGATCATTGTTTGGTTCGTTCATCTCACAATCCCCGTTTGATTCACTTTCGATTTCGATCATCGTTCGTTCTTTTGCTTCAAGATTCGCTCTTGTTCATTCTTGATCTTCCTCTCGTATTGGGCTATTTTTTATCGCCTCCTGTACCGTTGTACATCCAGCTCTTTCCTCATTGGGTTGTGTCGTTCCTTTGTTTTTCTATTGCCTATTGTATGTGCAGCTTCTCCCTCATTTTGTTGTTTTTTGCTTTGTTGCTTATATCATTGTGCCTATAATTTCATTGTGTCTGCAGGTTTATAGGTGTCCGGGTCTTGAAATTCAACAAGAGCGATGACAAAATTCCAATTTCGATCATCGTTCTTTCGCTTCAAGAATCCGTCTTGTTCGTTCTCAATCATTCTCTCGTGCTGGTCTGATTTTTTATTGCCTACTATACCTGCAGCTTCTTCCTCATTGTACTCTTGTTACTTTGTTTTTTCGATTGCTTCCTGTACTTGCAACTTCTCCCTCATTGTGTTATGCTTTTTGCTTTATTGCTTCTTTCATTATGCCTATAATTTCATTGTTTGTGCATGTTGATAGGTGTTCGGGTCCTGACTATTTGAACAAGAGCGATAACAAAATAAGGAGTCAAATATTCATCTTTCTATCCCCACTTCCTCTCTTTTGCTGGTATTGTTATTTGAAAATGTTATTCTTATTTTTTTAGTCTCCCTTTTTTACAATCTGCATTTTACTTGAATTTGGTATATGATTGAAATTTTGATAATAATCTTTTGATGTAGGTGTTGGGTCTTGAAGCTATCAGTTATATGGCAGAAGAAGAGCATCAGTCATTTGAAATTTATAGCGATGGTGAACTTGGAAAAAAAGAGATTGATGAGATACATGATACTATTCCTAATGATGTTATACCAAGAGTTAGGATGGAATTTGACACAAAAGATGCAGCCTATAATTTTTACAATTCTTATGCTTACAGAGTGGGTTTTAGTGTAAGGACCAGTAAAGGACACAAAAGGTCGTGATGGAAAGATGATTGATAGAGTGTTTTGTTGTTCATGTGAAGGTTATCGCGGAAAAGATAAATGAGAGGCTAATACCAAGAATCCTCATGCATAGACAAGATTTGGTTGCTTGGCTAAGATGAAAGTTAATAGTCGTTCAACCGGAAAGTATTGTGTTACCTAATTTGTTGCTGAACATACACATGAGACTACAACTCCGAGCAAGAGTCATTTGTTTATATCTCAAAGGAAAATAACTACTTCTCAAGCATTTTAGGTTTATTTGGCTGAGAGTTCTGGAATTACTCCAAAAGCAAGTTGTGAGTTAATGGCCAGGAGAGTTGGCGGTTGTGAGAATCTAGGATTCATTCCAGAATACTATAGAAATTATTTATGTTCTAATAGAACAATTCAAATAAGGTAAGGGGATACGGGGGGTGTGTTAGAGTATTTACAACAAATGCACTCAGAAGATCCTAACTTTTTCTATGTAATACAAGTTGATAAGGATGATTTAATCACTAACATCTTTTGGACAGATGCAAATATGATGGTTGACTATTCATATTTTGGTGATGTAGTTTGTTTTGACATTACTTACGGAAAAAAAATAAAGGTAATCCATTTGCAATGTTTGTTGGAGTGAATCATCACAAGCTTTGCATTGTATTTGGTGCTGCATTATTATATGATGAGACTGCAGAAAGGTTTGTGTTGTTTAATACATCAACAGGGATTACATTTGCTAGTCTACAACATTAAGAGAAAAAAATTACAAGCTATATTTGCCATCCCTGCTTCTGGTTGTCTCTTTTTATATTGACCAAGCAGGGATTACATTTGCTACTCTACAGAATTAACGGTGTTTTGAACTACCTTCCTATGATTTTTCATTCTGTATAGGTTTTGACTGCACCACATGCTTTATATCACTCCCAGTTGTTTTGAGTTCCATGGCTTCAGTCACTTTGCCAACATAGCTGGTAAGCTTGGCACCACATTCCACAAGGGCTTCATTGATTTCCAAAGCTGAATCTCCATATGGCAATTTAATTGCCAAATCCAAGGTTGTTTCCTGTTGGTTATTGAAGCCATTGACATTCATAGATCCATAACTGTTGGTTATAAGAATATTCAAGTATGTTTTATTGATGGCTTTATAAGGTTATACCAAACTGAAGCTGTTGAGGCCCCCATTATCTGACCTGGAGTTAGTCAACAACAACAAACATGATTACAATTTAGAATGCAAAGCAACATGCAACTTCCCCTGCTGTTAAATGCCATTGAAAGCATACACAAGGCGATGGAGTCACAATGTCAGAGAGAGAGAGAGAGAGAGAGAGAGAGAGAGAGAGAGAAAGAGAATTACATTTGGAAAGAGTAGCAGCAGACTTGGTATTCTCTAATTGACCTCCAAAAAAGTAATGGAACATACTGGACAGAGGGAAATTACCAGATGCTTGGAAATCACAAAAAAAAAACTAAGAATTAAAACCTAAGATCTAAAACTGGATTATCAGATAGCCCTATTAAGTTAAGAAGCATTCCATATTAATTTTTGAAGAACATGAAGTTCATTTTGGGGGAAGGCCTAACTTTAAAGGTAATGAGCTCATTGTTTCTTTTTCCTTGTGTTCCTAATATATATTGAAAAAATGGTTGAAGGAATGAAACCTGTGGATCAAATATTGGAGTTCTGGTTTGTGGACCTGAGAGCATGAAGGAATCAGTGGCATTCGCATGCCAGCAGGAGTCTTAGTATTTCAAGTTAGGTGTAAAAGAACAGAACCCCACTTCATTTTCTACTCTTTCAACTTCATTCTTTAGTAGTCTAAATTTGGCTGCCCAAATACTGCTACAAGTCTACTGTTGTTCGGTAATTTAGAACACCTATGTTTTATATTCCTAAGTTCCAAGCTTTCTGAGTACCCATGTGTACGTATCATTAGATGTTTGAATTTAATAATCTAGACACCCTTTCCTATTTTTTTCCAAGAATGTTGCTATGATATTGTCTCTCGCAAATGTTCACAGTTGTGTAATGTGCATATATGTATCATTATTCATATAATATATTTTAAACTGTTTCCAAATATGCAGAATACAAATTCATTCATCTAAAGAAGGATAATGAACAATAATAGAAAAGCAAGACATAGTCAAGTGCCTAAGTGTAATAGGTTGTAAGATACTTGCTGACAAAACTAGAAAGTATTTACTATTTTTCTTTGATCAGGTACAATGCACATTACAGAGTAATCAGGGACTTGATAGAAAGTGGAAATAATCCAATAATTGAAAACAAAAAAATACAGGGAAAGTTATTCATTATTAAAGCACAATTTAGCAAAATCCAATCACGAAAAACTAAATGAAAAATAGAAAGCAAAAGTGTCAAAAGGAAAAGTAAAATCCATAATAAAGTTGAATCTCTTGTACGTGCAAATTCGAGTGGTGGCTTGTAATTGGGTTGTTTGTTTGATGTTTAATCAGTACATAAGTTTGTCATTCAATCATTGAAAACTGGCCTTGTCCATTTAGTCAAATTTAGCGGAGTCATGGTTATCTATTCAGACCCAGAATGCATCCACTTTAGTTGCCCATTTTATCGAACACTTGGGGTGCACCATTTATATGGAGACATGTGTGCTTCCCAGTTGCAACCACGGCTTCCATTTGGATGCGCTCACACCTGACTTTCCAAGCACCTTCTCCCAGGTTTGTAGAGCCAAACTTGATCCCAATCTCTTCACTCACTCTAAAAATAATCCATGTTGAATAATCATAGAAATTGGGGAAAAAGGACAAAAACGGAAAGAATGAAAATTAACAAAGAGGGAAGTTAAAGTTGTTTCCTGTTTCTTAATTAGATTCAATGTCTCTGATAATGTTCTGTTACTTGTGTGTTGCGTGGCTCGGGAAAAAAAAACTAAAAAACTGATGGTGAAGGAAGACAATAAACGTAGAGGAATAACATGGTGAAGGAAGACACCGTGATAACATAATTAGTTCATTCATGGACTTTCTTGTATTTGGGCTTCAGTACCCTTTTTTTAGATTACTATTCAGACCAACTTTTTTTATTGACCATACCAGATTTGATCATATACTTGTGGATAGAGCACTGTTTGACTACTTGTTTGCCCTTGGGGCTTTGGCCCATTTAATTTCAAAATAAATACGAGAAAGCATATGCATATGGTTGCTTCAAAATAAATGGTACTGATTTTATTTAAAAAAAAGCAACTCGATCTCCACATGTCTCGGACTAGTCACGCATTTGGATTTCGTTTCTAATTTGATGAACCCTCACTGGAGACTTGTCTATGCAAATTGCAAAATATAGTAATATCATTTGAAATTAAATGTCCATCGAATTCATGGGTGAGATTTTTAATTAATTATAATAGTTGACTTATGCTTTGCCCAGCCATGTTTTGCTGCAATACATATTCAGCCACATGAATTGAATATTGAACATGTTAATTTGGATTATTTTTTTTGAATCCAGTAATTATCAGTTGCAACCAATCAAATTATTTTTTTTATAAGCAAAATGAATTAATTGGGAGTACAATAAGGGCTACTCCAACCAAATACACCACAAAAACAAGAAAACAAAGGTTAATGTTTTCAAAACAGCAAACATAAAAAAATAAAGACATTAAAACACCCAAGCTACTCCTATGCCTTATAACAACAGGCTAAACATAATAAACAAACCCTATAATTATTGAACCAACAGTGATGCAGTGCCTAAACATAATCCAGTAGCTGCAGTGATGCATCCGAACCATAAGAGAACAACAGAGAAGAAATACCACACCAAGACAGATACCAATACACTCCAAGAAAAAAATAACTAAGAGAGACAGCCACTAGGATTATTGGACCAAGAGAAAAAAAATCATAGCTGAACTCTTGCCCTTAACCACCTCCAAAATTTGATCTAATCCGGTCTAGTGAATTATACCCTTCTTATCATAAAATTCTAGGTAGGCAAATTCTTGGCCATTGACTATTCTAATCCCCTTCCCAAATTATACACAACCATATCATTAATTGGTAATGGCATGTAAGAAATTACCGAAGACCAAGTCATATATATATATATATATATATATATATATATATAAAGACATATATGACTTAAAAAATTTACAAAATGATTTTGCATTCATATTCCGATGAACTACCCACAAGTAGGCCATTGGTTAATGCCGCCATGACTATCGATAATAAAATCCCCGAAAAAATCTTATCTACATCATACTAATGAATTAGGATTGAGCTATTGGTATGCAATTATGCATGATCGCGCGCACACACATATATATATATATAAAAAAGGAGCGTATCATGTGAGGACACTTATAGTAAGAAATGAGAACAATACACGCTAGGGGTGTTAATGAGATAGGTTGGGACGAGTTTTACTTGTCCCTAACCCGGCCCTAATTTTCGACCGGGTCAATTCTATGGACCCAAACTCGTCCATAGACCCGAAGAGACCCGATGATGTGCGGGTCTAAGTAAGACCGAGTCTGAGTAGGACGGGACCGAGTTTGCCCAATATATAAGCTAAATATAATTATGAAATGATCATATAATAATATTCAAAAGAAAATAGTTCATACAATTAATAAATATATTGTATACAATAAAATATCTCTTGATGTATGAAATATTTTTTACTTTTCTATTACTAAACCAAAAATAACATTATATTATTGTATAATTTTATGTAAAGAATATATTTTTAAAGGTAAACAAAGGAAACTTAGACTCAAAAAACTTATCTAATACTATGCCAAAAACTGATTTTTATAACGGTCAATTTATCACGGTTATAAATAATAAACGCCGTAAAAGATATTTGTGGAATTAATTATCACGGTTCCTTTAAAGAAACCGCACTTTTCGTCTAAATTTCCGGTTTTATGATTTTTTTTTTTAATTTGGTTAGTATTTAGCGCTGCTCCAAAAATCACCGGCGATTATTAGTATTTATCGCGGTTATTTTATAGAACCGCATTATTTATTTTATTATTTTATTTAGAAACAAAACTGCTCCTTCCAGATAAAAGCCTCTCATCTTCTTCTTCATTTACGCGCACGTTGCCGAATGAGAAAGGGTTTTCGCTCCCCACCGGTTTCCGCCCAGTGTCGCTAGTCTCCGCCCCTTGATGCCGCTCAGACGCTGCCGCCGTTCACTGTGAAGTTGCGCCGTTGGTGGCCACCCCTTGCTGCTGCTCCTGGTGGCCAACCCTTGCTGTCGCTCCGTTCTTGCTCCTCTCCTGCTTTCCCCCCAATCTGTGAGAAGAGTGAGTCCCCATAGTTAGGGTTTCAAAAGATATCCAGATCGAAAAGCAATCATTTCTCAAACATATCTCATTTTCTTTTAATAGTTTGGCTTATGTTCATGGTAACAATTTTGACCCTCTTTTTTCTGTTTTCTTCTTGCAGGTTCAATAAGCTGAATTATTAGTTCTAGTAAAGCCATGGATATAAAAAAACTGTTGTTATTCAGGCAAGTAAACCTTCATTCTTGTTGAGTTTAAACTTATTCTTATATTTTGATCATGTTGTATACTTTATAACCCTGATTCAAGAGTTTAGTAGTCCGGAACATAAGTTGCTTCTATACTTATTTATATGACACTAGAGTTTAGTTGATGTACCAGATATTATATTGATCCAAGTGTCCAAACCATTGAAATTATATTTACCTTAATGGTTCTAAGCCTTTTGCACAAGTATAAACAAGTATAATTTACTTTTGCACCAGTAGCTTAAAAAAATAAAAACAGTCACTTGAATTCCTTTTATGATTGCATCTTATTCAATTTATAAGTGGATATTATCTATTTATAAAGTCTCTTTCTTTAACTTGGACTTCCTTATTTTCTTCACACAATTAACTTTCTCCGTGATGCACCAAAGATGTATATCATAATTATAATATTGACAAATTATTTTAAGCCATCAGCCATGCAATAATAAGGAGCAGCAACCAATTATCTTATTTACTTTCTTCACTAAAATAACCATTATGATTCTAATTTTAAAATATGGTGAATGCAAGACATATTTATGTCAGGACATATTTGTTGGGATATTTAATAAAACAACTAGGCACTACCTACAGAATAGCTATAGCTATTCTGCGGCCTTTTTTTTATCGCAGTTCCGAAAATCAACCGTGATAAAAACGTTGAACGACTATCGCGGTTCCGAAAAACAACCGCGATAATATCTTTTTGTCGCCCCATGCAAGAACGCGGTTATAACCGCGTTAAAAAGGTCTTTTTAACCGCGATAAAAGGCTTTTATTGGCATAGTGTAAAATGAAAAACAATAAGGTTAGGACATTACATAATAGAAAATCATAAGTAATAAATATTATATTTATATATAAAGGACGGGTCGGGTAACCCGAAGGTTAACCCGAACCCATCATCAACCCGATGCCCGGTCAAAAAATGAGACCCGATGAGATCCGGTTTGGTTCTATTCTTTCTTGTAGGATAGGAACAGACCTGACCCGAGTAGGACGGATTGGGACGAGTCGGGTCTTGAACACCCCTAATACACACAGTGGCGGATCTTGAACAAAACATTTGAGGGGGCCGAAATAAATTTTTAACATATAAATTAAATATATATAAATAATTTTTTATAAATTTGAGACTTCATTTAGATAGTGAGACACTTATTTATCTTAGCTTCCCTCTTAATAACTTTTCACATTCTCTCTAACCTCATTTTATGATAAACTCCACATACAACTTTTAAGAGTGAAATTCTCCCTTTCAATATTAATCTTGAATGCTAACCTTTTCTTTCTACTCGATCTCTCTTCCTATTTGAATTTTTTTATTAATTTTTATTTGAATTTTTATATGTTAATTAATGATAATTCTTAATCTTTAAATTTATTAAGGTTTAAAATCTTATTCTATCATTTTTTATTCTATCCTTATTTTAATTAATTATAAACATTTATTTTTATTGTTATGATTTTAATTTACTTAATTATAATTTAATATTAAATAATAATATAAATTAGATCTCAACAGTAAGATATAATCTATTATTATAATTTAAAATTGAATAATTGTCCAAAATTATTTCAATTTATTTTTTATTTCAAAGATTGTAATTTATTATAAATTAAATTTTTATTGCGCAGGTTAATATACTAGTATTATATTATGTTTTCTCAGTCCAACTGTTAAATAATGTACTATTGACATATTGAATAAGCACACAAAGTTTTAGATATTTCAAATATTCATAAGTATATAATCTTATAGTCAATATTTACTTATATTTTAAGAAGTATATTATACATTAAAATAAATTTATTTGATGAAGTGTTAATTAGTTTTTAAATGAGTTATGATTAACATACATCTTATTTAATTTCTCTTACATCTTTTCCACCTTGTTTTTCTTTTTATCCATCTCTTCCTTTTGGATCATACAATCCATCATATCTTTAACTTTTCACTTATTCCTCCATTTTTTAGGTGTATTCACTTCAACACGTATACACCAATATAAAATTTAAAGGTGAAATATATTTTCTGTCCCTGACTTTTAAAACTATAGTCCTTGATATTAACTAATTATGCTAAGTTAATGATTATTCAATTGTATAATAATTGGACTCAGCATCTACATGGATTAAATGAGACTCAACACTAAAGTCGGTAACTTAATAGAGCTAGTTAATGTTAGGGACTATGATTAAAGTGTTTAAAAGTATGAGGATAAAAAACAAATGTTTTAAAAGTCAGGGATGAAAATCAAAGTTGAACAAAAAAACACAAACGTATTTTACCAAAAATTTAATAACTATATATATACCTAAAAATATTTTTGAAAAAGTTTGGGGGAGCCATGGCTCCCCCGTCATAACTAAGGTCCGCCTCTGAATACACAAGAACCGTTAGATTAAAATCAACAGCCCAAATTAAAACTAGAAAAAAAATATCGTGAGATTCTTTGTTATCTGAATTCGAAAGCATATCTATGAAAATGAATTCCAACGTTATTCTTCTAGGTCCTAATTAACATGCTATATCGGGCTGATCAATGGTTGATAGCATTGGAGAGTATGAATTCCAGCAAGAGGCTTTATATTCTCAATTGGTACTAAAAATTGTATCTATGAAAATTCAGCTTTGTCATTTGTTAAATCGAAGGTAATTTAACTGGCCATGCATTTTATTAGTTTCAATTAATCGTCCAGAAACAAATGTCAATGTACTCCTTCTACAAATTATGTGGGAGTACTTATTTTCCCTTTTAAATGTTTCATACATTGTTTTTACTAACAATTTAAAAAAATGCTAATGAGTAATAACATTGATTAAGAAATCAAAATAGAAAGTTTTGATTGGATTTTTTTCGGTGTACAAGGAAAACAATGGGGTTTGAATCTAGAAATTTTTTATTGGATTGTATAATATTTAATGCTATAAATACAATTGAGTAAACTAGCACTTTGGTCCCTGACTTTGTCAGCGTCTTTCACTTTGGTCCCTGAGATTATAAAAACCCTTCGTTAGTATCTCACTTTGACACTCGTCTCTCACTTAGGTCCAAACCATTAACGTCTGTTAAATCCTTGCTAAGATGTCACTCAATAGGGACTAAAGTGCAAGATTTTTTACAATGTCAGGGACCAAACTGCATGGTGGTCCCTTATCTTCTTCTTCTTCCCTCTTCTCTATAGAACTCTCATTCTTCTTCTTCTTCTTCCTTCTTTTGCTTCTTTATGAAAATTAGAGGGTTTGAAACAGAAGCCTTCAAGTTCTCCCATATGATTTTCATTTGCTTCAATCTTAGAGTTTCATAATTATGTGGTTTTAACCTCAGGGAGTTGAGTTGATACTTGATAATTGATATATTCTTTCAAATGAAATATTATGTGATATTCAAATTGTCCTTCTCATGTTTTCTCCCACAGGAAAGCCTACATTACTACAAGGAGAGTGCGAGTAATAATAATAAGTCATTATTGTGTCATGTTACTTTGTTTCTGTTAGGAGTAAAATTGTTGCTACTATGTTCAATTCAACGTGTATGTCTTAGACAAAGTAAATATATACCAGAAACCTTCATGACATTGGTTATCATATAACTTGCACCCGGTTATGATGGTTTCTTGTTTTAAAAATATGTTGTAGAGTAGGCCTCTTTTGTTTCAAGAAGGATGATAATTTGTTTTTCGTGACCCCTTTGTACAATTCTATTTAAGTACTATTTCATGAACAAGGAACTCTGCTTACAAGCAAAAGCTTATGTAACTTGTTTAATTCTACCTTCTATATAATAATCATGGCACTATGCCAAAAAAGGCCTTAGAGGGCGCTCCCGTGCAACTTTAAAGGGCGCTCCCGTGCGCACTAATAGAATCTGCTCTTGTTTGGTCAATAAAACGAGGACGCTCAATGGAGCGCCCTGACAGAAGCAAAAAGAGGGCGCTCCCGTGCAGCTTTAAAGGACGCACACTGGAGCGCCCTGGTTCTTTAAAACAAGGGCGCTCCAAGGAGCGCCCTCCTTTCGTTTTTTATTTTTTTTTTTCAATTTCTGTTTTACAACAAGGGCACTCCTCAACAAGGGCGCTCCAAGGAGCGCCCTCCTTTCTTTTTCTTTTTTTTTTCAATTTTTTGTTTTTTTAATCTACTTTAACCTGCATATTTATTTCAGTCTGATCCCAATGGCTTAATTCAAAATCATGTATATTAATTCCTTAAAATTCAAACACTTAGTCATACTATGAACAACACTTAGTAAACAACACACATATTTTATACACGTCATTATTATTTTCCGTTTCAACCATGTTTTTTATTACAAATAAATTAAAGGAAATAAAAGATGTGAAACTATTCAAAGCATCAATAGGTTATCTACTTCAAATGAAGAATTCAAACTTGTCATACTTTGAATAGTTTCCTACGCATGCTATAAAGTGTGGTGAAAGTATGAAGTACCTATCAAACTTATTCCTAATGCATGTACATACAAATAACATAATAATTATAGTTGAAAGAAAAACGATAATATGATAAAGGATATACCTGATTAAAGTCGATCACCAATAAGCAGTTGTTAGATTATAAGCAGTTAGGAAACAAGACCTGAAAAAAAAAAGACAAGTCAAAAAATTAACTAGAAATAAAAATTAGTAGTCGTTAAAAATTTGAACAGCAACCACCAAATTAACGAAAAAACAATTTTAACTCTAAATCACAAACTACCAATCCAAAAGAGATCAATATGAGTAATATATATTTATATAACATTTCAAAATCTAATGTAATATATGACAACCTATATACTTAACACATAAATCATTATAAACTATATCCCAAACATCAAATCATTATAAACTATAATACTAATGTTCAATGTTATCTAACCTTAACAACAAATAAACAGTTCAGATAGCAAAACAGGGGGTGCAGGTAGCAAAAAAACAATGTGCAACATAAACAAAAAGTGGTGCAGATAGCAAAAAATGTTAATGTTGGAGTTGCTTACCCTAGTAGCCGCTGCGGACTGAGAAAAGAAAGGGGAAGGAGGGAGTCGCGCCGCGCCGAGGGAGAGGAGAAGGGAAGAAGGGAAGGAGAAGCTCACGTACGGTTGCGCTGCAGAGGAAGAAGGGAAGGAGAAACTCTCCCAAGCTCCCTCACGGACGAACAACGGAGGAGAAGGCACGAATGAAGAAGCTCGCGCACGGAGGAGAAGGGACGGAGGAGAAGGGAAAGAGGAACAAGCTTGGGCACGAAGGAGAAGGGACGAAGGAGAAGGAAGGAGGAGAAGCTTGGGCACGGAGGAGAAGGGACGAAGGAGAAAGGACGAAGGAGAATGGAGGGAGAAAGGACGCGGGATGAATGAAAGTGAAAATTAAATCTGGGTGGTCATTTTTAAGGATCAACGAGGGCGCTCTGGTGGAGCGCCCTGAAATAATTTTAAAAAAATAAAAAGAGCGCTCCCGGGAGCGCCCTGTATTCCCAGAGAATTAGAAAAATAAATAAAGGAGGGCGCTCCTGGGAGCGCCCTCTATTCCAAAGAATTTAAAAAAAATCATGCTGGGCAAAAAAAATATCCACCAGAAAAGAGGGCGCTCCAAAAGAGCGCCCTGTAAAAATAAATAAAAATAAAGGAGGGTGCTCCAGGGAGCGCCCTCCTTTCGTCAGAAATAAAAAAAAAACAAATTAACGTTGGGAACAAGGGCGCTCCCAGGGAGCGCCCTGGAAAATGGCCAAAGAGGGCGCTCCACCTGAGCGCCCTGGAATTATAAACAGAAAATCCAATGAGGGCGCTCCTAGGAGCTGGGAACAAATTCACGCTGGGAACAAGGGCGCGCTGTTGGAGCGCCCTCTATTCTACCTATAAGGCGCTCCCGCCCATTTTTTGAGCGCCCTGGTATTTAAACGATTGTTTTAGACGTTAGCCTGCATGGGAGCGCCCTAAAGGGAGTGCTCTAATATCCTCAAATTGGCGTAGTGTGGAGTGAACACTGTAGGAGAAAAAAAAGGTAAATATATGAAATCATCAGTTTTATATATTGTAGATTTGCGTGAGGTTAAAACCACATAATTATGAAACTCTGAGATTGAAGCAAAGGAAAACCATATGGGAGAACTTGAAGGCTTCTGTTTCAAACCCTCTAATTTTCATAAAGAAGCAAAAGAGGGAAGAAGAAGAAGAATGAGAGTTCTGCGGAGAAGAGGGAAGAAAAAGAAGATAAGGGACCACCTTGCAGTTTGGTCCCTGACATTGTAAAAATCTTGTACTTTAGTCCCTATTGAGTGACACCTCAACAAGGATTTAACAGATCTTAGTGGTTTGGACCTAAGTGAAAGATGGAGGTCAAAGTGAAGGATTAACGAAGAGTTTTTATAATCTCAGGGACCAAAGTGAAGACGCTGAAAAAGTCAGGGACCAAAGTGCTAGTTTACTCAAATACAATTCAATACTATTATTTTCAATAAAAACATTCCTCAGCGTCCTTTAAAAAGCAATTGTGTTATGCATTTCTAACAAAGAAGATGACACAAATGCCAACGTGACATATTTGGAAAATCATGGTGGAAGTTGTTGGAAATAAACGCAAATATTATTGATTTACTATAAAATATAAAGCACTACATTTTGTCTTTTTTTTTTACAAAATAAGTTTCGTGGTTAAAAGTGGTTTTCATTTAAAAGTCACTTGGATTTCTTTCACATTTTTATAGTTTTCTAAGTCTAGACTGAAACGATTTTCAACCTAATTTAAAATTAAGTGGAAGACCTCCAAACTTTTTCTTCGGGTCATATATATGATGAAGATATATATGCTCATCAAACTTGGCCACCATTGCATAATTTCTTGAGAGACCATGAAAAGAAAGTTCTGTCTCACACTTTGATAAAATGTTCTCAATCTATAAAGGGTTCGGATTATTACGGAATCAAATTATAGAAAGAAAAAGGTTTGACTTGAATTCGTAGTTGGCACCGTTATATAGATCGCAGTCTGAAAAATGAGAGCGCTAACGAAGACTCATATACCATTAAAAAATTTGTTGAATTTGAATTTAATTTACTAGTTATATATATACTATGAATTGTGGAAAAGTAACGAGGAAAAAATTTATGGTCCCTTAATTGGAGATGTTAGTCCTTTCTCCTTTTCCACTTTATTATCAAGAAGAAGAAAAAGTTAATACTAATGAAGTGCAAGTATAATTTTAAAAATCGAATCCAACTGTCCAGTTTAACGGGCAACCGTCCTTATATTGGTCCGTTCAATCTTACACAATCAGTAAATCATAGAATCTGTAGAAAATTGATCGAATCAGTCTAAAATCAATTTGAACCAATCCTTTTAAAAAAAATCAATCTTTTTTATTTTTTAAATTTTATTTAATCTTATATATATTACGTACTATTGGGGCAAATAGCCCAAGAAAAAACAACAATATACACTACAGGATAAGCTTAGGAAAAGAAACCCCCTAGCATCTTCCAACAGCATAGGTCTTAAAAGGATATCGAGCATACACTATACATTATAGTACCTAGTATAGTATTATGGCTAAGAACTGTCATACACTATTTACATAAACTTTATATATCTTAATCTTCATAATTTTCTGTTATTTTATTATTTAAAATATTATATAATATAAAAAATATATATTTAATTAATTATTATTGATTGAATCGTGGTTTGACCATAATTGAACTAATAAATCATAAATAATGAATCATTGATCTGATTTTTAAAATATTAAGTGTAAGAATACATGTGTGATATGGTACATATATATAACAAATATCATGTGTGTGTATATTTTGATATTTTCCTTTTGAACCCTATAATCTTCTATTGTTGCGGTTATCTTCCAACTTTTGTCCTAAATGGTAAACATGTACCTGGTCATAATTAGGAAATCAGAACTACAAGTTCAAATTGTAAAACTTCCTAATTATCTCTTGAGAAACGACATGTATAACAAATTTTACAATTATGGAAGGGATAAGAGGAAATGAGATAAATCAATGTGATGTAATGTGATAAAGACAGAAAGTGATGTAAAATATATTGTATAACTTGTTATGCATATAACATTACTTTCATCACTTCATGGTTATTGAAATTGGATCGGATCAGCCAAAAATCAGTCGCGTGCTCGATTCAATAAATCTAAAAGATCATACGATTTCAAAATCGGTGAAAATTTGGTTGAACCGGTAAAAAATAGATAAAAAAACAATGTCATTCAAAATTTTAATTTTTGTTTATTGTAAACTATTTTTAAGATTAATAAAGATAAATGTTTAAAGATTACACAAAAATATATCTATTACTTAACCAATCGTTATTAATTTTTATCTCATATAATAATTATCTTTATATTAATTTATAATCTTATATATCTTGATTTCTTATAATTATATATTATCTCTTAATTAAAAATATTATATAATATTAAACATATATATTTAATTATTATTAATTTAACCATTCAACCATAATTGAGTCAATGAACCCTACCTGAACAATTTCCTCTATCAATTCAATTACTGGTTTGAATTTATAAACATTGTATCCCTTTGAGTTATTGTATGAGTATGAGGTGTTTTAGATTTTCAATCTTGCTAATCATTGCTCTTATTGAATAAAGATGTTTTTAGTCACGATATTTTTATATTCATAACATTAAATTAATTATATATTTTTCTATAAAATATTTTTAATTAATTTTTAGTTCTTTAATTAGTATTCTTAGATATTTGTTAATATTTTTTATAGTTTTTTTATTTATACAAAACTAAATGTACTTTTTACGAAAGACAATCCAATTTAAGACTAGAATATGGCTAATTCTTTTAATGAACAATTTTTTTCGTATAAGACTCAAACTCAATACCCTGAGATATGGAGTTTTTTAACACACATACATGAAGCGTTGTGAGAAATGATTATATTTAAATTGTATTTTTGTTTCACTATTTTATAAACAATATAGTGTAATTAGACAATTGTACAAATAGACAAACCTTTCATTAACGCATATTCTTCGAATATAAATTAAAAAGAGTTTAATATATATACATTGTCAGTGTAAAGAAATTTTACACAGACATCTAATGATGTGCTACTACATCATTTATTGAATTTAATAACACATGAGACGTCATATTCATTAAATGAGGTGGCGGCACATAATTAGATATTTATGTAAAATTTCTTTACACTGACAGTGTATACCAATTAAATCCAGTTAAAAATTAATCATAATAATTGTTTTTAGGGGATTTATTAATACGCCCCATTTTAAAAAAACAAATAATGCTAAAGAGTAGTTTAGGGGCGAACAATGTTAGGGCAAATTAAAGGGGGGCATGCCCCCCTCAACTTTTTAAAAAATTTTATACTATATATACATATATCAATATTATTATTAATTTTTGTTTCTATTTATATGTTCCATTTGAAGATTTTTTTTTATTTCTATTTATTTGTATTATTTAAAAATTTAAAGAGTATTAATTATCTCTTTCTTACATTTAGCCTTAATAAGAGATAAATAAGTGGAGAAAAATAATGATTAAAATAAAGAGATAAAATGATATATTGAAAAAAAAAGAAAAATTAACACATTTATTATATTTCTCAATCCATATGTTTTCATGTAATGAGATAGATAAATAGAAATTAAGGTAGTATTGGGTAAATTTATACTATATTGAAAACCCATATAGAAGAAGATATAAATTATATTTGTATAGTAAAAGACATTTTTACATAAGTTATATCATGTAAATTCTATTTTTATTTTCTTGACAAAAAATATAATGCTAGGTAATTGTAGATTTATATTTTTTAAAATTATAAATTCTTATTTTTTTAATGATACAATATTTTATTAAAATTAAAATAAATATTTAAATAATTAAATTAAATAATATAAAATAAATAGTAAAAAGAGAATAATAATTAAAATAATTCATAACAAATTTAAATTACTTAAATTATATACATAAATTATGAGTGTTTATCTTAATTCAATATTTTATATTTAATTTAG
This sequence comes from Sesbania bispinosa, assembly GCA_026901365.1. Taxonomy (NCBI): domain Eukaryota; kingdom Viridiplantae; phylum Streptophyta; class Magnoliopsida; order Fabales; family Fabaceae; genus Sesbania; species Sesbania bispinosa. The sequence continues at coordinate 3,732,703 of QLOH01000009.1, read as the reverse complement.
GAAAATATTTCTTTTACACTCAATATTTTAAGTGTAGAAAATATGAGAAGAGAGAAATATAAAGAAAATCCAGTGTTTTTCCCGGCCATTTTATATGTCTTTACCAACACTCCTTATAAATGTCAGTACCGGATACACGGCTAAAATACAATTGCTGGTAAAACTTTTAATGACAATTTGTATGGCCGCTAAAAAACATAATAATTGCCGCTAAAAGTTATTTTTGTTGTAGTGTTAATTTTTCAAATTTGCTTTACCGCCGTACCATAATTTTTGTTAGAAATAAAAATAAAACATTTATAAAACTTTGAACTTATAGAACATTTATGATATAGCTTTATAACAAATATTTAAAATAAGAAAGAATCAGATTAAAAAAGGGTAAAATTAAAAAAATAGAATTTATTATTGTCCTGATATCTAAAATCGACATTTATTTAAAAATAAATTTAAAATCTTAAAACGATAGATAAAAAAAACAGAGTTTAATTCTTTAAACGGTACCATAAATGTACTCATTAGCATCTTTCACAAAAAAAAATATACTAATTTTTATTGAAATATATAACATCATGCTATAAACATAATCAATGTAATAATTTTTAATAAAAAATTTATTAATTAATATCCTTAGGAGCTTAATTCTTTATAAGTAACATTTTCATTGATAAATTAAAATTCAGCAAGTCTGCTCATTTTCTACTACCATTTTTTGCCTAGTGATTGTGACTTTTTGGGTCTTGCTGTCTTAGTTTGAACATCCCAAATATAGAATTGACATTTATGGCATAATACAATGCCAATATCACGATGTCATGATCGCATCTCACATGCTCCTTTTCCATCTACCATGGATTTTTCATTACATTACCTAATACTCAGAAACAAATATTTCTATATTAATATTTGATTAAATTATATTTTTAGTCCCAAGATATCGTGATTTTTCTATTTGCTCTCCTACTTTTTACTTTTTTAAAGTGATCCTCCAAAAAAGATCTTTTTTCCAAATGGTCTATCTATTTTTTTAACCATAAAGTACCGACTTGACACAAAAAACAGAGGAACCATTTGAGAAAATCGCGATATTTTGGGTGATTAATTTAAAAATCATGATATTTTATCGGGATTAATTTGAAAATCGTGATATTTTTGATAGACCATTTTGAAAAAAAATAATTGTAAAAAACAGATGAATCATTTGCGAAAGAAATCATTTTTAGAGGACTATTTTAAAAAATAAAAATGGGGAACCAAATGGGTAAATGGCGATATTTTAGAGTAACAAAAACATAATTAAACCTTGATATTTTATATGATTAATGATATAAAAATATTTTTACTTTCTTGTGATTATAAATTGAATTTGATAAAAAAAAACCACTTATTTAATATTCTAAAATAAAATTGATATAAAAATTTTCATATCTTAACTAATATAAAATTTTAACAGAAGATCCATCATCTCAGTGTAAAGTGTGTTACACTTTTCGGCGTGTAAACGTGGGCAGTGGGCACTTTAAAAATTTTGAGCCACAGTTTTTCATCATCAAAGTCACAAATCACAGTCGCAAAGGTAGATTTGTTTTTCTCTCTCTTCGGTTCGGTTCAGCAATGGGACAGGGACCTGACAGGTTCACAAACTCTGACCAGTGACCCCAACTTCTATTCCACAAAGTGGAAAGGAAATTGTTTAGAAATCCATTTTTCACTTTGACTTTCTGTAGTTGCAGCCAGCATTGCGTTGGTAACACTTACGTTAAAGACCAAAATAATAAATGACTAACCAACCTACTTGTCATCATAAACTTTATCTTCCTCAACTTTTATTATATTTTAAGATAAAAGTTACATGAATAAATTATTTAAAAATATAATTGCAATTAATGTATTATGGGGAATTTGTGAGATCTTCTTTTTTTTCTTCAAATGTATCCCTTTCCTACGGTGAAGTCTTAAACCTGTGATATGGGTCTGATCCACACATGACAAGACAAATACATGCCAATAAAATGAGGAAACTGTGAGGAACATACCCTGCAAGAATCAGAGTAGAAGTAGAAGACTAGTTATTATTATATATATTCCCATTAAAAATTTATTTTTCATTATGTACATTGAAACTGATGTGCTTGAAGGGTAAACTTTATTATGAATGAAACCGCGTTTTTGGTTATGTTTTTAATTTCTCATTTGTTCTTGAGAGTGTAAAAGCCCAGAATCGCTTTCTTCCTCTGTTCCCTCTCTTCTCTTCTCTCTGTCATTTTTTGCCTTGAAAGTGCCCATTTTTAGCATTTTGGTTTCCTTGATTAACCCCTCTATCTGTTTTCCTTAAAGTTTGATTCTTTGTGGCGATTTTGCCTCTGAATCTTTGCTTTCTGGCAATTTCTGATTGGTTTTGAGAGTAAATTTTGACATCCCTTCTTTTTTATTTTTCTCCCTTTCTCAGCTCAGAAATTGTTGTAAGGTTTTGCTCTTTCTGGGGTTTTCACCGTTTTTAAACCTTGAATTTCTGCTAGGTGCTTGAAGTTGGTTTTTTTCACTGGCTCCAAGCAAGAAGACACCATCATTACTATGGTTTTGAAGGCTTCCCTCATTCTAGTTCTCCTTGCGTTGTTACACTTCTGCACTGTGGAAGCCATTTCTGGGAATCACAATCACAATAGTCTCAATAATAATGGATCTTCTCTTGCTGGAATCAAGTTCCCTGATCCTGCAAGCTTCAATGCTGTTTCTTCTTCAGCTGATACAGGGTGTAGCTTCTCAAAATCAGAGAAATTTGGGCATTCTGGAGTTACCATGACAACAGGTGAAGAAGGGGAAGCTTTTCTAGCAGCAAAACAGCACAAGCAATCTGTGAAAGTCCATTTGAAACACAAGCCAGTGAGCAAAGATGCTGAGCCTAAAAAATCTTTGGCTGATTTTACAATGAGAGACTTGACAAGAATTCAGACCCTTCACAGAAGGGTCATAGAAAAGAAGAACCAAAACACCATTTCAAGGCTGCAGAAGGAGCAATCAAAGAAGTCCTATAAGCCAGTGGTTGCTCCAGCACCTCCACCAGATTATTTTGCAGGAAACAATTCCATTCAGCTTGTGGCAACCTTGGGGTCAGGGGTCAGTCTTGGCTCTGGTGAGTACTTCATGGATGTGTTTGTTGGCACACCTCCTAAACATTTTTCTCTGATACTTGATACTGGTAGTGATCTTAACTGGATTCAATGTGTTCCTTGCTATGCTTGTTTTGAGCAAAATGGACCATACTATGATCCTAAAGATTCTAGTTCTTTTAAAAATATAAGTTGTCATGATCCCCAGTGCAAATTGGTGTCATCCCCAGATCCTCCTCAGCCTTGCAAGGCTGAGAATCAGAGCTGTCCATACTTCTATTGGTATGGTGATAGTTCCAATACCACTGGGGATTTTGCACTTGAAACCTTTACAGTGAATCTTACCACACCTACTGGCAAGCCTGAGTTCAAGCTTGTTGAGAATGTTATGTTTGGTTGTGGTCATTGGAATAGAGGTCTATTTCATGGGGCTGCTGGATTGCTAGGCTTGGGGAGAGGACCGTTGTCATTTGCTTCTCAGCTACAATCTCTTTATGGTCATTCCTTTTCCTATTGCCTTGTGGATAGGAATAGTAATTCAAGTGTCAGCAGCAAATTGATATTTGGTGAGGACAAGGAGCTGCTCAGCCACCCCAATTTGAATTTCACTTCTTTTGTTGGTGGGAAAGAGAATTCTGTTGACACATTTTACTATGTCCAGATAAAATCTATCATGGTTGGTGATGAGATGCTAAAGATACCAGAGGAGACTTGGCATTTGTCAGCAGAAGGTGGTGGTGGCACAATCATTGATTCTGGTACCACTCTTACTTATTTTGCTGAGCCTGCTTATGGGATTATTAAGGAGGCATTTATGAAGAAAATTAAGGGCTATCCACTTGTTGAAAGCTTTCCTCCTTTAAAGCCATGCTATAATGTGAGTGGAATTGAACAAATGGAGCTGCCTGAATTTAGGATCTTGTTTGCAGATGGAGCTGTATGGGATTTCCCTGTGGAGAATTACTTTATCCAAATTGAACCAGATGATGTTGTTTGTTTGGCTATTTTGGGGACTCCCAAGGGTGCCCTTTCAATAATTGGAAACTATCAGCAGCAGAATTTTCACATCTTATATGATATGAAGAAATCCAGACTTGGATATGCACCAATGAAGTGTGCTGATGTTTAACATCTTGTTAGGGATAAAAGGTGTATAGGATAATAGCTATGAAATGGCAATTCTGGGGTTTATTTTTTTATAGGGGTTTCCCATAGATTGAAAGTAATTATACAGAAGAAAGAAGAAAAAAAAATCAGGTTTTGTTTCTTCAGATGATATAGAATTAGGCTTCAGGTAATTACAGGAACAGGGTCATTACAAACACAAACATTTTATTGTTTTGTACACATTTAACTGCTTCAATATTTTTGGGTTCATTATCTCTTTCAATTCTATATGATATTCTCTGACTATCATGTTAGATCTTCTTTATGTTAATATGTACTCAAAATTCAAAAGGATATTTGCTCCTTGCATACAAGAAAGCTTTATCAATTGGCAGTGGCAATTCTTTCTGTCTTGGGTCTCTATTCTCTAAATGAAGTGAGAACTAATAGGTTATGATTTGTTGCAAAATTTGTTAGTATTCAACGATTTTTACTTGAATAGATGGTCAAATGGAATACGGTTGTTCCCCTTATCTGACGTCAATATGTTATTCAATTGCTTATCTGTTAGGTATGCCGTATAATATTTTAGCAAAAACAAAGAAAATGTGCATGGAAACAAAGACTGGGTCAACTCTATTGTTAGGTGTCCTAATATCAAACATTTTGCCATTTTCCTTTGTAGTTTTTGATAAGGATAAAGCTTTATGGCACCAAATGTTTTCCCACCAACATTACAAATGTGCAACTGTAATGTATTGTATAGTTACATTTTTAACCCCTCCCCCCGTTATGATTATCAACTCCCTGATTGGTTATTGTTATTTTGAATTTTTTTAATTATAATTGATTACTGCTAGAGAAAAATTAGCTCAAAGTTAAAACACCGGCTTAAATTTAAAAAAGAAAAAGTTAGTTAAAAATTAAAAGCTAAAAAAAATTAGTTGATTAAATTAAAACCGTGACAATGGACTAAATTGATGGAAGGGAAAGAATATCATGAATTAATCCAGTCAGTTTTTAAATGTCATGGACTAAAAAGAAGTCAGGACTAATTTATAGATTTACTCAAATATCATTTTTAATTTCTCCTCCCCCACTCTTTTCCTCTTTTTCGAGAGACTTTTCTTCTTGGTAAATGATTATGATTGTGATTTCAGTCATGCTTGAAAAATAGCTCCAATAGTTGTTGATGTGAACTTCAATTAGATGATACTACTTCCGATTTTATTTATAAGAGATAAAAATATGTTTTTTCTTGACCCTAAATATAAGAAATATGATATATCATATTTAGTTGCATTAATTACTAAAATACTAAGGGTAGCTACCCATATAATAATTTAGTACTAAGGGTATTTCTGGCATAAAACTTAAATTTATGACATTATTAATTACTATTAACAGATTTCAATGTATTTTTTTAGTCTTGATGATTTTGTCTTATGTTTCTTATAAATATGACCTGGTCCGGAGGCAATCGGAGCTGACTACATGATCATGGACTACCTATCTGAGCCTGCCACCCTTACCTTTCTTAAGATAACACTTGTTCGGATGAATATGTGGTGCTCCAACTCGAAATACATATGCATACTATTTTGAATTATATTAATTAATTTCTTTTATACATTTAATTTATTGTCCACTATACACCTATTTCCCATGATAGTGGATGTACAATATTAATTTCAATAACCAATTATTGGAATATGAACAACTATTCAATAACTAACTATTCAATAGTGATCATTTTTATAAACAAATTGTTAATAAATGTAAAACACTCCTTTATTAAAATGATTTTACTAACGAGTGCCCTAAGATCATTGGTTAAGTAATCCATATATAGTACTACCTCCGATCCTATATATAAGAAATATTGGACTAAAATCATCAAGACCAATGAAATGCATTGGAATTTGTTAGTGGTAATTAATTGTGCCATGAATTTAATTTTTTTCTCAAAAATACCCTTAGTATTAAATGAGTAAATAAATGGGTAACTCTTTAACTACTCACAATAAATTAAGGGCATATAAGGTATTTAACAATTAATGCAACTAAAAATAGTATTATGTTTCTTATATATAGGACCCAAAAAAATTTCATTTTTGTTTCTTATATATAGGACCGGAGGTAGTATGTTTTTATTGGAAATCACGACGTTCACTGCATTTATAATACAGTTTGTCTAACCTGTGCAATATTGCACATGATAATAAATCAAAAGTGGAAATGTTTTATTGAAAAATGTAACCTTCAATGTTTCCAATGCATTGAATATTGTGACAGTTGTATTTTCCAATAAAACGTTTCTACTTTTGATTGATCTTGTGCAATATTGCACATATTAAAAAAATCGTTTATAATATTAAATATTATACAGTCGAATAAAAACTTTCTAATTTTAATTCTTTAATCAATACTCTCAGAGTTCTTGTTAACATTTTTCTTTATGAAAATATGATATTTGCTTTTTAAAATAATTTTACTTACATAGAAAAAGAATCTCATAAATTTCATAAATATTTCATCATAATCATATACTTTTTCTTTATTATTCCCCTTTTTTTTTTTGCTTTTTTCTTTCTCACATTAATGACCTGTTTTTTCCTTTATAATTTACATGCACAAAATTATTTTTTATACAAAAACCATTTTCATTTGAAATTGAGAGGTGATAATGATATGGGAAGCATAATTCTTTACTAGTCACCTGTACAATTGTTGTGCAATATAATCGATTGGTCTTGTGTTTCATAAGGGGGAATAATCTTCTTTTGACTCACTTTGCATTTGCATATAGTTTTCTCCACCAAACAACATGATTAATCATGATTGATCACATAGCCATTCGTAAGCAAAAACTGCAAAAAGCATTTTTCAACTCCTGGGACACGTTTCACCAAGAGTTGAATGAGTCCTCAATCACCAGTTGGTGGAAATATATATGTACATTTTAATGTAAAATATAAACGTTAATTAAATTACCCTTTTATGTGATGCATGTGAATTGGGAAGCTCACAAAGTACACAAGGCCGTATTTAGGAATTTCGGGGCCTTAGGCAAAAATTAAGACAGAGACTCATGTTAAACTAATAATTTTTATGTTATTTTCCAGACTTTTTGACCTGTAAAATTATTTATTAATGTTTTATAATCAAGTAATTCTAACATCTCATTTTCAATAAATAATATAGCTAACACATTCAATTTATCTTGTAGCATAGTTGATCTTAAATATGATTTAATCAATTTTAATTTTGAAAAACTTCTTTCAGCAATCGCGACAGTTATAGGTAATGTTAATAATATTCTATAAGCAATATATGTATTTGGAAAAGAACCTAATCTTTTTATATAATTCAATCTTTTTAATGGTGTGTTAATTTCATTTGTTAGAATTTCTTTTAATAACTTTAATTCTGAAAACAAATCAAGACCATCAATATCAAAATGATCCTCAAAACTCAAAATCTTTTCAACATTGATACAATATTTTTTCAAGTCATCTTCCCCTAAAATTTTAAATTTATTTGAATCAAATAAAAAACCAAATATGTTTTCATATTCTAAAAATTGTTCAAGTCAACTCTCAATAAGAAATATGCCGATCTAATATATACAAAAATAATCAATGCGAAACGAATTTTCAGTAGAATGAGCTATTTCATCACTAATTGTGTCATCAAAATTTTTTTTTCCTATGAATCTTACGTTTTTCATTGAACTTTGGCTCTATATCCATTTCAATAACCGTACAAGTAGCCAATAGATCATAGGTTCAACAATACTACTGATACAAGGAAATTCACTGTTGAGTGTTGAGTAACTTTTCATTTGCAAAAACTAATAAATGAGATGTGGGCTTTTAAGTAATTTAAATAATAAGAATAAAAAGATATAAAAAATGTAAAATATGGGTCTTATAAAATATTGGGCCCTATCTCTGTTAGTCAAAGTTTGTTAGTCAGTTTGTTTTCTATTTATCCATGTTTGTTAATAAGTCCTTGTTCCAAGGGAAGTTCTATTTTTTAGGAACAGTCTCGTTCATTTCTGTTTTGTAAAGGCTTATATAAGCCACCATTTGTTTCCTAATAAACACACAGATTTTTACTCTCCCAATATTTTTTGAGTTGCGATTACTCCTAGATCTAATAATTGGTATCAGAGCTCCGCAAGGGGCCTGGTACTGTATGTGAGGAGAGAAACACCGAGAGATCAATATGTCTATATCTGAGAAGTTTGTACAGCCGACCATTCCAAGGTTCGATGGCCATTATGATTTTTGGTCAATGACGATGGAGAACTTTCTACGAAGCAAAGAAATGTGGCACCTCGTAGAAGATGGAATACCGACACTTGGAACAACACCAACTGAAGCGCAACGGAAGAGTGTGGAAGAGGCCAAGCTTAAAGATTTGAAGGTCAAGAATTTCTTGTTTCAAGCTATTGATAGAGAAATTCTGGAAACAATTCTTGACAAGGGAACTTCGAAGGCAATATGGAGATCTATGCAGCAAAAGTATCAAGGGTCCACAAAGGTGAAAAGAGCACAACTCCAAGCATTGAGAAGGGAGTTTGAACTACTGGCCATGAAAGAAGGTGAGACGGTCGATAGCTACTTGGGAAGGACTCTTAATGTGGTAAACAAGATGAAATCAAATGGTGAAGCAATGGAGCAAAGTACGGTTGTTAGTAAGATACTCAGATCGTTGACCTCTAAATTCAATTATGTTGTGTGCTCAATAGAGGAATCAAATTATTTGGGTACCTTAAGTATTGATGAACTACATGGAAGCCTTCTTGTTCATGAGCAAAGAATGCAGGGGTTTCAGACAGAAGAACATGTATTGAAGATAACCAATGATGATAGACCAATCAGAGGCAGAGGTCCATTCAGAGGAGGACGTGGTAGAGGACGAGGAAGACAGTCTCTAAACAAATCAACCGTTGAGTGCTTTAAGTGTCACAAGCTGGGTCACTTTCAATATGAGTGCCCTGACTGGGAGAAGGCCAATTATGCGGAGCTTGAAGAAGAAGAAGAAGTTGTACTTGTGGCGTACGAAGAGTTACATCAAACCGTACAAGAAGAAGCTTGGTTCCTGGACTCCGGTTTGCAGTAATCAAATGACAGGAAACAAGGAATGGTTTTCAGAAATGGAAGAAGGATTTTGCAGAACTGTAAAACTTGGGAATGGTACCACGATGGCTGTTGTAGCAAAAGGAAGTATCCGAGTGCAAATAAATGGCATTACTCAGGTAATATCTGATGTTTACTTTGTCCCTTAGCTTAAGCACAATTTACTAAGCTCAGGACAACTCCAAGAAAAAGGGTTAGCAATTTTAATTCAAAATGGCACTTGTAAAGTATTTCACCCGGATAAAGGGTTAGTTATGCACACCAGTATGAGGGGAAATAGGATGTTCTATTTGACAGCTTTTGCAGCACCAAAAGATCCCATGTGTCTACAAACTTAAGTCGTCTCGGAGAAAGAAACTCAATTGTGGCATTGTCGCTTTGGACACCTTAACTACAAGGGGCTCAGTACACTCGCATGCAAAAGGATGGTCATTGGGTTGCCTTCTCTAAGGTCTCCAAAGAAGATTTAAACTACCTGTCTCATTGGAAAACAACAGAGAGAGTCAATACCAAAGAACAGCTCATGGAGGGCCTCAAAGAAACTTCAATTAATTCATGTTGATATTTGTGGTCCTATCACACCATCCTCAAACAGTAACAAGAGGTACATCTTAAGCTTTATTGATGATTTTTCTCATAAAACTTGGATCTATTTCTTGCATGAAAAATCAAAAACATTTGTAATGTTCAAAAGGTTCAAAGCTTGTGTTGAAAAGGAAGCTGGTGCATTCATCACTTGCTTAAGGACAGATAGAGGTGGTGAATTTACCTCTAAGGAGTTTGAAGATTTCTGCAAGGATCAAGGAATTTCCAGGCAATTGACGGCTGCCTATACTCCTCAACAAAATGGAGTCGCCGAAAGGAAAAACAGGACGATCATGAATGCAGTAAGGACGGTACTGAACGAGAGACAAGTTCCAAAAGTATTTTGGCCTGAAGCAGTTAGATGGTGTGTACACGTACAAAACAGAAGTCCGACTTCAGCAGTAGATCAGAAAACCCCAGAAGAATCATGGAGTGGTGTAAAGCCAAGAGTTGACTATTTTCGGATCTTTGGTTGCGTAGCTCATGCTCATATACCAGACCAAAAGAGAAACAAGCTAGACGACAAAAGCAAAAGGTGTGTATTCCTGGGAGTTAGTGATGAATCTAAAGCTTACAGATTATTTGATCCTGTTGCAGAGAAAGTCATTGTGAGCAGAGATGTAGTTTTTGAGGAAGACAAGAGCTGGGATTGACAAAGAAGTAAAGAAGAATACAAAGCCAATTCTCTAGATTGGGAAGAAAAAGAAAATGCAGAAAATAGTGAAGACCAAGAACCTGCACAAAATGAAGAAGCAGACAGTGGTGATATCAATCCAGGTGCATCCTCAAGCAGTTCAAGTGAGATCAGGCCACCAACAAATGAAGAAAATGATGGTGAATAAGAACTTCCAGTTCAAGGGAGAGCAGCAAGAAATAGAAGAAAACCAGTTTGGATGGCCGATTATGAAACAAACTTGTCTGAGGAAGAAGAAAGCTTAATGGCGATGATGATGGCTGAAAATGGAAGTGATCCGCACTCCTTCGAAGAAGCATCCAAAAGCATGAAGTGGAGAGAAGCAATGAATATGGAAATAAAGGCAATCGAAAAGAACAATACGTGGGAACTAACTGATGCCCCAAAAGGACTTAAGCCTATTGGAGTTAAATGGATTTTCAAAACCAAGCTCAATGAAAGTGGAAATATTGAAAAGTATAAGGCAAGGTTGGTGGCAAAAGGATATGCACAACGATATGGAGTGGATTATACGGAAGTATTTGCACCAGTAGCAAGACTTGACATTGTGCGGGTACTACTAGCTTGGCAGCTCAATGTGGATGGGAAGTATTTCAACTTGACGTGAAGAGCGCTTTTCTTCATGGTGAACTCAAAGAAGAAGTATTTTTACAACAACCTGAAGGATTTGTCAAAAAGGGAAAAGAAGATAAAGTCTACAAGTTGAAGAAAGCATTATACGGCCTTAAACAAGCACCGCGAGCTTGGTACAACAAAATTGAGGCGTATTTTGCAAAAGAAAAATTCGAAAGGTGCTCTAGTGAACACACTTTGTTCACTAAGAAAAATGAAGGTAACATTCTGATAGTTAGCCTTTATGTTGATGATTTGATTTTTACTGGAAATAATAGAAACATGTGTGAAAAATTCAAAAGTTCAATGATGCTAGAGTTTGACATGTCCGACTTGGGAAGGATGAGACATTTTCTTGGAATAGAGGTGATACAAAGTGATGCTGGGATTTTTATTTGTCAAAGAAGATATGCTCGAGAAGTTCTAGCAAGGTTCAACATGACGGATAGTAATCCAGTAAGGAATCCAATTGTTCCAGGAACAATCTTATCAAAAGACGAGAATGGCGCTGAAGTAGATGCTACGAAATTCAAACAAGCGGTTGGAAGCCTCATGTACTTAACTGTAACTCGACCTGATCTGATGTTTGGAGTAAGTTTGATCAGCAGGTTCATGGCAAATCCAAAAGAATCACATTGGGCTGCAACAAAAAGGCTTTTAAGATATCTAAAAGGAACTACAGAGCATGGAATATTCTACAAGAATGAAGGAAGAAAAACGGGTCTTATAGCTTATACCGACAACAATTACGCAGGAGACTTAGATGATCGAAGAAGCACCTCTGGTTCTGTGTTTTTGTTGGGGTCTGGAGCTGTTTCATGGGCCTAAAAAAGCAACATGTTGTAAGTTTATCCACCACTGAGGCAGAATACATTGTTGCAGCACATTGTGCCTGTCAATGCATTTGGCTTAGAAGAATCTTGGAGCAACTTGGAGCTGAAGAGAAGGAAGAAACCGTGATCCTATGTGACAACAGTTCCACTATTCAATTGTCCAGAAATCCAGTTTTTTATGGAAGAAGCAAGCATATTGCAGTAAGGTTTCATTTTCTTAGAGATTTGGTAAACGATGAAGTTGTGCGACTGAGTTTTTGCTGCTCTGAAGAACAAGTTGTAGATATAATGACAAAACCATTAAAGCTTGAGCAGTTTGAGAAGCTTCGAAGCATGCTCGGAGTAATAAAGGTCACTGAAGTAAGCTAACTGTAGATGCATATAGCTTAAGAGAGGGAATGTTAGTCAAAGTTTGTTAGTCAGTTTGTTTTCTATTTATCCATGTTTGTTAATAAGTCCTTGTTCCAAGGGAAGTTCTATTTTTAGGAACAGTCTCGTTCATTTCTGTTTTGTAAAGGCTTATATAAGCCACCATTTGTTTCCTAATAAACACACAGATTTTTACTCTCCCAATATTTTTTGAGTTGCGATTACTCCTAGATCTAATAATCTCGAACATTATTAAGTTTTTAAAAAATAATTTATATCAATAACACTACTATTAAAAAAATTTGGGGGGCCTTATAAATTTGAAGGCTCTAGGCAATGGCCTTAATTGCCTTATTGAATATCCGGCCTCGAAAGTACACGGCACAAGCATCTAAGAAAAACACAAAGTTCTATATATTTTTATATGTTTATGAAACAAAGTATTTTCAATAAGAAGAACAATTCTTCTTCCATAGTATAAGAACATTTCAAGAACAAAAAGTGATCAAGGGCATGAGTTGCTTGTGGAGATCCATAGAGAGAGGCGCCCTTGGACCGCAAAGTTTTTCAAACTCTGTGTCTTGCTTTCAGATTCTTAATATTTTTCCTTAAAGCACGGTCCTTTCAAATACTAAAAAATCCACGTGTCTCTGTTGCATCATATATATATTCCATCACAATCATATCATCATCAAATTATAACTTTACATGCAGGGCATATAAATGGAGCAGATATTCCTTTTCATGTCTCCAGAATTCCCTATTATTTTTTTAGAAAATCAAGTTGACATAAGTATTATATATGTGCATTGCATTAGTATTTTTGAAATTTACATTAAAATAGTAAAACGAAAATATGTAAGAGAGAACAAAATTATAAATGGATTATACATAATTAATTCAGATAAAAAATCTAATATATATATATACACACATATATATATAAATGAGAAGAAAAATATATTTGAAATTATAATAAATATGAACATAATTAAATAAAAAGATTTTGAATTTAATGTCATAGAAGTAAAAAGTTGAAGCAGAATCGGATTGGACAAGGAAGGACATACGACTACCAAAGAATTCCAAGTTTATACGGGAAAGGGAACAGAGGCAAGGGGAAAAAAGGTTGAAGATAGCTCGACTTATTTTTTTTTCATGAATTTTCTTGAAGAATTTGGTACCGAAGAATTATGGAGAGTATTTCACAATATGGGGGGAAGGTTGTGCATGTGTATATTCCGAAGAAAAGAGACAAATGGGGTAGAAGATTCGAATTTGTAAGATTCGTAATGAATGGGAATGATGTCGATCTGGAAAAAAGGTTAAGGCAGATTTGGATTGGTTCCTTCAAGCTCCATGCCAATTTGTCCAAATTTGATAGACATGGTGCCTGGGTGGTGATATGGTGGAGGATCTTCTTAAGAAGAAGCCAACGAAAAATGAAATTGGTGTTTTTGGAGGCGAGGTGGATGGAAGAACTTATGTAGATGCAGCTCGGGGACAGTTCCAAAAAATATGGAAGCAAAAACAAGATCAATCTAGTGGTGTTGTAAATGAATGGAATGGTTTGGAGTTTAAGGTGGGGGACTACGGAGATGGATTGGTTAAATAATTACTTTGTGGGAAGAGTGCATCAGGTGGACGAGGTCTTTGTTTTACAAGATAAGATTTTGGAAGAAGGAATTATGTCGATAAAGGTAATTCCAATGGGAGATGATATGGTCTTAATTCAACTAGAAGATGGTGAGAACTTGCTTGAGTTAGTGAAAGAGTTGGGTGATTTATTCTCAAAGTGGTTCGTTCATATTCAATCACGATGTCAAGAGGATGTGGGACGTAGTAGGTTTATTTGGTTGCGAGTTCACGGGGTCCCAGTGCATGCATGGTCAGAAGAGTTTTTTAAGTTACTGGCTATTCCATTTGGTAGGTACATTTGTATTGATACTACCACAAAAAGAAGAGACAGATTTGATGTTGCACAATTGCTAATTCAGTCATCATCTAAGGAACCGATCAACAGGGTTTTGAACGTGAAGATTAATGAATTATTATTTTCCATTAGTATTGTTGAAGATCCTTTTATGGATCCATGGAGAATGATACCAAGTAATCAAGGTGTGAAGAATTATTCATCCACAAGTGTTTGCTCATCAGATGACCAGGAATTAGAGGAGGAAGATTGCGCTGATTTTGAATTTCAAATCAATGATGCATTAGGAAATTATTTTGTCAATGATTGCAATTTAAACTCGCCTAATATGATTCCGGATTTGTTGGAGGAGGGCGCAATTAATCAAGTGGGTAATGCAGTAACCGTTGACAATCATTATGAGGATTTTGAAATTGCTCAACTGGCAATCATTATAAATTTTGAAGGGCTAATTAAGCTTGATGAATGTATGCTTTTTGTTTGTTACTACATTAAGATTTCCCATAGTGTCGCTATCACTTATGATGTTAGACGGTGGTGTCTAACAAGGAAAAGTAGGGTTTTTTTAAGGAAGGAGAAAATGGTTTAAGGATAAAGACAAAGTAAGATAAAAGAAAGGTTCAGATTTTTCATTACCCATTTACATACAAAAGAGTACTATTTAAAACCTAGTACAATATCAGGTAGCCTTACATGTGGCAACATCCTGATCTGGAGGAAAATATAAATTATAATTAAAATAACATTGCAAATGGGCCAATAAAATAACACTGAAATGAGCCCAACACTAGATGAAATTTTTAAGCCAGACTGGTTTTCTGAGATTTTCTTTTGGGCCTACTTGGCCCACTATCAATACATCCTGGTCCACTTTGGACCTTGTTCTCAAGGTCCTGAATGTGAATTGGTGGCACATGGATTGTGTTTCTTGTTTATGGTGTAGATCGTTTCTCCTGAAGATCCAACAGTTGGGTAAGCAAGGAAGGAAGCACGCGGATTGTGCTGGTGTGAGACAGAAATCCAGCGGTTGAGAGTGTAGCATTTGTTACCTCGTTGACCAAGCCTCAACACATCAACTATTGCGACATGGAATTGCAGGTGCCTTGGAATTGCATGCGTCTTCATCGTGCGATGATAAGCGAGCCACAGATGACTGTTGCAGATCCAATGGTTTCAGCCCCCTTGCGCGTGGAAGACGAGTCTGCAGCAACCTTTGGGAAAGCGATTGATGCGTTGCCACGCATCCCAGCTGAGGCAATAGGCTTTTTGACCAAAAAAAGTATAAAAAAATTGTTAATTACCAAATAAATGTAGAAAAAAAATATTAATTACCACTATGTGATGGTTTTTGACACGTTATAAAGTGGCAGTGATAGGGACTGAGTGAAGATAATATCTTGTAATGTGTCATCTAAATCATCCATCTGGGTGGCGCTTAACCATATTGTGCCTTGCACACTTTTTAAGTTCATGTGAATTTGAAATGAATAAAAGCAAGGCACGAAAGTTGAAATGACCAAAGCATGTATGAGAGAAACCTATACAGTTATTACTAGTTGATGAATAAAGCAAATGAATAGTTGAAATGACTCAAGGTTGAAGGTCATAGAGATTCTGCCAGCTATATACAGGGATTCAAACAAGAGAAGAAAAAAATGCTAAAAATCTTTGAGAGGGAAGTAGGAGTAGGGTGAGTGAGTGTCTCACTCTCCAAGGTAAGGTCTTAAAATTACTTCCTCTGATCCTATTTACTTTGGAATTTTTTATGGTTCTATTTATAAGAAAGCACACAAATTTAGAAGCATTTAATATTTTTTTTCATAAGAAAGCACACAAAATATATATGAATAGTTAAATTAACTATATATTATAAACATATATTTATTTATGTTATTTAAATAATATTTATACTCCTCCGGATTTAAATATAAGCAAAAAACACTCACATATGGTGAACTAAAATATAAACAAATGTTAACTAATTTCACTTTATTCAATGAGATCTAAATTTATGTCATTCTTATAAGAAAATATATTGAATGATTCTAAATTCGTGTGCTCTCTTCTAAATAAAACCATAAAAAGTTCAAACTTTGTTTCGTAAATAGAACCAGAGGAAGTAATGTTGAGACCTCACATTTGAGAGTGAGACACTTAATCACCCTACTCCTACTCCCCTCTCAATGTTTTTAGCATTTCTTTTTCCTTTCTGGTTGAATGGTGAATTCCACACACTATACGAGAGTAAGTTTTTCCCTACCAATTTTTAATATTAATCTTCTCCTTCTTGCTATTTGAATTTTGAAATACTAATCATAAATTTTAAAATCTATTAAGAGTCAAAATCTTATTTTATCATTTTTTATTTTAATTTTTATTTTTAAAATAAATCTTTATTTATTTATAAAGTAAATAAATCCTTATTCTTATTATTATGATTTTAATTAATTTAATCATATCTTATTATCAAATAATAATAATGTAAATTAAATTTTAATAATAAAATATAAATTTAATTTTAATCATATAAAAAAATTATCTTGAGTTAATATACTAAAATAATTATACTCATATTGAATCTAAACTATAGGCGTGCAGAGAAGACTTGATTCCCTGTGGCTTGTAGAATCTCTTTGAGCTTCAACCTTGTGTCATTTCAACTCTTCATTTACTTTCATTCATTAACCAGTAATTAATAATTGCTATACAAGTTTCTCTCATACATGCTTCAATCATTTTAACTTTTGTGTCTTGCTTTTATTCATTTCAAATTCATATGAGCTTAAAAGTGGTGCAAGGAGCAATATGGTTAAGCGCCACCCATAATGAATGATTTAGTGTCCGTTTGGTTTACAGTTGAGTAGAATTGATTCTAGAAATGAATGGTTGAGATGGATGATGCACACTTTACGAAGTACGTTGGAAGGAAGTGATTTAAAATCAAATTCTGCAGAATTGATTCTGACTGTTCCAAAATCTAAAACAAACGGGCACTTAGATGACACGTTATGGGATAGCATGGTGCAAGGCACAATATAATTAAGTGCCACCTAAAATGAATGATTTAGATGAGGCATCATGGGATAGTACGTCTTCACTCAATTCCCATCACTTCCTCTTTACTGTGTGTCAACAACTACCCCATGATGGTGAATCATTAGTATTTTTTTTTATATTTATTTGGTAATTAACATTTTTTTATACTTTTTTTGGTCAAAATGCCGAGGCAATATCTCCCTGTTGATCTGAAATTTGGTCCGTATAATGCATACATATTTTGTTGGGCTCAAGTGGATTTTAAGTGGCCCAATTATAGTCAGATTTGCTTTGGGTGTTAGGCCCATTTTCTAGTTAGCTTAGGGTTTTACATTTGGCTTCTTCCTTGTTCATGCACAGAAAACACAACCCCAGCTGAGACGCAGCTCGTTCTCCCTCTACCATCTCAAATGGTTACCTTCAGGGTAATGCTTTAAGGTTTTTATTTTTATTTATTGCCACAATTTTTGTTTAACCTTTTTTATTTTTGTTTTAAATTGCAATTTTCTAGTTGAATTTTCTGAAGCTTTGTAGAGTTTATAATGGAGTGTATTGTTTTTGTTTATGTTGAAACAGTATCACCAGTACCAGGTTGTGGGGAGAGCTCTTCCTACTGAAAATGATGAACATCCTAAGATCTACAGGATGAAGCTTTGGGCCACCAATGAGGTCCGTGCCAAATCCAAGTTCTGGTATGTCACAACCTTCACATTCTGTTTCTCTTTAACCCTTAGCCCAATAATGTTTTGTTGTACCCTGTGCGGGGGAAAGATTCTGCATTGCTCTTTTTGGATCAGAAAAAAAATGTTGTTTCTATTGATTCATTAAATAGTTGAAATATTTTTCATTTGTGAAAAGCATGGCCATTGATCACATTTTTCTTGTTCATTTTAATTTTTGCAGGTACTTCTTGAGAAAGCTAAAGAAGGTTAAGAAAAGCAATGGGCAAGTGCTGGCCATCAACGAGGTATGCATCTCAATTGTCCTATTGTATTCCTCTTGACATCATACTGATCATACCTAGATTTCTACTTAAAATTTGAAGTTTCTGTTAAAACCATTTTTTATTGTGAAAAGTTACTGGTATGGTAAAATAGGATAAGATTAGGAATGAATGGTTAGAGAGAAAGGTGAGATAACAACTACTGTGAAAAAGGATGGTTGGTTCCTGTCTCAGGTGGTTTAGGCATATGTATAGAGAAAACCTACAAAAGCCCTAGTAAGAAGAGTATATTGAATGTAAGATGTAAGATAATCCATTTGTTAGAACTTAGAAGTAGAGGAAGACCAAGTAAAATTAGTAGCCAAGTCACTGAAAAGGATTTAGATTTAATTTAAATGATTTGTCTTTTGACATGGTTTATGATAGCATATTATGGTATCGATTGATCTATGTTTTCAAACTCATTGAAGTGAAACACAGTATTGTATGCTACTAATCTCATGAAAGATGTATAATTAATTTTAGGAGTACTTTAATGTAGGAAAGAGTACTTGGAGAAGGAATTTTCCTTTTCCTTAGCTTCAGTATTCTAGGTTATGATTACAGACAGTGAGGTATAACTCTTTTTGCTGATTGCAGATTTTTGAGAAAAATCCTACCAAGATTAAGAATTATGGAATTTGGCTCCGTTATCAGAGCCGAACTGGTTATCACAACATGTACAAGGAATACCGAGATACTACTCTAAATGGTGCTGTTGAACAAATGTACAATGAAATGGCATCTCGTCATAGAGTCAGGAGTCCATGCATCCAGATCATTAAGACTGCCACCATCCCAGCTAAACTCTGCAAAAGGGAGAGCACCAAGCAGTTCCATGACTCTAAAATTAAGTTCCCATTGGTGTTCAAGAAGGTTAGGCCCCCAACTAGGAAGCTCAAGACAACATACAAGGCATCCAGGCCCAACCTGTTTATGTAATTCTCAGTTAATCACATTTCCTGCTTGTCATCTAGAGGCTCAGTTTGATTCATTAGTAAAAAATATAGGAAGAGCTTCAAACTTTGGATATTGAGTTTTGAAAAGTTGATGTCTTATTTTTATTTTTATTGTCGAGTATTCATTCAAGTTCGGTTTTGAATCAAGTGATTCCCTTTTCTTATTAATTCTGGCATTTCATTTTATTTTAGTTTTTTTCATCTTGTGTTACTTAAAAGGAGTATTTGTAGACTTAGGACATGAGTACTACAATAAAAGTTTAACGACCTTTGGTTTTGTCCTTTATTTGTTTGTTTGGTCTGGTGTTTTTTAAGCAAGGAATAGAATATTGTATTGCTGAGTAGTATGTGTCTTGTAAGAAACTGAAAATTCGTCCTGAACAACTCTAGCTATATGGGTTGATGGGCTAATCTGCGTCCTGTGTATCTCTTGTATAACTTGACCAGAAACAAAATGAGTAAACTAGCATTTTCGTTGATGAATTTTTTAGTTACAGTTAAGTAGAATTAATTCTAGAAATCAATGGTTTAGATGAATAATATACGTTTTACGAAACACATTGAATGAAAGTGATTTAAATTTAATTTCGCAAAATCATGATTTTTTAATGTAGCAACGATAAAACAAACGGACATTTAATCCTGAGATTTGGAATCCATTATGTACAGTGAAGCTCTAACGTCTTTTTTAATTTTTACCCTGCTCATCCTTCTTCCCTTGTTCTACCTTCTTCCTTCCCTTATTTTCATCTTTTACTCTCTCTCTCTCTCTCTCTCTTTTTCATAACTTTTTTATTTTACTCTCTCTCTCTCTCTTTTTCATAACTTTTTTATTTATCAATTGGTGTGAGTATGAAAGTAGCTTTGTGCTCTACTGTGATGGTTGTGCTAATTGGAGCACTACTACCTTTGTCCTCAGATGCACAGTTTGATCCCTCATCCCACAATGATACGTTCCGATTTCCATTTAATTGTACGTGGCCT
The DNA here is from genome assembly GCA_026901365.1 of Sesbania bispinosa. NCBI lineage: Eukaryota > Viridiplantae > Streptophyta > Magnoliopsida > Fabales > Fabaceae > Sesbania > Sesbania bispinosa. Next base: position 3,712,352 of record QLOH01000009.1, on the reverse strand, counting down.
CCACCTTCATGTTTCATTCAAGTATGTTTAATTTTTATACTCATCTTTAATTTTAAATATTAGTGCGTGTCATTGCTAGTGTAATGTTAGCTCTTTTTTTCTTTTCATTTTTAAGTAAATTGATCCTTAATTAATTTTCTACGTCAATTGCCTCAAAGCATTTGCCAAATTCATTTATATATAAACATTTTTCATAATTAATTAAGGGGTTCTTCATCCACAGAGATATAGTGTAGGCAGTGAGGGGCATGAAACGAAACCTGTCACTCAAGCCTCAAAACAATATTTCTTAAAACTTTAAAAATGGCATCCTCCATCAATATTGAGTTTTTTTTTTTTTTTTTTTATCGAAATATTGTTGATAGAAAAATGTCATTTACATAATTTGTAAGATGTTAAATAAAGAGTATCATTACTATAAATGTCCAAGTTATGAATGGGCCTAGGGGTCCACCACTCCCTTTTAAAACTAAAAAGAGAAATTTAAAGACTACATAAATTATCTACCAAAAGTAGAGCCAACTCAGTTCACCCGGGTTGGCTCACTACGAATTAGGTTAAAAGTGAGCTGAGCCGGATTAGCTCACTTTTTTTGTTAGCTGAAAAAATACTAACTCGGCGCGACCCACCGCGGGTTGGTGGGTTAAGTGGGTTGGTTCATCTAGTTTAAAAAATTATAACTATAATTAAAAAAATAAAAAAGGTCAAAAAATAGAAAAAATGACTTAAAAAATATAAAATTCAAAAATGAGTCAACCCGACTCGAACCCACTTTGGCTCACGAGTTAAGTGGGTTGGTCCACTTTGACCCGTGAAAATATGAGCCTAATTTTTACAAACCCAACCCACCGGTGGGCCGGGTTGGCTCATTGAACTCAACCCATATTGATGGCAACTGCCAATAGAGCTATGAGCTGGCAGCTGGGGTTTGTTGAGCTAGAAGGAAGCTTGGACCTGACTAGGGTGCTTGGAGCTGAACCAAGCTTTGGTCAACCATATTATTGGTCAACCCACCATGGTCAATCTTTGACCAACTTGACCCAAGTCAACATGAAAACTTCTTTTAATCAGGAGTTATTAGGATTTAATTGTAATAGAACTTGTTTGTAATTTTCCTAATTAGTACTCTTAATATGGGGCGCTATATTCAGTGGCCCAATTATAGTCAGATTTGCCTTTTTGTGTTAGGCCCAATTCTATTTAGCTTAGGGTTTTACATTCGGCTTCCTCCTTATTCATGCACAGAAAACACAACCCCAACTGAGACACAGCTGCTACCATCGTCCTCCCTCTACCATTACAAATGGTTACCTTCAGGGTAATGCTTTCAGGTTTTTATTTTGATTTATTGCCACAATTTTTGTTTAACATTTTTTTATCGTTCCAATTAATGGGTCTGGAAAATGTTTAACCTTTTTTTATTTTTGTTTTAAATAGCAATTTTCTAGTTGATTTTTCTGAAGCTTTGTAGAGTTTATAATGGAGTGTATTGTTTTTTTATTTTGTTTATGTTGAAACAGTATCACCAGTACCAGGTTGTGGGGAGAGCTCTTCCAACTGAAAATGATGAGCATCCTAAGATCTACAGGATGAAGCTTTGGGCCACCAATGAGGTCCGTGCCAAATCCAAGTTCTGGTATGTGTGACAACCTTCACATTCTGTTTCCCTTTAAGCCTTAACCCTGTAATGTTTTGTTGTACCCTGTGAAGGGGATAGCTTTTGCATTGCTCTTTTTGGATGAGATAAAAATGTTGTTTCCATTGATTCATTAAATAGTTGCAAATGTTTTTTCATTTCTGAAAAGCATGGCCATTGATCACATTTTCTTGTTCATTTTAATTTTTGTAGGTACTTCTTGAGAAAGCTAAAGAAGGTCAAGAAAAGCAATGGGCAAGTGCTAGCTATCAACGAGGTATGCATCTCAGTTGTCCTATTGTATTGCTCTTGACGTCATACTGATCATACCAATAGGTTGCTAATAAGCTAGATTTCTACATAAAATTTGAAGTTTCTGTTCAAACCATTTTTACAGTGAAAAATTACTGGTATGGTAAAAGCAGATAAGATTAGGAATGAATGATTAGAGAGTAGGGTGAGATAACAACTACTGTGAAACTGAAAAGGATGGCAGGATCTTGTCTTAGGTGGTTTAGGCATGCATAGAGAAAACCTGCAGAAGCCCTAGTAAGAAGAGTATACTGAATGTAAGATAATCCAATTGTTAGAAGTAGAGGAAGCACAAGTAAAATTAGTAGCCAGTGCCACTAGCCAAGTCACTAAAAAGGATTTAGATTTAAATGATCTGTCTTTTGACATGGTTTATGATAGGCTGATAGCATATTATGGTATCATTTGATCTATGTATTCAACCTCACCTAGTCAGAAAAGTTTTTTCTTGTTGAGGTCAAAGATATTGAAGTGGATCACAGTATTGTGTGCTACTAATATCATGAAATGTGTATACTTAATTTTTTGGAGTACTTCAATGTAGGAAGAAAGAATACTTTTGAGAAGGGATTTTTCTTTTCCTTAGCTTCATCATTCTAGGTTCTGATTGCAGACAGTGAGGTATAATTCTTTATGTTGATTGCAGATTTTTGAGAAAAATCCTACCAAGATTAAGAATTATGGAATTTGGCTGCGATATCAGAGCCGAACTGGTTATCACAACATGTACAAGGAGTACCGAGATACTACTCTAAATGGTGCTGTTGAACAGATGTACAATGAAATGGCATCTCGTCATAGAGTCAGGAGTCCATGCATCCAGATCATTAAGACTGCCACCATCCCAGCTAAACTCTGCAAAAGGGAGAGCACCAAGCAGTTCCATGACTCTAAAATCAAGTTCCCATTGGTGTTCAAGAAGGTTCGGCCCCCAACTAGGAAGCTCAAGACAACATACAAGGCATCCAGGCCCAACCTGTTTATGTAATTTTCATTAGTAAAACATAGGAAGAGCTTATAGAAGGTAATCACAAAGCAACATCATCACCTGCAACAACAGACAACTTGCATGCTTTCAAGTTTCAACCTTTGGATATTGAGTTTTGGAAAGTTGATGTCTTATTTTGATTAATATTGTGGAGTCCTTATTTTGCTCATTTTTATGAATTCACCCAAAGTTGGTTTTGAATCAAGTGATTACGTTTTCTTATTAATGCTAGCTTTTCATTTTATTTGATTTTTTCATCTTGTGTTACTTAAAAGGAGTATTTGCAGACTTAGGACATGATTACTACAAATAAAAGTTTAACGACCTTTGGTTTCGTCCTTTATCTGTCTCATCCTGTTTCAAATTAATTAGTAGTCTAATAATAGAGGCACAGAGAGGTTTTGGTGTTCGCAAAACCTAAGATACATCTCCTTTTTTGTTTTCATAAAGGATGCAAACATGGTTCAAATCAATTTTGATTTCATTAGTGTAGCAACTGGACACATAAACCAAAAAGCATCAGGTAACATCTTAAGTTATGTTGAAGTCAATGTTTCATACTGTCCTCTAATTGTACTACAGGTCTTACACACTAGTTGTCTGAAGGACTTATTTTTTGTCAGTTCAATTCAACACCATCATTGTTATGGCTATGTTGTGAGTGAAGTCTGGTTTAGTAACCTATCAAGTATCTATATCTGAGGAGCTGAAGTTGAGGGGAAATAAAAGAAGCAAAGAAGGATAGTTTCATTTCCAGAATAGATGGAAAGAAGATTAGGGCTTTTGGGAAGTTTTGATGTGAAAAACTCTAGGATTACCATGGGAGGCTTTATTATAGCATTTGTTTAGTTAAAAATCGATTTTATCATAGCGTTGGATTTAAGGGGAGACACTTCTAGCTCTAAGCCCAAAATTTTAGAAGCTCAACTAAATTTGTTTACAATTTCTGTTTCTGATATAAGGACATTGTTCCAGTGAAATAATGTCTCATTATTAAATTTTCCTGAACAAGAAAAAAAATGAAAGGGCAATAAAAAGACCAGGATGTTTCTTTCAAGAGTGCTTCTCAGGGATCCCATTCTTTCTGCAAGAGTCAGGCCTTGTTAATCTGTGCAAAGATGAACATTAGTGTATGCATGAACTGTTAGGAACCCAGAAACAGAATGATATTTCAGAGAGATAACTGAAACAGAGAAGAGGGAAAAGGAAAGAACACTTCTGTTATTGGTGATTGAATTACAAACAAAGAACTTCTAAGGGTTTCCCCTTCACAAAGCCTTGCCCCTTCAACAATTGAGCTAATGTAAAACAGGAGGTATTCTCCTTCTAAGGGTTTTTCTTAGACACGTTTCACCATGAGTTGAATGAGTCCTCGATCACCATTGGTGGAAATATATACATTTTAATGTAAAATATACATGTTAATTAACTTACCCTTTTATATGGGATGCATGTGAAATGGGAAGCTGGCCTCACAAAGCACACGGCACAAGCATCTAAGAAAAACACAAAGTTCTATTGTTATATGTTTATGAAACAAGTTTTTTCAATAAGAAGAACAATTCCTCTTCCATGAGTATAATTAAGAATATTTCAAGAATGGAAAGTTATCAAAGGCAGTTGCTCCAGTACCCATAGAGTCATAGAGAGAGGCCTTGGACCGCAAAGTTTTTCAAACTCTGTCATGCTTTCAGATTCTTAATATTTTTCCTTAAGCATGATCCTTCAAATGCTAAAAAATTCTTTAATATTGGTCCGTCATTGCATATTTAATCCACATGTCTGTTGCATCATATGCATCACATCACAATCATATCATTATCAAATTATAACTTTACACATGAAGGGCATATAAATGGAGCCGATATTATTCCTTTTCATGTCTTCAGAATTCACTATTATTTAAAAAAAAAAAACAAGTTGACATGAGTATTATGTGCATTAATTGTGTTAGTATTTTTAAAATTTAGATAAAAGTAAATAATAAAAGTTAAACGAAAATATGCAAGAGAGAAAAATAAAAATCATAAATGGATTATACATAATTAATTCAGATAAAAAATCTAAAATATATATAAATTAGAAGAAAAATATATTTAGTTACAAAAAATATGAACATAATTAAATAAAAAGATTTTGAATCTGAAGTTATAAAATTAATAATTGACAAAGTCCAATCAATTATCTATTATATATAAGATTTATATTGTATAATATAAAAAGATTACATAATAAACAAGTAAACTAAGTAATAAGAAAAATAAAATAAAACGAATACTACTCCTAAATAGAAGACATTTTCATATATTATCTAACACTCTTGCTTAAGCTAGAACATAAAATCATATATACTTAACTTTCTTACAAATGAACTAATTAAATCCAGGGACCCTAGAGAAATTTTTTAAGAATATCTACAAGTTGATCATCAGAGTTCTCAACAATTTTATTGGAGACAACTTCTTATCTAATAAAGTGACAGTAAATTTTTACATGCTTAGATTATACTTTTAAAAATTATGAAAATTTGAAAAGCGGCTGATCAATATAAAATTTTTAAAAATTCTCTTTATCTAATACAATTCACGTGAATTTTCTATTTTATTTTAAAATATAATTAATTAATTGATAAAAAAGAGTAATTGATTCAGGGCGCACATGTTTGATCTTCGTGAATAATTGGCAGAGTTAGTTCTATTATGTTGTGAGACTGGCAAAGTTAGTTCTATTATGTTGTGAATGCTCACATTGATAATTTTTATATTATAGCATTCTCACTATTTAGATGCTTTTGTTTAAATTTTAAAACATATAATCTTTTATATTTTCATTTTTTGAGTTATTTTAAAAGTATCAATCAATGCATTGCACATATGGTTAAAATATTAGTTTAAAATAAAATACAAATGCCATAACATAAGAGCTCCATTACTCAAATTTAATATTTGAGATCCATTGAACTAAATGGATAGATTGATACCATTGTTTTCTCAAGTGATTCATTCAACCCCTGAAGCTGATTAGAATAAAACCAGTGAAATGACACTTGCAACGAATCCAAATGAATTCAAGGAGCGATACCATAATACTTTAAGAAATAAACAATACATAACATATAGCGTGCTCACTCTAAAGCATATAAACAAGACTAAATTAACTACAAAATCATAAAATACAACCAGTAAAACTAGAAAATAAAGATAACCATTTGCTCTGTGTACATATTTTGTGGGGCTCAATTTTGGTCTCTATAGAGAAATATGGGCCTCTTATTTTGTCCAATCCAAGTGGATTTTAAGTGGCCCAATTGTAGTTAGATTTGCCTTTTTGTGTAAGGCCCAATTCTATTTAGCTTAGGGTTTTACATTCGGCTTCTTCCTTGTTCGTGCACAGAAAACACTTGTATTTTGTCCAACCAACTGAGACGCGGCTGCTGCCATCATTCTCCCTCTACCATTTCAATGGTTACCTTCAAGGTAATGCATTCAGGTTTTTATTTGATTTGCTGCCACAATTTTTGTTTAACCTTTTTATCGTTCCAATTAATGGGTCTGGAAAATGTTTAACTTTTTTTATTTTTGTTTTAAATTGCAATTTTCTAGTTGAATTTTCTGAAGCTTTGTAGAGTTTATAATGGAGTGTATTGTTTTTGTTTATGTTGAAACAGTATCACCAGTACCAGGTTGTGGGGAGAGCTCTTCCTACTGAAAAAGATGAGCATCCTAAGATCTACAGGATGAAGCTTTGGGCCACCAATGAGGTCCGTGCCAAATCCAAGTTCTGGTATGTCACAACCTTCACATTCTGTTTCTCTTTAACCCTTAGCCCAATAATGTTTTGTTGTACCCTGTGCGGGGGCAAGATTCTGCATTGCTCTTTTTGGATGAGAAAAAAAAATGTTGTTTCTATTGATTCATTAAATAGTTGAAATATTTTTCATTTGTGAAAAGCATGGCCATTGATCACATTTTTCCTGTTCATTTTAATTTTTGCAGGTACTTCTTGAGAAAGCTAAAGAAGGTCAAGAAAAGCAATGGGCAAGTGCTGGCCATCAACGAGGTATGCATCTCAATTGTCCTATATATTGTATATTGTATTCCTCTTGACATCATAGTATGGTCATACTGATTATACCAATAGGTTGCTAATAAGCTAGATTTCTATTTAAAATTTGAAGTTTCTGTTCAAACCATTTTTATTGTAAAAAATTACTGGTATGGTAAAATAAGATTAGGAATGAATGATTAGAGAGAAAGGTGAGATAACAAATACTGCAAAAAGGATGGTAGGATCTTGTCTCAGGTGGTTTAGGCATGTATAGAGAAAACCTACAGAAGCCCTTGTAAGAAGAGTATATCAAATGTAAGATAATCGATTTGTTAGATGTAGAGGAAGACCAAGTAAAATTAGTAGCCAAGTCACTAAAAGGATTTAGGTTTAAATGATTTGTCTTTCGACATGGTTTATGATAGCATATAATGGTATCGTTTGATCCATGTATTCAACCTCACCTAGTCAGAAAAAAAATTGTTCTTGTGGAGGTCAAAGATATTGAAGTGGATTGTAGTATTGTGTGATACTAATATCATGAAACATGTATACTTAATTTTAGAAGTATTTCAATTTAGGAAAGAAAGAGTACTTTTGGGAAGGGATTTTCCTTTTCCTTAGCTTCATCATTCTAGGTTCTGATTGCAGACAGTGAGGTGTAATTATTTTTGCTGATTGCAGATTTTTGAGAAAAATCCTACCAAGATTAAGAATTATGGAATTTGGCTGCGATATCAGAGCCGAACTGGTTATCACAACATGTACAAGGAATACCGTGACACTACTCTAAATGGTGCTATTGAACAAATGTACAATGAAATGGCATCACGTCATAGAGTCAGGAATCCATGCATCCAGATCATTAAGACTGCCACCATCCCAGCTAAACTTTGCAAAAGGGAGAGCACCAAGCAGTTCCATGACTCTAAAATCAAGTTCCCATTGGTGTTCAAGAAGGTTAGGCCCCCAACTAGGAAGCTCAAGACAACATACAAGGCATCCAGGCCAAACCTGTTTATGTAATTCTCAGTTAATCACATTTCCTGCTCGTCTTCTAGAGGCTCAGTTTGATTCACTAGTAAACATAGGAAGAGCTTAGAGAAGGTAATCACAAAGAAACATCATCACCTGCAACAACAGACAATTTGCATTCTTTCAACCTTTGGATAGAGTTTTGGAAAGTTGATGTCTTATTTTGATTATTATTGTGGAGTCCTTATTTTGCTCATTTTTATGAATTCATTGAATGTTGGTTTTGAATCAAGTGAGTCCCTTTTCTTATTAATGCTGGCTTTTCATTTTATTTGATTTTTTTCATCTTGTGTTACTTAAAAGTAGAGCTGTCAAAAAAAGCCCCAAGCCCTTTCTTATGCGTGCACTAGATCCTCTCCTTTGTTCTTGATCCACATCCAATTTTTGACAGGATCTTGTTGAAGGTGAGTTACAGAGGGAGTTTATTTGAATAACGTATGGCTTTTCCCTTTTCTGCCTTTTTGTTATTTAGTTTTAATCATGGTATCTTGATATTTTTTCATAGATAATAATTGTTTGTAGTTACTATTCTCATTCAATATGAATCATAAAAGTACGTGTATGATAGGTGGCTGGTGGATTATTGGATTTAGAATATAATTTTTTGGACCAATCTCCAGCGATAAATGAAGTTAGAAGTTGTTTTGGGGAGAATGAAGTTGTTTTCTTTTGGAACTATTTGGCATTCTATAACTAGATTCCAGAAGTAGATATCACAAATTAAGAGCTTGAAATCTATTTAGGAAAGTTGAAATCAGGTTATAATAAATAAGGTTCATTTAGTTATCACATGTACAAATATACATTTTGGTTCCAAGAGGCCTATCTATAATAAATGAGGTTCATCTTTAATCAATTTTCTCACTGTGATGGATGCAAAAGCTGAATTGCAGAAGGGAACCTGAACTTCAAGTGTGTTTTCTTGTTATTTTCAATAGAGAGATTATGTTAGAGGTTGTTAGCAGAGTTCAGAGTACACAGGAAAAGGGGAAAAATATATTAGTAGAGTTCATAATAACATAGAAAGTTTTTAAATAGGGAGAGTCAGCCTATGGATTCATAACTTCCAATCCGGTTTGCAGGGAATCAGTTGTAACATAAAAATATTAGAAAGTAGTTCACATGTTATTATGTAAAATGTTGAGAAGTCTCATCGTTTTTATTATGATAAATACACTTGATTTCATGTTGAGAAGACAAGTTCGTATCCGTTTGGTTTACTGTTGAATAGAATTGATTCTAGAAATGAATGGTTGAGATGAGTGGTGCATCTTTTATCACGTTGGACAGAAGTAATTTAAAATCAATTATGCGAAACCATCTTTTTGCACTGTAGCAACGGTAAAATAAACAGATGCTTCTTTTTTGTAGATTAGCTCTCGTTTGTAACCGGTTCATAAGGATTATGCAGCCACAAATTGCAACCTTTATTGGAATTGAATTGGTCCATATAGTCAATTTAAAAACAAGGTTAAAATTTTAAAAATTAAGGCTGATGGGCTAGCCCTGACCCATAGGGCCACGTGGGCTTTTTGATGCTGTTGACTTTTCTTTGTGTGGGCTATTTTAGCCCTGACCCATGTGGGCCAAGGTTGGGTGGGGCTGGGTGGGCCTTTCTGATAGCTCTACTTAAAAGGAGTATTGTAGATTTAGGACCCATTTGGTTTACAGTTGAGTATAATTGATTCTAGAAATGAATGATTAAAATAGATGATGCACACTTTACGAAGTATGTTGGACGGAAGTAATTTAAAATCAATTCTGCAAAATCATGATTTTGTACTATTAGAATTTAAAACAAACAGGCTCTTAGGACATGAGTACTATTGACCTCTAGTTTCATCCTTTATTTTATTTCATCCTTTAAGCAAGGAATAAAATATTTTGTATTGTTGAGTAGTGCCTGTCTCATAAGAAATTGATATGTTTGATCTGAAAATTTTATTTTGAAAACGTTACACGAATTTTAGTACTTATATTAAAAAATATTTTTTTTTGGAAATGTTCTAGCACTTAGTGTTTGTTTGGTTCCTAGTTGGAAATAATCAAAATCAATTCTATGGAATTGATTAGAATTTATTTTAAATAATTTCTGTTCAACATGTTTCATAAATCGTGCATAATTTATTTCCTTTCATTGATTCTATAAATATATTTAAATCAATTCTACCCTATTATAAATCAAATGAACCATTAGAATGAACCATTAGAGTAGTTGAGATCTAAGACGACTTCCACCAAAGGATAATTTTTATGTGATCGAAAACAATATTTTTTTTTTGTTACATGGAGGCCAAAGAGGCCAAAAACTAAAGCAAAATGTTACGACTAAAAGAAACACCGGAAAAGTCTCGCCATAAGAGACTTAAACATTCTCCAGTGGGCTCAGATAACATATGAAGACCTAAACTCCTCGAATGAGATAGGTTAGCAATACAATCGGCAACTTGATTACCCTCACGGAAGGTATGGGAGAAAACCACACGCCAAGGCTTGTGCTTCCAATGCTTGATCAGTCTCAAGATATGAGCATATGGGTGGGTCTCAGAATTACCCTGATTAATCATATTTATAGCCGTTAAAGAATCACTTTCCACCCACACTTGCTTAAAACCCTTGTCCCAAGCTATATTCAAAGCAGTTTCAATATCATGCAGCTCTGCTAGAAGAACATTTGACCTGCCCAGATTATAAGTGAACCCACAAATCCACCTCCCATCAGCTTCACGGAATACACCTCCACATCCAGCAAGAAGAGATTGTTGGATAACAGAGCCATCCACATTTGCTTTAATCCATCCCGGTTCAGGAAAAGCCCAACCCACTAAGGAAAGTTGGTATCTGTTGTGATGTTGTACCTTGTGCGTCCAGGAACTCTGACCTGCGACCAAGTGGGACTGCACCAAGGCAATAACTCCCTCGACACTAAAAGGGATACTATCAAACACACAAGAGATACGATGCTTCCAAATGGCCCAAATAATCAACCCAAAAATAAGTCTTTAGCTGCTATCAGAGTATGGACCAATATTTGCCAAAATCCACTCACGGACAGAGGCCGAGAAGAAATCAGTAGGAAGGATACCCCGAGCTAGCTGGAACCAGACTTGTTGCACCTTGACACAGTCTCTAATAATATGAGTGGTTGTTTCTTCATGATTCATGCACAACGGGCACACATCTGATTCCATAAAGCCCTAACTGAAACCTTTACTCCTTGTTTTTAGACCATTATTCAGAATCATCCAGAGAAGGCATCGAGCTCTCTGATGGCCTTCCCACTTCCACACTACACGCCAAATCGGGTCCTGAACAAACTGGAAGCTACTCTCAATTAAGGTATAAGCTGTCTTGGTGGAAAATTTCCCATTAGGGGTCCCACCCCAGCAAACAAAATCAGGCCCCAGACTCGGATTGGGACAGGGGAGGGCCACAATTTCAGCAACCACATCAGCAGGAAATAAACCATGAAGGGTGTTCAGATTCCATCCCTGGATAGGATCAGCAAAATCACGCACTAAGGCAGTTGACCAAATATCCTGAAATGGCACCAAGCAAGCATCTCTCAACAGTAATCCCGAATGAAGCCACCTATCCTCCCAGAATCTTGTTGATCCACCATCACCAATAACCCATCTTAACCCCTGAACCACTATGTCCCAAGTTAACTGGATCCCACGCCAGGCTAGAGACTCCTTGCTTCTGTGAACCACTCGATGAATAATATCATCACCACACTGGTATTTGGTTCTAATGACGCGCACCCAGAGAGCATTTGGGTCATTAATAAGCCCCCCACCCAAGCTTCATTATCATGGCCTGATTAAAGTCATATAGTGACTTGAATCCCAAACCTCCAACTCTCACTGCTCTACACACTTTATCCCATGAAACAGAGTACCAACTTCTTGAGTCCAGACTATTCCAAATGAAGTTACGGTGCATTTGCTCCAACTCATTACAAACAGACTTTGGGAGTAACATAGTCTGGATTGTATAAGTTGGAAGAGCTGCTAGAACAGATTTACCAAGAGTAACTCGACCTACAAAAGCTAATGAGTTCGCACGCCAGGAGCTAAGACGCTGCTGAGTCTTCTGAATTATGTAGTCAAATGTTGCCCGAGATGGCCTATTGTGGAGCAAGGGGACCCCTAGATATCTCCCCAGGTCATTAGTAAGGTTGAAACCAGCCAAATTGCTGAGTTGAATCGCACGAGAAGAGTGAACATTATTAGAAAAGAAGATTTTAGATTTAGAAATATTCACCTTCTGACCCGAACATTGGCAAAATAAATCAAGGCAATCTGCTACCACCTCAATTTGATCATTAGAAGCCTCCCTAAAGATGAGAAGATCGTCAACAAAAAACAAATGACTGATACTCGGACTGTTACGGCATAACTTGATCGGGTTCCAATCACCTCTGTCAACCCTTTCCTGAATCATATGGGATAATCTCTCCATACACAGTACGAAAAGGTAGGGAGAAAGGGGATCCCCTTGTCTAAGACCTCTGGATGGGCTAAGCTTTTCAATCTTCTCCCCATTGACGAGGATTTGCAAGGTAGATGAGGATACACTCTCCCTGATAATATTACAGAACTGATTAGAGAAACCAATATCAGCTAAAGTATCTAGGAGAAACTCCCACCGAACTTGATCATAGGCTTTCTCCAAGTCAACCTTCAGAGCAAAAAAACCTTTGACCCCACGGGAATACCTCATGGTGTGGAAAATTTCCTAGGCAATGATCACATTATCTGAACTATGACGCCTAGGAACAAAACTACATTGGTGGGGGGAAACCAAGTCATTCATAACAGTTCGCGTTCTAGTAGCAATCACCTTTGTAATGATCTTGTAGATAACATTACAAAGGCTTATAGGACGAAACTGGTGGACTCTGTCTGGATTCTCAATCTTAGGAACCAAAGTAATAAGGGTATTGTTAATATGAACTAACTTACCTGGATTCATAAAGATGTCTTGCACTAACTCACACATAGAAGGGCCCACTATATCCCATTAGGATTGATAGAAGAGGTGATTTAATATACACATTTCATTACCATAGATAGTATGTAGTAGATAATATAAAATAAATGAGTAAAATTATATGTATTAATTTATAAATTTGGTAATGGGATTAAAGAGAAATAGAGTTTATCAATTTGGGATATGATCCGGCTTGACTAATATGAATGGCGAGTTTTTGCATGTTAAGCTAAAATGTCCGTGAGTTATTGTACCTAAGTCTTATTTTTATGGGTTTTTTATTTGAAATGTATCTCTTCTCTTGGTCATGGAAATGACAATATATTTACTTTTTTGATTAAATAATTAATGGATAAATTTGCTAGTTAGCCTAAGCTGCCTAACCTGTCGTTTTTATTTTAATTAAGTAAATTAACCTGTCATGTACTAATGGATCATAAAAATAGGGTAACCTTCTTAACCTACAAAGGAGATTTTTTTTTTTAATAAAATGATATGATGATATAAAAATTTAAAATGAGAAAATTCATTACTGTAATGGGAATAAATCTTATGTATTTTTACACAAATTTATTTTTATCATGTGAAATATTGATGTTTATATGTCTTTTTATACACATTAAATAAGTAGAATTTTATCAAAATTCTTAAATATTTATAAAAAATATATGGCACACAATCTTTACCTAACAAAATAATGTGACAATATGATGCAATGGAATTCATCACGCGGCACCTTCTCTTCTCTTCTCTTGGTAAAAGCGTCAAAATTATGGTTAGGGGTAGTTGGTTGGTAAAGGCCACGACGTGAGTTTGGGCAAAGCAGTGGTAGGTGAAGCCGCTTCCGCTAATACTATTTACGCGAAATAATATTATACCATATAATCGGTAGGTGGAGCTCCCATTTCGCGGTGATGATATTATTATTATTATTATTAGAGTTTTGATATTAACTGCTCTAGTTAAGAATTATTGATATTTTATATTAAACATTTAAATGTTTATAGTTAAAGAAAAATAATGAATATTTTTTACTTTTTTTTAATCAATATTGTTGGTATTAAGAAATGTTATAGATAGGCGTGTTGTTCAGGTGTTTACTTACTATATGTTCTCACTTACCAATACCATCTTCTTGTCACTCACTTGCTAGTTGTAGTTCATCTTCAAACTTCAATTCATTCCTCCAACTACGCTTCTTCTGCCTCACTTTCCTTCTAATTCTCACAGGTTAACTTCAATTTGCTTATTCTACTCTCTCTCTCTCTCTCTCTCGATCATCCGTCATTTATTGTTTGATCGTGCAGTATTTGCATCAATGGCACCGGTTGCTGCCACACCAGATGAACAGGTAAGTCATCATTCGCTTTTTCATGTAGCAGAAGCAGTTTCCCTTCTCTTTTCATATTCTGATTTTTTTTTAATTTTTTTTTTCTGTAATTGCTGTCACGCATAATGAGTTTCTGCAATTGTTATCCAAACAAGATATGCTAGTAATAGATGAATTAGTATTGTTGATTTGAATTTAAAGGTTGTTCTTGGAGAAGAGATAGATCATGTAAGGGTGATCACTTTGAATCGGCCAAAGCAATTGAATGCTATCTCACCTGAACTGGTAAGTTTAGTCAACTCTCAACTTTGAAAATCTTTCTTCCCTAATCCCTTCATCTCGCTACTACTACTATTCCATTTATTTAATACTTTGATGCTATCAGGTTTATCTGCTAGCAGCATATTTGGAAAAGTGGGAAAAAGATGACAAAGCAGAGCTAATTATCCTAAAGGTTGTGCTTTACTTTATTACCCTCTGATATTGTTGAAATTACCTTATTAGTTGTTATTGATTTTTTTTTCTTTAATTTTTCATGAAAGGTTATAAACTGCCAAAATGAAACAATCTATCATCCTCTTGCATTTGTTGCTTGGTTTGTTTATGTGCACTTCACTCAGTTGCTGTAGTACAATTGTTTTTCCAGGGAGCTGGTAGGGCCTTTTGTGCTGGAGGGGATTTGAGAGTATTCTATGATGGCAGGAAAACGAGTAAGTGCATCATTCTCTATCTGATTTAGAGGATTCTGTGCAAACAAGTTCATAGAGAGATTTTAACTATTTTCCGAGTTAGCACTAGTAGATGATGTTTAGGCGAGAAACAAGTAATAGGATTAGGATGTCTTTACATTGCTTAACTTCCTTCTTTTGAAGAGTAAAGTAATGCATTTCTTCTTGACAGAGGATGCTTGCCTTGAAGTGGTCTACAGATTTTACTGGCTTTGCTATCACATTAATACCTATAAGAAAACCCAGGTTCTGTTTAGGAACTTAATTTCACTTTGTCCTTAAACATTTAAAGCAATATGTGCTAGTGAAAATTTAGTGGTGTCTCATGTTTTCTAGAATGGTGCTGTTTTGTTATAACAGGTTGCTCTTGTTCATGGAATTTCAATGGGTGGAGGTGCAGCTTTGATGGTCCCGGTGAAATTCTCAGTTGTAACAGAAAAAACTGTAGGTATTTTTACCTTGTTAGGGATTATTTTCTAAATCCATTTTTAGTTAGTTTTGTAGTGTAATTATCAATGGAATGTTATCCTTAATTTTTGTGGTGTCTTTAAACAAATGCTTTGACAGGTTTTTGCCACTCCTGAAGCAAGTTTTGGATTTCATACTGATTGTGGCTTCTCTTACAGACATTCTCGTTTACCAGGGCATTTGGGTAAGCACAATCTCACAAATAATTTCTTTTATCTCGTCCTCCTTTACTGTTTTGAAAATTTTCCCCTTGCTGTATTTGAAGTTTTCCTGAATTAGCATAAAATGTTTTTAAAATAGAAGAAAGAGAGGTTATATCTATGCCTGTCATATACAGGTGAATACTTGGCACTTACTGGAGCACGGTTGAATGGGAAGGAATTAGTTGTAGTTGGATTTGCAACTCATTTTGTCTCTTCTGAGGTTTGACTATCTTCTATATCTGCTCTCCCTCTAGAAGCAATTTCCTCACAATGTTCATAGCTCACTCATGCTGGTGTAATCATAGCTTCATAATTGATTATTGGAAGGCCAAGAAGCATTTGCTTGTTAAATAAAATCACATGGTATCTGTCTCATCCTGTTTCAAATTAATTAGTAATCTAATAATAGAGGCACAGAGAGGTTTTGGTGTTCGCAAAACCTAAGATACATCTTTTTTGTTTTCATAAAGGATGCAAACATGGTTCAAATCAACAATACCAATGACAATATGGCATATCAATCCGAGTTTGTAAGTAGTATAGACTATAGACAGCTCCACGGAATACACAATTTTGATATCATTAGTGTAGCAACTCCATTATGGTATGTTTGTGCCTGTAAGTCTTGGTATTCCTGTCTTGGAACTGGACAGTGGACACAGAAACCAAAAAGCGTCAGATAACATCTTAAGTTATGTTGAAGTCAATGTTTCATATTGTCCTCTAATTGTACTACAGGTCTTGCACACTAGTTGCCTGAAGGACTTATTTTTTGTCAGTTCAATTCAACACCATCATTGTTATGGCGGTGTTGTGAGTGAAATCTGGTTTAGTAACCTATCAAGTATCTATAGTCTATATCTGAGGAGCTCAAGTTGAGGGGAAATAAAAGAAGCAAAGAAGGATAATTGATGGACAGAAGATTTAGGGCTTTTGGGAAGTTTTGATGTGAAAAACTCTAGGATTACCATGGGAGGCTTTATTATAGTATTTGTTTAGTAAAAAAACTATTTTATCATAGCGTTGGATTTAAAGGGAGACACTTCTAGCTCTAAGCCCAAAATTTTAGAAGCTCAACTAAATTTGTTTACAATTTCTGTTTCTGAGCTAAGGACATTGTTCCTGTGAAATAATATGTCTCATATTATTAAATTTTCCTGGACAAGAAAAAAAAATTGAAAGGGCAATAAAAAGACCTGGATGTTTCTTTCAAGAGCGCTTCTCAGGGATCCCATTCTTTCTGCAAGAGTCAGGCCTTGTTAGTCTGTGCAAAGATGAACATTTTTATATGCATTAACTGTCAGGAACCCAGAAACAGAATGATATTTCAGAGAGATAACTGAAACAGAGAAGAGAGAAAGGAAAGAACACTTCTGTTATTGGCGATTGAATTACAAACAAAGAACAAAGGAGGAATTCTCCTTCTAAGAGTTCCTTCACAAAGGCTTGCCCCTCAACAATTGAGCTAATGATCTCTTTTCGAAAATTAACAAATCTTTATGCCTCTCCCTTCTACCCATCCTACTATTTAAGCTAAGCCCCTGACTTTCCCACTATAACCACCTAACTAATTCTATAACTGACTTCCTGGGCACCATTAAGTTACCATATGTTTGCTAGAGATAATGAGCTTGTTTTAATTTGATCAATGATGCTTACGTTTTATGTGTACCAGAAAATTGTTGAGCTAGAGAAGCGACTGATTAACTTAAATTCTGGTGATGAAAATGCTGTAAGATCAGTAATTGAAGAATTTTCTTCAGAAGTTAAACTTGATGATGAGAGTATCTTAAACAAGTAATTACTTATTTTTTTAATCAATGTCGTGTAATCTATTTTTCTAGTTTTATTCTCCTTCTGCCAGCAAATTGCAATGTACTCATGATAGTAACCTTTGGAGATTTTCAGGAGGTCAATAATTGATGAGTGCTTCTCAAAGGATTCTGTTGAAGACCTTATAAAATCATTGGTAAGTTTCTTTTCATTTCCAAATGAATATTATGTCTTACTACATTCTCCTGTTATTTCTGGGCCATTATATGTTACTATATGCTTTGATATGAAGGAAGCTGAAGCAAACAAGGAAGGAAATGGATGGATAGGTGCAGTTTTAAAAGGAATGAAAAGATCATCACCTACTGCATTGAAAATAGCTTTAAGATCGGTAAGGATTTTATAATATGAATTTTGTAAGAACTTAGACTGGATTCTAGGACAGTAGGACTATATTGAGTTCATCAAATTATGATTGGCAAGGTAGAACTCAAGGTTGAAGCAACCAACGATATATGAAATCACATGTTTGTCACAACTTTATTTTTTTAATTTTCCTGAAGTTCTGAGATGATAATCCTATTCTAACTGGATAGCGTACATAAAATATACTAATCTACTTTATATTGGTCCTAAAAATATACATTCACATGCATGCATATATCGTGATTTTGTTTAAATGTAACTGTTCTCTCCTAGGTTTTTAAAACTGCTTTCTTTCAAATTTTAAAAGAAAATAAGTCAGGCCATGGAACAGAAAAAGTCAATGCATAATTGATCCCTAAGTCTCTGGACATGAAACTGAATGGATTAAGAAAAGGGAGTAGGGAAGGGGGTGGGGAAGGAAAAAGCAAGACTGCCTTGTAAAAGACATGCTATTTCTAGAATTTCATTCTTCTATATACTGTCTTGGATATGTGCAGGTTCGTGAAGGAAGGAATCAACCACTCTCTGAATGTCTAAAAAAGGAATTCAGATTAACAATGAATATACTCCGATCTACAATATCTGAGGATATGTATGAGGTAATTGTTGTGATCTCATTTCTAGAACAAATGATAACAGAAGGCAGCTCAATGTTGTTAAAAATGTTTGAACTGTTTTCCCTACTAAAATCTAAAGCAAACTTCTATTGTCTTTTGATGAGAAGGGTATTAGAGCTCTCACCATTGACAAGGATAATGCTCCAAAGGTACTCTCTCTCTCTGTATGCATGTATTGGAATTGTCTGTGTTTGGTTATCGGATGTGAAAGTGAGAATCAAACCAGTTCATTATTTCGTGCTTTTTCCATTGTGTAATCAATGGATAGAACAATAGAGGAAGCTGCACTACTCCCTTCCATAAGTTGAAAGCTACAACTTGACATTTTAGAAGAGGACCTTTGTTTGCAAGCTACTCCATCCCAAGATTGCAACACTTTATATTCTAATCTAAAATGTAGGCTCGTCTCAAAATACTAGCTTGCTTATATTCCAACCTTCACAAAGAACATGTATTTATATCCCGCAAAACTTGAACACTTCTATCTATTTGGTTATAAAATTAGTACATGCATCAAAGCCAATTAAGGACTGCCAATTATATCCTGCAAAAATTTAACCATAAAGTGAAAATTTAATAACTACATCTACATGCTATTGGCAAAATCATGTATACATGTTTTGTTTTTAATTTTTAAAAAAGTAGTATTATTTTTTTTTTGTTTCTCTTTTATAATACTAAATAATTGACTCGTCCAGTGGGAACCTCCATCCCTCGACAAAGTAGATGATGGAAAGTTGGACTTAATCTTTCAGCCATTTGATAAGGATCTGGAGCTTCAGATTCCAGAAAGGGAGGAATGCAGGTTGGTTGCTGTTTTAGTTTTAATTCATTATGTATGTTTTCTTAAACTGAATTTGTTAGTATAACCAAAATTCCATTCTCTAATTCCCAACAGGTGGGATGGTAAATATGAGAATTCACCTTATGCCGTTCCAAACAGAGCAATTCCAAACTCTGGTTAGATGTTGCTTCTTCAGAAATTCCTTCAAGAGTTTATCTTGGACTTTTCTACTTGCTACTTGCTAGTGTGCATTTATCCATGCTACTGTTTGATGTTCCTGAATAATTTATATAAATGGAAAAGAAAAAAGGTTCATGAAGTACTTAGTATAAAGAGTCCTCCATGTTTGTTATTACTTTTCTGAGGAAAAAAGTTATGTAATTTCAGCTAGAAGTATTATGCTGTAGAAGTATAAATATAATGTTCCCCCTAGTCTTCAAAAGGGCAGAAGTTACTAGTACTAATGTACTATTATATTCTTAAATCCAACGGCAAGTAAATAAGTAAAAACGCGCTGAAAAGTGAAGACACCTGGAGTTTGTAAATAAAAATTTGTTGAGGTACAAAAACATACATTGAAAAGAAAAAAAGGATACATTCAATTGAATGGTTCCTCAATATAAAACAGCATTGATACGCTTGCTGAATTAATTGCATGTAGTTATTTACTTCGTTACCATTTATTTTAAAACAAAAAGCAGTAAGAGCTGTTTGTCAAATAAAGTTGGTAGTTAAATTTTAGAATACTTTACGCACAAATTATTGTGAGAATTAACAGCCAACGATAACTAAATAGAAATATCGGAACAAAAAAAAAAACACCTGAGTGGTTAATAATTGTTAATGAATATTAAAAAATAATTACATGATAAGAACAAGAATAAAAATTGTTAATAATTTTTATGATAAATATAATTTGGAGGTGATTTTAACTAGAAAATAAAAGCACATGTTTTGTTGCAATTTAACTAACAACTAGAAACTCATTAGGGTCGGTCTAGGAGTTGGAAGTTTGGGTAGTTTAACATGAGGTTCTAGGTTCAGACCTCGTTACTTTCTTTGTACACAAAAAAAAAACTAACAATTAGAAGCAAACCCATGTATTGTGTGGCTTGTGATTAAAATATTATTTAATTATAATATATTTTTAGATAGGTGTTCTACATTGCGCGACTTATAGGATTTGGAGAGGAAGAAGAATCAGTTGATTTTAATTAAAGAAATAAGAGTTGTAACTTAAAGCAAAATGATTTTAATTGAAAAGTTTGAGGTATGGTCTCAAATGATACTTGGATGAGGGTATATATGAGTGTTGCAGGTTCTAATGAGTGGTTGGTGGATGACCTTTGGTACGGGCATGGTGGTATTGTTGGTTTGTGAAAACGTCCATTTTGAAAACTAAAAGGTCTAAACTTCACGACAGAAAATCAAAGGTCCAAACATGATTTGTGAGTAAACATGGGTCTCCATTTTGAACTCCTGTTGTTCGACTTCTATCGCCACATATATTAAAACCAAATTTATCAAAAGTAGGATTGAGGTGGTTGTGAGTTTTTAATTTTTTATTTTTAAAAAAATTTAATTAAATTTTTACAACTCAAAACTAAAAATTAAAACTCATTTTTTGCCATTTTCTCATTAAACTGGGACCCATGTTTACTCACAAATCAAAGGTCCAAACTTCCGAAACTCTCCACCTCATTGGAGTTGAGTTTTGCCAAAACACCCAACAATTCCATACACCCATTTAAACCCACCATCTATCTTTATCTTTCTTTTTCTATCACATTATATCATTTATCAAATCTATCATTTCTCTCTTATATTCCCATCTCTCTAGGTATAGATCCATTATCTTTTTCTTTGAGCAATTAAATAATAGCACTATTTGATTTCACAAAAGAATAATGTAACACAGTCACATGCGCACCCGAAATCTCAAGTGATTGAATGATTGATAACATCAACCTCCAAATTCAGCGTTCCACAATCCTTGAATTGCTATAGAAAGATAGACCATTTGATCCAAAAATTAAACAAGTATACTCAATAAATTGACACTTTTGTCAATTATATTTATTTTGTTTCTGCGCATGCGTGATTTCTTTGAAAGACACGAGGAACCATTTAGGCGTGCAAATTATATTTGACTGAAGTATTTGGTCCCTGTGCATAGCATAACTTTCTTCTGTTAGAGGATTTAAGGTACAGAGTAACATTACATCTTTTCTTTTTTGGCTCCAGTTTAGGTAAACTTGTCCTTCAACATACACAACCATTCTTACGCATAGATTATATAATTCCAAGGATCGAATGATAAAATATCGTGCATGTTCAATCACCTTCACTAACCACAATGTCATAGTTAGATTTTTTGGGTGTCAGCAAATTTTAAGATTTTGTGAAAAGCCTCATTCATGTTCAATGTCCATAGTGGATTGCTTAACATCCAAAGACAATGTTGGGTGTAAAATGAAAGGACAAGACAAATAAAATAAAAATGCTCAAGCCCTTTCCACTGTATTTGGATCCTCTGCAGCCCTTATATAACACCATTAATTATAAGATTCATTAACTATATATATAAAAAAAGTTATTTTATTCCCCTAGCAAAATCATATCCTGTTATTCAAGAATAAGAGAAGGTCCAAATTCCCTACCACGTCCCTTCCAATTGTGGAGCGACATTACCATAATCCATCATTTCTTCCAAACATGAAAAAGTTGATTAAAGATTACATATATTTCATTTAAGAAAAAAAGGTTTATATACTTACAAGAACAATATGCCGTTTAGTAAACTAAAACAGTTTTATATTCTGTACCAGTGGTTATTATTAGGACCAACAAAATGAATGAAATAAGAACTTAGCAATAGTCGATACAATAAGCAAACTCAGCTGTGGTCACTACTCATTAACAAATTATACTATACAGGTACACTGATGACAAGTCAAACAATATAGAACACACGAAAAAGTGAATGGCCTCTTGCAACATCTATGGAGTACAAATGACGACATTTGAGCACATTAACCTCAACATTAGCAGATAAGATACATTTTTAACACAATATACACAATAAATATTGGAATAGAAGGCAAAAAATAAGTAGGAAAACAGTACAAGGAGGCAGAAAACTGAGGAAAGAAAATCATGAAGCACCTTGGAAAGACAACCGATCTCGAAGAGTATCAAATATTGTTGAAGCTGCTGCATTTTGAGCAAAAGTCAATTTCAACCGACCAAGTAATTCACCATCTTTTGCCTGTGAAGCAGCATCGGCAGCTTCCTTGGCCATACCAATTCGAGCATATGACTGTCCAAGAATATATTTAAGTTATATAAAACTGCAATGAGCACATTATACACAAGCAAAAATATACTAAAAAAAAAAAAAGAATCCTATCATATGGTAGGCAAAGCTCTAATTTGAGCTACAGTCTCACTTCCATGGCAAAAGCTCTAATTTGTGCTGCAATTTGGTAGTATTGTATCCGTACACTTTATGCAATCTTTCTGGGCAATTTGGTAGTAGTTCTACCCTATGTATTGGATCAGGATAGGACTTTGTTTATGACTTCTATTTAGCATTCTATTCACAGCTGTTTCAAAGGAGTGGTTACTTCTCATACATAGATAGACGTGGTAGCTTTTGCAGCATTTTTTAATCTCATCACTTTCCTCGTTGTAACTTAAATTTTCTATTTCGAGGATATCTTATCCTCTGCCTAGTTGTGCTTTTCCTCCTTTTCTAATAAAGAAAAAAATCCTAGAACAAATATCCCCTCCCTCAAAACAAATTGTTTAACCCTCAATGAATTCCCGCATCACAGCAACAATAATAATAGCAGTGGTGGTGGGGTGATGAGGATTACAACAATAATGATCAGAGGCAGGAGGGAATATTGACAGCATCTAGTTTACTTTTCTTCTTTACAAGCATTTATTATTCATTGAGTTGTGGTTTCTGCAATATTTGGTCTCAATTTCAGCATACATTGTAGGCTTCATTTTCTAGAGACATGATTCTTTACGAAAGGGGGAAATCGGTTCAATCTATAACATGGAAAAACAATAATGAAGAATGAAAACTCAAACTGACTACTCTGATATTGTTTAAAATAACATTTCAATTTTTAATCTTACCAGGCTTAACAATGAGCATCATGTTGTATGGATATGTTAAGTAAAAAGTTAAAGAATTACATCTACTGAGACAAGCTTAAAATACCTCAGCTCTTTCTCGAGGGTCTGCAAGTTTTGGGATATATTTAATGGCTTCTCCCTTTTCACCTGCTTCAATGCATGCCTCCACAAATGGCCTATATCCTATAGATGCCAGAACATTAAGGTATTGAATGTCAAAGTAATAATCAGGTAGCAAGCATGGCCGAAATATAAGGAAAAAACTATTCCTCTGTAATGAGCATTACAACAAGGAATCGAGATGATTTTTACTAATGAGTGCTCTAAAGGAAAAACTATTCTCACTAATGAGTGCTCTAAAGGCATTAGTAAAAGAGCATTTAATACAACTCTATTAAATGCTTCCAATTACTTAAATATAATCATTTCATTAAATATTGTCCACTTTTGTTTCTTTAACCAACG
Source organism: Sesbania bispinosa (assembly GCA_026901365.1). NCBI lineage: Eukaryota > Viridiplantae > Streptophyta > Magnoliopsida > Fabales > Fabaceae > Sesbania > Sesbania bispinosa. The sequence goes on along the minus strand of QLOH01000009.1, from coordinate 3,688,396 downwards.
CACTCATTTGCATTTTCATGTTTCATAAATATAAAAAACTGCAAACTATATATACCTGAATTCTTATAAAAAAAGCAATGCAACTTCACTCAGAAAATAATCAAACCTAAACATAAATAGCATATTTCTAAAACCAACATACATAGCCATAGTGAGACCCTAAAATGAGGAAAACATACTTGAACTTCTTTACCGTAGTTCTGATAAGTAATTATATTAAGCAGGAGAAAAATCAGATATTGCATGTTCACTATCCAATCAAATCTATTTATCACAAAATACCTTTAATATATTTGCATATTAATCAATGAAACACCCTTGAAAATTGAATGGATTAAACACCAAAAAATGCCACCAAAGCTACTGGAGAAGCTTCCAGCTGAAGTTGGAGTTCTCGATTAAAGAATTTCTTGCACTGCTTTGATAACCATCTAAAATATGCTTCATATTACCAAATCATTAGGATAAATTTTCTTAATACAAGTACGAACAATAAACAGGATGACTATACTAAAACAAAGGGGGGAACTATCATCAAGGAGAAACTGTGTCAGTGATGGACAATGAATTTTATTTCATTGAAACTTGAAAGAAGAAAATACTATACAGTGGGAGTACAAGATATCCTCCTAAAGTGATGAACAATATTTATAACTAACCCATTCAAGCCTTTCAGTTGACCAACTACCACTCACATTGAAGCTAATCAAATTTCAAAGGCAAGATGCAGTTTGAATGACTCCTTCCAATTCCCTACAAAATAATCCTAGTAGTTTTAAAACTTACCTATTGGAGGCTTCTTCTCCTTTGAAAATTTTTCTAGGGCAACCCAATCCTTGATTGTAGCCAAAGCGAAAACTTTAAGCCAATACCATCTCTTTTCAGACACCTGAAGTAGTAGAACAACAAAATTGTGCTAAGGAAATGATTTACACAGGAGAAGAGGTAGGAGGCAGTAAAAAGTGTTCTTATTTATTTCATATTTTTGGATTTTCATCTCAACATACTGTTCATGCAAAGAGGCACAAAAATGAATTTCCTTTTCTTTCAACAACCACAATTAAGGTACAATTTTAAATTTACCAACCTTGAATTCTGTTTTCACTTTCATTGCAGCTCGATGATTTCCCAAGACAATACAAGTACGGATTGTATCACTTATACTTGAATCAACAAAAATGGCCTGCTTTGTAGTCACTTCAAGTTCATGCTGCATTCTGCAGTAGCAACAGTGTCATAACTTTCCCCTTGATTGCGTGACATGAATATTTCTTCAACAAGGATTTATTTAAAAGCTCATACCAAAGTTTGAATGTTTCTATAGAAATATATGAATGATAGCTTCTTCATAAATATATGAACTTATCACATCAAACCATTGCAAAAGCCTAACAAATGAAATTATTGAAAGATTTATTTTATGCTATAGTGATGTGACAAAAATTGATAATCACACCTTAACAGTTTTGCATGTTCTTCAGCTGCCTTTGATTCAAAGGTATGTTCCTTGGTTTCTGCAAAAAGACTCTGTGCCTTCTCAACAAGTTTTATTCGAGGACCATGAAGTGGAGATCCCTTGCTTGCCATTGGATTTTTTCCAAGTTCCCATGATTCTTTCCACAGTAGAAATGCCACATCCTACACGGATTGACTTAAGAATAAATTCCAGTATTTAAATGGAAAGCTTCAAAAGTTGTAATTGAACATATAAGGATATGATTCACTAGCATTTAAATCCAATACAACAGGCATAACTAGTATTGCCCGTTTGTTTTAAATTTTCACTTTACAAAACCATGGTTTTGCAAAATTGATTTTAAATCACTTCCGTCCACACAAAAAGTTCACGAGATGGAATGAACGATTATCAGTAGTTTGTGTAAAAATATCCCTTATAGTAATGCAACCTATGACAAATGTTGGATGTTTGTTTCCTCATATATAAGCAATCCAAATTAGAAATCATGCAGTGATGCCAGTTATTAGGAAGAATTAAACATACTTGAAGTTGCCCAGTTGATAAGAAGAAGTCCTTCAAAAATTCATGTTTATAGCACCTGAAATTGAGATCTAGTTATTAATGGCAACATGGCATGCTTGCTGAATAAAACACACTGAATATTTCATATCATGTGTTGCTACTTTGATCATCTAAAAAAGAAACTACTATGCCCAAGCTAAAAAACACGAACACAAAGATTCATAGATGTGATTGAAGTTATATTGTCATCATTACATTTCACCCATCTCTCCCTCTTATTTCCTCATATTTAAATACATGCCTCCCAACTCTCCCGCATGAGATGTAGTTATTGATGTCTAGATGGCATACATTCTCAACAAAACATTGTTAGGGTCCTAGGGAGATTAGATCAAACAATCGACAACTATGAATAGTAGCAAGAACAGAGCCAAGAAATTGGAGAACAGGGATAGAGAACTGTGTATTTGTTATTGATTAAATATCATTGTTAAAATTATAGGGTTTTGGTCTTTTGCCTATAGAGGGAAGAAAAGGATATATATATATATATATATATATATATATATATACACATACATACTTATATATATATATATATATATACATACTCTGAAATTGATATTTACATGATATGAGATGATGTGCTGGATGTGTTACACAAGACAAAACACTAATTCGAATTAAGTAAGGAAATGAATCATGAAATATAAGGAAATATGGAAACTTATCCCAATATATCACCTAAGATATTCTAAAATATTCTAAGCTACAATATTGATATTGTGAGATATTTTTCAATTATTTTAACACTCACCCTCAATCCCTCCTTTTAATACTTGGTCAATTATAGTATCACATCATACACTTACTCTAAACTGTGACTGGTAACCAGTTGCTAAGAGATAGTCTATAGGTCGATTTGGGGGGGGGGGGGGGGGGGGGGGTTCATTCTACTTTTCTTTTCCCTCGTTATAGCAACATTTAAAAGAAATCCAAATAACCCCATCGGTAATTTATTATCAAGTTGCAGTCTCCGAGTTACAACTTCTGAGTGATGGGCTCATTCATCATCACTGCTCCATTGAAAACCTATATTCTCAAATCCATAAAAAACCATGAATTCCTATTTGACCCTTCCTAACATCTATTTCCCAATCCCTGCCACAAGACTTTCCCTAATTGATGCCAACCACACCTCCACCTACTTCTACTCCAGATAATAAAAAAATTGCATTCATTTTGTCAAAATTTTTAAATATATTATTACTATATCTTTTTTTTAACCTATGACAGGTGCACAATCTCTTTCTATGGAGCCTACTACAGGCAAGCCCAGCTTCCTCCAGAACATTCGGTTATGGTTATGGTTAGGTTACTTCTATTTGGAAAATTCATCATCACTATCCAGTTCGCATAATTCATCACCATTATCAGTGAGTCCTGCACGGTCTGCAATTTCTGTTTCTTCTATTTTATCTGCCAAAAAATCTCGAATTCATTATTGACGGAGCCAGACCAGAACTCTCACTGTCATATCCAGCAAAATTGCAACTATGACTCCAGTGTAGGAAGTTGGTTCAGGAAACAGTACCAAAACCTTCCAATGTCTCTATAACAAAATTGTCAGCTCATATTTTTACAGTATTCTATAAACACAGATTACAAACACTTCTAGGTGGCTTAGTGGGTCACATCACATCCTTTGAAGGAGTAGGTGCACACTTTGATGCTGGCAATGGGAATAAAAGTCAATGTCAGTGAAGAGAGCTCAGAGGAAATCACAGACTTAGGCATTGTAGCTTCAAACCTCAGAGAATGTCAGAACAGAAATGCCTTAGGACCATAACAGAAGAGCTCAGGCAGGGATAATTTTGATAAAACAAAAATCACATCATTTTGTGCAAAAGGTTTTTTCGCTATAAACTGGTTCAGTTAGGTAAAACATGGACAGCCAGTAAACACGCCAGCTGTAAATAATGTATTTTTTTTATCATAAAGTGTTAGAAAGTGTGCATTGCTTCGGTAGCATTGTTATTAAGAAATAGTATCCAAATTAAAAAGAAGAATTAATGCATTTTTTTTAGAGAGGGGAAAAAGGATTGAAAATAAAGACATGTATAATAAGCTATCCCCTGAACTTCTACTTTTATCATAATGCCATTTTTTCTATGCAATGATTTGATCAAAACGACATTTTTCTTTTATGCAGCTTCTTTTTCTTCATTTGGTTGAGAGTTAGCAGTGAACCTTAATTTTATATAACCAGCAGGATCCACAGTCTTTCCTTCAGAAATATGGTTCTAGGTCACATACCGTGCATAAGTTATAAATAAGTCACGTGCTAATGGTCTGGCCTGTATAGTTCCAAAGAACTCTAATGGCTGCCTCTGCATCATCAAAAGAAGAATGTGTGCATAAGAGATAAACTCATGTTACTCCATCTATATAAAGAACCTGACAACATTTTAAATATAGTTTTCCAGAGCCCAATACCTTGTGCCAAATATGAAAAAGTACAAGATAAACAAGGTCTGTATCACCACATTCAGTTGCCTTCATCAAGGCTATATCTTCTTCTCCTATGCTTAACAGGAGAGGAACCTGAACAGAAGAGTTAATGAGTACAATAATAAAATATCCTACCAAACTAATTCAATTTCCTTGGATAGAACATAGAAAACAACAGACACCAGCCAACAAATCTGTTGGGAAGAGAGGGGAAGCAAAGATTGATAAGCTATTAATTCAACATGGACCCATAATAACAATAAAATAAGAATACCACCTGTTTAGATGAACGAGGTTCATGTTCAACAAGCAAGGCAGCTAACTTTCGGCGGCCACTTTTGTCTGCATGAGCAGCAACTGCTGCATAGGATATGCCTTTGCACAGTTTTAACTGAGAGCAAAACAAAAATGTAATTCAAGAGTAGTTGAAGAAAATAGAATGATTAAACAGAGCTTGAAGTGGAGGGGAAAAAACCTTATCAAGCAGAATCTCAAGAAGAGTAGCATCAGGAATTGCCAATGAAGCAGTTATCTTTGCACATGCCCAATGCATTATCACCACCTCCTATGCAAAAGTAGTCAGAAAAAACATGAAGCTACATGTGACATGTACACTTAAAGAAAACTGCTAATGTACTGATGATATTAATAATAAAAAAAGGAGAAATAAAACAATCATCAATTATATTGCTGAAATTCAATAGACTCGTGTATTGTTTTCACTGTTCACGTAATGTGTTAATTTAAACTATCAACATATGTACATGTACCAATTGTACTCCAATACCTAAGGCTGGTACTGGACTTTTTTATGTTGTATGTGGAACAAAAATTTGTCCCATTCTTTGCTATGTTGACCATTTTTAAAATATAACATGGAACTAGTATTTGTGTACTATTTAGTCTTTCATTTTTTTAGCAAATCAAATGCACCCTAAATGCCACACGTGCAGTATATAGTGAAGCTAGAAGCTCACTACTCTAACACCTTACATCCCTTAAGGAAGCAAATCTTTCAGGCTCATGTTACCTATGAGGTCTATTGAAAGCAGGCCAAAGTCCTCTGTAATAATGACAACCAATATCTTTATGGGTCTATCATGACCTTATGATCCTGGCCTCTCAAAGGTTCAAACGACATCTGCACATTTGGGAAAGGTTCATGGAGCTTTACATGACTCCAATGAATTATTGCCTCTAGTAAAGACACTGGCAAAGGAACTTGAGCAGCACAGTACCCTTTTTTATGTTGTTAGCTTCATAATTTTAGATTTTGGGTTTTCCAACTGTCTGTACTCTAACCACAGCTTGGTCCACTCTGCTCCAAGTTCCTACCAAGCAACCTTCTGATCCAGTTCTTGCTCCTTCTCCTGCTGTTAGCTTTGCTACTGTCTCTGAAAACAACAATTATGACTGTTCTTGGGGAGGTCCCTCCGGCCTCCGGTAAACCCCATCCTAAGTATGATCATTGTCACCACTTGGAACATACAATTGGCAGGTGCTAGCTAGACTTTACATGGCCAACCTACCAATGATGCCAAGACTATTATACAAGCTGCAAATTAGTCCTCAGACCAATCTATGGTATAGTGGTTGGAGCAAAATCCTCATATCTTCAAAGTTCTCTTTACCCCTAAATTCTATTGGGATAGAGTTATGTCTTTGGCTCGTGTCTTGCTCAGTACTGTTTCATTGGAGTCACTATCTCTGGTATTCATAGAGATTAGGCAGCCTGGCAGCATTCTCAGTTTTTTCCTGTTCTTTATTGTCTATATAGATCTTCCAATTTTGGTGACTTTCTTATCCTTTCCCTACTTGTGATTTCCCTTTTTTCCTCCACAATACCATCTACCCTTCTATTAATATATAAGCTTATGGAATTTCAAATTTTTCATATAATTACAGTCTCCTCCCTTTGACTTAAGAGCCTAAATCTCCTCAAATGTTCAAATTCCAACCTTGCAACAATGATATTTTTATTCCCTCTATCTTTTTAGATTTTCAATTCTTGGATATTGCAAAAACACAGAAAAACTATGACAGAAACAGCAGCTCTATTTAGCTCACTCAATCCGTAGTTTCCTATATCATTAAAGACAAACAAATACACTAAAAACTAACCAACATGTAATAAGTAGCTGAGAAGCATGATATATAAAAGGTGCATCATCCATATGAACCATCAAATATATATCCTACACTTTGGTGCATTTGGTTGGTGTGTAATTCTCACATCTGTAAGGAGATTTCTTTGGATGAGCATCTACTTTGGGATAAGATTAGGCAATGGCTATTTGGCTTCTACTTTGTGTAAAACACATGATCTTCATAAAGGAATTTCCCTTGCATATGGTAAAGGATTGGATAGCATTGCTTCATGGATGTTTTCTTCCTTCTTTTGTTTGTAAATCCTTTTTATTTTAAGTAGGATAACTCTTTGTAATCATCTTCTCATAGTCTTAAAAAAAATTCTTAACTTATTAAAAAAATGGCAACATGATCCAGAACTTCACAAGTGATGCACAAATTTCTGCCCATATAACAGAGGGGATACTTCAAGAAAATCAAGTTTCAATCTTGTATTAAACAAAATGCAAAAATATACAATGTACATACACTTACTTGATTCATTCCAAGATATTCTGATATCCGCAGTGCAAGTAGATGTTGGTGAGCATTAATCAGGCGACCAATCAGAACAGATGGTGTAAGCAACTGATGGCAATAAGCTAATTCAGTACAATGTCAACACAGAAATTTCAGCACTAGATAGACAAGTGAGCCTTAAAAACCTTATATTGCTGAATACTAAGAGGAATGCCAATCTCAGGGTTGCGCACTGCATTCAAGACCCGCAGAATTTTACACATCTCTTGGATACGATCACGTTGAAAATTGCTGTCAAAGTCAACTGGATATCATTACCGAGAGCAAATATCAGAAAATATGTTTGTCCTCTTAAGATTTTCACTACTGAAAAGAGTATAATTAAGACATCAAAACATTTTTTATAACATTTTCATCAGTATATCCAACAGAAAATCCAAACTCAAGCTCACCTACAAAAGGCCTGCCCATAACTGGCTGCCCTTAGGAGAGTTCGTTGACGTGAAACGTCAAATTCATGACCTGCAGCATCAACACATGCTTCAACAGCCTCAGGAAGGGACGATCTTATCAATCTCAAATTTTCATCCGCCTGGGGAATGATAAAAAAATTAGATACTCATTTACAAGTATAAATTGTTTGATGATCCCACAATTAAATTGCAAATAAAGACCTGATACATTAACTAAGTCCCCATAAAGCAAATATCTACTATTTCTTAATTTTTATAGCAAACATATGTTCATAAACCATCCACAAAATGCTTGTTTGATTCATCAATTTCCCTTCTGTAGCGCTAAATTAGAGAAAATACATTAACCCAGATTCAGTCAGCCAAATTTACCTTTATCTTCCATTAATGTGAAAAACAGCCACTGTCCTTTTGTTTCAAACAGAAGTCCAATAAAGGTATATTATGTTGTCAATAGAAAGCAATGCTCAACATGTCCAAAACTCCGGATTACATATTTGAGAATTTAATTAAGTTGTTAAAAATAAAATAAAATCAAAATCAGTTTGCAATGTTACAGACTTACAATATATAAAAGTTTGAATACACATTCCAATTTCCAACTAGATTCTGTTGCATAAATATACGAATAAAATAGCATCACAGTGCTAACAGAGCATTAATCTTGTTATTAATCCATATTTACATTTTGAATAAAGGGCTACACCTAAATAATTGACATAGAGACATTCTCGGTAAGAATTGGCCTATCAATGAATGACTTGAGGCTCAATTAGAAGCTTCTAACTACCAGAGACAAGCAGCACAAGCTACCAAACCACAGTAAGATTCCCTGCTAAAGCTAGCTACTAGTTAAGTTCCTTTTGTAAAATTCTTCAAAACAATTTTATTGAGACAAAAGAACAAAAAAATTAAAACTAATGCTCAATATAGTGGTTTTAACCCATGGAGAATTATCATCAAGCTCTGTAGACAAAGTAAATTGAATTTCAATGTCTTTGCTCTTCAAACACACACAAATACACACACACACCGCAGCGTTTCCCTATTCCACACCTTAAGTTTGTAAGCTAAAATATTTAAGTACAGACAAATTCAGAATTTATTATTTAGCAGTGAGTAGATATCTGAATTTAACTGATGACATACATTAGCTGACATGTCAAAGTTCGAGACATATAAACTCTACATACAATCAAAACTTCAGCAATATAGAGTGAAAATGATAAAGCCAGTCAAGCAACAGTAAAAGAACCACAGGAATAAAGTCCCTACCTTTGCACTACGCCTATCAAAATGATCCAAGGCATCATATAGCAAAGCTGCAGGTGATGTACTACCAATTGTGAAGATAGAAACGGTGGAATCAGGCACCCGCTGAAGAAATTCCATACTAGTGTTGGACAATATCCTCACTCCATCACACTCAGGAATAAGAATTATTGGTTCATCATAAAGGTAGTGAACTGGATCTCCATCAGGACCCATCATTAAAAGCATATCATCCCAGTAAAGCAGCACAGCATCCATTCCACACCAAGCAAGCTGCTCCGGAGGAAGAGCTGACTGCACGCATGAAAGCAATTATTGAACTATTGGCGCCATATAAACTGCTGATCCAACCCCAAAGTGAGATTCAAAGTATAAAGCAGGTCTATATAGAGTATACAGATCGTACATTATGGATGCCTTTTAAAAGATTAGATGCACCCCTTTTGTGCTACTTAGGACATAGTGTGGGTAGCATATCAGGAGAATTAAATAAGTTTGGATTGCAACATCGTTTACAAAATAGCAATCAATTGATTGAAACAATACAAATTCAAATCTATGCTTACTCTTAAGTATGCAACTATCATGACTTTCACATATCCCTCAAATTCTACACAACATCATAACCCCATAATCACTTCCTTGACTGACATAAAATGACAATCAATAACACAGCATTTCAACTTTAAGATTGCCACTAATCCTCCAATCTCCCAACACTTTTAAGACTAAAAACTTCCTATTTCCTAACTCTTCAAAGTTCAAAGCATGCCACATTCATAATAACAACTAATTGATTGAGACTATACAAAATCAAATTTAGGCTACATGCATACAAACACAAAATTCTTATGCATTCAACTATCACAATCACTATTTCAGCTGATACACAATAACATGCATTTCAACTTAAAGACTACAACTAATCATCCAATCTCCCTACATTTTAGGAACACAAAATTCACAACTGTTTAAAGTTTACACCACACCACACAACAATCAAATAACCACATTCAACAGAATTCCAAATAACCAACCTCACACTCCCGCTCGATGATGATGCCAGTCAAGTCTGACGTGGTGACCAGAAGCCTGCCGTCGTGCGTGAACGACGCGAGCCACTTGCCATCGCGCGACACCACCATCTTCTGTAGCGGTCCCCGGAGCATCCCAACACCAAGCCGCTGTACACCGTCCTCCTCAACAACGAGCACCGCCGCATCCTCCTCACCGCCATCCCCAACGCTGAGCAAAACCTCAACATTGCCAGACACAGTGTACTGCGGCTCAATCACAGCCATACACCGCGGTGGCTCGACGATACCAGGGTCCGCAAGTTTCACGGAATTAGGGTTTTTGAAATCCGCGATGCAGAACAGCTGATTCGCTTCGGTGATGCAAACGACGCCGTTTCCCCAGAAGGTGCAATCGGCGACGTTGTTCTCGAAGCACTCTTTTCCCAAAGAGAGGTTCGGTTCGATGGGTCGAGCGTGGACATCGTAGCGGTAGATGGTGCCGTCTTGGACGACGCAGACGAGAGTGTGATCATCGGTCCAGGACATTCCGATGAGTCGACCGCCAGGGTGGCGCCAGACGGTGTCGGCGAGGAGGTGACCGGAGCAGGTGAAGAGGCGGAGCTTGCGGAGGGCGGACTCGCCGTGGAGCTGGACGATCTTGGAGTCGTCGCGGATGACGGCGACGGGGCCACCGAAGGGGGCGGCGGCGACCTTGTTGCGAGCGAGGTCGACGTGCTTCCATCGCATTGGGTACAGCTCAGGCTTACGGTAGTAACGGTTGTAGAGGAGCTGCCACTCCGCGGCAACGGAGACGTTCGACATAATGTGGAATTATCGCGATTTGGAAGGGGAAGAAGATTGGGAGGTGAGGATCAAGGCCAAGGGGCGATCATGGATCTCTGTCGTGTCGGAATAGAAATGACCAGAGGAAAGTTCTGTAATGCGGTACGAAGATCAAGCATGTTGGTATTGGATTGATTATTCTTCAGGAAAACAAAAAAACAAAGGTAAATTTCCAACTATGATTTTTTTTCTTTTCTTTTCTCATTCTTTTTACACCAATTTTTTTTATCAGATTAATTAATAATCATCACAATTTTTCAATTTTTTTCTTTCAATTTCATTATTTTATCTATCTCTTCTTCATATGTCTCACACACAAAAAAAAAAATATTTCCCTTTAACCTCCCCTGAAAAAACAAAGTTTTATAACATATTTTATATTTTTAATATGGTCTAGAAAGTAAATAGTGAAATCAATTATTGAGGGATAGAAATTATATATATATATATATATATATATATATGTTAAAGAGAAGGGATCCGTTGACACCAGGTGTAAGTCTAAATACTTACACCAAATCTCAACCGTTAATACCAATTAATCTAACGGTACTAAAGATTTTAATTGAAAGTTTTTAAAAAATGAAATAGAAGTCACGTGAGCCATTTTCCCATTTCTGCGTACTCTTCGGCTTTCTCCATCTTCTTTTTCCTGCTCCCCCAACCACCGGCGACCTACCACCATCTCTCTTACCACCATAGGCAAGCTCAAAGCCACAGTATTAGTGGTCCACATGTACTTGGCGATAAAACCTCGTCTTCCAGACTTCCACCGACATCGAAATGATTATGAAGTCACAACTACAATACTAAAAAAAGTTCTAGTAAATTTGTAATTATAGTCAAGCTCACAAATATTGATTAAAGGATAGTCCGCATTGCATAGAAAGAAAACCTCAAAGAAATAATTATACAAAATATATTAGTCAAGGTGAATAGATGACCATTGACTTTTACTAAAAGCATTACCTACTGATAATAAGTAAAATCAGAAGAAAAAACAGAGAGATATGAAATGGAAGTGTGAGAAAAGAACAAGTTTTATCGTCTACAGATGAAGAAATTCTAATATATTTTTAGATTAATCAAGTAATTCAATTTTTTCATACATTATTATAAAATTAATTTGTCAACATATTTTTTTTTGTGACATGCTATGTTTTAATTGAATTGTTGTATCATTTGATTAGCATGTGATGTTCTACTTATTTTTGTGACAAAAGCTCCAACTTAATGTCTCTGGTTTCATACCAGATATACTAAGTCAATCAAGCATCAGGGACACAAGTCTTCAATTTTTATGTGAGCCTTAATGCTCAATAATAGGTAGATTTTTGTTCAAGAAGGAAATTTCACTGTTATAACTAAAGTACAGTTAATGGAGCAATCCTGGGGTAATTGGTAACTAAATTCCCATTCCCATATATTTTGTATGGTTGTTGCCCATTGGGTCATTCTTCACTGTTATTCACGATCATCCATGCATCTATATGCTCCACCAATTCAAGGAGTTCTGCCATTGTTTCAATTATGAAGGATCCAAGTGTCCAGATAACATTCTTAAAACTGCAGCGAGTTGAAGCCGGTTCTGCCAACATGCGAGTTGAAGACGTCGATGCCTCTGTTGGTTTTTTCAGCAGTGTCGCCGCACCGTGAGCGAGTGCAGAGACCATGTTTTGTAACACCTTGAGCTTGCTACTACACTTGGAGATGGTCGCTGCAGCGCTACATCTTTGAGCTTGCCTATGGTGGTAAGAGAGATGGTGGCAGGTCGCCGGTGGTTGGGGGAGCAGGAAGAAGAAGATGGAGAGAAGCCGAAAAGTACGCAGAAATGGGAAAATGGCTCACATGACTTCTATTTTATTTTTTAAAAGCTTCAATTGAAATATTTAGTACCGTTAGATTAATTGGTATTAACGGTTGAGATTTGGTGTAAGTGTTTAGACTTACACCTGGTGTCAACGGATCCCTTCTCTATGTTAAAACTTACTATGAACATGGAGAAATATCTTAAAGTGTTGATCATTTATAGAATGAACTCCATTAAAAAAAGTATAACTTTTTTATTGAGAAAATTGAGCGGGGATTGGCCAATTGACATACAAATTCTTTGTCTATGACAAGGAGAATCGTCCTAAAACAAGCTTTAATTGTGTCGTTGCCTACTTAAACCATATAGACAATTTTGCTGCCCAAGTCAATTTGTAGTAACTTGGAAATGATGGCGGGAATTTCATTTGGGGCTCATGTAATGATGATAGAAAACTACTAGAGGGATGAGGCTTAGAAATCTCCATGCTTTTAACAAGGCTTTATTCATGAAGTTGGGGTGCGAGTTAATAACTAATCTTGAGGCTTTATGGGCCAAGATTTTGAAGGCTAAGAGAGGGGAGTTGCTTTTAGAACCCCACCCCCTTTTGCTATTCGCACCTCCATCACATACCCAATTCCCCATACTACCCCTACCCCCACCCCATGGCCCACCCCCTCCCCGCTGCACCTGCAGCTTCCTGCAACTCCCCCCCCCCCCATCGTCTCCCCTTCCTCATTCCCCCCACCCCCTTGATTTTTTTTTATTTGAAGTTTTTGGTTTAAAGACGAAATTTTTCCGTCTCTAACCAATTTTTTTTAATCAGCTTTCGGAACCTCTCGAAAATTAATTTATGGATTTAAACCAACTTCCGGAACCTTCCAGAAATTTCCAAAAATTCATTTTTCCAGAAAGTTTCCGAAGTTGTTTTTAAAAAAAATTGGTTAGAGACGGAAAAATTTTGTCTCTAAACCAAAAGCTTAAAAAAATAAAAGGGGCAGGGGGACGAGTGGGGTGGGGGAGTAGGAGAGGGGGAAGGGGGTGGGGTTGTTGGGAATGGGGTGGGGGATTGTTGGGAAGGGGGAGTGGTTAAGGGGGGGTAGGGAGGGGGGATACGGTGAGTTTTTTTTTGGGGGGGGGGGGTGCTGCTGTAGTAGTTAGGGGTGGGGCATGGGCGTGAGGTTAGGGGTAGGGGGTAGTATGGGGATATGGGTATTGGATGGGGTGCGAATAGCAAAAAGGGGTTCTAAAAGCAACCCCCCTAAGAGAGATGACTTGAATCCTCTTGGTGAAAGAAAGTACTTTAACTCCTCTATTGGCAGCGAAATTGTCCGGCTTGGAATTTCTTTTAGAATGATTGGAGATGAAATCTAGGCAATGGTTCTTTTGCTCGCTTTTGGATTGATCCTTGGCTTCGGTTTGGTATTGTCCTTTAAATAATTTTCATGGCTCCAATTCCCGATATTAGTTTTTTGCTTCTGTGAACTAGATGTCTAATGGAATAGAGAGATGCACTTCCATTTGTTGAGCATCTCCTCCTTTCTTAGGTTATACAATAAATTCATGACATGTTTCCCCCTCATGAGGATCTTAGTGTTGATTGTGAATTTGGGCTTTCACTAAAATGACCAATTCTATATTGTTAAAGTCTCACATTGACTAAAGATAAAGGCCAATTAGGAGTATATACATTGTGGGCAATCCTCACCCTATAAGCTAGCTTTTAGGGTTGAGTTAAACTCGAGTTAAAAATTCTAACATATACTAAATCTACGTATTGTTGGGTTGCAAGCAGTAGCTACGAAACTCAACAGCTAATATGGAAGACTATTTGGTCCTAGAAAGGTCCTCAGCGTCTAAGATGTTTTATGTGGATGGTTCTTAAGAGTGGCCTTAGAACAAATGTTAGAAGGATTTATAATCGAGACTTCTTCCCCATGTGTAATTCCCATGCTGAGATGGTATTACATGCTCTCAAAGCCTGTTTATTTTACATTGCTCTCAACAAAATTGAGTATTACAATTTACAAGGTATTTTTATGAGAAGGAGCTACAAACCTCCTTTGCCTAACGTACGTTTAAACGGCTCCCAAACTGAAAAACAATCAGGCCCTTATAGATTGCACTCGAGCCATTAGAATTTGGCATGTGCTTAAGGTGGATAATTTCAATTGCATTTTTTTTCTCTCAAGATCTAGTGTCTTGGTTTACTAATGAAAATCTAAATTCTTATGATATAAGTCAGAATGGAACTCCTTGGAGCATGATTTTTGTAGTCGCGATTTGGACTCTTTGGAACTCTATAAATGAGTTTTTATTCTCTACCAATCATCATCTATTGTTGATTTGTCCTTGTATAACATAATATGTTTTAAAGATCATAAACTCTCCCATTCGCTATATTTTAGTGACCATGGACACAAACCTTCCAACATTCACATTAATACTCTTGTGGGATGGACCTTCCTTTTTTGCTGATTGCGCTAAATACAATGTGGATGCCTTGGTTCATCAATGTGGCGGGGGGTCCTTGTATTACATATGTTTGCCAAATATACTTACTTCGTTTGGCTCATGATCACAAACATCTCACTACGCTGGTAGAAAAATAGTTGAAAACAAACCAAGTAAATAGTTAGCTAGCAAAATAGGTAAAAATAAGTTTGATGTTTCTCCATGTTTTGTTATCTTAAGCATGTATTCAATGCCTTAAAACTCATTCATCAAGTTTCATTTAATATTTCATAACATGCTACAACAAAAGAACTACTCTCTATTCCTTCTCTTCTGCTTTATTTTAAAATTAGGGCCAGTAAATGTTTTAAAACATAAAAATTGGCTTATAAGTCATGTGTGATAACCACTACTCAAAATCAATCATTTGCGGCTAATAAAGGTGTTGTCAAATTTTGCAGGTTACTTTACCTGTTATTACAAGTAAAAAGTTATGTAGCACCGGTGCTACAACTTTTTGAAGACACACGATAGAAGTCACCCTAAAAGTAATGATCTTTGCATTCAGTGGACTTAGGAAACAGGGGCATTTCATATGTTACACACTGTTGTAGCCAAACTGCAATTATTCCAAAATTATTTTCATTTCTATTATGTACTCAAAGGATGAACATGATCTTGGGAAAACTATAAATAACTCCCTAACATTATCCTTGTGGATATTTCATGTGCATTGTATTCCAAATGGTGGTAAAACAACAAATTAGCTGTGTGCTAGCGTAAATTGTATATTTGATGAGTGCCTATGGGATATGGCTTCAATTATTCAAGAGTTAAATTTTGATTTTTTTGTCAATACTGACAAAAAATTATATCATACCAAAAAGGCATCAGTATGTTCTGGATAATTGATTCATGTAACTTTATGTTAGGATATGATATTCTTGAAACCCATAGAATGGTGCAAGTCTTACCAAATATGAACACATGTGTGAGAATGATCATCTTTTGTATATTATATAGTGAATAGCAGAGAGTGATAAAAACAAACATTAAATAAAATAAGGTTAAAAATAAATATTAATTAACATAATCCCCAAAGTATTCTATGAAGTCCGATATATTGATTAATATTATAATACACTAATGTCCTATTATAAATTGTGTTAATGACAATCAATTTAATTAAATTTAAATATTTTTTAAATAAGTTAATATGAAATTTAAATCAATTCAATATTAACTAATGTAAAAGTCTTGGACCGGATGGTTTTAATTTCACTTTCATCAAGGATTTTTGGGATGTTGTGAAATATGATTTTTTGGCATTCCTTCATGAGTTTCATTATAATGGTAAGTTAGTTAAAGGTTCTAACAACTCTTTTGTTGTTCTTATACCTAAGATTGACAACCCACAAAAAGTGGAGGAATATCGTCCTATTTCTCTAATAGGAGGTATGTATGAGGTGTTAGTTAAGTTATTGGCAAACATATTGCAGAAGGTTATTGGAAATGTAATTTTTGAGTGCCAATTTGCTTTTCTGAAAGATAGACTAATCTTTGATAGTGTACTGGTGGCCAATGAAGTATTGGATGAAGCAAATAGGAAGATAAACCATGTATGTTTTTTAAGGTAGACTTTGAGAAAGCTTATGATTCTGTTAATTGGGAGTTCCTACAGTTTGTGATGGAGAAAATGGCCTTCCCTTTGAAGTGGAGGAGATGGATCTTAGAGTGTCTATCTTCTGTCAGAGTCTTAGTTCTTGTAAATGGTAGCCCTTCAAATGAATTTGGGGTGGGTAGAGGCTTGCGGCAAGGTGATCATTTAGCTCATTTTTTTAATTCTAATTATTGCTGAGGGGTTGAATTCTTTAATGGAAAAAGCAATGCATGAGTGAATCTTTCAAGGCTATCTGGTTGGCTGGGATAATATTTTGGTTTCACATATTCAATATGCCGATGACACAATCTTTGTGGGTGAGGCCTCTCTTAGTAATGTGTGGACTATCAAATCCATATTGCAATTGTTTGAGTTGGTGTCTGGTTTAAAAGTTAATTTTCATAAGAGCAAGCTTATGGGAGTTAATGTTTATGTGGTCTGGTTGGAGACTATGGCTCAGTTTCTGAACTGTAAAGTTGGGTCCTTTCCATGCTCATACTTGGGATTACCTATTGTTGCAAATCCTCATAAATTACAGACTTGGCTGCCAATTATTCAAAAGGTGGAGAAAAGACTTTCTCAGTGGAGGAATAAAGTTTTTGTCATTTGGTAGTAGACTTCTCCTCTTGAAATCCGTCCTCAATGCAATCCCGATCTACTTTCTTTCCTTTTCAAGGTTCCCAAATGTATCATTTCTCATCTCGAATCTTTATTTAAAATTTTCTTTGGGGTGAGGATGATGAGCACAGAAATCTTATATGGGTTGCTTGGGATGATCTCTGTAAAGATAAAAAAATATGGGGGGGTTAAGCTTGAGAGATTTGAGAGCATTCAATTTAGCTCTCTTAGGAAAATGGAGGAGGCGACTTCTTGTGGAGAGGGAAAATTTTTGGAGTAGGGTGTTAGTATCTATTTATGGGCATTCTTATGTGACTAAGAGGGGTGATAAAGTTGTTGGTTCTAGGTGGTGGGTAGATTTGTGGAGTATTGAGGAGGGTGAGAACATTTCTGGTGATTGGTTTTCTAATACATGTATTAAAGTTGTCGGGAATGGGGGATACACGTCCTTTTGGAGAGATGCTTGTTGTACTTTAATTCCTTTCTTTGTGAGATATAGTAGATTATTTTCTATTACTAACAATAAGGAAATTTTGGTTGCTGACATGCTTGAGAGAGGTGAGGGTGGAATAGAGTGGAAATGGAGTTGGCGAAGACAACTTTTTCAAAGGGAATTAGTACAACTCTCTTTGCTTTTGTTGGATTTATCCTTAATTCAGGTACATGAGAGGGCTAATATGATACTTGGCGATGGACGACGGAGACGGAAGGTACTTATTCAGTTCACTCAGCCTATCAAGTTATAGTTAATGCTGCTATTTTTGCAGAGATCCCTCTGCATAAGTTTATTTGGTGTTCTCTGGTTCCCTCTAAGGTGTCTTGTTTTGCTTGGAGAGTGTTGTTAGATAGGATTCCTTTCAAGGTTAATCTTGTAAAAGGAATATTATTCAACGTTCTAATGCGTCCTGTGTTTGGTGTGGTCAAGGATTAGAGACTGTTTCTCATATATTCTTTGAGTGCTATTATGCGTATGAGTTATGGATGAGTTGTTTGGAGTGGTGTGACTTTCATTCGGTACTTCAAAATTCATTTGTTACCCACTTTGAACAATTTTTGAGCTTACCAAATTTCAATTAAGAAATGAGATATAGATGGTCTGAGATTTGGCTGACTATTCTTTGGAGTTTATGGTTGGCTCGAAATGCTGCTGTGTTTTCAGATAAAATTGTCACTGTCTCAGAATTATTGGAATTGGTAAAATTACGGTCATGGAAATGGTTAAAAGCAAGGGATCTTAGTTTCTCATATCAATTCTACTCATGGTCAGCAGAACCTTGTATCTGTATCAATTATGGTTTTTTTATCTGTGCTGCTATTTTACTGTACTGCTGCAATTCGGTTTTGGTTTGCAGTGAGGTTTTATGTTTTAAGTGTGTTTCAGTTGCAGACTATTATTGGTATCTTGGTGGTTGTATTAGTCCTTTGGATGGTTTTGACTTTGAATTCCTTTTGTAACTTTATTGGTTTTTTGTTTCTTTGTTTGGGTTGGAGTACCTCTTGTACTCCCTATTAATATTATTCTCCTTGCCTATAAAAAAAATCAATATTAACTTATTAAAAGATTAACTTAACTTATTGCAACTCGATATGAACTTATTGAAGTGTTTTGAGTGGTGAATCAATACTCCAAACAAAAAGCCTCCAGAATATATGTTTCATTATTTATCATTGATAATTAATCAACCCAGGTTTGAGGTATTGAAAGTTGATAGTGAAACTTGGAAAGTTGAAATCACGCCTACCTTTTATTGACACGTGTCTTTCTCTTCTAACATTTTGTTTTTTGGGATAAATATTCTCTTCTAACTTAATTTGAAGGAATATTATGTGAGACAAGGATGCTCACAGAATGGACTAGATAAAAATAAGGTAAACACAGTTATTAGGATCTGTAGACCAATAGAAATAAAAGAAGAAAGAGAAAAAAAAAAGAAAGGAATATATAGTGTTGATCGCACATGTAAAGTTTTTTTATTTAAAAAATTTAGGGGTGAGGGGATGCCATAACAAGGCAGGGAAAACCTTCGATTTCAAAGAACACTTAAAGAGTACTTACATTTACCTCCCCATAAGAAAATAAGTGGAGGCTCAAACTTGCAACCTATCAAATGACTCTCCCTGCTACACTTAACCAATCCCTTAGGGTTCACATGTACACTATGTTTGGTGAAGAAGAAAATAGGGGAGAGGGAAGAGAAATAAAGGGATGAAAGATGATTCATTTGTTTGGTAAAGCAGAGAAATTTAAAGAGAGAAATAAGCAGAAGGTGGGTCCCAGGACTAAATATTTCTCCGCAAATTTGCGAAGAAATAGCGAAGAGAGAGCACATATATGTGTTAAGAGAGAAGGAATGCATCAGTGGACCAAGATTGCCCTTTCTCATTTGCGTTGTCTCTAACCAAATCTAATCGTCGTCCCAAATTTGTTGGTCCACCACGACCAAATCTCCTAACACAGTTCAATAACATGTGCTACCAGTCGCGGGAGTTGAAGGGTCAGGGGAGTTAATGGTGATGTGAAAACCATTTGAGTGAAGGATGTGAGAAAGGTGAAGCATGGGGTTTAGGTGCCTTACAGTGGCAAAAGGATAAGCAACAATCTGCAACCTTTCCTTGATGCATGGATGCCTCAACTCAACGAGGTGTCATTTAATTAAGTGCTAATATTATATATATATATATATATATTAAGAACTAATATTTTAATATTAGTTATATATTAGTTTTTATATTTTAATTTTAAATAAATTAGATGTATATGTTAATTATAAAGTTTAAATATTTTAAATTTTTATATTTTACTTAATAATTTAAATTTTATTAATTTTACATAAATTATTTACATATTTTATGGAGTTTAAATATTATAATTTTTTTATAAATTTTACTTATCAATATTTAAATAGGGGCATTTTGGTCTTTATATATTGTAATCCTATTTTTCTCCTACCAAACAAAAATACCATTTCTCTCCGCTCTATTCCATCTCTATTTCTTTCCTACCAACAACTTAATTTTTTCTCTATTTCTTACCTATTTCTCTTTACCCCATTTCTCTTTTTTTTTATTTCTCTACCATATTTTTTTTCACACTACCAAACATAATAGTAAAGTTTCTTCCATCTTCGCGTGTATATATACAAAATAGCATTCATTCAAATACTACATGCTTATCATTTTGCCAATTTCTATGGATTTCAATATTTATATTCTATTCATTTTTTAACTCAATGAATTATTTTTTTGATACATCAATGAATTATTCTTTGGTTTAACGCATTATAGTGTTCAAAATTAAATTTGTAATTGTTAGTATGCTGTGACCCTAAATGTTTTGTCATTACTAGAACTAACTCACAAAGGCCCCGGTAAGCCTAAGAAAGAAGATTTTATAGTATCAATTTACATTAAAAAACAAAATTAAAGGTTCAAAATAAATAGATTCAAATAATCAACAACAATAACATAATTACGCCAAAACCTCTTCTTGTTAAGTGAAATCAATCATATGTTGACTTTTAAATACCAATCATAACAAAAAGAAATCATAAAATTTTTAAAATTATTTCAAAGTCATTTAAGAATCAATATGCAATAATCATAAATTGGTTTTAAAAATATCTATATTCACTTTCGATTCTATTTATAAGACCCATTTTGTTATTTAAACACGCATATTAAGAAAACATGTTTTAATGCATTAATCTTTAAAAATCTCTTTTACTCCAAAATCAAATTTCATTCAATCTTCCACACCAACCAAATCTTAAAAACTGCAAAGGTTCATTAATTATGAAGGATAAACATGTGAAAAACTAATAAATACTTCTAAAACTAAATTCTCAAAAAGGGTCTTATAAAATACCAGAGGAAGTACCTCTTAAGCACACAAGTGCAACAATGCCTCTACAATTATCTACACTAACACAATCTTTTACAATACTGAAGCGACCAAGGGAAGATTACATATTTGAGGGGTGGCTATAGGTTTGGAGAAATTTGTCATTAGAATAAGATGTCACCACATACATATAGAGGTTGTTAATATCATAATAAGGTGAGTCAACTTGATTTTATTGGGTTAACTCACCATGAATTAATTAGGTCACAAGTGAATCATGTCAGATTTACTTTTTTGCCAGCCAAAAATATACCATCCAGACTCAACCTATCACGGATTGGTGGGTTGACTCATCTACTTTAAAAATATTTTTTAAAAAAATACTTAAAATGTTAGAAAAATGATAAAAAATATGGAAAAAATAAAATAAATAAATAAATAAATAAAAAGTGAATCAACTCAGCTCAATTCAAAAAAATCATTTTGGCTTGAATCATTGTGCTCACCTTGACCTGTGAAAATGTAAGTCTATAGTCTTAATCAACCCGATCCACTGATGAGTCTGGTTGACTCGTAGGGTTAAGCTCATATATATTGACGCATGTAATGGTGAGTAGTAGGTTGTACTAATGTCTTACTTATATGTAGGCCGACCCAAATTAATTGGTTGATTCATTTAGTCTTATTAAATGACTTTTACATTATTTGGGTCTTTAATCTAATTAAAGGTCCAACTAAAATCGTGTCATAGATACAGTGTCTAGCCAACCCTTTGAGTGTATAACCTAGTAGTTCGATTATGTGGGTAGTAATTATTATAATCTTATTTTCAATATTACAAGTAACAAGGGTCTATAGCAAAAATACCATTGCTACTAAAATACTCTCTCAGGTCCTTTTTATAAGGCACTATTAACCGAATTACACATACTAATAAAAATGGTTAAGGTTAGTTAATTTTATTGGAGTTTTAAAAAAGTTTGACTTTCTATAGTTTACCCTTATTTAATATTATTAACTAACTCCACTACCATTTGATAGTTGAAAAGATAACAGGGGTAAATAAGGAAATGGTAATAAATGTTGCCTTGAAATTGTAAAGTGCCTTATAAAAAGGACCACAAAATTTTGTAAGAAGTGCCTTATAAAAAGGACCGGGGGGAGTAATAAGAAATGTCAATACATAGTAATTTGACATGTAATCTGTTTACAACCAGTGTTCTTTGTCCAAATATTTAAGCATTGACTATGTCACATTTGTATAGTTTAATTTGTAGGTTTAACATAACTCTCGTCGTGTGGAAGGGATAAATCTCATCTAGCTACTTTCATCCCTCCATATAATTGTGGGTACAGTGTACACATAAACCATCCTTATATTCACCGAGTTAGGTGCGATGTTTGATGGCACCGAAAGCAAAAAAAAACTCCTCATGTTTGGAACCATTGGTAATATTAGGTCGAATAACCATATATACATATTGTTGCTACGAGGATTGCTAATAACACTTACATAAAAATTCATTGTAGCATTATCATGATAGTCAGTCTAGTTACACCATTAAACCCTTAATAGGTACCCATGTGAAAGATTTCATATTATATATTCATGACCATTAAGATGTAACCATCAATCAACTATAGTATTGACGTATTATTCTCTTTTATATTCATAATAATACTTAACTAGCGATATTTAAGAATACTTTTTGAAATACCCTATAGGATATATCTAATTATCAAGTTAAACTTGATACCTTGTGGTTATGATCAAATCAGTCTAAAGACTTTATTATATTCATTAATCGATATTAAATAATTTAGTAGTATATGAATAAATATCAATATATAACTACTCTAAATGGTATACACCAACAATCTCCCACTTACATGTAGCGAGGAAGAGTGATATCAAAATACTTTTTTCAACACACTTCATATGATTAGTTAAAAATTCACATGGTCCCACTAAATTATATGGATTTCACTCCCAATGTGGTGGGACCCATGCGACTTTTAACCCGTCATAAGAAATATGTTAAAAGAATATATCAAAGAGGTGTATCATTAACACTTTCTATATATAGGGAATTAGGCATAACACTCATCCTAATGGACTTATAGCCCATTTGTTTTACGGTTGGAGAGGGCCAATGAAAATCAAATATAACTTTTGCCCAAACGTACATTCAGAAGAAAGTCAATGTAAAATAAACAAACTCAATGTGCCCTTCAATGCTTCTATTGCGTTTGAGGCTTTTTCATCACTTCTCTCTTCATTACTGGTATTTCATTTCAAACGCCTAAGCATATGCTTTAACAGATTTAGGTTCTTCAACTTGAGTAATAGCTCCCATTGTTATTACAAATTACTAAATCTAAGAAAGATTTTAATAATTATCAAAAAATTAAAAAATTATCGTATTTTGATGAAAACTTGAATAGTTTTAAAGATCTATTTAAAATTTATAAAAAAATTAAAAGATTCCAATGCATATAATTCTCACTTATACAACTAAATTGAGTTATCTTCACTAGCACCCGTGATGGATATCTTGAGTTCATGTGGACTATCGTACGTTTACAATCAAACAACACTGCAAACCTTCCAGAGTTACTCTAGCAACTTAAATTGGCAAGATATGTTTATTTAGTTATCTTTATTTCTTTTATAAAAAAAGATCGAAACTCCCAAATAATTCCTAATTGACTAATTGAACAAAGATAATCATTGTGCCACAATCGCTCAAGAGCTCATCCTTATCTTAATTTGGGTAATAAGCCTGAGCAGAATTGGTTTGAGGTTGAAAAAGTTTTGATGAAGAAGGCCTGACTGCTGTTTTTGGTTTTATCTACTATATTAATTAATGTTTCTTGTTCAATTATTTTAGGTTAAACTTATTTATATTTATTTTTTTCAATATTTTTTAGATAAGGCAAGCGTAATTATTGTGCCTTTATTCCATTTAGTTATATTATTTTCTTTAATAATAAAAAACACTTGGGGCCACTACAAGCTGCAACATATATAAGAGAATTTAAATTAAAACTTTTTAGTGAAGATATAATGTTACAATATAATTCCTCTATGTATATATCTATAAAAAAATGCTGCTAATGCTATATATAAAATCAGATGTTAGCTAACTAAACCGAAAGAGAAAACTAATCAGTGTGCATGATTCACAATTGGTCTCATCAGGAAAAGAGAAGGAATAAAACCAAATTGCATTGAAAACAGAGGGACATTGAAATAATAAGAAAATAAAAAGTAAATGGGGCATAATTTAAGGCAGAGTAAGAAGTTTCTATCAGTGACCATTTTCTTGCCACAAATTATTAGTATTATGACTTCAAATGCAGGAAAGTTTCATTAAGAAAACCCTTTTCCCATCCTGATGAGCTTATTTTCAACCCCCGAACATATAAAGACGAGAAAATGACAAGATGTAAAGTTACCATAATCAAGTTTTTGAAAGAACAAGTTGTTGTAGGGCTCTAATCAATTCAAGCTTTTCTTAAGGTATCCCTTGATATAAGGAAAGCAATTTGTTGAAAAGCTAATAATCTTGTGTGCTTGACCTTTTTTGGACTCATAACTAAATCACCAATCGTTGTTATACCAAATAGAAGATGTAACCATCTTTGACAATTGACACTACTATATATCTTACTAATTAATCACCCCATATGCTAATAGGAAAATTTGATGATATTCCTGTTATGGGAATGATTGTTAGTGGGCAATGTTGTTTTGAAAGCACACGTGACATCTTAACAACCTCATATGCTAATAGAAAAAAGATTATGATGGGCTCATGTGTTGAACTTTGTGTCATGGACCCATTTGGTCCTATGGTGATCCAACGGTTGTTGTGGTTATATTTCCTCTCTATGAGGTAACGGTATTAACATGTATTGAGCTCCATAAGCCAATCCAATTAATCGATGGATTGAGTTGATAAAAATTAGATTTATATTTTTTCAGGTTAAAATGGATTAATTTATTTAACTCATGAGCTAAAGTGAATTTGAGTCGGATTGAGATGAATTGACTCATTTTTTAATTTTTATTATTTTATATTTTAACTCAATATTTTAACTCAAATTGGAGAAAAAATATCTCCACTTGAAATAAATTCCAATAAAATTGATATATTTCATGAAGTGTGGTTTAGGTAATGAATTTATTTTTTAGACGATATTAAAAAAATTAAATGATATTAAAAATTAATATTTTTAATCAATGTGAATTAGTTTTTTTTCCTGCTTATATTCGAGATAGGAGGGAGTACGACTATAATTTTTTAGTTTGTGTTTTCTGTCTAGTTTACCCAAAACCATGTTAATCCGGTCAAAACAACTACTCTTAATATAACATTAATCCGAATACACGTTTATAACATGATTTTAAGATAAATCAAACATACGTACATCTAAATTAAATAAGCTCATTGCTAGCTGTTTAACTCTTTTTTTAATGAAAAAAACCTTATTTGTGACTAATCATGTCCATCACTTTGAATTCATCCCCTAGCTAACTAAGAAGGCAAATATACAATTGATACAGAAGCATAACGAAAACAATTATGTTCAAAATTGTAATAAATTCTTATAATAATAAGCAATTAATGGTTAGTCACATGCAAAAAAGCTAGTGTAGAGACTTATCTATCACTCTAAAAGGACAATTTAGCAAATGAATGTCCTCAGCGCTATAGCATCTAATTAATTTATAATAGGTATATGATATTTCATAATGGGAGGACCACACTTTCCTCAAGGGACTCTTGGATTCACTCATAAAGAAAAAGTTGCATTCATGCATTGGGCATTGGCTATTCAGTATTGGACTACCGGTCCACCTATATATGCCTTATATGGTTATGCTTTGTCCCTATAGTCCATTCTTTACTTGTTCTTTTGCGTTTATTTTTTTGATAAACCATTCTTTGCCTATTCTATTCTTGGCGCACACAGGAAAGTAGGAAGAAGGCAGATTCACATGTTGTGAATCGTGACGAATCTGAAATAATATATTCCCCATAAATTCAGGGAGAGAGAGAGTAGCAAAAAGCATGACAAAAAGAAATGCTATTCACATAAAATCACAGCTAAAAATGGATAATAATGTTGTATGTAGAAACCGCACATCAATAATGCACATGCACAAATAGTCAAATACGTGCCATGGTGGCTTCCTTAAGTTTAAGTGTCCTTATTTAAATACTTTTATTAAGCATTGATATTTTACACTTTTAAATAATAAATTCCAATTGTATGAAATAATTAAGTTGTATTTAAACATTACATTTTAATGATTTTCTTTAAAATATAATTAAGTTTATTTGCATTTTTAATTTATATAATTTAAATTTTGTGTAATTTTAATCCACAAATATTTTTTTGGCCAATCAAATTCATTTATTTTTAAAATTAAGTAAATTTGACCTCGCTTCAATCTTCTTTTTACTTAAAACCTCAAGTTTGAATTTCCTATTTCCAAATATTTAGAAATTTGTGATAAATTTGAGTTATAAAAGTTTAAAGTCTTAATTTAACAAATTTAATGAAAATTTGATAAAATTATTAAAATTATAGAAATAAGATTAGGGTTTCATTTTTACTAAAATTTGATATTTTGATCTATGAATTTTGAGCAGAAAAATATTTAAAACTAATTAGTCGGTTCAATATTTCAATTTGTGAAAAAATTGAATAAAAAATGAGATTGATCAATTTAAGTAAACATAAGTGATGGAGAGACTTGATTCTATCAATTAAAAACAAAATTGAGGGACTGATTTTTTTAAAAAAATATTAAAAATCTAAAATCACATATTCTCATACTACTATTAAATATAATAGAGATACTCACGTGGTAGATAAATTATTTGTCTTTCAACATTTTTTTTTTTAAAGATAGTCTTGTAGCTTCTTGAATCTATACATGATTAATAAACAAAACACATGCACACTGAATCACAGACTGGCATGGGCAATATAATATTTGATTATTGATGCTTGAAACTCGCAATGATAAATAAGTGCTGTTTGGAGTGGTTACTAGTTGTTTTTGGTTTTAACAAATTTTAATAAACAAAATACATATTTGAAAAGAAAATACTGAAAATATTCTATTTTCAGGTCTGATAATAATATAGCTAGAAGCTAAAAAAATGATAATATAATTAATTAGCCAAAGATGTTCAGAAGATTTGGCTCAAAATTTTAATATAATATGAAATATAAGGTATAAACAAAAATGGGTAGGTAATAAGAACAATCCTGGACTTAGAGACAGATAAGGCTCCAGCTAACTGATAATATATAGTTGTTTAAGATAATTCTTCCAAACATATAAATTAACTACAAAGCAGCATGAAGTAGAATGTTAAGTCTAAATGAAAAGCAGATATTATGTATTTATTCAAAAGTAGAAAATCTTTCTAGAATCTGGTTTTATTGACCCGTTTTTATATAAAAAAATTTTGTATATTGGCATTGTATTTGGTTGGTGAATGAGTCTATTCAAGCATGTTATAATTATGTTATGTGTATTCAATAGTGGGAAGCATAGGATAATGTTTACCTTGCGAATCTACCATGACCCCACTTTGTCTCTCTGTGTGTATACTATTATCTTATATAAATAAATTTTAACCCTCACATTGAAATCTGACATGCTTTTGCTCTGCAAGTCCACCACATTCTCCTCCATAAACCCAAAAAGCCTGTCAAAGGGAACCCCACAAGTTTGAAATCTCAAATTTATGCCATATCCCCACTTCCATTTATTTATAAGATCATCTGAACTAAGTACTAACCATCAATTTCCTTGCAACAACCATTGATTTTAGCCTATTAATTCAAAGAATGTCACTTTAAGGTGAAACATACACTTAGCAAAGATAAACTCTTTCTCTATCTTGACTCTCTGATGATGAGCTTTCTCTGACCTCATATTGATCTCATTCTTCTTTCAATTGGTGACAACTGTTTAGCGGTGGTTTCTGACACCAAAGAGTGCTTACTGCTCATAATCCTCACACCTACACACATATCAAAGGACAAAGAGAGAATGATGAAACACCTTGACAAGTCTATGGGGAAAAACACTCACTTTCTGAAATGCTCTAGTTTTGTTTCCTTAAATCTTCACTAGTATTGGAGATTGAGTTGAGTGCAGATCATAGTTTCAACAAGAGAAGGAAGAATGGGAGTTCAGCAAAAGCTCATTGCTTTCCTCTTTCAAGCAAGTCTTGTTTTCATCTTATTTCCCTTTGTTAACTCATCCCAAGAGCACCATGAAATTATAAGGAGTCATTCAAGAAACAATGACAACCACATTAAGGTATCTAATTTCTGTTCCATATTCTTCTTAATTTTTATCCAATCAAGTTGGCAGCAGCATCTATTCATTATATCCCTTGGCTTAATTTCTAATCTTATAAGTTAAATTCTTATTTTAAAAGCATGAGTATTGTCTATGAAGCTAACCTATTTTGTGATTGTTTTACATATGAAGATGAATCCTAGACTTCAGTTTGAAATTACATTACATGGCTTTCTCTTGTGGGCTTCAATGGGGCTCTTGATGCCTGTCGGTATACTTGCAATTAGACTGTCAAACAGAGAGGAAAACCCCAGAAGGCTTAGAATTTTATTCTATGTTCATGCAATTTTGCAGGCAAGTATATCTTAATTCTGAAGTCTATAATATTATATTATAATTCTTAATCAGATGCAACCCTGTTTAGTGTACTCTGCTAGTTTCTTTTCCTCTTACTTGACTTCCAATGATATACTTATGGTACTAAACAGGGGTGGATGTAGAAAATAAGTGTTAGGGGGGCAAAGAAATTGTAAATAGTTGTATCTACTTTTACCCCACCTTTCTCATATGGATGCATAATTATAATTGTAGTTGATAATTAAAGGCAAAAGTTTTAGGGATTTATTTTTCATTAAATAACTTATCTTATTATATCATTCACATATATTTCAAAAGTTTTATAAAAATGTCAGGGCAATTAGAGAATGATCGAAGTCATCCTATAATTTCACGACAAAATTAGAATGAGTACAAAATAAGCTACAGAGTAAAGTGTTTTAGATTAGGATACAACAAGGTATTTGGTCATTTTAGAAACTTTAAGTGACACATTTATTTGTATTACACTAGTTAAGTTTTGGAAGAGGATCCTGGCCCCTGTTTGGATCCGTCACTGGTTTTAATAAATTTGTTTAATAGGATCAGTTGTCCCATTGATTAACCTTTAATGATGATAAAAGGAAGATAAGAGTAACAAGATTCCATATTATAGTTATTTTATTTAGCCTAAAGCTCATTAGTCACTAATAAGAATAAGATAATGTGAGGGTTATTGCCTCCTTGTTGACAAGGACCATAATGTATACTTTGAGGACAAGAAAGACGTTTTATTAAATAATCTTCTTTGTCATTAGACTTTCAAAGCTTTCTCCATCTCAATTTTGAAATACAGCCTAGCTTGTGAATAGAACAACAAAAGTATTTTGTTTGCTGTGGCAGAACTAGTTTAGATGCACTTGTGCAGGAGAACTTCTAGGTAAAAAAAATATAGAATGAATCAAAGAGGTCAAATGAATTTAGTTTTTCCATAAGTTAAAATTAGTTTTTGTAACTCACCTTCTCTAAAAGCTTTCCCATTTAACTTGTCCATAAGTAACTAATTTCAACTTATGGAGAAGTTAAATTCATTTGACCCTTTTGATTCATTCTATTTTTTTTTCTTCTAGAAGTTTTCTGCAAAAGTATATCCAAACTAGACCATAGTCTAAGCTCAAGTTAAAATGAAGGCCAGAAGTTACTATAACCCCATTATTTTTCATTGATGATATTTTCCATTTTAATCTTATGATATATACTTTTGATTTTCTGTTAAACAGATGCTTGCTGTACTTCTTTCCACAGCAGGAGCAATCATGTCTATAAAAAATTTCAACAACCTCTTCAACAATAGTCATCAAAGATTAGGGGTGGCATTATATGGTATTGTCTGGCTGCAAGTCCTAGTTGGTATTTTTCGACCACAAAGGTAATTAAAACTACTAAATTCCCTTTTATCAAGAAAATATTTATAAAATATGCTAGTTTTAATTTGTTCTTTTCAATCCATGTCTTCATTGATAGTTTTAATTTTTTGGTTAATAGAATATGATGATTAGGATACAATTATTTTCTTGTTGTTCACAGGGGATCCAAAAGAAGAAATGTGTGGTTCTTTGCACACTGGATAAGTGGAACTGCTATTTCATTCTTGGGTGTCCTGAATGTATATATTGGTTTAAGAGCCTACCATGAAAAAACATCAAAAGGCATAAGAATTTGGAATATACTTTTCACTATTCAGATATCTTTGGTTGTGTTTTTCTACCTTCTTCAAGAAAAATGGGTCTACATACAAAGCCAAGGAGTGATTTTGGGCAATGAAATAATGACTCCCACCAGTCAAGAAAGTCATCCAGATGGAAAGGAGAAGGTATTGAAGGCAGACACTTGTTAAGGAAGATGAACTAATGCCTTCCCATAATTGACCCTGACTTTCTACATAGGATACATGTGTTTGAAACAAATATATAGAGTTTCATGCATTCAGATATGAAATAAGTTCTATTGTTTTTTGTCAGTAAAAGGCAACCATTCAAGGATTGTAAGTTAAATGTTTGGTGACTTGAATGTTTTGTCTGGTTCATATGCAAATTAAGAACATAGAAAAAACATTATTTCATGGAGATAAGAAAATGAAATATCCCAATGTACATAGTTGTTTTTTCTTTTTATCTAGTTTAAGTCCATGAAGATGCATGGAAAAAGAAAAGTAAATAAAAAGAGCATCCAAATCCAAGTAGGTTGTGGTTGTGTTTGAATATATGAATTTTGAGAAACAAATTGCATTTGAAATCAGCTTCTTTACTTTCAATGATCAGTTACGTCTTGCTATGAACCAGCCATAATACTATACTAATACCAACTAAAATTTGAGGTTAGAGTAGCATATGTGAAATTGAGTCAAGTTTGTTTGACTAATTGGCTTAAACATTGCTGCTGATGAACTCTGCTTCCTTCTGGCTTTCAATTTTAGTGAAGCTAAACAGTAAAAACAAGGAGCAATTGCATTATTATAGTGACTATAAACAGAATAAGAACTCAAGATTTATTAAATTAAAAATGAAAACCCAAAAAAGGCCGTTGTTTATTTTGATACCATGTTAAGTGTTTTTAATTGATTATACATATAGCTAGTGTTTTTTTTTGGTACAGATACCTAATGTAACAAGAATGACTCAAACACTAGTCCATTTCATAATATTTTTATATATCATTATTAATTTATATTAATATTAATATGGTATATAATCTCATTTAGTATAAATTTATAATTTATATAGATATAAAATCAAAAATTCATTTCATGTATTTATATTTCAAATATGTTTTAGTATAGAAATGGGGTATTTATAGAATTTAATGTTGTGACTAAAATAACAAAAAAATATTATCACCAATTAATAATAAAATACATACAAATAATTGGCAAGAAAATTTTCTATTAATTTATTGTATAACATTTCTCTATTAGATATATCTAAAAATTATTTTAATGGTGAATGTAATTATAAAAGTTTGACATTCAACCCAATTCTTCCATTTTAAGTTAAAAACTCATATTATCTTTATTATATAAAATAAAAATTGTCATTAAAAAAAATAAGCATGGAAAAGTTGTGTCACACAATTTTATGAAATGAATAAAAATAAACAAAAAAAATATTATAAATTTATAAATATTAAACAAATATTATATTAAGATACTCCCAACCGTTTTATTTATAAAACAACGATAAAAACATCTCAATGATGCTATTTATTAGATGAAATACAAAAAATTAGAAATATTTAATATTTTTTTATGTTTATCTTAGTTGAACATTAAATCTTTATAATTTTCAGGTTTTGATGGACGTGAAGAATTAAATAATTCTCTGGGTGAATTGTGTGTGAATGACTTATGGAATCTCAAGGTTATTGAATTTAGTATATGATTCTGAAAGTGTTTAATTTTAAATTTTTGAAATAAATATTGATAGTGGGATTTAATTAAGGGTTTAAAGGCTTTAAATTAACATAAGTATTCTGGAGTTTAAATTTAAATAAAGATAAATTTGAAAGGCTTTAATTTGATTGTATTTTATATAGTTAAATCAAAATTTATCTCTGTTCGAACTTCGAAGTTCATGTTTAATTTTATTTTATTTTTAAAACCCAACAAACTTAAAATAGAACCAAAATTATATGTTTTCTCTCATTTAAATCCTTTTTTTTTTCCGATCATTTTAATCTTCTACCAAACATTACCTGACTCGTGTCCTTCTTTGTAGCATCATCACATTGAACTGTATCGAAGGAGAGTGTCGTCCATAATTTGAATCATTTTTCCTTTTCATTATTGTATTCGAAAAAAAAACAATAAAAATTAAAATGGAGGCGTTACAGGAAAATATGACCGTTATACAGTGGGTTCCGAAGTCTAAATTGTTTTGAATTTGGTCCTATTTATTGTTTTTAAGAAAAGATCATAACAATCTAACGAAGCAACTAGTTCCCACAAAGGAAAAAGTTGCATTCTTTCCATAAACTCACAACTTCTCTTCACAGATCACAACACACATACATACACTCTTACAACAGAATGAGCATTCAAGCCACAAGCCAAGTGAGCAAAGCGGAAGAAAAAGAAGAAGGGACAGAGGAGGTGATTCAACAAGAAGAAGCTCACCCTTACGCCTTTCATGTCTCTGGCCCTCGGAATTTGACAAACCTTAACTGGAGAGACCTTATCAATTCTAGCTGGTTGGTACCCATTTCGCCTATTGCTTTGATTTAATTGAATCTGATGTAAATTTTGCTTTTTGGCTCGTGGGTTTGTTGCTTCTTGGCTTTTTTTTATTTGATGCTTGAAACTTGGTGTGAAAAGTTTGCTACTTGGTTATTGGAAGTGCAGTGTTGGTAGCGTGTTTGATTTCTTGTGTGAATTATCAATGTCTGATCAAATTTTGAGGTTGTTAGCATTATGGGTTTTAA
Source organism: Sesbania bispinosa (assembly GCA_026901365.1). Lineage (NCBI taxonomy): Eukaryota > Viridiplantae > Streptophyta > Magnoliopsida > Fabales > Fabaceae > Sesbania > Sesbania bispinosa. Next base: position 3,655,183 of record QLOH01000009.1, on the reverse strand, counting down.
GGTTTGAGCATGAAGTTGCAAACTTTAACGGATGGGTTTGTGGAGAATTTGAAGTTTAGGTTTCTGATTGAAAGGGGAAAAGTAGCTAATTTGAGTTATTGGGTTTACAGGGTATTTGAATTTACTGTTTCTGATTGAAGGAACTAAGGTGAAATGGAAACATAGCAAGATTTATCAAATGGGTTTTGTTTATCATAAATATGTTTTGGTGGGTTTCTTGGATCTTAGAGATCTAGATGATAGAATTAGATGATGACTTAATGAACTGGCTTGGGATCATCTACTGATATGTATCTTCTTTTAGTTCCTTATATGTTGATCATTATTTTATTTGTTTCGTGCCGTCAATCAGGGGCTATTTTTTTTTTTTAATTTCGAAGCCTTCATTTTGGTAATTCTTGAATTGGAATATTTATATATTGGAATCTCCATCTGATACCCAATAGAATTTTGGGATTCTGAGTTCCTGATTTAAAGCATTTCCTTAACTATTGGCAATAACATCTGATTTAAAGCATTTCCTTAACTATTGGCAATAACATCTATATGATTTTTTACTAGGATTTGTCTTCGACAAAGGTTTGATTAGTGGAGTGGACTTTGATTGTAGTTGTCGTTTTTTGGATTTTCTTAATTAAAATCCTTTCTAATGATCAGACTACTATAGCAGATTCCCTTTTTTTTTTTCAATTTTAATTTCGTTTTTAATTTTGATATATAACATGGGTCTTTTATTGGTTTGAATTTTGCTACCTTTCCTTTTCTTAATATTAACATAGACTCTAATGAAATGCAAGTATAGATATGTTATGTCTCTTTCTTCACTACGTGTTTGCTGAAATGTCTTACACTTATCCTCCATATATATCTGACTATCTGTTCTGTCGCTTTGTCTCAGAGAAACAAAATTGTATGATTTGTTTTAAATTGCTTATTCAATTTGATATAAAAAACATTTGAAAAATCATGAACTTTTTTATTTTTCTCATTTCCTTCATGTTCTAACTTTCCTTTTCTTTAATTCTATGTATGCGACTCTGAGAGTATCATGTTACCATTAACTCAATCAAGTGTGCCTTACTCTTCATTTATCATGTTGAACCTGATGGAAAACCATACAAGCTTTACTGGCATTTCATACAATGTTTCAATGTATGTGTATACTGATACTGATAACTATTTTGTTGTATGCAGGAAGGATGCAAATTATAAGAGAACTGTCATTGCTTGCTTTATACAGGCAGTGTACTTGCTTGAACTTGATAGACAAGAGAACAGAACACAAGAAAATGCTCTAGCTCCAAATTGGTGGATTCCCTTCAAGTACAAACTCACACAAAAATTGATTGATGAAAGAGATGGATCCATTTTTGGTGCAATTCTTGAATGGGATAGATCTGCAGCGATGGCTGACTTAGTATTAATTAGACCTAGTGGTGCCCCAAGAGCTGTTTTAGCATTAAGGGGAACCTTACTCAAAAGTCCTACAATGCGTAGAGACATTGAAGATGACCTTCGTTTCCTTGCTTGGGAAAGCTTGAAGGGTTCTGTCAGGTTTAAAGTAGCTTTGGAGGTACTAAAATCAGTTTCTGATGCATATGGAAGCAGTAATGTTTGTATTGCAGGGCATTCCTTAGGAGCTGGTTTTGCGCTTCAAGTTGGAAAGGCATTAGCAAAAGAAGGTATTTATGTGGAGACACATTTGTTCAATCCACCTTCTGTTTCACTAGCTATGAGTCTCAGAAATATTGGAGAAAAGGCTGAGTTAGTTTGGAAGAGGCTTAAGTCTATGCTTCCTTCAAGCAGTGAAGAAGCTCATGTAAACAATGATGGAGACAAGAATTTGAGCCTAGGACTAAAGAGTTGGATACCAAGATTATCTAGCTTTAAGAATGCTGGTTTTGGGGTGGGAAAATGGGTTCCTCATCTGTATGTAAACAACAGTGACTATATCTGTTGCTCTTATACTGACCCTGATTGCTCAGGAGGGAAAGATGATGCTGACAAGGAGAATATTGGTCCAACAAATGGCCAAGTTGCAGCAAAATTGTTTGTTGTTACCAAGGAAAAGCAGAAGTTTCATGAAGCTCATGGTCTGGAACAATGGTGGTCAAATGATGCACAGCTTCAGCAGGCTATTCATAGCAAACTCATAAGCAGACAGCTTAAATCCTTATATACAAGTGGTACTCCTTCTCAAGTAATGCAGGGAAAGCCTCGGTGACAATGGAATTGTTTTGTTTTCATTCTTAATTATTCTTTTGCTTGTGTTGATATCTTGTTAACTTATTTTGGTTTTCTTATATTTCTGTTAAACAAATTGTATCATTTTTCCTTATATAATATATGATATATGAAATCTTTCTTCTATAATTTTGCTTCTTTGGGTCTCAAACACAAATTTGAATCTATATTTTAGTTTCGTGATTATGGGATCCTGTGATTGATGTAGCTGACCTCACTTGGTAGGAAAAGAATAGGTTGTTGTACTGTTATTTCCTAAAATTGAATGCATAACATCAAGGGGGGAAGGGGAGGTTCCATGATAACTAGCATAGTTTTGCCTGCTAAGATCATGTAGGAATTTTTTAGTGTACCAATAAAAAACCTGCGGTTGCTTCATTAAAATGAAAAACTAGCTAGCATTACTCGTTGCTCAATTGAACAAGAAAGCATGTTCAGAATTCAATTTATGAAGCTATTTTTTTAGTTAAAATTGTATAAAACATTGTTGCATGAAATGTTTGCTGGCATCATGGAGGCAGGGGAGAAGAAAGGACAAAGGAAAATGTATATGAGATAGAAGGACTTTGTAGGCACGCTATCAATGATTAAATTATTTGTCTGCTTTCTGCCCTTCTTAAGTTTACTCTGGAGTCTAAATCAACGTTTTTAATATATGAAGTACTAAACTAAATGACATCCCTTTATCCTCTACATGTCACTCCAACTATACTAATACATTTGATGAGACACATTTAATATTCATTATTATATATGAAGTAATATTGAAAAAATTGTTATATTTTATATGCAATATGTTAATCATGAATATGATCTTATTCAAGAAATTAAAAATGTGAACACGATTATGGATATGCTTGTAGAGAGTTTGGCTTGATGGAAATGGTTAGAACTTACAAGTTATCTAATATTCAATAGAATCATATAAAATAAAATTAGTCATTTTTATTGTGTTTACTTCGAAGTAAGGGTGGAAATAGGTCGAGCTAAACCAGACTTTGCAAAGCCCGAGTTTGACCCACTTTATATTTCATGATCCAAGCCTTAACTGTTACATATCATTGGCCATTTTTTCAAGTTTAATATGGCCTGTTTGACCTGATTTGGCCTATTAACCTATTTAAAAGCCTAATACCTAGTACGTTTACGAACTAATAGACTTACTTTTATAATAATGTAAATATGTCACTGATATAGGCCTTTAAATATCCAACAAGTTTATCTCTAAATAGGTTGAGAGAAATAAAAATATATTATTATATTATTTATAAATAAGCGGGTCTGCCAAGCCTAAACCTAACTTATTTCATTATAAAATCATTTTCAAAATGTTAGGTCTGACATTTTTATTAAATGAGTTAAGCCAAGTTAAACTTTAAATAGGTTAGGTTGTAGATCCCTCACGAGCCGTGTGACGTTAAATAAATTAGGTCGCATTAAAAAAGAATGGAAAAAAAAATGAAAATGACAACTCTGAAAATTTATACTTTGTCCTTATATATGCTAAATTTTATCTTTTAAACATCATTTGGATTAAAGAGTGACAATCATCAGAATGATAGCCTATTTTTTATTAACAGAAAACTGAAGCACTTTACTTAATTAATAAGCTAACCCAACATGGTAATATTCTTTACTCTAATGTTTAGTTGCATTTTTTAGGTGGTGGTCTAGTGTATTTTTGCTCTACTTGTCAAATCTTCACAAACATTCTTGTGCTTTGTATTGGGTTGTAGTAGCCATGTACTCCCTTTAATACATTTTATTTTGAAAACAAAAATAAGCTAACCCCAATATGGTAACATTCTTTACGCTTGCTGAATAAAATCTAAGCAACTAAGACAAAGCATGAATATTTAGTCTCTTTGAAGATTGATCCATGGAAACAAACTCAAATACCAATTTGAAGAAGCAAAATTATATGCATCAACAAAAACATAAGGACCGGTTACATATAATATATACAAAAGACTTATACACATAGGAATGAATATATATTCTGCTACACAAGTATACAAGACATGAAGAGGAAAAGTAAATCTAGACACAACATCATAGAATGACATTCCCTGAAAGAGACACATGTTTATAGCAGTCCTGACAACTCATAGTCATATATGCTGACCTCTGGCTGCTCAATATGTTCATAACAGTTGTAGAAGGAATTTGGTTCAACATCATAAAGCAGTGATTCAAGATTCTGGTATGAAAAAAACTGGTCTAGAGGTTGGTTGGTCACTGAGTCTTGGAAGATTGAGTCATCTAAACATAACTGGTCACAAACTTGGTTAAACTCTTCATTCATCAATGCAGCATAGCATAACTCAGATAAATTGCTTGTTGCTTCAGTGGAAACTGAAACATCAGCACTAGTTTCAGGGTCCCTCTGAAACTCATTTCCAATAAGGGGACAATTCTGAACCATGTTTGGTTCCAAAGGAGGAGGAGACAAAGTGGTTGAGCTTCCATTGCCAGTTAGTTCTTGTACTAACTTCTTGAAGCTTGAGCTGTCAGTGATGTAGACCTTAGGCCTCAAAACCTTAATCAAACTATTGAATTGTTGTTTCTCATCCTTAGATATTTTCACTGATGATTGGTTTACTTTCTTTCCCATGATGATGATTCCTATGTCTATACAACTGGCACTTTGTAATCTGCTCCCACCTCTCGGAGGATACAAGAAGCTAATGTATAAATATTCATTTGGAGTAGAAGATATGTATGAGGGAATAGATACAGAAGCAAGGTATGAAACACTAGATGCTGAAAATGATATTGATTCATTTTATTTTAAAAAGCTTGTTTTTATTAGGAATCCTTACCCACCAGTCTACTTCTTTAATATTGTTAAATGTTAATTCTCTCTCTCCCTATCCTTTTTTGAAGCATGACTCATCATAGGAAAATATGCTGAATTTTGTATCTACTATATGGAGATGTGGATGTTTGTCAATTCAATTAGATAGTTTTCAGGAATAAAAATAACTTGTTATAACAGAGGATATAGATGCCATGAAGTAGAAGGGCATTAAGGGCACGCAGCTTAATATTCAAGCGACATATATAATACATGATTTATTAATCATTGCTTAACTTGTGCTAGCTCCTAGTAGTATCTTGCAATGACATAATCAGACACAAGGAAAATAATTAGATATAGAATAAGGTTAAGTCTCTCCGATATCTCTATTGCTTTTTTTGCTAGACATCAATGAATTCAAAGCATTATCCTAAATGTTGTTGGTAACTAGTGCTATTTGAGAAGTCTAATAAATCTTTTACTTGATAGTTATGGTAAAGTATTTTTAATCACAAGTATCTTCTATTACCAGAGATAGTCCTACTCGGAGCTTAATCATAGTCAAAACTATTCACTCCTGCAGGGCCGGTCCAAGGGCCAAACTGCTAAAGCAATGGCTTTAGGCTCCCAATATTACATAGGCCTCATAATTTCATACTTATATTAATTATACTTATATTTAAAATTTATATAAATATAGAATTATATATATATATATACACATTGACAATGTAAAAAATTTACACTGTCATTCAATGATGTTTGTCACATCAATTAATAAGTTAATAATACATAAAGTGTCTTACTCATTAAATGATGTGGTAACACATCATTGGATGACAATGTAAAATTTAATATATAATAATTAAACTCTTAATAATATTCTCTTTTGATTAAAATAATAGCCCCCATTTTATTATAACTTTTTCTGATAATTAATAATTATTTTATTTATTTTATTAGTTGATTTTTCTTATCATGTTAATCCTAGTTATAATACATATTTTTCTATTATGTAATATAATAAATATTATAATATATCTAAATCACCAAAATACTAATATAAATGTTATTTATACATAATAATAATTTAATAAGTAATTTATATTAACAAATTTAAAAGAAATTTTTTTAATAAAATTATAATAATTTTAATAATATTTTTAGTTAATTAGAAAAAGCCACATCTCAAAACTTTGCCTTAGGCCTCAACATGTGTTGGGTCAGCCCTGCATCCCTGTGTGTTTAGTGGAGATCAAACCTGAGAGTTTTTCCCACAATCTCAGCTTGTATTGTCAACTGAGCCACAACTTTTTGATAGCTATATGATAGTTAGCTTACAATTGTTCTTTTGTTTGTTTGTTTATTAATTAATTTCGTTCATGCTCAAAACTGAGTGCACCCTCATCTACTGTTTTTCCCTTCTATAAAATATTATGGTGGAAGTGATTGCTTGTAATGCATAGATTAATCAGTTTGAAAATGAAACATTTGATCTTTGTATCATTACGTAGTATGAATGCTTGCGCACACAATGTCATTATCGTGCTCATATTAAAATCTATAATTTTGGCATTGGCTGTCGATGGTGCAACTGAAAGGCACTCCTAACTGACTAACATGTAGTCGAGATTAAGAGCAAAGAGATATCATACTTAACATTCAATAATATGTACACTATTAGTGGTGGTTTTAAATGAGTGATATGCAAGCAACATGTTAAATGGGGTGAATTGATTATGTATTGTGTCTAATTGAGAAACAAACAGGCACTAATTAGTGGGGATTTTTTAGTTTAATTTGAGTAAACTAGCACTTTCGTCATCGACTTTTATAGCGTTTTACAGTTTCTTCTTTGACTTTTCCAAAATAGCACTTAAATTACTCCATGACTTTATTAAAAACATGCACTTAAATCCCTAAAGTGCATATTTTTTAATAAAGTCAGGAACTAAAATGCATGTTTTTTTAATAAAGTTAAGGACTAAAGTATATGTTACAGGGACTAAAGTGCTATTTTGGAAAAGTCAGGGACAAAACTGCAAGATGCTATAAAAGTCGAGGACGAAAGTGCTAGTTTACTCAATTTAAATTTAAATCCATAAAAGTCATGGCTTGAACCAACCTTTGTTCATGTTCCGCATCATATATACACGGGTGGCAATCCACTACTTCAAGAACAAGTATTGTCATATTTGCTTAATTTAATAACTTCTTATAAATATTTGGAGTAAAACGTCATTTTTGACCCTGAAAGATTAGCGGTCGGTCAAGTTAGTGTCTGAAAGACAGAAATTAATAAAATAATCCCTGAATCATACTACTACAATCAATCAGTTGGTCCCTCCGTTAACTTGACTCAGTTAAAGTTAACAGAATGCATACGTGGCAGGTTACCTTTACACAATGGACGCTGATGTAGCAGGGGCAATCTTTCAGGGACTAGAATGATAATTCTTTCCCCATCAAATTGGTTCCTGTAATTGAAGAGTCATGACCAGGAGAGGTCCCTCTCATTTGTCCATTCCTTTCTCCAAAGGAATGCTTGAACTGAATAGCACAGACCCCAGGCTAAACCCTGCTGTGAAGTGTCAAAGTTCTGGTGTTTTACTAGTTCCTGCTTATCATATAATTGGTATTTTAAAATTTAGTTCTCTCGTATTTATTTTTTCTTTCTTTTAGGCATGGACTATGCGGATCCAAAAAGGAAGAGAAATTTTGTTGGAAAAGTTTTTCTTGTTGTTGCATTAACAACAATATGCATTATCATGATCAAGCGATCTCCATCCTTGACTTCCCCCAGTCCAGTAATCCCCATACCCATTGATACCATTAAAATGTCTATACACCATTTCCATGGTCAACCTATATATGTGTGTGCATCTGTTATTTCTGTTGTATCTATAGATTATGTTGTTTATTGTACTTGGTGTTAATATATTTGCATGTAACAATCATAATCAGTCTTGCAAGATGTAGGTATGAATCATGTTACACATGCAAATACAAATTTTTCTTGACAGCAATAATATGTGTTATTTGTCACATTTTATTTGATTATGTAGAATCATAGAAGAGACATTTATTAGGCCATTGAGATTTGAGAGTTCTATTGCATATAGTGAGGTCCTGTGGGATAATGCTTGATTGTTGTTGTTGTTCAATGTGATTTTTGTATGGATAAATTTTGGTTCCAGTTTAGGGGGCGGGGTAAAGGAGTCACACTAATGTATTCTTGTTGAGTTATCTGAACTCAATATGTATTTAAGTTTCCATCTTTCTACTTGTGTATGGTTAATTTTGAAACATATGAAGGTAACACTTTTTGGGTAATTCTTACAAAAATTGTTTTCTTTGACAATTTTGTTTGTTCAATTGTCCTTTTTCTTTTCTGTTGGCCTACAACAGATATAAAGTCCTTTTTAGTTTCTTTGCCTTTCTGATCATTACTTATTGAGAGATACCTTAAAATGGTAGATATTTCATACATATATAGATACAGATATATCTCTGTGTGATTTATTTTTTAATTATAATTTATTAATTATTCTTTCTCAATTTTCATTATTTATGTATTTAAATATACTGTGCTTTTGATCCTTTCTTCATCTAGCTAATTTTTCTTTTTATTTCAGCTTTTTCCTCTTTTTGTCAGTTTGTCGTCCACGAACCTGGGGTCACTCATGTTTTAGTAACAGGAGGTGCAGGGTACATTGGCTCTCATGCTGCTCTAGCTCTACGCTTCTGAAGGATAACTATCGTGTCACCATAGTAGTATGTCTATTTATAAAATGGAATTGTTCTCTGAAAGAGCCAAATTCACAGATCAGTGTGATTACTACAAACATGGCAATTTTTCTTTATGGCAGGAAAATCTGTCACGAGGAAATTGGGGTGCTGTCAGAGTTCTTCAAGACTTATTTCCAGAACCAGGAAGGCTTCAATTTATATGCTAATTTGGGAGATGCAAAATTTGTATCCTTACACTCTTCGTTACAAAATATATTTTGGTGTCACACTTCTCCTTTTATTGGACGCTGATGTGGCGGGCAAGATAGTTGAACTTCACAGCAGGGTTTAGCCTGGGGTCTGTGCTATTCATTTCAAGCATTCCTTTGGAGAAAGGAATAGAGAAATGAGAGGGACCTCTGTTGGTCATGACTCTTCAATTATAGGGACCAATTTGATGGGGAAAGAATTATCATTCTAGTCCCTGAAAGATTGCCCCTCCACATCAGCGTCCACTATGTAAAGGTAACTTGCCACGTATGCATTCTGTTAACTTTAACTGAGTCAAGTTAACGGAGGGATCAACTTGATTGACGTTAGTATGATTCAGAGATTATTTTGTTAATTTTTGTCTTTCAGGGACTAACTTGACCGACCGCTAATCTTTCAGGGACCAAAATGACGTTTTACTCAAATATTTATATATCTATTCAATTATATTGGATTAAAAGCCGGTAGTAAATAGATCAAATGTTTAAAATTTTAAAACTAAGAGCATCTCCATCCCTGGGAGCTCTTGGACACGTGATGGACTCGGATCATCTGCAACGTTGCAGGAGCCTGCAGCAGAAATAGCTATCGAATAGCTAGGGAACAGCTACGGAAACATTCCGTAGTTATAATCAGTAGTTATTCCCTAACTATTCGGTAGCTAATCTGCTGCACCTCCGATCCGGACGCGACCCGTGTTGGGATGCTTAGCCTGTACTATAGAGTTCTTAATAGTTCCTACCTGCCGCACCTATAAAAATCGGGTAGTTGTAAGCTTATTTTTTTAATTTTCTGTATTTAATTTTTAACATTTGTTTAATAATGTTGTGGTCTAGGGTAGGAGATGTAAGTAAGGATTGGTCATAGAGTTTATTTAAGAAGTTTTTGAAAATTGTTGAAATAAAAATAAAAAGTAAATGAGTTGTTAAAAGCAATAAAAATAATATAGCAAAAAGTGAAAAATTATAAATATTGGTTTAAAAAATTTAAGAGGGGCACTCGAATGGGGATGAGCTAATTGAAGCTTCATTACACAATTTCATTTTAACATATATAACATATTTTTTATTTTATAAGTAAGTAAAAACTATATAATTACGTATTTATAAATGATATTTATTCATTATTTTTATTATTTATGTCAAATTTTATAAAAAAATTAAAAACCAATAACAATGTAATATTAAGTTTTAAAACATGCATGACCATATAATAAGAAATTTCAATCTAACGGTAAATAATTTTGGGATAAAATTATCTAATAATATATATTTACTAAATAATGCAAGTGTGATTTTGACTTACAATGATACCCCGGCCCCTCTCTCCCCCCTCTATATATATATATATGAATGATCTTTTCAAAATTACTTTATTTATACAAATTTTTCACATTAATAATTAATGCATATCATTTAATCCCTATTTTTGAGAAAAAGAAAATTTAGATCTTCACTCGTCAACTTCTCTCCCTATTCTCTAGTAAAAATCACAACTGTTCATTTTTATCTAATGATTAATATTCACAATTTCACTAGAAACTTTCAATCTCAAATTGACCAATATGAATTATTAAATCTAAATAAACAATTAGACTTTGATGTTGAGAGATGGAGAGAGGTTAGTTGGGGAGTAACTAAATTTAATAAAAGAAGATTTTAATCAACTCTATGTATTCTATTTTTTTGATTTTTGAGATGTTATTTTGAAAAGGGAGACACTCACTCACCTTATTCTCCCTCTTAATAATTTTTAATCTTTTCTTTCTTTTCTCATAAGATGGTGACCACAGGCCTTTGGGCAATCAATTGTAAGAAGAACGAGGTAACCACGTCGAACTCTCAACCAAGAGGGGTATGGGGGTCCTCAAGCTAAAAATGACAACATGCATTGTTCATTGATTGATAATAAAACTTAATCATAGGTTGCCCTGGACGATGGTCCTTGGTCACGTGGCCGACCACTCAATCACAGTCACAACTAGAGAAAAGACCCCGGGTGTCTGGTAAAAACACATCACAGTCATGTTTGCATAATTTTATAGTCATTGTTCATGTCCTGGGATTGTTGAGTATGTTGACTGCTTCATCTCATTTGTATGCTACCCTACACTGCATGTTTTCACACTCACTGGGACATAAGTCTCACAACACGTTTTGTGGAACATTTTAGATATGTAGGATGTCCAGCTGGAGCATGGGAAGGTACACTTGGGCATAGGGATGGATAATTTCCCCTATAAGTTTTATGAATTAGATAACTACTCTTTTGTATAAGAAGGAGGATAGTAAATGAGTTAGTTGTTCCTATTGTATTGTAGCCAGCTAGTGGCAATTATTGTATAACTGTATGTTTGGAAAGTTCCGCTTAAGTAAACGTTGGTTACCCAAGCTTTGCATGTGTTGTACATTTACGATATCGGTAATGTCGTGAAAATAATTTCAGAAATTTAGGAAGGTACTTCCAACAAACACTATTCCTAGATTTCCGGAATTAGGACGTTACACGCACATGCACGACCAACAATTATGATAAAAAGGGTTCCAATCCCACACAATTAGTTTCTAGTAGACAACTTTTTCAAAAAGATATGGAAGAATCCACAAGTAAGGTGCATGCAGGAAAATATGAAGTTGAACCAGTTGCTACGAAATCAATCATTCAAGGAGGAGGGGAAGTTCCAGGAAACGGGGATGAAAGCAATAAGGTGCAGGTTGATCTTGGCTCAATTCAACAAAGTATGGATAAAGTTAGACTTAATAATGAGACTGTGGAACCATCAACTAATGAGGTTACTTCTGAATCAATATCACCTCATATTGATCAATGTCCAAGTACTGGTAGGTGGTGATAGTCTAGTGGAATAATGCCCAGACAGATGTTGGTTTCTCATGAATTTAATCAAATCTTCCATTTGCAGTCAGTTACTCATCAGGGTAAGTTCCACTTGGATCATGCACCAATTCGTATTAATTATAATAAAACCCAGGTGGAGAGTCTACTTCGTAAGAAACATATTTTTCGCTTTGAAAATACCTGGCTAACTGATTCCAGGTTCACTCTTGCATGGTGAATGCGTGGAATAGACTAGGGTCTGATTATGCTGAAAGATTAGAAGCAACTTTTGAAGCCCTTACTCTATTGGATAGAGATATTGGTTCAAATAAAAGGCAACTGAATAAACTTGAAAAGGATCTGAAAGAAGCAGAATGTTGGCCTCAAACTCCTGAAAATATTAACAAACGTCAGAATGAGTTTCTGTTGCTTCAAGAGGAGATCTACTGACTACAGCGTTCCAGGGCATTATGGTTGAAGGAGGGTGACAAAAACATGGTTTTTTTCACTCAAAAGCTTCATTGAGATAAAAGTTATAGAATAAAAAGAATAAAAAAATGAAGCTGGAGATTGGGTGATTGGAGAAAAAAAATTCATCTAAAGTTATTCAAGATTCTTTGTCTAGTTATTTTGTTCCTTTAATCTGGCGGTGGAAAATGGAATGACACACTCGGTATGCTCTAAACTGAGTAAAGAAGACATTAAGCAACTTTCTAATCAGTTCATGCATGAGGATATTACAGTGGCTCTATCTCAGATGCATCCATTAAAATCTCCTGGTCCAGAGGTTTTCCAGCACTTTTTACCAAGAGTATTGGGATCTAGTTGGAAAGCAGGTGACTGACCATGCACTCCATATTCTGAATGAAGGAGGGGATCCTACAGGTATCAACAATAAATTTATTATGTTTGATTCCTAAAATCAAAAAGCATGAGAGCCCAAAGGACTTAAGACCTATAAGTTTGTATAACGTAATTATGAAAATTGTTACAAATGCATTACTAATAGCCTCAAGCCTCACCTCAATTCTAGTATTAGTGAGAATTAAAGTGTATTCATTCCGGGTAGGCAAATAACTAATAATGCTTTGGTGGCTTTTGAAGTTTTCCATTACGTGGAAAAAAGAAAAAAAAAAGGGAAAAAGTGGATCATGGCTCTAAAACTTGATATGTCCAAAGCATATGATAGGGTTGAGTGGAGTTTTTTAAAAGCAGCTTTGGAAGCAATGGACTTTACAGCATTTTTTACCAATTTAATCATAAGATGTGTCTCTACTCTCATATTCTATTCTTATAAATGGTAAAGAATGTCCAGGCTTTATTCCAAAAAAGGGACTTAAACAAGGAGACCCATCATCTCCTTATCTTTCCATTCTTTCTGTAATTTTTTTTCAGACCTAATCTCTAAAGAGGTGAATGCTAATAATCTCCATGGAATCAAAGTAGCAAGAAATGCTCCCCAAGTCTCACATCTATTTTTTGCGGATGATAGTCTTCTTTTTGCACGAGCTAATGTGGACGAAGCTGAATGTATTCTGAATATAAAATCTGTATGAAGAAGCTTCAAGACAAAGAGTAAATTTAGATAAATTGAACTTTCTTTCGGTCATAATGTTCCATTTAGTTGCAAACAATTGATCCAGGATCAGATGGGAGTGAAGATTGTAATATATCATAACAAATATCTTGGTCTACCTACCATTGTAGGCAAGTATAAGAAACAAGATTTCTCTGCTGTTAAAGACCGTGTATGGAAGAAGGTTAAGGGATGGAAGGAAAGGGTTTTATCTCGAACAGGTAAGGGTGTATTTTAAATGCCACCTAATTTTAGAGATGCATGTTATTTGTTGCAGGTGTTGGATATGATAAAAAAAAGGAAGTCTTTTGGAGTGCGTTTGATTCATTTTTTTAAGTTTTTGAAAACTATTTTACAAAAATTGTTTTTTATAAATGAAATGGTTTATTTACCACATTTTCATCACAAAAATAGAAGAACTAAAAAATAGTTTTTCAAAACATCTAAAAGTAGTTTCAGAATTTTAGTTTTTAAAAACTAAAAAACAATCATACTTTTCAAAACTGTTTTAAAAAATTGACTGTTAAACAGGTTTTTCAGTTTTCTGTTTTTAAAAACAGAAAACAATTTTTAAAAACTGTAAACAAACAGGTCTGGTGTTGGATTTCGACAAAACATAAGGGAGTATTATGGTTGTTGTGTGCATCATTTGGAGTGTGTGTTCGTCTTGAGGTAATCTGTAGGAGGCAATGAATTAATGTAGTTTTCCACTAGTTTGTTTGAATTTTGCTTTTTAGGAAACATTTTATTCTATAGTGTTGTTGTAATTAAACCTTGGAACTTTTCTTTGTACTTTTAAGCACCTGTAATTCCTTTTTTATGGTTTTGATAATAAAAAAGCACTTATATATCTATTGAAAAGCTCCTAAAAGCTAGAAGCTATAATCCAAACTAAGCTATACTGATGTATATATGAAATATTTTATTCCAATCTCATGACCTCCATATTAATAAGCAAAACAAATATCAAAGTCACATTTATATAAATAAGACTTCATATTTGGAATTAGGGGTGTAATCAGTGAGGTTTTTGAAGTCTAAGTATTAATGATATATCAATGGGTTGGACTTTGGTTCGATTTAGCTTTGGGATTTGCTTTTAGCACCCCCTTCTTGCTATTCATATCCCTCCCTCCTTTTGTTTTGCCAAACTGCCCCCATCCCCTTCTTGCATGGTTAGGTATGCCCTTCAATTTAGTGACAGAAAATTTTCATCTCTAACTTAGTATCCGTCGCTAAAAATTGAAAATTTATAAAATATGTGTGTGTGTATGTATTTCTGAAACTTTTCGGAAATTAATAATTTCCGGAAATAGAAAAAACTTGAATGAAGTGGTGGTGAGGGTGTCGAGAGGTGGAGGTGGAGGTGGCGGTGAGGTAGGGGGAGGGGTGATGGGATATTGAGAGTAGTTTGGGGAAAAAGAATTTCAAGAAGGCGTGGAAAGGGGTGTGAAGATAAAAAGGTAGGTTTTAAAAGCAACTCATTTTAGCTTTTATGGGTGGGTGGACCAACTCGAATGTGATTGACTCGGGTCATAAACTTTTTTATATATTATTCTTAAGAAAAAAAATGTTACAAACTTTTTAAAAAGTTGTAAAAATTCAGAAAAAAATATAAAAAATTAGTGGTTGGGCTCAGAACCCAAGCCTGATCTTGGAATCACGCCCTCTCATGATCACACATTTTTTGTTGTGCAAGATCGGGCTTCAGGTCGTGTCCCATTTCACTGAAATTCTCAAAGTCATTGTTTTGCTCCAATCGCCCCGATCCCATCATCGAAAGAAATGCCACACAATCACTATCCAATCTCATCAAGCTCGTCGCCGAAAATTCGTGAGTCGGGAAGGGTGATGGGATATTGAGAGTAGTTTAGGGAAAAAGAATTTCAAGAAGGGGTGGAAAGGGGTGTGGAGAGCAAAAAGGTGGGTGTTAAAAGCAACTCATTTAGCTTTTATGGGTGGTGGAAGAACTCGAATATGATTGACTCGAGTCATAAACTCTTTTATATATTATTCTTAAGAAAAAAATGTACAAAACTTTTAAAAAGTTGTAAAAATGTAAAAATTCAGAAAAAAATATAAAAATTAGTGGTTGGGCTCAGAACCCAAGCCAAATCTTAGAATCACGCCATTTCATGATCACACATTTTTGGTTGTGCAAGATCAGGCTTCAGGTCGTGTCCCCTTTCACTGAAATTCTCAAAGTCATTTGTTCTGCTCCAATCGCCTCGATCCCATCATTGAAAGAAATGCTACACAATCACTATCCAATCTTATTAAGCTCGCCGCTGAAAATTCGTGAGTCATCGTTACTTTTTATAGTGAAGAAAAGTCCTACTATTTGTACATGAACTCTGAAATTATGGCACTAGAGATATGAAATGAATTTTGTGTGTTACACAACTAGACTTCTTTTTATAATGTATATGCTTGGTTGGGGTTGGGTTTAACAATTTTAATAGAAGAGAACTTGAGACCCAAACTGAAGACAAATGAGTTTGTAAGGAAGAAATCGAACCAATTATATGAACCAAATCAAACTACAAAAAACAGTTGAATCGGGCCAAGTTGATCAGGTTTGCAAGTCAATGTTACCCACATATATACCCTTACATGGAATGAATACCTAGCTCACTATCTTGCTCTTTAAATTATAATTGTCATCTTTATGCATGCAGTCCTTCAATTGCAAATAGATTATGTACTTAAGCATATCTAAAACTAATCTCGGTGCGTCCTTGTCTATAACAGGAAGCTAAGACTCATCAAAGATAGTATTAAGTATGTAAGACAGAAACAAGCTATATTGTCCTTGCATGTGTGTCCTTGCAGTTGTAAAAAGCTTCCATGGACTTATTATTATTGGAGATAATATTATTATGATGAATTAGAAATATGCAGTTGTTTATTATAATTGAAAATAACTCTATAAGATTTATGATGAAAATGGATTAGACGCCACGTCACTTATTTGCATCTTCAAGCGAAAAGATATAATATTTCTCTATATCAGTTCTATTTTTTCATATTCACTTCTTGCACTTTATTTTCTTTTTACATTATCTTTTCTTTCCCATCAAATCATTTTTCACACACACACACACTTCATTATGGGAATTAACACTTTGTTTGGTGAAATGAGAGAAATAGGGAAGAGAGAAATGGGAAAGAGAGAAATAGAAAAGAGATAGGAGTGATTTATTGGTTGTTTGGTGTGAGAGAAATAGTACGCAGCGTGCCCTCGCCCCCTTCGTTGTTTGTGGTTTGCTGCCGTGCTCGGGGCGCGCTCGCTTTTTTCTTCTTTTTCCCTTCTCTCTCCTGCCCCCCCTGCCGCTCCTCCTTGCTTTCTCTCCCCCCCCTGCTTTTTCTTGTGCTTTTTTTTTTCCCCTCGTTTCTCGCTTTTGCGCCTGTCCCCTTCTTTTCCTCCTTTTTTCCTCCTTCCTTCCCTCCTCTTTCCCCCCCCCCCCCTCCTCTCCTGGGCTTCTTCCCCGTTTCCTTGCTCACCCCCCCCCCCCCGTTCTCTAAACTACCAAAGGACAAAATGGGTGTTGTTCTTATCGTAAGACACGAGCAAGAGGCCTGGCAATTCCGTATATGATTCTATCACCCTCAACAATGGTCTCATTTTCCCAGCCACCTTCATGCACCAAGGGCGACACTCATCTGCCACCGTTGCGCACCCCTCACACCAAACATCAGTCACGTTGTCATCCATGTCGTCGCCATCAATGACCTGCGACCTACATTGTAGCCTTTCTGTAGCGTGAAGTCATCTGGCCTCCTTGCTTCCACTCACAAGCTCACAAGCCTTTGTAGGATGTCAAGCACACAAGCCTCTGTTGGATGCCGAAAAATGAGGTGAGAAATAGGGGAGGTAAGTGATAAATATTGAGTAGAATGATGGACACCGGCCAACTTCCCTGCATTTCTCTCCTTTCTTTCACCAAATCTGTGGAGAAATTGAGAATGTGTGGGACCCACTAGCTTTTACATTTCTATCTCATTTCATCGCTATTCCAAACGAGATAAGTTTTTGACTTCTTTACTACTTCTCTTGTTTCTCTTGTATTCTCTCTCATTTCAATACAACCAAACATACGCTAAAAGTAGAGACACATGCCTCCATAAATCCAACATTTCAAAACCAACCTAACTATTTTACAAAATTAATAATGCATTAGAATTGATTGATTTTAGAATTAGACAAGCAGCTTATTAATTAGGTTGGAGAACTAAGTTCTCTGGACTAGACCATTCCTTATTCGAATTTGTATTACATTTGTTCTTTCTTAGAAAAGATGAAGTCAAATAAAAAATGGACATTAATTTGCTCATCCAACATATTTCATACTATTATTAAAAAAAAAAAGGAAATGTTTAACTTCATAAAAAAATGCATAACCAGTTGTGCATGATTCCAGATATCATAATAGAGAAATGTTGTTTGTACATGTTGTACATGTGCAAACATAGAGAGAGAAAAAGAGAAAAGAGGAAAAAGAGATAGAAATGTGAGATGTGATGGAAAAAGATAAAGAGAAAAAGTTTATTGTATGAGTTGTTGTATGTTTTTTTTTGTATGAAAAGTTATCTCATATTAATACTCAACACAATTTCTGACAATCTCTCATGTGTAGTTAAAACTCGCTCATTGGTTAAGACATTAGTTTTTTGTGAATAAATACATCTTCCATGCCAAATAGCACACGTGAAAGAAAAAATATAGATAAATAAGAAAGTGACATTCTTCTTTCTTTTTTTAAGGACAGGGGGTTTATCGTCTTCTGACGTTAATGAATGTAGCATGAAAATAAATACATAAGCATAAAACAATGTCTTTAGGTAAATTATTGCAAAACACTTTCAAAAGTTTTTCCTAGCTATTTTTATTTAAAAAATGAAAAGATCAAATTGTGCATATTATCATCGTTTAATCCTTCCGTGTTTCCCAATCTTGTCTGAAAAGTTTTGAAAAAAAAAAAATGAACGAACACAAAACACCCACCTCATGAACAAGGACTAGCTAGGTCGTTAATTAAGAGCATGTTTGGTAGAACTTCTGGAGAAATACTCTAGGTAGAAAAAATAGCATAATTTAAAGAGGTAAAATGTATTTAACTTCTCATAAGTTAAAATTAGTTACTTTTGGAGAAGTTAAGAGATAACTTTTGGATAGGTAGTCTACAAAGACTAATTTTAACTTATTGAGAAGTTAAATGCATTTGACCTCTTTGATTC
Organism: Sesbania bispinosa; assembly: GCA_026901365.1. Taxonomy (NCBI): domain Eukaryota; kingdom Viridiplantae; phylum Streptophyta; class Magnoliopsida; order Fabales; family Fabaceae; genus Sesbania; species Sesbania bispinosa. The sequence continues at coordinate 3,636,491 of QLOH01000009.1, read as the reverse complement.
ATGCTATTTTTTCACTAAAAGTACTTCTACAGAAGTCCCACCCAAACAGACTCTAATACAAGACGATAAAAAATTAAAAATATTTAACAAAAACAAAAGAAACTATTAATTATTATAAAGGCTACATAGGATATCATAATTAAAATCTAAAGTGTTATTGATGAACTGCTAAAAAAAAATGAAGGAACGAATAAATTTAATTTAATTTAAAGGTCATACTCATAATACATATGGTGATAATTCAGAAATGGCAACCACAGCAAAGGTAGAAGAAGCAAGGGTGGAGACAAGGACAACACCCTCTACCACAGAGACTATCTTGAAAACGACGGTGTCCATGATTGTCGTGTGTAGATGAAGTCGTTTCCAGCGAAACGAAGAGAACCTCCTTGGCCACAACCCTTGTTCAACCTCTTAAACGACCAGCTTGTCCTCTTCTCCATCATATATATGTGTATGATGATCGAGTTAATCAAATACTACCTCTCTTAAACTCTCAAATTTTCTTTGGTTATTTGGTCGTTTTATACACATAGGGAAAGGGAGTGTGAGGTGTTGTTTATATAATGTGTGTAGAAAAGAATGAATGATAGTAGCTAGCTAGTTAGTGCCTTGGACGCTCAACGACAAGGTTATTTGCTGGCTTTGGCTGTTTCTCTTGCTGGCCTAAGATTACACGTAAAATACCTCTTTAGTTCTGGACTGGTCCTCCTCCCACAGAGATTCGCCTCAATAATATATAAAATGATATTTTGAAATTGCCTAATAATGTTTTTCGTACTTATAAATTTGGAAGATAAAAATAATTCTTTTATATCATTAATTTATAGATTTTTATATTATAATTAAATGTTTTATAATATATTTATACAATTTTAAATATATATAAATATTTGAATCCTTTTTTAAATTCAAGTTAATTTATTAAAATTAAAATATATATATATATGTATAAAATTCAATTGTTAAAATAGAATGGATAATATTGTTAATTTTTAAAATGCGCATGCAGGTTGATCAATATATATATTCACAACTCACAACTCACAACTCATAAGCAATAAATTGTGTAGAACATCACAGTGGGAATCACAAATCACACAACTCACGACTCATAGCTATGGTTTGTCTACGGTGGACCATGGTTCACGTGGTCCAAAATGTGAAAAATATAGTAATTTAAATTCTCAATCACCAAATTTAACGCTTATTTTATAATGATTGATATTAAAATAGTTTCCAATTGCTTTTATGAAATATTACTTGAAAGTAATAAAAATTCAAATCGATATTGCCATCTAATGTAAAATTTTGCCTTTGAACTTTAAATTGATATATTTTCAACGAAATTAGCATAGGTTGTATTATAAATTCATATTTTCCCTTAAATTAAACTCAATAGTTATATAAATACTATTTAATAAAAAATAAAATTATCTATTCACCTTTTATAAGCAAAAATATATAAGTTGGACTAGGTTAACCAAATTTTATTTGGTCTACCCTAGCTAGAATCGTCCCCCGCATAATAAAATATATTCTCTCTAGCTACATCCTCGTGTTCAAGTTAAAATATTAATCATGATGGATCAGCTTTTTCAGTAATTTTTTTTAACTCAAACTAAAAATTTATTTAAGAAAAATGAATTATGTATCACTCAACCAACCAAATCAATTCATTTAATATATATGTTTTATTCAATCAAAATTTTGACGATAAAACCATGGTTAATTTGGAAGGAGAAGAAGTGGATCCACATACACATATTTTGTCCTCCAATTAAAACAATTAAAATAGTGTCATATTCGGAAGGCACTTTTTATTCTGAACTCACTAGAAGCCTGCTTCTGAACTCGCCTTTCTGTGTACTTTCCTTTAGTCTTTAGAGAGTTCACATGGGAGAGCCAAGTGTCTCTTTGTTTTAGTTTTCTCAGATTCGCTTCACTTTCATTTCTTTTAAGATTCTTTTTTGTCATCAAACGGGATCAAATATTGCGCCAAAGCTGGACTTGGTTCATTTTTCGTCCATAAAGAAAGAAAAGGAGAGGAGTGGGTATATGTTCCTTTCAAATTGCATGTCCACCAAACTTCTACCCTGAGACGATAAAAATATGTTATATATACCTCTCTTCATAATTTAAGGATTTAATTATATATTATAAGTTTTACACGGACATCTAACAGTGTATCATCACATATTTAATGAATATACGTGACAATGTTATTATAATTAAATTCAATAAATAATGATGTAATGACACACCATTGAATGTATGTGTAAAACTTTTATACTGATAAATATATATAAATTCCATAATTTAATCTCCTAAATAATTTTATATCCACTATGTCTTTCACACAAGAAAAAAAATTGAACTTTTAAGTGTAATATTTCTTAACTTTTATTTTTTAAAAAATTCATTGATTGAACTCAGACTATGGGTACTGAAGTTTTATCTATATGGATCAAACCACCAGCCAAAATTTAGAAACAAAATAAAAAATTGATACAAATAAGTCGAAAGATTGATGGCCAGTGTGAATCAGGAAAAATTAATGACGCCGTTTGCATTTTATTGGTATATATTAACAACAAATTTTTCTAAATCGTATTATTAAGAATTCACTCATCAATCAATTTCCATTTTAAAAAGAGTGCGTGTAGATATAGAAAAATAGTATTGAAAAATTATAAAATTATTAAAAATATTCAGCAACTAAAATTTCAATATTAGTAAGGGACTATTACATGGTTTCGAATTCGAACCTAAAATGCCGTTGTCTTAAATAGGTATAAAGGATACATGTTTTAAAGAGATAACAAATTACTTTCATGTTTCAATATGGGTTCATAACATTTTACCCTAAAAAATGACTGCCATATCTTTGAGACGCGTGACATTTGCTTCTTTTTAATTTGAAGTTTTACTTTAAAAAAAAATAGAATAATTATTTCAGTTATGGATAAATTAAAGTAATTTATCAATATAATTGTATAATTTATTTTATCTATGAATATTTTTATATATTTAATCATTGATTTTTATCAATAATCATTGAATTATATTTTATAAAAAAATCATTGATTTTTATATTATAATAATTATACCTTTTATTTTTTATTTTGGCTTAAATATATTTTTGGTCCCTATACTTTTGTAAATAGGTGATTTGGTCCCCCTAGTTTTAATTGCTCAATTTTGGTCCCTATACTTTGTAAATGGGTGATTTTGGTCCCCTAGTTTTAATTGCTCAATTTTAGTCTCTCTTCTTCAAAAATTGAACAAATTTAATCCTACCGTTAGCCTCCCATTAAATATTAGCAGAGTTTGCTGACATGGATTTAATTTTATGACATGTAAACTATCACATGACAAAGATTATTATTTAATTTTATCTCTTAATTTTTTTAAACGAAAAATCAGATCTTACAGATTTCAGTTCGATTTCGATTTCGATTTCATTTTAAATTTCATTTCATACCCGAATGAGATTTCAGTTCGCTTGATTGATGGCTTGAAGCATACCTGCAATTGTTTTAGTTTTGGGACTTGTATTTACTTTATTGTTTTTGAGGAAATTGAAGTGTAGTAGTGATATTTTGTTTTTTGATTTTGTTTTCTCATTGTATTAAATTATGCAGAATCTGATTTTATTTTCTGATTTTTCGTTTAAAAAAATTAAGAGATAAAATTAAATAATAATTTTTGTAATGTGATAGTTTACACGTCACAAAATTAAATCAATGTCAGCAAACTCGGCTAAATATTTAATGGGAGTCTAACGGTAGGATTAGATCTGTTCAATTTTTAAAGAAGATGGGCCAAAATTGAGCAATTAAAACTATAGGAACCAAAATCACTCATTACAAAAATATGGATCAAAATTGAGCAATTAGAGGGATCAAAATCACTCATTTACAATAATATAGGGACAAAAAAGTATTTAAGCCTTTTATTTTAAATAAATTTATCACTTTATGAAAGATAAAATCCATTTGAGACACTTGTCAGTTGTCACATTGATAAGAATGAGATAAGAGAGGAACCTCAAAAATTAAAAAAGAAAGGAGTTTTTTTTTTAGAAAAAGGAGTAAAAATATTAAAATCTGTCCACAAGGGACAAATGAATAAGGCCCAAAATGAGTGATGTGGAAACCCAAAAAGGAAATTAACTTTTACACATATTACTTTTACTTTTAATTCTATACATTTGTTTTTAAAAGAGATATACTATTTAACAAGTATTTGTACAACTTAATACAACAAACACGTGTCCCTCCTTACTCCAATTAAAAAAAACTGAAAAAATTGTTTTTCAAGTCAGAAAGCTGCCGCCCCATCAAATCATAAAAAGAGATGATTTTGAATTAAAAAAATTAAATAAAGTAATAGATTAAAAAAATAAAAAACTGCTAGATTTTAATTTTTATTTTCACGGTTCTCTTTATTCCTCATGTAATGTTCTTAAGCATCTAGTTTATAACCATATGAGATAAGATTTATAATTTCTTAACAATCCATCTATAACGTGTTAATAATCAGTTTGTAACCAAATAAGATAAATATTATAATTTGTTCATATTCACTTTATAATCACATAAAATTTTTATTGACATCAATTTGTATTCCGTATGAAGAAAGAAGGAGAACAATGAAAAAAATAAAAATCTAGTAGTTTTTTTTAATCTATTACTTTTATTTATTTTTTAATTTAAAATAATCTCTTTTTATGATTGAATGGGATGACAAGCTTTCTGATTTAAAAAGCAAATTTTTTAAAAAAATTGGAGCAAAGAGGAACACGAGTTTGTTATATTAAGGTGTACAAATACTTGTTCACAAATAGTATATCTCTTTTTAAAATAACCCCCTTGTTAATGAAAAAGGAATGAGATGTGCAAAAACAAAATACACGCAAGGAAACAAACGTAGATAGGGGGAAGAGTTGATCAGCTCACACAGTTGGGGGCTTGGGGCATAAGGACGGAAAGATATATTCACTGTGGTAGGAAAGTGGCGTGACCGGAAGTTGTGGTTGGAGGAGCGACGCTGACGCGCCATGGAATGTTGGCTAATGCCAAGGGTGAAGACAATGTGGTTCTGATCGCTAAATAGCGAATGAGAAGTGGTTGTTCTAGTTGCTTGATGCGATGGTTCAGGCGTGTTACAGGTGGTGGAAAGGAGAGCTTTGCAATGCTCTGTTAATGGATTTGTGGGTATGCAGTGAGAGTGGTGTTGGCTAAGATGGAGGATGCGGGTGGTGGTTCAATGTTGTGAAAGTTATATTGGAATTTAAGGGGAATGGAATGGTGATGCCATAATAAAAGTAAAGGCAATTTCTGGTTGAAGTTTGTATTAGTCCATGTGACTGGCATGAAGGTTCAATTCCTGGGAGGCAAGGAGATGAAGAGCGTGAGAGGGTGTATGGGAAGGGAGGGTCAAGGATTTAGGTTAAAAAGGTTATTTTATGAAATAATAATTTTTAGAGAGGGGTTGAGATGTGTGAAATTAAAAAGGATGTGCAAAAATCAACTCCCACTCAAAGTAGGGATGTCAAAAAATCCGCACCCGTGGATATCCGCCGATTATACCTGCAATGGGTACCCCGCATATTTATTAAATGGGTGGGGAACGATATTATACTACCCGCATACTCATTAAAACATATTTTTCTATTAAAATATTTTAATATTATGATTTTTTATTATTTTATGATGAGATATAATTTATTTTATATTAATTTTTGATAATATTTTTAATATAGGAACATGTAATGATATTATATAATGATTATTTATATATATATATTAGTAATTATAATTTAGTTATATAACATCTCCTCTATTTTTTTTAATAAAATTTAATTCTTAAACATTAATGGGTACCCGTAAATACCTGTGAATACCCATTACCGCATGGGTACCCGTTAATTTTAACGGGTGCCTATACGGGTAGGTACTACCGCCCCGCCCCGTTGACATCCCTGCTCAAAAGTACTCAATCACACAAACATGACCCTGCTTTTGGGGAGTTACTTTGGGCACCCTTTTTTATTATTCACGCCCCATCCTTTTTTTGAAAAATATTTTTTCCACCCCACCCCTCCCCCTCACCTACACCTCCCCCAATTTACCTCCACTTATTGCAAACCCCACCCCACTGTCACTCTACTCAATCTTTTTCCTTTTCTTCTTTTTTGGAAAATTAATTTTTGAAAAATATACTTTTAAAAATTAATTTCCGAAAGTGGAATTTTTTTTTATGAAGTTTCAGTTTTAGAAATCAAATAGAGATGTAAATTCTTCCATCTCTAGAAAATGTCACTTATTTGAATTTTTTATGAACTTTCAATATTTACAGACAATTTTTTCCATTCTAATGAGTAATGACTAAAAATTTATAAAAAAATTACTTTTAAAAATAAAAAAATTTTGGAAATTAATGCCAGGAAGTGATTTTTTTAAAGGAGTATATTTTTATTATTTAGTTTCTGGAAGTTAATTTCCAAGAATAGTTAGAGGGTATTTTTGGAAAATGAATTTTTATAAAAAGTAAGGGTTGTGAAAAGGAAGGCCCTTGCTTTTGCCAACTCCCCCACTTAGTTACGGTTTATTGGCATGCTGAGGGTAACGTGCAGTGTTGGGCTCCTGATAGTATTTTTTATGTGGGTGTTAGGAGTATCCAAAACTACATTTGAAAATATAAATGTGGTTTAAAATTCATACCAACATATTTGAGTGGTCTGAATCATAATTGCTTTTATCTTTGAATTGATGTTTGAACTAACATGATAAATTACAACTTCTATGTTGAGTTGAATTTTTTTATTGAATTTTACTACAAATTCATTTAGAATAATTAAACATGAATTTTAAGTGATATGTGATTTACTAAATTTTAGTACATACAATGCATGTGTTATTACAAGATGTAAAAATTGTTAAGTCAAGTCTATTACTTCAGTTAGTTGGTAGTTAAATATTTACTCTGCTTAGTTAGTTATTCATTTTATTGTTGGAGGAATAGACCCTCAATTTCATCCCAAAACTTATCATCTTTTTCCCCATTAGTCCCTAAACTAAATTAATTATATAAGGAGTAAATCACCACTTTAGTCCCTGAAAGTGTGGTCAACCGTCAATTTAGTTCCCGAATTGAAAAAACTGTCAATTTAGTCCCTGAAAGTGTAAAAAGTCGGTCAGATTAGTCCTTTTGCTTCACATTTTGTTAACTAACGCACAGTTACAAAAGGACTAATCTGACCGACTTTTTACACTTTCAGGGACTAAATTGACAGTTTTTTTCAATTCAGGGACTAAATTGACAGTTGACCACACTTTCAGGGACTAAAGTGGTGGTTTACTCATTATATAAGTAATCTTTGAGCTATTAAATATTGTCATATTAGTCCTCTATTTTTCATAGTATATTGTCACGTTGGTCCCTGAAAAGGACCGATTTGATGGATGCTATGAAAAATTGAGGACCACTATGTAATTAATGTAGTTTTAGGACTAATGAGGAAGGAGATGACATGTTTGAGGACCACTTATGAGGAAGAACCAATAAGTTTGTTAATCTAACAACTGATTGGAAACCCGGGATTAGGATTGATCTTACAAAACCCCAGATCCACTTTACCTTCTAGATCCGTTAATTGAGAATGATATGATCGCCTATTACCCAATCAATTAAGATTTACCAAGGGTGATCAATTCTTGATATAATAAAACAATAAGGTAAACACAATTATAAAAAGAAGACATTAATTTATAAAGGGAAAACGGGTTCAAATCAAGTTCGCAACTTAAGATCTACCATAACCCTTTGGCTAGGTAATTAGTTACTCATAATAAACATAGATCAATCAAAACTAAAAGTCCTAAAAATTCAATAACTACTAGGAAAAACTAGAAGAGAAAAACCCCTTTGATAGAATGCTTCACTCAAGAAATTTCCCCAATTCTATTGTAAAAAGCTACCGCTCTTAAAGAACGTTCTCAGATTAGAGAGAGTAGTAGAAGATGGATTCTTGAGATGATTAATAGATAATTCAAATTCTCCTCCTTAGTCATAGATGGTGTATATTATTGATTTGTTGGTTGGGATTAATAATAATTAATAGGGAAAGAGAGAGATAGGAAGTTAAACAAGGAAGCAAGCAAATACACAATTAGGATTCAGTTATGGAAGTGCCTAGGACATCTGGTTTCACTTAAGTGCTTACTTTATTTTCCCTCAATTTCCCTTATAAATTATGTCAAACTAATTGCTAATCACTTATTCTAATATTATCAATACCCAATGGTCATGCAATATTGATAATTTTCGTATTAAAACACTATCCACAATGATCATGCAAGATAATGGATTAAGAAAAGCATAAAAAACCAATAATTTTGTTAATCTAACAACTGATTGGAAACCCAGGATTAAGATTGATCATACAAAACCCCAGATCCACTTTACCTTCTAGATCCGTTAATTGAGAATGATGTGATCGCCTATTACCCAACCAACTAAGATTTACCAAGGGTGATCAATTCTTGATATAATAAAACAATAAGGTAAACACAATTATAAAAAGAAGACATTAATTTATAAAGGGAAAACGGGTTCAAATCAAGTTCGCAACTTAAGATCTACCATAACCCTTTGGCTAGGTAATTAGTTACTCATAATAAAACATAGATCAATCAAAACTAAAAGTCCTAAAAATTCAATAACTACTAGGAAAAACTAGAAGAAAAAACCCCTTTGATAGAATGCTTCACTCCAGAAATTTCCCAAATTCTATTGTAAAAAGCTAACGCTCTTGAAGAACGTTCTCAAATTAGATAAAATAGTAGAAGATGGATTCTTGAGATGATTAATAGATAATTCAAATTCTCCTCCTTAGTCATAGATGGTGTATATTATTTGATTTGTTGGTTGGGATTAATAATAATTAAGTAGGGAAAGAGAGAGATAGGACGTTAAACAAGGAAGCAAGCAAATACACAATTAGGATTCAGTTATGGAAGTGCCTAGGACATCTGGTTTCACTTAAGCGCTTACTATATTTTCCCTCAATATCCCTTATAAATTATGTCAAAATAATTGCTAATCACTTATTCTAATATTATCAATACCCAGTGGTCATGCAATATTGATAATCTTCGTATTAAAACACTATCCACAATGATCATGCAAGATAATGGATTAAGAAAGCATAAAGAACCAATAAGTTTGTTAATCTAACAACTGATTGGAAACCCAGGATTAAGATTGATCCTACAAAACCCCAGATCCACTTTACCTTCTAGATCCGTTAATTGAGAATGATACGATCGCCTATTACCCAACCAACTAAGATTTACCAAGGGTGATCAATTCTTGATATAATAAAACAATAAGGTAAACACAATTATAAAAAGAAGACATTAATTTATAAAGGGAAAACGAGTTCAAATCAAGTTCGCAACTTAAGATCTACCATAACCCTTTGGCTAGGTAATTAGTTACTCATAATAAAACATAGATCAATCAAACTAAAAGTCCTAAAAATTCAATAACTACTAGGAAAAACTAGAAGAGAAAAACCCCTTTGATAGAATGCTTCACTCCATAAATTTCCCAAATTCTATTATAAAAAATTACCGCTCTCAAAGAACGTTTCAGATTAGAGAAAGTAGTAGAAGATGGATTCTTGAGATGATTAATAGATAATTCAAATTCTCCTACTTAAGTATTACTAATATAATTATTTTTCTACATTTTATATCATTATAGTATGTATAATTCAATATTTTTAAAATCAAATCCATTATTGAATTAATTGAAAAATATATTTATTGTGTATGTGTTGAATTATGTTTAAATTGATATTAGTTAAAAGTATATAAATATTTATTTAATATATTAACTAATAAATAAGCATAATAATAAACATAAAATTTATCATAATAATTAAGTAACAAGATGGTATATTAGAGCATAATATATATAATTTATAAGTTTATAAATATATAATATTAATTGTAATAGAAAGTGAGAAAGAGTTCATTATTTCTCACATGTTGTTTCAATATATACAAAACGATGCACATATATAATGAATAACAGTTTTTGCAAAGTGGTCCGAAGGGGACATGGGATCAATTCTCCCTAGGAATTCCTTGAATTTGGATTGGGTGCAATCACAAATTGACGCATTCACCATAGTCATTAAACGGTAGCCGTCCGATGGAGATCAGACGGTTCAAATACCGAGATGAGTTTTAAATCCGATTTACTCATCTAGACATCGGACGACTACCATTTGATGAATGCGTTGAATGCGTGATTTTGTGAATGCAGAGAATCCGAATCCGACTTCCTCCCTCTTATTTTTTTTTAATAAGAAGCACACTAGTATTGTGTTGACTTGGGCCAAGGCGACTCTCATCGGAATGATTGGTTTACAGTCGGTTTAACCACACGGGCACTGGTTCTATAACATAACCAATCCAAAACTGTGATTGGACTGGTCATGGTTTTTGTCGGACTGGCCAATCCGGTCCAATTTTTATAACACTTAAAAGAATGTTTTGATTCTTTTTATCTTCTTACATTCCTTTGAAGACAAATTTTTTAAGAGTGTACAAGTTTTTAGAATTAAAAAATTGAAATAAGTAAGAACACTAATTTGATTTTAGATGTTTATTTTAATTTTTTTTTTTTTAGTTTTGCATTTTTGCTACTTAGCCAACTTAAAATATGTGAAATTTTAACATGGTTTTAGGTTAACGTGAATGTACCATATGATTGGTCATAAAATTAATTTATTCATACATGACATTCAAACTATGTATTTTTATTATTAATTAACTTCAAGATAGAAGTCGATGTTAGAACAAAATTTGTGTTTTAGGAATATGTATCCAATGATTGAATCAACCTACTTAGGAGTTTGGAAAGTAATAAATAAATCCATTTAATAAGATTTTGAAATTTGTTTATTTTAAATTTTTAATTATCTCACTTTTAATTAATTTTAAGTTTTTTAACAATCACATGATAAATTGGATCCAATGTCACTTTCTAAAGCTATTGATTTTATTTTGGGAAAGATTTCAGTTCTTAACATCAAGTTGTAACTAAATTACAATAAATCAAATCAAATTTTAAGAATGCATAGAAGAAAAATTCCATTATAGAAGAAGTTTGAAGGGAAAAAAGGGAAAAAAGCAACTTATATAGTGTAACGAAGTAGGAACTACTACTATTAAGTTATTAACTTCCCTGAGAACTGATGTTTCTCTCTCCTATACACGTGTGTATCTCTGTGACCCCCCATTCCATGCCACGTGGCTCTCTCACCGTTTCCATCTCCTTCTCCTCTCTCTGTTCTCTGTCTCCCAAACTCACACAACACACTTTGAAGTTTGAACCTTTCTCCATATCCATCCCTAACAGTAACACCCTTTTCCTCGTTCTTTTCTTTTTCATGATGCAACATCACAATTGATCCTTTCTCTCTCTCTTTCTCTACAAACAAACTCACTCAGCAACTAACAAACTAAACACAATTTCATTTTCATTTTCATTTCACTTTAAGCCACCATGTAACAGAAAAAACGTCCCCATTTCATTCAGTTACTGTGCTTTCATAACACTGTGTCCAAAATTTTACTTTCAAACAACACTGCATTCTTTAAACACAAACACACACACACACACAAAACATTTTTTTATTTCTTTCTTTCATTTCTTGAGAAAGTTGTGATGGCTGGCAATGAATGGATCAATGGGTACCTGGAGGCCATATTGTCCACTGGGGCTTCCACCATTGAAGAGCAAATGCCTGCACCTGTGACTCTAAGAGATGGAGGCCATTTCAATCCAACAAAGTACTTTGTGGAAGAGGTGGTGACAAGCGTTGATGAGTCTGATTTGTACCGAACTTGGATCAAGGTGGTTGCCACACGCAATAGCAGGGAGAGAAGTTCAAGGTTGGAGAACATGTGCTGGCGCATTTGGCATCTTACCCGCAAGAAGAAGCAGGTTAGTTTCACCCTCTTTTGCTTTGATCATGCATGGAATTCTAAAATTTCATTATGCATGAAACCATTTGGATATGGAAATTAATCATGACATGATTCAATAAATCAATGCCAATATTAAATCAAATACACAATATCGTTGATTTTCTCCAAAGATTTCAAGTAATTTTAATTGAAAGTAGAGATTTTTGTCATATGTATATGTGTACAATAAGTTCACACTGTCCATTTCTTTGAATATTCAATCCAGTTTATTTATCTTGGCTATGCTACATTTATGAATAATTAGCATTTAGCAATGATTGTTGTTATTATTTTCCATTTCAAGATAGGGAAGGAAATTAAGTTTTACTTTTTCTTGCAAGGATGGTTCAAACTGTTATATTTTGTTAATATTTAGTCACCAAACATTCATTATTAAACTTGGTCCTTCATCTACCAACATGTATTGGTCCGAGTGGAAGGGGCTCGGGTCCCTTAAGCATGTGGTCCTGGGTTCGATCCTTGGATTCATGTGTATGGAAAAAATACTGTTGGGAGGGGTCCCCGCTTTGCGGCTGACAGTACCCCGAGAGATTAGTCTCTTACCTACCGGGTGGGAGGATACTCTGGGAAACCAAAAAAAAACTTGGTCCTTCATCTTCATGCAACAACTTTGGGGGAACTAATGGTCACACTTTGTGTAGTTGGAATGGGAAGAAGTCCAGAGGTTGACAAGTAGAAGATGGGAGAGAGAACAAGTACGCAGGGATGCAACAGAGGACATGTCTGAAGACTTGTCAGAAGGAGAAAAAGGTGATAATGTTGGGGAGATAGTGCAAAGTGATACCCCAAGAAAAAATTTGCAACGTCAGATTTCTAATGTTGAAGTATGGTCTGATGACAAAAAGGAAAAGAAGCTTTATATTGTCCTCCTAAGGTATACTATTCAAACACCCTAGAATTGACATCTCTGCTAATAAATTGTCTAGACAAATTTCTTAGGTTGTGCCTATGTGACAAGGATTACTAATTAGCAATTAATCATAGTGGTAGATAAATTACTATAATAAACCTTGTACTTTTATTCCATAGTTTGCATGGATTGGTTCGAGGAGAAAACATGGAGCTTGGTAGGGATTCTGATACTGGAGGACAGGTACTTGACATTCTTACATGTATAATATTCAAATTTACAATAGAATTGCTTTTGCCTGTCCCATTGTAATGGTTGAAGAACCATGTTTTCAGATTAAATATGTGGTAGAGCTTGCTCGTGCACTTGCAAAAATGCCTGGAGTATACAGAGTTGATTTGTTTACACGCCAAATCTCATCTCCTGAAGTTGATTGGAGCTATGGAGAACCTACAGAAATGCTAACAGCAGGTGCAGATGATGATGATAACATTGGGGAGAGCAGTGGTGCATATATAATAAGAATACCCTTTGGTCCACGTGATAAATACCTTCGGAAAGAACTTCTTTGGCCTTATATTCATGAATTTGTTGATGGAGCATTAGCCCATATTCTCAATATGTCAAAAGCATTGGGTGAACAAGTTGGTGGGGGTAAACCTGTGTGGCCATATGTAATCCATGGACATTATGCTGATTCTGGAGATAGTGCTGCTATTCTTTCAGGTGCTTTAAATGTACCAATGGTGCTCACAGGTCATTCACTTGGAAGAAATAAGCTTGAACAACTTCTTAAGCAGGGACGCCAATCCACGGAGGATATCAATTCAACATATAAGATGATGAGGAGGATAGAAGCAGAAGAACTTTCCCTAGATGCTGCAGAACTTGTTATCACTAGTACCAAACAAGAAATTGAGGAGCAGTGGGGACTTTATGATGGATTTGATGTCAAGCTTGAGAAAGTATTGCGTGCTCGTGCTAGACGATGGTGTCAACTGTCATGGTCGATACATGCCAAGGATGGCGGTAATATGTTATTAACTTGTGTTACTTGTAGGAGAGTAAATGTTCAAATTCAAGTTATTTTAGCTATACTCAACTCCACCAACTAATCTCTTATTTAATAATTTGGTGAAACTTCCTTTGGTAATGGCAACAACCTATGAGGTGCCAACTTCCTTACCAGATGAATATGCTGACTATTTGTTAAATAGTCTAGAGCATGTTTGGTTTAGCGTTGAAACGTGGTAAACTCACGTTTCTGACACTAGAAATAATTGCGTTGGGGAATCTAAACTTGAGTTTGGTCAGTTTCAATGCTTAGTGTATGTTTGTGAGTTTAGAGAGGAGGGAAATGGAAGGATTGGAGGGAGAAGGGAGGGGGAGAAGAGGAGGGAAAAGCTTTGTAAAATACTCAAACTCACAAACACAAAGGGGGGAATGACTTCCAATAAACCCTTCCCTTCCCTTCCTTTCCTTCCAAAATTCAATTCCCAAATATACCCTTAGTGAAGTACTAATGGTTCAAACTTTAAGCAGGTTATCACACCTGGAATGGACTTCAGCAATGTTGTCATCCAAGAAGATTGCCCTGAAGTTGATGGAGAGCTTGTTCAGCTAGCTGCTGGTGTTGAAGGGTCTTCACCAAAAGCAATGCCTCCGATTTGGTCAGAAGTGAGTAACTAATATGCCTAAGTATATTGCACATTAATTATTGTTGCTGGATTGCAACTAATAACTTTGTGCAGGTGATGCGTTTTTTTACAAATCCTCACAAACCTGTGATCTTGGCCTTGTCAAGGCCAGATCCAAAGAAGAACATAACCACTCTTTTAAAAGCATTTGGAGAAAGTCGTACCTTAAGAGAACTTGCTAATCTTGTAAGTTGACTTAACTCTGCTGCATGTCTTCTCAGTGGAAATTTTTGTTATGTACTTTTAGAAGGGCTAATACATTTTCAAACAGATGCTTATAATGGGAAACAGGGATGACATAGATGAGATGTCTTCTGGGAATGCCAATATGCTCACAACAGTGTTGAAAATGATCGATAAGTATGACCTATATGGGCAAGTGGCATACCCTAAACATCACAAGCAATCTGATGTTCCAGAGATATACCGATTTGCTGCAAAAACAAAGGTATACACACACACATATTTAAGTTTAATAGTTTACTATGTATAGAACTAACTTCTTATATTTTAACTAATAATTTGAATTTTCTGTCAGGGTGTTTTCATAAATCCTGCTTTAGTAGAGCCTTTGGTCTTACTTTAATTGAGGTACATTTGACTGACTAGCTACTTTGGTGATATTCTTCTCATTTTAATGTTTAAATGATCTCTTTTTGTCTCTAAATATGTTGTTCATGGTCACACAGGCAGCAGCACATGGGCTTCCAATGGTGGCCACTAAAAATGGGGGGCCAGTAGACATTAATCGGGTAAATGAAGAATTTACCTTTATATTAGTGTACTATTTTCTAAGATAGGATTGAAAAACATAAAATTCACAGTTAAATGGAATAATATCTTGTCTCAAAGGGTGGTTATAAATAAAGTCCAAATTTTGTCTTATTATGTCTTGTTTTGATGTGTTAGGCCCTTAACAATGGTTTGCTAGTGGACCCTCATGATCAGCAAGCAATTACTGATGCATTGCTCAAGTTGTTGTCAGAGAAAACCTGTGGCATGAATGCAGGAAGAATGGTTGGAAGAATATACACCTTTTCTCATGGCCTGAGCACTGTCGTACTTATTTGACTAGAGTGGCAACCTGCCGGATGAGGCATCCACAATGGCAAACTGATACTCCAGGGGATGATATAACTGCAGGAGAGTCTTTTAATGATTCACTTATGGATGTGCAAGACATGTCCCTTAGGCTCTCAATTGATGGTGACTTGGCTGCAACAAGTGGTGGGCCTGAGATGCAAGACCAAGTGAAGAGGGTACTGAGTAGGATGAGGAAGTCAGGTTCTGGTGGTTTGAATGACACTGATGGTGGGAATAAGTTGCCTGAAAATGTAACTGGAAAATATCCTTTATTGAGGAGAAGGCGTAGGTTGATTGTTATAGCACTTGATTTCTATGACAATAATGGAGCTCCTGATAAGAAGATGACTCAGATAGTGCAAAGGATCATTAAAGCTGTTCAATTAGACCCTCAAACTGCAAGAGTTTCAGGATTTGCTTTATCAACAGCTATGCCAATGCTAGAATTAGTAGAGTTCCTTAAATCAGGCAACATTCAAGTAAATGATTTTGATGCTTTAATTTGCAGTAGTGGGAGTGAAGTTTACTATCCTGGTACTTATATGGAAGATGGAAAGCTTTCTGCTGATCCAGATTATGCAGCACATATTGACTATCGTTGGGGTTGTGAAGGCCTAAAGAAAACCATTTGGAATCTTATGAACACTAATGAAGGTGGACAAAAGTCTTCCAGCCCCATTGAGGAAGATGTAAAATCAACTAATGCCCATTGCATCTCATACAGAATAAAGGATCTTAATAAGGTGTGAGAAATTTAACTTTTGTATTTGCATAGCATATTGACAACCAGCAAATCATCCTGGAAATTTTGTTTTCCCAGGCAAAGAGAGTTGATGACTTGAGACAGAAGCTCAGGATGCGAGGCCTACGTTGTCATCCTATGTACTGCAGGGGGTCGTCTAGGATGCAAATTATTCCACTCCTTGCATCTAGAGCACAGGCACTCAGGTAATAATTCATACTCTTGATTTAGTAGTAAAGGTCATGGGCCCAATTTGGATACAACTTCTGCAGAAGAATTTCTAGAGGAAAAAAATAGAATGAATCAATGAGATAAGATGAATTTAACTTCTCCATAAGTTGGAATTAGTTACTTATGGAGAAGTTAAATAGGAGAGCTTATGGAGAAGTTTGACTACAAAGACTAGTTTTTACTTATGGAGAAGTTGAATTCATTTGAACTCTTTGATTTATTCTCTTTTTTTTCCTCTATAAGTTCTTCTCCAGAAGTTGTATCCAAACTGGGCCTTGTTTTATCAAAGAAGGTAGAAATCAAGTTGGATATAAGTAGTTTTAAGGTTCAACTTATAGTTCCCTATCTTTAATGTGGACCAGTGCACTGTGTGTGCATATCTTATAATTGTAATCAGGGTAGGCCCAAGGGTAGGGCTGCTCAAGCCTTTGCTTTAGGCCCCCGATTGTTAGTAACATCCTTTATACAAAAAATTAAAAATATTATTATAATTAGGCCAAATTCGTTAGTTTAGAAATTGATTTTCCTCCTCAAAGGTTGATGATTCAATCCTTGCTAAATAAATTTTAACTTTTAAGGTCTCTTTCTTTCACCTCGTGTATTTAAAAAGGCCCTAAAATAAATGTTTGCTTGAGGCCTCACTACATGTTGGGCCGGCTCTGATTGTAATCAATGCTTAATATTCGATAATTAATTGTTTACTATTTACTTATGCTAGGTATCTTTTTGTCCGTTGGAGACTGAATGTTGCAAACATGTATGTCATTCTTGGAGAAACCGGGGACACTGATTATGAGGAATTGATTTCTGGAACTCACAAGACCATAATCATGAAGGGTGTGGTGTCTAAGGGTTCAGAAGAAATGCTTAGAAGTCCAGGAAGCTACCATAGAGATGATGTTGTGCCAAGTGAGAGTCCTCTCGTTACATATATTAGTGAAATAACTGAGGACAAGATTGCTAATGCTTTGAAGGAACTATCGCGAGTTATGTGAAGTGATAAAGTAAACTGCTAAGTGCATTTTTCTTCTTTTCTATTTTTCCTTAAAAAACACAAGTAGTACTAATGCATTTACATTTACGGATCACAAAATGAAAATTGGATGTAATTCTCTGCAATTATGAAGCATGAAATCTAGCAATAATTATATATGGCCTACTTTTTTGTTACAAAATGCCTTTTGTTGTTGGAACTAATAAAAGAACTAGAGTTTTTGACCCGCGCAATTGGTGTTTAATTTTAAATTAAATCTAATAATGATATGTTATGTATCTGTTTGATTTTCAGTTGGGAACCGTTAGAATCAATTATGTGGAATTGATTTTAAATCATTTTTGTTCAACGTGTTTCGCCAATCGTGCATCATTCATTTTTTTTTTGCCATTAATTCTATAAATATATAAAAATCAATCGTACCAAATTGTAAACCAAATGTACCCTATAAGACTAAAAGGAGTGCATGAGTTTAGCATTGGAGATGTCTCTTCCTATGATGATTGGATTGTGGAGGAAGAAGACAATGAAAATTAAAGGGTGCCTTTAAATGATCCAAATAAAAAAATAAATAACCTGACACTTTAATGAACTAAATTATATATTAACTTTTCATTAAACTAAATGAGTTTAATGGAAGAACTAATAAATAAACAATTTTAAACTTTCAGGATTAATTTACACACGAATAAATTTTCATGAACTAAAAATAAACAACTTAACACTATCAACAACTAATTTGTATATTAACTCATTTTATATGTACCAAAAAAAGTTATTTTTATTTTATACAAATCTGATTTTGCGGAAACTTAGTACAAATCAACCTGCAGATTATTCTGGGATTGTTGGGGAATATAGCACACTGTCACTATGTCTGCATTCCAATCCATACCATAAACCCTTTTTCCTTTGCACGTGCTTTCCGTAAATTCTTTTGAAAACAATGATTGATAGCAACTCCAAACTCCAAAGCTCAGCTTCCTTGCTGTGTAAGAATTAGCATTTCGTCAATCACAGTTCCAAAGACCCACTTTTCTCATAAAAAAAAAGTAGTGTGATGTGTGAGCCTTCAATTCATCTCTGGTTTGTTCCTTTGTTTATCACCAAAAGAAAAAGCACTCAGCAAAAAGGAGCAGCAGCACTCTCTGTTCCCTCCTTTTTCTTTATTGTATGTTTTTTCCTTGCTATCAGAGCAATTCCAAAACCTCTCTCCCAATCAAAGTATCAATCTTTTTGGCTTCTTCTCCTCCCCCATTACAAAAAGATGATAACTTTAGCTTCCCCTACTCTTCACTCAAATCCCAAGAGCTTTGGTGCGTTCTGGGTGAAGAACATTGAGGAAGCAACCTTAACATTGCATTGGTGGTGGTGGCGGTTGTGGTGGTGGTGGCAGGGACATGGCCAGCACCAGTGGCACAAAGGGTCCTTATGAGATGGCCCGTCAGCCATCAAAGAGGATGATAAGGGCACCTACCAGGACTGTGGAGTTGCCAAATGAGGAGAATATGATGGACAGTGAAATTGTACCTTCCTCCCTTGCTGTCCTTGTGCCAATTCTCAGAGCAGCCCTTGAGATTGAGGAGGAGAATCCCAGAGTTGCCTATCTTTGTGAGTATTTTTCAATGGTTTTTGATAATTTTTTTTATTAATCATTGCAAAGTGTTGTATTGTAACTTGTAAGTGGTAGAATCATAGGGTATGTTCATCAGGAATGGTTTGATTGGTTTCTCGTAGTATGAGTATGGTGAGCATGGAAGTGAAGGTATTAAAAGGGTATATGCTATGAGGATTTCCTTGGCTGTTTTGTGCAAATTTTTTAATGAATAAATTTTATTTTAGAAGAGAAGAGTGAAGTTAAGGCTGAGGTATCCTAATTAAGAGTTGCAAAAACAAAAATGAACAACCAAGGAGAAAACACTTAGATGTCTAAAGATTTGTATCACATGTTATTGCATGATAATGATTTTCTTTGGGGAGGATAAAAGAAGAAATATTTTATGAGGGGGAAGAAAAAAAGAGATTAGAAGAAGAGGTGGATAAGATATCCTGCTTAAAAAAGAAGAGGTTCCTTTGTCATTTCTTTCAAAGCCACTGAATTTGATCAAAAGAAACTGATCCAAATTGAGAGAGCACATCCAGCACTCACCTCACACATTAAATAATTTTAAGGATTTAGCTGCAGGGCAATATGAAAGCAAGTGGGTAACTGCATCTCTGAATTTCCAATAGATCATTAGTGCTACTGCTCATCTTGTTGAGAAACACTGTACAAATGAAAAACAAAATTTGGTGGGGACTGGGGAGCTTTGTGATCACTGACCCCTATTGGACTTTGGAAAAGAGATATGTAATAGAAAGGAATACTTGTATAAACAAGCTTAAGTATATGACTGTCTAAAAGAGTAAAAAAGAAGAACGAAAAAGAAAAGAAGCACACTTCCAAATATCCAAGTTGTTGGATATCTTTTGAACAAGATCCTAGAAAGAAATATCTGATATATTAACACTGAACTGAATAACCAAACAAGTAAGAGTCCCCTTCAAAATTTGAAAAACAGTTAAGGATTATGAGTTGAGTTTTTCAGAAATTTAAAACTTTCCAATCTCTCTACTCTACGTTCTTCCCTCAACTCTTTATACCATAAAAGGTGATGAAAGAGTGGTAGAAAATCCACATGTTCTTAAAATGAAAGGGTGTGTGGAGCCTCACTTTATTGTACAGGACCAACCCCAAAAAGAATGTGGGTAGTAATCAATGATGGAATGTGATAAAGTCTCTTACAGGGGATCAGGAAAGAATCTTCTCAAGTTAATAAGGAAAAAGAAATGAAGAAACAAACAAAATGGCCAAATAATCATTCAATGAAAAGCATGCAGTTAACAAAAGAAAGCAAGCAGTTGACGCTTAAAATTAAATTATTAATGAATATAAAAATTACTGAATTTCAATTAAGCAAAAACTATGAAGTTAAAAAAGCGTCCATCTGTATACAGTGACTCATTGAAACTCATACAGTGGAAGCTTACAGGCAAGGCAAGTTGTTTAACACTTTAACCACCAGTTTTGTCCTTACCTGTCAATCACATACTGATATTTCTCCTTTTAACAAATTGGCCGTGTTTGTTTAAGGGCTTTGACTAATCTTAATACATATAGAATCATGTAAAAGAATGTTAGTGTGAGAGTAGTCATGGATACTGGAGCTTTCAAACTTCTAAGTGGCATCCTAATCAGCTTTCTGCCTTTGCTTAAGAGAGTCAATTTATTGATTATGGAAAGTGGTAGTATGGGCAATAGTAGTCAACCTTGTGTCACTTGGTGGTGCATAAAAAACCCTAGCCGATTTTTTGCAACATGTAGATTAGCAACTCTGAGTCTGTAAGTATCCTTGCTTCTAGATATTCAGATAAGGTAAGCATCATGCTTGTCAATATATAGGTCATGTGAATAGACTTTGTTTGAGCCTTTTTGTGTTTGTCATGAATGGAACAATTGACACATATTATCTAGTTTGATCTTTCTTTCTATCTTAATGAAATTCAGTTTCTAACAGAAAAGGAAAATTTTATAATAATTATTCTCTCTTGTTGAGGTGTTTTGCTCTTACGTCAATGGGTATTCCTTATCCTCCCAATTCTTTATAATTTTTTCTCTTCCTCGGTGAATTTCTTGTTTTATATATAAAAGAACTCTTATCAGGACACTAAATACGTTAATGCTTTTATTGCTAATTTTGTTACTAGGACAGTTTATGCATTTCTAGGAACTCTGGTTGCAGAATTGTTACTCTGACAGCAAACACAAGCTCAAAGTAAACATCTAAAGAAGAGAAATGAAAAAAAAAAAAAAATGGAAAATTCCATCGCCATGTCAAAGATGTTTTTAACGTATATTTGCAGAAGCATATATGATACTAATGAGTTTTCTTTGTTTGTTTAATTAGGTCGCTTTCATGCATTTGAGAAGGCTCATACAATGGATCCAACATCAAGTGGGCGTGGTGTTCGTCAGTTCAAGACTTACCTGTTGCACAAACTCGAAAGGGTACACTGGCTAATTTTATTTTCTTGTGATTCTTTAAGATTTTGAAGGTAGTATTTTGTTCCTTCTCATTGGTGTCTATGAGCTGGTAATGATGGGTGTCCTGTGGATTCATATCTTAAATATAAATCTCATCCTGATACTATTTTCTCCTTTTCATTTTACTAAAAATGTTAAAATTAGACAATGACTATATTGGGGCCATGGATTGATCATTTATGAATGAATACTAGTCATTTCTTAATTGCTATCAAGAAAAGACCCTAGTAGTTGAATTGATATATTAAACATTTTAAAAAATTTCCTTGTTGCAGGAAGGGGAGCTTACAGAAAAACTTGCTAAAAGAAGTGATGCTAGGGAGCTGCAGACCTATTACCAAACATTCTATGAGAAGAGAATCCGGGATGGTGAATTTACACTAAAACCGTGAGGCTTGATCTTAAACTTTGCAACTTCTGTGAATCATGTGGTTTATGACATCTTATTCTTCTGAATGTTGCTCTTGTAGGGAGGATATAATTAAGAATGTTCAGATTGCCACTGTGTTGTATGAAGTGCTGAAGACTATGGTAGCTCCACAAAGTATTGAGGAGAAGGTCTGTTTTGCTTTATTAGGTTACCATGGCTAAAGAGGGATGTTAGCAACACACCCTGTAAAACACTCTTTTCATCACACCCTTTATTAATTAGTGAAATTCATGTGGGGCCCACATGGACTTTACATAATAAAGTGTGCATTGAAAAGAGTATGTTGCTAGTATTTCTCCATGACTAAAGTTTGTATAATACTTTGAAACATAGTAGGGATATGTACTGAGAATGTTATTCTATTGCCAGACAAAAAGATATGCTGAAGATGTAGAGAAAAAGAGAGGACAATATGAGCACTATAATATCCTTCCATTATATGCTGTTGGTGTTAAGCCAGCAATCATGGAACTTCCTGAGGTTTGTATGTCTGGGATACATGCCTTGTTAAGTTTTTCTATAATCATCCTGAAATTTAACTTTATTTGTTTTTTCCCCTCTTTTCCTTGCAATTATAGATCAAAGCAGCAATTGCTGCTTTATGTAAGGTGGATAATCTTCCAATGCCCATCTTTCGTTCACGACCTGGTGCCTCTAATGATGATTCTACAATGCCTATGGAGAGGGTTAAAAATGTGAATGATATACTTGATTGGATTTCCTCAATTTTTGGGTTTCAGGTAGTGAATATTCTGTTTTATTTCCTAATTTCACTTCTGTTGGAAGTTGTTCTGATTACAAATGTTGACAAAAATTAGGACAAACACTTACTATTAACCCATACAAGTTGGGTTTTAGGTTTCAGATGGTGGTGGATGAATTGATGTAGAATGGACACATGATTGGATTGTGATAGTACCAGAATGAAGTTGTTGTTTTTAATTTTTTTAATAAAAGGAAATCAATTTTTTATAGGCTAGGGTTAGTTTGTGGATTGAAGGTTTGACTGAACTTATTTTAGCATTAGGCCAGTCTGCAAGTGACAAGTTGTTGATTAAGGATAAAATTGGGAATGTTTCAAAGCTGTGAATTGTACCTTCAAATTAGGTTGAAATTTGTGAAGGGTTCTCAAACAAAGAACTTTTTATGTTATCTGGTAATGAGAATAGATCTGAGCAACACTTAAAGCATAATGAATAATGAAATCATTTGCAGGTTTGTGTGCTTGTGGATGGAGAAAAATGCTAGTGTTTTTTAGTAGAGATATCTTCCTTGAGCCTTCTATGGCATAGGCTTTTTAGCTACAGGCCTGACAGATGAACAATTTAATGTTGTTTTTTCCCCGCTTCCTTGTAGTTGTAGGTTCAAAGCTTTACTTCTTTGATAGGATTTTGTTTGATGAATTTATAAAGAAATTGGAGAGCTCTATGAGTTGATGGGCCTTTTCTCTTCCTTCTTTATCTCATATTTTCATTTGTTTTGACTCTTTCGAGGTTGTTCTAGGAGTATTTCTTATCCTATTTTTTCATACTTCTCTTCTTTCTATTACTCATTTCCTCTTTTAAAATAACAATACAATCCCAATTAGTGTCATATAAAAACTGACAAAATACATGGGAAGAAATTTTTACTTAAATTTGTTGGAAATTACATACAATTGAATTAGTTATTTTTGGAATTAGTTTCAAGTGACATTGGAAACACAGGATCTTGGAGTCAACACATTAGTAAGTAAGTAACTAGTTCCAAGACAGCATTAAACCTTGGCTTCCTAGGAAATGTTTTCAGCTCATTTATTTTTCCTGTAAGGGTGAAATATGTTTTTGGTTCTTGTAAAATAAGTGAGTTTTGATTTTTGTCCTTGTAATTGTTTTTTCCATTTGCATCCTTCCAAAATCTTGAATTTTGAAAAACGTCATTGCTAGTAATGCGACAAGTCAAAAAATTGCCACATAACAGAGACCAATATCTGCTTAGCAATTTTTTAGCTTTCCACGTCACCAACAAAGATGTTTTTAAAAATTTATATTTTGGAAGGATGCAAATGAAAAAAATATTTTACAAATTCAAAGACCAATTTTACGCCTTGTAAATAGCAGATTATAATGTATATATAAACCTTCAATTAACTCATGCAATTTAGTAAATAATATCTTCATGATTTATGAAGGAAAACCATCAAGAAGGATTATGATTTAAATGACTTGTCTTTGGACATGATTTATGATAGGACATTATGGTATCATTTGATCCATGTAGCCGACCCCACCTAATAAGAAAAGATTCTGGTTGTTTCTGTTCTTGTATGCTTCAAAGTTGTGAATTTAATCTCTCTTTTGTATCAAAATTATACTTTTCGATTTTTATTATTACTTGCCAATGAAAAAAACAACTATATATATTTGTCATGCACATTTCTGGTGAATAATCTGATTTAATATTTTTGTCTATTTTGGGAAACAAAGAAAGGAAATGTGGCAAATCAAAGGGAGCACCTTATCTTATTACTTGCCAACATAGATATAAGGAATAGGGCTGAATCTTATGAGGTATCCTATTATTTCCTGCATAAAGTTTCTGTTTTCAATTTTTTTTTCATATTTAATAGACAGAGTAAAGCCCAATTTCAATTTTGTAATTACACTTCTACTTATATTGAAAACTAAAGAGAAGCTCATTGCAGCTCCGTGAAGAAACTGTAGAAAAGTTGATGGCAACAAATTTCAAAAATTATGAGTCATGGTGTCATTATGTTCGTTGTAAATCCCATCTTAGGTAATTGAATGTTTTACTGTGAGATAATAAAAGCCAAGGATTTGTATCCTAAATTACACTTAATATAATGTTTATATGATAACAAGAGCTCTTTGATTCATTTTGGTTTTTTTTTTAACAATTATTAGGTTTCCAGATGAACTTGACAGACAACAGTTACAACTGATTTACATTGCACTTTATCTTTTAATATGGGGAGAAGCTTCAAATATTCGCTTTATGCCTGAATGCCTTTGCTATATTTTCCATCATGTAAGTTTTCTATAACCATTTGTCAAACATTATTAATGTCATTACATTCATTCTTTTGCTGTGCCTGAGTCTATCATCTTAAGCCTATGCTCTTATACTTGTAAGTCGTAACAAACTTATGATTCATCATGTTAAGAAAAATGTTTCTTGTGATATTTATTTCAAATTATCATTATACTGTAATTCTCACCACTATCAGTAACATTACATGTGTTTTTGCTTCCATTTTAACTATTTTGTTATCAATATCTTTAATATCTTCTATCATTTTTCTTAGAGAGAAGGACATCATTGGAATTAAACAAAAGATATTTCATGAATAGATCAGAGTTGATTGTATTTTAACATTAAACAAACTAAGTGCCCGTTTGGTTTAACTTTTGAGCTATTCAGAATCAATTCTGCAGAATTGATTTTAAATCACTTCCGTCCAACGCACTTCGTAAAGTGTGCATCATCCATCTCAACCATTCATTTCTAGAATCAATTTTACTCAACTGTAAACCAAACGAATTATAAGTCATTCTAATCATGTTCCAAAAAAAGTTATTCTAATTAGGCAAAACATTCCTCTATAAACCTCACGAGTTTCTATTTTTCTCATTGTACATTATTGTAAGTGTTAGCTGCATATAGCTTTTTAAAAAAATTCCCCAGAGCATCACTTCCCTCTCAAGTCTCATGAGATTCCTAAACATTGAAAATCTGACAAATACATTCCTCTGAATTTTGGAAATGAAATGCAATGGGTTGCATGTTTATCTAAAGGTGTGCAGGACAGAGACATTCTGACAGTTAATTTTGACAACACATATCATGCCAAAATTAACTCTTTATACCCAACTCTGGAGGCCATGCAACATTGTCAAACTTGAGGGTTTAAGCACCCTTTTGGATGGGAAGTAAATATAGTTTTGTACGAATGTTTATCTACTTCTAACAATATTTTTAAAACATATACCAGTGTCCATACATAATAGCGTATCCATAATTGATATTCGACATTCCAACAACTTTTGAAGCAAACAGCGAATCAATATCAGACCTAGTTCTATAATCATCCTTTCCAATTTTCATAATGTGAACTCTATTGCCTGATAGCCCTGACCGTGACCAAGTAGTTGCAAACATTTTCAATTTCAACTACTAGTGTTAGCAGAGCACCATAGCAAACATGTCAAAAAGAAACCGATGAGATTCAAACAACAAGATAAGATGCATTGGATATATAATGTGTTAATAACTCTTTTTGTTTCCCCCAAAGATGTGCGATGATGTCTTTGGGATTTTATATAGCAATGCCCATCATGTGAGTGGGGACGCGTACCAAATAGTAGCACGTGATGATGAATATTTTCTCAGGGAAGTTATAACACCTATATATGAAGTTTTAATGAAGGTAAGTATGATACACATAATTGATTAGTTTTGCTGCATGTTTTGAAATGTGTGTGCCTGAAACTCACTTCTGAATTTGGTGAAATAGGAAGCAAAGAGAGGCAACAAAGGCAAGGCAAGTCATTCCAATTGGAGAAACTATGATGATCTTAATGAATACTTTTGGTAAATGTTTCACTAATCTTTCTTACCAAAATAATGAAAACACTCAAAACATTGCTAAAGCTATTTTTGTATACATTGGGATAACAAGCTCAAATCTGTCCTTTTCCAGGTCTGACAAATGTTTTAAGTTAGGCTGGCCAATGAATCAAAATGCAGATTTTTTTAGGCGTTCAGATGAGATACAAACAACAAATCAGGTCTCTATCAATTTTCTTGTTCTCTTTTCCATACATTCTGTCTGTACGTGTGATTTTTTCCACTGCCAAATGCTTCTTCTCACAATACATAGGTATTGGATATAGTTAAAAAGAAATGAATATTTGGTGTGTTTTTATGTGAGCTTTTCATCTGGAAGATATACTGAAGTCTTTGGTAGAATGGCTCTATGCTTTTTAATATGGTTTCTTTGGTTGAATAGGAAGTGGATGGCCTTTATAGCATAAGACATCTATAGTCTATATATATAACAGAACTTTAGTTCCATTGCTTAGGCTGAAATGACCGTTACTGTAGAGCTGTTTATTTTGTGTTTACATTTTCATTGTTCTTGTTCTTGTTCTTCTTTAGCCTTGCTCCTAGCAGTCCGATGGATATATTTATACAGCCTACTTGTATTTTCCTTTTCAGTTTTCACAGCTAATAACATTGTTGCACTGATCATAAGCAGTACTTATTTAAATACTCACATGGTTAGATGCACTTGCATTACTTTGTTACAGACCTTTATTGAAATACTAATGCTAATGACAGGGCACTAGCCAAGCCAGCACTGGAGCTGGTAAGAAGAAGCCCAAAACAAATTTTGTTGAAGTTCGTACATTTTTGCATCTGTATAGGAGTTTTGATCGAATGTGGATATTCTTTATATTGGCTTTACAGGTAACCTTAATACGTGGACCTGTGGTATGTTTTTTATATTAACTTATATATACCAGTGGTTAGTCTTGGAACTTCATCATGCAATTTTTCTTTCATATATTAAAGTCTTTGTTTACAGGCAATGATTATTATTGCATGGAGTTCCTTGGGACCTATTGGAGTTCTTTCTGATGCAGATGTCTTCAGAAATGTTATGACAATATTTATTACATATGCTTTTCTCAATTTTCTTCAAGGTACTCCATTCCTAGTTGTCTGAGCTTTTTGTTGTATGTTTACTTTTATCAAAAGAAGATGGGAGGATAAAATCAATCTCACTACACTAAAAAACTTACTTTTTGACCTGTGGAAGGTCAACACTTCAAAATGTCAGGAAATATAGCTGAAGTTTAGGCTATGTAGGAGAAAGGGTTAATGGTTTCTTGCAGACCAAGAAACTGGAGACACCCAAAATCTACACATTTGTCCATGCTAACTGTAACATCTCTGTTCACTCCCTATCAACTTCAGTTACTTCTGTCTTCCATTGCTGTATCTGAAACCTCTATTGACTTACCTATTTTCCTTTACACACAAATGACAAATCCAAATCCCAAATTAAAAGATTTGCCCAAGAAGCCATTTCTTCTTCTTTTTCTCCGGCTTCTTCTTCTTTCTTTTTTTTCCTGTTGGAGGTTATTCAGTTCTTTGGTAAACAAAACAGAGAATATTTTAAAAAAATGAAGGTAGCTTTATTCTTTATATGGTCTCAATTGCAATTATTTTTGTCATTTATTAACCTTTTTCTCATATCTTCTATTTGCAGTAACTGTTGATATTATTCTTATCTGGAATGCATTGGGGAATATGAAATTCACTCAGTTGTTGCGGTATTTTTTGAAATTCGTGGTAGCAGCTGTTTGGGTTGTTGTTTTGCCAGTCAGTTATTCTAGTTCTCTCCAGAACCCCACAGGGCTTATAAAATTTGTCACCAGTTGGGCTGGGGATTGGGGGAGCCAGTCACTTTATACCTATGTTGTTGCATTATATATGTTACCAAACATAGTGGCTGCAATACTGTTTTTCCTTCCACCTCTGCGGAGAACAATGGAGCGCTCAAATATGCGAATCATTACCCTTTTAATGTGGTGGGCGCAGGTCAGCTGCACAAACATTTCTGTTTTTTTCGTTGAAATACCTGTATCCAGATGCTTGGCTTATTAACCTTTATATCTCATTCTAATTGAAATATACTGTGGGTGTTCTCTATCTAACATTGACTTTACTGCAGCCAAAATTGTATGTAGGCAGGGGCATGCATGAGAACATATTCTCACTACTGAAGTAAGTGAGAAATTATTAAATTCCTTTCAGCACTAGTTTTATTATGGTAAATGGGAGGGTGGGGAAGGGGGCTTTGGCCCAAAAGGGAAACCTTCCTTTCATTTCAACCTGTTTTGCTGTTAGTTGGCTCTGTTTATGCTTGGGAAATCTTTTCTTCAGTAAGATTATATTTATAAGCATGACTATGTAAAATTTTAATTGTTTTTCGCTGTATTAAAATAACTTTTTATATGTTCTTTAAGATATTTATAGCATGTTTAGGCCTTTTTCTAAAAGGAAATAATTTTAATTTTTTTTCCCAAAATCTCTCTTAAGAAGCTGCTGTGAAAATGTTATTTTGACCCAAAAAGTTAAGCTAATCCAAACACCGACTTACTCTCCTAGTTAAAGACATGCAAGAATGTATCTATCCACTACAAAGTTTTCGTCATATTATTTATGAAACTTTTTGGCCAATACATTTTAGAAATTTTTGGTATTTATTTCCCTAATTGGATCAGACTATTAAGGATTAGGTTTTGAATCTTAGGCACATATAGGCTGCTTCTGTTAAGTTTTCTCTATATATTTTGTCTTTAAAATTTTGTTATGGCAGGTACACCCTCTTCTGGATCATGCTGTTAATTAGCAAGCTAGCATTCAGTTACTATGTGGAGGTATGATCTCTGTAAATTGTTTTAATTTTTATTGTTACATATCCGAGTTTAGTAGTTTGCAGACATTAAAACACATGTTTGTGATAGTGTGGCTATATGTGTGTGTGCATGCAAGGTATCAGGTGAGAGCATGCTCTCATGAAATGAAAGGAATCAATGATGACTATCAATATATGGTTAAATAGTCAATATTAAGTCCTTTCACCTATCATGCACTCACTAGATATGTCTCAACTTGAAATAGAAATATGAAAAGTGTATATTGATTGATTAAATTAGCAAATACAACAGTGTATATATATACATGTTATGAGAGAACCAATCCCTAGAGATTTGGGATTAGGATCAATCTAAATCAATTTAGGATCAACCTAAATCAGGAAACTATACAATAAATCAAAGAGAATAAATAATAATATCTCTACATATCTTAACACTCCCCCTCAAGCTGGAGCATACATATCATAGGCATCCAGCTTGTCACATATATAGGTTATCCTAGGACCCCGTAAAGATTTAGTAAAAATATCTGCAAGTTGATCCTTGGAGCAAACTGAGGAAGTCTTGATGACACCGGAGAGGATCTTTTCTCTGATAAAATGACAATCAACTTCTATATGTTTTGTCCTCTCATGAAAAACTGGATTAGAGGAGAGGTATAAGGCTGACTGGTTATCACACATTAGTTCCATAGGGCCAACCTTGCAAAACTGCAACTCTTGAATTAAAGACTTTAGCCACAGAAGCTCACATGTGGTGTGAGCCATTGCACGATACTCTGCTTCTGTGCTCGATCTGGCAACAACACTTTGCTTTTTACTCTTCCATGAAACAAGATTACCTCCCAAGAACACACAATAACCCGTTGTTGACCGTCTGTCACTTGCATCACCTGCCCAATCTGCATCGGAATACCCAACAATATTTGTATGTCCTCTATCACTGTAAACAAGTCCCTTCCCAGGTGATCCTTTGAGATATCTGAGGATCCGCACAACTGCATGTCAATGACTCTCACAAGGAGAGTTAAGGAACTGACTTACAACACTGACGGGAAAGGATATATCAGGTCTGGTCATGGTGAGATAATTTAACTTGCCCACTAGTCTTCGATACCTTCCTGGGTCGGAATAGGGCTCCCCCTGGTTAGGTAGAAGCTTCACATTAGGATCCATTGGGGTGTCAACTGGCTTACAATCTGTGAGTCCTGTCTCCTCCAGAATGTCAAGAGCATATTTCCTTTGAGAAATAGCAACACCGGACTTTGACTGAGCAACCTCAATCCCAAGGAAATAGCGCAGAGGACCTAAATCCTTAGTTTGAAAGTGCTCAAATAAGTGCTGCTTTAGAGCCTTGATGCCCTCCTGATCATCACCTGTAATTACAATATCATCCACATAAACCACAAGATAAATGAATTTATGGGTCAGTGAGCATCTAAAGAAAACAGAGTGGTCTGCCTCGCAGCGGATCATTCCAAACTCCTGTATGACTTTGCTAAACCGACCAAACCAAGCTCGAGGTGATTGTTTAAGGCCATATAAGGACTTCCGTAATTTACACACAAGGTCAGACTCCCCCTGAGCAACAAACCCAGGGGGTTGCTCCATATAGATCTCCTCCTCCAAGTCACCATGTAAGAAAGCATTTTTGATATCCAATTGAAACAAGGGCCAATGTCGCACGGCAGCCATGGCCAAGAAGAGGCGAACTGAGGCCATCTTCGCAACTGGAGAGAAAGTGTCACTGTAATCCAAACCATATACCTGTGTGTATCCCTTAGCCACAAGACGGGCTTTCAATCTATCCACCTGTCCATCAGGGCCCACTTTAACATTAAAGACCCACCGACATCCAACAACAGATTTGCCGGACGGAGGTGGAACAAGTTCCCAAGTATGGTTAAATTCTAAAGCTGTCATCTCATCAATCATAGCTTGTCGCCATCCTGGATGGGTTAAGGCCTCCTGTACTGTCTTGGGAATGGTAATAGAGGATATAGCAGAGACAAAAGCAGAATAGGTAGGAGACAAACGATGATATGAGAGAAAATTATAAATGGGATGAGGATTAGAAGTAGAACGTTTACCTTTACGAAGAGCAATGGGCAAGTCAACTGGGAGAGGTGGAGCCGGAGTAGGTGAGGAGACTGGAGCAGAAGCGGAATCACACGGTGTACTAGGAGATGGAACCAAAGTATGTAACCGACGCTCATAAGTTATCCCATATCGATGTGGGAGACAACCAGACCCTGGTAGGGAAGGACACTCTAGTGGAGGCCCGAGTGTCTCTAAAGTAGCAGGTGGAGACTCAACAGAATCAACAAGAGGAATAGGCAATACCTGAGAATAGAGATCGGAGTCCAGTGAAGAGACTGTTGAGGTACTGAAAAATGGTGTGTCTTCAAAGAAGGTGACATCTGCACTGGTGTAGAACCGATGTGTAGTGGGAGAGTAGCAATGGTACCCCTTTTGGATACGAGAATATCCTAAGAACACACATTTGATAGCACGTGCAGACAACTTATCACGACCTGGGGAAAGATCATGAACAAAACAAGTACAACCAAAAACACGAGGGGGGACAGAGTAAAGAGAATCCAATGGATATAACAGGGAATGAGGAACTTGATCATTCAAAACAGAGGATGGCATCCGATTTATTAAATATCCTGCAATAAGGACAGCATGACCCCACAATTTTGGAGGTGCATTAGCATTCAATAGCAGAGTACGGGCAGTGTCCACAATATGTCTATGTTTTCGCTCGGCAACACCATTTTGTTGAGGTGTATGAGGACAACTAGATTGATGTTGAATGCCATGGGAATTCATGAAGGAAGTGAAACAATCAGAGAAGTATTCTTTAGCATTATCACTTCGTAGAACACGGATTACTTTGCCAAACTGAGTTTTGATTTCTAAACAGAAAGTTTTGAAAATTGTGAATAACTCAGAACGATTTTTCATTAGAAAGATCCAAGTACATCTTGAAAAATCATCAATGAAAGTAACATAATACCTATGTCCTAAAATAGACGCAACACGACTAGGACCCCAAACATCAGAATGGACAATATCAAAAGGAGACACAGCTCGACCATGAACACTACTAGGAAAAGAAGTTCTAACATGCTTTCCTAGTTGACACGACTCACACTCTAAGGACTCCAACTGGGAGAGATGAGGTACCATTTTCTTCAGTTTATGTAAGCTAGGATGACCAAGACGACGATGGAGCAAACCGGGAGACTCAGTAGATGCACATATGGTAGAAGCAGAGGACTGAAGGTAGTAGAGACCATGTGATTCAGATCCTGCTCCAATCGTCTGTCCCGTACTCCGGTCCTGTATCAAGAAAGAATCAGAAGTGAAGGTGATGGCACAATTTAAGGATTGAGTCAACTTGCTTATAGAAATTAAATTGAAGGGACATCTAGGAACTAATAAAACTGATTTCAATGGTAGTGAGGGAACAGGTGAAATTTGGCCAATACCAGTGGCTTGGACTTTGGATCCATCAGCAAGGGTGATATGATGTGGAGTTTTAGGTGAGGATAAGTTAGGGAAAAGAGAGGCATTACCAGTTAGGTGATCAGAAGCACCAGAATCCAAAACCCAAGGTCCAAGAGGCGTAGAATGAGAGAGACAGACTGTAGAATTACCAGTGTGAGCAACAGTGACTGAGGAAGAGGTCTGTTGGGTTGCCTTCAGTTGAAGGTACTCCTTGTAATCATCAGCAGACCAGGAAATTGGATGATTGCTCTCAGATTCAATCTTGGGCTCTGAAGTCAGAGATTGAGCAACATTAGCTGTCTTGCTCGGAAAGCCATGCAAAGAGTAACACCTATCACGTGTATGTCCATCTCTCTGACAGTAGGTGCAATGAAGGTTTCCTCTACCCCCTTTTCCACGACCACGACCACGACCTCGTCCTCCACGTTCAGTGGTACTGGAGACAAAAGCAGAGGACTCAGATGCTGTTTGAGATTCTGCCTCAGGTGAAGGAACCCGAATCAAACGATCTATGAGTTCTTCCACCGTAGGGATGGTGGGATTTGTCAAAATCTGATCACGAACAGATCCGTAGTCCTTATGAAGTCCATGAAGGATAAAGACCATGAACATAGTATCGAGTTTGCTTAACACTTTCTGAAGATCATCACTAACCAACATCAGCTTCAGCTCATCAATGGTGGATTGAGCATGATTCAAATAAGATGGCAAATCATGATCAACCATTTGAAGTGTTGCTAAACCACGAACAGATTCATACAATCTCTGGATGTCATTGGCATAAATATTCCGAGCTTTCTTCCAAACATCATAACATGTTTTGTACGGGCGAAAATGCACCATTAATTTGGGCTCAATGGACTGCCATAATACAGATACAAGTTGATAATCTGCTCGCTGCCATTCATCACTCACATCTTTATCAACCTCGGAAGCCTTCTTAACAAGGTGATCATAAAGACCCTGGCCTAAAAACCATATCTCAACTGCAGTAGACCAGTCTAAATAATTTTTACCATTCAACTTCTCAGAGGTAATAACCGGTGAACCAGAAAAAGCAAAGGAAACCAGTCCCCTTTTAGAAGACTCAATTTTTGGATCCTCCTTATCAACTTTGGAAATCTCCGCCATGTGGAAAAAGAAGGAGAACAGCAACCAAAACACCAAACAGCTACTAAAAGAGTTTTGCAGCAACAAGAAAACACCAAACAGCAGCAAGAATGTCAAACAGCCACCAAACAGTAGCAAGAACGCCAAACAGCAGCAGGAACGTCAAACAGCCGCCAAAAAAACGGTTTGGCAGCAACCAAAAACGACCGAACAGCCACCAAAGAGTGTGACCCACGACCTGAAAGTGGTCAAAACAGACTGAGGAAGAGCCGACGAACCCAATGGAACAAGCGGCGTCGCGAACGGAGGCCGGGAGGGCGGCGCGTGTACCCCACGCGCCGGCGAGCAGCTTTGAGAAAAAACGGCGCGTGGCGGCGCGTGGAGGAGGCGTCGGAGGCGGCGCGCGGTGGGGTGGCAGATCGGCGACTTCTGAACACTTTGGCGGCGTCCACACAAGCAGCCGCTGAAAAAAAAAAAAAAATGACCTAGGTGGGCGACCGGAGTAAAAACGGTTCCCTGGACCAGAAGAGCTCTGGTACCAACTTGAAATAGAAATATGAAAAGTGTATATTGATTGATTAAATTAGCAAATACAACAGTGTATATATATACATGTTATGAGAGAACCAATCCCTAGAGATTTGGGATTAGGATCAATCTAAATCAATTTAGGATCAACCTAAATCAGGAAACTATACAATAAATCAAAGAGAATAAATAATAATATCTCTACATATCTTAACACATGTTTGTGATAGTGTGGCTATATGTGTGTGTGCATGCAAGGTATCAGGTGAGAGCATGCTCTCATGAAATGAAAGGAATCAATGATGACTATCAATATATGGTTAAATAGTCAATATTAAGTCCTTTCACCTATCATGCACTCACTAGATATGTCTCATATGTATGTTTATTTATGTGGTCAGTGATTGAGTTGATGTTGTTGACTGAATATCAAAATCCCCACTTTTTGCTGGGTGAATGGTATTGATAATGTGCTCATGAACATTTACAAATATGGGATGAATTGACTTGAATGTGAAAACAGTAGTATTTTTTAATTGATAAAAACTATAGGGGTAATCCACAGTCAGGTTGAGTTGCATGGAAAATAAAATCCAAACTGAGTAAATGAGGATGAGTTATTTTTCATGCTAACTGAACCAACTTGATTGAGAATGGGTTAGATCACGTTGAGTAATCAGGTCACACATTGAGAAATTATTGCATAGTTGTGGCTTGTGGGTTTTTTTAACT
Organism: Sesbania bispinosa; assembly: GCA_026901365.1. NCBI lineage: Eukaryota > Viridiplantae > Streptophyta > Magnoliopsida > Fabales > Fabaceae > Sesbania > Sesbania bispinosa. The sequence continues at coordinate 3,600,976 of QLOH01000009.1, read as the reverse complement.
TTGTGCCACTTACAAACCATGGACAAGTTTCTCTTTGGTTGGTGAGAAAAACAAAGGGAGAGATATAAGAGAGATCTCATCCTCAGTTCAAAAAACAAAGGGTTATTTTTTATGTGGAGGTGCAATCTAAAAGAAACATGGGGAAAGGTTGAAGGCGGTGCACGGATAGATCTGAGAGCTTTCTGGTGTGGACTGTGGAGGTGAGTTTGTCAATAGATGTCTTAGTGTGGAGATGCCTCCATGTCTGGCAATGGCAGTGAGCAAATGGCAAGGAGAAATGAGAGAGGTCCCTGAATTGGAGAGAAGAATTGGCGATGAGAGATGAGAGAGATCTGAGAGCTTTCCAGCCTAGAGGTGAGCTCTGGCAAATGCAATAAGCAAACAAGGCTCCCTGGTGGGTAGCAGCAGTAAGAAGACTCAATTTAGCAAAGGTTTTTGGAGGGTTTTTTGTGGGGGTGGGGAATGCAATGCATCATGTTGAGGCAGTGGACATGGGAGAGAGAAAGTTTTTTCCCCTAGCATACTTGGTTTGGGTTGGTTCAGTTGAATTTCACATTTTCAAACCAAGATCTGACCTGATTGACCTGGGTTTCATTTTCTTCTCCTTGAAAAAATGCGATTACACAATCTAACCTAATTTTTTTAAGAAAAAAATTGGATTGGATCAGTTTGGATGAGTTCACAAGTATGACTCGTGAACACCCCTGCAAAGCAGTACACAACAATACAATATGGACTAAATTATTTCCCAACATAATTTTCAATCTACAGTAACTAATGATCTAACCTAGTAATTAGATAATTTACAAAATTGTAATAATTACTAATGCAACCAATGTAGGGCTGTTACAATGCTCCTCCTTTAGTTGGTAAATGGATATCTGTCATTTCTGACTTTCCAGTAGATCTTGAAACCTCTCTCTTGGTAGCCCTTTATTTAAAACATTTGTCAACTGTACCCCTGAAGGAATATTTGCTGTGGTGATCAGTCCATTATCTAATTTTTTCCCTAGTGAAATACTGGTCTATTTCAACATGTTTTGTCCTCCAATGCTGAATTAGATTATTATCAATGGTAATTGCTGATTTGTTGTCACAGAATAGTGTTGTAGGAGTTTCACTCTTTATTCTAAGGTCATCCAATATAATCATCATTTATAGTACTACTCACAAACTCCTTGCGCAATGACTCAAAACTCAGCTTCTGCACTTCACCAAGTAACCACATTTCGTTTCTTACTCTTCCATGCAACTAAATTTTCACTTGAGAATATACAGTAACCAGATGTTGACCTCCTATCAAGTTCTGATCTTGCATAATCATCATTTGTGTATACTTCCATGGATGGGTTTCCACCCCTTTTGAATAATAATCCTTTGCTATCTGTAGCTTTAAGGTACTGTAGAACTCTGTCCACTACCTATAAGTGTCTCACCCTCATGTCATGCATGAACTAGCTAATAACACACCCAATGTCTAGCTGCTCTTGAAAAGAGACCGATTCACCAATAGAGATAAGAGAATCCACCAAAGCTTTGATTCTTAGAAGAAACTCAGAAATGGTACAGTTTTCTTTCTTGGTGCTACGCAATTCTGATCGCAATTGGCGAGCCTTTGCTTTGGTCTGTGATTGAGAGAATGTGTGTAGTTTCTTCCAAAGTTGCCATGAATGCACATGAACTAGCTAATAACACACCCAATACCCGGACTCTCAAACACATGGGGGGAAAGGCTTCCAATAAGCTCTTCCCTTCCCTTCCTTTCCTTCTAAAACTCAACTCGCAAACATACCCTTAGTGTATAGTCTAACAAAATCGTGTATTTATAGTAATTAGGAAATTGCATCATTGCATTAATTATATTAGTCCTATATATACAGCTTCTGTTGTGTTGTTAAAACACATGGTTTCAGCATCTCCATGCCTCTCTTTTTTCTCTTTTTCTCTCCACTGTAAATTTGTGCAGAATATAAAAACATCATTGAATCAATTCCCCAGTAAATGAACTATTGAATTCTTGCAATCATGTTTAATGTATTTTCTTTTATGATTGTACAAAACTCACCAAATATTTTTTAAATTGTAATCATTAGATTTATTTCGCTGGTCTAATAAACCAATCTTTCAACAGATATTACCCCTTGTTGGACCTACAAAATTAATCATGGGAATGCACATAGATAACTACCAGTGGCATCAATTCTTTCCAGAAAATGGTAACATTTTATGCCCCTTTTCACTATCTATGCTACATATTCTGTCAGTATAGCTAGCTTCAACTTACATTCTATAAGTTTTACAGAGACTCACAATATATGTGTTGTCATTGCAATATGGGCTCCAATTATCCTGGTGAGTTTAGTAGAACAGGAATTTGGAGTTATAAAATTTATCTTGTTTCATCGCTTTGGCTTTCACATTTTGTGCATTATTTCATTCCATTCTTAAATGTTTCATTATTATATAGGTTTATTTTATGGATACTCAAATATGGTATTCCATTTATGCCACTTTATTTGGTGGGATTATTGGAGCCTTCAGCCATTTGGGTGAGGTAAGTAGCAAATTTATTGCAATAAATTATATTGAATCTTTGATTTCCCCCTTTCTTATGATATTTCTTCTTTTATCCTTGAGAAAAAATTGCACTCTTTGATACTAAGCTATCTCATAAAACCCATCTTTACATGATTCTTTTAAACATATTTGACTTTTTCCTTGAGGTAATGATAATACTAAATTCATATTTCTGTTGACTATCTCCTTAAACATCTTGCATCTCCTAGATAAGGACACTTGGAATGCTCCGCTCCAGATTTCAATCTGTACCACTAGCTTTCAGTCAGCGCTTTTGGACTGGAAGAAACAGAAAGAATATACAGGAGGATTCGGTACTACATTTCATGTTTCAAAATTCAGTACTTGTTCATGTTGAAATATATAACTACATACATGCTAGATATTTATTGGGAGCCTTACAAATGGAGTTTCTGTGGCAGGATGATTCATATGAACGGTATAATATTGCATACTTCTCTCAGGTTTGGAATGAGTTTATAAATTCTATGAGAGAGGAAGACCTCATCAGTAACAGGTTCAAACTGCTGCTTACCTGATACATCTTGCATCAGATGCCTGAATTTCAAGCTTCTGATTATATCTTTGACTATTAATTGTCCAGGGATAGAGATTTGCTTCTTGTTCCATACAGTTCAATTGATGTTTCTGTCATTCAGTGGCCTCCATTCTTGCTTGCTAGCAAGGTATAATGTCATTTGAGTGGCTTCATAAAGCGAAAAGTTTGTTATAGTTGAATGGCTGTCTTTGGCTTTATTTCTAAATTGCTTCAAATTAATATATGATAGATTCCTATTGCTGTTGACATGGCAAAAGACTATAAGAAGGATGATGATGCTGATTTGTTTAAAAAGATTAAGAGTGATGGGTATATGTATTCAGCAGTTGTTGAATGCTATGAAACTCTCAAGGAAATCACACTGGACCTTCTGCGAGATAGAGAAGATAGGCTGTAAGGAAGAAATATCTATATAGTTTCTGTTCAGTGTTCACCCGTTTAATTTCCTTCTTGTTGGAGTCCTCATGATTATTGGGTTTCTTCCTTGTATGAAACAGGATAATAGAACGTATATGCCGTAAAGTTGAAGATTGCATAGAACAGGAAAAATTTGTCAAGGAATTCAAGATGAGTGGCTTGCCTTCACTCAGTGAGAAGTTGGAGAAATTCTTATCTCTATTGGTAGCTTTTTTTCATCATGCTTCCTTTTTCCCTTTTTTCTCAGTATATTTCCATTCCTTCTTGGTAGACTTATTCAGGTCTTATAAACATTATTTTGTTTCCATTGCCAGCGATCTGAAGATGGCAAACTTGAGTCCCAGATTGTCAATGTCCTGCAAGATATTGTAGAAATTATCATTCAGGATGTTATGGTTGATGGCCATGCGTACGTTTGAAATATTGTGTGGGGTATTAGTGTATGGTTTTTTATAACATTATAATAAGTATTGCTTTATGATATTGGCTTCGCCTGCTTTCTCCAGAATTCTGCAAACAGCTCAGCATAATAATGTAGAGAGGGGGCAGAGATTTGTTAACATTGACACTTCTTTTACACACAAGAAATCAGTGATGGAAAAGGTAGTCTTGACAACTACACTCTAGCAAACACTACATTATTCTTTTCGAATGTGCTGTTACTTATTAGTCTTTGTTTCTTCTTTGTAGGTGATTAGGCTTCATTTGCTTTTAACAGTGAAAGAATCAGCCATAAATGTGCCCCAAAATCTGGAAGCCCGCCGCCGTATTACATTCTTCGCAAACTCTTTATTTATGAATATGCCAAAGGCTCCTAAAGTTCGGGACATGTTGTCCTTCAGGTTAGTCATTGTGATAGATTAATATATTGAAAGGAAAGGGGAAGAAATAGAATGAATGTTGATTACTGTCAAGGACTAACCCATGAATGGTTATATCTAACATGCCTCTTCACACAAATGCCCTTTGATGAGCTTGAAATGTGGACAAATGCATTGTTCTACTCTACCTTGCCTTGAAATTAATTTAATATGGGCAACAAGAATCAAACTCCTGATCACTTATTCAATCAGGCTCTAATACCATGTCAAGGGCCAACTTTCTTAAAAGCCTAAACTGTTAGGCAGTGTTAGAGAATATACATGTGTGCAGGTGCAGCTTCATATGTATCCATATTGTTATAGTTTAGCTTTGCTGTTTTGTTACCTGTAGTTAGTTTCCTTTAGTTAAGAAAAGTTTGTTACAACAGACTTGCTATAGTGTAGCAGCTGTTACAGATACAATATATAACTGGCAGTTACTGCCACAATATATAACTTAGTCTCTGCCTTGGATATCTGTGTCTTGTACATTCACAATCAGTATCAGTAGTAGATTCGTCCAAATCCTCTCTGAGCACTTTCCCACATTTACTCACCCTTCTGTTTTCTAATAGGAAGAGACTTCTGAATGGTTTTATATCAAAAATTTAAAAATAGATGGACGGGACGTACTCTGTACACAAGATCTACTGTTTTTTAATATGTCATTTAAAAAAGCCATTTTATTCTTATACACAGTCAAGAGTTCTAATAGAATGTGTTTTTACCCTCATTACCATTGCTCTTAAGATATAAACCAGGAGATGGGGAGTCAGTTAGAAAATTTGGGAATAGATTGAGAGAGGTTTTGTATCTTCATTCTCTGATCTATGATCTTGTATCTATGGATACAGATCGAGAAACAGATATTTTCGGTCAATAAACACTGTTTTTCTTTCTATATTCTGACCCAGTTCTATTAGATTGTTTATTTTTGTTGAGAGAAATCTGTATTTTAAGTATACATTTTGTTAGAATTATTGGTTGATTTATTGTCAATTAGAATAATCGAATCTGACAAAACTAATCTCTTGCCTAATAATCAGTAATTGATAATTCTAATCTAATCAACATAAATATACTTGATTATATTCCAGCATAAATGTTAAAATTATAACAATTTTACCTCATGCTACCATGATGTGTAACTTCTGAATTTTTCTTTACCTTGTGTTTGGATAGAGTAATTTGAAATTACTAGATTTCATGTGTTAAAATAGTAAAAGAAAGAATTTCAAATTACAAATAGGAGGGATTTTTATGACAAATAGGAAAAATTTCAAGTGACACATTGAGAGAGAATTTCAACATTTTTCTGTTATGTTTAACTTTTTAAATTATCACCTACAATTCCTCTCATGCTTAGAATTCACTCAACATTCCCTATCACAATTTTGGGAATTCTAAAATTCTCTATCCAAACACAAACTAAGTGTTCTAACACCATATTACAAAGAAAATGTTCAGTACTTGATTATTCTAATCTAATCAACATAAATATACTTGACTTTATCTTGTAACATAAATGTTAATATTCTAACAAGTTTACCTCATGCTACTGTGATGTGTAACTTCTCTGAGTTTTGCTTCAGTGTTCTAACACCGTATTACAAAGAAAACGTTCTATATTCTAATGATGAGCTCAATAAGGAAAATGAAGATGGAATAACAATTATATTCTACCTAACGAAGATATATCCTGGTGAGTATCTCTTTTATATGCTTAGCTATCATTTATGCCCCTCTTGAGTACATGTGCACTCATTTTGCTTTCTTATTTTAATGCACTGAAGATGAATGGGCCAATTTCCATGAGCGCATAAAAAGTGATGGTCTTGAAGAAAATAAGGGGGAATTAATTCGTCAGTGGGCATCTTACAGAGGGCAGACACTCTATCGAACAGGTCTTGGTCATAGTGAATATTATTTTCATTGTTAGATTTGTGTCTATATTCCAATTAATGTTACGTTTCAACTTTTTTTTATTTGTTTATTTCTAGTGAGAGGAATGATGTACTATTGGCAAGCTTTGGTCCTTCAGTACATCATGGAATATGCAGGAGAAAATGGTCAGTTCTCTATTTTAAATGCAGTGTTTCAAATTCAAATCCCTGAGATTTGGCTGAAACCATTCATTTACAAATGAACTAAACATCATGCCTGATGCAGCTATCTCTGAAGGCTATCGGACAGTGGATTTCTATGAAAAAGATAATAGGCTTCTTGAAGAAGCACAAGCTCTGGCTGATTTGAAGTTCACCTATGTTGTTTCTTGTCAATTGTACGGTTCTCATAAAAAGTCCAAAAATCCTAGCGAGAGAAGCCACTATACCAATATTCTCAATCTGATGTTAACGTGAGGCAATACAGCCCTTTTGCTTAACTGTATTAAGGTTCTTGTTTACTGTAAACTAACAATGGGATTAACAATGGAAAAATTGAAAATTCCATGCAGATATTCAGCCCTTCGAGTTGCTTACATAGATGAAACAGAAGATACAAAGGGTGGAAAGAAAGTTTATTACTCTGTTCTTGTCAAGGGAGGGGAGAAGTATGATGAGGTATGGACCAAAAATTCTTGTTTTGATGTTTTACATGAATCCTACATCAGCCATATTTACTAGAAATTAAATTTTAGTTTTGTAGCTTTTTTCTAGAAAACCTACCAGCCTACCTTATAGCAAAGTCTTCTGTGAAATCTAATAATAATAATATATATGTGTGTCATAAGTCACTGCAAAAGGGGAAATGTAACTAAATTTAAAGTTTCTTTAGAATCTCTTCATTTTGGCTCTAGCATATGGCGTGGTCTCTTAGCTGTCTTCTATGGATATTGGATATTAATTAATTGAATAATCTAGAATTCATGCATGGAAAGGCAATAATGTGTCTACCGTGTGATAACCACATGCAGGGGTGAGGTTTTCAATTTGGTTGGTTGGTTGGTTAGAGTCCTCAATTGATTGAAGGTTGCTATTATACAAGTCACAGTTTGGTAAATGTGTCTAGTCGTGAAACTGGTGAGACACTAGGTGGTCTCCCTCAAGCAATGGAATCTGGATTCCATATTAACAAAAAGATGGAAAAAAGATAAACCTAGTAGATGGACAATGGAATGCTTGACTTTCTCAGTCACTGCTGTTCTGTTTCCATTATCAAAACGAGAAGATTTCTTTACAGGTTATCCAGTTGTAACAGTAAGCAGATGTCTAACTGTATACAAAGGAATAATTTACCTCTTATTTACCCAACTGTGTAAATAACCACTTCTCCAACAATGACAAAGCCAATAGGCAGCAGATACATAAGAATTGAAACAAATACAGAGATACAAAAGAGAAGATACAAATACTGCTACAATATTTCTTGACTAAAAGATTATTAGGATGGAAATAAAAAAGATCTTTATGTGCAGCTATTTGCATGATATAAACTGAATGGGGTTCTTTACTCTGTATTATTAGTGTTCCTAACTATATAATGATAGTGTCATTAACAGTCTTAGTTTTTGGACTTGACCTAACTCAAGCTCAAGCTAGTTTGTAGGGTGAGGATTGTCCAAGGCTTATATACTATATTTTGGCCTTATCTCTAGGCAATGTGAGACTAACAAATGCAATAGATTGGGTTTAGCCTAAAATTAGCACCAAATATTTAAAAGATTTTCAAAACAAAGCAACAGCTTGGATTAGGTTGCTCAATTTGGCCAAGGTGGTTTAGGGATTTGATACAAATGATTCTATGTTGCATTAATAGGAAATATATCGCATCAAGCTTCCCGGTCCTCCAACGGAAATTGGTGAAGGGAAGCCTGAAAACCAAAATCATGCCATTATATTTACTCGTGGAGAAGCCTTGCAGACCATAGACATGAATCAGGTAACTTTTCTTTGGACTTCAATTTAGTATGCATTAAGCAGTACTTTCTGTACAATTCAATGCCTTTGGTTTACATTCTTTTGTTAAGGATAATTACTATGAAGAAGCCTTCAAATGAGAAATGTATTGGAAGAATTCCGGAAAGGTTATAGAGGGCAACAGAAGCCCACCATACTGGGTCTAAGGGAGCATATATTTACTGGAAGGTCTGCCTTGTTACAATATCTAGTATATGACTAAATTATTTCATGACCAAGAAACCATATATTCTTATCATCAAACTTGAAATGGTGTCAGTTATTTAAGCTTACATATTTCTTATTTTGCAGTGTTTCATCACTTGCTTGGTTTATGTCAAACCAGGAGACCAGCTTTGTGACCATTGGCCAACGAATTTTGGCAAATCCTTTAAGGTTAGTCCCAATCTGTTTGTCATAAAGTGCTTTAAAATTTGATGCTACATGTAAGTTTCATTATAAATCCCTTGACATTTCATCCTGTTTTATCACTTTTCTTTTTTTTTTTTTTCATTTTTATCCTACTGAGTACTGACTATTTTGTTTCTTTCATTTTGCCATCTGAATATAATGGAACTAGTAGTTACAAGTGCATATTTGGCATTTCCTATTTATCCCCTTCTTTTGATTACATTATTCTGTGTCTTAATGTCTATTATTATGAGTCTTGTCATCATAAAAGCTTAATATGTTAGTAATGTTTCTTAGATTTTGGGCTGGACCTAACTCAATTCCAAAAGATAGTTTGTAGGGTAAGGATTGCCCAAGGCTTATATACTATAATTTGGTCTTATCTCTAGGTTATGTGGGACTCTAACACAAACCCCCCTCATGCAGCCTTATCTCTAGGCAATATGAGACTCTAACACACCCTCCTCACGCCCAGGGGCTGGACATCTGGAGCGTGAACATCTACGGGTGGCGGCCCAATAACAATAGATTATCTAGGATAGGCTTTGTTACCATCTTAGCTTTTGGGTTCTAACTTAAGCCCAAAAGCTAGCTTGTATGGTAGGGATTGCCCAAGGCTTATATACTATAATTTGGCCTTATCTCTAGACAATGTGGGACTCTAACACACCCCCCTCACGTGGCCTTATCTCTAGGCAACATGAGACTCTAACAATGTTCAAGCAAGTGTTTTACTTATGTTGGAATATTAAGAAAATATCTTACAAGATATTTATTTTATTATAGAATATCTTAGATTATCTCTTAGGATTAGTTTCTATATTTTTTTATATTTTATGATTTGTTTCCTTATTTAAGTATAATTAGGATTCTAGTAATTATTATAATTAGTCTCCCTATTTGATTAGGATTTGGAATTGAATTAGTATAAATAAGAGTTGGTGCTTACTCTTTTGTATTGACCGTATCATTGTATTGTATCACATTACAAGAAATATATTCATAATTATTATTTCTCTTCTCTTTATCTCTAAAACCCTATAATTTCAACAACTTATTACTTATCTACTAGCTTCCCCACCTGAAAGCCCTTTAGGCTTGAAACATGGACATAGCAAAGACTCGTCACTAGTTTGTGATGCAATTGAATTTAATACAGGAATAAGTGTTGAAAACGTATTTATTATGTGCAACACTTTTCTTTAATTAGAATGCCAATTAAGGAGAACAATTTGTAAGGAATTTTTTATTCCTTGTTTAATCTGCTTTACTTAGGAAAGTCTTATTAGCGGATTTTTTAATTAGAAATTTCTTTCCCTTTTTATGTACTCTTCCCTTTCTTAAATAGGGATTAATAGCCTGTACCGAAAATAAGAAATAAAGAATATATTCTATTTCTTCAATAGGATATATCTTGTTCATTCCTTGCACAGTAAACTTTTTTGTTTACTTCAGTTGAGTAATCTATATTCTTGAATTTTCAGGGTCCGATTTCATTATGGTCATCCTGATATATTTGACAGAATCTTCCACATAACAAGAGGTGGTATAAGCAAAGCATCAAAAGTTATCAACTTAAGCGAGGATATATTTGCAGGTGCTTCAAGTTTGAGTAGAAAATGTCTATCTGATTGATTGAAATTTTTACTAATTGTGCTTAACATCCATAGGGTTCAATTCAACTCTACGTCAAGGATTTATCACACATCATGAATACATACAAGTAGGTAAGGGGCGTGATGTGGGCATGAATCAGATTTCACTCTTTGAGGCTAAGGTTGCAAATGGAAATGGAGAACAAACACTTAGCCGTGACGTTTATCGTCTTGGACGACGATTTGACTTCTTCAGGATGTTGTCATTCTACTTCACAACAGTTGGTTTCTATTTCAGTAGCATGGTAATTAATCAAATCTCCTTTTGGGGATCTTATCTTGTTAGTTGATGGCTACTATTAATAGCATGCTGGAATGTACTCTGCATAATTGGAGTATATGGTGTTTTCTTCCTATATAGAAAACAACTTTTGGTACATACACTGCCTAGTTTCACAATAAAGTAAAAAACAGATAATAATAGAAATCATCTTAATATATGACTTAAGAATGGATTCTACAGTAATCTGAGATATTTCAATCTTAATTATTGTTGAAGATAGCTCTACTACTCAATGGTTTAAATGAAACAGGATATGGGAAGGATATGCAGATAAAAATCTAACTGCAATTTTGCATAAAATGGATACTCTTGTAAGACATAATTCAAGCACTTCTTTAGATGTCTAGACACTTGCTACTACAGGAAACAAGAACCTCTTCCAGTTATTTTTATTTAATATATATGATTTAGTTTAATCCAGTCTCATTTAAGATAGTGTTGACTTATTGAGAGTGGAGGCTAGATAAAAAAACATATCATATATCAAAATCACATTGCTTAATCTGGTATTAGGTATGCAACAAATTCCTAAATTTTAAGTGCATCTATAACAATCAACTTTGTCTTTGAGTTGGACTGCTTTATATGACTATATAAAGAAATATTCCAAGTGTAAAAAGTACAATACAATCAAAGAAATGATTAGACAACTACATATGATATGCTAATGCCATATTCGGACGCTATGAATTTTTCAGATAACTGTGATGACTGTCTATGTATTCTTATATGGACGTTTGTATATGGTATTGAGTGGAGTTGAGAGAGAAATTCTTCAAAGTCCAAACATACATCAGAGCAAAGCCCTTGAACAGGCCTTGGCAACCCAGTCTGTTGTTCAATTAGGCATACTGCTGGTGCTGCCCATGGTTATGGAAATTGGTTTGGAGAAGGGATTTCGCACTGCCTTGGGTGATTTTGTCATCATGCAGTTGCAGCTAGCCTCTGTGTTCTTTACTTTCCAGCTTGGAACAAAAGCTCATTATTATGGAAGAACACTCTTGCATGGGGGTTCTAAATATAGACCAACTGGTCGTGGGTTTGTTGTCTTCCATGCAAAGTTTGCTGATAACTACAGGATGTACTCGCGAAGTCACTTTGTAAAGGGCCTGGAGATACTTATATTATTGATTGTTTATGAAGTCTATGGGGAGTCATATCGCAGCACAAATCTTGCTTTCTTCATCACAATGTCAATGTGGTTTCTGGCCATTTCCTGGTTATTTGCACCTTTCTTGTTCAATCCTTCTGGCTTTGACTGGCAAAAAACAGTGGACGATTGGACAGACTGGAAGCGGTGGATGGGAAACCGTGGTGGCATTGGTATCCCATCTGATAAAAGCTGGGAATCTTGGTGGGATGAAGAAAATGAACACCTGAAATACTCAAATATCAGAGGGAAAATACTTGAGATAATTCTTGCACTTCGCTTCTTTATCTACCAATATGGAATTATCTACCACCTGAATATTTTCCATCGTAGCAAAAGTATTCTGGTAGAGCAACTCATTTTCTACGTTCTCCAATCATATTAATGGTTTCAAGTTTTATGGCACCATCTTACTACCTCAGTTTTTCCTTGTAGGTATTTGGACTTTCTTGGGCAGTTTTGGTCATAGTCCTTATTGTCTTAAAGGTATGTAAATGCTACCTGGGGATCAAGAGTGTCTTCCCGTTGCTATTTGCATTAATTTAAGCCTAAATAATTGTTAGACACAAAATATTATTAACTTAAATGCATTTTTGCTTCTAGTTTAAATTTTAGACATGAAACATTTCTTTTCAATCAAACAAGAGGAGCTTTAATTTAGAGTGTGCTTGACAAAACTAGTTGAAAGACTAACTGAAAGCTGAAAGCTAAATGAAAACTGATAATATTGATTTCATTGAAAGTGTTAGGTAAAATTAGCTGAAAATTATAAGATGACAAATAAGGATATCATTAAAATGAGAGATAATGGTGAGTGATGGTTATTGAGGGATAAAATTGTAAAAAAATTCAGCTAGTAGTAGCTGTAAAAAGGAGTCATTTTTTTTTTAAAATAGCTACCTCAACTAGCTTCTCAGAAAAATGTAGTAATTACTTAAAAGAACTACCTTACGAAACATTGATGAAATAGTTTTAGTTACCAATTCCAACTTTTATCTAATTGAAATATCTTACCAAACACACTCTGACCATTGTAGCCATTGTACAGTTAAAATTATTTCTGCATTTCTACAATATAAATTCATTCTCTTCTGTTGTTTGTATAAATTTCCATATGGGCATCAGATGGTTTCCATGGGTAGACGAAGATTTGGTACCGACTTTCAGCTCATGTTTCGTATTCTCAAGGCACTTCTCTTCCTTGGCTTCTTGTCAGTCATGACTGTATTATTTGTCGTATGTGCCCTTACCATATCAGATCTGTTTGCTGCCATTCTTGCCTTCATGCCCTCCGGATGGGCCATTATTCTGGTGAGTTAAAACTTCTGCATTTTACAGAAACACTAGTTCAGAACAATTTTTGCTCTTATTGCCAAGTTGCTATTCTCTAACATGTTCTACTTCTGCACCATCCTGCTGGCACTTTTCTGTGTAAATACTTAATTCAACCAAAACCACTGATGCTCCTTTTTTTCTTGTGCAATCAAGATTGCACAAACATGCAGGGGACTCTTGAAGTGGGCTAAACTATGGGCTTCAGTGAAAGAGCTCTCCAGAGCATATGAATATGTAATGGGATTAGTAATCTTCATGCCAACAGCCGTTTTGTCATGGTTTCCATTTGTGTCAGAGTTCCAAACCCGTTTGCTATTCAATCAAGCATTTAGTAGAGGGCTCCAGATTTCAATGATTCTTGCTGGAAAGAAGGACACTTATAAAACTGATTGACATTATTAGATTGCTAAGGTAATCTTGCATTTACTATACATCAAGGTTTGTTTATTTTTGTATCATCTTTAAAAAGAGTAACACTTTTTCCTTTCCTCACTGATTCCATATCTTTCCAAATGTTGGCAGGAATTGGATTTTTTTTCAGTTTAAGGAGAAATGGACATCCCACTTATCAGAAATTTTTGGGAGTTCTGATGATTCTCTCTTCCTTTTTAAACCAAATTGTACTAACTGAGAACAGGAATGACAAATGAACCTCCAAAATCAAGGCAATGGCTAAAGCAGGACTTTTTTTTTTACATTTTGAAATGGCATATCTGTATCAGCACTGTATATGTATGAGATAGGGGGTGAGCTTTATTTATTTGTCACCATAGAAAGAGGATTCAGTAGGCAAAATCATTATAGCTCATTACAAATTCAATTTAAATCAAGGGAATTTTTTAAATATCTTTTCTTATATTTTAAGTCTTAAGTTAGTTTGCATTGAGTTTAGATTTTTTTTATGGGGGAATCTTAAGTGACAATGCTATGTTTATAGTCCCTGAAACTTCACCCCCAAGGCAGGACTGTGGAATATTTTCCCCCAAGTATAAGAAAATCTTATCCCCGTAAATTTCCTAAAAAAAAAAAACAGACACATTCTTTAAGCTTGAGGGGTTTGTTTTTTCTATTTTGTACTAAGCTTGAGGCGGCTGAACCTATTACATGATACACTATGGAGTATGGGTAATATTAAGTGTCCGTTTGGTTTACAGTTGAGTAGAATTGATTCTAGAAATCAATGGTTGAGATGAGTGATGGACGTTGAACGGAAGTGATTTAAAATCAATTTTGTATAACCATGGTTTTGTAATGTAGTAACGGTAAAAAAAAAAAGGTTATAAGCCTATTAGAGGAGACCTGATCAAATAAAGTCAAAGTTTCCTCTTAAATTTAACTCTTATACCATATGTTGATAAAAGAAGACTTGAAAAGAGATGTTGACTAGTGTGTTAGGTTTATTCAAAAATCATGTTTGAAACGTATATCCAGGCAAACATGTTTGGTTTAGGGGCAATTTTAGGATAGACCATCTAAGTTTGGGTCTACCGTAGACCCCAACACTTTATTACTATAAAAAGTAAATTTAAATTAATAAAATATATTATTAAATATTTTACTATTAAAGTTATACTATTTTTAGTAAAGGTCTATCGTAGATCCAAAAAATAAGGGTTCATCCTAAAATTCCCCTTGGTTTAGCGTTGAAACGTGGTAAACTCACGTTTTCAAAGCTAGAAATAGTTGTGTTAAAAATTCAAACTTGAGTTTGACCCGTTTTAACACTAAATCAAACACAAACTTAGAGTAGTGTTGGCCCGATCCACGTTTCAAATGTGGTTTCGGGAAAAAACCCAACATGCTAATAGTCTTACATCCATTTGTTTCCACGTCCTGGGAGAGTTAAAATTGATTTACACCAATTCCAATGCATGTTAAACGGACATGATAATTCTTTACTTTAAAAATAAATTGATTCTTTCATTATAAATGTTAATATAAACAAACACTTAATATCTCAAAAAGAGCTTTAGAAATTTTAATTTATATCTATTTAATCATGGTTAAACCAATAATTCACGAATCAATATCTTTTCTAATTTAATGATCAATTTAATTCTAAAAAATTGATTTATACTCAATTCAATAATATAAAATATAGTAAATCATATATTATTAGTATTTTATTATGTTAGTAATGTTACTACGGTTAGATGATACGGAGAAATCCAAAGTGGGAAAAACTTTATCAATGGGTTTAAACAACGGACAGACCACAATAGTGAATTTGACATTATATATCTTCACCTAAAATCTTAAGACAATGAGTATATGGGTTTTTGCACTTACACTGTCCTCGCTTGACTCATTCCTAACTGATGTGGAATTCGATTCTTGAATTTAGACTCATATGGTATTTTCTAATTTTGATTTTAATCCCTATATAAACCTTAAGTTAATTTCTGAAAGGTTATTTGACAGAAAAGAAAAATAGTGAGGGAGAGGCTATTTTTGGGAAAAAAAAAATTAAATTAGGGGAAGGGTGGAAAAAGAAAAGGGGTACTACCAAAAGAACTTTTCTTTTGTTAGTGTAGCCCAACTCTTTGAGAGTTGCGGGACAAACGGATTTGCTCATAATATCATAAATTAATAATATTTCAGTTTCCGACACCGAAACACTTTGATGTCATTGAGAGTTGAAACTTGCAACTGGAACTGCTTCTGCTCCGTTGAGTCTAATAAACTGTTCCACTTCGATTCAAGAACCCTTGATTCTCTGGTAATCCTCAAAACCCTCCATCTCTTCTTTCGCCACTTTGATTCAAAATGTTTTTTTTTTAAGTCCATACACAAAATCATAAGGGTTCTTTTTTCTTTTTTTCCTTTCAATCCATGCCTTCTCGAACTCATGGTTGTAGTTCTCTGCAGGATTACCATGTTTTCTGCTTCTGGGTCATTGGAATTTCCCCCCCTTTTTTTGGTTACTTTTTATTCCCTCTTTTATGAAGGCTATCTCTTCCCCTATAATTTGAATTTATAATTTTCAGAACCTAGCATTCATCAAATCTGAAAGGAAGAATAACCCACAAAATTTACTTCACTGACTTTTTTTTTTTGGTTATCCCTATTGGTAATTGCTATGTACTATGTAGTCTTCCAGAACTCAGCAGGTTTAACGAGAAAAATGGAAATGTGAATTGGAAGCAGAAATGTGTTTGCCATTTGCAACAGAAAAGCTGGGAAGAGAACATAATAATCAATAACTGCAATGTGAATACTATAGGCAATAAAGAAAATAATATCAGGTGAAATTTTCGGTGAAAGAATTTCTTTGCTTGGAGTGGTGAATAATTGAAATAAGCAAGGGTTATTTTACCTGAGAGAAGTTCACATAAATGGTAAAGAAAAAGAAAGTAAGGATTCTGCAGTGATGGTATATATATAACAGATTATGTTCTTATCTTTGTTTATCACTTCTAAACAAATGATGTCCATCACATTATCTTAGTTGTTTGTTACTTTTATTTACCTCAACAGCTTAACTGAGTGCATATACTTAATTATATGGTCATACATAGGCACTTGATATATTTCTATGATGCACTAACAAGCTTTTGAAAACTAGCACATGCTGCAGTCTTGACAAGTTTTCTAGTGTTTTTTGGAAGTATCATGTAAATTTTATGGTTTTTTAATTGTCAATCTTTATGCTGCAGGTGGGGTTTGAAGTGTTCTATACTTCTATTAATACCTGGACTTTGTGACAATGGTTTTGATAAGTGGCAACAACAAAAGGTAAGCTTTAAAGTCTAGCGACGTTTATTCATTCTTTTGGTTTCTACTGTTTTACTGAAACCAGGTTTTTCATTTTCGCTCAGCTCCTATGTTATATTATTTATTTTCATACTTCAACCCTCTTGTGTGCACCTAATGGTATTATTCAGTAGACTACTGTAATCAAACTAATAGGGAATATCTAAGTCCATTGACACATTTTTACAATCTAACACCCTAGGAACAAACTAATCTGGTCTGTCTTTCAAAGATAAAGATGCATAAATGCCTGTCTTTGACACTTTTGTATGAATGCCAGGAACCTTTTTAATTCAAATGTGTGTGTCTATATATATATATATATATATATATATATATATATATATATATATGAGATTGTTTCTCAATAATTCAATTTTGTTAAAAGTTCTTTGAAAAACATAATATATGGCCATGATACTTATACATTCAGTTCTCTCTCTCTCTCTCTCTCTCTCTCTCTCTCTCTTGTTATTTATGTAATGTGTTTTCCTAATTCTTAAAACCAGCAGCCATTTATGTTTACACTTACTAGTACTAAGTATTTGTAAAGTAGGTGTTTTTCTATTTTTGGTGAATGTTAGATTTGTCCACAGAATTTGGATCACTTTTTCATATGTTGTATGAGAAGTTGTGTGTACAGTAAAGAAGCCAAGCTTTTCTGATGATGTGACACTTATGTTGTTATCTAATGTCTATTGCACTGTGGTTGGAGAAGAATGCTAGAATTTTAACCAAAATTTCTTGTCTATGCCTCTTTAATGAGTTAAAATGATCTTTATTGGGTTCTTTATGGCTCTCAAATCAGATAATGGTTATTTGGGAGGGCTTTCTTTGTTGGATAATCAAAGAGATTAGAAAGCTTTGATTATCTGATGTGCTTTCGTGTTTGTCGTTTTCTTTTTGGGTTATCTTATCATCTGTTCTTATACTTCCTTGTCATTGCTAATAAATTTCTTATTTTAAAAAAAAAAAATAATATGGGGAGGTTATCTTATTCAAATACCCTCAGAAGTATTGTTTTATGTTGATCTTCGATATCTAATTAATTGTTGAGGTTGCGCTTTAAGTTTCCCAAGAAGTTTAGCCAACATTTCCAAACAAAATTAAAGCTTTTATCTCAGTGGCATAGACAAATCAGACTTTGATAATGGAAACTTTAATTATGTATAGACTTCCTAACCTGTTTGATTAGCCTTTATAACTGATCTATTTTTATCTTATGTTTAACTGCAGTGTTTTACAACAAACAAATGATGAAAGGGTCAAAGCACAAGGTGTTACAGTGCTTAACAATTCACATCAGCTAGGAAATAGGAGTGCTGAAAGTGGGCGTACACAGAATTTGCTCAACACAGGGGTGACCAAAGGAATGACAACAATGGATGAATTTAAGTATGGGTTTCCATTAGAAAGCTTATCAACTACTTCAAATAAATGGTGGGGAAGTAGTGAACATGATGACAGTGCAGGCACCAACCCAGACGGAGCCAAGAGTCAACCTGAAGAAAGAGGAGAGGAAGCAGAAAAGGAGGCATGTGAAACTGGAAAAGCTGAAAACAGTGAAATTCCTCAAGGTTCGTCTTTATTGACAGCTGTGAGGAAAAGAGCTGTAGAAGAAGGAAGAGAAACATTTAAATTAGGTGTTTTTCGCGGTTATGGTGTAAACAAGCTAGGAAAAAGGGAGAAAATATTGCTCCACCAAATATTCAAATCTTCATTGCCAAGGTCATGGATACAAGACTTGTAATTTAGAGCCAGTGTAATTCTTGCATGGCTTTCAGATTCTGCTTGCTGCATTGAACACTTAATCAACAACTTCATGAGAGAGTTCCTTCCCTTTTTACTGAATGCTATGGTTTTATCTCTGGTAATTCACTAGGACTGGTATTTGGAGCTAATGACATGTGACAGCGATGCTCTTATTCTATTCACTTCCTGATATCTCTAATATTAAAAGGTTGATGATAGTGCAGTGAGAGAACAAGCGAACAGATTAGATAAGACCCAATCAAAATCAGTTACATGATTACTGATTAATTTGGTTATTGACCATAGACACACTTTCTTTTTATTGAAAATAAATTGTTTAACATTATGTCAAAGATTTAGTACACTGTATTTGGTTAGTTGGGAACCGTCAGAATCAATTTCTGTCCAACGTATTTCGTAAATTGTGCATCATCCATTTTTTTGTCATTGATTCTATAAATCTATCAAAATCAATCCTACTATCCGTAAACCAAACAGACCCATAATCATTATTGTACTATGTAAGTTGATAAAGTCAATTAACACAAACACACAATAATTAACATGTGTATAAGAATGTGTGAGACTATTTTAGGAAGAGGAACTGAGGAAGGTTAATAACATTTTTTAAAAGTTATTTATTTACTAGATAATTAAATTGATTTTTGAGAGAATGAAGTAATAATAAGTATGTTAAAGAGTGCATTATAAACACTGTTTTTCTACCATTTCTCATGTTAAGAAATTCATTTTCTTTTCTAAGCATATGGCTCAAAGATGCCCCTCAAGTCACAGAAGACACAACCTGATGAACTTTGTGCCATGCTCTGACTAATGGAACCAAGGAACCTGACGCACATGGTGGAGGTGTGAGGGCCAACTTGCAAGGAACTTTGAAGACTAAAAGCATACATGCTTGCTCTCACTCATTCCCTGACCTTAATGAATGTGTCAGTTTTTGTAAAGGAAGTATTGTCAAAATTATGCTGACTGCGAATATGCCAATTAACAGCTAAGGTGAGTGACACCAAAGATAAGGCTCTATTCTAGCCCTCATCGTTTTTCTGCCAAGATTTTTTGTGAGGTAGAGCACCAACCAGTCATCCACATTCAGATGCAAGAAACTATCCCAAAACCTTGGAAAGACTATTCTCAACCAAGTGTTCTAAATATTAGTTAATCACAATTTAATATTTAATACTTCTAATTATTTTTAAAAATTATCATTATAAGCATTTTTAACCATGGAACACGTGAATCAGCTAGTACTTTCAATTTAACTAGTAATCTCGATATATACAATTGTGTTAAATACAGTAAATGATACTTATGATCTTGCATTAAAAAAATATTATGAATATTTTATTTTGCATTTAATATTTAAAGTCATTGATGATTAACAAATCTCATTTGTTGAAAAATTACCATTATATGAAGTTATAGTTCATTTAAGTATTTTAAAAATCGATAATTATTTTTGTACCATAAACATTGGGTACATTGATTGTACTGCTGTTTGTGGTTAGTAGAAAAAAAAAAATTAAAGAAGAAGGGGAAAATAAGTGTTTTTTTGTCCTGTCACAAACAGTGGTACAATCAGTGTACCCACCGTTTGCGATACGATAATTGGGACTCTTAAAAAATTATCCTTTAATTTAGTCCAATATTATGTAGACTGAATGTTAATCAATAGAGAATGATAGATTTGTAATTGTTTGCATTATAAAAGTCCATATCTTGTATGGCATTTTGGCATTATTTTAAGAAAACGTTAAGAGGAAAACATGAATGTGTGTGTGAACACAGAGGAAGAGAGAAATAGATTCTTGGATAGAAATCGAGAGATTTTAATGGGATGTTCATGTGCGCCTAGCTATCCAATTTAGAGAATAGAGATGGAGAATGAAAATGATGTAAGAGGATGTTGATGTGCGTGTAGTTATGCATTTTTGTAAGTTCAAGGTGGTGGCAGCATGTGGAATTTTGTAGACAATCAAAAAGGGAATAATATGGAGTTTTATAGTAGTACCATTTTTTATTTTACTAATATTAAGTCTTAATCTTTTATTTTACTCTGAGTTTTTCTCTGTCCCAGTGGAAGCAAAGAGACATTAATCCTCTATCTAATAATGTATAGTACTTGAATGCATTTTTAAATGCCAATTATGGCAGTGGATCAGCTATGTAAAAGTAACCGAAAAAGAAGTTATGGCTGGTATTATTGGTAAAGGAATCAAAGGCAATACTATCCAAGATAGAAAAAGTTTACTCAGTCACGTGACGTGCACATGATGCATGTGAAATACACGATCTTGTAGGGCCAATAAAATAAGGAAATTATATTATACCCTATAAGTTTATATGTTGTCTGGAATTTTCAGACCTTTGGTATTGGAGTCTAGGTTTGAATTCTTCAAGTTCAGTATGTGGCCGGTTCCTTTATTAGTGTTGAGTTAGTTTTCCAAAATTACCATCTTATAGATAATAGATAATAATAGACACCAGCCTAGAAAACTTATTCAAATGATTTTATCTTATGATATTGGGTAACATTTTGATTGCATAATTAGTTTGAATTTTAAATTTTGTATGCACACAAGAAATGCTAATTAGGGTCATCAATTTTTAGCATTAAAAACTTATTCGTTCAATCCTAAAAATCGGTGGATTTTAGAATAGGTGGAAATCAATCAAAAACCATGAAAAATGGTAAAAAAATTGGTGTTTGAAAACCGATTGAACCAATTTTTTTAAAAAAAATTATTTTTTATTTTTTATTTAATCTAGAACATTTTTAAGATAAATAAAGACTAATATTTGAGGATTACACATAGATATTTATTATTTTATCAATTATTATTAACTTTGTTTGTCTTATAAACCTTATAATAAGGTTACTTATATGAATTTACAACTTTATATATCTTAATTTTCTATAATTTGTGTTATTTTATTCATTAAAATGTTATATAATATTAAAAATATATATTTAATTAATACTGATTTGATTATGGGTCGACCATTTGAACCATGAATCAATATCTTCACCAAATCTAATTATCAATGATAATGATGCATAATATTATCCTATAAATTTAATATTCAACTAGGAAAATAAAGAAAATAAAACAAAGACTTCAATAACTTTACATTCTCATTGTAGAAAAAATTTACACAATCATCTAATAACATATTATCACATCACTTAATAAATATGACATTAACACTGTATATCTCATTTGTATATCTCATTTGATTTAACAAATGATTTAATAATTAATATATATATCAATTAAATCCTAAAACAAAATACAACATTTGACAATATGGACAATTGGATCGACATGATCTGCAGTACTCTCCGTTGTGTCTTACATTTTTAAGATCAGTATTGCAGATTGCTTGTTTTCAAGGCCATTAAGCAGTACACTTTGTTGGTTTGTACTTTTAGAGTAAAGTACAATTTAAATGAAAAAAATTAACCCAATGCCAATCACCAAACCTCACCATTTCTGTTTTAGAGAAAATAATTATTCCTAATCATGTGAAATTAATATTGGTTAAATTTTTTATAATCTTTAAAACCTTGTGAATGAAGTTAACATTGAATGAAGAAAACCTCTCCTTAAATTTAAGAACTAATAACTCAATTAAAAAAAATGTAGGTAAATATGCAAAGACTTGGAATTTTCAGATCAACTATACTTAATTAAAAAAATTACTCAAATCAAAAGTTTGAGACATATAGGTTATATCGCACACATGTGTGCAAGAGACATTAGCCTGGCATGGCAAAATTTTGGGCATAGATAAAGTTTAGATCAAATTGTGTAACCATAAAGATAACAAAGATATTAATATAAATAGTTTGAAATTAATTATTTTTAAGAAAGAGAAGAAAAGTTGCAAGGGTTTTGTCTGGGTCATACTTTAATCAAAAGTTATGCTTCAAATCAAAGTCTCTGTTTCTTCCTCCATTGGTGGCTTTTTCTGGCCCCAAAGCCATGATTATACTCAGAAAAGGTACATTTGTTTAATCAAAACTAGCAATTATTTTCTGAGGTCTGAAAAGATTAGGCTTAGTCAAACCATATTGACAAAATTACCCCTCTAAACCGTTGGAATTGAAAAATCCTGTGCGCATATAGTCAAACATTCTGGCATCATATATATTATCTATAATAAAAAATTAAAAGGGTGCAAAGTTATGCTTATATATAATATATAATTAATTTATATCCGTTAATAAATAAGTTGACAAGCAAAACTTTTATCCCCCTTTTATACTTTTGTTGGGCCTGCAAAAAATGTTTTAGACTATTTATTATAATGAAAGAAAGAAAAAATGCGAATATATATATATATAGAAAAAGAGAAATGAAAAATGATAGACTAACTTACCCATATATATTATATATTTTTTGGTAGAGGTATAATTTTTTCACATGTATATCTCACTTCATCACTTTCTTCTTCTTTTGAGATATGCTAATAAGTGTGCTAAAAGTATAGATTAAAAAATTCATATATAAAAAGTTTTTTATTGGAAATTCTAATATTAATTACATTTGATACATTAAATTTTATACAATCTCATAAAAAAAATCTATTTTTGATTCATTAACTAATATCTTTAAGGCATTTGTTAGCATTCTTATTTTTTTTTATATTTTATCACATCAATTATAAATTTTTACCTTTTTTTTATTGATTTTCTTTTTATCTATTTTTTCTTTACACCTTTCACACCTCTAATAAATGGGGTGTAAAAGTATTATTTTCCTTACCATTAAAAGGTACATATATACTCTAATAGATGTGAAAATGATATTGTATTACATAGCAATAAATGTCTGTGTTTCGGTGAACGTTTTTAAATTTGAGTTTAAATAAATTTGATTTTGTAAATTTGATTTTATTTAAAAGAGAGTTTGAAGTAATGATGTGATTTATATTTGAAAATGTCTCTCCTCAAAGTAATTAGTTTGAAATAAAATTCAGTATAGATTTTTTAACTCAATGTAAAAGTTACAATTATAATGTGTTTGGAAGCTAGTTAGGTTGGGCTGCATGTGTGTTGAATAAAAAACATCCACTCACAATATCCAGCCCAAAACATACATTTGGAGTATTAGAATTGGAATGTCTACTCATTTGGTATCCAAACACAAACTCTCATCATGTTAGATCAAATATGAGTTTAAATTTAAAATCAATTTTAATTTAAAATACATAAATAAGTTAGACATAAATTTCAAATTACATTTACATTTTTAAACATGAGTTTAAATGAAGCAATCCAAACATGCTATAGGACACATTTTTTTTTTTCAATGCCGGTTTTATGGATAATAATTAAATACAGATATTCAATACGATGTTGGACAAAGCATATGCTTTAATTAATACATAGTAAATACTTAAAACTCCATTTAATTCACAATTAATGCTTATGGTATTTTAAAATATTTACATAAATAATAAATGGTTGAAATAATTTCTCAATGAAAAACATAATTTAAGTGGTTATAATCATTTGATTGGTTACAATTATTTTTCAATTAATATATTACATACTACTAAATTTAAAATCCGGAGACTGAAAAACAAACATGTTATATATTGCCAATCAAAAATCCATTGGCATAATCAAATCAGTGGGAACCAACTTAATTTTATTTATCAATGATCTCAAGCCGCCCTGTCATTTTGCTCAAATTATTTTTAATTTAAGTTCCCATTGGTTTTATAATTTCATTATCACAAGTATAAATATTCAAAATTGGTTTAAGCAGCCTTAATGAATGCATTAGGGCTTGTTCATATATAATTTTTTAATTAAATTCCATGTGCAAATGAATCATCAGCCTTGGTAATTTATAAGCCTGCAAAGGTTGCAGTGCCATCACATTCAGTAGTAGGAAACAATCTTAAAAGGTTTGCTACTAGAACAAAAAGCCAGAATAAATGTGTATGCCAGCTACTAATAATGAAAAAAAATGTCAAAAAATTTCTGTAACCTTTCAGGCATATATGGGTGTCCAAAACCCAAATTCCACTGTCAACTACAGAAGGGTGATGCAATGTTTTTAGGATTTGCAATAAGATTTTTCCTTTTCACATTAAATAGGTCAGTTTGGTAAGTATACCTTATGACAAGCTAGATTTGGTTAGGAGTTCCCCTTGTTGGATTGAGGTTGACCCCCCCTCTCTCTCACCCACTTCCTCCTTCTCTCTCCTCTTTTTCTCTCTTCACTTTACTTTTGTTAGCTTATTCAATACACTTTTTGCTACCAGCTATAAATGCCACACCTATTCATTTCATTTTTGCTTTACCTTTACTGTTTCTCTCTCTCTCTGGTTTCCTCCATTACAAACCAAGCTTCCTTTCCAGCTTGTTTAGGTCCCGCAATCATCCTCCTCAAGCACAATACCCACCAACCGTTTTCCCCACCTTTGCTTTTCTCTTCTCCAAAATTTAGCCATTTTCACTCTCTCTCTCTCTCTCTCTGGCTGATTTTCTTTCCTTAAAAATAAGATTTTTGTCTGGCATTGCCTTCCATTTTTTTTTCTTTCTTATTATCTTACCCTGAGTTCTTTTTGACCCACTTGAGGTCACAATCCCCTCTAGTTAACTACTCCTCTGCAACTGCATCTTTTGCAGCATCTGGGTTTTGTAGGGCTTTGTGTTTTTGTTTTGGTATTCCTGCACTTATCTATGCTCATTGGGTCACTTGGGGTTCAGAGAGAAGGCACTTGGTTGCTTCTGTGGGTTCTGAAAGCAGAAGATCAAGGAGGGTAATTTAGATTTAGATCAACACAGAGGTAAATGCTTTGTTTTTCTGAACATTGCTTTTTGGATAATTCACATTTGGGTTTACCTTTTGTTTGCTTGGATCATAAGTGATGCTTTTACAAGTTCCCTTTTTCTTGTTAGATTTTTGCTTGTGATTAGAATTGCTTAGGATAGTGAACAGGTTCTTACTTTTCCTATAATTTGTGAATTTAGTGTGCCTTTTCTGTTTGGAGTTACATGGACGCAAATGGGGTTTTTGATTTGTTAAATGTTTGATCACATTACCTTTTGGTTTGGAATATCTGAATTCCCTCAATTTACCTTAATGTTACAGGAAGATTATCTTGAATTTTGATAAAGCTGCAATTAGTGATTAGTTGAATTGCTGAGAAAGTTGGCTGTATATTAGAATGTTTAGATTTTTGTGTTTCAAAACCTTGTGTAATGGGAATACTTAACTAGATTCTTGCACTCAGGTGGGAATGTCTTAATTCTACAATTTGGAGGACACATTTGATTGACTTTGTAGCATCCAATTATGTCAACCAACAGTTCTTTGCATGTGGAATTGTCAAAGAAGACTTCATTTTTGGGTTTGAGGTTGTGGGTTTTGATTGGGATTGGTGTTGGTGCATTTATAGTTCTGATTCTTTGTATGTTGTCGATATGGGTGATGTTTCGGAGAAAGTCTAGGAGATCTGTGGACAAGTACTCTTTATCCCAAATACCACATGTCTCAAAGGATATCAAAGTTGACAAGGTTGGGGTGCAGACTTCTCATGATCAAGTAGAAAGTGTATCTATTCCTGTTCATGACAAGGCAAGTGATAAGAATTCAGATAAGTTGTTAGTTCATTTGGGCATGAACAAATCCAGTGATCATGATAATATCAGTCAGTGCAGCTCAATTTATCATCATGAGAGAGGGTTTAGTTCAATGTCAGGAGAAGAAGGAAGCTCTGGAACTGTTAGGAAGCAATCTACATTGTCATTTGGTGGGATGGTAACTGCATCTCCTCTAATTGGCTTGCCAGAAATTTCTCATCTTGGGTGGGGCCACTGGTTCACACTTAGAGATCTGGAACTCGCAACCAATCGTTTCTCTGCAGAGAATGTGATTGGTGAAGGTGGATATGGAGTTGTTTACAGGGGCAGATTGATCAATGGTTCTGAGGTGGCAGTGAAGAAACTTCTTAACAACTTGTAAGGACACTTTATGGTATAATACCATCTTTAATTTTCTCCTGTGGTGCTTGTCTCATTGCTCCGTAATTGCATTATGTATTGAGTTTACAGGGGACAAGCAGAGAAAGAATTCAGGGTTGAAGTGGAGGCTATAGGCCATGTTAGACATAAAAATCTTGTGCGCTTACTTGGATATTGCATAGAAGGAGTTCACAGGTAAACTTGGTGTTCTTTAATGTATCAAAATCTCACAAATGCACATCTATTTATCTATTTATAATACATTAAAACTGAGTCATGGATGTATGTGTTGCCAACTCAGCTTTATTATCACCACATCCCTCTATTTTTGACATATCAAGTTAAACCAATTTAAATCATGCATTTAAATTCAATAAAATTTACATAACTCCTACTATAAACTTAATATTAAAAATCAGTGACATTAAAAAATGTTTCTTTTATTTAATTATTCCTACCACAAATAATCGATTGCATATTAAAATTTCTTGTTAATAGCTATTTTTTCAATTAAAATTAAGCCCTTTTATTTGTTATATGCTTCTTTTTCTTTCATGATGAATTTAGTTGCCATCTGGTTGGCAGGTTGCTGGTGTATGAATATGTGAATAATGGTAACTTAGAACAATGGTTACATGGGGCTATGAGCCAGCATGGGACACTTGCATGGGAAGCTCGCATGAAAGTTTTACTTGGCACAGCCAAAGCGTAAGTTCAATTTGAAAAATTAATAAGTTGGACAATGTTAATCATTTCTGTTCTTGTGTGAAATTGATTTGTATGAATCATGGTTGTCTTAAATCCCCCAAAAATGTGCATGCCTTTCATGTTCCCTAAATTAACATTTTTATTATCAACATGTTGTGCATATCAAAATAATGTCATTTGAGAGTTTTTGTTGATATCGTTATGTTATAGTGCATTTGTTCACAAATTTTACTATTTATTTAGGTCCATTAGGATTCTGGAAAACACAACTATATATTCTCTGCTGATCTGCTCTATCAGACCATTGGTTGAATTCCCTAAATTTGTTCATAATGGGCCTAATCCCCAAGATTTTTTATTTTTCTTTGGTGTTAAGTTTTATTGGTTACCTAATTTACTGTAATGACAGCTTCAACTTTGGACCTAATCCCACTGATTAAACTCTATTTTACTGTGACTGGTGGCAGGCTTGCTTACTTACATGAAGCAATAGAACCAAAAGTTGTTCACCGAGATATAAAGTCTAGTAACATATTGATTGATAATGAGTTCAATGCAAAGGTTTCGGATTTTGGTTTGGCCAAACTTTTGGATTCAGGAGAAAGTCACATAACTACCAGAGTAATGGGAACATTTGGGTATGCAGAATGTTTCATTACTTTTTTTTTTTTTTTATAATTCATTAAAAGGACAACATGAATGGAAACTTACTTCTGTTCTCAATTTCAGCTATGTGGCACCAGAATATGCTAATACTGGTTTGTTAAATGAGAAGAGTGACATTTACAGCTTTGGTGTTCTCCTGCTAGAAGCGGTTACTGGAAGGGACCCTGTAGACTATACGCGTCCTGCTAATGAGGTTTCAAATACTTATGAATACTGCCAGTTTCCCACTTCTAACTTTGTCTTCCTCCAGAAGTGATCATTGCCTTTTATATAGCTGATGAGATTTTGATTATCCTCATAATAGGTGAATCTTGTTGAATGGCTCAAGATGATGGTGGGGACAAGGAGGGCTGAGGAAGTTGTGGACTCATGCCTTGAAGTGAAACCATCAACACGTGCTTTAAAGCGTGCCCTTCTTGTTGCACTTAGGTGTGTTGATCCTGATGCAGAAAAGAGACCCAAAATGAGTCAGGTTGTGAGGATGCTTGAAGCTGACGAATATCCATTCCGAGAGGTTCCATTCACTATCTTATCTGCTCATATATAAAAAATCTCCTGCAGCACTCTGAATCTTTTATCTCATCACTTGTATATTGTAACGTTTGGATGTTATGCTCATTCTCATTGATGGCTGACATATCATCAACTAGAAATCTAGAATGAATGAAACTTTGGATGACAATTTAACAAAAAAATAATAATAATTTTTTTTGCTTAGTTTTTTTTAGCGTACATTTTTTACACTTTACTCAAACTAGTCAATGTGCTTTCGATGTCCCTTTGAATATAGCTGAAAGACAAGGAGAGGTTGATTTCATGCTTTTGTTATTGAGAATTCTACATAGCTTTTTGGTGCATAAGGGTAATATGAAAAACTATTAGTATTTGTCTTCACCATTGTGTGTTGAGGATGGCTCTGAATCTTTGACTTCATGATTAGTTAGTCATGCTCATGCATAAGGGTGATGATGATAGTATCATGCAATAGTCATGCTTTCCATGGATAACTGTTTTTACAATTGTAGGTACTCAGTATGCTTTTTGCTTTCCCTAATTTTTTCCTAGAATTCATCCTTTGAATTATGCTTGACTTTTTTCTTAATATTAGATACTTAATGTTGAAGTATATCTGTTGACATGGACCTGGGGTCCTCTCTATTAGAATTAAGTCTCTGCATGTTACCTAAATATCTAGTTGATATCACTTTCAGGATCGAAGGAATAGAAAAAGCCGCACTGCGAGCATGGAAATTGAATCTCTGAAGGATATTTCTGGTCCATCTGATGCTGAAAAGGTGAAGGGTTCTGAAGGCCATGTACCTGATGATACAACTCAAGGGTCTTAAGATTGACAACCTCATGACTTTAACCAACACGTACAATTGCCTTTGTACTGATTTCAGTAACCCATCAAATACCATATCAAGTTTGTCTTGAGAAATATTTTTTGCCTCACCTGAGAAGAGAATCATATGAAGAGTTTTCACATTCAATGTGGTCAATGAAGGTCATGAATGAATGATACACCAAAGTTGCAAGGAGGATGGAGTCAGTGTGGTAGTGCTAATGTTGTACAGATCTCTGCTCAACCTATCTCCTAAATTACATGATTGCTATTTTGCACCTGTTTTTGTCTGCTAGAGAGTGGAGATAATGAAAATTTGATTTTTGGTGAAAAACTGATATCTGGCTTCATTGTCCTTGCCATTTTGCTTTTAAGTTATATGTATACACTCCAAAAAGTATTAAGTGAAGGGATAATATCCCTTTCCTTTTGCAGTACTTCTGACTTGATTGTATTATTTCCCCACAACTTGATTCCATATCCCACATTTCAAAATGTTGAGATATACATTTAAGAGAAATTATGCCCTGTGGTCCAATTTAATAAACCTGCCCATATGATCTGACAGGAAGTGGATAAAATAACAAATTTATCTATTTTGTCACTATATTTTATGTATGTCACAAACCACTGTTTGGTTCAAGTTCATCTTACATGATTTGAGGCTAAACCAAGAAACGTTATTTATGTTAATCTTTGCTTTTTCATATATTTTATTTTTGTGGATTGATATATTGTCTCGCATTACATTTTAAATTTGTAATCCCAAGAATCAATTCATCCACTTTTGATCTGTATCAAATTAAAATATGATAATTAATTTAAGTCTATATTTTAATATGAATTTACCCGGTTATCTTTTGACAGAAAATTACACAATATACCAACATTCTAATGGAAATTTCAAGCAAATAATGATGGCAAAAAACTGGGTTAATTATTTGTTATAGCAACAAGAAGGAACCACATGCACGACTAATGTGCAAGGCTTGCAATGCTATAGTTTTACTGTAGAAAAAAAACACACATTATAATAAACATAATTTTCTAGCTGTTTTTGTAAGCACAATAAACCTAAGAGTAGCATTCAACTCTTTATTCTGACTCCTCCAACAGTCTTTGAAACAGAAGTCTGCATAATCTGCGAATCCTTTCCTGTGCAATTTTTAAACATTAATTATCAAATCAATAATGTTTTTTCCACACCCAAATAGGAAACACCCACCACACACTTGCCCCCCCTTTTTTTAATGAACAGTAACTTCTTTTTTTCTTTTTTGTTTTTCATGAACAGTAACATTTTTTTTTTAAAAAAAATTTACAATTAAATTATATAGCATTAACCATAAATTCATACTCAGTGATTATTTGTGTAGTAATCCTTATGATCAAATAACTGTTCAAGATGAACTTTGTTTTCATCTGAACATCTGGTTAATACCATATAAGTTGGTGGTTAACTGTGTTATTAATCTGGTGAATAATTTGTTTTCAAGTGAACATGTGGTTAATATCATATGAGTTGGTGGTTAACTGTGTTATTAATCTGGTTAATAATTATAACTGAGACAAAAAATGGTTAACTGTGTTATTATGTGGTTAAATAAGTTGCTCAAGTGGTTAATATTGATATCAGTTCAGATAACTTCAAATGACAAATCTTTAACTTTGTTTTCAAGTGAACAGGTGGTTAATACCATATAAGTTGGTGGTTAACTATGTTATTAATCTGGTTAATAATTATAAGTGAGGCAAAATGTGGTTAACTATGAGTTAGTACGTGGTTAAATAAGTTGCTCAAGTGGTTAATATTGATATCAGTTCAGATAACTGTTCAAAATGACAAACCTTTAATTTTGATTTCAAGTGAGCATGCGGTTAATACCATATAAGTTGGTGGTTAACTAGGTTATTAATCTGGTTAACCGGCAATATATTTTTTTAAAAAAAAGTACATACTATTCATATTTAAAAGAAAGTACTGTTCAAGCATGTGGTTAATACCATATAAGTTGGTGGTTAACTAGGTTATTAATCTGGTTAACCAGTAATAATTTTTAAAAAAAAAAAAATCAGACAAAAAAAGAGTATTGTTCACATATAAAAAAAAGAAAAAAAAAGTGAGGTGTGTGAGGAGTGTTTACTGTTAAGGTGTGAAAAAATGGGGATTGGTATCAAATATATGGTTTGGGTATAATTACAGTAAATAACAATATTCCACAATAATGAGTGTAATTTATAATAAAATGAATGCTCTATTTTGTCCAAGGAGGAAGATGAATCCTAGTATCCCACGACACAAAATTCTTATAACATGAGGTTCTTAAATTTTAATTAGAAGATAATTTATTATCTCATTATTATCCATACTATCTATGCATATATGTTAACATGATTTGTCCTAAATTCGTTACCATTTATATGAAATAATTTTGTAGTGAATAATAACTCTCTCTATCAAACCTTATTTCCTATGAGAAAATATGCATGTTAAAAGAGTAAATATTTAATGATGGACACAATTTAATCCTTTATATATTTCAAATAAAAAACAACAGGGAAAAAATATGCCTATAATAGTTGCTATCTCTTTCTAATGTGTTTCCCCGGCCCACTTCCATACACAATAGCAGTGTGCTCAGTTTCTAATGGAGTTTATAAATTTTAATTATCTAATTTTGATAAAAAAAATATATTAAAATTGTAAAACTTCTTTGACAACGTTTTTTGTTTTTCATTTTATCAATACTTAGACAATGGAAATATTATATCTATGGCTTTAAAGAACAATTTTGGTTAAATATTTGCCTATAGTTTAAAGCTAAGACGGTATGAAATACAAAAATAATTCATAAATTAGTTATATATTTATTTCAAATTTAGACAATGATTTGAACGTTATAATTTGCTCTTTAAAAGATTCAATATATCATGATCTGAAAGTTTGTCAATGAGGATATATTTTATGAAAATTTCAAGTTTACTTGCCTATGTTTTTTAAATTTTAATAGAGGTCAGTATAACTTTTCAAAATAAGAAGAGTATATAGTTTGGATATTTTTTAAGGAAAGAGAGAAAATGTAATGTACCCTAAAAGGTAAGTGTTAATTTAAAAATTATTTTTAACGGTTTAACTTTTGAAATTAATTTTTAAAAATGATCGTGAGTTAGTTCATCTTTAGGTGACCCACAATCTGTCAAATAATATGCCAAATTAAGATTTAGCATCTAGAAAATATCAAAATCAAATAATCCATATAATTGCATGAATAGTCAAAATTGTAGCTAGAGTAAGTTTCACTGACCTCAACTAGCATGTGCTCAAGTTTACCAAAAGTTTATCATCCAAGTAACATAAAGCTTGTCAGCCAGTCGATGAAGGAAGTTGTAATATGTGTGCCTCCATTTCCTAATGAGTAACAAAGAACCACAAATCCCCCAGAAGCCAACTGCAAATCCAACTCCCATGCCAAGATACAATGACTCTCTTAATGGATCAGTATCATCTTCAGGATCTTCTTCTTCTTCTTCTTTTGTTTCTTTTTTAAAAAGTAATAAAATATTGACGGTGAAGATTAATTATTAGCATGGTCGTGATAACATTTATGAATTGATGCTGACATGCTTGTCTCTAACACAAGGTCTCTTATGTTAGATGATATAGCTGAAGAGTCTATTCCAAACAAATGCAGAAATGAAACAGACAATTATAAAAGTAGACTAGGAAGGAAACATTTTCTTATTAGTTTCTTTGACTAGGAAAAATCTGTTTTCCTTTATTTTGCAATATTTTTCGGAATATCACTCTATTAAAAGAGATAAAAGAGAAAATTTTTCTTATAACAAATGGATATGGAAAACTTTCTATAATTTAAACTTGTAATTAAAACCAACAAGTATTATGTTAATGTATATATATAAATTTAAAAATATTTTAAATTATATAAACAAGCTGCATAGTTATTTCAATAAACTATAAACATAAACATCTTATCGTTAAAAAGAGAGAACCAATTTTATATGGAATTTTAAATTTAAAATAAAATAATTTTAGAATACAAATAGTTAAATTTTGAGATGAAAAATTTAGGATAAAAATTTAAGATTAGTGAAAAAAATGAATTTGAAAAAAAATAAAATTTATAATTTCTTTTCAATACAATATTCTAATATTTGGTTTCTTTTCTGTTTTCAGGTCTTCCTTTTCTGTTTTATTCTTGTAATTTCCATACATATATGGAAAATTGTTTTAAAGGATGTAGTTGATGGTGACTGCTAGAGTGAAGCACGTATCCTAGCGGATGGTTCACGCATAAACTAGCAGGTATTATGTACGTTCCACATATATATATTTTCCATTTTGACTCAAATCTAAATTAAAAAATATTTTAAATTATATAAAAAGGCTGCATAGTTATTTCAATAAACTATAAACATAAACACCTGATCGTTAAAAATAAAGAACAAATTTTATATGGAATTTTAAATTTAAAATGAATTAATTTGAGATACAAACAATTAAAATTTGAGATGAAAATTTTAGGATAGAAAGAAAAAATTTAAATTAATTATTTTGAGAAGGCTAACATTTAGAAAACAAAACATTTTTTAAAATTAATGTAGATTGAGTGTAATAAAAATGAAGGTGAAAAAAAAAATTCAAATTTGTAATTTCTTTTCAATACAATATTCTAATCTTTGGTTTCTTTTTTCTTTCCAAGTCTTCCTTTTCTGTTTTATTCCCCAAGTCTTGTAATTTTGATACGTGTATGTGGAAAAATTTTGAAAGGTTGTAATTGATACATATGTGGAAACCTTTTTCTCCGAAGTCTTCCTTTTTCCTTTTCTTTTCGCAAGTCTTCATTTTTTGTCACTTAGTGAAAATTTGTTTTAAAGGTTGTAAGCTCATTACACTATAAATTTCAGGGTTTTTTTTTTCTTTACGTTTGAAATGGTTGAATATGAATATTGCTGAAATAATTTTGTAACGAAAAGAAAAAAAAATTGTTTTTTGGTCTCTGTAGTTTCGATCACTTTGGTCTTCGTCCCTATACTTTAAATCTTTTATTTTTTGTTGCTGAACTTTTTAAACCCCCCAAACACGGTCCCTAGCGTTAGTGAGATATGTTAACATGGTGACGTGACTACACTTACCCTGATTGGCGTGGGCCCGAACATTGCTGACTCATCTAATTAGTTTTTTATTATTTTTTCATTATTAGTAATTATTAAAATAACCCAAATTACAAAATTAGGTTTTTTAATCGTGTAAATTTTCTGAGTGAAACCCCTAATTACGTTGAAGCTTTCCCATTCTCCCTTTTATGTAACTCGTGAGTGGCGTTGTAAATTTCTCTTTTCCCCTATTGAAGGCGATCTAGAAGAAGAGGGAAGGTTGACGTGTGTTAAAATGATCCCTTGGAGTATACCTTAGAAGGTGCATTCTTCACGTGGAGAGAACTCTAGAGAAGGGTTCGAACAGTGTCGATTACAGATATGTGTTTACTTTCACTTTGTTTATTTACCTCAAATCAGTTGTGACTAACAGTTGTATATGTCCACCATGTTTTGTTGTTGCATTATTTTGATGGAAAATGTGTTTGGTTTTTTATTTGTTATTGGTAGCATCTTTGGGGGACATTGGGTTTACTTTTTCTAATACAATAAGTGTATTGTGTTGTAGGGATGGGGTTTTCTGTTGCGTTTACCATATGGGTAAGTTTGGGCATAAACCATCACTTGCTTACAAGGGGTGAAATACATGTATTTCACGGGTTGGACATAGATACATGGTCCTATTTTGAGGCTTTCGGATTAGCTAATGATTTAGGGATATGTTAATAAAGTGAAGATGTGGTGGAAGCAAAAAGTAGTTGGTTTTAAGAGAGGACTTAAAGAATTATGAAATTATGAGGATGCTCCTGAGCTTGCTAATGTTGCTGAAAGAAGAAGGTGTGAAATGGAAATTTACTTTGAGCATATTATTAGCAGTAAGGCCAATATAGTGGATGTTAGTGTTCCTTTAATAGGTGACAAAAGTCAAACAAAAAATCTGCAATTGAATGCTACTGTGAATAATGTTGGACCTGATCATGAAATGCATGTTGGGGGAAGTGAGGGGTTGGGAAGTGTTGGGCCTGATGTTGTGAATGGTGGGGGCAGTGATGAATTGGGACCTGTTGGGCCTGAGAGTATGCGTGGTCAGGGAAAATGGTTTAAAATTTGAGATACAAACAATTAAAATTTGAGATGAAAACTTTAGGGTAGAAAGAAAAATTTTAAATTAATTATTTTGAGAAGGCTAACATTTAGAAAACAAAACATTTTTTAAAATTAATGTAGATTGAGTGTAATAAAAATGAGGGTGAAAAGAAATCAAATTTATAATTATTTCTTTTTGATCAATACAATATATTCGAATCTTTGGTTTCTTTTTTTTTCAAGTCTTCCATTTTTTTTTGTTTTGAAACTGAGTTCTAATTGGATTCTCCCAATAAAATTGTTGCAAGATAGGTTCAAGTAACTTAGAAAAGTTAAGAGAGTCATGCTCTGAGGGATTTCAGCAGAAAGCTTATTATTGGAGAGATCAAGAGATTCTAGATATTTGGAATTGTTCCGATCAAATGATCGATTGTAAGATAAGTTCAATGATTGAACTTGAATAAGCTGCTCAAATAATTCTGAGGGAATTTCTCCAGACAATTGATGCATATAATGTTGTCCCTTTGTAAACCAATCTATTATGAAGAAAGAAAAAGTAGTGCTCATATTGTTCCAAATCATTTGGGTCATGTTATAGACGCACTGAGGTAGAGTTCCATTTTTTGGAAAAGACGGAGTGAGATAAATTGGAGAGATTGAACAGCAGGGGTGGAATATTGCCTTCAAATTGGTTAGCTCTCAATATGATCACTCTCGTAAGTTTTGGGGCAGGTTGATCGGTATATATAGTTCTAAAAAAATTCATTTTTCCTATGACCATAACTTGTAAAAACCTCGAGTTTGAGAGGTACTCCAGAACTTCACCAGATAACTTATTACTCCACAGATCAATATAATACAAATCTTTCATGTTTTTCCAACCATGTGGAATTGATCCTGAGAAGGAGTTGTGAGATAAATCCACCATTGGTGAAATTATTATGGTCCAACATTAAATAGGAACCATTTAGTGTTACATTGGATATGTCTCCGTTCAATGAATTGTTGGATAGATAAAGTGCAAAACCTATTCCTGCTACAAAGCTCCAAAACTTATCTCCATCTATTAATGAATTTAGAAGCATTCTCGAGGAAGATACATGTTACTTATGGGGGAGTTCTCTCTTATTACTGGAACTCTCTGGTTGGAGAGAAAGAAATACAACATATGTGAGATCTATATCGGTGATGTGGGTCTCACATGTATTGTATCGCTTTCTCTCTTTAATTGGAGAGTTCCCGATACTAGAGAGGATTTTCTCCCTAAGTTCATTTTAGGATCAAATGTTGAACAGGGATTCTCTCCAATTTTAAAAAAAAATATTGGACATCATCACAAATTCACAACCATTCAAAAAATTTAATTTACAATTATTTTAAAATATAAAAAAAAAATCAATTAGCAATTTATGGTAGGGGTGTTCATGGGACAGGTTGGGATGAGTTTTATTTGTCCCTCACCCGACCATAATTTTTTATCGGGCCAATTCTATATATGGACTTGAATCCGTTCACATACCCGATGATGTACGGGTCCAAATAAGACCGGGTCAGAGTAGGACAGGACCGGGTTGATCCGATGTATAAGCTAAATATAATCATATAACAATGTTCAAAAGAAAATAGTTCATACAGTTAGTAAATATATTCCATACAATATAATTCATCTTAATGTATACAATATTTTTTACTTTTTTTTAAGTTTGGGACATTACTAAAACAATAATAACATTATTATATCACTATATAACTTTACGTATATAATGTATTTTTTAAGGTAGATATATAGAGGAAACTTAGACTAAAAAACCCTATTTAAAAGGAAAAATAAGGTCAGTACTTTACATAATAGAAAATTATAAGTAATAAATATTATATTTATATATAAATAACCGGCCACGTAATTCGGAGGTTAACCCGAACTCGTACTCAATCCGATGTTGAGTCAACAAATAAGACCCGATGAGACCCAATTTGATTTTATTTTTTCTGGTAAGACAGAAACAAACCCGACTCGAAAAGGACGGGTTGGGACAGGTCAAATGGACCGACCCATGTATACTTTGTAGTTGAAACTCAATGCGCTCAAATGTTGTATCATTATGCGTCTTCACACAGATAACTAGCTTTCGGTTACCATGCAGCATGATAATGTCAAATGATGAATGATGTCTCCATTCCTATATTTATATTTCTCAAATTCAGATATGATAACATTACAAAAACATT
This sequence comes from Sesbania bispinosa, assembly GCA_026901365.1. Classification (NCBI taxonomy): domain Eukaryota; kingdom Viridiplantae; phylum Streptophyta; class Magnoliopsida; order Fabales; family Fabaceae; genus Sesbania; species Sesbania bispinosa. The sequence goes on along the minus strand of QLOH01000009.1, from coordinate 3,563,177 downwards.
CTCTAATTCTTTTACATTGAATTATTTTCTTTCTTAATTATTTTTTAAATAAAAGGATAGGGAACATTTTTTCAAAAGTAATTATGATTTGTAAAATTAATTTCAGTATATTTTTTTTGTTTTGAATATTTGCAATATATTTGTTTATTTTTTTAAAAGTAATAAAATATTGGCCGTGGAGTTCAAGCTAGCTAGCCTAATTAATTATTTGCATGGTCGAAATGAAATTAATGAATTGATGCTGACATGCTTGTACAGGTTTAATTTTCAACACACTTGCTTGACTCTGATATGATGTTAGATGATATATAGCTGACGAGACTATTCCAAACAATTAAATGTAGAAAGAAAATAAACATACAATTATGAAAGTAGACTAGGAAGAATACATTTTACTACCAGTTTCTTTGACTAGGAATTATAATCTGTCTAATTTCCTTTGTTTTGCAACTTTTCGGATCTTTTAAAAATATCACTATATTAAAAGATGGAGATAAAAGAGAAAATTGTTCTTATGACAAATGTATATGGAAAACTTTCTATAATTTAATTAAACTTATAATTAAACTAGCAAGTATTATGTAAATTCCGCAGATATTTTTTTAAATTTTTTTATAAAATGTATATATGTATATTAAAAGATATTTTAAATTATATAAAACAATATGAATAGTTATTTTGAATAAATAAAATATAAACATAAACAATTTTATATGAAATTATAAATTTAAAATGAATTAATTTGAGACCTACAAACAGTTAAAGTTTGTGTTAGAGATTAGTTAGTTGGTTAGAAAATTAGTTAGGAATTAATTGATAACATTGACTATATAAGTGTATACTCCTATTGTAGATTCAACATTTCCATTCTATTATCAATACAATTCCTATTTTTCTTTTTTAATCTATTTTTTCTTTGAATCATGAATTTCAACTATTTGAGATGAAAAATTTAGTGTAAAAAGCAAATTTTAAAATTAATTATTCTAAGAAAGCAAACATTTTAAAAATAAAATGTCTTTTAAAATTAGTGCAGATGGAGTGTAATAAAAGTAAGTGTGAAAAGAAAAAAAGTTAACTTTGTAATTTCTTTTTAATACAATATTCTAATCTTTATTTTCTTTTTTGTTTCCAAGTCTTCCTTTTCAGTTTTATTCCCCAAGTTTTCTAATTTTGATACGTAGGTGGAAAATTGTTTAAAAGGTTGTAGTTCATACATATGTGGAAACTTTTTTTTTTTTCCACAAGTCCTCCTTTTACTTTTCTTTTCCAAGACTTCAATTTTATAGTCATTTAGTGAAAATTTGTTTTAAAGGTTGTAGCTTTGCATGGCTATAATAAGTGCAAATTTTAAGTAAAATTTTATGATGAATTTAAGTATTTATTGTTTGAATTGTATTTATTTAAAAGTTAAATTCTCCTAATTTAATTAGAACAATGGAACTTAACTGCTTTATTCTGTGATATGAATAAAAATCAACTCATTTGATCTCAAATGTCTATTTTGTAGGTTGATTAAAGTGGGGAGAGAAGAGAAAGCTTGAAGAAACAAGAAGAAAGGAGTAAAATTGGAGAAAATTGAAATTTGCCAATTTTTCGCTCAAGCGAGGAAACTCTCGCTTAAGCGAAAACGTTCCATAATTTAATTTTGCTTTTGCCTTGTTTTGGCTCAAGCAAGAATCCCTCGCTTGAGCGAAAACACGCTTCTTCAGCATGAAGAATTGTGTTCTCTTGCTCAAGCGAAAATTCATTTACTTAAATGTAAAAAAGGGCAAAATAGAACGTGAAAAAGGGAATTAAACACTTTTCAAACAGAGAATACACATAGGAAAGAAAAACGAAAGTGACGAAAGCTCATAACGCTTGCTCCCAATCGATTATACTCCAATTTCTTCTATTTTTATGGCTGCCATAAGTGGCTAACCTCTGCGTTGGGATTGGATGTAATCGTATCAAACTCGGATGTATGTCAGTGATTTTTATATATATATATATATATATATTCGATATTGGTAATTTCATTCTGTTCTTATTCTATCTGATCAGTGGTATCTTGATTTTGACTCTAAGTTTTAACTGGAAAGTATTTCTTAGAATTCGATCCGAATGAAATTATTCGGTGTGTTGTTATGTTGACTAGGAATAGATTTCAATATAACGATTGCTTTATAATACCTATTCGTAATGCTGGATTATCTGTTAAATGTTTGAGGAATCGACATTTAGGAGATATTCTTAGGAACCTTTGTTTGAGGAATCAATATAGGTTACATTAGTATATTGCATCAATATTGATAGTTTGATATATATATATATATATATATATGAATCACTAGAATACAGAAGAGTTAGATCGATAAAATTCAATCCCAGTTTCTCCAACTGAATTTCAACCACCCTTTTTACCACACTTACTTTATGCTCGATGTAATTTTGATGAACTTTCTAGTCATTATAATCACGATCAATTTGGTTTATTTGTAATTATACTTAGTGAGCTTCTTAATCAAGGAATTTAATAGAAATTACAAGTTCCCTGTGGATACGACAACCTCTACTTATCACTATAATACAATTAATTTTTGGTACGCTTTCCAGGAAATCAACAAGTATTTTTGACGTCGTTGCCGGGGAACATTGTTATTTCTATAAATTTCGTAATTTTCGCTCATTAAATCATTGTAATTAGTTTTCCTTTGTTTAGTTAGTTTAATTTAATTTTCACCTTGTATTGATCCTTGCTTCAGTTGTCTTTTGATTTATGCTATTACGAGGTCAGATTGCTATGGATAAATTATTGTTTGGCCAGGAAATCAAAAAGACAGTTAAAAAGAACAGAAGCAATTCAGAAAATAAAAGCAAGGAATTCAACAAGGATAATCTTCCAACTCTCAATCAACATCCACTCAATCAAAATCCAAAACCTGAAAAAATGGATGGTGAAGATCCTAATCCACCCAGGAGGAAACTTGGAGACTATTCTATGCAACAAGGACCCAAACACTTTTCAAGCATAGTTGTTCCACCAACCACAAAAGCCTTGGAGATGAAGCCAGTTTTCCTTAACTTGATTAGTTCTCATCAAATTGATGGAATGGATCATGAAGATCCATATACTCACTTATCTACTTTATATGAATTAATAGGAACTATGGGTTTTGAAGAAGGTGATGAAGAAGCGGTTTATTTAAGATTCTTTCCTTATTCATTGATAGGTAGAGCTAAGGAATGGCTTAAATCTCATCCAAACCAAAGTTTGACCAGTTGAATGATCTTAAAGAGAAATTTTTAAACATATTTTTCCACCATCCATATATATCAGTGTCAAATCTGATATTTCAACACTCAGGAAAGGACTAGATGAACCTTTTTGTGAAGCCTGTGAGAGATTCAAATCATTACTTAGGAGATGTCCCAATCATGGATCTGAAGACATATCCCAGTTAAACATATTCTGTAATGGTCTGAGGCCTGACACAAAAATGATTCTAGATGCAGTAGCAGGAGAAAAAATGATGTCTGTGGATGCTAAATAAGCTACCAAAATTATTGATGCCTTAGCCTCTACAAATCATCAAGCTCAGCATAATAAGCATACAATTCATAAAAGAGGAGTGTTAGATCTCAATACTACATATGTTATTCTTGCACAAAATATAATTCCAACAGTAGATCGAAGCTCTTACTAAGTGTTGTGATCTTGGCAAGTGTGCCAATATCGTGACAGTATAATAGTAGAAAAGTACGGTTGTCGTACCCACGAGGAACAATAAAAATTAAATTCTCAGAATTCACACTTACTGAGTAAGAATGATTGCAAATGGTTGAGATTGTTTGGTGAAAAATAAATTTAAGAACGCAAGTAAAAAGAATTGAGACAAAGAGAAACGTGGATGAAATTGAGCAGTGGAGAGAAACTAGGATTGAACTTCGTCTATCACACCCCTCTTGTATTTTGGAAATCAATGATATCTAGGAATTTATAATTATAATTATTGAAGCACAAATAGATTTCATTCACATTGATCCCTCAAGTATAAAATTCTTAGAACAATTCCCTAAACATTGATCCCTCAGATATTTAACAAATTGCCTAGCTTTAAGATCAATTATTAAAAGCTATCGATAAATTGAACCCTATCCCTAGCTAGGAATTCAACCTATTGAGTGTTTTTACTCAAATCAGATTTAGAAAACTGCTTCCCAGCTAATTCAATAAATCAAATCATAACTTTGTTACAAGAAGGAAGTTAAGCATTAAGAATGGAAATAAAAACACCAATATTATAAAAATAGGGATTCCTAAATAACAAAGATCCAAAATAAAATCGAGGATTGAATCGACTACGTTCAATCCTAAAGAGAAATTTAGCTACTCATGATAGTCATTACAAACCAAAAGGATTAAGAAGAAAAGTAATAGCGAAGCCTTCCAGCTTTGTTGTAATCTCCCTCTTGCTCCATAATGGTCTCCAGAGACTGTCACACTATTCTCACAACTCTGTATTTGCTCAAAACTCCAAATCTCCAAAAGTCTCTCTAAAAACTATCTGACGGCTCTTTTAAACGCAAGGGTTACTTCCTGCGCTTTGTCTGCGCTCAGCGCAGGTGAAGCGCAGGAATTAGTGATGAATTCCCAGCTTTCCCTTCCTTTGAGTCTTACTTCACACAACTTCTGTCTTTTTTACTGTTCACTTGATGCTTCACTTGTACCTTATCTTCTCATATGCAAAAATTAACATTTTCTTCATCAAAATAGCATCAAATTCAAATGAGACTCCATTAATTACATTTACCACAAATTAAGCAAAGAAGGGTGGTTTTGGATTATAAATTCAATAATTCATAGTTAATAAGTGTTGTAATTGCATAGAAATTTACTAAATTCTAACACTTATCACTATGCAAGTGGCTAAGCTTCCTTAACAATTACACGATGTGAATTCTAATCCTGGTTCTCAACAACAAAATCTCATATATGATTTTTATGGATGTAATAATCCTAATGGTCATTGTTCTTATCAAGGAAATGCATAGGAAGAGGAAATAAATTATAAGAGCAACCAAGGAAGATCGGGTAATTTCTCCAATAATTCTTATGCTAACAATTTTTCGCAGGGTTGGAGAAATAATCATAATCAAAACTTTGGATAACAAGACGTTGGTCCTTCTAATAGGCCACCTCCCTATCAGCAACAACAACATTATCCTTATGTTCATGAGATAACATCTAAATTGGAGGATACTCATGATAAATTTATGCAGGCTTCTTTAACTAATTAGAAAAAATACAGAAGCCTCAATCAGTAATCTAGAGACACAGGTTGGACCATTGGCAAAGCAATTATCTGATCAACACTCAGGGCATTTTTCAACTAACACACAGACCAATCCTAAGGAGCTAGCATTGCAAGTCCATCATTACAAGGAGTGGTAAAACAATAGGAAAAGGAATTGGTGACAACTAGGGGTGGAAGTAGGCTGAGCCAAGCTAGGCTTTGCAGGGGCCAATCCTGGCCTGCATTATATATTTGTGTCTCAAGCCTGGCATATAGGCTGTCATAGGCCATTTTTTAGGCCTAGCCTGGCCTATTTGAAAGTCTGGTTTGGCCAATTATCCTATTTAAAGACTATATCATATTATGACCTTTAAATAGTCCAATAAGTCTATCTCTAAATAGGTCAGTATGTTTACGGACTAATATGTTTACTTTTTAATAATATAAATATGTCATTGATATATGCCTTTAAATAGGCCAAAAGCCTATCTCTAAATAGGCCAACAAGAGAAATTTAAAAGATATATTATTATTCTATTTATTATGTATAATATATTTTTATTTTTATTTAAAATAACTATTTATAAATAGGCTAGCTCGCCAAGCCTAATAGGCTATTTAAAAAGCCCAAGCCTGGTCTATTTAATTAAAAAGGCTTTTTCAAAAGCCTAAATTTGGCCTTTTTATTAAACAAGTCAAGCCAAACGAGGCTTTAAATAGGCTGGGCCATAGGCCCCCACCGAGCGGCCTGACCTATTTCCACCCCTGATGAAAACCTAGTTGTTGAGGAGGAGGTATTAGATAGAGAAGAGAATGAGAAAGAAATGTGAGGGAAAGGAAGAAAAGAATAAAGAGGAAGTTATAGATAAAGAAAAATGAGATAGAAAGAAAAGAGAGATTCTTAGAAAAATAGGGAGAAGAGTGAGGTACAGATTCCACAGCTGAAGAATTTACCATATCCTCATGCTCCTCCGAAGAAAGACAAGGAAAGACAATTTGCAAGATTCATGGATATCTTTAAAAGATTGCAAATTAATATACCATTTGTTTAAGCTATGGAGCAGATGCCCACATATGCAAAATTCATGAAAGAGCTCCTAGCAAAGAATATGAGATTTTCAGAGGAAACAGTTGAATTGGAAGCAGGATGAAATGCTATTATTAAGAAATATTTACCTTAGAAATCCAAAGATCTTGGCAGTTTCATTATTCCAGTTACTATTGGTGCATTACTTGTTGGAAAAGCCTTACTTGATCTGGGTGCTAGTATAAATCTTATGACCTTGTCTATGCTAAAGAGAATTGGAGATCTGGAAGTTAGACCTACACGAATGACCTTATAGTTAGCTGACAGATCCGTGAAATATCCTTATGGTGTAGTAGATGACGTGTTACTGAAAGTTGACAAATTCATGTTAATTTCTGGTGGACTTCGGTGGTAATGGATATTGAGGAAGATGTTGAAGTCCCATTGATTCTTGGCAGACCTTTCATGAAGACGGTTAAGGTAATTATTGATGTTGATGATAGTAAGCTGAACGTCAGAGTTCAAGATGATGAAGTCAACTTCAATGTATTTTAAGCTATGCAGCATCCCAGAGATAAACAAGAATGTTTTAGAATGGATGTGGTTGATAAAGTTTTTCTAGTAGCTAGGAAGCATAAGCACAGATCAAGCCCTCTAGAGAAAAAACTGATAGATGCATGTGAGGATTTAAATGAAGAGGAGGGGAAGGAAATTGATGAATGTTTGAAAGATCTTGATGCTTCAAAAGAGGTTTCTCCAACTAAAATTCAACCTGAAAAATTGCAGCGAAAGGGTAAAACTGAAGATCAGAAAGTTGAGCTAAAATTGTTGCCTTCACATTTGAAGAGTGTTTTTTCTTGCATATGGGTGAAACAAGAAAGTGGTGATCATCAGTGCTTTAATAATCAAACTCATCTTTACACTCATTCATTTTTAACTTGAGCTTTCGTAACCTGTGTTATTCAAGCTAACCTGAGATTCAAAGATATTAAGCTTGAGAGCCAAGCTCAGCTTACCTTAAATTTTCAAGAATAAATTTTTAAAGACTCTATTCAACCTCCCCTCTAGAGACATCTAGCCAACTTCAGCTTTTCCCATGAAAATTGAAGTCCAAATGGTCAAGTCCATTTCTGGTCAAGACAGTTAAATCTTATGGAGCTGTGGAATTAGAAGACCCGGTTACTAACAGAAGCTGGGTAGTAAATGGACACAAACCGAAGCCTTACATGGGTGGTGACATTGAAAGACTCACCACAGTGATCCACCTCCATGATCCATAAAAAAACAGGTATCAAGATTAGTGACGTTAAACAAAGCGCTTACTGAGAGGCAACCCAGTATTTTGCATTTATTTTCCTTATGCCTTTGGTTTATTTTTCATTTGTGTTCATTTTGTAAGTATGTTTGAATTTAGTATGTTTAATTTTGTAGGTATGTTGATTGTGGTAATTTGTTCTGTTTGTTTTGCTTTAGTATTTGATTTTAATTTAGTTTTGGTGAATTTAGAATTGTCCAAAATAAAATGCAAATTGAGTGGTTAGGTGAGTGATTTTGATCAAATTGAGTGTAACTAGGTAGGGAAAAGTTGAGTAAAAACTTTAACGTCAAAACAAGTTGAAAGCAAATTTTTAGAGTTTTGGCTCTGTTCAGTTTTCACTTAAGCGAGAATGGCCTCGCTTGAGCGAAAATTTTAATTGAGACTTAGAGTGTGTTTGGCTTGCCATTTCAGTTAGCTGAAAGTTGAAAATAGTAGCTGAAACTGTTTCAGCAGTATTTAGGAAGGTAGCTTTTTTGGTAGCTACAAGCTTTTCTTAAAAAAGCTTTCTTAAATAAGCTCCAATTTTCAGCTATCAACTGAAAATTAATTACAAGTTTAACTCTCAACCACCACCACTTATCATTATTTAATAATTAATATTGTCTTTAAGTGTCATTTTACCATTTTCAACTAGTTTTATCAAACACATTCAATAATTTTTCAACTTTCAATTAGCTTTAAGTTTTCAGCGAACTTTTCAACTAATTTTACCAAACACACTATAGCATTCCCACTTAAATTTGATCTCGCTTGAACAGAAATCGTGCGCGCAGTTTTTTTAAAACAAAAAAAGGGGGGAGTGAATTAAAATCACCCAGCCCCAAATTAGAACCCTACTGTGCGCGAAGCTCCTTATCCCCATAAATCTTTTCCCTTCACTCAAATCACTCAATCTTTGCATGCAAAACTCTCTCATTCTCTTCAATCTACTCTTCGAAGGTAAGTTCTTCTTAAAATTCTGCACTTTCACCGAACGTTTTTCCTTTTGTTCCCACTGCCCTAGGTTAGGTTAGGTTAGAATATAGGATTTTGTTAGCTTAACTTAGGCTTTTTATGTGCTTTGATGAACACTGAATATGCCGATTGTATTGATTTGTACATTGGGATGATTGGAAACCAAGTATGCTTAATGAGCTTTAGTTTCAAATGATGCATACCAAGTGTTTGATAAAATGTGTTAATTAGAATTTGATGTTTGAATTGGATATAAATGCTTGAGTTGAAAAGAATTGTTCTCTAATACTGCACTGAGAATTGTTTGAACTAGGAATGATCTTTTTCATGTATCAATCCCATGCTTTTAAAGGAACCTACAAAGTGTGACAAATTTGCTTATTAATTCCATGCTTGATCATAATGTTATGCTTCAAATGTCACAAATTTCATACATGCTTTCATTTTACCATACTTAAATTGTGATTTGCATACATGAACTTAGGAAAATATGAAACTTAGTTGTTAGGTATGTATGCTCCTATGGCATCAAACAATGCAAACCAAGAGAAATTTATACTTAAATGTGATGAATTTGGGTACACATGTATATTTTGAGATTGACTTGTATATCAATTGCCTTGTGTCATACATTTTCATGATCAAGTTTCCTTGGTTGAATTGTTTAATTTGTGCAAAATGATCAAGCTATGTAGGAAATTCCTTGCATGAATTAATTGTTACATTGCACAAATTCTTTGCTTGATAATTACTGAATTGGGTTTAATTGCGTAATGTTCCACATTGTTTTCTTTGTGCATTTCAGGATGAGACTAAAGCAAACAGCATGCCTTAACCGTCCGTCTATAGGAAAGAGAGCGAGGACTAAATCATCTCCCAGAGAAGATTCACCCAACCGGAACATTTTCGGGGATGAGAAAAGGCAACAAAGGTATGAGACTATCAAAGGGTGGTCTTTTATACTTGAGAGGAAGGTTGTTCTTCAACCGGGCGAGTACTCCGAGGTCAATGAAGAAATAACTCGCCGACATTCTAATTATCATAAATCGTCCTACATTCTAATTAAAGAAAATATTAAATTAGAATTGAATGTGTTCTCAAAAGTCCCTGATGACCGAGCTCGCCTCCTGTAAGGATTAGACCTAGCCGTCAGAGTGAGAGTATCAGATGCCCTTGACCTAGGAAACCTCCCTGCCTTTATAGTCCGAGTATGGGCCTTCTAGTCTTGAAGCCCATAGATAGACAATTGGGCCGAGTTGAGCGAGCTTCTTACTGAGACCAATAGGGGAGTTATTGGAGATGCTATGGGGACTAAGGGAGATCTCCTCTCGAGCTAGGGGACTAATGGAGATCTCCTCGCTAAGGAAGGTCTTCTTAAGGACTTATCTCCGGTATAGAACACAACCCCCAAATCCTAAACCCGAGCTCAAGCCCTGCGAAGCCAGGGTGCCAAGCTCGTAAGTTCCGATATAGAACAGAATGCAATTAATATTTTGGAAACATAAAAAATTTGAATACTTAGGCCCAGTTTGGATACTGTTCTCTAAAAGAATTTCTAAGAGAAAAAAGTAGAATGAATCAAAGAGGTAAAATGAATTTAGCTTCTTTCATGAGTTGAAATTATGTACTTATGGAGAAGTTAAATGAGAGAACTTTCGGAGAAATTGAGGTGCGAAGACTAATTTCAACTTCTTAATCTATTTTACCATTTTGATTCATTTTATTTTCTTCTTCTAGAGGTCCTTCTATAAAAGTTTATTCAAACTGACCCCTGCTTCATTTAGTGATTAGGAGGATTTGTAAGAGGAAGGAGGATTTAGAATTATTCATAAAATTAGTAAGCCTAAAAATAAATGGGTCATACTATGATTATTATAACACGACATTCACATGTTAAATAACATCAGAGGATCCTGATTTGGTATGCAATGATTCATGGGCAAGCAAACTTATTTCGGGAGCATAGTTACAAGGGGTTCACAAATCAGTAGATCTTGTTGAAGCCTTTAAGCAATGTAATACTCGACACTAGCCATGAACAACATCAAATGGCAGAATGTTAGAGAAGACAGTATATAAGACCTGACAGATGTTATTTTTAGAGAGCCAATCCCTGAACCAAAATAAGAGGGAGGACAGCATAAGATCGATTTTTCAAATTGGTGATAGCTGAACACCGGTTTTTTATTTTACATCAACTACATCTGAACAATTGTTAAGCCTCTTTTTTCTTCTTGTATTACAAACTCCACATACGTAAAATAAGAAGAAAAATGATTGTGGGGAGTGAGAAGTGTATAGAGAGAAAAATAAAAAGAAAGGAAAAACCAAAGGAGATAGTGAGAAATGTAACAAGTAATATGATAGAAAAGAAAGAAAGAAAGAGAGAAAGAAAAAAGAGATCTAAGCAAGATGTAAAAAGAGGAGTGTAAGAAAACTAGAATTGATAAGATAATAACAAGCACAAGTGATGTAAAGCAACAGTGATGCACAAAGTTGACTTGACTCCTAGAATAAGCACTTAAAAGATATATCCAAGAGACGAACTCTCAAGCTGCACATTTAGTGATTACCGAGAGTTTTATGTAATGAAACTTTGAAATTTCAAATCAAGCATAAAAAAATTCTCCATTTCAAAAAGTAATTTTGATAAAGAAATTTACATTATTGTCAACAGCTAGAATATCAATGATGCTTATATCTTTCTTAACAGCAGATACTGCTTCTAGTAGGGTATTGCGTGGTAGCTTCACCTATTTACTATTTATATGGACATGACATGAAGGATATCATACAGAGCGTATGAGTCAGAGACTGAAGGCAGAACCTTCTTCCCTCTAATCCCATACGGTATCACTGGTTCAATCTCAATAAATATTGGAGGTGGAAGAACTTTGTTCCTTCACCCTGTAATTCTACATCTCCTAATAAACTTATTAGAAAAATTTACATATCTACTCCATAAACTTCGAACCTCTGGGAAACCAATTTCAAGCCATGGCTTTGCAGGGCCACTGAAATGGATAACAGCGGCAGCTTCCAATCTCTCTTTGCTAATTTCTTCTGATTGATAGCGATAACCTAAATTAGTCACAAGCATTGATGAATCTATAGGATGCACTTGACCATCAAATGCAATCACGGCAGGTGGAAGCACTCCTGGATTCCACAATGCTGTGCCAGACTTGAGGTTCTGTGAAATCAGATAAATGTACAAGGTTAACAATATCATGACAATACTGAAGAAAACAATAACGTTTCCAAATAAATAAATATAACATGCAATTTTTCTTTTGATGTGTGACACAGTATACAAGTTCAGAAGATTTGAACAAATCTTTATCTCTGCTCTATTGCTTCAAAACATAAAGCAGTTCTAAGTGATGTTAGACTGGTATGAAGGAATGTAATTCAGTGTTTGACACCAATTAAATGCTGCTTAACATAGTATAAAATAATAAACTATTGTATGAACATTTCAAATCTTTCACTATTCATGTTCTTCATCAAGAATTCATTGAGAAATTCTTTTTTAAGGAAAAATAAGAATTTAAGCCTTGTCTTGCTAGTTCAATCACGATGAATATGGAAACCCACCAGAACATGTTATAGCAGAATGTAGAGGCTAGCATCATTAAGCACAATACATCAACATGCACTTACTAGTTTCAACCAATGGTGGTAGGTCTCCGTAATGTTTGTTCTCCTCCAGGCTTCAAGATCAAATTTATTCATGCCATAGAGCCATACACACTGGTCTCCGTCGAAGTTTGATGATATGAGAGGATGTGAAAAGTTCAAGTAGTTCATGTATTTACTTCCAGGCAGCAGCTGTCTCCACACCATGACTTGAATACTGAACCACAGACTTTACCATTAAGATCTAGTTCCCATAAAGAAGATATGTCATGTTGTACTACAACGTCATCATCCAAGAATACTATCTTTTTGAGATCTGGAAACAGCTGTTGTGGTCCACAAAAATCAGATGATGAAACAATCATCACCAAGCATTCAGACTCTATTAGTTATTACTGAATCAGAAGGTTACCAAAAATAACTAATTACCTCAGGCATATAAATGCGGAGTTGATTCATCAAGGAAAGGCTGCTGGGCCTTAAAGCCTCCAAATATCTGTTATGCTCTTGACTATAGTCGAGGTTCTTTTCCTTATTATAGTAGTTCTTCCAAATTAAGTGATTAGTTTCCAGCATCTCTTTAACACTAGCATTCACTTCTTCAGACCAGTCATATTGGTGTAATCCCCTAACTTCCACAACTGCTGATTTAATAGAATTGGTGGCAAACCAAGCATGCATTGGAGCATAGGTTTTTTTGTCAGTAACAATATGAAAAACTAATTTTTCAGGGTTGACTGAATTTTCAATCGTAGAGGTTACAACAACAGAGGCAGCAAGGACATTATCAGTTAGGAGAACTAGGTGGTGAAAGGTAGGATCAACAAGGCGGGACACAAATTCAGGAGGAGGTAGACGAGAACGGGCCATGGCATTTACAGCATATTCTTCAGCCAACTTTAGACATAGACAATGTAGACTTTTGGGAACACCGTGTGAAGCTAGATGCCAATAAACTGACTCCTGCTGTCTTGCGGACTGCACCTTGCGTTCCATCTGTGCTAGCTGAATATGAACAGAAGACATTGCATGTTTTGTGAGAAGACTAAAACTTCACAAACTATGTTTGCTGAAAACAATAGCTATGCTTCATTGTCAAACAATTCAATGAAGCAACCCACTTACAGACAGAATTTGATTATGATGCTACCTTCACCTACATTCCTCATAATGCATATACCATGATACGTATTAGGCTTGCAAGGAAGCCCCCTCCAATAGGCCATTTTAAGAAAACCTCTCGTGGTTCAAAGCTCAACAACTCAACTCCTTAAACTTACCACATATAGTGTAGAATTAACCCCCAATGCATGTGTAGAAAATCCTTGGTAGAGAGTCAATATGCACGATTTGGACAAGTTGAAGATGAACTGTTGTACTTTAAACCACATCGCTTTCCAAAATTAACCTATAGTTGAAGGGGATTTCTGCCTTTTAGTATACATTTTACCTGGACCATTTTTAGAGCATTTCAGCAACAGCCATAAAATATATTCAGATTTAAAATTGGAATGCGAATAATCAATCCTTCAAGCTTCAATTCAACTCAGTAAATTTCAGGTTATGCTATTTTTTTTTTTTTTTTTTTCACATTTCCGATCAATAGCATGTTCTCTACAGACATCCAATCAGAGTATTGTATGCCACACAAATTTCAGGAGTGTGAGGTAGGTTATCTTATATCAACTTCCTTTCCTTTGTTGTTTTATTTAATTTGCGAGTGTCTGTGTTTTGGTGCACGACTATAGTATGTTTATCAGTTGGCTTCTCTTGATTTTCACTCCTGAAATGTACATACTGACTGAAGCAATAGGTATGTTGGATAAGCATTCACTATACGGGGCCTGATTGTTAATCAGCATCAAAAGGAAACAAAAAAAGGAATCATGAGGGATATGAAAAACCATGGTCATCATCATAAAGAGTAACTAGCAAAAGCAAACAGAGTAAATTTTTTATATACCATGGCTTTGGTCTTGAAAGCAAAAGCCTTAAGGTCTTGTTTTGAGGTCATCTCTTTCACAAGTTCATTGAATGACCCTGCTCCTTCATTAACATTGCCATCATTTGCCTCCATTAGCGCTCTGGTCAGCTCATCTCTGAGTTTCTTCATGCACATACATCACCACAGTAAGAAACAGAACATAAAATATCAAATATTTTTTTATTAAAAACAAAAGGGGGAGTGGGGGACCCTATCTAGACCGCGTTGACGAGTGCAGGAGTGTGCAAACCAAGTTAAATACTTCCCATGTCATGTCACAATTATATTAGGATATTGCCAGTCTTAGTTGGATGATTTCACGGATTGGATACAAATAGCCCCAGTAGAACAGAGACCATGGAGGCCCTTGGAAGTAGTGAAAAGTTGTGAAGATAGCTAGCAGGAAAAGTAGAAGGGGATAAAAACAATTGCAGTACAAGTGGCATGGTCATGCCCCACAGGTAGCAGGAATGCAACTTGTGGAAGTACCGACAATTCACCCCCAATTCACCAGCGGGATGAAATCTCACCTTGCAAGTAAAGTCTGTTTGATCATAGTGCACTTACATTTTGATCAACCACTATTTGGTTTATATTTTTTTATTGATTTAGAGAAGAAAAAGTTTAATTATAATGTAGCGTTTCTTAATTTATATCTATTTTTATTGTAAAAACTACACATTCCCTCAATTATGTATGTAGATACATTATTGAAAAAATCACTTTTCAAGAAGCATTTGTCACTGTCAAACTATTTTAATGTGTAACATTAATTAATTTTAATGTCCAAAAACTTCTACACTGACATTCGATATCAAAATTATATCCAAAACAAAAATGTCATGTTTTTTTGGACTTATATCTGTTTAGATAATGCGTAGTGTTTGCTTTTATTTTATATTTAATTTCATAAGCTAACTTGAATTTTAATGAAGTTGTACTTGTAAGCCAGCCAACATTATTTTTAACATATAAATATATGACCATCCAAAACATAATCTAATAAAGGAGGATGAATGTTACAATAACAAAAAAAAAAACACATGATCAGTTTAGGATTTGGTTTTTGTCAATTTCCATTATGTAACTTTTTATTTTATTGCATTAATAGCCCATAGCCCTGGCCCATACACTAGCAGCTGACAAGCGACTTTAACCACATGAAGAGGAGATTTCAAAAGCTGAAATATATATAGATCACAAGATAACGGCAAGTCAAGAAAAAGGAAGGAACAAAAGTATCTCTTAGTGGATGGATATGATCCATTCTAAAGTTGTCTGGCTTTTGTCATAATAACGTTTGATGGGGTGGGGGGACTGTACTCTATTTTTAAGAGTGTCTAAATGTTTTAAGATCATTGATAAATTACACATTAACTTCTCAACTTAGTTTATATTGTGAATGTTGCAATCTCTTTTCTACAATTGTATTTTTTTTTTCTTTTTTTACAATGGAAACATTGAAGTTTTTTAACTTAAAATCTCATATAAAGTATAAACTATCAAAATCCCTCGTTACTAGGCCGACGGTAATGGGTTAATTGTATTGGGTTTTGCTATTTGGTAATGTTAAAAATATTTTCAATTAAACTGAGTTTTTCTATTTGATAATGACAGAAATGTGAGAAAAAAGAGAATGTGTGTGAGAAGTGAGAGAAAAATAAAAATTATGGGAGGAAAAAAAATGGGAGAGAGAAAAACTGAAAAGGACAAAAAAATTCCTTCACATGTCATTTATACACCTATCCTACCAAAGTATGTGTGTTATTAACTTATTATTTAGTAAAAAGAAACAACTACAATATCACACCACACCATTATTCAAGATCACGGGTGAAATAATAATTCACCAACTAACTAAAATGATAACATGTGCTTAAAAAACGTAAGACATGATTAAAAAAATCACTTTTTTTTACCACATGTGTTTCCTATTATCGGGATAATCCTATTTGAGGCTTAGTTACAATTAAGACTCTCCTATCCTCACCCTTCCCTAAAAGTATGTTTAGAGGGGATCGAATCGAGAACTCTTCTCAGAATCTCCGTATGTGTTACAAATTGAGTCACCACTTTTTCTATGCACTCTTCTTCTCTTCTAATTTCTACACTAAAAATTACTGAATTATAATTTTAAGATTTCTAATTCGTGCATAAATTAATGCCTTCTCACATACCTATTTTATCTATTTGCATTTGAAACTGAACAATATTTTTCTAAAATGAAAATAAATAAATAAATAAATACATACATACAGAAGAAAAATTTAAAAGAAAATAGAAACTCATTTAAAGCAATTTTGTTTCTACAATGATAATAAATACATTATATATACTTCAATATATAAATAAATTATATATATATATATATACACACATTATCTGACTCAATATATATATATATATATATATATATATATAATCAAATCAATTGACATCAAATGCCAAACTTCAAAATTTACACCAATTAATAATTTTTTGTACAATGTGAAATTGATTATCCAACCGTTGAATTGAAAGATAAGCAAATTAAATCTATAAAATTTCATGCAAATCAGAAACTAATTAATACTTCATCACTTTATTTTAAGCGTGATATATTTTTAAAATATATGTAAAAGTACGTTGCTAGATAACATATCTACGAATATCTAAATTATATGAAATTTAATATACACGATCATGATGATAATATAATTTGATTCAACTGTTGGATTAATTAATTTCATATTGTACAAAAAGCTATTAATTGGTGTAAGTCTTGAAATTTGACACCTGATGTCAATTAATCCGAACTCATATATCAACAGTCAGATTGGTCAAATTCACATTTTAAAAAAATTTATTAAGTGATATAACTCTTAAAGTTTGACACCTGATGTAAGTATATCCTCAATATATATATATATATATATATATATATATATATATATATATATATATATATATATATATATCGACACTGAACAATATTTTTCTAAACTGACATCTGATTAATTGTGAAGTAATAAAATAGAGAATAACCAAAACTAGAGGTTATGCAACCTAAATCAAATAGCATAATCTAGTAGGTTTTATTTTTTAAAATATTGGATTTGTCTCCAAACTCAGACACTGACAAATTCTAATAATTGTCCAACTTAGCCAAACGAAGAATGGCAATTTATGATTAACAAATACTCAAATAAATTCATATAGTACAGTATTATTTTTCTGCCAATCTCAAGTGTTTTTTATCACTCTGTTGTCGTACTTCATTAGTTGCAGTTTTTTTTAATAAAGTATGGGTCAGATTTTTCAAACTAGATTCTTTTGTAGCCACTATATTTGAAAAAAGGTATATGACTTTCTATCAGCCACAGGAAATTAATTGTTTAAAATATATTAAGAATCCACAGTTTAATAATTTCATAATCAAATTATTAGCTTGAGTTAACTAGAGGGGCAATTCATGTTTACTTACTCAAGTAAGTAGAATCCGCCAAAATCCAAATACTTTGTGAAAGGAAAAAGACAGAGAGTGCATTATGAGGAACGAGGAAAATACTTGTTTACAAAAGAAAATGTCAAATAGAAAGGAAACGAGAAGGATAATTCGGTAAATACGACACTTACCAGTGACGTGTCAGCCCCACTGAAAAACCTCCACCCAGCACACTCTGCGAGCCACAATCATTTTCAGCTTTCAACCCATAGAGTACTCTCATCAACTTTTCGATAAAGAAAATTACCTCTTTTATATTTATATTATATAAAACCTTTTCTATTTAGTTTTCTAATCCAATTTATCATATTATTATAAATCCGACATGCACAATTTCCGAAAATACAAATTACTAAATAAAAAAACTCTAAAATCACTAGAAAATAACTCTTTTTTTAAAAAAAAAAAACCCTGTCTTCAACTGGCTCCAGAAAAGAAAAATTCAACCAAAATAATTTATCCCAAAAAGACAATTTCCGTTATAGAATTTCTTTTAAAATAAACATATCTCCGAAATTAGCATGTAAAATTATATTTTAATATTTACTTAGCAACCTTATCCTTTCAATTTTACCTTATCTCTATAATTTAATATATTAAATGAGACAGCTACACAAGTACACATTAAATAAAATGAAAAATAATATTTTTAAAGAAGATATTTATTTACTGACAAAAAAATGAGTGAGAAGTAAAAAATTAATATTAAGAAATTGAATAGGTGAAAAAAAAATGTACAACTACACACAAAATAAAACGAAAAAAAGGTAGTTTTGTAGAAAAAGTTAATCATTTACCAAAACTGTAAAAAAAGTAACGAGTGAGAGAGGGGGAAATGAAAATCACGAAATAGAAAAAGTGAAAAGGAGAAATACCCAATGAGGAGCAGAACGTAGCTGATTCGAGCACCAAGATCGCGACCCTCACGAAGAGAAACGGCAACACGATCCCGAGCACCAGAACCACCGGAAGTACCGTCCGGAGGGAATCCGGCGACCGGAGGAGGCGGCGACAGGTGAAGCAGAAGCCGCCGCCGTCGTCTTGGCGGATCCTTTTCCGGCGCCGGCGCTGTTCGATATCGTGACTCTCTTTATTCCGTTGGCAGATATGTAGAACTTCATCTCCTAGATTCCATGAATCACTCCAACTCCTCTCTCCTTCTCTCTTCCTTCTTTGGATCGAATCAGCAGCACGAGATCTGAAGCTTCATTGCTTCACTGATTCTTCTCACTTGTTCAGTGCGAGAGAAAGAAAGAGAGAAGAGTGTGTGTTATTGTGAGTTCACCAGAGAGAAAACGAAATTGCATTTGTAGCAGGAAAAAAAAAAGAGTTCACGGGTTCCGAATTTTTTTTCCTTTTCCTTTTTTTTTTTGTTTTTCTTACCTTCCACCGTGAAATCAATATTCCCGAGAAAGAAGAGAGAGGAAGGAAAATTTGTATTTCTAATTTTCTTTTAGTTTTTAATAACAATAATAGTGAAAAAAAAAATAAAGAAGGTTTTGTAGAGAGAGAGTGTGCGCAAAGCGAAAGCCGCGTTTGATGCCGCGGGAAATTATTAGATTGCAATTGCCAATGGGCCACGCTGGCTGTTTTTATAGGGGTGAAGTGTGTGCTTACGTTTTTGCCACTGGCTTTTCAAGTTATTTACGGTTTTATCATTGATTCGTTATCTCGTCTCGCCGACACCCGAGTGACGTGGTCGGGTCGGGTTTGAGGTCTTACGGTGCGGTCGTTTTTGTAGAGCAGAGACTAAGGTAGTGTTTAGTAGACACTTCAGAAACGAAACAGAAAGGGACATATGAGTTTTGTTTGTTGAAATTAAAAGGGAAAACAGAACGGGATACATGATTAAAATAGTGGAACACTTTTGATCCCTAAAAAAAGGTGGAACCAACTGGAACGGAACGGGACATAGTTATTAAATATTTTTTAATGATAAAATTACTATTCCTTGTCTTTATAACTCTTTCACTGCACACCCAACTAAAAAATAAAACCCTTGCCGCAATCTTTTTTCGCCCCTACTGTTTGCTGCTCCTTTTTCACTCTCCCTGCACTCTTCGCTGCTCCTGCTGCATACAAGGATAAAACATTTTTTTTCTCTTTTGCTTTGCTATTTGCATCATTTGAATTATTGTGCTTTGCTATTTACATCATTTGAATACTGATCATTTGAATTACTGTTCTTTTTCCCATTCAAATAAAAAGGATGATGGACCATTCAAATCAATGTTGATATATATATATATATATATATATATATATATATATATATAAACAAGTAATTTGTGTGGCTATTGGATTTTGATATCTAATTTATTTTGGTTTTTTAGTTAGGCATTGAATGGAACATTTTCGTGTTTTTTATATAGTAATAATAATATATTTAAGTTAATTATATTTTATAAATTATATTTTATCAAATATTTCATATTTACGTATTTAGAAAATAATTATAAAATATTTTATAAATATAAATAATAATATATTAATAACTTTTAAAAATATTATATAATAATAGTCATAAAATAACAAATGTGAAAAATATGTTTTGTTCTGTTCAGTTTAGTTATACTCAACCAAACATTAAATATGATAAAGATATATATGTAATAAATATGGTGTCCTGTTATGTTCAACAAGCACCAAACACAGAATAGAACACATGATTCCGTTCTGTTATGTTGTTACCAAACATGGTTATAAATACATTATTGTTTTGTTCCATTCCGTTCTGTTCTGTTTCGTTCTGTCCTGTTCCACTATTAAACGCTACCTAACTTCATTTTTTTAGGTATATAAAATATTTTCAAAATGTTAAATAGAAACTAAAAGAAAATTTATTTTGATAATTGTAAAATTAATAAAAAAATACAGCTTTAATTAAAACGTTTATGAATCACAAATTTATATTTTTAAAATTACAAAATTTAGCCATATAATATTTTAAAAATTAAATTAGTCATCAAATCAGTAAAAATAATAGTTTATAATTTATTAGTCGAATTATACTTTAATCATAGTTGACCTGTTGATAAATAAATAAATACCTATTTTTAACTTTATATAATGTTTTAAGTAACTAATTGATAAAAATTATATGTTTAAAATTTTTTAGTATAACTATAATTGAATCATAGTTAAGTTGTTGATAAAAAAATAATTTTTAATTTATATATATATTAAGTAACTAATTAATAATAATCATAAAAACTTAATTTAAAAAACTTAAATTAGTTTTAGACAACCATAGACTTAAATATGTTTTTCATCCCTCCAATTTGACCAGTTTTATTTTTCATCCCTCTAAAAAAAATTCCTATCCATCCCCACGAATTAAGAATTGCTCGAAAGACATCTTTGTCGACTTTTATTTAACAAGGGCTAACAGAGATACCACGTGTCAGTGTGATGTGTCACTAGCTATTTTTCATTTTTTTTAATTTGAAATTCCCTCGTTCCTATCCCTATTAACTCTAGTATTTGCAATCCCTAATTCTCAAATGCTTGGTTCTCTTCTCCAAAGTTCAACTTCTCCAAAGCTTCGTAGTTTTCGAGCGTGGCCGTAAGCAACAATGTTGAAAGGTCGAAGATCTAGGCAAGAGAAGAAGCATTCAACTGTGAAATCATCTTCTTCTTCTTCTCACTCGCGGTTGCATGGTATGCAAGTGCGGGGAAGAGGTGTTACTGCTGACGTCAAGCACCTTGACAAACCCAAGGAAGACGTTTTGGAGGTGCCCCAATTGGAACGTAAGTGATTATTCTTCTTGTTAAGATTCTCATTCATGATGTTATTCTTCTTCATCATCATTCTTTTTTTTTTCTGTTAACCTTCACCTCACTATAGTATGTTTTAGCAGAGTGGTCAAGGTTGCAACTTCTTCGTTGGTGTGAGGAAGAAGACGTGCAGAAACCTAGAAATGAGGAGGGTCAGAGAGGCTATGAGCTAGAGGTTGCAGATCTGGAATTCAAAGTTACAAAATTGAAGAGAAAGTTGACTGAGGAGAGGGTTGTTAGAAGATTAATGATTGTTGTTATGATTATATCTTGGGCACTGACTATTGGCCTCTGTATTTTTTCCTCAATTAACTGTGTAAGGTCTGAGTTTAGGTTGGTTTATGAGGTTGTTCACCTGTTTGTACTGGTTAGGGTAATAATCTTAGGTTTGTAAGGCAGCCTTTAATGAAGTGTATCTTTTGTAACTACCAAATTAATGTGAAATGTGAAGACTATGTTTTGGCTTAATTTTAACTCTTTTATCCAATTTTTAGCAAGTAAATAACATGAAAGAAGTAGACTGTGACAAAAAGATAACAGTGCTCACACAAAAATGTGTTACAACTTGGTGGAAATAATTCCCATAATGTTCTAAAAACCAAAAGAGTAATTGCATAATCCAAAAACCCAAATTTAGTTAAATCTGCGAGACCTAACAGTGTTTTCCTACACCAAAATAATGTACTTAATTGTGCATCCAGAGGCACATTACAACTTTTCATAATAAAGACCAAAAAGGAAAAGCTTAAAATATTCAGGAAGCATAATTTTACATCCAATAGTCCTCGACCCAAAAAAAAAGGACCCAATGTCTATTCAATATTTGTCCATATGCTGCATTGAAGCATGGTCCCATGTGAGTCTTTTAGAAAAAAATCAAGTGTTAGTCCCACTTGTCTGAGTGGGAATTACTCCATCTGTGTTGGCACCATCACTCTGGGATGGCATAACTGGTTGAGTAGGTTTGGTGCCTCCATATTCATTACTATTTCCTCCTTCACCAGTGGTCAGGGTCTTTGCTAAATCTGAAAGTTGTTGCACTGTGTTGTATGTATGAAGAAGATCTAGAGATATGGGGATATCTTTGATGACAACATTACAATCAGGTTGCTCACCAAAAGCACTTGCCTTGCTAGACCTTGCATCAAGTACATTTACAGATTCCATGAAAAGGTTTGTATAATGCAACAAACATAATAGAAAAAGAGCTTAATAGGTAGCTTACCATGACTTCCTGCATATCCTTTGCTGAGTGGATGTAGGTTGCAGGAGGGGATGGACTTACCCGGTTTTTGGTACATCATTTAAAATTCAATTGTGAGATTAAGTTATAGTAGAAAAGACTGAAAGGCTTTTTACAGAAAAATTTTACCAGATCATTCATAGAAGAATTAAGTTTTTCAGATAATGCAGCAAGGAGATTATTTTGAATCTCAGCTTGATTCTGTACCTAGTTCACACAGAAAGTTACAGTTTTTCTTTTGTAAATAATTCATCCCTATAATTAAACCAACAAGTTTGTTCATTCACTTGAGTTTTTTGAACTTGTGCAGGACCTTTCTTCGTGCATTTCTTTTGAATTCTTTCTTTTTATACTGACTTAGGAATAAGTTGTCTTGGATTAGCATTGTTCCTCTCTCTTTTTGGTTGGCTTTCTTCACCCTGAAAATCATGTGCATGTTTTCTTAAGAACAACATATTTGTCCATTTATTTCAGTCATTTTAGCAATTTATAATCTACTTACTTTATCAAGGTTTGATACAGTTTCAGGGTGTGGATCTAATGTGTTAGCATCATGTGCAGTTACTGCCACTTGGACTGGCCCACTTGTTGTCTCTTGAGTTGGGGCTTCCTGTACAATTATGTGTTTTTGTTGGTATAAACAAATAATAAGGTTGAAAAGCAAAAGTAAATTCTGGTTGGAAAAATACCTGAGTTTGAGGAGTAGTATTTCCATCCATAGTAGCAGATCATTCTTGTTCATCAGGGGGAGGTGGTTCTTCTCTTGGTTTCAGGTTACATTTTCTACTGTTATGTCCATAAGAGTGGCAAAAACCACAAGCATATTTGGTGTTTGATCTTTTTAATCTAGTTGGGGATGGGTCTTCATCAGGCTCTTTTCTTCTTAGTTTTTTTGGGGCAGCCATGACCTCTTTTGTAGGTGGGTGGGGTACATGACCCCTTAATCAGTTTTTGGCCACATACTTTGACAATTGATAGGTGAAATAATTTGTCCATAGCATGATTCATAACTTTCTCTCCTATGACATCTATGGACATACATCTCAGGATTCTTCCCCTATAGCAAATGGCAGCCACAGAGTGTTCTAGGATAACATCTTTGAACTCCTTCAGAGATGCATATTCCATTTCTAATTTGAATTCCTTGCACAAGTCCTCCTTCCTAAATCTTGGAAATCTTTCTTTACTGACCACATCACCTTCACCATCAGACCCAGACAAGCTTTCAAGGGCATCAGAAACATATTCATCATCCATATCATATGTCAACTCAACATTTTCAGACAAAAAATCTGAATATACATTAGGCACATCATCAGTCACAATATTTGCATTAACATTACTAGTATCATTTTGTCCACTCTCACCAGGCATGTGTTCTAAGTTCAATGCATTCCCAGCATCCCTATGTTCTAAGTTCAATGCATTCATCTGCTCAATGGAACCAATTGCCAACTGTTTCTTAGCCTATATCTACACAAACAAAAGAAAAATTTAATTCAATGAAAACAGTACGGTAAACTCCAAAAACTAAAGTTGGTATAAAATGATATGCACCTAGGCGTCACTTCAGTAACATTAGCCTCACAGCTTGTGCAAAAATAACCCTCACCATCATCACCAAAATTGACAGCTTTGATACAAGTACAGGATAACTACCACCACGCACCATCTTTTATAATGCCCTCAACTTTCCCCATACATATAAAGTTACCCTCCTGAAACAGTTTTAAATATATAAAGTGAATTACATGCTTTATAAGTTTTAAAAAAATTACCACAAAAACCATAAGTCAAAATATAACCTCTTCAGTTAATTGAAGATCTTCAATTGTTTTCCTAGGAAAAAGAGTTATAAACTCTTCTCTAAGAGTGTAAGCACGTTCATTGTCTCCAATAACTCCCAGTGGAAGATCGATATTAAAACCATGTTCGGCAATTCTTTAGCAAAAGATTAAAAATAGATAAAATCATGATTCAAGCACAGTAATATAAGTTTTGACTTTATAATAATGTTTATGGATATAAATGAAGAAAATACCCATTCTTGAATGAAATAGCCTCTGGAATCTGTGGATTCCAGAATAGTCTGCTGGAGTCACTCATTGTTTGAATAGACACAACACATATATAAAAAACAACACACATCCTCATTGGAATAAATATATAAAGGGAGGATAATAAATTAAATTTTGAAAACAAATTAAAGACAAAATAAAAAAACTCACCCAAGAATTTCTTCACCTTAGCAAACTGAATAATCAAAATACGTAGGTCATCCTCACCATAAATCCATTCATAATATCAATAAAATGTCGAAAAAGTGAACATTTAACAACTCCCCTACACATTAAATAAATCATTCAAATCAGTTACCATTAGTGAATCTGTAAAACATAAAAATGAAATAATATAAAAGTATGAATACAGTAAAAAATGAAAAATATTAAAGTCTAAATTAAATATCACTTGTCATCCATTAGCTCCAAGTCAACAACTCTAATAGTCCTGCCGCCTTTTTCATATTGCTTCTCCTCACCAATAGCTGTAACTAAGCCAATCACATCTACAAAGGAAGGAATTTTCTTTAAAAAAACATAGAATGCAGCGAAGGAAGTATAAAAAAACAGAAAAATTAGATGAGAAAGAAAAAATATTTAAACACTAAAAACAGGATGACAAAGAAGAAATATGATATAAATAATCCATACCAATCAAATAGTCACATTCTCCCTTAGTATTTTTGACATATTCCAAATTCTTTAAGTCTAACCCAAATCTTGGAATGATGACACTCTCAGCAGGAAGAACTCTTGTCCTAGCTTGAAACAAAAGCTTGAACTCATGGGAGGTTGCCCTATACGATCCACCATTATCTACAACCCCAAAATAGGTCATCTTATAGACACCACCTTCAGCTACACAGTTCATATATTTTCTCAGCATTGCTTTTCTAATGCTTGCTTGGATTCTTCCACCCTATGATAATCAGAAACAAAGAAGAATATTATTGTTACAAGGTAAAAAATAATAATTTTGTAATAAGAATATTGCAAACAATAAATACAAACTAATAGGTCAGATCTCATAATCAACCAACACCATTTCAACATAGAAGATATTGGAAGGATTGTCATGTGCACATACTTCCCATATTCTAACCACACGGACTTTGAGTCTCCAAGTATCCCTTCCACAAGTGACATTTCTAATAAGATGAAAAGGACCTCGAAGATAAGCCATAGCTATTAAAGTGGAAGAAATATACTCAATGAACTATATCAAAACACAAGCACTTGAAAGGCACACAACAAATAAGAAGTAAGTTTTCTATTTATAGACAATTTTAAGAACTATGCAGGACATGTACAAAATTTTACTGCCCAATTTCCAAAAATTTGAAATTGAATTGAACTCAAATGCCTATGGCTCTCATAATAGGCATGAACAGTAAACTCTGAGTACGATTTCCCATAAATAAAATGATAACTTAAAGTTCACCTATTATCATAAGAACCAATAAATTTTAATAATTCCTACATATCAATAGGGACTTAAATCTGAAACTAAATTAAAAGCACAAAAAGTCACAAAAAATCTATAATATAACATAATATGTAAATATGTAAAATGAGATCACTTTAAAGTATGAAAAATAATTCATAAGTGTAAATATGTAATAACCACTCATCTATATACCATATGGTGATTAATCATTACAATCTATGAAATAAAACAAACACAAACTTAACATTCTAAATCCCAAATGTCAATATACACTGTAAATAAATAACAACAGGAGTCCACATTCTGGGGAGATCAAAGGGACAAAATGCCACTTTTCATTCAACACAGGGATATGAAGTACACAGCAAATAAGGCATCAACTGAAAACAAAACAAAAAAAAAATGACCCATGACACAAATATTCATCCTAAAATTATTTTTAACAAAATTTAACAGTTAGCCTTTTAGATTCTAATAAATTTGAATTGTATAGCCTTAGGACAGACCTATGAGATACAAACAACTTCCATCTTTCCCAGAATCACGACACATTAAGGAAAGACTATACCCGTGAGGACTTCATAAGGAAATTAACTTTCATAAGGAAATTAACTTCCACTTCATAAGCACACATGGATAAATGTTTTACAAACGTGTGAACAAAAATCAGAACTTACAAATATCAGCAGATACATTGAATTGAAATATCAAAGTGAAAAAAGGGCTTCACATTTTCTAATTCGTAAATCACAGACCAAATAATCAAACAAATTAAATAAAATAAATGAAATTAATTTGCAATGAAAACTAAACCACAACACCAGTTCACCCACACATTGCCTCCCCATGCATCAAAATCACAATCAATCTTCTCTTAGGCGAAGCTATACATCGACATCTTGCAGATCGCATTCGAGATACCTGCAACACCTCTTCGAAACAGAGACCCCTCGATGGCCGCAAGAAATCCGGAAACATAGAAGAATAAAAAGGGTTTCATACTTCTTATTTTGTAAATCACAAACTAAAAAATCAAACAAATTAAATAAAATCAGTAAAATTAACAGACTAAATTTACAATTAACACTAACCTCTTAGGCTTTATATACCCACAACACCGCTTCAGACACACATCGCCTCTCCGACGCGTCAAAATCACTTTCAATCTTCTCCTAGGTGATGCTATAGATTGACACCCTTGCAGATCCCTTTCGAGATACCTACACGCCTCTTCGCAACAGAGACTCCTCCAATGGCCACATGAATTCCGGGGGTCCAATCGCAAAGCACAGACCTATCTGAAATCAGAAAACAGAGCAAAACCTAACCCCCCTTTTTCACGTGAATATGAAGCAGAAGAGGGACCCAATATTTCTCGCTCATATGAAGGAGAGGAGGAACTAAAGACAAAGCATACAAAGGCCCAATATATTACTCACATAACCTATAACAATCAGGCCCAATTTGTACTCCTACAAACCTTCCGCACACGGGCCAAGATACAGACTTTAACACGTGTCAACAAAAATCAAATGACCACCAGTGAACAATTGACAAAAAAGGGGACAAATTTAAAATTATAGATTTTGTTGGCCAAATTTCAAAATTATTTGGCTAAATAAATTATTTATTTATCAATAGGGTTGATTCAAGTGGTACATGTTTGATTTTCCTTAAGCAAGGTATTGGGTTCGAGTCTTGTGAATGAAAAAAATCTTCGCTGGGAGAGCTAACCCTACCATTACCATGATGTGATGATGTTCCTGACTCCGACATAATTGTTTTTGGTGGAGATACCTGTGGTTTAAATTAAACAAAAGAGAAAAGTTTACTTATTTTCCAGATGAACTAGCCAATCTAATTTTGTTATTTATAAAAAATTATACTCTAATTTAATATATAAATAATGGTTTTTTAAATTCATATTGTAGGATATTGTAATAATTAAATGAATGAACATTTTTTAGCTAGTATTTTAGGGTTTTCTTAATTGTTATTTTGTATAGTTTTTTTTTAATAAAGTGGTTCAGTTTGGTTCGAGTATTGGGTTCAAAATTTTCAACCCGTTATCCGAACCAATCATGTTCAATTTCCTTTGGTTCGGTCCGGCTTCAACCCGATTGACCTCGAAATATAATCCAATCATGTTCAATTTCCTTTGGTTCGGTTCGGATTATCGGATTCATCGAGTTGAACCAAATCAATGAACACCCCCTATTATCAATGTTATGCACCTACATAATATTCTTACTAGAAAAAAAGAATAAAATAAAAAGATAAAATGAACTCAACTTCTTTTATAAGTTGAAATTAAAATAGAGAGCTTCCCTAGAAAAATTGAGTTTGTATAGACTAATTTTATGGAAGGGGTTGGACTATTTTACCTTATTGATTTATTATATTTTTTTTCTATATATTCTTCTAAAGAAATATCCAAACTAATCCTTAATCAACATGGGATTCTCTAACACCTACATTTGATTTCCCTAAGTAATTAGTCAAAAGTTACTATACTATTAAAAAATGGAGTACATTCTCAATTAATACTAATTCGAAAATATAATCAAACGAAAGGAGATGAGAGGAAAAAACAATGGCTCGTGACTGCTCCAGCTAAGCATGCATGTATATGGGTGTGTAAATGGAATTCCCTTTTGAGTGTCATGTTTCCATATGACCCCCCAAGACGATGGCAAACAAGAATCTGTCCCATTTGTCTGGTGCTCCAATGACGTAATCATATGATAACCTCAGCATCACTCACTACATTGAGGATTAGGGGTGATCGCTGTGTTGGGTTGGATTTATAGATACAACCTAATAAACAAATATTGGATTGGTTGAGTTTTTTTCATTTTTTAAGGATGTATCCAACATAACCTAATCCGATTATGATTGGGTCGGATAATTGAGTCTAATTTTTAAAATTATTGTGTTTATAAATAAAATAAAAAATATAAATCGTTATTATAAGCATGATAAAAATAAAAATCTATAATATGATAATAAAAAAATTAATTTATATAATATTAAATATTAAATGTGTAACTTATTAGCACAAAAAATTATAAAACTTATTTGTTATTAATGATTGGGTTGATTAGGTTGGAAGTATGAAAATTCGATATCCAACCCAATCTGATTGGGTTCGTCAATATGGAATCCAACCTGACCCAACTACCCAACTCATATTTTTAATTGGATTGGGTTGGGTTGATCGAGTTCATTGGGTCGACCAAACCCATGATCACCCCTCACGAGGATGGAGGCTCTTCGCAGTTCAAAAAATATTGAGAAACATTAAAATCTTCTCTTTTACCTAAAGCATTAAATAGAATATAAGATTTAAGATAGACAAAAAAAAAGAGATTTAAGAAATATATACACAAAATATTTAACCCGTTGTACTAAACCGTTGTTAGTGGCGATGAATATTGAGATTTTGGGAAGAGTTCTTGGTTCAATTCTCACAATTATAAACACACTCTTAGAAAATTATGAGAGCCTTAACTATGACTAAACCTCGAATACGATTACTCCTTAATAAGGGATCCATGTGGTTAATAAAAAAAAGAATAGTGTTGATAAACTTAAGTTTAAATCAATCTTGAAATGAAGTGGCTTATATTTAAGATTTTTTTTATAAAATAAATTTATAGTAAAATTCAGTATAATTTTTTAAATTTAATATAAAATTTATAATTTATCATGTTAATCTAAACATAAATTTAGTGATAAAATTAACTCTAATTCAAAAATCTCAAATATATTGACAAGAAGTTCAAATCATGTTTAAATCTTTAACAAGATTATGAGTGTGTTTGGTAAAACTAGCTGAAAAGCTAGCTAAAAGCTTAAAGCTAGCTGAAAGCTGAAAAATCATTGAGTGTACTTGGTAAAACTAGTTGAAAATGGTAAAATGACATTTAAGGACAATATTAATTATTAAATAATGATAAGTGGAGGTTGGTTGATGGCCTAAATTTGTAATTAATTTTCAGCTAGTAGCTGAAATTGGAGCTTTTTTAAAAAAGCTACCCCAAGTAGATTTTTAAGAAAAGCTTGTAGCTACCCAAAAAAGTTACCTTCCCAAACACTACTGAAATGATTTCAGCTACTATTTTCAACTTTCAGCTAGCTGAAATGGCAAGCCAAACACACTCTATATGTACTCTCAATGTCCTTTTAATTGTGTATCTTTTTAACTGTGTATTTGGTTTCTATTAAGTGTGTGTTTGGTTTACTAAAAAAAACATGTACGTTTGAA
Source organism: Sesbania bispinosa (assembly GCA_026901365.1). NCBI lineage: Eukaryota > Viridiplantae > Streptophyta > Magnoliopsida > Fabales > Fabaceae > Sesbania > Sesbania bispinosa. The sequence goes on along the minus strand of QLOH01000009.1, from coordinate 3,532,698 downwards.
ATGTGGATACGGGCAAACGCTATTAAGAGTAACGTTGGTCCGAGTCCACGTTTAAAACGTGGTTTCAGATAAAACCAAACACATTATAAAATCACGTTTGCAACGTGGATCTAATCCAACACTATTAAAAGTAGCGTTGACTAATATCCACATTTAAAATATGATCCGGTGTAAACCAAACATGCATGTTCTAAACATATTATTAAAAACATGTTTAGATGAGCATGAATTTGGAGAATTCAAAATCACGTTTGAAGTACTAAACGTGACTTGAAATCGGTGTTGGATGCTCTATTTATCTTGTCTTTAAATTCAAGTTTGAGTTAATATAAATTCTCGTTTTCTTTAATAAACCTTAGGAATTTTCAACAGATAAATTCTTAAGACTTCTTGATTATGCATGTATAATATTTTTGATGGCTTCTAATTAATTCTATATACATAATGATCCTAATTGTTATTTAACCATCAACTCTCATAATCATGGTGTGGAATCTAATTTGTCACTTTCTGTACGTCTTATTTGTTTCGTACGATTCATTACTTATTTAAATGATTATATTAACTAAGATAATCTCTACACTAAGAAATATTTTAAATACATTTCAATATTAAGAATTTTAATTTTCATAAATAAATTATTATTTTTTCTTTATAAAATATGGGGATTCTAAGCTACACAAGTAAAATACTTGTGTACCATTACACAAATTAATAATATACATAGCATATAATAATATTAAATTCAATGGTTTAGATTCATTTGAACAAAACAGTTGCCGGTAATGATGTAAGTTATTTTGATATTTACAAATATGGGTTTAGAATCATCTAAACTTTTTGTCTGGCACTATGTTAGGGGCTCCCGGCATTGGATTTAGAAAGGCTGAACGACACATGGTTGGACATGATTTCCGGTGAAGATGGGCTAACAGAGACAAGCTGCGGTTGCACGATAACTGCCTTCCAAGGCCTGGAGACTCGCTGGAGGGAGTTTTGGGGTTGAGATGTTGGACAGGGGAGACGCAAGGGGGCCTCGAAGGCTCGAACGGTAAAAATGGCACGGCGGCGGGTCTGGCTTGCTCCGGGGAGAACAAGCGCTTCAGCTTCAGACACCCAGAATGGCGTCCTGGTTCATAAAATTGACTTATGGTAGTTCTGTGCTCCTAGCTGGAACAACAATTGTGCTCTGGAATTGGGTGTTTGTTTATCAGCTATAGCGTCAGTGTGGGAAGAAGTTGACTTATGGTAGTTCTGTGTATGTGGAGTGGAAGATTGATCTCACCTTTGGGTTTGTGGTTTCTAGTTGTCTTTTAATCATAAAATTTCTTTATATGTGTTCCTGCCCAAACTCGAGGATTTGTTTATGGTCATCGAACTTTAGAGTTTGTTTATTCAACATATCCATGCTTGTTGATCCATTTCCCGTTATAAGTTTTACACTTTCTTGAAACAAGTTCATCTTTTATTCGTTAATCTTCTTCATATCATGTCCTCACATTTGACTTGCCGTCGAAATTGACCATGGGAGATAAATTGAGTAGGTGAATTGATATTTTGCTCATGTAAGTACTGGCACTAAAAGTTTCTGGTATAAATGGTGGATTTTTAAATAAATCAATTTACTACTATTTGTCATTGTTTTATACAATCTAGGGGTTGGTGAAAGAAGGTTAAAGTGGAAGAGCGAATGGAAAGTCTGAGGTGTGGCCGTGTGAGGCAAGTTGTTCGATTAAATGCCACTGTGATCAAGAGTCCCAATACATATCAATGTAAACTTTAGTGGTGTCTTTACAAATACTATAATGTTCTAAACAAAAAAAATTAAAAGATAAAGACCTGCAACAGCAGGTAAAAATACTTGTGTATGGGTACACAAAATTTTAATTTGTGCAGCTTAGAATTTCCCATAAAATATAGGTGAGAGACAAGATTTGTACGCTAAGCAAATTTTTAATACAAAGTGATCTATAGTGAACTTAATTTTTTTATAGCAAAAGAAAAATTATTATAATAGTGGAGTACAAATAATACTTTCAATCCTTACATTATAGTACCAACTGATTTTACAAAGATTTAATACAAAATTAAACACTGGTTCCATATCTCAATCAATTAAAGAAATTAAAATGAAAATTGTCAAGAATTAGCCTTGTACACCAAGATCAATCTACCTCACCCTTTCGAAATCCAGTTGCTAATCCCTGAAAATAACTTCATTTTTGTGTGTCCATATATTTTGTCAAAATGATCGCAAATGAAATTGAAAAAGAATATTTTTTTTTCTACACTTAAAATTTGAGTGTGAGAATTGTATGGATGAGAAAGAAAAAAAGAGAAATAAAATAAAAAGAGATAAGATGAAAGATGTGATCATTAATGTAATGAGAAAAAAAAATAAATGTAAAATGGAGTGTAATAAAAATGAGTGTGAAAAATCAAAGTTAAATTAAAAACCAACACAATTTACCATTTTCCAGCCCAAACCCACCTTGAAGAAAATGAGATTTACAATCCTTCCATAGAACCACCACACATAGATCAAGCCAAATTATAACATACCCCGAATAACAAATTAAAAGAGACTTGTACCTTTTAATGAATTCTTTGCTGACAATAAAATGTCAAGACAAGTTTATGTATAGTGCACTGATACGGTGCATATATACAAGGATTCAATAATTAATACACCAAAAAAATAGAATGATCAATAATTAGATTAGATTAAGATTATTGAATTAGAATGTTGTAATTTATGTGTGATTAAGTTTTATATTTCACTCCTTATCATATCTACTCTTGTTAATTTTTCTCGTCTTAACTCATCTCTGGCGATCATTGTCATTCCTTTTAGATATTTCCATTGGTGTATTTTACTTTTTGTCTAGAATTTTTAAATTATAATTGGGATAAACTAAAATTATAAAAGACAAACTTTTATTCAAATAAAAATGATCTAGTAATTAATGATATAAACATATTCAATTCGGAAAGAAAACCATAAATTTGCCAAAATCTTAAACATATATATACAAATCTGGTCCAAAACTTTCACAACATTAAATATTGTACCAAACTAATTACTAAAATATTTTTATTACATATACCTGTTGTCATTCTTAAACTATGGCATTATGACAATGAAATTTTATAAGGAATGTTGATATAGGATATAGGATAACATATGCATCCAGTCAAGACATATGCCGTTGACTACCATATATTGCAATGTATATACGTGGTTCAAGTGGCATAACCGACTATTATTGCAACAGAATAGAGATCTTGTGGTATTGCATTCTTGCATTGTAATTAAAAAAGTAAAGAAAAAACAAAGAATATTTTTTGTCTATCGAAAAATTATAATCAGAATAAAGAAAGAAAGAACACCTTTTTTGCATTGACTATGGATAAAGACTTAGACATTTATAGATGAATTCGAAATTTTATTTATTAAGGCATGTGGGTGGTGGTTAGTTTTTAATTTATAATTTTTAAAATAAAAAAAAGTTTGCTAAAAATGGAGTTAATTTGAACCATGTAACTCAATTTCAAAGCACTTTATCATAGTTTTAAAATAAAGAAGGATTTATAATTATGATGTTTAATTTTAAAATTATCATACATCATCCATCCAGGGCTACTCCTCTTGTTACTATTGGGTAAGCCATGGCTTTCCTAAAAAGTACACACACATAACTCTTGTAGATATGGGGTGAACATGCTCCCAAAAATATATACACAAAAAATATGTTTACTAAAATTAGATGAAAAATTAGTTGAAAATCGAAAAGTTGGATGAAAGTTGTAAAATTAGGTGAAAACTAATAAACTAACTAATTTCATTAATAGTATTTTATAAAATTAATTGAAAAATGTAAAATGACATATAATGGTGAGTGGGGATTTTTGGAAAATAAAATTGTAAAAAAATTAAACTAATAGCTAAAAAAGGAGTTATTGTAAAAAAATACATCAAATATTAGCTATCTTACCAAAACACTAATGAAATGATTTCAATTACCAATTTCAATTTTCAGCTAGCTGAAATGACATGTCAAACACATTCATATAATAGATATATGTAAGGCCATAAAATACCACACATAATATATATATATATATATTAATAATAATGTTTTTTTATATACTTCCATTTCTTTAGAACCCATGCACCAATTGATATTTTTTTATTTCTATCTCATTCCTCCTTTCTAATCACATTTCTTTTCTCTTCCTCCTATCTCTCTTCTCACTCAAAATGGATACACCTTTATAAAAAGTGTACAATGTAACGTCCTAATTCTGTGAACCTAGGAATAATGTCTGTTGGAGACACATCCCTAAGTTTACCAAATTATTTCGCGCATTACATACTGATATCGTCAAACACACTAAAACATACAACGCTAAGGCAATCCAACGTTACATAAACTTGTACATTTGCAAGAACTGAATATACATGAATATGGAAACAGCCATAGCCATCAATGGCCTAAAAAAATATCAGTCATACATCAACATAGTTGGGATACCGCTATACATGTCCTGCCATATCCCACAAAATAATACAACTAAAGTAATGTGAATCTCTACATAAAGCATTAAATACATCAAAATGGAAATGCAAGCTTCCAAGCTCCCAAGCTCTCACTGTCCGGCTTTAGGAGGACCTTGTGCATCTAAATAATACGTCACAAAACATGTGGTGAGACTAGCGTCTTAGTGAATATAACTATGCAACATACAATGTGGGGAATACAGACAGATGCTATGCAACATGAGTCATATACAATGAAACTAACATATCAAACCTCAATTTCAATAACAACTCATAATGTACATGACCTGCATTACCCGACAGACAGGGTCTATTATCTTAAATGGGGCTAGACCTGAGCTTAGACTACAAGGAATATCTCCCTGGGGGACTAATACCTACCATTAATTGGGGGCGGAAACCCGCGTTTTAACTGGGGACCAAAGTCCATTAATACTGGGGACCGAAGTCCAATCTTTCTTAAGGTGTTAACTGGGGCCGAAGCCAAAATCATTTTTAACTAGGAGCCGAAGCTCAAAACATTTTCTTGTTATCAAGGGCCAAAGGCCAAGGTGCAATATGCCAACATGATATGAATATAGCATGGCTCATGAGACAATGAACTTATTAAAAAGCTATGAGCAAAACCCTATAAGTACAACAACTCTAAGGCATTCCTCAACAATTTCAAACCAAACAAACAAGAATCACAACCAAATATACACAAGCATTCCTATTATTTGGAAGAGAAAGGGAAAGTAGAGATTAGGGTTCATGGAATAAATTTCATACAAGATGAGGTGGAGTGTGTAAGCTATACTCACCTAAAGCTAACTCAAAGAGGAAGAGGAATTGAGGTGGTGAGCGGGTGGAAGAGCTTCCTCCTTCTCCTTCTTCTCCAAGCTTGGATGCAGCCTCTCTCTAGAATCCTCTCTCTAGAAGTGAATTCAATGTGTTATAAATGAGGGTCTTGCCCTAGAAATATGTTTTTAAAAAAACAGAATCACGCATTCTCGCTCAAGCGAGGATTTCTCGCTTGAGCGAGATGAATTCATAGAGCAACCCTGGATTTTCCCCCAATTGCGCTCAAGCGAGCCCCTGCAGAATGGAAATTCCTGCTTTCCATCCCAGGCCTCTTTCATTACTTTTTACCCACTGCACGTCGTTCCTTTTCACTTCTCCGTTCGTTCACGATTTGCTATTTGCTGCACAAGCTGTTTAGTGCGTTCACATTTTTTGGGCTGCACAGGTACAACTTCTTTCCTTTTCTTTTCTTTATTTTTCATAACCGAGATGGTGAGTGGATGGATATTGATTTGCAACTGTTTTGGTTGATTTCCTGAGTGGGATTGTGAAAGCTAATTGTTGTTCTCATGTCTTCAAATTGATTTACTGATTGTGCATTAAATGTTTGAAGAATGTTCGACAGAATGCTTGTAAGAATTTGTGCTTCTTTGCAATTAACATGTTCTGCCACTGTTTGATCAACCACTGAGCATATTATTTCAAAGATTTTTTTTAGGGTTAGAGAGATTTTGCACTATATTCTAAGGTTCTCACACACCATTTGATCATGTAAAAAAATATGTGGACGTTTAGGTGAGTATTAGGTTTTGTTTAATAAAAAAGAGAGAGAGAAAGAAAAGAAAACCAATTCTGACATAGAACCTGTTTGTTTCATTTGATTCAATTTGCTTCATATTAATCATTTGTTCCTCATAATATTTTAACTAGTGGTGTTGATATTTTTGGTATGTTCATTTTCTTTTGGTATGATTTAGTTAACTGATTTTGTAATTTTGCTGTTGTTAGCTCTTCATCATCTTCGTTGTATTGTAGGTATAATGGCTCCTAGAAAATCTACCAGGACAAAGGCCAAAGATTCCAAGCATCCGGGAAAGCTTCACCATTGGCCAAGAAAGCTAAACCTTCTAGCGGTTTTAAGAAGCTTAACCCATCAAGGAAAGCAAGTAACTCTAAAGCAATTATTTTAGCCAGTTCAGGGCCTATTCAGCCTCAAACATCACAAAAAACCTATGTTTCTGCATCTAGAAAAGGCGCTCCTTCTCCCAAAGCTGGATCTAGCTTAGCTGCTTCCCATGGAGCCAAATTTGGTTCACCTGTGCATGTTCAGCATTACTATTAAGATGTGAGACATAGAAGTATCATCCCAGACAAAAACATAATGCTAGAGGAGGGTGAGTACTCTGAGATTCAAACTGAAATTGCTAGAAGAGGCTGGGAATTTTTCTGCCAAATTGCTGGCCAAGGTAGACAAGCCTTGACGCATGAGTTTTATACAAATGGATGGAAGGTTAAAGGGGAAGACTGGTCACAATTTACTACTTATGTACGAGGCAAGGAGGTGCACTTTGATGCTGATCACATCAATAAAATTTTATGTTTTCCTGATGCTCCCATCCCTTATCTTCACTCCTTTGAAGATTTTTATGATCGAAGGCCTAATTTTAATGAGATGATCCAAAGTCTGTGTTGTCCTGGGGCTGCTTGGCTACCAATGCATCAAGCCAAACCCAAGGCATTAAAGATGGGAGACTTGCTCCCTATTCCAAGGGCTTGGGGGCTTTTATCATTGCGTCCATCCTCTTGGTCCTTCATGACACCATCCTTTTGTTAGATCGAGCTAAGCTACTGTTTGCCATTATAAAGAGGATGGATATAGATGTGGGGGCTGATATTTCTAAAGAGATGGAGCACATCATGCTCACTAAAAATAAATCTCTTGCATATTCTTCTCTTATCACTTTGCTTTGCCTAGATGCAGGGATCTCTTTAGAAGATGATGATGTACCAGTTCATGCTGCCAAACCTATTTCTGTTAAAAGAATTTCTGAATATGAGTTTGCATCCACTAAGAAGCAATCTCATGCTTCACCTTTTGCTGAACCCTCTGCTCAACCCAGGCAGCCACAACGACGCAGTCAAGCTGAAACTTTGCAATTCATTATAGAGCATCAAAATGCTTTAGCTGATAGACATGAATTGATACATCAGAATATTGAGACACTAAAGAGTGGGCAGGTTGCATTGATAATGATGCTGATAGATTTACCTGCACGCATTCGCAGCGAGAATTCTTCAGTGAATTCTAACAATCTCAATTATGAAGATTTGCTAGGCCGTCTCAATGACTTATCTACATTTCCAACTGAAAACTCCCACGGAGTACAAGACAATGATGTTGATGATGAAGAAGTTGATGCATAGTTTTTTTTAGGAACTTTTTTGTTTAGGCATCCCGTTTGAGACAATTTCAACTCTATTTGGGAATTATTGTAATTGAACCTTACTTTTTAGGATATTTTTTATATATTTTGTGATAATTCATATTTGATTTGTTGCCTTGCTTATCATGCTTCTGACATCTATTTGCAAGAATCTAGCAATCCACACAAGTAGCCATGGTATTTATGACCAATGGGCAAGCCACAAATCAAGGATGTTTCTTGACATTTCTAAATTGCTTGCCTAATTCTTGCTGCTTGTGTGGAATGCTTATTTTGTGCCTTCTCAAGAGTTATTGCAACTTCTTTCCTTGTTAATCATGTACTGTTGGATTTTTCTGAAAATAATTTCCTTGAGTTTGCTTCATTTTCTCAGCTGAGTGCTAACCCATTTGAGTAATTAGAACTCCCTTGAGCTGAGCTTGATTTCTATGTGCTAGTAGTGAATCATAACATCAATAGAAGAGCTGTCACAAAATAAAATTGTGAGGACTTTGAGCCTATACACTCTTAATTTTTTCTGTGTGATTAACTCTCACTTTGGAATTCACTCTAGAACTTGACATGTTTCTTGATCAAGATTGTAATTGTTTGTGCATCCACATGCATGATTGAGGCAAATATTTTTCTGCTGAACTCACTTAGCCAAATAAGCCACCCTGAAAATATTATCCTTTGCTTAGCCCCTTTGTGCCTAATTACCCTTCCTTTGTTTCTAAGCTCATTATAAGCTTTAAGTGAAAAACCATGCATGTCCCTACCATTGAAGATTAAGGGATGTAGGATGCATTGACATATGAGTTTTGAATTAAGTGTGGGGTTGCATCTTCTCTTTGCTTGAGGGCAAGCAAAAATCTTAAGTGTGGGGTGGAATAACAAAGCTACTTGCAAATGTGAAATTGTTGTGTATATACAAAAAAAACTACGCATCAGCTTCTTCATCATCAACATCATTCTCTTGCGCTCCGTGGGAGTTTTCAGTTGGAAATGCAAATAAGTCATTGAGACAGCCTAGCAAATCTTCATAATTGAGATTGTTAGAATTCACTGAAGAATCCTCGCTGCGAATGCGTGCAGGTAAATCTATCAGCATCGTTATCAATGCGACCTGCCCACTCTTTAGTGTCTCAATATTCTGATGTATCAATTCCTGCCTATCAGCTAAAGCATTTTGACGCTCTATAATGAATTGCGAAGTTTCAGCTTGAATGTGTCGTTGTGGCTGCCTGGGTTGAGCAGGGGGTTAAGCAGAAGGTGAAGCATGAGATTGCTTCTTAGTGGATGCAAACTAATATTCAATAATTCTTTTAGCAGAAATAGGTTTGGCAGCATGAACTGGTACATCATCATCTTCTAAAGAGATCCCTGCATCTAGGCAAAGCAAAGTAATAAGAGAAGAATATGCAAGAGATTTCTTTTTAGTGAGCATGATGTGCTCCATCTCTTTAGAAATATCAGCCTCCACATCTATATCCATCCTCTTTATAATGGCAAATAGTAGCTTAGCTCGATCTAATAAAAGGGCGGTGTCATGAAGGACCGGAAGGATGGATGCAATGATAAAATCCCCCTAAGCCCTTGGAATAGGGAGCAAGTCTCCCATCTTTAATGCCTTAGGTTTGGCTTGATGCATTGGTAGCCAAGCAGCCCCAGGACAACACAGACTTTGGATCATCTCATTAAAATTAGGCCTCCGATCATAAAAATCTTCAAAGGAGTGAAGAGAGGGGATGGGAGCATCAGGAAAACAAAATTTTATTGATGTGATCAACATCAAAGTGCACCTCCTTGCCTAGCACATAAGTAGTAAATTGCGGCCAGTCTTCCCCTTTAACCTTCCATCCATTTGTATAAAACTCATGCGTCAGGACTTGTCTACCTTGGCCAGCAATTTGGCAGATAAATTCCCAGCATCTTCTAGCAATTTCAGTCTGAATCTCATTGTACTCACCCTCCTCTAGCATTATGTTTCTGTCTGGGACGATACTTCTATGTCTCACATCTGAATAGTAATACTGAACATGCGCAGGTGAACGAAATCTGGCTCCATGGGAAGCAGCTGAGCTAGAGCCAGCTTTGGGAGAAGGAGCGCCTTTTCTAGATGCAGAAGCAGAGGTCTTTTGTGATGTTTGAGGCTGAATAGGCACTGAACTGGCTAAAATAATTGCTTTAGAGTTACTTGCTTTCCTTGATGGGTCAAGCTTCTTAAAATCGTGAGTAGGTTTAGCTTTCTTGGCCAATGGTGAAGCTTTCCCAGATGCTTTGGAATCTTTGGCCTTTGTCCTGGTAGATTTTCTAGGAGCCATTATACCTACAATACAACGAAGACGATGAAGAGCTAACAACAGCAAAATTACAAAATCAGTGAACTAAATCACACCAAAAGAATATGAACATACCAAAAATATCAACACCACTAGTTAAAATATTATGAGGAACAAATGAATTAATATGAAGCAAATTGAATCAAAATGAAACAAACAGGTTCTATTTCAGAATTGGTTTTCTTTTCTTTTCTTCTACTTGCAAATGTGAAATTGTTGTGTATATACAAAAAAAGTTGAAAGAAAGCAAAAGCAAAAGAAGAAGTGAATAAGAAAGAAAAAGAAAAAAAAATATAATCAAGTAAAACAAAAAAAGAGACAAACAACAAGCAAAGTAATAAAAATGAATGCAAAAAAAAAAATGAAGAAGGGAAATGAAGTAAAAAGGGATTGAAGTGAGTTGGTCATTCAATTTCATGATGAATTTTCTACTCATCACCTATATCCCTTGATTTTCATTGGTTTTAACTAGATCCTAAATTTTATTCCTCCTAATCCTTAGCCTCATTACAACCCAACAAAAGTCTTCATGATTTGTGGTGTTGTATTTGCATATGCAGTGGAGATTTGAGAATATTGTCAAGGTTATGGTAGTGATTCTTGAGTTGAGTAGCATTTATGAGAGTAAACACTTTCCTCAATCACTTAAGAGTGGTGAGTGAAACACAAATCCGGTGAGGATAGTGATTGCAATTCATGTTGTGTTTTGAGAAACTACTGCACATGTCATCTTGCAAAGTTTCAAGAGTAGAACTAAAAACTCAATGTGGGAAGTTTTGCAGCTATGTTAATTGTTTGCACACTTTTGTAGAATTATTTGAAGAATGAAGTCAACAATGAATGGTTGATTTTGGAAAGAAGTTGTTAGAACTTGAGAAGGTCATTTGTGGATTCCAACCCCTTTGCATTGCATTGTAACATATTCTTGATTGATCTTTAATGATTTGCTTGAGGACAAGAAAAATTATAAGTGTGGGGTTGTGATAAATCTACATTAGTAGTAGATTTATAGGTTGTTTATAGATAATTTCTTAGTGTTTAGGTTGTAAATATTGTGAGATTATAGTTAAAATTGTTTAGAACTGTGTTTGTTTGTTTGTCTTAGGTGATTGTTGTAAATATTGGTAAAAATTGTTCTAATTGTTCATTGAATCGATGTGTTTTAGAACTGAGTTTTATGTACAAAGAAGCAAATTGAAGATCATGTGGGAACATGACAGAGTGTGTGAGGACACCAGTGTTCCAGAAAGCCTACGTTACTCCCTGCAATGATCGTGTGGGAACATGTCACACGCATGTGAGGACACGATGGAGGCAGAAGCTAATTGTCATTTCTGTATGATGCGTGTGAGGACGCAGAGTTATTGCGTTCCCACACGCACCTGACAGCAACCATATAAATACAGTTTTTCATATTTTTAGTTGGACAGTTATTCACTTTTTCAGTTTCCCTCTTCTTTCACTCGAATTTTCTCTCTATTTCTCTTCTCTCTCTCTCAAGATTCAACTCAAAGGTGGAGTCTGTTGAGTCTCAAAAATATCATAAGAAAAATTATGATGTTTTAGATAGATCACTTCTCAAGTTTTAATGCTTAACAAATTTGGGTTAAAATACTTATCATAGATACATAAATGTTTAATGACTTATCTATGATTTCAGCAAGCCACTCGGAACTTATAAAGACTGTCTAAAGTGCTTTCAACCTGTCTAAAGTGTAAAAGCCGTTTGAAGTTTCAACCTGTCTGAAGTGTTGAAGCCGTCTGAATGTTCAACCTATCTTAAGTGTTGAAGCCGTCTGAAGTGCGCAACCCGTCTGAAGTCTCATTAATGACGTGACACTCTTTGCTGAAGTATGTGAAGACATCTCTGAAGTTCTGCTGAGTCAAGCATTCTCTGCTTCACGTACCTTTTCAAACATATTTATGGCAAGGAACACAGAGACCTTTCCTGGTATATTTGAATTTCATACACCACTAAGGAAATCCCTGCAACGCAACCTTTGCAGCAACAACAGTGGCAGCTTTATGGCAGCAGCAACCTGGTACTGTGTGTCAGAAAAATTCAGAACTCTCAGAAGCATGTCTCACAACGGATTAAATAGCATTTATTGCTATCTCTAAACGGTGGTATTTCAACGGATTGAATATTGGTTATAAATACCCCTTCATGAAGACCATCAAGATAGTGTCCGCATATACAAGAAAGTCTAAGAGATATCACGCTGCAAGTTTTTCTGTAAAAACACTCTGATTTCATATTCATTATACATCATTTGTATATCCTGAGTATACCTTAGTTTTTATTGTACATCGTCTCTGTTTAAGCTTCAAACTTGTGTAGTTTAAAAGCTTAGACATATCTTTTTGTAAAAATTGTCTTTGAGCCTGGAGAGGCTTGTCTGTAAAAGAATACTTGGTTGTAGAGCCTGAAGAGGCTTGACTGTAAAAGAATACTTGTAATCTTGGTGAAAGATTAAGAGAAAATCCAAGTGCTAGTTGGCATTGGGACTGGACGTAGCTCACAGTGGTAGTGAGTGAACCGGGATAAATTCCTTGGCTAAGTTTTCTATCTATTATCTCTTGTCAATTTATTTATACTATCCAAAGGGTGTTGAAAACTGTTCTGATAATTTTAAAAAGCAAGAAACCTTTTTAAAGATCTTTTCAGAAGCCTCCTTAAGAAACTTCAGACAACCTCTTAAACCTGTCTGAAACTGTTGTAAACTTAACCGTTTGCGAAAAGCTTCCATAAATTATTAAGAAACACTATTCAACCCCCCTTTTAGTGTTTCCCTGTGTTTCTACAGTTGCTATCAGAGCTCAACTCAGGGTTGAGCACCTTACAAGTGTTTGAAGATTAAAGATCCAGATGGAAGCTGCCAACAACAGACAATACATCACTGAAGGAGTCTCTATCACAAGACCCCCAACATTCAATGGAGTGGACTACCGCTATTGGAGGGATCATATGAAGTTGTTCATTGAGAGCAACAACGTTGATGTTTGGGATGTGGTCACTGATGGAGACTATGTGCCTATGCATAACGGAGTGCCAATACCTGAGGCTGAATGGACCTTAGAGCAGAAGGCTAGAGTTAAATTAAATGCTAAAGCCAAACTCTATTTGATATGTTCTCTGAACAAATCAGAGTATGAGAAGGTTCATGGATGTTCATCTGCCAAGGAGATTTGGGATACACTTGCAGCCGGCCATGAAGGGACTGAGACTGTCAAGCAATCCAAAATCAGCATGCTTATACATCAATATGAGATGTTCAAGATGGAAGAATCTGAAACCATAGATCAAATGTTTGGGAGGTTTCAGACTATAACTAATGGACTCAAGTATTTAGGTAGAACTTTTGAATCTGGAAACAATAATAGAAAGATTCTGAGAAGTTTGCCAAAGTCCTGGAGACCCAAAGTTACAGCCATTCAAGAGGCCAGAGACTTAAACTCTCTTAGAATGGAAGAACTGTTGGGATCTCTCAAAGTTCATCAGCTTGAACTTGGGGAAGATGACATCAAGAAGAAATCTCTGGCATTAAACTCCAAAGCCAAACACCCTAGGCATGGCAGCATTAAAGCCATGCAAGCTGAGGAAACTTCAGAAGCAGATGGAGATTCTGGAGATAGCTCAGAAGATGATGATCTTGCTCTTTTCAACTTGAAAATCAAGAGGATGCTGCAGAACAGAGGAAAGTTTAAAAAGAACCAACCCTCAACCTCTAAATCAGGTAAGTCAGGTAAGGATTCTCAAAATGACAAAATTATATGCTATGAGTGCAAACAACCAGGTCATATGAAGGCTGAATGTCCAAGACTGAAGAAGAACGACTTCAAAAAGAAGAAATTCTTCAAGAAGAAGAAGGGTCTGATGGCAACATGGGAGGATCTTGATGAGTCTACCTCAGAAGAAGAGGAAGACACTTCAGAAGAGGCCAATCTATGTCTCATGGCCAGCCTGCCCTCATCAGATAGCTCAGAATCTGAGGCATTTCCCTTAACTCTTTAAGAGATGTATGATGACCTAATGGAAAGTTCCAAGGAACTCTTCCAAGAGTATAAGAATCTGTCCAAGGCCCACACATAAATGTGCAGTAAATATGAGGCTCTTGAGATAGAAAATATTATGCTCAAGGAGAGAATTCTTGTGACTGAAAGCAGCAGTTCACAAACTGTCTTTGAAGAAAACAAAAAACTTCAGAAACAAGTTGAGGAACTGACAAAAGACTTAGCTAAATCTGTCAAAGGAATAGAAAACCTTAACAGATTACTTGGCAATCAAAGGGATCCCCTTGACAAAAGTGGATTAGGCTTTTGTGATCGTGATACCTCTGAACCTCATATTTTCAAAAATTTTACTAAAGGGAAAGAGAAATCTATTGGGTGTTCTCACTGTGGCAAGGCTGGACACAATGTGGCTCAGTGTAAACACAAGAGAAAAGCAAAACCCAAATCTAACAAGAAAGGACCCAAAAGAATATGGGTACCTAAGAACTTGATCATTCCTGTTGCAGATGTGTTTAACAGGACAAAGGAGACCCCACAAATGGTACCTGGACAGTGGGTGCTCGCGACATATGACAGGAGAAAGGTCTTTGTTCCAAAACCTTAGGCCCAGAGCAGGAGGTGTGGTCACCTTTGGTGGAAATCAGCAAGGGAAGATCACAGGAATATGGACTGTAGGTATCTCTTTTCTATCCCTTATTAAGAATGTTCTTCTAGTAGAGGGACTTCAGCACAATTTACTGAGCATAAGTCAATTGTGTGATAGTGGATATGTGGTTTCCTTTACTAAAGAAGGGTGTATAGTCAAAGACTCTCGTGATCAAATTCTTTTTACTGCTAAGACACACAACAATGTGTACAAAATTGATCTAGAGGATTTGGCAAGTCAAAATGTAAAATGTTTTCTCTCCGTTGAAGATGAAAAACAGATTTGGCACCAAAGACTTGGGCATGCCAGCTTGAGATTGATCTCAAAGTTAGCAAAACACAACCTTGTTAAAGGACTGCCCAAGCTTTCTTACAAATCTGACATTTTATGTGAAAGCTGTCTGAAAGGAAAACAAACAATACACTCTTTTCAGAGTAAGGATGTTGTTTCCACTAGCAGACCTTTAGAATTGTTACATATTGACTTGTTTGGTCCTATTAGAACAGAAAGCATTAGTGGTAAGAAATATGGTTTGGTCATTGTTGATGACTATTCTAGATTCACATGGGTGCTATTCCTAAGAAGCAAGGATGAGACTTTCAGGAATTTCACAATATTCTACAAGAAGGTACATAATGAAAAAGGATTTTGTATATCTGTTATCAGAAGTGATCATGGTGGAGAGTTTGAGAATGCAACTTTCAACTGTTCTGTGATGAGAATGGGATCTCACACAATTTCTCTGTGGAAAGAACACCTCAGCAAAATGGGGTTGTTGAGAGAAAGAACAAAAGCTTGCAAGAAATGGGAAGAACCATGCTCAACTCATGCAATCTACCAAGATCTTTCTGGGCAGAAGCTATTAACACAACTTGCTACCTTCAAAACAGAATATTGGTAAGACCAATTCTGAAAAAGACTCCTTATGAATTGTGGAAGGGAAGAAAACCCAACATATCATATTTCCACACCTTTGGTTGTGAGTGTTTTATACTCAACACCAAGGATGATCTTGGAAAATTTGATGCAAAATCTGACAATGGAATTTTCATAGGATATTTTGAAACATCTAAAGCCTATAGAGTATATAACTCTAGAACTTTAACTGTAGAGGAATCAATCCATGTTAAATTTAATGACAAGAAAGAGACTGATGGGGAACTATCAAATCTAGAAGATGACTTTGCAGGAATGGAGCTGAATAATCTTGACAGCATCAAGGATGAATAGGTGTCTGAAGCACCATCTGTCACTAAACCTCTTCAGACCAATGTTGAGTCTCAGACTGATTTGATATCACCTCAGAAACCTGATTGGAGATACAAATCACATCATCCAAAAGAGAAAATCATTGGCAGCACTTCAGAAGGAGTTAAGACAAGATCAAAATTCAAGAATCTGAATTCTCTTGCTCTCCTGTCTGAAATTGAGCCAAAGAACATTGATGAAGCCCTGCATGATGAAGGATGGATTCTAGCCATGTAAGAGGAGCTGAACCAATTTGCTAGGAGTGATGTCTGGACACTTGTTCCTAAACCCCATGGGAAAACAATTATTGGAACCAAATGGGTGTTCAGAAACAAGCTGTCTGAAGAAGGAAAAGTGGTCAGAAACAAAGCAAGATTGGTGGCTCAAGGATACAATCAACAAGAAGGTATTGACTTCACTGAAACCTTTGCCCCTGTTGCTAGATTAGAAGCAATTAGGATTTTTCTCTCTTATGCTGTAAATAATGGCATCAAACTATATCAAATGGATGTCAAAAGTACCTTCCTCAATGGTTTCATTGAAGAAGAAGTTTTTGTTAGACAACCCCCTGGTTTTGAAGACACTGGTTTTTCCCGATCATGGTATGACAGACTGAGCAGTTTTCTTATAAAAAATGGTTTTGAAAGAGGAAAAGTAGATACCACCCTTTTCAGAAAACAGTCTAACAAAGATTTTATACTTGTTCAAATATATGTTGATGACATTATATTTGGTTCAATTGATTCTTCTCTGTGCAAGGAGTTTTCTGAGTTGATGCAATCATAATTTGAAATGAGTTTAATGGGAGAACTAAAATTTTTCTTGGGACTTCAAATTAAGCAAGATTCTGATTGTATATGGATCCATCAAGAAAAATATACAAAAGAAATGCTTAAGAAGTTCAACATGAGTGATTGCAAACCCATGTCAACTCCTATGCATCCTTCTGCATCTTTGAGCAAAGATGACAAAGAAGAACCAGTGAATCAAACTTTGTACAGAGGAATGATTGGCTCTTTGTTGTATCTAACAGCAAGCAGACCTGACATAATGTTCAGTTTTTGTCTCTGTGCTAGATTTCAATCAGATCCAAGAATTACTCATTACAAAGCTGTTAAAAGAATTTTTAGATATCTGAAAGATACTACTAATCTTGGTCAATGCTATAAGAGGAGCAAAGAATTCAGGTCAATAGGATACTGTGATGCTGACTTTGCTGGAGATAGAATGGAAAGAAAGAGCACCAGTGGAGGATGTCATTTCTTTGGAAATAACATGATAAGCTGGTCAAGCAAAAGGCAAAGCACCATTGCTTTATCAACAGCAGAAGCAGAGTATATACCAGCAGCCAGTTGTTGTTCAGAACTGCTATGGGTTAAGTATCAGCTTGAGGATTTTAATATTCCTATCTATGCTATACCTGTTCTTTGTGATAATACCAGTGCAATTATATTATCCAAAATCCCATTCAACATTCTAGGGTAAAGCATATAGAAATCAAACATCATTTCATTAGAGACTATGTTCAGAAAGGTGTTTTTGATATTCAATTCATTGATACAGAGAATCAATGGGCAGATATATTCACAAAACCCCTGGCTGAAGATAGATTTAAGTTCATGCGCAACAACTTGAATATACATGCATTCTCTAAAAATAATTGTGTCTGATATTATTATGTTATCTGAAATTTTTAGTGCGTCTGAAATTTCAGTGTGTCTAAACTGTGACATGTCTGAAATTTTAGGTTGTCTGAAATTTCAGTATGTCTGAAACTGTGACATGTCTGAAATTTTAGGTTATCTGAATTTTTTTTTGTGTCTGAAATTTTCACCTATCTGAAGTAACTGGTTGACGTGGCTATCTGAGACGGTTGAATTCCTTCTTTTAAATTTTTTTGTCTCTTCCACTTCGCACGTTACCCGAAGTCTGCGCAGCCGGTACAGGGCATCATTGCATCATGGGTCTATAAATGCAGGAGTAAGTGTGTCGAGGAAGCCTTACACTCTCTTTCCTCAATACTCAGTTTGATCTTTTTCACTGCTCAAGCAACCGTTTTCTCTCAAAGTTTCCCTGCAACTCAACAATGACACCCAAGAAGACCGCTGGTTCTGGTGGAAATGTGGTTAGATCAAAGGGAGTGGATCTTGACGAGCTTCGCAACATTGGCATGGATTTGGTTGAGGAATTTGATGCAGCTGGGTGGACTTCTTTCTTCGATCACATTAACTGTCAATGGCATGAACAAAGTGTGGTGGATTCTGGTCTTCTGCTCGTGGAATACCTAATTCTAAGGGAGTGTATAAAAGCATCAAAGCCTCTGTTCTAGGGGTTTCAGTTTTTGTTGATCAAGGCATTCTCTCC
The DNA here is from genome assembly GCA_026901365.1 of Sesbania bispinosa. Taxonomy (NCBI): domain Eukaryota; kingdom Viridiplantae; phylum Streptophyta; class Magnoliopsida; order Fabales; family Fabaceae; genus Sesbania; species Sesbania bispinosa. The sequence continues at coordinate 3,514,317 of QLOH01000009.1, read as the reverse complement.
ACAATCACTGATGTCAAGGCTGAAGGTGCAACCTTCATTCCTGGGTGGGAGATGAAGAATGGTGGGCACAAGTTGTTTACAAAGATGCTGTATGGAACAAAAGAACCCGAAAGCCTGGATTCCAAGTTCTCGCTAGAGAAGGTCAGAGTTCTTCATCTATCTTAGGGTGTGCAATAATCCCTAAGAATGGAAGCAGAAACCATGTCTCAGAATTGGAAAGGTTCTGTCTGATTCACCTGCTTCAGAAGAAGAAAGTCAATCTCCCAAGCATTATCATGTTCCACATGCAAAAGAAGATTCGAGACTCTGCTGGAAATCTTCCCCACAACACTCTCATCATGAAGGTACTTATGTATTTTAAGGTACCTGTTGAAAGATTATGTAACCATAAATCTCCTGTGTTCTTTGGTGAGTCAAACTTAAAAATCATGGGAATTAAGCTCACTCCACGACCTCCATCTTCTACTCTGAAGGAGAGTGTTCTTTCGAAGAAGGCCTCAAGAAGAGGAACCACTCTTGAGATTCTTGAGAAAGAGCTTCAGGGGGATATTAGAAAAGATGAGTTCAAGCCTTCCAAGCCATCCCCTCATCTGAAAAGGAATAAGCTCCCTGTCAGGAGTTCAGCAAAGGTGTCTCTAGAAGCTATGGACTTGCACACTCAGACATCTGAACCTGTTCAGAAGGCTTTGCAAAAGCCATCTGAAATTGTGGGTCAGGGTTCTGAAGGTGTAAGAACTCTTACTCCTAAGCCTACTTTTGAAACAGAAGGAAAGGCTAATGAGGAAGAGGTAGCTGAGATTGCTGATCCTGAAGCTTTTGCAGCAACACCTCTGGATGCATGTCCTTCTGATCCTAAGCTTATTCAGGTAGCAGCCCTTGCTACAGCTTTGGAGAATGAAGAAATGAAGAAGAAGGTTGAGCAAGAAAAGACTGACTATGCTCTTGCAGTAGCCTCTCAGCTAGCTCTTGCTGAAGATTAAAGGCTAGCTTCCATTGCTCAAGAGACCAAAAAGAGAACCAGTGCACAACAAAGAAGGAGAACAAAAACAAAGTTATTTCAGCCAGCTCCTAAACCCTCTGTTAGGATTACAAGGAGCATTGCAAGTCAGCTGGAGGAAATGGATGAGGCTGGCAAATATCAAAACTTTGTCAAAGCAAACTTGTATTTCAAGAGAAGAGAAGAGAAGCAAGCTGAAAAGGAGAAGGAGAGGGAACCTGAGAAAGCTAAACCTTCTCAGAAAAGGCTCAGGGTAAGGTTTGATAATGTGACCCCATCACCACCTTCATCACCTGAGAAGAAAATAGTAGAGGAAAAAGAAGAAAAAGCACTTCCTTCACCTCCCTCATCACCACCTTCTTCACCTTCATCATCTTTAGAATCCACTCAGTCTGAAGACCCCACAGATAAACATCAGCAAGGTGACAACTCTGGAGTATGGAAATGAAGCATGTTGCATGAGCATATAAGGCTAGGACCCAAAAGTAGGGACTTCTTCACAGAGCCTACATTTGATCCTTATGCTTTTCCTCTCACTCAGCACCAATTTGATGCAGCTGCTGAAGTACCCCACAAAAAGTATGAGGAACATTTTAGTGAGAGGGTCAGAGTCCCCAAGTTCCCCAACTTATTTGAAGAGCTGCAGTTTTTAAGAAATGAACCCCCCATCTCTCTTCACCATGGCCTTATCAAGCACACTGCTGATGAAGAAAGGGCAAAGTATCAAGGCAGTTCAAATCAGTATTACTCAGGCCAGATTGAAAAGATCAGAAAGGGTGCAGTTCAACCTACTCATAAGTGGGCTCCACTTAATCCCTTCTATGGTGACTCCATCAAGTTGTCTAATGATGAATGGTGTTTTGTTAGGCAAATGTCTACTGAAGCTGAACTTTTTGAGAGGGACTACTTGAAGTCAGTAGGCATGAGAGGCTATAGGCCACCTAGAACAATCTCCATCAGGCCAACCACAGAGATTCTGGTGCAACCTGACAGGATTGTTCCTAGGTACCCCCTGGAAGAAGGCCCTGCTGACAAGTTCAAGGAACCTAAAGCTTATCCAGTTCCTCAGAAACCTTTAACTTCAACAGAATGGGAGGATCTACCTGCTCGGATCAAAAGATAAGGTGGAGGTTTAGATCACAGCTACAGGGATAGGGTATGGTATCCCACTGGAAGATCAGAGAGGATGCTGGATCCTCTTCTGGATCTCCAGGACCAGATGATGACTCCATCCTAGGCTATGGTGTCTCCACCAATGTGCAGTATCAGTATATCAGAGGAAGATTCCCCATGTCTGAACCCTTTAATGAGGATTAGAAGCTAGTCTGCCCTATCCGAACTTTCTTCTTTCCTGTGAGTTATCCTGAAGATTATGGGTTGCATCCAGGATTCAATCAGCTCAGATTCGTGTGCAGGCATATTCAGATCATTCTATATGAAGTGGAACTGAATCTTGAGGAAGAGAACAGGAAGCTGAGGCATCAAGTGCAGAGCTTGGAGAAAAGAAATGCTACTCTTGTTGCTAAGCAAGATCAAATCCTTCAAGAGCAACAACACATCAGAAATGGGCAAGAAGAATTGAAGACTGCTGTCATTTCTCAGATTGACAAGGCAAAGGAAGAATTGCTCTCCCTTCTGAAAGAGGCCTTGCTAAAGAAAGATGGATAGTCTATGATGTTTAGCCATGTTTATTGTAAACTTCATTTTGAGTACTTAATTTCTGATATGTGAACTCTTTTGTTTGATAATATATTCTGTTTGTTCTCATGAATACTGGTATCTCAATGTTGTGATTATATTACTGTGGTTATTGTGATTATATTCTGTGAATGTTTGTGATTATATTACTGTGATTATTTTGAAGTTATGCTCTGAAATTCCCTTTTGATTGATGACAAAAGGGGGAGTATTAAAACTAACAAAATCTGAAGTAATTACAGGTCTCAGGGGGAGTATTTGATAAGAGTTTGTCCTGAGAGATCTTTATCTGAGGGGGAGTTATTTTTTTTAAGTTGATTTTATTTTAAAAAAACTCCATTCAGATTTCTTTATTTTAACAAATTTGTCATCATTAAAAAGGGGGAGAATGTTGAGTCTCAAAAATATCATAAGGAAAATTATGATGTTTTAGATAGCTCACTTCTCAAGTTTTAATGCTTAACAAATTTGGGTTAAAATACTTATCATAGATACATAAATGTTTAATGACTTATCTATGATTTCAGCAAGCCACTCTGAACTTATAAGACTGTCTAAAGTGCTTTCAACCTGTCTAAAGTGGAAAAGCCGTCTGAAGTGCGCAACCCATCTGAAGTGTTGAAGCCGTCTGAAGTCTCATTAATGACGTGACACTCTTTGCTGAAGTATGTGAAGACATCTCTGAAGTTCTGCTGAGTCAAGCGTTCTCTGCTGCACGAACCTTTTCAAACATATTTATGGCAAGGAACACAGAGACCTTTCCTGGTATATTTGAATTCTTACACCACTGAGGAAATCCCTGTAAAACAACCTTTACAACAACAACAGTGGCAGCTTTATGGCAGCAACAACCATGGGGTACTGTGTGTCAGAAAAATTCAGAACTCTCAGAAGCATGTCTCACAACGGATTTAAATAACATTTAATGCTATCTCTAAACGGTGGTATTTCAACGGATTGAAGATTGGTTATAAATACCCCTTCATGAAGACCATCAAGATAGTGTCCGCATATACAAGAAAGTCTGAGAGATATCACGCTGCCAAGTTTTTCTGTAAAAACACTCTGATTTCATATTCATTGTACATCATTTGTATATCCTGAGTATACCTTAGTTTTTATTGTACATCGTCTCTGTTTAAGCTTCAAACTTGTGTAGTTTAAAAGCTTAGACATATCTCTTTGTAAAAATTGTCTTTGAGCCTGAAGAGGCTTGTCTGTAAAAGAATACTTGGTTGTAGAGCCTAAAGAGGCTTGACTGTAAAAGAATACTTGTAATCTTGGTGAAAGATTAAGAGAAAATCTAAGTGCTAGTTGGCATTGGGACTGGACGTAGCTCACAATGGTAGTGAGTGAACCAGGATAAATTCCTTGGATAAGTTTCTATCCCTTATCTCTTGTCAATTTATTTATACTAACCAAAGGGTGTTGAAAACTGTTCTAATAATTTTAAAAAGCAAGAAACCTTTTTAAAGATCTTTTCAGAAGCCTTCTTAAGAAACTTCAGACAACCTCTTAAACCTGTCTGAAACTGTTGTAAACTTAACCATTTGCGAAAAGCTTACATAAATTATAAGAAACACTATTCAACCCCCCTTCTAGTGTTTCCCTGTGTTTCTACAGAGTCTAGGGTTCATCTCCATGGAATTCATCCTTGAGTTTTGCATCTTCCTCCTCTTTTCTCTTCTCTTTTGCAATGGATTTCTAAATTTCTTAGGTTAGGTGTTGATGGAACTTAATATGAATTTTGTTGTAAGTGCTTTGTTCATTCAATTCAATTGCTTCCTTCTACTCTTAATGCTTCAATCGAATTGGGCCACTCAATTGCATGAATCAAAAATTTATCTCAAAATTGGAAATTGGGGAAAAGCTTGGATCTGAAGCAAGCAACATAAAAGATTGATTGCCTAGGAATAGGAATCATTTTTTTATGTGATCTTTAGAAATTCTTGAAGTTAATGCATGTCACTATTAGGTTCACCTAAGGAATTAGGGTTCTTAGTGATGACATAGGGTCAATTTACCAAGGAATTGGATTTTGGCTAAATCAGTGAAATGGATCATTGAAATCATTTACCATAATTGAATTGAATGTTATGAACACTTGCATGAAGTGAGGATCGAGCGAAATCAACCCAAACCATTTTGTTAAAATTCGTATTCCAAATTTGTTGGATTCTTGTTAATTGTTCAATACATAATTCAATTTTCTGGTTTGGTTTTCTGCACTAATCTTAGGTCACTAAATACAATTGATTTTCTCATTTCAACTAGATAAATCCTCTGTTATTTGGTACTTTATTTATCAATCCCTGTGGATACAATACTCTTACTTACTCTTGAATACTTGCGATAATTGGTACATTTGCCAAATTCACATCACATCTTAATTTTGAACTGATCTGTGATGCAAGTGATTATGCAGTAGGAGCAATATTAGGACAAAGGAAGGAGAGAACTTTTCATGTTATACACTATGGCAAGCAAGGTCTTAAATGAGGCTCAAATCAATATGCAACGATTGAAAAAGAATTGCTCACTATTGTGTATGCATTGGAAAAGTTCAGATCCTATTCAATAGGATCCAAGGTTGTTGTGTATACTGATCATGTAGCTATCAAATATATGCTGACCAAATCTTGATTCCAAGCTAAGACTGATAAGATGGATTTTATTATTGCAGGAATTTGATTTGGAGATCAAAGACAAGAGGCAGTGAGATTTTGGTAGCTGATCATTGTAAAGGTTGATGAACAGTGAGGTGACAAAGAAGGAATTTGAGTTGCAAGAGGAATTCCCTGATGAAAGCTCCCGATGATACAGGAGAGGCTATGGTTTGCTGACATGGCAAATTACAAAGCTATTGGTGGCCTGCCTGATGATCTTAATTGGCACCAGAGGAGGAAAATTTCTCAGGGATGCACAATATTATGTCTGGGATGATCCTCATTTGTTCAAGATTGGAGCTGATGGACTATTAAGGAGGTGTGTAACCATGGGGGAATCCAAAGCATTCTTTGGAATTGTCACAGTTCCCCCTATGGTGGTCATTTCAATGGAGAGATAACTATTGCAAAAGTCCTCCAATCTGGCTTCTTCTGGCCAACACTGTCATAGGACACCCACATTTATGTCCAACAGTGCAACAGTTGTCAGAGGATAAGAGGAATCTCAAGAAGGCATGAGATACCTCTGAACAACATACTGGAAGTGGAGGTATTTGATTGCTGGGGAATTGATTTTGTTGGGCCCCTACCGTTTTCATTCAGCAATGAATACATCCTGGTGGTGGTGGATTACGTGTCCAGGTGGGTTGAGGCAGTTGCAACCCCGAGAGTGATGCCAAAACCGTTATCAAGTTCTTGAAGAAAAACATTTTCTATAGGTTTGGCACCCCCAGAGTGTTATATCAGTGATTGGGGCTCTCATTTCTGTAATGCACAACTTGAGAAATGCTTAGAGCATTACAGTGTCAGACACAAGATTGCAATCTCCCTACCATCCCCAAACCAATGGCCAAGCTGAGGTTTCAAACAGAGAGATCAAAAGAATCCTTGAGAAGACTGTGAGCTCTACTAGGAAAGATTGGTCAATCAAACTGGATGATGCACTCTGGGCATACAGAACTGCTTATAAATCTTCCGTAGGTATTTCTCCATTTCAGCTGGTTTATGGGAAGATGTGTCATCTGCCTGTTGAGCTAGAACACAAAGCATGTTGGGCCTTGAAGTTTTTGAACTTTGATCCTCATGCAGCAGGAGAGGAAACGAAGTTGCAGTTGCATAAAACTGGAGGAAATGAGACTTAATGCTTATGAGTCTTCAAGATTGTACAAGGAGAAAGTCAAGTCCTATCTTGACAAGAAGATTCTAAAAATGAGCTTCCATCCCAGCCAATCTATGCTATTATTCAATTCCAGGTTGAGGCTTTTTCCCTGGAAAGTTGAAATCAAAGTGGTCGGGACCCTTTACAATCAAGGAAGTAAAGCCTTATGGAGCTGTAGAGCTAGAGGATCCAACCACCAATAAGACCTGGGTGGTGAATGGACAGAGAATTAAGCCTTACTTGGGTTGGTGATGTTGAGAGACTCACCCAAGTTGTATCTCTCTGCATGAACCTTACAGAAACAGGCGTCATGCTATGTGACGTTACACAAGCGCTTCTGGAAGGCAACCCAACATTTTTTGTGTTTTAAAATTCAATTTCAGTATATTTCAGTACGTTTTGTGCATAGCTGGGAAATCTGTCAATTCTGGGTGCTTGTGCATCATTCAGCTCAGTTGGAGCCTTTGATCATATTACATATATATGCGTTTAGAGCCTTATGGGTGACAACTTGCATAAAAACCACTTTGGTTGTTTTGGAGAAATTGAATTTTAAAGGCTTAATTTTGTTTGAATTTTGTGAAATTGTGTTTGCTTAGAGGATTTCATGAGTTGAGTAATTAAGAATTGGCGTGGGTTGGTTTGAGTGAGCATTAGAAAGAAAGAGTGGGGAAAATTTGGCACATTGAGGAATTTAGCAGAAAAATTGGTCAAGTTTGCTATCATATGTTGCGCTCAAGCTCGCTCAAGCTGCGCTCGGAGCGCAGCTTGAGCTGAAAACCCCCCCTTTAATTTTGTCTTGTGCGCTCAGGCTGTGCTTGGAGCGCAAGTTGAGCACAGGAATCCCCCTTCACCACAGTCTTATGCGCTCAGGCTGTGCTTGCTGCGGCTTGGAGCGCAGCTTGAGCACAGGTTCGCGGAAAGAGTTTTATTTACAAGTGCAAAATAGGGTCTGAGTCATTTTAACTCAGAACTCCTGTTACAAAAGTTGGGCGCAACTCCTGCGAAAATATGATTATAAATATATGGTGGTGTGACTTGCCAAGTACGCTTTTAATTCATACTTACTGAAACTAGTCTACTCGAGCAGACACTGACTTAGGCATACGGAGTCCTTGTAGGTACACCACCAACCACCGTAGCGCCTCTCCGCGTCGAGGACCCTCAGCCACCACCGTTTCAGAATTCCTGGAAGATCATCTGTATATAATTAATTTCACTTTAAGAAAAAATTCACCCAAAATGCTCAAGTCAGTGCTAGCTTACCTATAGTGAGTTGCTGGTTAATTTATGTTCGTGGACCCGCAGCGGAACGTTAACCTAACAAATAATATATTACCGATTACCTAAAATTAAAATAACAAATATCAAATCAACTTATATAAGTTAATGAAAAACATGTGATTCTCTTTGGAGAGACTTTCAGGTTTTCAATGGACAAGTATAATTTAGTTTAAACAAGGAAAAACACGTTTAAAATTATAATGAAGTTTACGTTGAAAAAATATAGATAGAGAAACTTCTACCTGTCTGGCAATTTCAAACACAAACCATGCTCCTGCTTTTAATTTATTTATCACATGAATGGGAAACAACAAAAAAAAAAGGAGAAATAAAATGGGTGGATCAAAGGAAAATTAGATTTGCTTGAGATTTAAGAGTATCAGATGCTCTCTTTTAGTGAGAAATTATAAGATATAGACAGTCGTGGAACAACGAATGGAGCGGACTACCGAGAGGATGATTTCATGCTGGACATAGATAGGCTTGTTTGAGGGAGTAACACTGATTTTATTATTTCTAAGCAAACACTGACTTTATTAGTTCTGAGCAAACATTGGTTTCATCTGTTTATGTTTTATGTTTATGTTTTCTGTACTTCAGTACTTTTGTCAATTGAACTCCGCACTTTACTTTCATTTCGTAATTTAATTTTGTTTTTATCATTTTGTATAGATAGGCAAACAAATTTTTTTTTAAATTTTTTTGGGATTCTTTTGGGAATCTTTGAAAACTTTTCTTGAGGAAGTTGGTTGTAAAGAAATCATATTTCAATAAGTGTCCTAAGTGCAGAAAAACTTAGTGAACTGTATAGGAATTGGAAAAGGAAGGATTGTGGTTGAATCTATAGGTCAAGTAGAGTCAGGATGGTAGTGCTTGATAGCTGAAATTAAAAAAAACAAACAATTGGAGCAATGACTGATATAGTTGAGGAATTGATCCGAAAAGCCAAGCGAGTGTGTGAATCTATATACAGTTTGAGAGTTCCACTGATGAGTTGTCGATCAATGTTGCCTAAGTTTCTGTTTTGATCGCATCACTTAGAGAGCATGGAAATGACTTAGGCATGTTTGTTTTATTTTGAAAAATCTTTGAGCCAAATAGCCAACCTGTACATAAATGTTGGGATGAATTTTTTTATAACCCCTTTGAGCCTGAATTCCTTTGTTGAATATTACACCTTAGCCTGAATATCAAGATATTCCCCCTGCCTTTTTGCATGCTTAGGGTGGGAATTGGTTTTGGTCAACCTTCCTCGCATATGTATTCTACACAAATTGAATTTGGAAGTGGAATTGGTTTTGGTCTAACAGTGAGAAGGAAAATGAATTTAGTAATTCACTCCTTTTAGTAATACAAATTTACACATTTACAAGAAAGGAAAGAGAAATTGTGTAGTGAGGTATTAAAGAATTGGTGAGTGGAGAGTTTGATTAAAATTGAGTTCAAGATGTGGATATGCTCTCCTCCCCTTCAAGTATATTCTTGGAGCCCTGACCTCATTACAACCCTTAAAAGACCTTAGGATCCATGCATACTTTGTGTTTGTAAATTGAATGGAAATGACTGGCAACTTTGATTTGTTCAATGTTAGTGGAAATTGAGAGAAACACTCACATGTCAAAGATTTAGAGAGATTCCTTGATTGGCATATCAGTTCATTGTTACAGTTGTTTTTTTGAAGATTGATTACACTTTTATCCTCGTTTTATTTGAAGTTTGAGTCACCACATCTTTTTGATTTTGGTTTATTGTTTAGGACATGATAGTTATTTGACAAAAATTGAACCATGAGATTGATTTCTAGCTAACCAGCTTTAGGAGTTGTACCATTTGGAGTCTTGTAATCCTTTACTTTGCTTGAGGACAAGCAAGATTCTAGATTGGGGGGAGTTGGTAAGTGCTCAACTTTAGTTGAAATTGGTGTTGAATTGGATCACTTATCCATTGAAATACTTTAATTTTGTCTGTCAAATACTTTAATTATTGTCCCGGGTTCTGTGTGTTATTAAAGCCATTTGATCCCTGGTTTTATGCATTTTTCAGGTAATCAAAGACGAGAGAAGGAAGAAGAATGAACAAAGCCAAAAGCAAGGGAGCAGAACAAGAAGGATTACCTCTGCCTCCTGCCGCTCAGGTTTGCGTTCCAAGCTCAGCCTAAGCGCAAGTTCAAGAAATGAAAGGATTGCTTCTGTCTCCTGCGCTTAGCTTGCGCTCCAAGCTCAGCTTGAGTGCAGGTTCAATAAACTTGGCGGATGCTTCTGTTTCCTGCATCAGGCTGCGCTTGGAGCGCGCCTGAGCGCGGGATCATTTAACCTAACTCATTAATCAGCTGCAGAGGATCTATCTGGTCATTCAGAACAGAGGGCATTTATTCTAGGGAGAGAAAGAAAAGGTGTTGGGAAGCTCTGAAAGCCATTTTCTTCTCTTGTCTTTGGTTTGTAAGCGCTACCATGAGTAGCTAAGCTTCATTGTGGGATTGAATGTAATTGATTCAAACTCGGATGTATTTTGGTTTCATTTATATATAGAAATTCTCTTCTTTTCTATATTGATATTTTCGTTCTACTCTTAATGCTTGATTCTGTTAGCTCAATAGTATCTTGACTTGATTTCTTGATTGATTGGAAAGTGTTTCGTGAATCTAATTTGAACGAGAAATGCTCGATAGGTTGAAATGCTAGGAATAGGTTTCAATGTATCGATTACTCTAGAACATCTTTTTTTAGTGCTAGGAAATCTGTTAAACATCTGATGAATTGGTGTTTAGGAGGTTGTTCTAAGGATTTCACACTGAGGAATCAGTGTGAATGATTTTAGCTTGAGCTTCAGTATTGTTTTAGTTTGAATGCTATATGTTATTGACTTTCCAGAATACAGAAGAGTGCGATAGATGAAGTTCAATCCCCAATTCTCTAATTGAATTTCTTTTACACTTACTGCTTTCTAGATTTTGTACGCAAACCATATTTTCACCAACAAACCAACATGAACCAAACATGTTCATTTGTACATACACCTAGTGAGTTTTGATTCCTGAGAATTTAATTGAAGCCCGTTCCTTGTGGGTACGACAACCCTTACTCAAAAATCATTATACTACTGTGACTTTGGTACGCTTTCCAAGATCGCAACAATGATACATAAAATTTTCTCCACCACTTTACTGTCAGAAATATTTTCCCATACACCCTCATCTTTTTTACAAGGTTGGTAAACACTTGAAAATATTGTTCAATTGTTTTTCTGAACTCCACATTTCATACCTCTCATATTATTTACGCATGGATTATAACTTGGATTTATGGGCTTTCTCCACTTCTTTAGCATTTTTGGCATTTGTTATTTTACCAAAAAATTGAGTAACATAATCGAATCCTTCTTCCAAACCCGATTCAAGATGTCCCAAATATTATGAGCTTTCAAATGGGTAGTCATTACTAACACCTAATAATTATAATCTACTTTCCCATCTTATTTGACCAAACAATATTGTAGTTTCTCATATCTCTCACTTACTAAAAAAATGAAAGTGAGAACACCCTTGTTCCTCACACACTCTTAATTTTTTTAAAACACTCACACTATCATGCTCTCACATAGTAGAGTCAAGAAAAAGAGGAAAAATTTGTTTCACAACTTCACTCAATATTGTATTTCAATTTTACATTTTCATGGTGCATCATAACAAAACAATTTATAGGAAACAAAATTATTATTATAATAATACAATATGGCTAAGAGAATGTTCTAATTTAATGTTGGCCAAGAGAGTTCATTTTTATTTATTTCTACATCGTCCAAGTTATTTTTCACATGTTGCTTGATTTATTATGTCACCGTTTAATTTGTTTATCACATGTTACTTGATTTAGGCCACCATCCAAGTTTGTGTTTCGCATATTGCTTGGTTGACAATATTTATGTTCTTAATTTTTCACGGAATTTTTATTCATTGATCTTTGTAAAGCTTCTTATAAAAAATGACAAGATTGTTTCTAAACTTTGAAGGTTTAACAACCCAAATTTGAGGTGTGACAGGTGTTAAAGAATAATTGTTAGCCTAATAAATCAACCAACATGTGAAACGCAAACTTGGATGGTTGCCTAACAAATCAAGCAACATGTGAAAAATAAATTCAGATGGTGGCCTAACAAAATCAAAAACACGTGAAAAATAACTTTGACAGTGGAGAAGTAAAATTAAAATTGAACTCCTCCTGATAGGATTTGTATTATTATAATATTTTTGTTTGCCTATAAATTGTTATGTTAAGATACACCAAGAAAGTAAGTAGAATCGAAATACAATATTGAGTGAAGTTGAATTGAGTTGTGAAACAAGTTCTTCCTTTTTCTTGCTTCCGCCGTGTATGAGCTTTAGAGAAAATAATGTCCCACTGATATCAAATTTGTATCAGAGCTTGACAGCCTGGTAGTTCGAGTGTTAAAAAAAAATTAAGAGTGTGTTAGGAACAAGAGTGTTCTCACTTCATATTTTTTTAGTCAGTGTGTGAGAGAGATATATGACAAACTACAATATTGTCTGGTCCGGTCCCAAATTAGATGGTATGACGGTAGCAGAGCTGCTAGGAAGCATTGAAAGCTACATGAGCATAATCCTGGAGAACACAGAAAAAGTAAATGAAGAAGCTTTGAAAAGTCAGGTGAATCTCAACAATGTTGCTGAATCCAGCCAAAACATAGAAGGTAGAAGTCGTGACAATTTCAATAATGGAGGAAGAGGAAATTATAGAGACAGAGGTCACGAAAATTTCAGAGGAAGAGAACGTGGCAACTTCAATCAAGGAAGAGGATGAAACAACTTCAGATACACTAACCGTGGAAGTGGAAGAGGTAACAATTACCAAGAAAGAGCAATTATAATTGTTATTATTGTGGGAAGTTCGGACACAAAGTTGCAGACTGCAGATACAGACAAATATGCAAACATAGCAGAAAACCAGTATCAGGATGTTGGTGAGAATTCTAACCCACAAGATTTATTTTTGGTAAGCGTTAATTTTCAGAAGGTGAAAACATCTGGTATTTAGATAGTGGGTGTAGTAACCATATGTGTGGGAAAAATGAGCTATTTTCTTCTCTAGATGAAACAGTGAGTTCAATTGTAAAATTTGGCCAAACACCAATATTCCAATTTTGGGAAAAGGCCAAGTTGCTATCAGATTGAAGGATGGGTTCCAAAAATTCATCTCTGATGTTTTCTATGTTCCTGGACTTCATCATAATCTATTGAGTATGGTACAACTATCAGAGAAAGGTACTAACATGCAGATACAACATGGGTACTGCACGTTGATCGATAAAAATGGGAGATTTATTGCCAAGGTAAAAATGACTCCTAACTGCCTAACCCCTTTGAAGTTTCAACATGAAAGATTTCCTTGTTTGGTTCTTATAATAAAATGATGAATGGTTATGGTATATGCGCTTTGGTCATTTTCATTTCTCTGGATTAGTTATTTGTCAAAGAAAGAATATGTTTTTGTTTGTCTATTGTATATCCCTGATAGTGTATGTGAGACTTGTCAATTGGAAAGAAGCATAAAAATCATTTCCTACAGGAAAGTCATGGAGAGCAAGGAAGCCACTCGGACTTGTGCACAGTGAAATCCCAACACATTGTGGTAGTAAGTATTTTATTACCTTTATTGATGATTTCAACAGAAAGACTTGGGTGTATTTTTTGAAGCAGAAATCAGAAGCTTGTGATGCCTTTAAGTCATTTAAGGCATTCATGGTGAAACAAGTGGCTGCAACATTGAAGAATTGAGAACAGATAGAGGTCAAGAATACCTCGTATGTGCAAATTTCTTTGAGCAAGTCACCATCAATTGACAACCAGATACACTCCCCAACAAAATGGAGTTGCTAAAAGGAAGAATAGGACAATCATGGACATGGTGAGGTGCATGCTGAAGGCAAAACAAGTTCCTAGAGAAATCTGGTAGAATTTGTTGCTACTGTTGTGTATATCTTAGAATGGAAGGAGACCCTCTATTCGACACCTCAGAGTTTTTGGGTGTATAGTATATGCCCATGTACCAGATTAGCTAAGGAAAAAGGAGAAAATGTGTGTTCATTGGCTACTACACAAATTCAAAGGCATACAGACTCTACAATCCGGAGACAAAGAAAGTGATTATTAGTCGAGATGTAACGTTTGATGAAGAAGGAATGTGGGACTGGTCTCCAAAAGTCCAAAAGAAACCGGTGGTAATTCCAGATGGTTGTGAAGAAGAGAATGGACATCAAGATCCAGCACCTTATGAGCCAGAAACATCAAGCAAACTACAGATGCAACGAAGACTATAACACCCCCGAGTCGCTTGGAGGAATGATGAGGAATGATGAGGGTTCCCACAAACCAACACGAGTCTTTCCAGTATGCGTTGTACTCACTCGCACATTTTTCGGGAAACTTCCCAGAACAAAATTGCTCCAAGAACTATAGAGTTCTTATGTTATGGGCTTCTGAAAAGAAGATGTACCTTGTTGGTATAGTTCTCCACAACAAATTCCTTCAACTGTACAGTCCCATACCTGCACAACCCCTGGATCCCTCTCATTCAGGTGTGGGCTCGGTTCATCCATGCCCCTTCGCTTAGAAGCCTGCCAGGCCTTGTGCCTCTTTGCACCGGCGATCACTCCCCGCCCTCATCAGCCTCCGGCTCTCACATGCCCACCATCTTCGTCCCCAAACCACACCCCAAACCACACCGTACTGGGAGAGGCTTGGCTCTGATACCACCTAATGTGACACATGTGTTGCAACATGTGTTGCAGTGACAAGCGGGTCGGTAAAAATGCGGAATGTTTTATTTTTTTGAAGTATAACAATATAGTGTTGACCTACAAGCCTCTAAAGTAGGTGAATAACGAGGTGAATCCGGACCTACGTAATCGACACACGTGAAGATCGAGATGCGACTGGTGAAGCCTGAGGAGGACGAGGTCGACGAAAAGTAGTATAACGGTGAACTCGATGACGTCTGAAACTCTAGCATCATAGGAACAATGAACTCGATGGATGGGAGCATCGGGAGACCAGAGTGGGTATGGTGACTCGAACCTCACCGGTGTAGACGCACCTCATCGGCACGTCACGTCAGGGATCCTCCACGTTCCTCCTTGCATCCACTGAAGTCGCACCCTCAACGTGGAGGATCACTGACATGACATGTCGAGGAGGTGCGTCTACACCGGTGAGGTTTGAGTCACCATTACCACTCTAGTCTCCCGATGCTCCCAGCCATCGAGTTCACTGTTCCTATGATGCTAGAGTTTCAGACGCCACTGAACTTAGTACGTTATACTACTTTCGTCGACCTCATCCTTGTCAGGCTTCATCAGTCGCATCTCGATCTTCACGTGTGTCGATTACGTAGGTCCGGATACCTACTTCAGAGGCATCTAGTCCTGTGAGGAGGTTGGAGACCCGAGACTCTCATTCCAGGGGTTCTGATTCACGAGGCCATCCCCTTCCACATGCGATGGGGGAATGATTGTTATTGATGATTCATCAGATGAGGAGGACTTCAAGGAGGACCCAGAGGAGGATCCTTTACGATCGGGTGACGATGAGTAGGGTAGTTATGTTTTGAGTCTAGTTGTGGATCAGCTCTGGAGTTGGGTGACCTCCATTTTGTATTTTGTCTTGAGGTCATTATCATATTTAGTTCACTACTAGAACTCGCGATTTATTTATGGTCTGTAATCTCTATGCATACATTGAATTTGGGATGTACTGTATTACTTTACTTCTCGTGAATGGTGGAAAGAATGTTTCACAATACTTAAAATGGAATTAGAGACTTGTAGGTCAACACTATATTGTTATATGTTATCAGTCTATCCTTAAAAAAAAAACATTCAGCATTTTTACCGACTTACGTAATACTTCTGCTTGTCACGTGCAACACATTGGTGTTCTTAGTAGTAACTAGGGGTGTCACAAAGACTACCAGCAAGATTGGAGAAAAGTCATGGATATTGAGATTCATACAATCAAGAAGAATGAAACATGGGAGCTGACAATTTTTCCAGTAGATAAGAAGCCGATTGGAATGAAATGGGGTGTACAAAACAAAGTACAAACCAAGTGGAGAAATTTATCGTTTTAAAGCAAGATTGTGGCAAAAGAATACAAAGTAGAAGAGGTGTATTATATTTATCTCAGCTCAAAATAATTGGAAAATACATCAAATGGATGTTAAATGGTACTTTGGAAGAAGAGGTGTATGTTGAGAAGCATGCAAATGACGTGCCAAGGACGAAGGTGTTGTTGGCATTGGAGATGAGGGAGTTGGGGAGAAAAAGAGCATGGATGATCTGGAAGATGAGAGAGTTGGCGCCTGTGATCCCAGCAGACACAAATCATCAAACATCAGTTGCGGCGAATCGACAGCATGCTTCGCTCGAATGAGGCGCTGCCGACGTCGGCTGCGGTGGCTCGAGTCCCATTCCAGCCACTCTCACACTCGCAAGTCTGCTTCTGCTAGCGTAGCGCAAGCTTCGCGCGCTGGAGATCCCGCTCAAATTGCTAGACAAACACGATGAGGCTTCACCGGAGATTGAAGCCGAAGAAACTTTCTCCTCCTCCAAAAGATTCACTGATTCGAAGCTAAAAAAGAATGGGATTAAATGTTGGTTTTCATTCCAATTTTGAAGTGGAAGACGAAGATTCGGTGTTCTTCTCTGTCGTGAAGATTAGATCTCTGCTAGCATCATTCTTTCTAGACTAAGTCAAGAAGGAACCGCACGAAGATACACGTGCACAGATACAGGGGCTAGCAAACATGGCATTTCTTTCAGTGAAGATGAGGCAGATCGTACCTCTGTATTGAGGTGTTGCAACGATTTATTGAAGGAAGAAGATGCCTTCGCAGGATTCAGAGCAATCAACGGTGGCTTCTTCAAACAGCGTCGTCCCTTCTTCTTGAACGGAGGAGCTTCTTCAGACAGCGTCATTCCTTCTATACCATCTTACGAAAATAAGATGAAACAGGAGCAACAGAGTGATAGTAGTAGGAGGTTAAGAATGAATACCATAGGTTCTCCTATGGATCATCCCAAAGGTAACCAGAGAGAGTTGAGAAAACTCATTTAATATATTTTTAAAAATAGTAAAATGAGTACCTATAACGAGTATTTATAGGGATAATACTCTCCCTTAATTAACACAATTATTTTAACTAACCAAAACAGAATTCTAATAGAACTCCTAATAAAAAGAATGACGAATTCATAAAGCAAAGCATGGTAATATATAATATGTCCAAACAATATGAGGTACATTGCAATCAAAACCGGAACGAGGCCACAATGTTTCTTATTGAATTGGAAGTCAAGATATTCATACCATTAGTTGGCTGCAACAACAACACATTTGGATTGGATGCACCGAAAAAAATCACACATTCACCACCATAATCATAATGTTAGTCGTCCGATAATTGGTACATATAGCCACAAGATCAAGCACTATCGCGACAGCACACACAAAAGCAATTGATGCAACAAAAATTTCAATAAACAAAAACCGAGAAAGTGATGCTTCAAAGTAGAAACTCATTTGGTTCATCTAGCCATCCAATATCGGGAAAGAAAGGCATCATTGAAGCAGAATACAATGAATTTAGACAACTTTAGCACAAATAATCAAGAAAAATCATCTTCTTGTTCAATGTTTTCATTAAGTTAAATAAAACCATAACATGATCCTTCCCACCATAATAGTACCTTGAGTTGTTGTAAAACGATGATTCTGCATAGATGAATGAGAATGAGGGAACAGTTGAAAAAAGAGACCGTTGTCTTTTAAAGCGGAAGCTAGCTACTACTTTTCCCTCTCAACGGTCGAAAATCTCGACCGTCGGATCTTTTAACCTTCCAACGGTAGTGTGACGCTCTGCAGAACAATATTTGACAATTGACATAGGAATTAAAGTAAATAAAATACTTATTTAAGAAAACAATTTGCAAAGTTCCAATAAAAAGGAAAATATGTCACCAAAAAATAAAAAATAAAAAGGAAAATAACCATAAGGATAGATTAAAATAGTTACATTTGAAATTAATAATTAAACTTTTTAAGAAAAACGACGCGTTAAAAACTATAATATAATTGACAAAGAAATATAATATAATTTTTATTTACTAATTAAAATTATACTTAATAGAATTTTATTAATTATGATGATTAACCACTTCATAGAGTTGTGACCATTTATGTAATAATTATTTGATATGCGTTACTAATTCATTGAGTATTTTTTTACAACTAAAAAAATGAATGAAAATTATCAGGGATAATAATTATTAATTATAATTTAAACTGGATATTATATTTTATTAATTGTATTATATCAACTATTTATACATCTATCTCTATATATTAAATTTGAGTTTTAACAAGTTCATATGTTCACTCTCAAAACAACAAAGTTGCACATCCATAGATCTTTTATTTTATGTTAAAAATTATAAAAATTTCATATTATCACAAAAATTTTGAATTTCTCTTTATCTAATACTTATTTACGTGACTTGAAATCTTTTTTGTTATCATTTCGAAGATAATTTTCATAAATAATTTCTTTCTTTTTAAGATAATGTTATTTAAATTTTAAAACATTTTTTATATTGACATGGTCAAGATTGAAAGTTTTAAAAATATAATTATGCATAATCAAAATTAAAAGTTATGTAATGGTCAAATGATTGAATTGAAAAGCTGCCTGACTATATATTTTAATTTTCATCATTCATTATAATTTTTAATGATTAAGATTCAACTTTCTTACTCTCACATAAAAGTTCTTTTATTGATATCAATGAATCTATATTAATATGGAAACCTCTCAATCTGCTATAACTAGTATTTGGCTGTTGCCATTTCTTTCACTTTGAACCAAAGTAATTCCGTTATACAGAAGAGCTTAGATATTAGACCAAACACCATTCTGATTTATTTTCTCATAAAAATAAAGAACAATACAGAGAGCTTTATAGGATACTATGCTATTGACAAACTATAACCTAAGGATGAAAACAGAGTACAGAGAACTATCAAACTAATTAAGCATCATGCATATATTGTGCCACTTAATAACCCAAGCTTTTCTTTTTTGGTTCAAATACATATTTAATCAATGATTCCTTGACATGCAACAGTTGAGGAAATTCCTTCTTCAGTTTTGATGCATCCATCATCTGGTTAATGCTTGGAGAAGGGAAATGAGCCTGTTGTTCAAGTGTAAAATTAACCCACTTAAAACTAGGCTCAACATAATTCTTGTACATCTCAAGAATCTCATTGCAGGTCACAATACCAGGATTTGTGAAGTTCCAAATTCCCCTGCAATTTCTTTTGGCCATCTCAATTGAAATAGGCAGAAGTTCATCCAAAACAGTGATGCTGTTTGGAATGTTAGCCACTTTATCAGACCTTGTAATCTTTGTGATGAAGTTATGTGGATTGCTCAGATCAGATGACACTGGCAACTGCATTCTGAAGGTGCAAACATTTTCATATTCCTTTAGAAACTCTTCAACCTGACACATTTTGTAATAGAGACAAAGTCATTGGCTATTAAAAAAAAAAAAACCTCATTTGAAAATTGTGCAACATAAAAAAAGCAAAATGCTAAATTTTGGGAACCTACCTTGGCTTGAGTTTTAAAATAGAAAGATTCAGTAGAATTTGGTTTTTCTTCAAAGTTACCACCAAAGGCATAATTCATCAAGGGAAGACCATGATCTCTGCAGACATCAGCCAATGTTAACACACTAACAACAATGGCACGTATAGTTTCTGGTTTATGAGCTTCAAACCATTTCACATTCAATGCACCAGTCACACAAGAAGCATTGAAAACATGAGTTGGTTTAATTGTCCTAATGTCAACCAAGACCTGTGATCTATCATCTAAACGCCCTGAACCATATTCAAAGGGTATCCCTTGCTTGTCACAAATATTTCCTAGAAGCCCCCCAATCCACCCTGCACCACCATATATCAAGAATTTCAGTGATGGCTTCTGTGGTGAAAGATTGTTCCTTGTAGATGGAACCACCATTCTGTTCTGATTAGCATTGTTTCCATCAGAACCATCATAGTATTTCTCAACTCCTGGCATGGTGAGCATTCTTGGATGAGGAAGCAAAGCTCCAGAAACATCTCCCCACCAATCAGGATTCTTAACATACCAATCCATTGTCTTCCTTAGACCCTCTTCCCAAGTAGTTCTCTCAAACCATCCCAATTTCTTCAGCTTTTCATCATCCAAGAAGTATCTTTGATCATTGAAAGGCCTATTTTCCACAAACTTAACATGTGTATCTGGATCCAAAGAGAAAAGCTTGCATATATCCCTTGCAACATCAATCACTCTTCTTTCTTTCTTTGTCCCAATGTTGTAAACATGTCCTACCTCACCTCTATGAAGAATGATCTCAAAAGCCTCAGCAACATCTTCACAATAAAGATAACTCCTAACATTAGACCCATCCCCATGAATTGGGAGAGTCTTTCCTTTCATGGCCAAGAGCAAAAACTTTGGAATCAACTTCTCAGGGAACTGATTAGGCCCATAAACATTGTTCCCTCTTGTGGTTATAACAGGCAATCCATATGATCTACCATAGGCCATGACAAGCATTTCAGCACCAGCTTTTGTTGCAGAATATGGATTGGTAGGGAGGAGCTGAGAAGCCTCATGGTTTCCCACCACAGCATCCTCATCTGTTTCCCCATAGACTTCATCTGTGCTGACATGGATGAACCTCTTGACTTGACCACCAGAGACTTTGCAAGCTTCTAGAAGGACATGAGTTCCATAAATGTTGTTTTTGGTGAACTCAAAGCTGTTGCCAAAAGAGTTGTCAACATGGGTCTGAGCTGCAAAGTGCATTATGGTATCAATTGATTCAGTGAGAAGGATGTAATTGACCAAGTCAGCACTTCCAATGTCTCCCTTGATGAACTTGAAATTGGGAGATGAACGTGAGGGAATGAGGTTCTTCAGATTTGAACAATAATCAAGCTTGTCAAGGACAATGATCTTGTAATCAGGGTAGTTATGGACTAGCCTGTTGCATACATGGGATGCAATGAAGCCAGCTGCTCCTGTAATAAGAATGTTCTTTGGTTTGTATGTGTCACCCATATCTGCCAAACTTTTTGTAAGGCAATACAACTTCTAGTCAGATATATATCACAGCACTTTCCTTTTGTGACACAGTTATGTATATTTTTAATAATTAAGACATAAATAAATACTTTTAAGAGAAATGTTAATGAGTGACCTAATAGTATTGATTAAGTTACCAAATATATAGTTTTAATTGGAAGGTGAAGCATTTAATATTACAAATATAATTCATATATGTTATTTTTAATAAAAATCTTCTATATATTGATTCCTCCACTCAGTATCTTTAGTAGAATCCCATTTTTAAATGGAAAGAATACTATTTTCTAGATACACTACCAGTAAGAACTAGTTCAGGGTAATTGAGCCAAGTTCTCAAACTTTTATCAACTAAAACTAACAACTTGAAGCCTTCAATGATTTAAACAATCAAATTCAAAAACCATAAAGTACTAGTTAACTATCATTCATTACCAAAACCAACCGAAACACTGTGAAGCAGAGAAATATAACTAGACTATTATACTAACTAGTAAGTACAGCATTGGCTAGCTGAAGCAACAAACTAAAAGTGATTAAAATCTTCAACCATAGAAACTCCACAATAGCAATAAATTGAAAACTGAGAAGTAACTTACATGAGTTCCTGTACAGGAGAAAAACAATAAAAAATGAAGCAGAAATGGAACTTTGGTTTAAAGTATTTTCAGCAAGGAAAAAGGAAGGAGGGAAAGAGAGGCAACATATAAGTTTGAGGTATTGTTACGTGCTCTATTTATAATTTATAATAAAAATATGGCTCCTGTATGGTTTCACCACTCTCATGGAACACGAGTTATTTTTTTATTCATGTCATATTTTCTCGATCCCTATTTCTTCTTTTATTGTGTGTATAAGGCACAAAGTTTTGTGTAACATCCTTATCAATATTAGTATCAAATTGGGTTGTTTTGTGGCACGGTGATCACGTGGCAGGTCAGTACATGTATACCTTACATATGCACAAAGAAAACTCCCGGAGTTGGTCGACTAGAGTAAAATAGGGTTTCGTATCTGACAGATCGTAAATTCGAACCCCCACTCGTCCCCTAATTTGGTGAGGTAAAATGTAAGTACCTCTATGAGTGCCCAAATAATCCAAAGGCTTTCTCGACCTTAAACTGAGACACCATCTCCTACCCTAAATTTTTTCTTACTAAAAAAATGTCAATACTAAAACATGTTTTTATACCACATCACTCTTCTTCATCTGATATATCCGTAAATAATCAATGTTAATAATATAAATATGAGTTTATGTTGAAATTTACAAGTTATAATATTTAAATATTAAATTTTATATATTTAAAATTGAAATAACATTTTAAATAAGATAGACGCTGTTACATATTATGTTTATTGTACATTTTTTTTGTGATAATATGGTAGTTTTGTTTAGTCACGGTTAACACTCATCATCCCTCCTTAAAAGTGTCTTTAGTGGAGACAATAATGTGCACTTTCATTTATATAATATTTCATCTAATTTTATTTATAAAACAATGTTTGAAGTGTTTTGATGATCTTATTTATAAGGTAAAACACAGAAATTTAGAAGTAATATTTTTCTCCCATATTTATTCTTATTGACCATTAAGAACTTAAATTAACACAATTATTATGAAAGCTGAGTTTAATTTTAAATACGAATAATTTAGAATGTTTTGTATAGTAAATTTTAAAAATCAATGCATATATAATATGTATGATTTGATTTGAATTGTCTTATAAATAAAATTAATATGTTGGAGGGAGTATTTCTCAACGTAAATTATTAGCATTATGCTTAAAATTAATTGTTGCATTTTATTTTTTAATATTAATCCTAATTTATAATACTTGAAGATGTATTCACGTAGAGCTTTTGTTATAGTTCAAGATGTATAATTATGGTAGCAATGATCTTGAAAGTTAATTACTCTGATTCATTGGGTGTTTCTACTTTTTTGAAATTTTTTAATTAAAAATATATCAATAAAATTATAAAATAACCTGAAAACTTTTTTTTTAAAAAAATCAAAATTAATATTCTTCTTCTCATAAATCATAAGAAAAATATAAATTATCATATATAAGAATTTCCTTTCGAAGTCTACCTAAATGCATCCTACTTTTCATTGGTTTTAAATTTCTTGGATCATGGACTTGATAAAAAAAAAAAAAAAGCTAGATTAGCTTATTGATTTGAGTTTGCCATCTATTTTCTATGCTTAGTAAATCCACTATCTATATTTTGAAAATATAAAAGCAAAGTGTTTATCATTTTCGGTCATTATCATTATTTTTTTAATTACACATTTGACGAGTTTGGCTATAATATTTTTTTATTAATTCGAATTATAATATCAATAATTATGAACTAGTGACTTTATATAGCCATTTTAAAAATATTGATAATAATACATAAAATTAAATAAAAAACATAAATTTTCCCTTTTTTTAAAAATAAATTAGTAACCAAAGAGTGGAAATCTTATTAAATAAATAAATAATTAATATAAGCGTGTTACGCGTGGCCACTTTCATTATGTGATAGTCAACTTATTGGCAATATGATATACCCACGTGGAGTGGAGGGTTCAAAACTTACGAATAAGATCTTTCGGGCTTAGCCTCTTAGAAGTTCTAAATATAAAAATTTCACATATTATAATTATAATTTATTCTAATGAGCGAAAATTCATATAAAACTTTAATAAAATAATTTTTAATAGATTGTTAAAAAAAAATTATAAGACTAGAAACCAAACATACAATCAGTATAATTAAAATATCTTTACTATTTCAATATTTTTTTTTTTTGTGGAAACTATTTCAATGAATTTGTAATGGTCGAGAATGAATTTGCAACTTAACCCTCTCAAATATTAACAAGTGGGACCATAAGGCCCAGACATAAAAATGGTTAGAACCGGCCCAACATCAAATTCATGTAATGGGCCAACTTATCTTGATGTGGGTCGAGATCCATTCCTCTCAGCACATTCATGGTGAAAATTTGGAAGGAATCTCATTACTCATTGAGTGTGTTAGAGAGTGTCACTAGCATTACTTATATTGCAAATAATTCCATTACGGCTTACTTTTCGTCCAACACTATTTTTTTGGTTTAACCACAGGTATCCTCCACGGGAGACAATCTTGTTCGAGCCGGGAACATCCACGTCATGGTAGGGCTAACTCTCCCAGCGGGGATTTTTTCTATCCACAAGACTCGAACCCGAGACCTTGCTTAAGGGGAATCAAGCATGTACCAATACTATATAAATACATATACAACAAGAGAATGATCTATAATTTACTTAAATTGAGACTTTAAGAGAAAATAACTCCCTTTTTGCATTGGAAGAGTTAGGTTTGTTATCTACAAGGTGCAATGTGATCTTGATATTGTCTTGATAAAAAAAATAGTTTTTTACACTTGTCATAAAGCACTCTTGGTTGTTACAACCATGGTCAACCAAGAAGTAATTGGCAAGCATCTATAGCATATTAATCTCATCTTTGAGATGTTGGCCAATAGAAAACTGAACCACATATATCATTTGTTAACATACACTTTCCTTGCCTTTCTTATGGAAATTAGGGATGAAACATCATTTATTAACACACATTTTATTAATTTATTTATTGTTATGGTTTAACTGAAAAAATCAGGAATGTTACACAACACTTGTTTGGGTATTAATTGTTTCCTAATCCTACCTCTTTGTTTATTTGTCATCCTCACTACTCGTAATGCACTAATTAATGGACATTATAAATGATAGGATTTGACTCTTGTGAAAATGAGAAGGGAAATTATAAAATACTCAGTTATAATGGTTGAAATTATGATAATCAAATGCATGTGTAATAGTAGTATAATATTTACACACTTATAATATATAACTTCAATATTTTGTTACATCATAACATAATAAATTTTAACTGCGAAATAGCTACAGATTAGCTACAAATTTAAATTACCTAGCACTTTAGGCTGGGAATCCAGATCGTCATAATATTAGAGGATAGAGGGAATATGGAAGAGAGAGAAGATATTGCATGCCGCTCTTTTGCAATCTGAACTTGCAGTGGCAGATTTCTTTTAGAACTCTTAGTTTAAGATATCAATGCTGGTGAACTAAACTTTCCTTGAAAATTTTGTAAATGTACTAGAAGTACTAACTAAATTTCACTTGGACATTTATTAAAAAAAATTAAGTAGAAACTAATTAATAAAAAATTGAAATATTTGGCATTGTGATAATTTAAAAAGTAATAAATGCTTCTTAGGTAGTGGTTGTACTTGTACCATAGTTTTAATAGAATCACAATATCCCTTATTTATGGGGTAAACATCCCTTGTCTACGCTTAGCTACCCTTATAAATGTTTTGAAACACAACCTTGTACAGTTGTACCCTTAATGTGGACAGAGGAGGGTTTTTAAATAAAAGAAAAGGAAGGATAAATTTTTTAATTTTTTTGGTAACAAAAATTGCAGGGTGAAAAAATGGTACCCTAGTTCAAGATGAGAAAGCCTTATACTCGAGCACTTATAGAAGAACTTACATTTACCTCACCTAAAGGACATTAATGTGGTCTCAAACCATGTATTAGAGAATCTACCATTTTCTTTCATTTTATTTTAAAAGATACTTAAATAATATAATATTTAACTGAAATGAAATATTTATTCTGCCTTCCCTTTCCTTAGAAAATCCCATCTTCATCTCCATCTCCCTCAAATCCAATTGGATCTCCCATGTCATGGCTTCTCAGTTATTCATTTTTTCATATAAAGGGTATATCCTCTCCTGTAGCATTTACATATCCCTCTATGTTTGTCTTTACATGTATATATATAGACAAATAAACCATGTATTTTAACTAGGAAACAACAAATGACAACTTTCAACATTTTATTAAAAGTGGGGAGTGGGGGACCTTGCTCTTGTACACAACTCACCTATCATGCTTATCATTTGAATTATGCAATATTCATACAAGGGACACTACTTGCTGCTATTTCATTATTACTCTGTCTGAGAAAATCAATTAATTTTGACACCGCTCCATACGTGGGGAGGGGATTTATACTTTGAATCTTCCGAATCAAAGTCAAGAACTATCAATTGTAACAATAAATGAACTTCTATTCAATACTAAAACCATAAAGCTTGCATTAAATTGTAAAGAAACATGATATCCATCTAAAGATAAATTAACACATATGAGAGCCTTAAGTAACACAAATCAAACTAGCAGAACTCTTGGAAATAATGTTCTTAAAAACTAAATAAATTAACACACCAAACAAAACAAACTAGTGAGATCTCTATTTCAAGGTCTAGGCTTCATTCTCCCTTCATTGGCCATCTTGAAGAGGTGTGCCTGTGCTGCTGCAGCCTTGTTGGAGTTAAGTCCTGCCACAAACCTGTCCCTGACTTGGTTGGTTGTGTAAGGGAACTTGTTGTTCACCAAAGAGTTAAGATAGGAAGCTGCGCCTTCTCTATAGAGTGCTCCTAGCCCATCAGTTCTAGTGTTGGAAAGTGCTTGTGGCAAGGTCATACCAGAGGCAGAACCAAACCCTGGAACACTAGTCCCACCAAATGCACTCCCTAAGGTTCCCCACCAACCTAGCAATCCCCATATGATTCCTGGATGAGTACTCCAGTAGCTGAAGATCAGAGCAAAAGATCCATCAGAATACAGAACAATGTGGTTATATATTACATAGTATTTTACAATGTATTATATAGTAGGTAACTATATATTATATAATAGGTAACATTGTAACAATGTTCTGTGTTGTGAAAGAAACTTACTTGCATGTGCCAGTGAAGGGAGATGGGGAAGGAAGGAAAGGGGGTGAAGGGATAGTGGGGGTGCCAGGGTCTATTGGAGTGGATGGTGGGGTCAAAGTGATTGGTGGGTTACTTGGGGGGCTACCACCTCCATAAGATGGTGGGGAGTTATAGTATCCATCTCCTGAGGGAGGGTTTGATGGTGTTGATGGGGTTGATGGGGTTGATGGTGTTGTAGGAGAAGGATCATGTGGGGGTGATGATCCACAGTTTCCACCTGAAGGTGTTGATGGGGTTGGATTATAGTAACCTCCATGTGAGGGTGGTGAGCTTCCATGACCATGAGATGGAGGACTCCTGTGTGAGCCTGCATTAAGTGATATTACCATATGAGAAAGGAATCTTCTTTATGAACTTTTGGTTCATTATTATTCAACTTCATGTATGCTACATTAGAATATCAAGCAATGTTATATATATTATGAACATTTAACAAAGTAGCTAGCAATTCTATATATGTTTAGCATAGATATAGGACTAATGGGGATAACTTCAGTAAGAGAATTACACAGAGAATTAGAGAAACCTGTTGGAGGACTTCCTGAATGTGGATCTGGAGTGTAGTAGTTCTTCTGATCTTCAACTTTGGTGGATATTACAGGAATCACAAGATTTTGTGAAAGCAATCCAACAAGCACTGCAAACAAGGTAAGAGAGACATGGCTTCTTTTCCTCTCCATTGTGTCTAAGAACACAGAGAGATAGAAGAGAGAAAAGAAGGTTAAGAGGACTTTGAAGTGCTGTGGAGGAGTGAGCTAGCAGGGAATATAAAATGGTTCACTGAGTGAAGTAAATATTAGCAGGTGGGAAGAGTATGTGGTTAGTTGATGTATTGCAGAGTGCATTTACTCATAGTATCTGCTATTATAATGTCTGATTTTTTTTTTTTTCCTGAAAAAGCATTAAGAGCACATGACTAGGACTCAGTTGAACATGTCTAAACACATCCTCTCTCTCTTTCTCTCCTGATCCAAGCCTTGTTTCCTTTGGATAAAAATCTTAAACTAGATTGCATGCAAATGTCTCTTATATGTTGTACTAATTAATTGTAGGTACTAGGTATACACCAATTTCTTTGCTATGCTTACTCTAAATAATTAAGTTTAAGAGTTAGAAAGCTCACTTAGAATAACATCTCTGTCTCCTTCAGTAAAATTAGGAAAATCCAATTTATTAAATATCAATCACTTGGTTGACAGTGAAATGCATATATAACACCCCAGCAATCTTGGGAGCTGATGGAGACATACCCTATAGGAAAGAATATCAATATCCATAATATGATACTGTCAAAAACAGCTGTGGTTGATTTTAACAGGCTGTAGTCATTAATATGATTTCATAGCCTTTCTGTATTCATAAATAGATATTCAAAAGATTATATTGTATAATAAAATGATTCATCCACATCCAAGGGTGTAATACACTTAACTGTGATTAAGTCCCCGAATAGGATTGTCCCAGGGATACCTGTTAAGGTGTGAATGTATCATCTAGTCTATCATGTAATATATAGGAACATGAAGGATTGAGTGTACTTGACAGAAATTAAAACTAATCTGATTTACCAATTTTGCAAATTCCAACTCAGTATATTTTCTTCCTTCTACATATCTTATTCTCACATTGGTTCCTATAAATTTAAAAGAGAACCTCAGCAATTTAACTAATCAGCAAGGAAAAGGGGAAAACTTTGCTATGGTATTCATAAACAGCAAGTTCATATGTTGCCTTTCAGTATAGTAGAAGACTACAGTGGCCAATTCTTCCCTGAAATTCTACCATTGATTTGTATTTGTGGCTCAGCTTAATTGTCATAGATATTGAGTCTTGCATTAATTGGAACTGGCAAGTCTTAACATTATTTTCTTTCTCATAGGCCATAGCAAGTCTGAACTCTGAAGTATAGGGAACAGTTAATTGAATACTTGTGTATTCTACTCTGTTTGCAGATCATATACATGCCCGTTTTAATATTTGTATTCACTAAATAATTGTATAATATAAACTTGTATCTCTAAAACACATTTTAAAATTAAAAAATACTAAATAAATTTTAAGATACTAAATGTTTGTATTTTATTAATAATTATTTCCCCCTTAACATGTGTTTTAAAAATCTACAGTAACAAAACCTTTTCTTTATGTACATGTCTAGATTAAAAATCTTTACACAAATTTAAAATTCACGTAAGAAAATCTCACAAAATTCTCACATGAGCATCTCAGCCATTTATAATTTACTTGAAAAATTTGTGAGATTTTTTAGTTATTATATGTTTTATGTTAATTACAGGTATTCTGTGTAACTGGGATAATCCTGCTCGGATTTGATCACTGTTAAAGACTATATAATTAATTTCTCAGATATATCTATAGTTATCAACTTATCATCATGCTTTATATAAAAAGAAAACCGCATTTACATCCGCATTTCAGAAAACAAAATGAAACTAATTATAACTAAAATTAAATAATGAAAGTTGTATAAATCACGTATATTTTGAATTTGTTTGTATGTTGTAACATCATTCGAAAATGAAACATTTGGCAAAACAGTAGAAATTGGGGGGCCCAAAACACTGAAATTACAAGTGAGTGAGTTATTCCGAAATAAATGACTTTGACAGTAAAGTAGGTGAGGTTTCACAAAAATGTTGGGAGAGGAGTGAATAGGGGTAGGAAAAACGATGCCCCTATTGGGACTCAATTGAACCTTTGTCAAACTGTCCATTGACTTGAGCTTTTATTAGAGACAGAGATATTGGTTCATATTCAATTTTTTATATTAAACAAAATAAAATCCTATTAACAAATGTCTTAAAAATGTTGATTAAGACTTTTATTAAATTAAAATATAACATTTAATACATTAATAACTTCTAAATACTATTTTTAATAAATAATTTCTAATTTTTTTAGTCAGAACTCTAAATATAGTAATTAGCATTCACCTAATATAAATAAATGACACAGTGTGTACCTGGAACAGAACAGTTTGGCTATGAGCTGTTGCATAGAGGGTAGACACTGTTATGTTATGAATGACAACCCAGAAGCTTTTTTATGAGAAAGTAAGATGGCAGTATTAGTAAGAACTGGGGGAAGCCAACACTCATTACTGTTTCTATGAACTTCTCTCCTCTTGGATTGTCTGTTTTGTGAAAGGTTGCTGTTTCTGGGATTCCTCTTTTGGAGCTTGCAAAATTAGATAAATCGTTGTATATATCATTGTATTAATTCAAGATTGGTATATATTAGTACCAAAAAAAAAGAGATTGATATATATTAAATTAATTAATAAATTATTTGAACATTCGAACTGCTGACCTTAAAACACTATGTTTAGTTGTAGAGTAGAAATAGAGAAGAGAGAAGAAGGAAAGAGAGAAATAAAGAAAAGATAGAGATGATTTATGAGTTGTTTGGTAGAACAGAAATAGGTGAGAAATAAAAAAGAAATGTGAATTTGAGGTGTTTGGTTTGATTGAAGAGATATGAGAAAAATTATATATTTAAATAATTTTCTAGTTCTTCCCGCCACCAAATTTCTTTAAAATCGATTTTTAAAATACAATAATCGATTATCTGTATTTTTTTAAAATGATTGTAAATATAGTCGATTATTAGCATGGAAAATCGATTAGCTTTAAAAGCATTTTTGACACAGTTGGTCATTCCACCTCCCTGCTCCTATCACCATGAATGTTGCCGACAGAGGCCCGTCCATCTCATCGTCCACTGTGTGCTACCCCTACTGACCCATGGCCAGAAAACGGCGCTACTACAGCTAGCCACGTTACCCTCCTATGTTGACCCATGGACCCGGCGCACTATGGCCGTAGATCTTTGCCTGTCCCTTTTACACTACCTTGACTAGGGGTAGGAACAAGCCAGGCCGCTCGTCAGGGGTCTACTACCCGGCCTATATCAGGCCCAAGCCAGGCCAGGCCAATTTATTAAATAGAGCAGACCAAGGCTTTTTCAAAAGTCTATATAGCAAAACAGGTCAGGCATCAGGCCATCGAAAAAGCCTTTTGAGCCTATCAGGCCGGTCTATTTAATTAAATATAAATAAAATACTAATATTTTTTATATTGCTATTGGTATTATTATAAAGATTTGTTATTACTTTTCCTTATAATTATATACTTATTAGCTTGTATAAACATTTAAGTATGTTAAAAACTTGAACCTATAAGTCTATTCATATATATGCTTATGATATATTCAAATACCTTACTATAAAACAGGCTTTTAAACAGGTTTTCAGGCCTTATCATACTCTAAATAGGCTAGACTCAGACCATAAAATAAAGCCTCTGTCAGGTAACAGGGCCAGGCTCAGGCCATGGATTTAAAGTGCAGGTCAGGCTCAGGCCTTGGAAAGCCTAGCTCGGCTCGGCCTATTCTCATCCCTAACCTTGACACAGTGGATGGAATAAAGGTGCTGCAGATCATCACTGCCTCCGGTGAACAGTGCAAAAATGAGAGCAACACACTTTCGTGGAACCTCTCTCATCCATTTCTCCGTCAAATCTCGCTTCTTTCACGGAGAAATTATGCAAGCTAAGACCCACACTCTTTCTTCATCTTTGTTATTTCATTGGTCATCCAAATGAGAGAAGTTCTGTGTTTCTATGTCACTTCTCCGCTCTCTCATTCATTTCTATCTTACTTCTTGCCAACCAAACAGAGTGTAAAAGTGGTCTCGAATAGTTCACTTTTACAATGATTAACCACTAATTGATATCACTTTTTGAGATTATTGATTACATTAATTATTTTTTTATTAATTATGATTGTTACCTTTTTATTAATATGTTTATAATTTGTTGGTGTACACTTGGATGTACCAGATTATACAAGTATTATTTTGTAAAATTCTTACCCCATTTGCTTAATAAATAATTATATACATATTTATCAATACAGTACTTTATGTTATATGACAATTTCTATCATTAAATTATACTACGGCGGTCTCTTATTATTTTCTGTATCTTATACTCTCCACATACTCAGGTGTGAAGTTTATGTGTAAGAAACATTTCTTGCTTAATTTAACTCCATTTTTTGCTTTGATATAGATATATATAATAGATAATAGATAGATTGATGAATGTGTATTCATCAATCCCCAATGCAAACTTACCTATGTTATGGGCTCAGGTAACTTAAGCATGTCCTAGGTTCAATCCTTGGATCCATATATAAATGGTAAAAATACTGTTGGAAAGGCTTGGGAGGGCTCCCCGCTTTGCGCCTTATATATAGTACCCTAAGAGATTAATCTCCCACCTACCGAGTGGGAGGTTACTATGAAAAACCTAAAAAAAAATTTAAAATGTGTCAATGTCACAACATTCCATATATTTGTGTAGTTCCTTTCTCTTTGACTTTCTTTAAGCAAAATGGTCTCTTCCTTTATTATTAAATTTAGGTCTTTCATCATTTCACTTTGTTTTAAATCATTGCATAAAACACATGGATTTTATAACTAGCAATTTTTACTTTTATTCTGTGAAATTTATTTAGGTAATTCAGGTCTTTTAAAATTTATATTTGTTATTATGTATAGAGCTAGCAACCAATGAGCATCTTTAGTGTCTCTATGCTCAAAGCATCACCCAAACAACATTGAAGTAATCATTTTCTTTATTGGTGGAAACATTTTAAGATTTAATTATGACAAATATATAATATATATGAATAATTTTTTTAATTTTTTATAATATGAAAGTTTAAGATCATTTTATTAGAATCATCAAATAAATAACAAAGATTACAAAGTTAAAAGATATATATCATGACATAGTCATTTTTCTCTTTCCTCATCCTCATCCGTCCTTAATAAAAAATAAAAACTTCACCTAATCCTAATTCAATTTTCCATTTCATGTATCTTAAAACAAAAAGATGTATATATATTTCATGCAAAGCCAAAATATTTTTTACGTATACATATCAAATCCCTCCATCTTTAGCACTTCTATCTTAAGTAATTATCCATTTTTTTTGCTTTGACCTTTTGTCTAACGTCAAATTTGAACAGATAGCCATGCAAAGATCTAAAAAATTCCTGGCATTAAAACCAACTTTCCTCATATCTCTCTCTCTAGAAAAAAAAACATAATATCTATACAATGTTTTGAATTGCAGTTTGCAACTGCAATTGCGACAGTAATATTGCGGTTAAAGCAGTCATCACAACCTGTGTTTGACAGCTATATTGATCTGAAACAATTGTATTTTGCCGTAATTGTCGCAATAACAATGTTTTGAATGAAAATTACCACGATTTAAATCCTTAATGTAATTTTGATACATTAACAAGACTTTAAAATGGCTTCTTCGTATTATGGTTCTCTTTTCCTTATGCTTTCGTTCTTCTCAACCTTCATCCCATTTGCATTAGGTGGGGATTTCAACACCGATTTTGAAAATCTCTTTGGAGACGATAGGGTTGAAATCACAGGTGATGGCAAAAGCATGTCCCTCACAATGGACGAATATTCTGGCTCTGGAATCGTATCCAAGAATGAGTATTTGTTTGGAAGATTTGACATGCAAATCAGACTTGTACCAGGGAACTCAGCAGGAACTGTCACTGCCTTTTATGTATGTCTAGTTCCAAATCATTACATATGTTGGAACCATACATTAATTTTCAAGATTGTTTTATTTAAATCTAATGCTAACATTCTATTATAATTAAATGATCAAGATCAACACCTCTTATAAGAGCACGCTCTTAATACATTTATGAAATATATATATGTTATTGTATAGTTATTGATATATGTATTTTCATGTGCAGCTAAGTTCTCAAGGTGATCATCATGATGAGATTGATATGGAATTCTTAGGCAACTTGTCTGGTGATCCTTATTTGCTCTCAACCAATGTATATGCCGACGGTATTGGGGTCGGGAGATGCAGTTCTATCTTTGGTTTGATCCAACGGAGGATTACCACACCTATTCCATTGATTGGAACCCTGAGCGCATAATGTGAGTAACAAAATGTGCAAGATTTTGATGTTTGCAGTTGAGTGAAATTGATTTTGGAAATCAATGGTTGAGATGAGTGATACACATTTTACAAAGCATATTGGACGGAAGCGATTTAAAATCAATTCTGCAAAACCATGGTTTTGAGTTTTTCAACTCCAAACCAAACAGGCTAATATTCAATATAGGTGGGGTGAACGTACATTATGGGTTTTGGGGAAACTGCTCCCACAAAGATTTTAATTTTTTTTATTTTATATGTATATGTATATTAATTTCCTCGGTAAAAATTTTATATTTTTAATTATATGTGTGTGTGAGTGTTACCCCATAGTTTAAAATTTTAGGTAATCAATAATGTATATTAGATATTAAATTTATCTATGTTTTTTTGTGTATGTAGAATCTTGGTGGATGACATTCCTATTAGAGTGATGCGCAATAGGCAAAACATTGGTGTTCCATTCCCTACAAGTCAACCTATGAGGCTTTACACTACTCTTTGGAATGGAGACTCTTGGGCAACAAGATGGGGTGAGGTGAAGCTCGATTTGTCAAATGCTCCATTTGTGGCTGGTTTTAGAAACTTCAATGCAAAGGCTTGCGTTGTAGGGCCACATACAAATTGCAAACGTTTCAGTGATGGACAATATAATGGCCTTGATATTGAAAGCAAGCAAAAAATGCAAAAGGTCCATTCAAAATGGGTAGTTTATGACTATTGTCGTGACTATAGACGTTATGCTCATGGTCTTCCATTTGAATGCCGCAAAGAAAATCTATTACAAGATGAATAGAGGGTTATTGCAATTATTCTACACCATGATGTTTAATGGCCAAACCATGTAAATGGATGAGATAAATATATATCCTGAAGCAAAAGTTGGATTGATTATGACAAAAGATGTAGCCATAAGTTCTATGTTATAGGGTTTGTCCATTGTGAACCACTAAAGTATAATTTATAACCTTGTCAATATTGATTTGTATCATTGTCATGATATTTCTTATAACCCATACATTTAGTTAATTAATTTGTAATATATATAGAATGCGACTTTGATTCGAAGCTTGTGGAGCAGAGATAGATGACTGAAATGAAATGGTTTGAAACACCTATTTCAAATTCCTTGATGTTCACATCCTATGTTACAAACTAAATGCATAAATTATAAGCTAATTCATGGTAAAGTTACAAATAAATATTGAAAAGGTTATAAGTTACATTTAGTGACACCTGCTTTTGTGTCATCAATAATTAATATATATGATTATGCACAGTTAAAATGTTATTTTATCTAAAAACATATGAAATTTATCCACACATCAATCATTATTATTATTTTAATGGAATAAAAGAAGAAAGCATAATATAGTCCATAAAAACCCAGACAATGAGAAAATCACATGCTGTCATGAAAAAGATGCAATAAATAGAATATTCTTGCTAAGTTGAAAATTATGGCATTAATTATAATTAAAGATAAAGCAATTTGATAAGGTGTTACACTTATTTCTTCTCATAAAGGAATAGAGTAAAAAAACTATCTAGTAAAAAACATTGCTTAACATATATTAAAGAAGCTAGAAACTTTTTCGTTCATGATGGTTAAAAAAAACTCATCTCGTAAATACCAAAGCTCCATTTTTTTATGAATTATTTTTTAGAAAAATTTTGTGGAAATTAACCTTTACAAATTTAAATTAGATAATGATAAATACATGGGACTGGCTAGAACTAGATTAATTATTATATTGAAAACACTTGCAAATTTTCTATCACTTTCTGTCTTTCCACCCTTTTCCAATCAAATCAAGCTGCTTAAATAGGAAGTCAAATATTTGATGGCTAAGTTATATAAAAATGCTTGAAGTAACTATATAGTTTAATTAAATTAACAAATTCATAATTTAAGCATGCCAATATTTATTAGTTTATATGAATAATTTTTTAGTTGTATCACGGAGGTCTCACTCTACAGGATTAAATGTGTTTTTAGTTCCTAAAATATAGTCCAGATTTGGTTTTAGTCCATATAATTTAAAACTGGTGATTTTGGTCCTTCAAAAATTAAAAATATACCAATTTAATTCTTATTGGTTGGTTTAGTTCTTATTGGTTGGTTTTGCTACAGGTTTTGCTATGGATTAGCTACGAATTTTTATCGATGAGGACTAAATTGATGCATTTTTAATTTTTGAAAGACCAAAACCATCAGTTTTAAATTGTGTGGACTAAAACCAAACATCGACTATATTTCATGGACTAAAAACATATTTAACCCCACTATAAATTATAAAGGATATCTTTCAATTTATATATGGCCATGAAAATATTTAATTATGCAACTTTTCAGAAAAATTGAATAGGATCAAATACTCTGTACATAATCTTTAATATAAAAGACTATGTGTACACGCAGGGGGGTCTCAAGTCGTATTCAAATTCATCATCCAAAGGCTTCTTGTTAATTTGGGTATAACTTAAAATATTCACTCGTAAAAGTTTTTGCTTTGAAATGGTGAATGTTTTGTGGAAGGAGAAAATTTTGGTGTATGGCATTGAGATCTAAATAAGGAGAGTTTTTTGGAGTAAGTTGTGAAGAAGTTTTTAAAAATGGATCCATTCGGTGGCTTAGGTAGAATTGAAAGAAAAGAGGGAAGAGTGAAGTGGTTACAACTAAATGTAGTTAGAACTTAGAAAATTGGAGAATGTTAATTCAATGAAGCTTTGGAGAGAAGACTAAATTGGTCATGGTATTCTCCAATCGATTTCAGTAATTAAGCTATATGAAGTATTAGATATATAAGAGAACAAAAGTTGGAGAAATTGGTGTTTACAGAGAGGGGGATTTCATGGATAGGTGTTTTCTTCAAAAAGATCTAGGGAAAATTGTTTCTGCCAATAAGATTACATTTTTTGAAGGGAGATAATTCTTAGATAGATTTCCAAGAAAGGAGAACATGATAAGTAAACAGAGTCGGAACTTGAATAAAATATTAAATTTGGGGATCCAAATAATATTATAATGTGTAAATAAATATAGAGTAAATTACTCTAACCTTCCCTCTATTTTGCATTCCCAACACAAAACCCCTTCTATTTTAAAAACCTACACAAAACCCCAATTGTTATAACACCGTTAGGAATATTCTATTAAATACAATTTTTATTATTTATTAAAAAATATTTTTTTCAGAAACCCAAGATTGCCCTCAAGTAACTCCTTTCTAATTCAATTATCAGATCAGATATAGAAATGCACTAAAACCCTCCTTGTGAAAATCTGTCTTGCGTGAAAACCTTTGCGTCTTCTCGTTCTCCTTGCTACTGCCTTCGTCGCTCACCATATCGCTACCATCGTTTGTTCCTCGTTCGCCATCGCTACCGGCGATCGTTCCTCGTTTGCCATCGCTCGCGGTGTCTGTTCGTAGCTCGCGGCGACTGTTCGTCACTCTCTGTCGCTACCAGTGTATGTTCATTGTTGTCCGCTCGTTCCTCGCTCGCCATCCATCACCTTCAGCGATCACCAAAGTTGCGAAGGTACAGTGGTCATTGCTGGGTTTATTTTCTATTTACTTGACTCTTCCATGACTCTGTTTTTGTGGGAATTAGAAGGAGACACGGTTCTATGTTCGTAAACTTTGGGTCTGTTTTTGCTGGGTTTAAAATGCAAAAGCTAATTTTGGGAGACATGCTTTATTTTGGAAAACGACCACTAGGCAAACATCATTTTCAATTTGATCTTTCTTTTTGGAACTTTATTTTTATTATTGTTCAATAATGCATTTGCTTGTTCGTTTTGTGTCCCAAATTAGCAACAAACTTGGTTGGGACGGGGTGGTATGGTATAGTGTTCTAAAAACTTCAACTGCATGTCATCATGAATGGATTTTATATGTACTCAAAACCACCCCCAAAATTTAACCGAATAAAGTTCCATGGTTTTAGGTTGAGGAAGCAACATGGACAAGGCATCAGAATCTTCTAGTGTTGCTTCTCCAAGGATGACAAATATTACAGTGGACAAATCAGTGGAGTTCTTATATGAGGAGCTAGCCAAAACTACTGATGGCTTTAGCATAGCTAACATAATTGGTCAAGGTGGTCTTGGATCTGTTTACAATGTTGAGTCTAGAAATGAGGTTTGTCATGCTGCTTTTATTCTCTTTTAAAATGATAATACATAATAGATGTGTTGTATTATATTCTGTTATTGTCATTTTTATTATATCGTGTGTCCTTTTCCCCTTCAGAGGGACCCATGAAAGGAATCAATTAATGGAATAAGCAAACCCCCAATTACCAACTTGTGAACATTGAAAGATAAGACCCAAGCCAAGGTCACCACACCTAAAATCAACTATGACTTATAGCACCTCCCTGACCCCACCCCCACACCTCCTAAAAGTTTGGTCCTCTCTATTTTATAATCATTATTTAGTTGGGCACCATATAAATATAACTGACCCCTTCCATCAGTGATCCCAAATAGTAGTATACTCTTTTTTGCTACTCCAACCTTTTTCTTTTCTGTTCACATTTTGAAAACAGTAGTATACTCTTAGTTCAAGCTGTGAGTCAAGTATTCCCACACGCATGGCATAGATGTTGTGCAAAGCATCTATTCAATCATTTTAAGGCTAGGTACCCACATATAATGCTTAAAGATTACTTTTGGGCAGCTGTCTTTGCTCCTAGTGAAAAACAGTTCAAGGAAGCCATGGAAAAGATGAGCAAGGTTGATAATAATGCTGCCAAATATCTCATGAAAACCTCGGTTGACGCATGGGCTAGACATGCTTTTGATCCAGCATCAAAGAGTCCTTATGTAACTAACAACATGTGTGAATCCTTCAACCAATGGGTCAACAAGTTCTGAGATAAACCTCCACTCGTATTACTAGATGAGATGAGAGTCAAATTGATGATTAGGTGGCAAAAAAGGTATGAAATAGGTTGTACTTGCACAAATAAAGTTCTTCCAAAAATTTCTAAGGAATTATCTATGATTAACATAGAGAGTAGAAGATGCATTGTTTATGGTGCTGGTAGAGACCAATATGAGGTTAATGATGGAAACAATAGGTATGTGGTTGACTTGCAAGGAAAAACATGTGGATGCACTCAATGGCAAATTAGTGGATTGCTATGTATACATTCAGCAGCAACAATTCGTTATAAAAGAGCTAAAATTGAGGATTATGTGGATGTTTACTACAACCCCAATGCTTTTGTCAGATCTTATGGTACAATAATTCATCCTTTGCCAAGTGTTGAAAATCTATTAGAAAGTGATATTTTGGCACCTCCATTAAGAAGATTACCTGGAAGACCAAAAAAGAATAGGAAAAGAGCTAAAGATGAGCCTGCCCCTTCTACAATTAGAAAAAGATTAGCTACGGTGAGATTCAAAAATTGTCAAGAGCTTGGTCATAACTCAAGGAGTTGCCAACGGGCTCCTATAAAAGCAAAAAGAACTCCAACTACTAGAGCACAAGTAGATTTATTGTCTTAACATTTACTATTCTTGTTTATATAATTTTCAATAACTCTTACTGTTATATTTATAGGGTTCAGCTACAACATCATCCCAAAGAACATCACAATCAAGTATGTCTGCCCAACAAAAGCTTAAGCGTAAAATGATGGAGAAGAAAAGCAAGGTGGTATTGATATAAAAATATATGATTTATTATGCATGATAATTTCCAGCAGTTCTTTTGTATTGAATTGTGGTATTATTTGGCTTAATTCTTGTTTCATTACCTCTTGGGATCTGTTTTGTCATTTTGTACAGGCTTTTGT
The DNA here is from genome assembly GCA_026901365.1 of Sesbania bispinosa. Taxonomy (NCBI): domain Eukaryota; kingdom Viridiplantae; phylum Streptophyta; class Magnoliopsida; order Fabales; family Fabaceae; genus Sesbania; species Sesbania bispinosa. The sequence continues at coordinate 3,474,629 of QLOH01000009.1, read as the reverse complement.
TTTACTTTTTTTTATTTTCTGGTTGGTTCAGTCGGATTGAGTGTGCAGTTTGTTTTTATGGATTTTTTTGCCAACTCTTTGATTCACAATTTTAACTATTGTACTATTCTTTTTTATTGCAGAAAGTTGGAATGCAACAAAAGCAACAAGGTTCTCAACAAAGAGCACAAGAAAACTCACAAGAGGCAAATCAAGCACGTTAATTCCAAACAATGAGGCTCAAGAAAATACTGTTTAGATGATTGTTTAGCTTTAAGAAATTAAAAATTGGTATACTGGATAACTAAATATGTTATAATGCTTATTTTGCGGATACTGTTAAATGGATTTGTGTGATTCATATCATAATGCTTATTTTGAGGATACTGTTACAGGATAACTAGTTTGTGTGATTCATATCATAATGCTTATTTTGAGGATAGTGTTAAATGGATTTGCGATCTATAATTTTTTGTGATTCATGATTTTTTTGTAATGCCTCGTGATTTTACAGGTTGTATACAGGAAGCTTTTTTTACCAAGATCCATCTTAGTCTTAGGAAATTTATTTTTTAATCTATTAATACTTAAGAAACTAGTTTGTGTAAAGCTTAAAAAATTGAGGGATTTTTTTGAAAAATTTAAAAAACAAATTTAGTCACCACTCACGAGCGAAAAAGAAATATTTATAAAATATAAGTAGTTTGTATAATGCTTAAAAAATTGAGGAATTTATGTAGTAAAAAATATTCATAGTTAGTAAGGGCACTTTGGTCAATTTAAGATAAAAGATAACTGTTGACTAACAGTCCCATTAATTGTATTATAGAAAATTGGGTTTAAGTGTAATGTATTTTTAAAATTGGAGGGGTTTTGTGTAGGTTTTCAAAATAGAGGGGGTTTTGTGTTAGAAATGCAAAATAGAGGGGAGGTTAGAGTAATTTACTCATAAATATATAATATCATAGACTTAATTTTATTTTTGATCTCTCTTGTTTAGATTATATGTAATTTTGGTCCTTCAATTTTTTGAGCAAATTAAGTTTCTTAATTTTTAAAATAAAGTAAATTAAATTTGGTCCATTTATATCAATTGACAATTGTCTTCCACCTAAAATTCTCAAATTCTAATTTTCAATCTAAATATTTGATAGTTTATTCATTTTTGTTTTCACCATAAGTATCCCCTATTATCAGGGGTAATTCTATTTGAGGCTTATTCATAGTTACAACTTCCCACCCCTTCCAAGAGCATGTTTAGTGGGGATCGAACCCGGTAGCTCTTCCCACAATCTCAGTCCGCGTTGCCAATTGAACCACAAGTCTTTGGTATAGTTTATGATGATTTAAAATATGAAATAATTTTAAAGATTCACAAGTAAAATTTTTAATAGAAATTTAATAAATTTTGAAAGATTTTGTACCTAGGAGTGAAATTTGGTTTAAATAAGACAAAAAAAATGAGATTTTCTCATAAAAACTTGTGGACATGAGATGACACATTCATTAAATAATATGTCACATTATGTGCTGTCACATCATTTAATGAATTTAATAGTACATGAGATAAAATATTCATTAAATAATATGCTAACACATTATAGGATAATAGTGTAATTTTTTTAATAAAAATATATTTTTTCTAATAATCATATATATATAAAAGTTTGGGAAAAAGTTTGGGGGAGCCATGGCTCCCTTGCCCTGTTAAGATCCGCCCCTGCAAGTAAAGGAATTCTTACTTCTTTCCTATGATATATGTTGTGTGTTTTGTAATTATAATCTTCATCCAAAAAATTTGTTCACTTATTCTTTAATTGTGATGGCTTCTCGTATACTATATGGATGACATGTTATAGCAAGCTTGATCTACAAAAAGATTTGCCATCTAAATGTAGGTTGCACTTTAATTTTCTACAATGCTATGTGAAGGTATGGAAGGGAAAAAAAGGAAGCTCGTAGTCTTGATTATACGGTATGTTGTTGTTTGGACTTTATGGACTTCTAAGATCAATATATTTTTTGAAATGATAGGGTTGATCATCTTGATTTGGTTTTGGAGTTTATTATGCTTAGGTATTGGACTTGGTTCAGAGCATATAATTTTTTTCCTTCATATTTTGAGTGGGCATCTTATGTTGTGTATCAAATGATTGTAATAGGTTGTGATTATGGCTCTTTGGGGTGAACACTTTTGTTATGTAGATGAGCTAGGGTGCCCTTGTACCTTTTCAATAAAATTTTTATTTTGCTGATAAAAAAATTCACTAATAAAAGTTACTGATAAAGAAAGAAAAAAGAGAGATAAAGTTTACATCCGATAAAGAAGACAAAAAAAAAGAAGAAAAGATGAAGTTTTTATAAAACAAGAGACCATAATTTTGAAGATAAAGAAGATTGAAAGAACCAAATAAACAAAAAGGAAAAAATAAAATAAAAACAATGAAACAAGTACAACCTATTTTCTAGAATAATAATCTTGTTTTCTTCTTTTTAAAACCTCTCCTTTAAGTCTTTTTGCATCACCTCGGTCATTAGAAAGGTAGAAGTTGTAAAATAAAGTTTTCCTTAAACAAAGAAGATTAAGAAAAAAGGAAATTGGAGGTGGTAATCGGGCGGGTCTGTTCGGAGTCAGACCCAAAAGGCCCAATCCGACACAAACTGCCAATAATAATATAGTGATCCATTTTCGACCATAAAGTCAAGTGGGTTGGGAGGGTGGGTATGAGCGGGTATAAAATTATATTGGACCAAACAATTATATTTGGGCCTTGTCAAAATTTTGTTTTTTTTTTTCATTTGTGTCTAAAAAGGTCAATTAAATAGAATGAAACTTATTGGCCTTTTACAAAGTACAATCAGATCAGAATGGCCCAAAGACCTAACTATCATTATAGAAAAATTTACATACGGGTCAAAAAAATATTACTCATTGACCAAAAGAATTATTTACTAACAAAAAAAGTTACTGAGAAACCCTAAAACAAACGAAGAAATGAACCCTCCACCCATACTCAGTCCTAGCCGCTGTCGTCGCCATCATGTCTCTTAAGCGCTGATGTAGTCCTCGGAGGTGCGCTGCACCAACGCCGCCATGTGGCTTCCTCCTCAAACAAAATCAAAGCTGAGGATGAAGTTGTGCTTCACCTACGATCACAAACAAACACAGAGCAGAAGAAACCAAAAACCAATAAAAATGCTTAAATCAAGAAAGAAATCAAAGACAAGAGTAAGAAAGAAAGAAATAAGTAAAAAACAGAGGAGGAGGTGAGGTGAGCATTTTGAATCCATCATTGTCTTCAGAAAAACAATGAAGAACTTTTGGTTCAATCTTTGTGTATGTTGCCTCACGTGAAAGATGTCCATCAACCTAGAAAGAGCAATACTCCATAGACATATGAATGTCTTTACAGGTGAGGGAACATATTCAAAGAAGCCAAAGAAATCAGAGACACTGGTGCGTTCCAGTCACACCACCACAGGGAGCTTTTCCGCTCCGCAGAGCTCGTCTCCTTCCATTTGCTTGTGACCATGGTGCATGAGAGGCGGAGAAGGGATGGTGTAGCCAGGGAGCAGGGACAGTGCGGCTAGGGACGATCATGTGGTCTGGGACGATGCTATAGGAAGTGAAAAGATGAAAGTGAGAAGGTCAGAGAGGGTCCACACTGGGGTGGGAGAGGGGCTACACCATGGCGGTGAAGGAAGACAATGTTGCTGCCGAGATGAGAGAGGGACGAGAGGCAAGAGAAAGAGGCAAAGGGCTGAGAGTTGAGAAAGACCAGAGAAGAGAAATATGGGTCTGGGAGACTGGGAGTGGGAGGGGTTTTGGTTTGCTGGATTCTGGAAAATTGAGAAGTTAATTAAAGTGAAAGAGAGAAAAAAACAATCTGCACCGTTGATATAATATTGGATTGAACTTGGCCATTGAAGAGAAGCACAATTTGTGTGCTCTCTTAAAGCCAATCTAATGTTATAAAACTCGGACCGGTCATCGACTCGGTCAAGGTATTGGGTCACTGGGTCATTGGTCGAATCAGTGAGTTGTTAGTTGAACCGATATATATTAAAATTATAAATTTATACTAAAAAATTTAAAAAATTAGAATTTTTATCTAATAAGAAAAAAAATACTAATCTATCATTTTAATAAAGTTAACTTGAAAAGGAAAAAAAAATTAAAAGATAATTACATATTATTACTGTATTTATTATAAAAAATATTATTTACTATATTTATAATTTTATATTATTAAATATTTTGTAAAAATATTATTAAAAGTCAAATTAAATGAAATGTAAATACTTAATGTGTGCATCATGATAAGTAAAGCTTTATTGAAACCGAAAGCATATGTGGTTGTGCTTTATCCATTGTTTTCGTGATTCATGAAGTGTCAGATTATTTTATTTTCTCTTTCCACTGTAAATGCAAAACCAAGTAAATAAGCCTTCTGCATTCCGTCACTTTTTAACCTTCTCCCCCTTTTTTTTGTCTGCGTTCCTCTCATATTTTCATTCTTCTTATAAAAAAGTTTAGACACAGGAGGCTTTTGAACAAAGACTTCGTTTTGAATAGAGATGTGGAGGTTTAAAGTTTGGGTGCTACAGCATGCAACAGACAAGCTTTGTGGCTCTGTGCAATGGAGTGAACACGGACAAAAATAAAATGACCAACCAGCAAAACAAATCCGGCAATGAATGATATGGTGTCATCGGTGGTGGAGCAAGGAAGATGATAGAAGCACAAAGAACTTCGTCTGGTTCATCCAAACTCGACCGAGTCACCGATTTTCACTTGAAACCAGCCAAATCAAACCGGTTTCCACCGATTCACAATGCATAACCAATCTGATAAGAGGCTCGGACCGATTATATGACCGGTTCTCGGTCCAAACCGGTCCGAGCTGGGTTTGATAACATTGAGCCAATCAATACGCGCCATGAGTCATATCAGATCGGTTATCGATGGATATTTAAAATTCAAATCGACCCGGACCTTGAAACACTCAACTTTTCACAACTTTTACCTGTCTGTACTCGCTGACCTGCCCATACCCGCCTGTACCCTTCTTTCGGCTGAGGGTAGTTTGGGTTCGGGTTGGGCCGGTCAATCTTGGATACCCGTAAAGGAAATGATACAATTTTGGAAAAAAATAGATGAATTGAACAATAATGAAGAAAAACACCTCCGTGATTCAGGACAAAGAAAACTTTATCTCATGATTATTCTTGACATGATATTAGTAATAATATTGAAATTTGAAATGATTAGGTGTGACTATTGAGAAGGATACAATTATCTTTCAAATGATGGAGAAAGAAAGGTAATTTTTATGTATGGAGAAATTAATCGATTAATTTCTTTATTTTATATTTATAGTGAAAGTGAAATTTCTAATGTACCCAAAAAAAATAATCTATTGATTGATTATTTTATTTATAGATATATAAAACATTTAGTAATCATAAGAAAGTTTAATTTATTAATTAATTATTTTATTTGTACATAGGCTTAATTACACTTTTGGTCCCCCTATTATCATTAATCCGCGATTTTGGTCTCCCTACTTTTTTCGCGATTTTGGTCCCCTATTATTCCAAATTCGCGATTTAAGTTCAAAATCTTGATCCCCCTATTTTCAAAATCTATGTGTTAGAGGGACCAAAATCGTGAATTTTGAATAATAGGGGGACCAAAATCGCGAAAAAAAAAAGTAGGGGGACCAAAATCGTGGATTGATGATAATAGGGGGACAAAAATGTAATTAAGCCTAATATTTTTTTGTGATAATAAAAAACTTCTTATGTAAGAGATTGTTATTAAGAGATTATTATATGATTGGGAATAGTTTTAGTAATGTCTTACCTTCAAAACTGATCTAATCCATATTGATGGGAGAGAAAAACAATTATACCTGATTGATACACTAAAACAGTAAAACTTCAAAAAAAAAATATATTTATCAACAATCTTATTGATGCAAAATATTTTGGAGGAAAGCTGTTACGAATATCTAATAAACAATCTTGAAAAGTACATTAGTATACGAGAAAACAGTTAAACAGATGCCAAAACCCAAAAGTTGCACCAAAGCCATCACTAACAACACAAATGCCAAGCACACATAAGCTGTGGATTTCACCATGCTACCAAAAAGATTACTGTGGAGAAGAAGAAATTGACCAGAGGTAAAATACAATCAAGGACAACTTCCATCCTGCATTTCCCTGCAAAAAACTACAACAAACAAAGTAAGCCCAAAACTGTCCAGCAAGCAAGTGTAATAATCAAATAAAGTCACACACAAGTAGACAAAGAAATTTGTTACCTAAATTAACTCATTATTTATTAATCCAAAATGAGAAAGCAACTACTATAGACTCTTGATCAGTGTAACCCCTAGAAAATTCCTCCAATGGACAATATGGTTTAATCATTTCAAGCAAGTAACAATTAACAAACAAAACAAGCATGCCAACTTTGACATGAATCAATTTTTTCATGACTAGTACCTCAAGTTCTCATCTAAGATCCTAAGTAATTGGATGACATGACCCTCTCTCTCTCTCATCACAGAGGAAAGTTCACCTACGTTTTCTAAAGCAGAAATGGATTAAAGCAGCCACCACAGCAACGGCTCCTGCAGATCCTGCTACCACCACTGGCCACTGCAACTCCAAACCCTTCACTTCACCGTTATTATATCCCTTCTTCTCTTTCTCATTCTCCTTCATGATACTGAAACTCAATTCCAAAACCCTAACTCTCTCTTCCAAATCCATTTTCTCTCTCACCCCTCTTCTCCAACTCATAGTTCTTCCCCATAACCACCTTCTCCAACTCCTCAATCTCCCCTTTCAACTCTTCAATTTCCCTCTCTTTCTCATCAATCTTCTCTCTCATCTCCTCCTCCATCCTAACCCTTTTGCTCCTCTCCTCAGCCTCTCTCATTTCAACAATCACAACCTTCCGCTCCAAATCCCTAATCTTCATCTCCCTCTCTGCAATCCACTGCTTCAATCCCTTCCCTTCTCTCTCTAGAATTTCAATCCTACACTCTCTCTCTTCCAGAACCTTCTGCAGTTCTACCGCCTCCGTCCTCGCTTCCTCCGCGGCGCTCGTCGCCGATATCGCTTCCTGCCGGAGCGTCACCGCATCCGCCTCCAGCTCCTCCGCTTCCGCCTCGTCGTTACGTAACCGCTCGATCTCCGCCTTCAGCTTCTTGATCTCTTCCTTCTTCTCCGCGTTCTCGCGTGCTAATTCGTCTCGCTCGCTCTCCAGCGCCGCGATCTTCGACGCCGGTGTGACGGCCGTTGGCCACCGTGGACTCTGCCATCGCGCGATGTGTAAGTTAGGAAATCGGAAATGGAAGACATCGTTTGGTTGCCGAGAAAAAGGAAGTTGAGGAAATTCAGATCATTGATCGAAGATCCTGAAGAACGCTCGTGCCAAACAGCGAATCGGAGTGGCAGGAGTGGAAGTGATGAGTGGAAAAGGTTCCGAGCAAATCGAGGACGAAGTCATGACGAGGAATTCCCGAGAAAATTTTGGAGGATTTTCCGGCAAAGTGAGAAAGGAAGAAGATTCAGCTTTCGCACGTGTTATTCTTTTTGTTTTTGAGTTTGCACGTTTGGTTTAAATTATTTTTTAAAAATAATAGTAATCTCTAAAAAATTAACTTTTGTTTAAAATAAAATAAACAATTTAAATAGGCGTTAAAAATATTTATTTATCTTATTTTTACATGGAACGGGTTCAGATTTGAATTGATAGAAATCTCTGAAAACTTAACTTTTGTTTAAAATAAAATAAAACAAGAGTTTAATTAGTATGCACTGACAGTGTAATTTACACTGACGTTTAATCGTGATTCTTCATTTATATGACTTTTAAAATATTAATTAGTAAAGTCAACAAACTTACCATAAATCAAGAGTTGTGATTAACCGTCTGTGTAAAACTTTTTACACTGTCAGTGCACAATCCTTTTTCTCATAAAGCAATTTAAATAGGCGTTAAAAATATTTATTTATCTTATTTTTACATGGAACGGTTCAAGATTTAAATTGATAGAAATGATTCGTGTATTATGTGGCGCGCACACTTAACGGTAACCACCAACTACCACACCGACCTTATTGGACCGTTGTAGACCGTTGGTGTGAGAAAAGGTGTGCCCCCACACCACAACCCCTAAAATGTTTGGTTTGGCCCATTGCAAGTTCAAGTTGAAATCTTCAGTTAATTGCTTCTCCTATCACCGTTAAAAAATGGACCTAAGAGTAGGTTTTGATTTATTTATTTTATCTTGAAAATAGTTTATAATTTTAAACTAAATCAAAACATGCATTAGTCCTGCAATGAAAGAGAAACAATTTTTTAGATGTAAAATTAGTGAATCCTAAAACAAATTAGGTGCTGATACTAACTCATAATTACGCCTGGTTAGGATAAAGGGTTTTTTTTGACAAGTGGACTCATTAAGATTGGACTAATCACATTTTCATGCATTGTCTTTGTGAGTGCTAAAAGACATTTATAATAAAGATCACTTGAATTTGCACCAGCTTGCTCATTCTCTGCTTACAGTAAATTTTATCTTCTATAATATAATTTAGATAATTCTTTTGAATCCCATTAAAAATCTGAATTTGTTGAGATGTAAGATGTGGTCCTGGGTTTGTAAAATTTTGTCCAACTAAAAAGTACAAACTTCCAAGAAATATGGATTCAAGGTGGTGATTTCACTCAAATACCTAAAAAAGAAGGTTATGGTTTGACTTACAAGATAAGATTCAGTTTCAATGTTACAGTTCTTGGTAGATGTAATCAAAGTTCATAACTTTTTGACCAGAGAAAGCTGGCTCTTTCTAGGGAAGCACTGTCGTTGGCCCTCAGTCCTCACCCTCCCTCTTTTATACAAACCATTACCAGAGACTACAGCTCCTTCCCTACAAAGAGCCTTTTTTTTTCTCTACAGGGATTGCTCCCCCTGGCCAAAATATTCACAAGACAACCCTTTTCTAGAACATCCTTGCCATACCATACTGAATAGGCCCAACCTTTCTATGAGCAGTGGCCCCAGCTGCAGCACTAATTCCACCATATTGAGCCTTTGACTGCAACAAGTTTGTTTCTATGGCAATTTGGTCATCTTGTTCTAACTTGTTCACTCCTGCCCTTGTCATAAAAAAGGGATTTGTATCAATATTAATTGCTATATCTGGTGCTATTTTGGCATTAACTCCACATTGCTGTGCATGCTTTGCTTGCAAAGGCACACCCTTATCAGTTTCCGTTGCTAGCCTTTCTTGATTTCCAGTGCTAGGCCTTTGATAATAATATGCTGGGTGTATAGTTTGAGAAGGAACCATAGAACCTCTGATAAATGTCCTTGGATCATAAGAATCCTTGACAACACTACCATACTCGTATGGAACAACAGGCCCAACAACTTTACCAGGTTTTGCTGAAAAGAAAAATAAAGTGTATTAAAGATTAATTATTAAACGTGTATATAAACTTAACAGACTTCAATGATAACAACCCCATACCTAATGGAATTCTTTGTGGTCCCTGCATAGATCTTGGCATTGGATTTTCTGTATCTCTGGTGTTCTTATTATATTCATCAGCTGTTGGCCGGTTTTTGCTGGAAGCAACATTGGTTTGCTCTTTTTGGTGTACTGTATTTGAGTGTACAATTGTTGGCCTGTCAATAATTCAAAAAAAAATCAGAGTATGATATAATATAATATAATATAATTATGCTCCTTATGAATGTAACATGGAAGTAAATGCAGCATGGAGTTGGTGAGGTTGATTTTAGTACAGCAACATGTCAATTGTGATTTCCCTGTACACTATGCTAAGAAATTGAAAGAGCAACTAAGTAGTATGATCTGGAAGTGACTTCAAGGAAAAGTGTTCACAGCTACAGGTTACCATAATATAAAACCTGGCTTCATAAATAAATGTTGACAGAGCTTAAGAAAGGATCTGCAACTCTTAATTATCATAGTACTCATCCACACCACATTTTGACATTTTGTATAATTTAATCTTAGAAAGAGGCGTGTACATTAAGACCATTGACTAGTCTATAAATGTTACTTTTACATTATTCTGCTTTCTAATAAAATTCAATAACCTGAATTAGAGCTGACTTACATGATTCTATTTGCTAAATCAAGACTAGAATCACATGCTCTGTCTGTACCTTTTTGCATATGCATCTCATATGGGTGATTTTTATTATATAGAACATTCAATCCTATAACTACTACTATCATAACATGAGCATGATGGAAGTAAGTAAGTGTTTGTCAACAGTAAGGCTGCAACTGTAATGCAACAAATGCCAAATGAAATCCAATGAGTAACTGCATTTTAAGAATACCTTGGAAGAGAAACATGCTTTCTATCAAGAGGCATAACAGGACCATTTTTACCATTTTCCTCTAGATGAGCAAACTGCTTTCTGAATTGATCAACAGCACTGTAAAGATGGACCAAAATATGACTAAGGAGAAAATACAAAGATGAAAAACTGAATTGAAAATTATCAAGGGCAAGGGAACATAAAAGATAATGTGGCAAAAACAGTTGAAAAGTAATTAAGAAATTAAAAACCTTGGATAAAGAAAATTAGTTCTCTCTGTTCCATTCATGTAGTCTTTCAACAGTTGAGGATGATACTCCAGAATCTCGCGGAAATTAACTCTCGAATTTCTTCCTTTGTGACTCTTCGTCTTTCAAATTCAAACTCCATTTTTGTGATAGGCTGGCAGGATGGTTCCCTTTCAACTTTTGCCAATCCCTTGAAGTAAGGATCAGCCAATGCCTGAAGGTACCAAAACATTTAAAAAAAAGCCAGAAAGTCAAGACACTATATCAAAGATTGCTATACATTGTTATGATTCATTATACTTTTCACTGTCCAAAGGAAAAAGACAAGCTCAAGAAGTCGTCAAGGATACAACTAAAATACATTTCAGTGCACAATAAAGCATAATCTAACAAACCTCTTCAGCAGTAGGCCGGTCTTTTGGATCAAAAGCCAGCAACCTTTCCAGCAGTCGTAGTGCCAAAGGGTCTGCATTTGGAAATTTTTGTGCAAATGGAACAGGCTGTTTTTTCCTCATGCTAGTTGGTATCTCCTTGCCTTCTCATGCGAACCATCCAACACAAAAATTGTCACACCTGGCAAAATTTGGTTCAGACTTAAGCTAAGAACCACAATTGGTTTGTCCTCAATAGGAGAAAAAGTTTACCCGTGATATAGTATCCAGTGAGGGAGTCCCAAGCAGATCTGTCATCAGATCCAACTGATGGACTACATTTTTTCCAGGAAAAAGTGGCTTTCCTGTTAGTACTTCAGCAAAGATGCAACCTATACTCCATATATCAATCGCTGGTGTATACTGCATTAAAATTTACCAAAAAAGACAGATTACAACCACAAAAAGTGAATCTGAAAGCTGGTAGATGTCCTTTTGTAACCAAAATAGAATAAAAAGTTGAGTGGAGTCCGGCATAAGCTACAAAATTTTCCCTGGAAGATCCGAAAGAAATAGAGCCCCATATTTACAATGCTTAATGAGTGAGTTCAATCTCAACAACCCTATGACATTTTAACAGACCGGTGATACGTAGCAAAATGTGATGAAAAACAACTAGATGAATGTCTCTACTTATCTACAATTAATTTGCTTCCACTCACAAGATACACCATGTGTAAATCAAATCTTGTGTTGTTACCAACTATCAACAATCTTGACAAAATCAAAGACTACCAGTGCAGACAGATATAAACAATAAACTTCCCATGGACTTATTCATTACCAAACACTGGTAATCAGTGCATCTGGTATTTTTCTCAATAGAGACAGTGGTCTTGAGCCAATACCAAAGTGTCAGAGTTAGGAATCCAGAGAAGAGAAATGAGAACTTGATAGAATATGAAAGGAAATCAAGAACTTTATTGAAAACGAAGAATAGGGGAAAGAATTCTAGTCCAAGGGTTTTTCACCTTACAACTGAGCCATGGTTCTGTTTACCCAACACTAACAAATCTGAAAAATGTCCCCTTTCTACTGTTTCCCTCTATTTAATTAGTTGAGTCTCTTCGACGAACTATCCTAACTAATCCTAATTATTTTGACTCCCCTTTATTTCACTATTCTATCCTAACAGTTAGTTCAATGGTAGATACAAAAATAACAGAAATATAACTAGTAACTTAATAGAAAATAACAGATCGATCTTCTGTCTTGGACTTTACAGTTGGCTGATCAATGGAAAGAAGATAACGGAATGAGTGCATCAAGGCTGATACTAAAGCTGCTGTAAGTCAAGATTATGAATATTCATGTTGTCTCTCACTTTTACAATGTCCAAAATAATCAGGAAAAAGCATACCTTCGAGTAAAATGATCCACATAGCTCTGGAGCTCTATACCACCTTGTAGCAACATAATCCTACAGACACATGCATTAAACAAACAGTAAACATCAGTCCCTACCTTCCCAAATGATATGAGAAATTTTTGAAAATAATAACAACAAAACAACACATAGACAGAGCAGACAAAACAAAAAGTAGGAAGGAAACAAATAATGGAAATGTTTTGAAGGAATACCGTCCAAAATATAGTTGTTGGTGTGTCACTGAAGGCAACTCTAGCTAATCCAAAATCACAGATTTTAAGTTTACAGTTCGCATTTGCCAGTATATTCTTTGGCTTCAAATCTCGATGATATACATTTGCTGCATTGTATAGCCAAGAATTAGCTGAGAAATATTGACATTAATGCCAGCAAACTCATATTAAGAAATAGACAATAAAAGTACATATAGGCATAGGATTGGGGGGGGGGTGCATTTTGACAAAAAGTATGCAATTGTAAGATGATCCAGAGATGAAGTGAAAAAAAGGGAAACAAAAGCAACAGTTCCAGAAGATAATGTGCATAATCCTGACATCCTCATTGAGAGGAATGCTGAGAAAAAAAAATTAGTTTCAAATTCTTGCTCATAAAGTTAAAAACACGAATAAACCCTCAATTTTGTTCTCAAACTTGTCATCTCTTTCCTCATTAGTCCCCAAACCAATTAATTGCAAAGGTAATCCTCGAACTCTCGAACTTTCGAATATCTGTCACATTGGTCCTCTAACTTTTATAGTATCCTATCACGTTGGTCCCCAATAAGGACCAATTTGATGGATGCTATAAAAGTTAGAGGACCACTTATGCAATTAGTGTAGTTTGAGGACTACTGAGGAGAAAGATGACATGTTCGGGGATGAAATTGAGGGTTTACTAAAAAATGACATGTTATAGTCATTAATCGCACAATAAGCATTTATTATACAACTACAATGTATTGATGATTACCAGTGTGAATATACTTCAGTGCTCGAAGTAATTGATAAAGAAAAAACTGATAGTGCTCTTTTGTTAAGTCATCATTGGCTTTAATGACTTGATGGAGGTCAGACTCCATGAGCTCAAAAACAACGTAAATATCTTTGAAGTCCTTTCTAGAAGGAGGCAGCATAATATGTTTTATTTCAACAATATCAGGATGTCGTAGGAGTCTAAGCAGCTTTATCTCACGGAGAATACGTGCAGCATCAGATATGTGCTCAAAGATGTCATGAATCTTCTTAATTGCCACTTTTTCACCGGTATGAGTGTCAATGGCTGAACAGACAACACCATAACTTCCTTTACCAATGACCTCTTGAATTTTGTACCGGTTGGCATCACCATATTCAGAGAAAAAATCCATCTCGTTGAACTCTGTAGCAGAGATATAAAGTTATTCCACATAGCAAATCAGGCAAGTTCAAAATTGAAAGACTGAAAACATTCATAAATCAACCCAAAAACAAAGTAAATGCTAATTTTCAATTTATAATACAAAATATGGATTAAAATAAAAATAAAAGTTATTTTCTGTCTTAGACTCTTCAGAGAAATGAATTTATTTATATTGAACTTATTTTGGATATCAGAACTCATAATACAAGTTTGTGTGTTTGCTTAGGATTCACATTATGGATTTGGTATACCACAATATCAAAGTCATAAACTCAAACAGGAGTTAGACTATGTTTACAGGAATAACATCATTTCTGCATACATTGGAATAACACAAGCAAACTAACAAATAATAAACATAAAGGGACACATTGTTTCTATGCAACCACCTCACTGCCTATCACAGAAGAAGACCATTAAAAGAAGGAGAAATTTTAGTATTTAGTAACAATAAATATTGAAATTCTTTTCAAACTCTAAGAACAAACACATCTCTCAGTTTTAATTCACCATTGCTTCTCATTCCACTCAGTCTAATTTATATCAATGAAAAAAATTAAGATTTACTAATCTCTTTTCACCTCAACTGGAATGTACAGACAGATTTTAGAGGGTCAAGCAAGTATACAATGCATTTCTTTTTTCACCTACTCAGAAGCCAGATACAACTAATTCTACAATAAATAAAATCGTTCGTATATCTGTAAAAGAAGAATTAGATCCAAGAGAAAGGGTTACAAGGTAGACATAGACAAAGGATGGAACAGGAATTGGAAGCAGACAGAGGAGTAGGAAAACTAGAAGGCATAAATTTGTCAAAGAAAACAAAACAAATAGCGGACAAGATTTGATCTGATGGGAAAAACCTGAGAGAGTTTAAAACAGGAATGTCATCTTATCTTAATAAACAAATTGCACAAAGCACAACTCAACAGGTGTAGAAAGAGAAAATCAAAAGGATGGGGGTCAAAAGAACAGCCCCAGCAAAGGCATCTAATCAGTTGAAAAAAAGCATGTAAATCTCATTAAGACCTCAAAAAAAATGGTGAAAAGAAGATCTTGCTAACCATGCCGTTATCCTCCAAGAGTAACAGAAACATGAGAGAGAGAAGGAGAGAGAGACCAAATCATTGATGGACTATCACGAGAACAAGCAAAACCGAAAATGGTACAGTTTCAGCTAACAACATGACCCATTAAAATTTCTCAGTACCCATTATTCATCAACTTAAGCATTGATCTTATCACACTGTTAAATTTTCCTTGTCATAAAGGGTCCTTCGTCATCATTCATACAAGAAAAAAAAAAAGAAAAAGCAATGATTTTTCCCAATTACAATTACACAATTGCAAAGATGATTAACAAAAGATATCCACCTTTTTCCTGTGATCTTGCTGCATTTTCTGCTGACACCCACAAATTATCCAAAATCTACCTATGGGGTGAAGATCAAACACAAACTGAACAAACCCCAGGCTTCAAAATCAAAATTTTCCCACAAAAAAGACAACTTTAACATTAACTTAGCCACATTTGCCCCCCTACCCCTGCTCATTATCACAAACCCACAACAATCCCAGCTTATCCCCTTCCCCAAATTCTTCACCAAACATAGAATACAAATGAGATCCCACATGCACCTTCCCTTCCAATCCAAACAACAAAAGCACTGAACCACAGAAGCAGCCACCACCCACAATCATATAGTGACCCTGCTCCAACCCAGTAAGGAAAGCACCCTCATTTTCACAACCCCACCAAAGATCCAAGCTCAGAAAAAAACACCCTTTAGCTAACTTCAACAGAAAACCACGAGAGGCCCACGATTTGTTGCAGCTCTAAAAAGCCAACCACATCAAAAGTAGAAGAGATGGAGTGCGTGGAGTGCACAAGATCTGAGTACACCGACAATGGAGGGAAGAAAGAGAGAGAGAGAGAGAGAGAGAGAGAGATACGTGAGAAATTATGAGAGCTTTGAGGCTTAAATCTAGTTGTTGGTTGCTTAGTGTACCTTATCCGTAAAGTATACGAATACGGATATGGTATTTTTATACGAAATTGGCGTATATGTTATTCTGGGAAAGGAAGGAGGGTATTTTTGTAAATACAAAACTGTCACAAGACAGATTCTCTCCCTTTTCTAGAATTACCTGTCCCCTCTGTGACTTACAGGTGTCATATTGGACAGGTTTTTAGAGAACACGTGGCAAGTTCGTATTGGTTTTGAGGTGGTAGTTGGAGGGCCCACGTGGCAGTGCCACAATATTGGAGTAATTGTTTTAGTGTAAAGCTATCATCATCTTATTATTTGATTTGTCTGTATATAATGTATTAGGATTAGGATGCCACTAGACTTTGCAATTGCATTATGTCCTCCATAAATGTGAAACTTTTCAAGTAGGTCTATTTGATTTATTTTAAAGAGTTATAATGAAATTAAAGTGTTATTTAATGATTTGTAATATTAGGAAAGAATAAAAAAATTGATATGATAAAGTTTATGTAAATGTTATTATTATTCAGCTAAAAAGAAGTAGTGGTAATTGTTATATTATATTGTGCATAAAAGGGTTCAGATCATCTTTCATTCATTTTCATTATATGATATCACTTATATGGTTGTGGCTTGAGTGCCTAGCTTTTGAGTCATTTTTAAGGCCTTATTAATCCAATTTCGTATTTTATGTAACAATGTAGCAGAAACTTGTGTGCTTTTGCTTGTTCGTGAATATAAGGCCGCTTAAAAACTTTAAAGGGAGAAAAGGACAGCAAACTTTAAAGAAAAATAAAGAAAGAATAGTACTCATTATAAATCAATTGTTTTTAAGTAGAGGATTACAAGTCACCAGACACATTTTGAAAGGTTTAAACGAATAAAAGAGTTCATGCAGACAATTTTTTGGCCGGGTCCGTATTTTGTCTTTTAGATATATAACTTCACTTTAATAAGACTAATGCTCTTACACATGAATGAACTAATGTACTTTTACACATGTTGAAGCTTGGTATCTTAATCGAGGGATAATAAGCAAATCTTGATATAGCAACCCATAAAGAATGCATGGGTGTGAAAAGAAACAGCACTCTCCCATATCATGTAAAGTATGTGTATAATCTGATAGAATTTATATATTCAATAATTTATATTGGATCATCTGAAGAGTGGACGCATATAAATTTAAGCAAATATAAATTTTTATTTTTTATATTAATTTCACATCAGTTTTAAGTTGTATATTATTCTTGTAATGTCTCTTATAATTTTTAAATTTGATTGTATCTTTTAGTGCATGTCTTATGTAACTCTTTAGTTAAAATAATTAGACTCTTCCGGACCAAGTCGAGATTGCCTCCTCCTTGGACATATCCCAACACTTAACATGGATAAGGACAAAGCTATTTTCAGTAGTGTTTTTCTGTGTCCACATTGTTTCAAACGTGGTTTTTGGATAAACGAAACACACATAGTCAATTCAAGCAACCATGCAACCCCTGTAATCAAAGCCACAGACTCGGGGCTACAATGACACGTTGATGCGCGCCAACCTACATAACCCTAAGGTGAGATACCAACTCAACCAAAGTCCTTTTATCTCGGCTACTTAATGGGTCCATCGCATTTAATGCGTCTCTTATCACTAGACTGAGATGGTAGGCTTGACTACTGTCACACAAACAATCGAATTAGGTGGCTATTACATTAATGATTACTAAATATTATGACCTGATGTGACGGGTGTAATCATCCATTGTCACACAGTTTGCACTCCTCGTTAGCTAGAGTAACCAGGACATCTATAAATATCCCTTATAGAGAGAAATCACGTGACCCATCTATGACTGCATATACTCTCTGCCTAAAGCTCATGTTGACTTGAGCGCATGAGTGTTTCTTGCCCACTCCATCACGTCATGATGCACCTAAGATGGTTCAGGATGAAGGATCAAGATCATAAACCATTTTAAATATCATATTGGGAATTAACATATAGACATAAACATAAAATAGGGTAAAATATGTTTTTCAATCCCCATAGTTTTGGTCAATTTTGGTTTTCAATTCATCCTGATTTTTAAAACCATTGTTTCATATCTTCATACTTTTAAAAGACCTTAATCGTAGTCTCTAACATTAATTAGCTAGCTTTGTTAAATTGCTGATCTATTTAATAAATTTCCATATTTCTTTTTAGTGTTGAGTCTCATTTAATTAATATGAATGCTGAGTTCATTTATTAAACAATTAAATTCAATAACAACTTAACAAAATTAAATAGCGTTAGAGACTATGATTAATGTATTTTAAAAGTATTAGAATATAAAATAAATATTTAAAAATTTTAGAACAAAAATTAAAATTAACCAAAAATACAGTAAAAAAATATTATTACCCAAATAAATAAAAAGTTGTTTAACTAGCAAGTAACCGTTTGGAAGCACCTGGGTTCCTGGCTGAAATCGGGTAAGCCAATGGCAGAGTGGAAAAAGCGTGAACTATAGTATCAAAATTTTTGGGTATCTTCAATCTAAGTTTTAAAACATTATAAGTACAACTCCCCAAGAGATATGTTAAGGAGCTTGAATCTTGCATCTAAAATTAAAAATATTACTAAGTTCAACCAAATAACAAAATATTTCCCAAGCGATTTGTTAAGTAGCTTTGTTATATTACCTAAAATAGGTCGAGTGGAGCAAGACATGATCTCATATCTGACAGGTCGCAGTTTTGAACCCTTAGTTGTTGTACCATTCGGGTGAGGTAAAATGTAAGTATCTTTGTAAATGCTAAAAGAGCTTGGAGGCTTTCTCTACCTTGGACTCGGGCACCATCCACTTACCCTAAATTTTCTGTACCAAAAAATTCTTTATTCTCTCTTTCAAAGTGAATGCAAAGTCAAATCCTAATGAAATATCTATTTATTATATTATAATATATAATTATAATGTCCCATTTTCACTTAACTATATATATATTAATTAATTTCTTAAAAAAACCACTTATCAATGAATGATATATTTCTTTTAAGAACTATTACTCATTTTTAATTTCCTATTAAACACGCTTTTAGGAAGGGGTGTGAAGTCTTAACTATATATGATTAAGTCTCAAACAGAATTGTCCCTAATAACATATTAGATACACATGATTAACAAAAGACTTAAATATGTTTTTGGTCCCTCTAAATACACGCGTTTTCATTTTCGTCCCCCTAAATTTTTTTTTGCCTTTTAGTCCCCCTAAAATTTTTTCTTTTCAAAATAGTCTTCGTTATTAACGCCACATCAGCACTCTGTTAACTATTCTCAGGGTCAGCCCAAGGATAAGGCTGCTCAAGCTCTCTGCTTTAGGCCCCCAATTGTTAATAACATCCTTTATACAAAAAATAAAAAATATTATTATAATTAGGCCTAATTCATTGGTTTATAATTGATTTTCCTCCTCAATAGTTGTGAATTTTAACTTTTAAAACCTCTTTCTTTCACTTCATGTATTTAAAAATGTCCCAAAATAAAAGTTTGCTTAAGGCCTCAGTACATATTAGGCTATATTGGGTCGGCCCCGACTATTCTAACGGCGAGGACTATTTTAAAAAGAAAAAATTTTAGGGGGACTAAAATGCAAAAAAAAAAAAATAGGGGACGAAAATAAAAACACGTGTATTTTAAAGGGACCAAAAACATATTTAATCCTTAACCAAAAAATAAGTTTCATTTTAATCGATTAATATATGTGATAGTCAATAAAGGAATGTTATTTTCAACCAATCAGATATGAATAATAATCCTAGACCGCTCAATAATTACTGTTGATTATGTAAAGATAACCTATAACTATTTATATAATAGTCACTACGTGACTAACTGACTATTAGTCTATTACTGATCAATTATATATATATATATATATATATATGAGTGGTAAACAAGGGTAATTTTATTATTAGATAAAATTAAATTATCCTTTTCTCCAATTAAAACTAATTAATCCTTTTAATGATTTTGACTTTTCCTAACCTATAATTTATTAATGTCATTTTAATGATGGTTCACAATAATACACCAATATATAATAAATTCAAGTCTTAGTTATGTTTAATTAACCTCGATCGCTATGTACTTTTCTTGTCACAAAGAGTGACATCTCATATTGTGATTTGGTTCTAAAAGGCCATATTCAATTCATTAAAAAAATCTTCTCATATCAAAATCAATATTAATTTTCATATTTTTTATTTTACTTAAGTTTCTTTAATCACACTTAAATTTCTTTAATCAATATTAAATATAATGAGATATTTACAAATTTTTTGTATTTTTCTAAATTAAAATTTTAAATATCTATTTATATTTTAATTTTTTTCATTATTATTATAATTTTATATTTATCAAATTAACTTTTATATTTTTTAATTAAATTTTTTAATATTACACAAAGGCAATCATGTAATACATATATTTGCTAATTTTAATTTCTTGAAAATTAAATCTCTATATGTATTACTTTTTTTTAATATTGTACGGGGCTAAAAGCCAAAAAAGAAACTAGCCACAAACAAGCCAGGGAAAAACTACACCTTGACAAGCCTCCCTAACCCTTTGTTTAGTATCTATTGAACAGGGGAGAAATGGGGTTAGTGGGATGAAATAGGGGTGAAATGGGAAGGGTAGTGTGTTTGGTGAGGTAGGGAAATAGTGGAGAATTATCAAAATGTTGTGGACCCCATTGAGTTAGAATTTCTCGGCTAAATTGGTGAGAAAAGGGGAGAAATCCCTTCTCACTTCTTACCCAACCACCGACACCTTTGTTAAACTCTATTTCTCTTATATTTCTCCTATCAAACCAAACAACCCACTTTCACATTTCTCTTCTATTTCTCACTTATTACACTCCCACCAAATAACCTTAAAATCATCTCTATCTCTCCTCCATTTCTCTATTTTCCACTTCTCTCCTACCTATTTCTCTTCTCTATATTTCCCTACTATACTCCCACCAAACAAAGGCTTAACAACCAAGGAAGAAGGGGGAAAACTGAAAACATGTAAACCTAAGGCAAACATTATGCCCCAAATTTGTTATATGTTCTACACAACTATTTGCTTCTTTATAAATAAATCATGTTGAATGTATTACTCCTTTCATTTCATATTTTTTTTATTGTTTAATATTTTGCATATGTATAAAAAAATCTTTAATTAATATATTTTTAAGTATATTTATATTAAAATGTCCTATTTATTTTATTTATTTTATTTATTTGTAATTAATTGAATTAGTTATTATTAAATAAGAATATAATTTTAAAAAATATTAAATGAGCCTTAAGTTTCTAAAATAAAAGTTTTAAAATATAAATAAAAATTAAAATAATAAAATATGGAATGGGGCGTTGAGGTATTATTTGTTTATGATCTGTTTAATTCTTTTGCATCAGCATACTACTCGATTCGAAAGTGAATGTACGTGGCCTTAAATTTCAACGAGGACTTATAGTCACATTATTTTAATTTTTAATTAATTAAGATCATCAACGACGAAAGATAAGGGAGAAATAAGATGGAGATAGAAATGATTTATAGGTTATTTAATGTGAGAGAAATACATAAAAAAAATATAAGAGAAATATGAAATTGAATTATTTGATTTGATTGAAAAGATGAGAGAGAATAATGGTATTTTTTATTAATTTTGTGAATGACATAATTAAGATAATAATAGTCAAAATTAATAAGTTTATGCGCCTTAATGCAAGCTCTTCTCTCTTTCCAACTATTTTTATTCTAAATTTGTGAAGAAAATCTCTTGGGTTTAATTGTAATTAATTTTTTTAAAAAAAAATGCTATCAAACGGTATGGGAGGGTGACAAAAGAGAAGGGTTTCTTTTGGACAATTGAGCTTAAGATTTAGCTCGAGGGAGGGGTGCTTAACAATTCTCGAATCAATGACCACAACTCACAAGAAAATCAAGTTTGATTTTTCCATGACTCATATTTCTAGTTTATCAGAGAGAGTTTTTAAGCTTAACATGATCCCAATATCATATGTTAGTAAAAATATTGACTATGTTGTTTATGTTACTATTGCTTCCATTTCCAGTTACCTAAAGAGGAGAACGGAGACAAGAACCCTAATCGCAGTTTGCTTCTTCACCAGAAGACAAAGATCGCTCACTCGCTCGGCCTGTCGATACAGATCTACACTGTACACTCACAATGGTAGAAATTGACAACAGACGTCCTCATTGGCCATCCATAAGCTTCACCAGTCGTCGTGTTATGCCCTGGCCACCGCCGTAACGGGTGAGCGACGCCTCAAGCTCCCTGCTTCGTGTCGTCGTAGTGGTGAGCTCTGGATGGAGGTCATTCAAACTCAGCGTAGTAATCGCTACTCTGGTGATTCAATCTCAAGCGCGGAAAGAGCTCACGTGTCTTCTCATTTCTTTGCTATTTCTCATCACAACAACAAAGAAATAAGAATGTGTGGGACCCACTACCTTTTTTGTTTCTTAGGTGTTTCTTTGGTGCACCAAACAGATGAGCAACAAAACTTCTAGGTTATTTCTTATTTGTCACAACTATTTCTCCAGCACTTTTGCTTGACCAAACAAAGGCTAAGGGATTCGATCCTTACCAGTTAAACCAAACTCATTCACTTTTTCCAGTTTTAAGACTAGCTTTATTTGGTAACAAAATATATGCATGGCCTAATTTGGGTATTTATTTATTCTTTAGAGGTTTGTTTAGATTTTTTAATTCAGAGAAATGTCATATGTACTATATAATAGCATATACAACAAAGAGAGATAAAAGAGAGAGAAACATAAGATGTGATGAATGATGTAATGGAGAAAGATAAAGATAAAAATATATTGTATGATGAATTGTATAAATTTGTTGTATGAATAATTTATATCTCTTAAACTTATACTTTGGTGACGGTTTAATTTATCACTTCATCTTATCATATCATGCTCACTAGTAGGCATAACAATGGGGTGGTTCGACCGGGGACATGTTTTGCTCTCCTTTTCTATGTCCCTGAAGAAGTCAGAGAGAGTTCAAGGACAAGTTTAAGGGGAGCATATATGAAATTATAAAGAGTAAACTAGTATATCGGTCTTTGACTTTTAGAGCATCATGCACTTTAGTACCTAACTTTTAACAAGCCTCCTTTAAGTCTCTGACGTTACTTTCCATCCAACACTTTAATCTAAGTCCTAACTTCTGTTAAGTTAGTGTTGATGTGTCACTTTAACGTGACAATAGGCTACCTAGTAGGACAAAAAGCGACGTCATTTTCCTAATTTTTTTAAGAGTGAGACACCTATCCCTAACGGTCACTTAAAAATAACGTTGGAGAACATGAATGAAGAACAGGGAAAAGGAAAAAGAAGAAGTGAATGTTAGGGCTAGATGTCTCACACTTAAAAAATAGGGAAAACGACGTCATTTTTTCCTAAAGTGTTGCATGTCTCACACTTCAAATTAACACCAATTTAACAGAAGTTATAACTTTGAACTAACATGTTGGATGGAAAGTAACATCAAGGGCTAAACGGAGGTTTGTTAAAAGTTAGGGACTAAAGTGTATAGTGCCCTAAAAGTCAGGGACCAATTTGCTCATCAAAGTTTGGGTGAGATAGGTTGGTATCCCTATATGGGAGTTCAGATTGCTCACTAGTTAAAAATAAATAATATTAATTATGGGAGGATGAGTTAGAAACTAATAATTAGGATAGAAATATTATTTTTCCATCTTACCATTCTCTGTTACAAACTTATATTTATACTCTCTCTTCCTCCTTTTTATCTTTATCCCCTTGATCTGCCTCCATGGTGACGTTCACCATTGACACCTTCCACCACCACCATATTTAAAGCAAATATATACTTTATCCTTGTCATTGCTAGTCGCCACCCTCTCCCATAGCCACCATTAATCACCCTCTAGACCATATTTCTCTTGTAAAGTTGAATCATATTTTCCCTCTTATTAAAGACTTGTTTGTCTTGACTTTTAAAAAAGTGATTTCAAATTTATGTTAATAAACAATTTATTCTTTAGAGGTTTTTAATAAAGTACAAGTTATTTTTTATTTGGTTATATTTAAGGGAAGCACTCTTTATTTTAAAAGTAGTTATCATTTATATATTTAAAAAAAAACTACTCAAGTCAAAGTAACTTCTTTAATCAATTCTTTCATTTTTTATTAATTAAATCGTTTTTTGAATTTTTTTAAAATTTAAAATTTAAAAAAAGTATTTTAATCTAGTTTTTATTATCACTAAATTTATTTTTATCAATTAAGCCAATTATTTTTTTAATTAAATTTTTTTATATTTTATAAAAAATATAAAATATACAGAAAATATATTTACTTTTTTTTTTAAAAAAAGTTCAAATCACCATGCCAAATTATAGGCGAAACTTAGCAATGATACCAACCGAACTCCTCGACTTTTTTTTCCTTGTGTATATATATTAAAGAGTGATGTGATGGAGAGAAATAAAAAAAATATAAATAATGTATAAATTTATTGTAGGAATATTATAACTTATTTCTAAATGGTGGTTATATATATGTATGTCGCGAAAGTTTGTGGTTACAAGTATAACAAGAGGTTCAATGAATTAATAAATAAAGCACATTAAAGTGAATGGTCCATTCTATCGGCAAAATGAATGGGTGAAGTAGATATGGGTAGCACACCGTATTAGTATCATCCACAGAATATTGCTTTTATTTATGTTGCCTTGTTAAACCTAACCTGCACCACAAATCCACATTTGCCATGATAATACACATCTACCTGCAATGTAGTGACTCTGCTTGCCCAAGAATAACCAGACATTCTAACCCAGGCATTATACCAATATAAGAAAATTAATAAAAGAAAACATTTCGAAAAATAAAATAACACATCATTTTAGAATTAATTGATGGTGTTCAACTGATCAAATAATTAACGTTGCGATAATGTTTAAGAATTTATGAACAATATATATACATTATAATTTTTTTTTTTGGCAAGATCATGTATATCCTCCCGAAAGACAATAAACTTGAATTGAATGTGATTATTATGGGCGTTAAAGCATTCCCTATACTCAGGGGTTGAATTGGTTAAGCGGAAATTAATGTATGTAATTTTGTGTGATTTGATCCACACACTCGGTGACAATATATTATCAATAATTAAGTAAAAGTAACAATAACTTTTTTTATCTATTTATTATTTGGTAGTAATTAAATTGAACGATATAAGTAATTTTAATGGAGAAATTTAAGGGGAAAAAAAGTTAAAGATAAAAGATGAGACTAAAGGACACATGAGAAGAGTTATTAAAAGAGTTTATATATTTTTATTTTGGGTTTTATGTAAATTAAATTATGAATAAATTTTAACACTTTATCATATGTTTTATCTTTTATTTTTTTTTTGTTATATTTTTTAAATAAGAAACATAAATAAATATTTTTATACTATACAATCCCCTGTTTTTTAACAAATGAAATAGACTCAGTGATTTGTTTGGTTGAAGTGATGAAATAGAAAATAGATAAATACAAAAAAGATAGAGAAGATTTATAGATTATTTGGTGTGAGAGAAATAATGAAAAAATGAAAGAAAAATAAAAATTTAATTTTTTGGTTTGATATAAACTGATTGAGAGAAATAATATTTATTTATAAATTTGAGAATTACTTTCGTCAAGAAATTTCATATAATTGATTACATTAGTTGAGATAATCGATTGTTTCGAATTCAGCTTTGTATATTTCAGATGTTGTAATTAAATTGATTTCATTGGCCATGAAAATCGATTTTGAGTGTGTTTGGTAAAGTCAATAAGCTAACTTCTAGCTTATTTGACTAACTTATAAGCTAGTTTGAACAACATAAAAATGTTTGATAAGACACAAGTCTCTAGCTTATTTTTCTTTCTTTCATTTTTATCCCTCATATTTTAATATACTTTTTAATTTGTCTTCTTTTTACATATTTTTATGTCATTTTACATTTACTACCTAGTTTATCAACTAGTTTTATTAAATACTTTTCCTTCAATAAGTTAACTTATAAACTCAGAGCTTATCAACTAGCAACTAGTTTATAAGCTAGAAACTAGCCTATCAGCTACCGGCCAGCTTATAAACTAATTTTACCAAACACACCCTTTATTTCATTCCAGAACGTGACCTTGCCATATAGGTGCAGTAAATCAATTTTAATTAGCCATGAATCGATTTATTTTGTAAAATTCTTTCCTTGTTTAACATACTATTATCAATTAAGGCACTCGGACGATTAGAAATTAGAATAAATTAAATGATCCTATCAACTGAAATGTCCAAGTGGTTAGGCAACACTCGCACACAATTGATAAGGAAAAGAAGCAGTCATGGAAAACTAAATACTACAAGGACCGTATTCGAACACAACAAACAGAGAAAGAGGGACAACAACCGGAATTGGTAAAAGCACACAGATCGACCCTCACAGTGGTAGACGATGACGAAAAGTGTAGATCGACCGATTCCTCGCCCTATCCAGTCAAATCTACCCTCACAGTAGTAGACGACAACGGAAAATTATGTCCTCCCTGGCCATGTGAGAGCTTCACCCACCATCAAGCTACATGTCATCCACCAACGTTCAACCGTAGCAGCGACAATGATTCCATGCTTCGTTTCATCCTACTTGCAACCTCTAGACAAAATCAGAGCTCCTTCTCGATGCAACGGAGCAAAATGGTGTATAGCGATATCTGGTGCGAGGAGAAACTGTCACAGCACAACATGTCTATTTCTCGTCAATTTTACAAAGAAATGGGTTTGGTGTGGGGCCCATAACTTTATTTCATTTCTCTTCTAGTTCTTAAATACATGTGTACCAAACAACATAGCATAAGTAATTCTCTAGTCTTCTCGGTTGTATCCCTATTTACTTCTCTTTGACAAAACAGGGGCTAAGTCTCTAATGAGATCAAAACATGCCTAATAATAAAGTTTTTTTTTAAATATGTTTTTTGTCTCTATAAATATATTAGTTATTAAATTTGGTTCTTAACATATATATACATTTATTTTTTTATATATCAAATGGTTTCCATTAACTTACATTTATTTGTTGAGATTGATCTGACCAATGTCATGCATATCCGTATGTTAACTAACATAATCATTATATAGAATTATCACATGATTAGTGCGATATCATATATATCATTAATAAATTAAAGATGTCATTTTAGCGTTGAAAGTCAATCTCTTGATTTGTGGCGTTTGCAGGTTCATGATTTTTAGGTTAAGTCTAGTATCATTTTTGACAGGCCATATGACCTCAGATTGGGGAAGAGAAAGAAGAAGACGGTCAAGGTGCGAGAGAGTACAAAAGGAAGAATAGGTGAGGTGGTCGGATATTTAAAATACTTTTTAAAAATAGGAATCAAATAGGGCCTAAGACTACACAATTTTATTTTAAGATGTTTAAATTAATAGACTGTGCACATTAGTCTATTATGTCTACACATTTATAAGTTTTGTAAATTAGTTTGGTAGTACAACTAAAACATACATAAATTGTTTAAAGTTAAGTTTTGTGATGAAAAACCAGGGTCTCTTAAATTTTAATTTATCTATCAACAATGCTATTTGTGCTGCTTACACATTCCTTCTGGTGAGTGGTGTATTAATGATGTATATTATAGAAGAAGCGGTTGAGTGAATTAAAAATTTGTTTAGGGTTAAGGGAGCTTTGAAACACTCGTATCCTACTCAGTGCCTAAATTAAGCGAGGATTATATAAATCATATTTGAAACTAGTTTACAAGGAATGAGTTTACAATGATTTTAAAAAGCATGAAATCCTATAAAACCACCGAGGCCGGATGGGTTTCAACCCATCTATTTCAAGCTCTGTTTGGAACATTGTTGAGGGTGGTGTTGGAGATTGGTGAATGATGCTTTTCAGACAGGGCTTATTGAAACCATTGTGGGGAGAAAATTTTCTTATTTTTAATCCCAAAGGATGACCAACTCGTGTCCTTTAAAGATTTTAGATCATTTAGCATGTGAAAAGTGGTTTATAAAAGTGTTAGTCAATAGATCGAGACCTTTTCTAATGACCTCATTAACCCCCTCCAAAGTAGTTACATTTCGGGTTGAGGAACAATTGTAGGAACAAACATGGAAAACACTAAAAATGGGTTGAATAATGTTTCTATAAACTTGAACGTTTTTTGAAACATTTTCTCAACAAAGTATTTTTTATAAAAGCTTTCAGATAACTTACTATTTATGAAGTTTAATATACTGTCTAAAGAATCGTTCAGACAGATAAAAAGAGTTCTCAGAAAGACTTGTTTTTACGTTTAAACTTTATGTAAACCAATTCAATTCCCTTCTTGTTAGCTTAAAATGGAATTTAAAGAGTTGAGGATGAGAAAACTTAACCAAGGTATTTATCGTGGTTCACTCACCACCACTGTGAGCTACGTCCAGTCCCAGAGCCAAACACAACACCTGGATTTTCACTAATCTCAAAAGATTACAAGTATTCTTTTCTTTCAAGTCTCTTCAGGCTTAACAACAACAAATATTCTTTCCTTACAAGCCTCTTCAGGCTCTACCCAAGTATTGTTTAACAAACAAGCCTCTCCAAGCTCAACACCCAAGTGTTTAAGGTAAAAGAAAGTTTAAGCTAAAGAACTACACAAGTTCAAAGCTCAAACAAGGTAATGTACAAGATAACTGAGTTATACTCAGGATAAGAAAATTTTGTACAGAGAAAATTATCAGAGTGTTTTTATGATGAAAACTTGCAGCGTATGGGGCACTTTCTTTCTTGATTTGTTCTCTATCATGCATGGGTTCTGCATGAAGCTACTTATAGACGATGAAATGAAGTCCGTTGAAATAACCGTTGAGAGATAGCATTAAATGCTACTAATCCCCTTGTGATACAACTTCTGATAGCTTCTGAACAGTATCAAGGTAGATGTGCAGTTCCGTCTCTGTTCTGAGCACTGCAAAAACTGCAATAGCAAGATTTTCCTTTCTGGTGCATGTATTTCAGACATGCTGAAAAGTCTCTATTCTCTGCATGCCTTAAAAAGGATAAGCCAAATGTGATACCCTTCTACTCCAAATACTAATACAATCATCGAATTGAAATATAAGAAATGTTTATAGTCATCATCGAGGTAAAAAGGTTCACAGTCCTTATTTAAACAATTACTTAATCCAAATCAAACTAAAATTCTATATAGTCTATGATAGCGTGTCTCTGGCCAGTGTTATTAAACGAGCTTACAATTTAAGTCCTATTATTGAGCATCCGAATACTCGCATAGTGTGTTGGATGCTCCCTTGGAGCACCAAATTGTTGTAAACACTTATATATGGCAATGTCATGGAAGGTAAAGCTGGTTATGGGGAACTTCTCATCAAATGGTGACTGGATTCAGGGGTTCTATGGGATTTTGGGACAAAATGACATGTTGTATGCAGAGCTCGTAGCTATCTTGAATGGTCTACGCATGTGTTGGTATCTCAATTTTATGTGTGTGAAATCCATGAGTGATTCACTCCTAACCAAATCATAGTTCTAAAACTCCTAATAACCAATCATAGTTCAAAAGAAAAATAATATAGTTGGAAAGTAAAACTATAACAAAAATACAACTTAGTTACCATCTTTCTAGAATTATTGAAACGTTTTTAATACAATCTTAAAAAATGTGGTTTGGACACTATCAAGATTAATTATTTAAAATATATTTGATGATAAATTTTAAAATATTTAACTGTGATATATATTCTTGTTTTATGGTACTATATGTTGAGTAAACACTACAAGAAAATCGATTTTTAGTTACGGCCCACCAGTCGGTAGCGACGACGTTTTACGACCACGCTATATAGTTTTAGTCTGGCCGTCACAAATACCCGACGCTAGTTCCATGGCCGTCACAACATAGCATCGGCCTTTAGCGTCGACCTAACCGACGCTAATAATTTTTTTAAAAAAATCCTTTCTTTCCAAACTTATCAATTGTGATAATCGAACCAACAACCTGCACGATACCAAAGAAGGAACATTACATCATGCTAAGTTTGTTTCTTGTAATATAGTGCAAAATATTATATACATAGTGAAAAATAACAAGAAATTAGCGTCGGTCAGGTCGACACTAACTTTACGAAGGTCTTAGCGTGCTAAACAAAAACAATTAATTTTTTTACCATTAGTGTCGGCCAGGCGCAGCTGACGCTAGCCAACCCTACATTAAAAATCTAAAAAAAAAAAATCAATAGTCAAGCCGATGCTACTAGTGACGGTGTCGTGGCCGACACTACTCGTTCGCATCTAAATCGCTAATTTGTTGTAGTGAAAAGGATTTCCACACACAAATTGAGCAAATAATAAATTCATTAAAGCAAAATTTAATATTGTCCATTTTTAGAAGAAAGCAAGAAAAGGTAGTTTTTATCAATTATTCTTCACAGGATTATGAGAAATCGGATTTGATTTGGGTCTTATGAAAGTTAGGTTGGAGCTTGGATGTTAGACTAGTACTCGAGTGGACTAGTTACTTGTTCTTATTATACATACTCTGACGTTTATTAAGAAGAATCATAGCAAAGTAACAATAATATATGGGCAATGTGTACCTAACATATGATATTATGGAGTGTTTATAAGGTTTATATGCAGGTTACTCTCGGGTAGGTGTGACCAAGAAAACCTTGAATATAGATCCGGTGTGGAATGGATACAACCATAAATTCCGTGAGCTTGGTTATACTTTGCAAGTCGAGTTCGACGTATGCATTCAGATATAAATGCTAGTTGGATTCGCAAAACGAGATTGATATTTGGGTCCATGCCATTTGTATTATGTTGAGAACATCATTTTACTCTACTAACTAACAGAGATAACATCACTCTTATTAGGTGAATTGAATTCAACTTTGAGTATTTGACCAAATAAAACCTATACTAGACATATTGTGTATTTAAATATGAGTAGAAAATCTATTATTCAGAAAATATGTATTTGCATTTAGAGTATTTCCAATTGAGAAACTCTTGCAAAATACTTATAGTTCATTTTAATAATTTTTTATGTGGGTTATATATATATATATACAATTTTTTTTTACTTTTTAAGCAATACTATAATTTAAAGGATCCCACAATATATCCCACCTTTATTATTTTTAATATTATTTCATATTAAAATATTATTTTATCTTTATTTAATTTCAATTTGGCCCCACTTCTTTTATAAAAACTAGTCTGGTGTCCGTGCGATGCACGGAGGCACTTGTAATGGAAATGTTAGACGAATAAGTTTTAAAGTTAAATGTTTTTATTAATTTAAAATATAATTTAGTTTGAATGTGTATATAATTTGTAATAAATATGTGTATGAGAAGAAATTTTACATGATAAAAGAGTTAATTTGAAAAGGGATTAAAAAAACATATATTGGATGAAGTATCTTACTTATGAAGATAAACTCTATTAATTGAATATATAAAGGTGAATGTAATCCATATAAAGAGAAGTTGAAGTTAAAATATGGTAGAAGTTAATATAAAGTATATGAATGTGAAAAAAGAAAAGAGAAAGTTGCTTACCTAAATTAAATTTTTGAAGACTTTTTTGAAAACCACACATTTAATGTAGTGTTAGTTGGATTTCCCTCTTCATCACAAATAAGAATTTTAAGTCCTTATAAGAATTTTAAGTCTATTACGTGATGTTACTATTGAGAGTACAATACACAATTGGTCGTGAGGAAAAATTGGTGTTAAAATAGGTTGATCTTGAAAGAAACTTGGTTATTTCATGTTTTCCAATAACATAGGATCACTGAATCATTTAGCAAAAAATCTTCTGGAATTTCAATATGAATCTCATCATTAACTTCTTGCCCGTTCCTTCAATCACCAATGCTCAACACCAATCAGAAAATGTTTTCAATTCTTTTGCATGGAAATTTGAACCGACCGTTGTAATCTCATGTTTTTTTCAATGTTCACACGTTGCAATAATTTCAAAGATGTGGAGAGTTTATGGTAGCACAAACTATATCCTGTATTGTCCCTTTATGATATGTTTGTGAGTTGTTTGGAAGGAAATGAGAGATGAGAAGAGAGTCCTTCCTCCCTTTATGATAGTAAATTTGAGTATTTTACAAAGTTTTCCCCTCCCTTCCCCCTCTAACTCTTTCATTTCCCTCATTTCTAAACTCACAAACAGACCCCTAGGGATCTATGCCTAATATCACCATAAAAAATAATAGCTTTTTCTCCAAAATGAAGGTTGACACTATTTGTGGAAGTGAATCGAAGTATGTCTCTGAAAGTTCAATCAACAACACCCCCAAGGGGTTGGTCGAGTGGAGCAAGAAAGGGTCTCGTATCTGACAGGTCGTAGGTTCGAACCTCCACTTGTCCCATTGGGATGAGGTAAAATGTAAGTATCTCTGTAAGTGCTTTTGAGCCCGGAGGCATTCCCTGCCTTAGACTGGGGCACCATCCCCTCACCCTAAATTTTGTTAACAAAAAAAAGTCCAATCAACAGCTTAAAAATAATATTGCTTATAACGTCATCACATATAATAAGTTTGGTTTTTACTATTAGTTTAGCCAAAGGAGTTTCTTGTTTTATATTGTTGGAGTTCTCTTCAACATTTATAGGAATAACAAATTTGAAATGTATCATCATTCCCTTAGGAATTAATAAAGTTTTTATTCCACTTGATGCAACAATTAGCACAATTTACATTTTTAGTCTTAAGCCTGCTGAAATTTAAAAATATCGTTAAGAATTGTTGAAATTATCTTTTTGAGAACAATAATACTGCTTTGTAGATCTTTTATGAAAGTGATTTTTTTCTCCCGTCCTTGTATATAGCTTAATAAGAAGATCATAAAAAGAAGAAAAATAAAAACTAAAGATTTGTATCTATATATGAAAAGTAAATATACTTCCAGAAGACAAAAAGTAAACCTAAAAAGAATACAGATTGAAGACCAAGTATTAAATAGTTTTTTTTTCAAGTTTTGGAAATAATTATTTTAATACAATAACCATTAGAATTATTAAAAATATGGATTTGTAATTGTCTATAAGAATTATTAAATAGTAATTTTTCTATAAGACTTTATAGCTTCTAGAATTTAATTACTATAACATGTTATAAACTTTTTTTAATATTGAGATTGTTAAAATGAACTTTAATATTGAAATTTGATATTTTGATATAATAACATGTTTCCCGTATTTAATGCAATAATTGAAATTTTAAAAGAAATGGAGAATGTGTAACACATATATAAAAGGTGATATTTGACATCATTATTTAGTTTCGTAATTCCTAATATAACTTTGATTTTTTTTTTTGTGTACAATAACAATTATATTAATGTGTACGATAATAATAAATGGTAAATTTAATGATTATAAAAACATAATGTAAATAATATAATATGATTTTATTGATTGAGACATATAAGTTTAGTGTATCAAAGTTTGATAATTCAATATTTTTTACGGACAATACTCAATCAACATTTTTTACAAACATAATTACAAAATGAAATTTTTTAAAATTATTTAATAATGTATTAAATTTCATATTTTTTTTTCTTATAAACTTTTTTTAAAATATGTAAATTATTAAAATTGGATTTAATATTGATATTTGATATTTTGATCCAATAATTATAATTAAATAATTACTATAATTGTTATAATAAAAGTTGTACCTATTTTAAGATTAATTTATCATATTTTTATTTATGTTATAAAATTTTTTTATTTTCAAATTATTAAAATGGGCTTCAATATTGATATTTGATGCAATAAACATAACTATAATTAAATAATTAATATGAAATAGAATTATAAAATGATTTTATTTTATTTTATATTTCGTATTATATTTTTATTTATGTCGTAAATTTTTTTAATAATGAAATTGTTAAAATGAGCTTTATTATTTATAATTGATATGACAAAAATAACTATAGTTATAATTACTATTAATATAATTATAAAATAATTTTTTAAGTGTTTGAGCATGTTTTAAATTTCGTATTATATTTTATTTTTTAAAATGAGTTTTACCTTTTTTAAAATTAAGTTTATCTTTTTTAATTATTTTATTATGTTTTAAATTTTGTGTTATATTTTTTTATATTTTAATAAATTTTTACATATTTTCTAAATTATTATTATTATAGTGATATTTACTTTAATATAATGACTATAATTAATTGTGGTGATTAATAATATTCATAATTTATAATGTAAAAGACACTTTCTATTTTTAGAAGTTTTGTTTAGATGAATTTACTATTGTATCCCTACTTTAAATTTCATTGGCTACTTTCACTACCTTACTTTATATATATAAAGATCTATTACTTATGCAACTTAATTTTCTAAATTAAGCAGCCTTATGTGACATTACCCTTCTCCAATAGTTATCAATTTTTTTAAATGAGTTATTTATTTTAAGAACTCATATGCATTGAGTATTTCGATCCCATTGGAGATGGACTTAGGTATTACCACATCACTTAGATTTATTTGTATATTTTAAATTTAGCCTATGTGGCCGACAAGACAACTTTATAGTATTGATTTAATTTATACAAATTGGATCATTTATTTAAAGAGAAATCCCAACTGAATTAGAATAAAAAATTATTGATTGTTTTATTCAGGCGTTGATTAAGACAAGAGAAAAATTCATGTTCACAAATGTCAAAATAAAAATAAAATTGTGTCGGTGGTGTTTATAATTGCATTCACCTGGTGTGATTTTCATGTAAGGTCAGTCGATCGATGAGATCTACGGTCTACCATTGGACTCAAAATAAGATGATTAATAAAAAAAAACTTTCTAATAATTTTTTTAAAAGATATATTTAAAATATTCAGGACCATATATAGAATTATTTTAATTATTTAGAATAAGACATAATTTTTTTTAGTTTTGCTTTCTTTACGTTTAATAATTTTATTATCATTCATAATAGGGATGTTTTGGGGTCGGAAAAAAATATTAAAAATTATGATAAAAATACTAAATAATTTTAATTAAGAATAGTGAATTTTATTTAAATTAAAATCTTCGTTTCTTCATAGTACAAATTTTTTTTATTAATGTATATATACTGAACTTTTCAGCTATTTCTCTTGATATATATTTACCAATAAGTGGAATTGTCACTACTTTTCTACTTTCAACTAACCCTTGATAAAGCAAGATAAATTAGGGTCCTGTTTGGAAAAACAGTTTAATTAAGTGCTTATAACATAAACTCTTATTTTATAAGTACTTAATAAATAAGCTCTTAAGAAAGTGGATGAAAATTGAAGAGAGTACGTACTTAAATTCTCCATAAGCTATTCTCAGGAGCTTATTAAAATAAGTTGAAAACAACTTATGAGCATGCCATAAGTTCTTTTCATAAGCTTACCTAAACAGTTACATAAGTGTTTATGTCATAAGATAAAATCAAATAAGCTCTTCCAAACACCACCTAGACACTTTTTCCAAATTAAGATCCCGAGAAACATTATAATGATAGTGTCTTAGTTGAAATGATTAAGCTTCTCTTACTTTGAAAAGACATATGTATGGAATTTCTCAAATTGGAAAAATTTTTCAATATCAAATGATTTGAAAGAGTCTTTGGGATCTAAAGTTGAACCGAGTATAAAAAATTTTGTCTTTTCGTTAAATCTTCTATATATTTAATTCAGATAATTGCAAGTCAAATTTTTAGTTTTTCTTATCATATTATTCTAAAAAACAAATTCAAATCGAACAAAATCCATTTTAATGTTATATTATGTTACCTAACGATATTTTTTTCCATTCTTTCCTATTATTTGAAATGCTCATATGCTTCCCTTTTTTATCATTTTACTTTTTATAGACTAATATTACTAATCAAATAAGCAATATTTCTAATAAAATCTTATCTATAATTTTGAATATCATCTTATCATTTATAAATAAGAAAAAATAATTAATATAAAAAAGGAAATAATAAAAAGTTTAAACTTATTTTTTTTGAAAAAACAAAGATAAATAGCAAAAGAGTCATAAAGAATTACTTAATACTACACTATCTACAAAATTTTTAAGGGGCTCAAAGTAATAGTTCATAAAATATACTATACGAAATCTATATATAGTTAATAAAAAGTTTAAAAATTTTTGGGGGGTTGTGACCCTTGCCACGCCCTTAGCTACGTCCTTGATTCATAAACTAATATCCATCAATGGAATATCCTTGAAACGAAAGAGTTGTGTAATTTAATATGAAACAAAGTTGCATGAATATGCGAGAAAAGAAAAAAAATAGAAATTATAATAAAGGAGAAAAAATTCTTTTATAACTAAATATTTATAATAATGAATTAATTTTTGCATCAATTAATGTTATCCCAAACAAAAGGAGAGATATTAATGACAGAAAAAATAATTACAAGTGATCAGATCACTATAACAATTATAGGTATGTAATCTTAAAGATTAGTCGAGTGGAACAATACAAAATCTCTTATTTGACAGGTCATATATTTAAACTTTCACTCATCCTTTTGGGTGAGGTTTGTAAAAACTTACATATATGCTCTCATTTAATTTAACTAATAATTTAATGTTAACTACCGTAGTTTGAGAGTGGTTGGATTTATGGTGTAAATTAAAATTATATATAATTATACCACTTAATAATTAATTTTTTAAACTTAAATTTTATTCTCACAAATGATTATATACCACTAAAGCTTATAACAATATCCTCATTTTAAAATGAGATAACTTCTATGTCCCCAATAATTGTTTCCTCGATCACATGCATCATGATTAATTAGATTATTTATATAAAATAATACTTGACAATGAGTATGAGCTTTAGTTGAATACAAAATATATCATTGTTCATATGAAAAATGAATGTTTGGACTTCTCACCCTTATAATATAATTAAGATATATTTTTACAAAGTGTCAAATATTGTTTGACACAGTTGATTAATTAATATAATAATGCATAGAGAGTCCAAATGAGAACTTATTGGAGTTCATATATTTGATGAAAGAGAGAACTCAGTGTACTTATATTGTGTTTGGTTATGAAAAGTAGTCCATAACCTCCGAAATTGACGTTTTATCATTCTTGAAATGGATTGCTGGCGAATGAGAGCGATCCCTCTCTTTTTCAACGTTGGCTTTGTAAAGGTTAGAAAGAAAAGAAAATGAAGTAAAAACAACAACAAGCTTCAATTGTTGGAGGCTCACTGACGTAATTGACGAAATTTAATGTTTTTATTATATAATCCTAATCTTAAGGCGTGTGAAAAAAAATACAGAACACTTCCTGATATATACATGCTGCAACTTATTTGCAAAGGTCAATGGTGGCTTATATATAGTAGATTCATTAATTATTGAAGTATGCAAGATACGATTCATATATAAAGGGCTATATGGTTGTACAATATAATTCGATGTTTGTTACCCTTAATAATTTTGATATAACAATCGTGTACTTATTGTATATAAAGTGCCCTAATCATTTTATTTTTCTCAATCCTTTATCACTGTCGGCTTCTTCTTAATTTCTTCTATTTACAATCAAATTATAAGCAATATACGTCAAAGAGTAAATTTATATCACAAATCACCTTAAGTTATGAATTCATGCACTTTAACAAAAAATAATTAACTTTGATTGATAAGAAAAAGTCATTTTTAAAAAAATGGTTTTATTAAAATTTTAATTTTTATTGAACTTAATTAATAACATCAATAGATCCATTTAATCGAACTTATCCAACTATATAAGATTTTGTTATGGTTGTTGTATATATATTTATTAATTGGTTGAGTTTAATTAAGCCAACGAATGATCGAATTATTTGATTTAAAAGTAATTTATTGGGAAAAGAAAAGATGTAATTTGATGAGAAGTAAATTGTACCAGCCACACCTACCATGCTAGCTTATTCAGAGTGTTAGAATACTCTATTGTTTTCTTGGTCATCACTCAAAATGCAAGTCTCCAACGTCCAACCCCACTCCTCACAAATTAACTCAGCAAGTTAAACAAGATAAGGTCAATTAACTAAGCAATTAAATTTACACGTTCTGAAATTCTTATAATAGTTGATACATGTATCATATAATATATATATATATATGTGTGTGTGTGTATGTACATGCATGTACATGATGAACATAAAAATGTATAAGAAAGTGCAGATCGATCCAGTTTACTTTAACTTTTGGGTTATGAAAGACTAAATTAAAGTCCAATCCACAAAAGAAGGCTTTCAAATTTAATTTAGATATTCAACTCTCATGATAACATGATATACAACCTAGCACCATTTCAACAACAGTTAATGATACGAAAGATTTCATTTTAAGTAACTAATATATTTGGTTTAACATTAAAATGTGATAAATTTATATTTCCAAACTTAAATTTGGTCCGTTTTAATACCAAATCAAACACATTCGTGATCTTCTTGTAGCGTATGACGGAGGATGCACATATAATATTGAAAGTTGAAACACTCTGATACTCATGAGTTCTAACACCATTTCATTACCATAGAAACGATAGTAATGACACTCCTATATGAATCACCTAATTGCACATCATATATGGCAGGGTCGGCCCAATATCACCCAATATGTAGTGAGACCTCAAACAAACTTTTTATTTTGGGGCCTTTTTAAGTACATGAAGTGAAAGAAAGATGCTTTAAAAGTTAAAATTCATTTAACAAGGATTGAACCATCAACCATTGAGGAGGAAAATCAATTTATAAACCAATGAACTAGACATAATTATAATAATATTTTTTTATTTTTTGTATAAAGAATGTTACTAACAATTGGGGGCCTAAAGCAAGGGCTTGAGCAGCCTTATCCTTTGGCCGACTCTAATATATGGTCATTGCTTCTCTTTTGACAACTCCACACTTTTAGGGCATGAAAAATAGAAATGGTGCAAAGACTCCAAATTTTGAAAGAAAATCTCACAACATATATGAAGTCACTGCATAATCCAGTCAAATTAAACCTTTGTGAACAAATTTACAATAAATAGGCCACCTCTGCCCTATAACACGGGAAGTATATATATATGAGTCAGGATTCGTTCACACTAGATGTCAAATTTTAAAAGTTACACATCTTAATAACTTTTTGTGAAATGAGAATTTGACCAATCTAACCGTTGAATCATATTATATTATCTTTATGATCATGTATATCAAATATCTGATAATTTAGACATTCGTAGATATGTTATCTAATAGTGTACTTTTACTTATATTTTAAAAACATATTTATACGTTAAAATAAATTAGTTTGATGAAGTATCAATTAATTTTGGATTTTTATGAAATTTTATAAGTTTGATCTACTTTATAAGAACTTTCAATTTAATAATTGGATTGGTCAAATTCTCATTTTATAAAAAGTTATTAAAAAATATAACTCTTAACGGATCAAAAATTCGCACCGGTGCGGGAGAATTAATTAACGAAAGGCAAATCAATCTTCCTCTGATCCAACCCTATTATTTTTCAAAAGAATTTGATGTCATTTTAATTAACATTCTTCGATGTTTAAAAGAGTTACACTATATTTACAAATCATTTAAAAAAAATCTTTGATTGAATTTTATTCATACATTGTTAATTAATTTGTGAGATTTTAGATTTGAAGCTATAAATATTACTATTTTCCACACACATGCATGAAGAAAATAGATCAATAAAGGTCTTTATTAACTTACATATTTAATTATGAAAAAAAATCTTAACAACAAAATTATTAAAGTTTTCTTTTGTTGGATAATATC
Source organism: Sesbania bispinosa (assembly GCA_026901365.1). NCBI lineage: Eukaryota > Viridiplantae > Streptophyta > Magnoliopsida > Fabales > Fabaceae > Sesbania > Sesbania bispinosa. Next base: position 3,434,898 of record QLOH01000009.1, on the reverse strand, counting down.
GATTACTAAAATTAAATAACATCATAATGAATTTCCTATCTCAAAAGAATATCTAATAAAAAATATTTAAATTTAAATGAATAATTAGATAACCAAAATTGGGCCATCTTTCATAAAAAAAATAATTAATAACCTAAATTAATATTACAGGCCAAGTATTCAATCCTTACCGGATGAAGAACCGCGAGTTTGGTTAGTCATGGAAGGTCAAGGGATTGGTTAGTCACTTAGTCTCATATATAAGATAAACGTACCTTAATTTTGAACTCCATTCATTTTCTCAGAGTGAGACAAATATTTTATCAGTAAATGCTTTTTAAATCTGGAGGTTTTTCTACCTTGTATTGGGCCCTCACCCTAAAATTGATCATCACCGAAAACTAAGTTTAAGTGGGAGTTTTGTAATATTTGTACACACATGGATATTGGTTTATGCTAATTTTGGCCCACTCTAATCAAACCCCACAATTTGGACGTATAGACCATGACTTTTCTGTCCTTCTCTATTATATTTCCCTTCTTCTTCAGTAATTCCCTTCCCTCAACTGCCCAATCAAAACCTCACGTGGCAAATAAGAAGCCAACAAAATAGTAATATGTATTAGAATATTATTTATTTACTTAATTTACAAGATTTAATTGTAGGAGCCAAAATAGACCTCTCAAGTTTTATCATCAAGGGTGGAAGGTTGACACCCAAAAGGAAAGAAGGGTCCAAATTAAACTCACCACACATTATATAAGCTGCCAAAACCTAACACCTTTTTGTGGTGTTTGTGTGCCTATCTACCATTTCCTTATATGTTCAATTGTTCAGCTGCACGGATCCGTAAAACTCTTCACTCTCTTCGGGTCAATTCTGACACCTCCCTCTAATTACACTTCTACCCCTCTTCGTAGTGCATGTATTATCTATAGGTAGTCGTATAAATACAGTTACATGTACGTAGTGTATAAGAATACATACACAGTTTCCATTGATGATAGAATAACGTTAACAACACACATTTTTGATATATTCTTTTTATGATTTTTTCCTAAAGTAAATAATTTTATTTTAAAGAAAAAAAATCAGTTATTTACAAGAAAATAAAAAATTTATAGATTTTAATAAATCTATAATTTATTATACACATATACAATACCAACATCTATCACTGAATACATGTATCATCTTGTAAGGGGTCGTTCTAACTTAACCAGTGGTCTTGAGTTTGAGCAGTTGTGTTAAATACTTGGAGGGGAGCTTTACCGTCCATAGAGGTTCTAGCCAGCTCGAACAAGATTGTCTCCCGTTACATAAAAAAAAAATACAACATCTACTGAGCCAAGTAGTATGGAGTTTGATCTATGGGTGTTCATATCTAAATAAATCCAATGCAAACCACAAAAATCAAATCGAAAACAGTAAAAGCCAAACTTATACATACATATATTATTTTATTTATGAAATTATTTATACTAATATACTTTTTATAATTTTTTTATCCAATATCATTTTAATATCTCTAAATATATTAATTTTAATCTAGTTTTAAATTGATTTTCATGTCTCATATTCTTATTTTTATATTTATATTAATAAATATATGTTTCAATAAAAATTATTACTATTATTTCATAATCTTCTTACATTTATATAATATTTATTGTCTCTTTAAAAAATCACAAACTAATTCAATCCAATTTAAATTGGATTGGGTTTGAGAAAAATCAATATCGATCAGATGATGAAATTAAAAAATCGCAATAATTGGATCGAATGTGTTTTTGCTTTAATTAATCCAAACTGAACCGCAAACACCCATATTTTAATATATGTTGAACAAGATATCAACTTTTAATATTGTGTATAAAAAAATTAAGAGAGTTTTGTCTCCTCAAATGGATTCACGATCACCTCCTATATTAGCTCATATTAAATATAAAAGTTAATAAATACCAACGGTCTAATAAAAAATATATAATTATATTATGTTTTTCACACCTAACTTTTTATATACTTCTTTATTTTTTATTTACATCTTTCATTTCATTTTTTTCTCTCTTTTTGTTTTCTCTCTACTACTATCACACCTCATTCTCAATGCTAAAGAATTATAGCTTCCTTGTAGTAAAAGCTTACTTTACAAAAGATCACTATGTCTTTTTAATATGACTTTATTAGTGAATGAATTTTTGCTTTAAAAACCTGAATTATTAAAGGCATGCGATGAGAGAAATTAAAGTTAGTGTTAGTGGTGGTGGTGGATATGCTTAGCCACCATGACACGGCAGCGGTGGTGCCTGGAATGAATGGGGGTGGCGCTGTCCCCACAAAGAGCCACGTGATGAAGCTAAGCTAGCTTCCTCTCCTTCATGAGGATGCGGGGTCCAGTGGGGACCACCTTGTATCGTCGGTTGCACCTACCCGACAAATAGGAAGGGTCGTATGTTGTCGTTGCTCTCTCGATTTTTGGAGCTCCACTTGTGATGTGTCTTACAAGCCACCGTTCCTCTTCCTCCTTCCTTTCATTTTCTACTTTTCTGTTACAATCTTGTTGTACCATCTCCAATGACATAACTTTAATGTACTCCTTTTCTATGCAATTTCTGTCCTTTCATTTTAAAAATCATGCATGACTTCATATTTTTATTTTATTTTTAGCTTTCCTTTTGAAGCTCAAGTTTTTTTTTTTCTTTTCATTTTAATTTATATTTTTTAAACTATTAAATTATGGAAACTTGTACAAATTATGAGACCATACTTACTAATAATGTGTACAATTTAATTCATATAGTAATGTTCGTTGATCAACTCAAACCCATCATAGAAAAGGCCTGATAATGTTGTTGAATGAGTTTTGGGCTGGATTTGTGCTAATGTGTCCTTTATTGGTTATTTGGGTATAACTGTATAAGTCTCGATCAGTTCATACACGTCCAGAATTTACGACGTAATTAATGGTTTTTTTTAACATAAAAAGTCTAATTTCGTTTAATTGATTGACGTGTTTGATAGCTGAAAATTTTCTTTATAAATTTTTTGTACCAAAAATAAATTAATTTAAACACATCTAGCTATTTGCGTACCTTATCCTTTGACCAAGAGAATAAATATTGACCAAAAGAGTGCAGCATATCCTATGGGTTTGGCCGGAGATTTGATCAATCCCCAAGTCATGATTTTTAATTCATCTTTGATTTCGATGTGTGATCTTCCTAAAACATAAAAAAGTGAACATTAAATGAGCCAAGATATTTGACAATTAATTATTTTTTTTATAAAACCATTTAGATTATATTTTTCTTTAGTTGTTATTAAAAATGTGAGTTTAAATAATGTTATTAAAAAACATACCATTATTTAGGAAATTAAACATTCAATAGAAATATACTTAGGATCTGTTTGTTTTTTAGTTTTAAAAACAGTCTTTTTTAAAGAAGAAAATTGAATACAGACAATTTTTCAAAAAAATTTTAAAAAATGTGACTATTTTTTAGTTTTTAAAAATTATAATTTTAAAACAACTTTAATATATTTTGAAAACTTTTTTTTATTTTTGTGTTAAAAATACTGTAAATCATTTCATTCATAGAAAAAAATTTAAAAATAATTTTACAAAATAATTTTTAAAAACTAAAAAATAAAATTGAATTAAACACACATTTAGTACACATTTTTCTTAGTGTCTTGTTTGCCCCAAATCCTCATGCAGTAAAATCAAAGTGTCAGTGTGTAGAAAAAGACATGATCAATTATAATAAAATGGTAAAAGATATATAAATGTGAAATAATACATATGCAAACAAAACTGCTATTTCAGTACCAAAAAAAATATTAGGATACTCGAAGAATTTAATAGATTAATCTTTAGGGTACTTGACACCTAACAGGGATAATATTACACAGTATCACACATCAGCAATAATTTGACCACTACACCATTTTTTTATTTTAGACAATAACAAAACTAATGACCAAAGGTGTTGAAATCGTGACCTAAAATTTAAGCCAAGGTATGACAATAGTCTTACGGGCGTGGTGTTTGCCGCTGTTACCGATTCTAATACATCATAAATTATCACTTTTGACCATAGAAACTTAAAAATTGTTGCCTTAAATAAAGGAATATGTCACGATTATTAAAATGACAAAAAAAAATCTTTAATATGGCCAAGGTAGGATTTGAACATATCATTCCTCATGTTCAAGCACTCACTAAGTTCTATCCGCTAAGCCAACACATATATTTATTATATATATATTGTCAATTCTAATATTTATAGTACATGAACAACAAATTTTAAAATAAACTTATAAAATTTCTTAGTTGACAATAAATTTTTTTTTATGTTAAGGTCGTTCATTTTGAAAAAAAAAATTAGGAAAAAAAACATGAAAACTCAAACATTAACAAAATATTGTTTAATAGTTTAAACAACAATTTTTACTTATTGTCTGCTAAAAATTGTTGTATATTTTATGTTTTGACAACTATTTTATAATAATTGACTAAGAAAAATCTCCACAATTGAAAAAAATGTTAGTTATTTTATGTTTTGCCAATCGTTTTATAGTCGTTGGCTGAAAAGTCCCCAAAAATTAAAAAATTGTTGCCTATTATATGTTTTGGCAATGGTTTTATAATAATTGACTAAGAGTGTGTTTGGTAAGCCATTTCAGCTAGCTGAAAGCTGAAACCATTTCAGTTGTGTTTGGTAAGGTAGCATTTTACTTCTCCATAAGTAACTAATTTCAACTTATAAGAGAAGTTAAATTTATTTTATCGTTTTGATTCATTCTATTTTCTTCTTTTATATATAAATCATTCTAGATAAGTTTATCCAAACTAACCGTAGATATTTATGTACATGAAAGAAATTATAAACCAAACAGACATCTTTTAAAAGGAAAAAAAGGCACTTGATTAAGAATTGTATTTACATTCAAAACTCATGAGATGCTTTGATGAAAATTATCGGATACTACATTATTTTGCTACATGCACTTGAGCTTTAGTGTAAACATCCATTTCTGGATTTATGCTTTTGGGTTCACTCAAAATTAAACTCCATATATGAAAATGTATTGTTAGCGATGTGGAAGTGTATTTACCTAAGCCTCCTCCATTTGGTAAAGGAGAAAATAGAGGGGGATAGACAGGAAATAAGGTGTAAAGAAGAATCTTTGTTTGTTTGGTAGAAGAAATTAGAGAAGAGAAAAATTTAGAAGTGTAGGACCCACCATAAAAAATCTCTTCTCAAGAGAAGAGAAATAGAGTGAAAATTCACTTTTACACTATATTTCACTCTATTTATCTCCTATCAAACAATATGAAAGAGAAATACAACCCTATTTCTATTCTATTTCACTCTTATTTCTCTCCTTCCAAACAATCCAAGTTTTTTCACTGTTTCTCACGTATTTCTCTCCACTCCATTTCTTTCTTCCATATTTCTCTCCACCTTATTTCTTTCCACTCCACCAAACACACCCTAATGCTTTGTTTGGTGATGTAGGGGGAATAGGGAAGAGAGAAATAGAGATGAGAGAAGTAGGGAAGAGATATAGATGATTTATAGGGTATTTGGTGTGAGAGGAATAAAGAAGAGATAGAAGAGAAATGTGAAGTTGAGTTGTTGGTTGGATTGAAGAGATAGGAGAGAAATAGTAAAATGTTAAAGATTAGTTACTATTATTGTCCATTACATGCAGTATCGATTATTAAAAACTGATAATCGATTGTTTCAACTCAAAACCGTACTCCCCCTGATGTTCTTTCATGAACACATTCGTCAATCATCATCATCATCATCATCATCATCAAATCACTCTCACCCTCACCTTCAATGAGCTCACTCAACCACCACCCATCCATTCACGACAGCCACCATTTTTCAGTCATCCCAACTGTTGTAGGTGTGACGCTGTTGAGAATAATAACACCCACTATGCATCGCCCTTTCAACCATACCCAGCTTCTTCCAACTTAAGCAACCAAGACACCACCCTTGTCGCCGCCCCACCACGCCAGAAAAAGAGGAAGACGGCCTTTCAACGAGATAGCATAACCACCTCTTCCTCACCACTCCCTGCCATGTCAGTGATGTCACCATCGCAACGCCCACACCTAGTCGCTCTGCCATCGTAGTTGGAAGTTTGTGTTGCCGTGTTTCGTGCCTCCATCGCCGTTCGGCCTCCGCGACAGAAAGGCGACCCTGTTCGTGTTGTCTTCCTCACGTCCAATCAGTAGAGGCAGAGCACAACAATAGCGGGGGAAGCACTCATTTCTTTGCTATCTCTTGCCAATTTTGTGAAGAAATGAGTTGTGTGTGGGCCCTATAAGTTTATTTGACTTCTCTCCTATCTCGTTGTTGTGCCAAACAAAGCGAGTTTCAAACCTCTCTCCTATTTCTTCGCTGCTAAGCTATTTCTCTCCAAATTCATTTACACCATGCAAACAGAGACTAAATGTTTGCTAGCACTCCAAGCAATCAATAAAATCATCCTCATATATAATGGAAATTAAGCAAAAAATGGAGTCCCCAAGGGAGGCTCCAAATATATCACAAATTATCATGGCTAGAGTGAAGTTAATTACCTATCAAGGGGTAGGTATTTGTAGTAGGATCAAACTTCTCTAATAGTTGGAAATAGGGACACAAACAAATTAAGCCTAGAAGAAAGAAGAAATTATAATTTCATAATGCTAAAAGATCAAATTAGCTCATGAGTCCTATCTAACAATTCGAGCTTCTCAACATGGGAGGATTTATGCTAGGTGGCTGTGCCCACTCAATGTTCTTTCAATAATGTCAACACATGAGAAGTAACTTGCCTATCATATATGTGTGTTGTATGTATTTTTATATAAGGTATACGTTTTCAACATGAAATGTTACAACTTGTGACAGCAAAGTTAATGCTAAAAGTATTAGCCTGGCAAAAAATAAAAAAATAAATCATTTGTCCATGATACATATTTATGTAAAAATTAATCTAATCCATTCAAATTTTTTTTTAAAAAAAAAATCTTGGATTAGCTTGGATAGATCATTTAATTGAATTGACATAACTCCGTTCAATTATATGTCAAATGCAAAAACTTCATTGAAGTTTAAAATTATAACTTAGCAATTCAACTCCCTGAATGCATCAAACCATGCAGAGTATTGTAAAGTTAACCCCCTATGCATGTTGAAAAACCCATTGCAAGGAGTCAATGGCACAGTTTGATAAGTTTACGTATTGACTGAGTAAAACTAGAAGGATCTTTTGCAATTAATTGATTAATTACTTTCCTAAAAAAAGAGACTAATTACTTAGAGCAAAATTTCGGTTAAATTTACTAGCCCGTGGGAAAGAAAATCTCAGATAACAAAATTAATCTCGAGATATTGATTTTACATCTACTAAATCCAAAATTACCACATTGACAACAATTAATAACCAACATAGGATAATCTTGCTGAGCTTTGACAACATGAAACACAATACCAAACCTGACTCCACAACAATGATAAACAAGTTGTTGGCAGGACATAATTTTCAAATCGTGAAATAAGCAAGCAGGCCCAATATATGTTAAGTGGACACTTTTCTTCTTCGGAGTTTGAGTTCAACAGCATTGTCAAAAGATTGGAACCACAGATACATCTCATTGTACAGTGCGAACGAAAATTCTCTTGTGCTCAAGTATTGGTTTTAATTGGCTAGGGGTTCAATACAAATAGCACATCAACTAGTTACTTAACATCTACTATCAAATATTTATGCTTTCAATAATCGGTTGATGCACGAACCAATACCAATTGAACCCAAAATATCAAGGTGGGGTAGAGCATCAACCCTGGTGATATATTTGGATCCTAACCTAATTGGGTTGCAGTTTACAAACTTACCATAAAATAGTCTCTTTTTTTTTTGTCAAATAAAATAGTCTTATAGTCTAATTTTTTTGGGTTACAATCAAATAGCCTAATGTTTGTTTAATGGGCTTTAGCCTGCTAGTATATTTGGGCCATTTTATTTGAGTACCATTTTATTAATTAGGAGGAGCACAAAAAAAAAATCAAACGTGGACTTTCCGCTAATCCACTCTATGCATGCATACATAAAATTTTATAATAGATCAAACCTGGACATGAATACTATCAAAATAAACTTTTTTTAAAATAAAGTTGAGTTCTTCCTACGTCCATTCAATGCAAGATTAATTCTTCTTAGTAGTATGAAAATGATTTCTTTTCATAAATATTTTTCATGAACTTAAAATCCTAACTTAAATTTGTTTATTACCCAAGTCATTTCTTTGAGTTTTCAAAGAAATTAAATGAAACATTTGTTAGTCAAAATAGTGCAATTAATAAAAAGAGAATATTCAATCATTTTGGATTATTGAGGTATTTAATACTATTATTTTTAATTTAATAACTTGAATTTTTTATTCACTAGTTAATATGTACTAGTAGTTTTAAAAACGCGCCAGCTTTGAATAGAAAGGTTTTGTCAATGTTTTGAAACTTTACTAACTACAATTAAGAAAGGGCTTCACTAACTAATTCTTTTTAATACAATAAATTATCTAACAATCTTTAGAAATTAATCCACTTTATTTCAAGAAAATAAATATTTTGAAATTTTCTTAATTAAGAAATAGATTTACTAACTAATTTTTTAAAGGCAATACTTAAGAAAGTGCTTTACTAAAGGTCCGTTTGGGGTGATTTTTTATTTATAAAAATTTTAAATCAAAGTTTAACAACTTAAAATAAAAAATTAAAAAAATTTTTATGGTTTTTAAAATAGACATCTTGAAAATCATAGAGAGGTTTTTAGGTCCGTTTGGGTCATTGTGAGTTTTTAATTTTTTATTCTTAAAAAAATTTCAATCAAATTTGTACAACTCAAAACTAAAAATTAAAAATAACTTTTCTATAATTTTAAAAATAGATGTTTTAAAAACCATAAAAAGATTATTTTTAATTTTCAATTTTAAGATATAAAAATTAGTTTAAAACGCTTAAAAATAAAAAATTGAAAACTTTGTAACATGCTGAACGGGATCTAATTTTTTTATATAATATCAAAGGAATACCTAATAATCTTTAGTGATTAGTTCAATTTTTTCAAAGGAAACATTTTTTAAAATGAAAATTTTATATAAATTAAATACTACTTTATTTCTTAAAAAATAACGTTGATTTTGATTCTCATCATTAAAATTTGCAAGGTGCAACAAGACAAGAAGCAATGTAAGTTTGATTATCTTAGTAAGGAGAGTAATGTAATTTGTACATGTTGTACATGTATAATAAGGAGAGAGAAAGAGAGAAAGGAGAAAAAAAAGAGGAAAATGTGAGATGTGATAAGTGATGTGATAAAAAAAAAAAAAATATGTTGTATGAGTTGTTGTATGTTTTTATGTTATATGAATTTAATTTTTCTAATGAGAAAGGTGAAAAACAATGCAAAATCATAAAGAACTTAGGGGACAAGTGCAATGTGAAAGCAACATGGCGTGATATAATTGGACATTGCTCCCCCCGAAAGTTTCGCATTGAAAAGTAGATGAATTCACTATTCAGCTCCTATGCCGACGCAACACCACGTCACTAGTACCTAGTTTCTCAATGGAAGTCATAATCCGGTGCGGACAAGCTTACTTTTACCCCTGTTGTTTAGGAATCCTATTGGTCCTAACGAGATTCCAAATTGCTAGAATGCTCAATTCTACTGCACATCCTTTTTTAATTTTTTTTTGACAAATGTTAACAGCATATTTTCACTATTAAATAAAATGTACGTGAATTTTATTAAATAAAAGTTGGTCTTAAAATTATATAATATATATATAAATAAAAGAATGTATTAAAAAATGTCGTTAATGTTTATTTTATTTTTGCCAAGTACTACACTTGTCCATAAGGAGCAGCATGGCCCACTAATCACTGACTGAATCATGGCAGAGAATAATTTCATTAAAGGTCCAAATTGCAAGATGAACAGAATAATTATTACTATAAAGTTTACGTGCTGATTTTGTTTTATGTTTTAGTTACTTAATTTCTGAGTTTTTCTTTGGGAGTTACATTCTGTCTTTTTTAAGATTAATTAATAATAAGGCTTTGGTATTTCAGAAAAAATAAACTAAAATTTTCAAAGTAATTTTCCTTCTTAATAATATTTCAAAAACCTGTGAACTAAAAGAGAAGAAAAATTACAAAATTTGAGAGGGTTGATGATGTTATAATTATAATTTAATAATTCTCTAGCAAGTGTTTTATTCCCCAAATAATTTAATGTATAAAGAACTTAAGAAACCACTTTTGAACTTGTTTTCAACGTTTTTTTTCTAATAAATATTTTGTAGGGTCTCTGTACAAAAATAAAATTACAATTTTTTTTTAAAATGATATGGTCACCACATCTGTTAAAGAAAGACTATAAAGGTTGTTTTGAATGTATTATAACTTTTGTAAAAATTTTATGAATGTGCTTAAATAATAAATACTAGTACTTTATATAAAAGCAAAGAAATCCATAAAAAAAAAATATAAAAGCAAAGAAATTTAGAAAGTCTCTTTAATTAAGATTATTAAAAGGCATACATTAATTATTTATTTAAAAGAAATCCACTTAAATCATAAATCATAAACAAGAAATATTGAAGATCTAAGAGACTAAACAGTGGTAGTGCAAGGAGTTTGAATCATGGGTATTCTCGATTTAATTATTACCAAAAAAATTGAAGACATAAGAGAGCTAGCATCTAAAATTTTTCTTTTCATTGAACATTAGGAGCTGCACCTGGTATGATTATGAGCTCAGTCACATTGGTTTCTGAAAGATAATAAATTGTAAAAACATCAATGAGAGATAATAACATCAGTCAATTAGGTCCTTCTGTTAACTCCCCTCTGTTAAAGTTAACAGAACTGCAAGTAAATCTTCAAAATGGTCCTTAAAGATATGGGGTTTGGTCACATTGGTCCCTGAAAGATAATAAATTGTAAAAACGTCCCTGAGAAATAATAACATCATTTATAAACCCTTAAAATGGTCTCTGAAAGATATGAGGTCGATCACATTGGTCCCTGAAAGATAATAAATTGTAAAAATGTCCCTAAGAAATAATATCATCTATTATGCTTTCTTTTTCCTCGTTAATTTCGTTTCATTCCCAAATATTGTTGGTCAACCACCCAATACATGCATATGTTTCTATTATAATGCTCTACACACCTCCGGTTCGTGTTTGCTATTGTTGGTTTTCTCTCCCTTAGCTAATGTATCATGAACTTCAAGTCTTTTTGTTTCCTCTTTCACTAGAAGCTCATGTATTGCATCCTCTTTCTCTGTAGTCTAAGTTCAACGCAATTGGAACTCGAAATCAAAAAATTTGTGAAAGTACAAATTGAGTCATAAGAATAAAAAGAAACTCCAAAACTTTTAAGGACAAAGAAAGTGCATGAGCCAAATCATCATCTTCTTGTTGAAGATGACTTTGAGGAAACCCACCATCAAATGAATCCTGAAATAATATTCCGTTAAAGGAAGGGAAAACTTTAGAAAGCATAGAGAAATAGAAGTAAAAATGATATGGCAAGAAAGAGTAAAAGCAAAAGCTTCACACATGAGCTGGATTCACAACTCCCTGAAATTTCTCAATTAGAGGAAATGGACATTCTATCTAAAGCATCAAGCACGTGTCTCATTGTAGGTTTCTTATCAGGGCTGTTATGGACACAAGCCATCGGAATTTTCAAAACTGCAATTATCTTTTCTTCCTATCTACATCTTCAGCCAAGTATGAGTCTAATACGTATAAGAGTGGCTTCTCCTCCTCAATGCAGAACTGAATCCATTGAACAAGGTCCATTTCTGAGTTACCCACCTGGATAATGAGTAATCTCCCTGTGATCATTTCTAACAAAATCACACTATATGAATAAACATCCCACTTCTGTGATGGCTTCACCACTTTTAGTGCTTCTGGAGCCTGATAACCATTTCCCAAAATATTAGTTGCAACTTCAGTGGACAAACTTTTTTGTCTCTCTCGGAGTTTCTCTACAGCCACTCAGTTGGATTGCAAGGTTGGGGTTCCCCCAGCAATATTTGCAAGGCGCCCAAGTCCAAAATCAGAGATGTAAGGTGTCATGTTATGTCCAACAAGTATGTTACTTGGCTTGAGATCTCCAGTGACATATTTTTTGGGGCTAAATTCATGCAGATAGACCAATTCTTTTGCAGTTCCTTTCATGATTTTCATTCGATAGGACCATGATAGCGGGGTAAATGTCATTAGTCCAGCCTTTCGAGAAATTGTGTGGCATGACTCGCATTTGGGAATGAAACGAAATCAACGGGGAAAAAGAAAGCATAATAAATGATGTTATTATTTGTCAGGGACGTTTTGAGAATTTATTATCTTTCAGGGACCAATGTGATCGACCCAATATCTTTTAGGGACCATTTTGAGGGTTTATAAATTATGTTATTATTTCTTAGGGACATTTTTACAATTTATTATCTTTCAGGGACTAATGTGACCAAACCCCATATCTTTCATGGACCATTTTGAGGATTTACTTGGAATTCTGTTAACTTTAACAGGGGAGAGTTAACAGAAGGACCTAATTGACTGGCGTTACTATCTCTAAGGGACGTTTTTTACAATTTATTATCTTTCAGGGACCAATATGACCGACCCCATATTTTTCAGGGACCATTTTGAGGGTTTATTCGTTATAAAAAAATCTAAAATTTTATTAAAGAGGTGCAAGTTAATTATTAATTAGTTATTTATAAGCAAACTTAAATCACAAACCATATAAGTGTTATTGAAGATCTAAGGGAGCATCTAAAAATTCTCTATTCAGTGAACGTTTGCAGGACCCATTATAAAAATACCTAAAGGAGCGTCTTAATATTTAATTTATGCTCACGCGCAATCATTATTATTTTATTGGTTTATTTATTTCTATAATATATAAGCAGTAGAACTATTTATGGCATAAAATCCAAAACAAAATGAAAAAAGAGAAAAAAGTTCTCAAAATATAATGGAGAAACTATGATCTTAACAAAATCAATATCTATCCACTTTTCAAAATTCCAAATAGAGAAGATCTCAGTTCTAGTTATGTATTTTGCTTATTTTATCATTATTATTAATTTTTATGGATAATATAAAAATCTTTTAAGCTTGGGAACTCGACGAGTGTTGAACATGGAGCACTCGTGTCAACGGACGCCAAATGCAATTCAAATATAGCTGAATGTGAGAAGAAAACAGAGCAAAAAATATTATTATTTATTTTTCTAATTTTTCAATTAAATATTTCACAAAAAGATATTTATATTACTTTCTGAACAGTATATAATAATAATATATTAATTTTGATGTCCTTTGTCTTTCTTCCCTCCAATCATTTTCCTCTGTTTTCTTTTCTTTTCCTTTCTCCTCTCTGATTTTCCGGGAAAATTTCTCTCACTCTTTGCTCTCTGGTTTCCCGGCGACAGAGGAGGAAGTAGAAGAGTAGAAGGAAGAAATTTCTCTGCTTCTACGGAAACTCTTTCTCTTTCTCTTCTCCCTTCTCAATTTCCGTGATCAACACAAATTCTTCAACCACCACATCAATAACAATCTTCATGAATTCCCTCTAGCCCCATCCTGTGTTTTGCTCGTCTTGTTTCTTCTCTTTCACGAGGTACTCTTCTCGTTCTTCTCTTTTTGTTTCTTCTCTACTTTCACTGTTGTTTTTTTCTTCTTAAATTTTTGCTCTCCTTTTTGAATTTGTGCTTTTTAAGTGTTGGAGATACTCAAGTTTTGTTTTTTTTCTTTCAAATTTCGGTCTTTTTGCGCTTGATCGGTTTAAATGGCAAGTGGGTCATCGGTTTTTTTGGGTGCATAAGCTTGAGCTGTTGATGAATAACAAGGAACTATGTTCTGTGGTGTGGGGCTTGGTGATGGATAATCCGAGAGTAACTGTATTTATTTATTGAAAATTTCTTTCTGGATTTGGGTGAAGCTGATTAATTTTTTTGGGTAATTTTTGGTTTTGACATTAAGTGGACCCTGTAGTCTTCCAATTCCACACTCAGTTGTGAAATGCATCAGCTACTGAGTCTTCTTTATTTGATTTTTCTTTAATCTCTATTATTTAGGTTAGTTCAGTTATGGTACTGTGCTGATGATCCTATGAGTAAGTTTACTGCATAGTTTTGGTTTGGGACTTAGTTGACTTTGTGTTCTTGTGTCAGTTAGGAAATGCTTTGGCTGCTAAATGTTCTATACCTGTTTTATTTAATCTCAGTAATTTTTCCTTCCTGCAGTATAATGCGATTTGCTTTATGCGTACAAACCATAGGCAATCTGTTTGGATTCTAGTAAAGTCCAAACTTTACCGATTCACATTTTTTAACAGTTTGTTTGAAATGGTTGCATTTTGCACTAAATGGAACATAGTAGAATTAAAGAATGGACATAATAGAAAGGGCAATGTTGCCGACTTCTTCATTTGGGAACTTTTATTGTAGGAAAAGATAATGAAATTGGAGATCTCTTGTTTGGAAGCAGAAAGGATAGGGGGGAGAGTTATTATGAGACAAAACTAGGATTCAACCAAAGGAATAATCTTTCTTGGCTAACTACAATTCCTTCTATGTAATGGGTTTCAAAGTAGGAATGGACAGCTCTTTATTCAATATCAATTTCATTCTGTTCAACTCCATCCATCCAAATGAGCTTTAAAAGTTGTATTGATCAACACAATGTCATGGGTGTATATATATAGTTGTTAATTAATTCAACTTGGTAGTCATGGATTGTGGTTGTAACCTATGCTCCGTAGGTTATACAAGTTATTGTGTCTTATACAAGTGAGACGAAGTTAAGAAAGAGATGAAGCTATGAGAAAACCGGCCTTGTCTTCTAAGAGACCAAATTGTTATGCACCTTTATTTGATTGTAACAATTTTTCGTTTATGGCACATTGGTTTTTAACAATCGTAAAATGTCTTTGAGTCATTGATATTAAAGAATCTAACTCTTTTTTCTTTCTTCCATTTCACAATATTAGTAGAAAGTCACTGAAAATGGACAAACATTCTAAGGACTCTTTGCCAGCTCATGGTGTTGCAGGTGCTTCTTGTTACTTTATATGAAATACATAAATTACTTTCTAGAGATTTTTTTATTAGTTTTCATGTTGATTTTGTAGGCCCAACTGAGATTCCGCCCCTTAATATTCCAAAAAGAGTGGGAAGCAGTGCATGGGGAATACCGCGGGCTGCTGATGTATTGCACGGTTCAAGTGATGTTAGCTTGTTTTCTAGTTCACTGCCTGTTCTTCCTCATGAAAAGTGTAAGCTTGAGATGATGTTTCTGATAGAACAGATTGGAATCAGTAAAAATGATTATTGAGATTTTTTTCCCTTTTTATTGTCGATATGCAGTAAATTTGACTGATTCTGAACAATATGGTCAACCGGTTGATGATAACTTGCTATCATTAGATAAAGTTCACGGAGAGGATGAGGGACATGATCCTTTTGATGATTTTGAAACCAATGCAATTGGAAACATGCTTCCTGATGATGAAGAGGAGCTTTTAGCTGGGATAATGGATGATTTTGACCTAAGTAGGCTGCCCAGCCAAATTGAGGATTTGGATGAAAATGATCTGTTTGTCAATGGAGGGGGATTTGAAATGGATTTTGAACCCCAAGAGAGCCTTAGCATTGGTATGTCAAAGATGAGCATATCAGATGGAGTTGCTTCCAATGGCATTGGACATTATGCAATCCCGAATGGTGTGGGAACAGTGGCTGGGGAGCATCCTTATGGAGAGCATCCATCAAGGACATTATTTGTTCGAAATATCAACAGCAATGTTGAGGACTCTGAATTACGAGCACTATTTGAGGTATTGTACATTTACCTAGTGCTTCAATAGTATTATATTTATCTTTAAACACAGTATTTAACGTGTTCGGTAATCATGCATTTGCTTCTTTAGTTACAAACCTAAGTCTATGAATTAAGATCACTAATTGAGGCATTGTGCATTTAGCTAATCCTTCAATAGTGCTATGCAAGGTTGTCAGACTCGAGAGTCTACGTAAACTCGTGGAGCTCCCGTAGACTCGACTCGTAGACTCGTAAGAGTCTACCTAAAATTTAAAAAATATTAAAATACACTATAAATAGAGAACAAACCAAATATAATAGCACTAATTCAACATTTTAAGTCCAAAATAAAGCACATAAGAACAATAAAATGGCATAATACAAACTTAAGTACTTAACCATACATAAGCAACCAAAGCACACAAGTCCACAAGGTGAAAACATAAATCAAACAAGAGCAGAAAACAGAAATAAACAATTCAAACCAGAAAACAGAACCTATATTTAACCAATTAAGAGCAGAAAACAGAACCTAATCTTAAACCAGAAATTAAACAAACTGAGCAGAGGGAGGGAGAGTGAATTAACTGGACGCAGCAACAGCAAACGCAGCAGCAACTTGGACGAGGAAGCAGCAGTGCAGAAGAATCAACTGGACGCACAGCAGCAGCGCAAATGCAGAAGAATCAGCTAAAAACGGCACAGCAGCAGAAGAATGAACTGGACGCACGGCAGCAGCGCAAACGCAGAAGCGGAGCAGCTAGAAGCAAAGCAGCAGAGCAGAAGCAGAGCAGCTAGAAGTCGCAGAAGAGAAGAGAAGGGCACAGAAGAGAAGAGCAAAGCAGCAGAGCAGAAGCAGAGCAGCTAGAAGTCGCAGAAGAGAAGAGAAGGGCACAGAAGAGAAGAGTAATGCAAACGCAGAAGCGGAGCAGCAAGAAGCGAAGCAGAAGCAGAAGAGAACCGGAGCAGCAGAGTAGCGGAGCAGAGCAGCAGAGCAGCGAAGAAGATGGAGAAGCGGGCAGAAAGAAGTCACAGAAGAGATGAGAAGGGCGCAGTAATTTTGTGAAAGGAGAAATAGGGAAAACCCTAAGTAAAACGCAAAAAAAAAAAAGAACAAACAGTGCCGTTTTTAGCTTTTTCACAGACTCGCTAACTCGGTGGTGAACTCGCGAGTCTGACCGAGTTCACCCGAGTCTTCCAAAAAATGAGTCTATGAGCGAGTTAACCAGTTTTGTGCCCCTGGACTCGTAAACTCGTACGATTCTACGAGTTAACTCGCGAGTTTGACAACCATGGTGCTATGTCTATCTTTAAACACAACTGTGTTTGGTAATCATGTTTGGCTTGTTTAATTACGTTCTTACTTGATTTACCTGGAGATTGGGAGATTGCCAAGTTTGTGCATAAGCTTTATAAGTAAATTTCTAGGTGAAATACTAGTATGGTCATTTAAATGATAACTTTTTAGGTTAGGAAATTATGGAAAGTTGCCTACAAGTTAACCTCGTAGTCTGTTAGATTCTTGAAATTTGGAAAGTGTAATATTTCCCCTTTCGCTGTTAAGCTTGAAATTTAATAAATGAGAAAGTAAGGATTTTAAGTTTCTCAAACAATTAATGTTTGTTAAGTTTTCAATGATTCTCATGATACACTTCAAAAGTTTTGGAGAGAATAAGATGATTGGAACTTTGTGGTCGCAGTTGGCTTATGCTATTTTCTGGTGTATCTAGTTGTAGAGGAATACATGCATTTTTGTAACAGTGTTTCTTTGCCCTGATATATATGTTTCTGTGTAGCTCAATACACTTTAGATGCTCTTAAGTTCACTTTTTTATTTTTTTATTTTCCCTGTTTGAGAATATGTTATCCTTAACTAATTTTCTATTTTCCATCCAAGTCTTGTATATTTTCAGCGGGAGATAGGGTTTGTCAATTAGTTGAAAGATTTCAGATGCTAGGATTTACTTTAATTTTTGACTTCATGTCTTGTTTCCTCTGAAGGGTGGCATTTTGAGCTACACATCAACTTGAAAAGCTTTTGTTTTTCTCCCTTTATTTTGCTATTCTTATTGTTGATTCTTTCATTCTTATTTGATAGCAATATGGGGATATCAGAACTTTGTACACAGCATGCAAGCATAGGGGCTTTGTGATGATATCTTACTATGACATTCGAGCTGCTCGCACTGCAATGCGTGCTTTACAAAACAAACCCTTGAGACGAAGAAAACTTGATATTCATTTTTCAATTCCTAAGGTTTGATTTTTATAGCATTGCCTATTACCTAATACCTAATATTTGACTAATCATTATTGATGTTGCCTTTGTGTTATTCATCTTTGTTCTGCTGGTTTCAGGATAACCCGTCGGAAAAAGATATAAACCAAGGAACACTTGTAGTGTTCAATTTAGATCCCTCAGTATCAAATGATGATCTTCGTCAAATATTTGGGGCTTATGGTGAGGTCAAGGAGGTAATATCTGTTTATCTATTCATCCCAAATGTATTTGGTCTCTTCTTAATTTTTATCTAGTGCTTGGAGTAGTTTTACATTTTGTATTAAAATTGCAGATCAGAGAAACACCTCATAAGAGACACCACAAATTTATTGAATTTTATGATGTTAGAGCAGCAGATGCAGCCCTTAAAGCATTAAATCGAAGTGATATTGCTGGGAAACGCATAAAACTTGAACCTAGCCGCCCTGGTGGGGCACGTAGAAAGTAAGTTGGATTTTATCTTGGTTTGTATGCTATAAACATTTTTACAGTAAAAAATAATTTGTCTACATTGACCTGGTTTCTTAATTCTTTTGTGCATGGTACAGAAGTAATGGCATGGCATGCTGGAAAAACTTTGACAATAGAGAAACACTCATGAATATCTATTCTATATTAATATTTATCCCTCAAGCGGATGTTTAGTTAGTTGCTTGTAAAAATTTAGCTTATAAGTTAATTGAAGTTACTTTCATGAAGAAAAAAGTCTGTGTGGTTAAATTTGGAAAGTGCAAGGTGATAATGTGGTTTTAATTATCCATTACATTTTTAAATGAATTTCTAAGATAAGCTGGCATCATCTTATTAGGATATAATTGCAATTTACTATGCTTTGTATCCTTTAAAAATTTTCTATGCTAAAGGAATCTTTGAAATATTCCATTTGTGCTAGTGAATTACAGTTTCAATACATGGATTTTGTTCAGCAATTCTGTCTCATATGACTTTCGCACTTTTCATGTTCTCAAACCATTTTAATTTCATCTGCATGCTAAAATGCAGGGATATATTGGGGTTTTATAGTTGGCATTAGAGTAACTACTAACTAGCTATAAGCCTCTGAACCTGTACTAGAAATAGATGTTAAGAAATAAAGATATTACACTCCAAGGCATGTCTTTCATAATTTTGCACAAATGTATTGAAATATAATGCATATAGCTGGATGTAGTTGGATGTATGCACTATTATTGATTCTGTTGATCCTTTTTCCTCCAGCTTTTGGGGAAACTCTTGCTCCATGTTGTGGCCTCCTCCTTTTTGTGATTGTGTACAGTATGTGTGTAACTCTTGACCAATTATTTTGTTTTTCTTTTCATTCATGTAGACACCTGAGGCTTTGGTCTTTTCATCACTCGTGCCTTTTTTTTTTTTTTTATTTTCTCACTTTAACATTTCTTTTATACGATTTCGGCTAATATTACAATATATATCCTTATGCCAATGATATTGCTATTATTTACATAATTAAACCTATAAAAAACTAGTGATGCATTTTCTCTTGTTAGCTTGATGCAACAATTGAGTCAAGAATTGGAACAAGATGAAGCTCGAACTTTTAGGCATCAAGTAGGTTCACCTTTGGCCAATTCTCCTCCAGGTAAATATCCCTTAATCAAATCTTTCTCATGTTATATCATCGTAGAAAGGTATCTTTAGTTACAAGCTAAATTTGTTGGCTATATTTTTCTCAGGTAACTGGGCACAATTTGGTAGTCCAATTGAACACAGTCCATTAGGTTCTTTTAGCAAGTCCCCTGGTTTGGGTCATGCCAGCCCTATTAATACCAACCATTTGTCTGGATTGGCTGCAATTCTTTCTCCACATGCATCAACCTCTACCAAGATTGCACCAATTGGCAAGGACCCTGGAAGGGTTTCAAATCAGATGTTTGCCAACTCTGGATCAACACAAGGAGCAGCTTTTCAGCATTCTATGTCCTTTCCTGAACAAAAAGTAAATGCAAGTCCTAGGCCTATATCTACTTTTGGTGAATCAACTTCAAGTTCATCAAGTATTGGAACACTTTCTGGTCCTCAATTTCTTTGGGGAAGCCCAACTCCTTACTCAGAGCATTCAAACACATCTGCCTGGTCTTCATCTTCTGTGGGACATCCATTTACATCTAGTAGCCAAAGGCAGGGTTTCC
Organism: Sesbania bispinosa; assembly: GCA_026901365.1. Classification (NCBI taxonomy): domain Eukaryota; kingdom Viridiplantae; phylum Streptophyta; class Magnoliopsida; order Fabales; family Fabaceae; genus Sesbania; species Sesbania bispinosa. The sequence goes on along the minus strand of QLOH01000009.1, from coordinate 3,414,568 downwards.
CATATACTAGTCATCGCAGTCCTTTTCTTGGATCCCAACAACATCATCATCATGTTGGATCTGCTCCATCTGGCCTTCCTATTGATAGGCATTTTAGCTACTTCCCAGAGTCACCTGATGCTTCTCTCATGAGCCCAGTTGCATTTGGGAATTTAAATCACAATGATGGAAATTTTATGGTGAACATGGCTGCTCGTGCATCTGTAGGAGTTGGTGTTGGCCTTTCAGGAACTACCACTGAAATTAGTTCACCTAATTTCCGAATGATGTCACTGCCTAGGCATGGTTCATTGTTCCTTGGGAATGGTTCGTATTCTGGACTAGGAGCAACTAACATTGAGGCATTAGCTGAACGTGGACGAAGTAAGCGACCTGACAATAATGGGAACCAAATTGATAGTAAGAAGCTGTACCAGCTTGATCTAGACAAAATCATCAGCGGTGAAGATACAAGGACTACTTTAATGATTAAAAACATTCCTAACAAGTAAGAACAACGAAACAAGTATCCTAGGGATGTGATCACTATACTAACAATTTCATTAGGATGAGAACTGATGAATTTCTTGATGACTTTTGCCTTTTATGATTGCTTTTAAGGTACACTTCAAAGATGCTGCTTGCTGCAATTGATGAAAATCACCGGGGGACTTATGACTTCCTCTATTTGCCAATTGACTTTAAGGTATATGCATCCTATATATATTTTTTGAACTAAGGTTGGGGGACTTTTCCTGCCATGATGACTTATTTCTTAATGTCTGTTTTGGCTTGCAGAATAAGTGTAATGTGGGTTATGCTTTCATCAATATGGTGTCTCCTTCACACATCATACCCTTCTATAAGGTTTAAATTCTATACCTTTATATATCAGAGGTCTTATTTTTCTGTTACTATATTTAAAATTTAAATTCTCATGTACATAGTTTGTGATGTAAGGATTTCCTAAATGTGACATTGTATCATAGGGATAGATGTCTGTATGGAATTATTCTGATTTCTTTTTGTTTCAAAAGTAGATATGAGTAGAAGGTTGAAAGTATTTTTAATGGTAGTTTCTGGTAATTTGCTAGCATTAAACTTGTCCTGGTATGGAGAAGTCTGTTGTATACTTAATTTTAAGCAGTCTATCATGGAAATTTATGTAGGCATTTAACGGGAAGAAATGGGAGAAGTTTAATAGCGAAAAAGTTGCTTCACTAGCATATGCACGGATACAAGGAAAGGCTGCACTTGTGATGCATTTTCAGAATTCAAGCTTAATGAACGAGGACAAGCGGTGCCGGCCTATTCTCTTTCATTCAGAGGGCCAAGATACTGGTGAACAGGTAAGTTTTTATACAATTACTTACATTTACAAGATTGCTGGTCTGACACATTGGTCCTGACCTTAGATGTCCTGCAAATCTTAAGAATGACAAGTGGATTTGGAATTTTATATGGTTGATACATTTTCTCCAACTTTTAGTTACAGTGATTAGGATTAAAATATCATGAAGTGCTTGTAAGCTTGATATGGGTCTTTAACTGTAAGACAATAAAAGCAAGGTGCTAACAAAGTTGGGACAGTTCTCTAGACTCAAAAGATGTTCACCAAACCACAGGCTGTACATTGAACTTGAGGGGTTAATTTTCATAATAGAAGTTCTAGACTCCTTTGAGAAGGGATTTTTTTTTTTTTTTTGAACTAGTAAATGAGATTCAAAAGAAAAAGATGACAAGTCCGTATTGTTTATTGGAAGTTTGATATTGTGCTTGTGCATCCTACTCTTATTGACATTATCAGAATCTATACAATTTTCTTATTAATGTTGAATTAGTTATAGGTGAAAACCTACCTTAAATCTGTATGTACCTGGTCACTTGATCAGCAAACCTGAGTTTTGCAAGACTTGAGCTGCACTAGTTATGAAAACTGGTGTTGTAAAAATAGCACTAATCATCTATTTCACCTTTTAAACATTCCTATTCACATGGGTTGTAAGTCCTGAGCATTCAATTTATTCGTATGTAGAACTCGATTTAAGTTGGTTAAATAGTTTGTAAGATGGTCTTGAGGATTGCTTGATTGTGATGTCACATTTGTGCTCAGTTTCACTTTTCTGTTGCAACATGAAACTGCTAATTCGTTAGACTAAACTTTTATACTTTTATTATTCATGTACATTCCACATTAATTGATTGATTTATTCCTTCTAACATTTTAAGGGCATGTCTGACTATTTCTCTCTGCTTACCATCTAGGAACATTTTCTATCCAGCAACTTGAATATATGCATTCGGCAACCAGATGGGTCTTACTCAAGTGATTTGTTGGAGAGCCCAAAGGGCAATTTGGATGAGAGGCTAGAGAAAGATTAACCATTTGTTAGATATATTGTTCCTAGCCACAATATATAGGGTCTAGGAGTGCTAACTATTGCATAGGTGATCTTAAGGTGTACAAAGCTGATTCATCAAAAAAGAAAAAAAAATGGTGTATAAAGATGAAGGGAGCAGCCCAGTTATGAGTGGGCAGAGACTCTGAATATGTTAATAGTTCATAATAATTTAAAAAAAATGCAGAATGCAGTTTGATGATGTGTAGAGAAACAATTGTTACACTACCAGCGGAAAAGAATAACTTGGGAGTGTATTGCTGGGTGTTAGGTTTCAACAGCAGCATGCATGCCAGATTGTGCAGGATGACTCTGTCTGGGATTTGTTATTTTTTTCCTTCCTTTGTTAAGGCTGTTGTGGCCTATTGCGGATATTTACTATGTATATGAAAAACAAAAATTCCAATTTGTGGAAAAGTTTGTATAGAAGGGAAACAAGGAACTATCCTGTTTGTCAGTGTTGTTTCATGTAAGTCCAAATGATGTGAATGTCTGTAAAGTGAACTGGTTTCCTGCCATTGCATTTATTTCAAAATATTGTTAATGAAGGTCTAAATACTTTGAAATATTGGAGGTTCTTTGAAGAACTGTTTTATTACTTGTATAGATGACCATGTCATCCTTTCTACAAAGATAAGCATTTAGTTAGATTGAAGTTTCTTTTGAATTATCATATATGAACTGATTAGCAATGAAAAATGAAAAATGATTGAGCAAACAGCTTGCATACATGCATGTATTAAATATTATTAAGTTATTTAAATTTTTATTAAGTGGTGTTCAATTTTTTTTTTTTTCTGTTTTGGCCTTTTCCTCACCAAAATTCAGATGACCTTTTCCTCGCTGTTATGGCATGTTCATGTGACTAGTGTGTAAATGGAGAAAAGACTCTCGTTTGTCAATTTGCCAAAAATATGTTGAATGAATGAATGGACATTGGTCAAACAGTCTTTTCTGTTGCATGTATTTCAGAATATTGCAAAAACACTTTTTTTATATGATGTGTTATCCTTTCTACAAAAGATGTGTCCATTTGGTTGCAGTTGAATAGAATTGATTCTAGAAATTAATGGTTGAGAAGAATGATGCACATTTTATGAAACACATTGTATAGAAGTGATTTAAAATCAATTCCATGAAACCATGGTTTTACACTGTTGAAATGCCAAAAGGAGGCTAGTACGTAAGATTTTTTAGTCAGATTTTTAAACATGGATTCCAACACTGACTTCAAATTCTGATGCCTATTGATGAGTAATCTCAGGCAAGATTGGATAATTTGCAATCAAAGGTCTTATACCAGAGTTGAGTAGGGTACAGTCCAGAACAGAAGAAATTAAATTCATAGGTTTCACTGTGCTATTAAGCTCATCGCAATGCACAGCAGAAGTGAAAGGATATGTTGTGGTGATGTTAAACAGAGAAAAAATTGTAGATGAGAATCCCTTTTATCACAAAGTTCAATGTTTTCCCCTTAGATTATTTTTTGCCTTCAAATTTGTAGGGCATTAGCAATTGACCCGGCTAGACTCAATACTTCAAAAGGAGCTTTATTTCCTATAGCTTTGACAGTGAGTGGGCAAGAATCTGTGATCCAGAAGTAGGCAAATGCATTCTCCAAGGCTTCTGCAAATTAAATCAAATTGCAATAACATTCAAATATATGAAAATGATAATATAGGAATGTAGAAGTATGTGACATTAGGCCAGAACTAACCATCTTTATGAGTGAAACGCTCCCATGATTGGTTAGGGAACACGCCATGGGTGACATAGGCACTCACCTTTGCTGCACCATTGGCTGCTAAAACTTTCTAGAGGAAACCAACAGGAAAAGAGAGAGAAATGTTAGGTTGAATTTAGATGCAGATACATGCATTCACAATAGACTTATGCAGACATATGCACATAGAGATTAAATGTTGCTTATTTCAAGTTTGCAAACCTAACAAGTAACACCTATGATCTTCAAATATACAAATTTTTCTTTTGATGAAATTAGCATCTTTTTTTTTTTTAATTTAGAAATTGAATAATTGACCTGACACTCAATCAAGGTGCTTCCAGATTGGACCAAATCATCAACAATGACTACATGATGACCAGAGACATTGCCTTCCTTGAGCCGAACTATCCTCTTGTCACCTTCACGAACCTTTGTACATACAACCTGCCACTTCAAAAATTCAGACAATCTATAAACATATAAAGTACAAATTAAATACAGAGATACATAAGGGAGGCCCACCACTGAAAAATTATCAAACTGCTTGTGGAATCGCTTCCATGCACCATCATCTGGAAATGCAATAACTACCTGAAAATAACAATCAGAAATTCAGTCTATAAAGAACATGAGAATAACAAGCATGGGAATTTGCCATGAAATATAAAACATGCACTGTTTTAAGTTTTAACATTACAAGTTTGATCTTGAGAAAGAGAAATGTGACTGTGAAATAGTGCATAATACTCACATTATCAGCATCAGGAAGCTGATGCAGACGTTGCTTTAAGAGAGGAATACCAGTCTCAAACAATGGCAAAACCTCATCTCCAAAATAAAACCTCTCCTGCAAAATTTCAAATCATAACTGATAAACTTTTAGCCCAACGTTACAACATTAAGTACAAATGAAAGCAGTGAAGAAAGACAGAGAATGATGAAGCAATATAAAAAAACTCAAAAGCTTTCTATTAAGAAGCCATGATCTCCTATATGTTTTATTATGTTATTAAATAGCTTAAGCATTGTTTGAAGTTGAACTAAATGAGAGTGATAGTTGAATAAGTTGTTCAAACTTCAAACATGTAAAAGTTAAACCCGTGACGGACATGCCTTAAAAAGTAAATTTGAAAAGAGCAGAACATAGATTTGAAATTAAGCTAAAATATCTAAAGTCATCTGATGTGAACATCAATTAAGCAGGAACATCACCCATACGTTTTACTTTTTGCACCCACCTAAGCCTCATACTCTATTGGATGGTACCTTTAGTCATTCTTTCGAGAGTATATCCTCTACTTCAATGAAGAGAAGTTGTTAAATATTTCAATATAAGATAAAACAACAAAACATAAGTGCAATGCAAACATGCAACCACCATGCACAGAAAAAGCAAAGAGACTACACAAAATTTCCATTAAAAAAAAATATTTAATAGCTCTTAGATTTTGGACCTGGACATAACTCAACCCCAAAAGCTAGCTTGTAAGGTGAGGATTGCCCAAGGCTTGTATACTTTAACTTGGCCTTATCACCAATCAATGTGGGACTCTCCAACACACCCCCTCACGCCAAGGGTTGGGCTGAACATCTAAAGTGTGGACATCTATGGGTGGGGGTCCAATAATTAGCAATTCATAAGGACCTTAAATTATACACCACAAAATCAAAGCATAGTACTCCCTTTCAGTGCATTAAATAACAAACCTGCAAGGCATGAATGTCATATATGACTATACTAGTTGGGCCACCTCTTGAAACTGGAATATTTGACAACATCCTTGCAAGGGTGAAGGCAGTTGCTACATCTCCTTCTTCTTCCATCCGCTCAAATGATCCGGTTGGGAAGAAAGGCAACACCAATGTGAAGGAAGCAACAAATAGGCGTGGGAGTGCATATATGACCGAAAGTTGTTCAAAGACCTGGGCTGGGGAACTGAATGATGCCAAAAAGGCAACATGTTGCCCTCGGAGCTCTTCTGCATTATCTATAAATAGATTTGGAAACCCATCAGCAAAAGACCTGGACAAGCATAAAAGAGCAAACAAAATAAGTCATGACATAACTGAAGTAATTGGTATAATTAAATAACAACTACTAAAGCAAATGGTATTATAACTGAATATCATCACAAAATAAGATTTCTGAGCAAATTAAGTCCTGAAAAAGCATCAAAACATAAGTACGCAACCAGATGAAGACAATATAATTTCTTTGATGTTTTCATCAGCTCCATAATTGAAACAATAGCTCTCACTTCCTCTGTTTCTTATGAACTCATCGCTGAACTCTAGCTCCAAATACTCTAGCAAAATCCTCCCTTGTCAAGGTGTCATAACTAAATACTATATCTTAGCATTATTAAAAAACAAAACCATCCCCCCAATGAATCATTCACTATTTGAAGAAATCATCAAGACAGATGGGATTGATCACAACCCATCATAAGTTATAACAAGTTTTAAGTGTTTGATTTGATGAAAGTTTGTTAATGAAATTTTTTATGATTTATTTTATGCACTTATTGGTGTGAAGCTGCGGCATAAAGTTAAGAACAAATGAAATTAACATGTTTCTTCTACTCTGCTAAAGTAAGCTATAAAATTTGGACAGCATAAAACTTAATTATAAATTTACATGATCAAAAACACTATTTCCTTTCACAACCAGTTGCACTAAGTCACTAACACACCCCGCTTAGCAAGTAATGGATAGGGAGTAGAGGATACAAAAACACTCCAGTTCCTCTCACAACTAACTTAAAACTTGATAAGAGGCCACCCCAGCATCTGTCCTAAGGGACACCAACATGAAGCATCCTTACTTGGGCTCAATTGAAGAATTCAACTGGGTTCTCGCCCCATCTTGCCTTGCCTCAATGCCAGCCATTGTGAACATTCAAAATTCTCCATGCCAAGACTATTTCTTCTATCTTACTCAGGTGCAGGTTCATTGATCTAAAGTCAAGAAGACACGATCTTTTAAACTGATCCTAGTAGGAAAAGAGAGGTCAAAATCTTGGCCCTTTAGAATAAGGGATAAAGCTTTGGGTTTTAAAGTGCTTAATATATCTCAGAGGATATAGGTATGCACTTTGTGATTGGTTTTGTGCAAAATTATATGAGAATTTCACCGTGAGATAAGCTGCATCTGTATTTGCCTACTCTCTCTATGTGATGATCTGACGTTAGCCTCTTCTTTTCTTTTTATCTTACTTTGTAGGAAATTACCATTGACAGCTACATGGGAAGTCCCTGAGATTGGCACTTTCTTTTCATTGTGACCTCAAAACAGCACAGAACTTATAATTTTTCCTAAAGATATATTAAAAAACAGTAGAAAGTTGTTTTTGGAACATTCATTTATTGATTCCCTGAAATCCAAACACAGATTTCACCTGAACTCCAGCCTTCAAAACCAGATGGGACAAAATGACACTTTTCAAAAGAAAAAAATATTTTAAAGATGCAGAATGCAGATTGATCATGAGAGGGGTAGGTGAATTATTAGCTATTACAGACAGTGATTACAGACAGCAAAACCAAAAGAACTTTCCTTTTTTCTTACATTTAATGATAAGTTAATCAGTGCAAAAGACTAGAAATCTAGAATCTATGGTTCAGTTCAAATCTTTCAAGTTTTCTAGTTGGCATTCACAACCAACAATTCAAATCTCCTAACACCCTCCGAAACCACTGATCTGGGCATTATGATTCGTGATCATTCAATGTTAACACGGAATTGATGCTTGATATCATTTCCAAACCTCAGAAAGTGTTTGGAAAAGGATGCTTAGAATTTAGTTTATGGAACCACCCTCTAATAAAAACATGTTTACTTTAACTTTTTTTTTTTTTTTTGAAAAAAATCAACTTTTCAACCAAAAATTATGTATGCAGATTGCAGAGTTTTGATTGAACGCAAAAATAAATAAATAAATAAGCTAACAAAAACATGCAGTTACAGCTAACATCATCATAAAATAAGGCATCCAACCCAACTTGACTCGAGTAAAACATAAGATAAAAGCCGATAAGCAATCTATCAGTAGTTCCTAGCAAAAGCATAGCATAAAAGAGACATTACTCTGTGCAACAAGCAATAATCAAATATAACATAAACTAATGATCGAGGGAAGATTGTTGGTCGGTAGAGAGAGAGAGGAACCTCCATCTGATACTCTGGAGAGTGATATGGTGGGAATGAGCAGCAACCTTGTAGGCAAGCTCTTGGCAGTCAAGGGAGTAGAAGAGATTGACTTGCTTCTTGGAAGACTTCACCATTGCCATTGTTCTGTTTCTCTCTCTGTGTGTCTATTGCAAAGGCGTGGAGACAAAGCAGAGAGAGAATTTAGAGGGAACAGGACACACTCACTTGCCGCAACGAAACAAAAGAAAAGGGTTTTTTAGTTTTGGTTTGGTTTGGTCAGCCCCAAGAGACACGGAATGATCGAAACGAACTTGGGTCGGGTCTATTCTATGTTGGTCTGGTCAGACAGACTTATGTCACATGAGAACATGTCACAATTCAATTCAATTCAATTCAATTAGGTTTGTGTTGTGGCGTGCAACATGCAATAACAAGATACAAGAAATGCTGCTACTACTGCTGCTAAGGGGCAATGGACTTATGTACTTCAAATCAATATTTTTAAAACTGATCAGTACTGATTCAGTGGGTTGAATAGGTAATGATTAAATATATTATTTAATATTATATAATATTTTTAAATAATAAAATAAAATAAAATTATAAGAAATTAAGATATATAATATTATAAATTAATATAAAATACCTTACTATATGTATTATATCATAAAAGATTAATAATAATTGACTAAATAATAAAATATTTATGTGTAATTATTAAAAAGTTATTCTTATTTATCTCAAAAATATTTTAAATTAAATAAAAAATAAAAAAATAAAAAATTTTGAAACTAACTAGCACTAGTTTTTCACCTATTCTTGACCAATTCGACTGATTTTTAATCATTTCTCACAAGTTCTGAAACCAACCGATTTTTTGGATTGTATACACTGGACACCAGATTAGTTCCCAGTAGGACTGGTTGAACCGGTCGGTCCAATTTTGATAACCATGCTTTAAACTATTATATTTATTTATCTTTTAATTAATATGAGACTTTAATTTTCAACCGTTTCTCTCTCAAGTGAACTAGCTTGTCCATGTGTACCCCAATTATGAGCGGTGATTTCTATTCACACCATCCCTTTTACTAATCACACCATCCACCCAAAATACTATATTAAAATCCCTTTACTTTTTTTACTTCTGGAAATTGAATTTCCGCAATACAATTAAATTTTTGGAATACAATAAAGGTAAAGTTTACGATGGACCAAACAATTCTTAGCGCATTGATAGATTAGAAATTTTATAAAGTATATACTCCTTTTAATATGTTTTTTTAATTTGCTGGTTAGTATCTCAATATTATAAATTTGCAATGTTGTATAAAACACTCTTTTCCCCTTTCCTTTGCATCTAGAATTGGCTAGTCAGATCTCTAACCTTGTCGCCACATGCATTTCCTCTTTCCTCCAAGAAGGCTTTTGACTCATCCCCAAAGTCTACCTCTGCTTCCCAATCATGATTAAGGGGTTTTACCCCATTTTCTCTTACAATATTCGTGGGAGGCCATTGAAGCACGCAATTGCAGGCACCATTGTTTATAGCTTTGCTATCATTTTTCATTCACTACTGGTTCAGGTTAAGTGTTTGATTGATAATCACTTGATTAAACTCAAAGCGTAAGGTTGAAGCAAACTGAGAGAGGAGAGATTGCTCATCCTTGGGTGATAATGGATGAGAGTGCTTAGTATAACTTTCTAATAACAACACTTTTGAGGAAAAGCAAAAGAGAGTTTAATTATTTTTTTCCTTTTTTTATCTTGTGCATATTTTTGAAACTAGATCTGTCTTCTCTTTAGACAACTAGTCGAACTGAGTGCTTAAATTGATAAATAGATGGAAGGGAAAAGAAAATGAAGTCGAATGAGAGTGATCAAAATGGTAGAATGAGGGGAAAATGAAAGGACCTTTTAGCAATTTTAATAAATTTAAATTATATCCTTTTCTTTTAAAGATTCTTTTCTCCAAAAATTATGCCTACAATAAAATTATATTTTGGCCAGAAGTCAACTCAGAATTGTATTTTAGAATTTCAATTTCTAGAATTCAGACATTAGATACGGAAAAAATTCTGAATTCCATATATAAACCCTAAACCCTTATGTCTGAATTTTTCTGATAATTTATACCATAAATTGAATTTTCTGAAACACTAGAGATTGGATTTTTTTTCCATCTCTAACCAATTTAGAGAAACAAAAATTTTAATTTCATAAACCCTAAACCCGATTTAGAGATGGAAAAATACTCATCTTTAATGTCTAATTTTTTAAGATAATTTATATTCCGGAAATTCAATTAATTTCAGGAATACTTTATGTTCTGGAACTTGAATTTTTGGAATAAGTTTTTTCAAAAGAAGAAGAGTGGTGTGATTAGTAAAAATGGGTGGTGTGAATAACAATTTATAAACTTGTACTTCAAGGTTGAGCCCTCCAAAATCCACACGTCTGCTTTTATTATTTGATTTATATTCCTTTTCTCTCAAAAAATACAAAATTCCCTTGGATTATAAATTGTGATGCATATGAGTTTTCATACCATTTACAATTTATGAGTGAGTTTGTCCAAGTTTTGCTATATAAGAGAGAGTGAGAGCTAATGTTGACTATGTAAGCTCATTGTCAGCAAGAAAGTGCTCAATGATATATATATATATATACACACACATATAGGGTGGAGATCAACTTACTCCAGGAGTAATTTTGACAAATTTATTTCGCTTAATAACTTCTTATAGAATATGAATTTCACCAATCTAACCGTTGACTAATTTGATATATATATATATAAAGTAAAATTTGCTAAAATATTTTTTTAGTTTTTTTTGTAAATATAGTGATATTTTATCTTGATCTCTATAAATTTCTTTCTTGTTCCTTATCCCTTTTTATTGCAAAGGGTGGATTTTTAGTCTCTATATATTATTAACTATATATGTCATCTCTCTTATATAGGATTTACATAAGATTGTCATGTATGAGTAGCACCGCTACTATATGGTGTTGTAGCACTAATTAAAATTGAAAAGGAGTATTGTAGTATCAAATTCTAAGGGATGAGAACAGAATTTTTTTCACAAGGATTAAAATAAGATATTAGAGGGACAAAAAAACATAGTTTAACCATAAAGTTTCAAGAGAAACACCTCATACACACTTAACACATTTTCTTTTATTATTATGTGAATTTCATACAAGTCTTCCTTAATATAAGACGAAATACCTACATGATTTAGTGATAATTGCATCTCATGCATCGCACCAACTAATGAGCTTAGTTGGTAAAAGAGAGCATTAACAGTATAGTTATGGGTTTGGTCTTGTTAATGGTCAATGATCATTATATTAGTATAGGTTATTTATATAGCTAGGGTGATTTTAGCATATACCGTGATTAGACCACAGTATTCACTATGAAATTAATTATGAAAATTTTATAACTAAATAAATAACTATGTTTTAACTATGAAAATGCCGTAGCTAAATAGAGTATATTATAGTTTACCTTAAAAATCATCCTATTTGTATGTATCCTTCCGAGTCCTCATGAAGACATAATATATATATATATCATGATGTTAAAATACCGCGTAACCTTTCTTTTCTCTAAATTTTCATTCCAAAAAAAGAAAAAAAAAAAAAACTCATACATATATATGATACACCTACTCTAATGAAACATTTATAAATTTTCACATTTGTACTGAAACCAAAGAGACAGGGAAGCTTTCAAAGCTTCTTGAACCAGACAAAAGATTCCATAAATCAATAGTGAAGATTTTTAGATAGAACCTGCAGCTAGCTCTGAACCACAAATCCACCAAGGTCACCATCACTATACAAGCGTCAATATATTATAAGCTGTATTAATTTTAACAACACACCATGATATTAAGTTTATATATACACACGCCAATGAAGCGAAATGAGATACAAGTATGCATTACAACCTAAAAAAAGAAAAAAAGAAGATAGAAGTGTGCATGTTCATCAACGCAGGTTAAATAACAAAAAGTAGACAAGTATCATTAATGCGTTCGGTACTTATCCTTTAAAAAACAAGCTAGAAACTAGCAACTACTCTTTCATGTATCTCTCAACTAATTTTGTAATTAATTTTAAAAAAAATTCATTTTCAAAGAATATTCTTTTTTTAACACTAGTCACTTTGGCAGTAAATTATAATTAAGAGTAAACCCCATTTAAAAGATATACACGTCGTCAGTTAGATCTCTCAAAGATATTTGTCACCAGTTAATTCTCTCAAATATTAAAATGGTTGCCACGTTAGTCCCTCAATTAATCACGGTTAGTAACGATGTTAATATGAAGCTGATGTGGAACGATTTTGTGTGACTTGTGTTGTGCCCAAAGTGGGTGGGTGTCCTCGAAAGTCCCACATCGGGTAGTTTAAAGAAGGAGAGGTAGGAAATTACTATAAATAAGGTGTCCTATTTTGGGTATACTCACCACAACAACACTAGTCTTTGGGTGTAATGGGGTAGTTGTGTCTCAAGAGAAGGTTTGCAATTTTTCCGTGCAAAAATTGTGTAAAGGGGTTTGCAATTTTCTCCTTTTAAAAAATTACAAGTGGAGTAATAAAATTTTGTAAGTGTTCGTGGATGTAGGCAAGAGGTGCTGAACCACGTTAATTTATGAGTGTTCATTTATTTTTCAATTGTGCTTCCGCGGGTGGAGATATTCTCCTCCTTGGTACCTAACAAGTGGTATTAGCTAGAGCCATTTGTATGGTGGGATTCTAAATTCTTAGTATGCTTTGTGGTTGCAGCATTGTCTGATCTTCCACATCAAGAAAAAGTCGAGGTTCTAACCAAGGGAGGAAGAGAAGCAGTGGGTCAATGCAGTGCAGTGCAGTGCTATGACTACGTTGAAGTTAGATGTTCCTTTGTTTTATGGGAGGATGGACTTCTCCTTATGGAATTGCACAATTCAAGACTATTTAGTCCATATCGGGGTCTTGATTGTGCCTTAGGAGATGAAAAGCCAAGTAAGATGAAAGATTCAGAATAGAGAACAATCCAGAAAAGGCAGTGAGCACAATTCGATTGGCTATAGCTATACAAATTAAAGTGACCGTGTTGAAAGAAACTTCTCCAAGGAAGTTGTGGGATTTGTTGGAAAGTAAGTCTGCATCAACGACGTTGACCAATAGATTGATGATGAAAATGGATTTGTACTTGCTGAAGATGGAAGACGAAGGTAATGTGTTTGATCATATTAATAAGTTTAATGAGTTGGTATATATCTAGACTAATGAATGTTGGGGACACTATCAAAGATGAAGAGCAGAATCTTATAAATCACTAGTACAATCAATGCTAGCTGGGAAGAGTACATTGCGACTAGATGAGATGATAAGAACGTTGAAGGAGAGTCAACAAAATGACAAATGATGGGTGGTGATAAATCCTCTAAAGATTGTCAGATACTGCTAGCTAAAGGTGAGCGAGAAAGGAAGAAGTATGGTGATCAACATGGTAGAAGATTCCAGCCAAGAGATATGGATATTGTTCAGTGTCATTATTGTGGAGAGTTTGGTCACATACAGGTTAATTGTCTAGAATTGAGGGAGGACTTGAAATGCATGAAGGAGAAGACGAAAAAACTGAAGAGTATTTCTTCTACAAACATGGTTAGTTATGAGAATGACTTTATTTAATTAGTGAGCAGTGAATAAATGTGAGACTTTGGATGAAGGGATGATATGTTTTTCCCAAAGTGGGTGGGTGTCCTCCAAAGTCCCACATCGGGTGGTTTGAAGAATGGAAGGGGTAGGAAGCTACTATAAATAAGGTGTCATAGTTTGGGTATACTCACCACAACAACACTAGTCTTTGAATGTATTAGGGACTTGGGTAGTTGTGTGTCAAGAGGGTTTGCAATTTTTCCGTTCAAAAATTGTGTAAAAGAGTTTACAATTTTCTCATTTTAAAAAATTGCAAATGGAGTAATAAAATTTTGTGTGTGTTCGTGGATGTAGGCAAGAGGTATCGAACTATGTTAATTTATGAGTTTGTTCCTTTATTTTTCTATTTATATTGTGGGTGTGCTTCCGCAAGTGGAGATTTCTCCTCCTTTGGTACCCAACAACTTGGCTTGTTAAGTCTCAAATAAACATCCTACATGACAAATGGTTTAAAATTATAGGGTCTCTATTAGGTCCTATTGTTGAGGTAAAACTTTCAAATTGTGAAAATAAAAAAGATTAGAATGTTTATCTAGACTTTGTAAAACAGTGAAAACATAGAAGAGAAGTCCGATCTGCCGTCAGTGAGAGAAACGAGCTACGACAGTGAGGAAAGAGGGAACAATTGTCAATCGTGGGAGTGGGGTATGTATTTTTTAAAGTTTTATATATATATATATATATATATATATATAGGGTGAGGATTAAGTTACTCTACATTACAGGAGTAACTCTTGATAAATTTACTTCGTTTAATTATAACATTTAGTAAAATAATAATTTAACAAATATAATCATTAAATAATGTGATATTAATAATATGATAATTATACACTACAAATTTTAGATAAATTGGACATTTATAAGTATGTAATTTTATAGTTCACATTTTCTTTTTTACAAAGTATATTATTTGTTACATTGAAGTTATTTGATGAAATATCAAATAGTTTTTACATTTTATGAAACTTTATAGGTTTGATATACTTAATAAGAACTTTCAGTTCAATGATTAGATGAATTAAATTCAATAATCCATAAAAGGTTATTAAGCAACGTAACTTTACGAAGAGTTACTCTTGAAGTAAATTGATTCACCCCCATACATACACTTACACGGCTTGCTAAATTTTTTTTTGTGGAAAGCAAAATTAATCAATCCAATCATTTAATCTTATAATATTATCCTAATGATTATGTATACCAAATTCCATAAATTTGAACATTCATAGCTAAGTAATCTAATAATAATGGAAATTTACTTACAATTTAAATAACATATTACACATTTAAATAAAGTGGTGTGATAAAGTATCAATTAATTTTGAATTTGTTTAAAATTTTTTAGACTTGATCTAGTCTATACATAATTTTAATTCAATTATTGGATTAATCAATTTCACACTCTATAAAAAGTTAATTAAATGGTGTAAGTGTAGAAATTTGACACCCTACAATGTCAATTAATCATGTCCCTATATGCATATATAAAGTTGTGTTTCATGAAAAGTAGAGAATCATTATTCATACAACAACTACATATAACATTTCATATAACATACTTTTCTCTGTTTCTCTATCACATTACTGATCACATCACACACTTCTCTCTCTCAATGTTGTATTAGATATGGTACACTTTCATATTATAAATTACATTTCTCAAAAAGTATTTCTCTAAAAAGCATTTTTCATGTGAGAGGCCTAGCAAAAATAACATAAAAAGGGAAATTTAATTAAAAAATAAATAATAAAAAAAGGGTCTTGCTAATTAACAATGTCACAATGGTTAAAAAATCAATACATGGAAACATTTTTATTAAAAATAACCACATATGCATTATATTTGTAACATGCTCCTCAATTCAATACAAATTTTCTATTTCTAGTGCCAAAATAAAAAATGTGAAAGGTGGAGTTAATTAATGCAAGTAGTGTTGATAACCAATGCAACTGCACTCTACCTTCCACTGCAGTCGGCAAGGTACCATTTTAATGATTCTATAAATATGATCTCTGCTGCTTTCTTCCTTTTCATCACAAACTTGTCAGCAACATATCCATTTACTGCCTCAGCAAGCTTCCTTTCCTACTACACTATATTTCAAAGTACCATAAACAAACAACACATAGAGAAACTACAACTAAAAGAGAATGGTGTTCCCCTTGCTCTTAAGGCTTGTAGAATGGATCTTGTACCATATCCTTGTTAACTCATGTTATGGAGCTGCAAGGAAAATGAAAAATTATGGCTTTCATTTGGTTGATCTATCATCTAAGCCCCTTCAGCAACCTTCCTCTTTCCCTAGTATTGAGAAATGTGTTTTGGAGGGTAGAGGTTCACACACACTTGCTTGTGACATTCATGGAGTTCTCTTAAGGACTCATTCCTTCTTTCCTTATTTCATGCTAGTTGCCTTTGAAGGTGGTAGCATTTTCAGAGCATTCCTCTTGCTTTGTTCATATCCTTTACTTTGGATTTTGAGCTATGAATTGAAGCTTAAGGTCATGATCTTCATCTCCTTTTGTGGACTTAGAATGAAGGACATGGAAAACACTGCAAGGGCAGTTTTACCAAAGTTTTACATGGAGAATCTCAACCTTCAAGCTTATGAGGTTTTGAGTTCAGTTGGGAATAGAGTTTTCTTCACTACTGTGCCTAGAGTGATGGTAGAAGAATTTCTCAAGGAATATTTGAATGCTGATGCTGTTATAGCTACAGAGTTGCACACTGTTGGCTGTTACTTCACTGGTTTGCTCTCTAAGCCTGGTTTGATTGTGAAGCATAGTGCCCTCAAGGATTATTTTGGAGATAGAAAGCCTGATCTTGGGATTGGTAGCTCAAGTGTCCATGATCATCTTTTTATCTCCCATTGCAAGGTATGTTGAAGCTACCCTATACTACTTACAGCTATAGTAGTTAGCATTAATTACCCAAAAGTTTTGGGATGGAAGATTTTGGAGGGAAATGAAAGAGAAGATAGAATTTGCATTTCATTTTTCAGAATGTGAGTAATAAATGATTGAATATTATGAATTTAATGTTATTATATATAATTCTATTAATTTAAAAGTGAAAATTTTACCATTCATTTCCATTTCCTCCAAAATTCTCTATCCATAGATACCCTTAGCTTCAAGATGCATGTCATAGCACCAAAACATGAATTAAAGTCTAGTATATATTATTTGACTATTGTGTTAATATTCTTGATCTTGGTAACACCCTGAGGACCAGCAGAGACCCTAATCACAGGCTAGAAAAAGGAAAGTGTGTAGACATTTAAATATAAACAAATTTACTAAGCAATCCTTTCAATAAAATCTGTATTATCCAGTACATCTGAATGTTATTAATTTTGACTTAATTACACTTTTGGTTCTATATTTTTGCATTTGTATGATTTTGGTCCCCATATTTTTAATTGCATGATGTTGATTCCAGAGTTTTTTGGATGTTACATTCAAGTTCCTCTCTTAATCTTTCATACAATTTTTAATAGAAGAATGCACATGCATATATTAATAGTAAGATCAAATTTTGTAGTTAATCTGAAACATTTAAATGCATTAGGAATACTACCACAGTTGTAGTATCCACTAATCAAAGAATGAATATCAGGTAAAAAATTCTTGAAATTATAATTGCAGAAATTGATCTTGTCTTATGAACTCTATTGATGCAAGCATATGTATTTCATAGTCACCAAGTTTTATTCAAAGATGGATGGAAAACTAATAAGGGACTTGATTGTAACATTTAAAAAATTTCTAGGATCAAAATTACACAATTGAAAGTATAAGGACTAAAGAGACAGAGGGATAAAAAGGATAATTATGTCATTATTTTACCTTTTGGCATGTAGATTTTTGTAGATATGATATAGAAAATATCTTACTACTTTTAGATCACAATGTAATTAATGGAAATCTTTACTTCTATTTATGTATTTTGTCTTATACACCAGCTACATGATAATGACACAGGAAGCTTATGTGGTGAGCAATGCAGAGTGTCCATACTCTGTTATGCCAAGGGACAAATATCCAAAGCCTCTAATATTTCATGATGGAAGGCTAGCATTCTTGCCTACTCCTTCAGCAGCTCTCAATATGTTCATTTGGCTTCCAATTGGAATTCCATTAGCCATTTATAGAATGCTTCTGGGAATTTTACTTTCTTTCAAATGGACACTTATATTAGGAACATTGAGTGGCATGTTCATAGATTTGAATGTCAAAGGTAGTAGTAATAACCCTGAAAGACCGGAACTAAATAAAGGGGTACTCTATGTTTGCACACACAGAACACTCTTGGATCCTGTTTTTCTTAGCATATGTTTGGGAAAGCCTTTGACTGCAGTCACATATAGCTTAAGCAAGGTGTCTGAGTTCATAGCTCCAATTAAGACCATGAGATTGACAAGGGATAGGAAAGAAGATAGAGGTACCATGCAAAGGCTACTGAGTGAAGGGGATTTGGTGGTATGCCCTGAAGGGACAACTTGTAGAGAGCCATATTTATTAAGGTTCAGCTCTCTTTTTGCAGAACTGGCTGATGAGATTGTGCCTGTGGCTGTGAATACAAATGTGAGCATGTTCTATGGGACCACAGCTAGTGGATTAAAGTGTTTGGACCCAATTTTCTTTTTTATGAATCCAAAGCCTTGTTATCACATTGAAATCCTTGAAAAGGTACCTAAAGAACACACATGTGCTGATGGAAGGTGCCCTTATGAAGTGGCAAATTATATACAGAGACAGTTGGCTGATTCTTTGGGATTTGAGTGTACCAATCTTACAAGAAGGGATAAATATATGATGTTAGCTGGGAATGAAGGGGTTGCTCAAGAGAGGAAGAGATGAGAAAAAAATTATGGTAATGGAGTTTCCCTTTCATTTCAAATTTCATCTGAGCTTAACTATGTGAATCAAGATGTAAAACTTTATTTCTAGGAAGAAAAATAATGTACGTAGCAGAATGTACACATCTAAAGAAATAAAAATAAAGATGGCATTTGCACATCAAAACAATTATATCTTACTTAATTGAAAAATAATTAAAGAGAGTGTGTGTATTGAATGAAATGCGTGTATTTCTAATTATTTTACTACTTAAAGTGGTATAAGAGTGATGTATGACAAATGTGCAAATAAATATGGAAGGTTCTAGCATGTATCAAAAGAATTTTGGTGCTTTTTTTTTTGCATTAATCTACGAATTACTTGCAAAATTCTATGGTATTTTCTGCAGGTAAGAAAATATCTTTATGTGTATATGCATACAATGTTAAATATGAGAAACTATGAGTACACTTATATTGACTACATCTTAAGTGATATTTTTTCTCTTCTAATTTGAACTCAAAATTACAGTGTAAAAAATAAAATAAAATAAAAAATACTTTGCACGTGACTATATATACCTTTTCTTTAAGCAAAGATAATTATATTAAAAAAAGAGTATAAGTACTCCAATCCATGATACAGAATTAGACTACATAATTGTGATGACCAAAGAAAATCAATCACCCAAAAAACACCAAATTGATCATTTACATAGACTTAGACAAGGCATGATCCCAATAACTAGCACAAAAATCCACCTGGAAGAAAATTATAACTAGCTGAAAAGTGAAGGGTAAATATTATTTACACAAATGATGTAGCTTAATTATAAGTTAAATGCTGTCACAAAAAAAAAATTATAAGTTAAAATTGATATATTGCTAATTTAAAGAATAAATATTTATTTAACATCGGCTTAATAACTTTTTCCAAAGAAAAATGAGATTAAAACATTATATAATAATAAATTATGACATTTCTTCAATTAGTTGAAATTGGAGCAAATGAAAAAAAAAAGATCGATACATTATTTTAAAAAGCGATACATCTTGTATAGAATATAGATTGTCAAACTATGTCCTTTTCGTGTTTTTTTAAAAAAGAAAATTATTATTGTTGAAAATTAAAGCAATGCCCAATTAAACGGTAAATCGGTAATCCATTATGATTATGATAAAGGGGAATTCTCTGAAAGTAAAATTCATGTGAAATAAAAACAATTATTCATATCGCAGATGTTGATAGGTGGTTGTGACACATAATTTAATCACTTCAGTCAGCAGACCAATCAATTAAGCATGGCAACATTACAAATTTTTTAAATAAAAATACAAGGTTCAAGAATGGAATTTAAAATCGTTTAGCTGTCTTATCCTTAGAGGCTGATGAGATTAATGAAGCGTTGTGCTAGATATTGGGAATGTCCCCAACTATATATATATATATATATATACACCAACTGTATTCAACAATAGGTTTAATTGAAAGACAACCCGTACCCATACCCATGGACCAATCAATTTTTATGGTTACTATTCAATTGTACAATAATTGGACTGAGAGGGACACCAAGAAAATAGATATCATCTATGAGGGAGAGGAAACTAAATCAGCAAAGATCATTAATTTCTGTTCCCAAGTTATTAAGACACAATTCAAAAGCAAAGACTAAGAGTGAAGCAAATTAAGGATATGTTTCAGTTTTTAAAAACTTTTTTTTTGTTTTTAATAATATAAAACTGAAAAATCTGTTTCACGACAGCTTTTATAAACAGTTTTAAAAAGTATAACTGTTTTTTAGTTTTTAAAAATTAAAATTTTGAAACCACTTTTAGATGTTTTGAAAATTGATTTTTAATTTTTCTATTTTTGTATTGGAAATGTTGTAAATAAATCATTTCATTTATAAAAAATAGTTATTAAAACTTGTTTTGTAAAATATTTTTCAAAAACTAAAAAATAAAACTGAATCAAACACACCCTGAACACACCGAAATCAGACTAAGTACTTTCAATATAATTAACAAAAGTTAGATTACAAATGATGCATTTACAATATACACATTTTTTTGGTTTTGTTTATTAGAATTTTTACTACATTTTAATTAGCTTTGTTTTAATTAATTTTATTTTAAGTTTTTAATAAATTAATGTCTTATCAAATTTATGATTTTATTTATTTCAAATGTATTGTAGAAGAATTTAGATTAAACTTAGAACAAAATTTTAAATGAATTCTATCCAAATTAAAAGCTTTAAAGAAGAGTTGGAGTTTAATTTGAACAATTAAAATAACAAATAAAACATGAATAATGCACCTCGACCTAACATATTAATAAGAAGAAACTATCACGGAGAAAGAGAGTTGATGTTGGTTAAAAGTCATCATAATGAAGCTTGTAAGATAGTTAAATTATAATTAGAGGGTCACAATAAGAAGAAAAAAAAAGTCCTCTTGTAGTTATTGATCTCTTTTCTAAAATATAATATATTGATCAAATATAATTATAGAAATCATACGATTCACAATTTGAATCGTACGATTCAATGTGAGTCACTAAATAAACCATACGTATTAGATGTCGAATCGGATAATATTCTGAATCGTGAATTGAATCAATGAAATCATGAAATTCATCCAAAAATTTATGAGTTAAATGTTATTTATGATTTAGTACATCATTTTGACTTCAGTCAACTATAGCTACACCCTCACCACTCCCTTTTCAGATTAAAGGTATCTGAGTCGTGGCAAGAAATAAGAATTTTAGAGAGAGTGAGATATCACCAATGAGTGTGATTTCATTATTGAATCTGAATGATTGAATTATAGAGAACTGGTATATATATACAATATGAGAAGAGAAAGGATTGTAACAAACTAAAAAAACTAACCAGTGAATAATACCATAAATTAACTGACTCAACTACTAACTAACCAAAACTGACTTAACTACTAACTAATTTGTTATCCTTTACACCCCCTCAAACTCAAGGGGTGGAGATACTGAACCCCGAGTTTGTAACTGCAAGTGTCAAAAGATGCTTAAGGTAAAGCCTTGGTTAAGACATCAGTTGTTTGTTCAGCGGAAGGTATGTGATGAATTGGAAGGGATCCTTGTTGAACTTTGTCTCTGACAAAATAGAGATCTAGCTCAAAATGCTTGGTGCGGGAATGAAGTATTGGATTGACTGACAACATTACAACATTGAGATTATCACAATAAATAAGAGGTTGAGGGGGAAGAGGAATTTAAAGATTGTAAGTAAAGACTGGAGCCAGGAGAGTTTAGTAGTAACAACTTTGTACTGCATGCAATGCTCCTATATTCTGCCTCTGTGGTAGATCTGAAAACAGTAGGTTGCTTCTTTGAAGACCAAGAAATAAGATTAGATCCATAGAATACAATATAACCAGTTGTGGATTTTCTATCATCTGGGTCAGCACCCTAATCAGAGTCACAAAAGGCGGTGAGAGTAGGAGAATTGGATTTGGATGAAGTTAATCTATGAGTTAAGGAACCACAAAGATACCTCAGAATTCGCTTAACATCCCGCCAATGTGAATTCTGAGGATTATGCATGAAATGAGCTACCTTGTTGACAACAAAGGAAATTTCAGGTCGAGTCATGGTGATATACTAAAGACCACCAACAATGGACCAGTAAAATTGAGGATCTGAAACAAGATCATTAGTGCTAGAGCAAAGTTTGAGACCTTGGCTTTATTGGAGTGCTTATTGATTTTTCTTGAAGCATGTTAACCTTTTGTAGAAGATCATTAATGTATTTTGTCTGAGAGAGAGGGAGTTGTCCAGGTGTTGAAGATTCAACCTAAATTCCTAACAAATAATGAAGATTGCCAATATCTTTGAGAGGAAAAATGTTGTTCAAATGAGAAATTAAATATGTAATGGCAGTGGTTGAATCTCTTATGATGATTATATCATCAACATATACTAGCATGATAATGAAAAGATAACAATCTTATTTTGTTGAGCAGAAGCCAAGAGAGCGAAGAGTTTGATGAAATTTAGCAAACTAGGCATGTGGATGCTGTTTTAGTTTATAAAGGGACTTGTTAAGCTTACAAACAAGGTTTCTATTACCTTGAGTGAAACCTGGAGGCTGTGTCATGTAGAATTTCTATGTTAGATCTCCATTTAAGAAGGCATTGTTAATGTTAGTTTGTCTTATTGGTGAAATCTAATTTGATAGTTGCAAGCTTGACAACTGGACTGGAAGTTTCAAAAAAATCAAAGCCCTCTTCTTGGTGAAATCTCTTGGCAATAAGTCTAGCTTTGTGTTTGTTGAGAGAACCATTTGTATTCCTTTTTATCTTGAAGACCCATTTTCATCCAATGGGAAGTCTATTTGGTGGTAGAGGAACCAAAGTCCAACTGTTATTGTTGAGAAGAGCATCATACTCAGCTTGCATAGCTGAAAACCAGTGAGATGAGACCAATGCCGCTGCAACATATTTAGGTTCTGTGTCTTTGTGAGAGGTGGTAGCAAGAAAATTTTTCTTTGGTTTATGAATGCTAGCCTTGCTTCTTGTGGTCATAAGATGATGATTAAGTGTTGGCAATGTCTCTTGAGTAGAAATTGGAGGAGAAGAATCTTGTTGTAGTGGAGGAGAGTCATTGTGAACAACAAGTATCTCCAATGGAACAGAAACAGTGGGATATGTAGAAACAAATGAGAAATTGGTATTAATAAATGGAATAGATGGAATAATTGTTGGTAAGCTTTCTGAAGTAGATATAGGTATGAGACAATTGTTCAGAAATTTATCATTATATTGAAAAGGAAAGGTTAACTCATCAAATTGAACATGTCTAGAGATATAAAATTTTCCAGTTGAAGAAAGACATAGGTAGCCTTTGTAGTGTAAGTTGTACCCCAAGAATGCACACTGCTCAGATATAAAATCAAACTTATGTTTTTTGTATGGTCTATGAAGTGGATAACAAGCACAACCAAAAGCTCTAAGTTTTGTGTAAGAAGGAGTTTTGTGAAAAAGAACCTCAAGAGGAGTATAATGACCATGAGTAGGTGTTGGTAACTTGTTGATGAGAGACACAATTGTCTGCAAAGCATAACCCCAGTATTTTAAAGGTATCTTTGCATTTGCAAGTAAAGTTAAACCAGCTTTAATTATGTGTTTATGCATTTTTTTTTGCAGAACCATTTTGTTCATGTGTATATGGACAACTAAATCCGTGAGTGATACCATAAGAAGTTAGAAAATCAGAGAATGCAACATATTCTTTACCACCATCAGACTGAAAAGCTTTGATTTTCAATCATCTTTTTGAATTGAATGACAATTGGTATAGTGCTTCAGATTTTCTTTTAAGGAGATATATCCAAGTAAACGTAGAATAGGCATAAATGAAGTGAATGTAATATTTTATACCATTTGAGAAAGGGATTGGTGCAAGTTCCCATATATTCGAGATGTAGTGAATGAATTAGAAAAAGGAAGCTTGTGAGCTTTCCCCATGCAGCAGGCTCCACATACAAAAGGTAGTCTTGGTGTTGAAAAGGAAACATTGCATTTCTTTAAGATGTAAGAAACGATCATTGATGAAGCATGACCAAGTTTGGCATGCCAAGTGAGAAAAGTAGAATCATTTTCACCAATGCTATAGCAAAACTTAAGTCTCTTATTATTTCTCAAAGAATTTGAACCATTACAAGTGTAAGATGAATTACAAACAAAATGAGAATTATGAGAATTAAAAACAGAACTCATGGCACAAATGTTATAAAAAAACATATAAGCCATTCTTAGTATTCCTTTCTAGGAGAACTTTCTTTGTTACCTTTAACATAGCATTTCTGAGGATGAAATTCAAAATAGACTTTGTTGTCTCTTGCAAACTGAGATACATTGAGTAAGTTCTTTGAAATCACAGGGACATGAAGTAAATCATGTATAAATAATGGCTTGGCATTTGAGGTTAGAAAGAAAGACTTACCAATATATTGAATATTTGTTGCTGCTTCATTAGCCATATACATGGAGATTTTGTCACCAGTGCATGGAGATTTTGTCATTAAGTTTCTGGAATCTAGTGCAACATTGCACCATAATCTGGGTACCAAGAAGGGTCATAGACAATTTCAGGTACAACTATCATTGTTGTATTGATGAAACCGTGATCACTAATGGACTCAACCTCACTGTTCATGACAATAATTTGTCCTTGGTCATGTGTTGTTGATATTTAAGATGAATTGTCATCTTGATACTGATTATCAAATCTGTGATAACAATTCAAAACAATGTGACCAATTTTACCACAGACTTGACACTCAGGTTTGTTTCTTCTAGCATTCTGAAAGTTAAATCTTCTTATTCCTTTATTGGTTCTAAAACAAAATCTTCCTCCTTTATTAAATGATCTACTCTTCCTTTATTACTGAAATGTGATTGAGATAAACTTACCTACAAATTCTGCATTGAAAAAAAATCAGTATCTTTATCTTTCTTTCTTTTTTCAAACCCTTCTTCTTGAGATATAAAAAGTCCTTCAACTTCTTCAAAGCTGTAAGAATCGGATCTTAAGAGAATGGTGTTAATAAGAGAATCATATTCCTCTGGAAGTCCGTCAAGAATTGCTTCAATTTGTTCTTCAACATTTAATGGTGACCCAACGGTTGCACGCATATCAATTATTTCCTTTGTGGAAAGCAAATACTCATTGTTTTTCCCTATCTTCTTAATGTTCTTGAGTTGATCCTTTAATTGTTTAATTTTTACTCTAGTTTGTGATGTGAAGAATGTTTCAAGCTTTTTCCAGATTTGATGATCATACATACATCCAACAACTTTGGTTGTAAGTCTTTTAGACATTGAGGCTAGTAGCCATGAGGTTAGAAGTTGATTTTGTTGTTCACAATTGACGAACTCAATATTCATATTCTCCAGTTCTTCGTCTTCATCAGTTAAGAACTTCCTTAGCATTCCTTCATTTCCAGTGATAAAGCTTTGTAGCTTGTAGCCTTTAATGGTATTGATAACTTGGTGTTTTCATACCAGAAAATTAATTTCAACCAGTTTATCTATGATTGGATTGGAGAAGGTTTGGGTCAAAAATCTTGTTGTGTTTTCTACCATCGATGGATCGAGTGAGCTCTGATACCATAAAGGTATCCGAGCAGTGACAAGAAGTAGGAATTTTAGAGAGAGTGAGATATCACCAATGAGTGTGATTTCATTATTGAATCTGAATGATTGAATTACAGAGAATTGGTGTATATATACACTATGAGAAGAGAAAATATTGTAACAAACTAACAGAACTAACCAGTGAATAACTAATACCAGAAAACTGACTTAACTACTAACTAAGCAAAACTAACTAGTGAATAACTAATACCCCACGGGTCCTCACGGGGACCCCATTATTGACAAAAAAATGAAAACATAAAGAAAAAAAATAAAAAATAGTATAAAATAATTAGAAATTAGGATAATATAAAAATAAAAATTATATTTTATATATTACATTATAATATATATCATATTTATTAAGTTTATATATATATGTGTGTGTGTGTGTGTAGCGAGACGGGGACCCCGCAGGAATGAGAACATATTCCTCATCCTCGTCCCCCACCCCA
Source organism: Sesbania bispinosa (assembly GCA_026901365.1). Taxonomy (NCBI): domain Eukaryota; kingdom Viridiplantae; phylum Streptophyta; class Magnoliopsida; order Fabales; family Fabaceae; genus Sesbania; species Sesbania bispinosa. Next base: position 3,388,118 of record QLOH01000009.1, on the reverse strand, counting down.
TATATGTCTTGGGGGGATTTTAATCCTTGTCCCATCTCTACAGGGAAAATTCCTAATTCTCATGTCCCAAACAAGCAGTCCCCACAGGGGTCCCCATATGCGCGCAGTATGAAATTGTCATCTCTAGACCAAATCTTAAAGTCTGAATCATATCTTCCCTTTACGTGTGACATTATAATATAATTGAACTTATTTCAAATATTTTAAGAGATTATTAAAAAAAATATTTCTAATCAAAAGCTTTTATTTTTGTTTTAGAGAGAATAATAAGCACTCTAGGAGAATTGAAAATTTTCACCAAGATTTTTTTGGGAATCAAAGAGATGAAAAATGATGATTTACTCAAATCCGGTAACATTTCATTTACTCTACCTCTTTGTTATGATAGGTTGATGTTTTATTTTGTACTTTTGAATTATGTGTTATAACATTCTTTAACTTTAAGAGATATTTTTAAATTTTTTTTATTGTAAGATTTTTACATTTAAATCTCAAATTATTTTATGAAAGTTAAATTTAATTTAATTTTAATAAATATAGTTTATCCCTCAAATGTAAGTTTTAGGCTACTCCAAAAGTTCTAGCTTGGAGCATTCCATCAAGCTAAGAGATTAGATTTATAGGTAGAATAATTGAAACTAAGTAGATAATTAAAATGTTGAGTCTCAAAATCAATTTAAGTATTCAAATCGGATTCAAGACTCTCATATCCTAAGTTTTAATGGACAACAAATTTGTTTCAAAAAGAGATGATTTATTATGAGAACAATATCACTTGAAGGTATTTTGCCTTATTGTTTCAGCAAGAGCTATGAAGAAGAAGCCTCAAGATGAACCTACTAATGTGAGGATACCTTCCGAAAAGCTAAGATCTGCTGAACTCATTTCAACCATCTAAAGTGATACAGATTTCTAGAAGAACTTTTGAAGACCTCGGTTTAACTGTTGAGTAAAAGCCTAGAAGCTGCCTGCTAAAGTCATAACACATGCTTAACGTCTGAAGCAAGTTTGATCCACTTAAGGAATGATTTCAAAGTTCGTCTGTGCTGTCAAAGTCTTATTACCTTAAATGGAATCTGCTGAACGCGTCAGAGCAGTGTTGTATACTGCAACACCTGCAGAGCTCAAAAGTCAGAAGTTATCAGAAGAGTGTTTCACAACGTCTCAAAAAGCATTTAATGCCATCTCACAACGGTGAATGAAGCTCTCTTCAATAGATTCATTTCAAGACTTTATAAATAGCTTCGTGAAAGACTTTAGAGAGTGGAGAACCCTTGGTGGAACCACGGCAAAGCCCAAGAGAGAATGGTCATACTTTACAAGAAAATTTATCAAGCCTAAACTTTGTAGAAATTTCCTTGTACTTAGAACTTATCTTTTGTATCTTGAGTTATACTCAGTTAACCCTTTGTACAAGAGAACCTGTGTTTAAGTTTCTCAGAAACTTAAACCTATCATATTTGTAAACACTGTAAAGTGTTTGAGAGCTTGGAGAGGCTTGGAGGAACAAAGAATACTTGTTGAGCCTGGAGAGGCTTGTTTGTTAAATAATACTTGGGTTACACTTGGTTAAGTGTCTGAGAACCTGGAGAGGCTTGGAGGAACAAAGAATAGCCTGGAGAGGTTGTGTCCAAAGAATACTTGTTGAGCCTGGAGAGGCTAGGTGTGCAAACAATACTTGTAATCTTGCGAGATTAGTGAAAATCCAGTGGTGGTTTGCCCTGGGACTGGACGTAGCTCACTGAGTTAGTGGGTGAATCAGGATAAATTTATGTGGCTGAATTCTCTCTACCCTTAACTCTTTTACTTTCCACTGTTATCTGTGTTATCTAACCAAGGAGGGTTTAAAGAAAAGTTGTTTTATAAATCCACGCAGAAAACAATCTTTTCTTCACGCAAAAATACTTCAAAATTATTTTTACACAACCTTCTGAGTTGCATCAGCAAGTTGCTAAACTTCCCAGTTTCGAAAGGTTGCTCAAATATTTTCAAATGGATCAGTTTGCTTGTTTTAAAAAGATTTTCAAAAATCTGTAAAGGTTTATTAAAACACCATTCAACCCCCCTTCTAGTGTTTCCTGTGGTCTTAACATAAAAGACTTTAAATGGTTGAATGTAAACACAAACTATGAAAAACGCTGTAAATAAAAAGGATAATGTTAACGAGTATTCTAAGGACACTATTAAAAAATTAAAAATAGAAATTTTTATTAGATTATATATCATTTAATATTATAAATGTAATCAAGTAATGATTTTCAATAAAGATCTTTTTGTATATATATGGATTTTATAATACTCATAAAATAATTAAGAGAGGGAAATAAAGGTTGGAACGTAAAGGAAAGGAAAAAGAGATTGACTTGTATTGGATTAATGGTTGAAGGTACCTTTAAAACACAGTCACTAATCATAATCATAGATCTTCTTCTAAGTGATAGTTACAAAGCATTACAAGCATTAATTATGTCTTCAGATCCCATGTTTCCAGAGCTACAGTATATAGTCATATGTTCACCAGTAATTAATGAGGTTCGATCATAATCACTGTATTGGCTGAGTGGAAGACATTATTGTCTTGTGTTAATTGGATGATCCCACTATCCAATCAATTAGAATTCTTTGAAAATACAGGGATGTATATATGTGGCCTGCCAACTAACTATTTTATCGCATCCATTTTTTTTAAAGATGGACTATCCATTAATATTCTTGGTATACGGATTATCTTTTAATTAGATTATAGGGAGGTGGTCACCATCACAACTATCACCTTGCAATCAATTGATATCGAGATTTCATGTGACTAAATGTGTAATTGATTAATTTACCCAGGCCGAATCTAGGAATTTCGGGATCTTAGACAAAAACTAAGATAGGGATTCATATTAATATAGACTGATAATTTTTATGTTGTTTTTCTGACTTTTTGAGCTACAAAATTATTTATTAAAGTTTTATAATCAAGTAATTCTAACATCTCACTCTCAATAGATAATATAGTTAACCTATTCAATCTATCTTATAGCATAGTTTTTTTTTTGTACAAGGAAAGCAATGAGGTTTGAACCTAGAACCTTATGTTAAATTATCCAAACCCCCAACCATTAGGCCGACCCTAGTGGATTATCTTGTAGCATAGTTGATCTTAAATATGATTTAATCAATTTTAATTTTGAAAAACTTCTTTCAGCGGTCGCGACAGTTACAAGTAATGTTAATAATATTCTATAAACAATGTATGTATTTGGAAAAGAACTTAATCTTTTTATATAGTTCAATATTTTTAATGGTGTTTTAATTTCATTTGTTAGAATTTTTTTCAATAACTTTAATTCTGAAAATAAATCAAGACCATCAATATCAGAATGGTCCTCAAAACTCAAAATCTTTTCAAAATTGATACAATATTTTTTCAATTCATCTTCCCCTAAAGTTTTAAATTTATTTGAATCAAATAAAAAACCAAACATGTTTTCATATTCTAAAAATTGTTTAAATCGACTCTCAATAGAAGAAATAGACTGATTTAATGTATACAAAAAAATCAATGTAAAATGAATCTTCAACAGAATGAGCTATCTTATCACTATTAATGTCATCAAATTGTTTTTTTTCTATGAATCTTACGTTTTTCATTGAACTTCGGCTTTAGATCCATTTCAATAGCCATTTTTTTGGTGGATTCTAATGCAGATGCAAAATCATTTTCCCTATAATTTTTTAAATAAGTTATAAGGCCTCTTAAGTGATCTATAGCAACATCTATATTTTTTGTCAAAGAAAAGTAAGTAAAGTAGTGACTTTTTTTTTTGTTAAAGAAAAGTAAATTGCATTAATGTGGTAACCGTAGAAGTAGCCAATAGATCATAGGCTCAGCAATACTATTGATACAAGGAAACTCACCGTTGAGTGTTAAGTGTCTTTTCATTTGCAAAAACTAAATAAATGGGTTGTGGACTTTTAAATAGTTTAAATGATAAGAAAAAAAAAGATATAAAAATATAAGATACGTGCCTTATAAAATATTGGGCCCTATCTCAAATAATATTAATTTTTAAAAAATAATTTATATCAATAATACTATTATATTAAAAAAAATTGGGGGGCCTTATAAATTTGGAGGCTCTAGGCTGTCCGGACGAAATTAAGGTCCATATATAATTAATAAGATCCAGATCAGCTAATTGTATGGTCCAATTGGATAGTTAATTATTAGCTAACATCAGTTGATTCAATTTGACTTATGATCAGGTCATGCACGGTCAGCTAGTAGTAGTATACGACCCCTATTGTTTTATCTGAAGTGTAACAAGCCCAAGCAATTTGATTTTGACACCAATGGTACGTACGTAATACACGTTTGGGTTGTTAACCACATCTATCATCACCATTCTATATATGAGTCTGTCTAGTGTTCCATAATATCAGTATGTGTATTCACAACCCTTTAATAGTTCTAACAAACATTTAGAGTGTGTTTGAGAGATTAGAGGGAAGGAGAAGGAAAGAGTTAGGAGAAGAAGAAAAGGGAAGGAAAGAAGGGGAAAATTTTGTAAGTTAAAGAATGAGAGAGCTAAACTCATAAACACATGGGAGAGAATGATTTCCTAAAAACTCTCTTCCCCTCTTTTTCCCTTCATTTTCTAACTCTCAAACATACCATCGGTTATTATAAAGAAATTTCTCACTTTTTTCCTTTTTTTTTTTCTCTTCCAATGAATTTTTTTTTAGTTTTTTTAATACATGCATTTGTACAATTTGTTTTATGCTAAATAATACAACTCTATTTTATATTACATATTTTTTAGGATTAATCATCTGTGTGTTTCATGAAATCAACATAAATTAGCTATTAATATATAGAAGTACTTCTATATATCAACATTAAAAGTCAAATGAAACCACAATCAAGATATTTTAAGCATTAAAAGTCGTAACTTCCAACCTGCTATTGTGCCGTCGTACACTCACCAATTCAATGTGGGTAAAGGATCGGTACATCTTTTCGTATTTAGTTTTGATGTTCCTTCCTTCAATTCATGGTTAAAGGCATCATTTAGAAATTTATTTATTTATTTTTATAAATCACTTTACAATTTCAATTAAACATTTATTATCATCATTTTTTATTTACCCCTTGTTCTAGGGTAGAACTCGAACCTGGGCCTGAGTCAGCAGGAGAGAAATCGGATCCAAATTCGGGTTGCGAAGGCTTGAATCCGAGTTGAACCCGGGGGTGTACCTGCAAAGGGACTCCGACGCCCAAGTCAGATAGGTAAAACAGTCAAAGGGATTGATTGAGTGAAATTGCGTACCTTATGAACTGTTACTGTTCTCTATTTATAGGGGTTTTCCCTGTATAAATGTGGTAAGTGGGCATATATAAAAGAGGTAAGTTTGCAAGTATTTGTAATAATGGCAGATATAATTATAGATATGATAATTATATTGCGTGTGGCCACTTTGGCTATTGGGCCTTAAGTTTAGACCGTAACAGAAGCCCCCCAGCTCTTGTCAACTTGATAGTTGGCTTTGAGCTTATATATCTTTGAGTTGTCCGGGACGACATGCTGGGTCGAGACGACTTTGCTTATTTTCTCCAATATTGTTTTTGGCGGGTGAACCGATAATAATCGGTCTGAGACGAAAATGCGTAGGTTCGTGACGAGTCAAATGCATAACACCTGGTTCGGGATGAGTTTCCGTCTGACATACCGTTGCGACGTTTCACTTTTTCTGAAACGTTTCAGATATTTGCGACGCTTCGAATACCAGGTGATGTGTCGCTTTAGTATTGGGTCGCGACGGTTCGACTTCCTGGGCCAAAACGATAATGGGCTTTTTCGGTCCTATAAACAGGGGGTGGAGAAGTTTCATTTTTCCACTCCGCTTTATTCGTCTAATCTGACTTTCTCTCTGTGATTGCAATCCCGAATCTAGATCTGGTTTTCTTCTTCTCAAATCGAATTTCGCATCCGACTATCAGGTATTTCTTTTCCCTCTTTTTCTCCTTTTTACGCAAATGAGTGAGAGTGATTCTTTGGAAGTTCTTTCTGGGAAGCCTGAGTCGTGGGTGTCACGAAGTCGGTCATCTTGTGGGGATAATGAGGGTTTTAGTTCTGAAGTGGTTGAGGTGTTGAGGCGGAGGAATATGATCTCTGGGGAAGTTAATCAGGCCGAGAACGTTAGGACTTTAGTAAAATCCGAGACGGATTCGTATGATAGTATTTTTGATGAATCGGGTACTAGTCGTCTCGGTTCTGATGAGGGTAGTTGTTATACAATCACCAGTGCAGGTGTTGAAATGGTTGAGCCCCGCGATGGAGAATATTTTGTGCCTCTATGGGCTGATAGGTATAGATGGGTAGACCCGGAGGTTCTTGGCACCTGCTCCGTGTATAGACCCAGCTGCCTTGAACATTATTAGGAGCGTTTGTTTGATCTGGATGTGTTCGACTCAGCCGAGATGGAGGAAGATTACAGTGTGGTGCTTCCTCCTTGAGGAGGCCGGGTGTGTCACTTGTCCGAGACCAATATCCCTTTTTTGTATACTTACGATTGTTTTCATTCGAAGGTGAAGTTGAGGTTTTCGTTCACTGATTTTCAAGAACGGATGCTTATGTTTCTGCGGTGTGCTCCCTCACAACTGCATCCCAACTCATGGGCCTTCATAAGGTGCTTTGAGCTGATCTTGACCGAGTTTGGCTTCACACCTTCTGTAAAGTTATTTTTCTATTTTTTCATAGTATTAAGGAAGCATCCCCCCGGGAATAAGAAGGAAACTCTGAAAAGTTGGATTTCCTTTAGGGGGCATAAAGACCAAAAAATAATCACCCCGTTTTGTGAGTCGGCCAAGAGGGGAAACATCACCTTTAAACAAGAATTTTTCCAAGTCCAGGCGGCTGAGGGTGTGAAGCCGTTTTGGGAGGAACGGTCTTCTAACACACTACGTTTTCCGATTTATTGGAGTGATAAGCATTATGACATGAAGCCATTTGAGTTTGAAGTCTCTGAGTCGGCTCTGTCGCCAGAAGATGCGGCAGTAAAGGATTTGTTGATGAATTTAGTTAAGGAGTGTGGGGTATTTTCTTCTAAGAAAATATTAGATGGTCCGACTCGCAATGTCGGTTCAAGAATTGGTGAAACTTGTGTTTTTGGTTTGTTCTTTTTTATGAATGTCTATCTCAGCTAACTCTTATGTTTCTTTTGCAGCTTCAGGCAACTGAGGGCTCTGCAGAATGCCCAGAATACCGGTCCTCATGATGACGTACATGTCGATATCAACTTCACTTAGGCCAGCGGGAGTGGAGGTGTTGGTGGTCCGACTCTTGGTGGCTCCTTGAATCAGGATGCGGGGAATGAGACCAACAATGACCAACCTCGTGTTCAGAAGAAGAAGAAAGCTGTTAAGGCCAAGAAGAGGGCCCGGGTTGAAGATTCTGATGGTGAGTCGGGCATCAATTTGTATGATTCGGAGGAGGAGTTGGATACTCCGGAGGTGGATCGTCTTTTGTATAACCCTTTCTTGTAGTCGTTCCATGACAATGTACGCATTGTCGAACATCTAGGTGACGTGGAGCGTTAATGCCTTCAGCATGTTGCATTTCTGAGGCACATGCGGCTAGATGTTGTGCCAACCTTTAACCGAGTCAACTCGGATTTGGAATCCCGTACGGCGGAGAGGGATTCGGCGTTGGTGGATCTCAAGGTCGCTCAGGAGGCCTTAGGTAATGAGAAAAAGGAAAGGTTGAAGTACAAGGGATGGCTCAAGTCGGCCAAGGGGAAAAATAAGAGCCTTGAGGCTGAAGTAGAGAAGCTGAAGGACGAGTTGAAAGGGCTGCAGGTAGCTCCTCCGACGTCCGGTATGACTGGGGAAGTTGTGACTGAGCTTGTCAGGAAGAATGTGCAGAAGGCACAAGCTAAATTTAATGAGGAGAAAGCCAGCCTTGTGAAGCTTTCTGAGGAGATCAGTCAGGCTTCTTTGGCAATGCTGTGGCGCAACTGGAAATTCTTAACCCTGGTTTGAAGGTTGAAGGGTCGTCGTCCGAGTATGAAGTTTTTGAAGGGAAGATTTGTCGGGTCGACATGGAGAAGAAGGTTTATATCGATGTCGTCTCTGGCAAGGAAGCTGGCCCTTATGAGGGATAATCTTTTCTTCTCTTCTTGTAACTTTTTGTGGAACTTATGTTTTGTCATGACAATAGTTAAGTTTTTTTATTCCGTCTTGGTTATCTTGATGCTTTGACTTTTGAACTTGTACTTTTCATACGTTTTTAACGTTTTACTCTCGAACTTGCGCTTTTAACGTTGATACGCTTTTAATACTCTAATCTCGAACTTGCGCTTTTAACGTTGATACGCTTTTAACGCTTTAATCTCGAACTTGCACTTTTAACGTTGATACGCTTTTAACGCTTTAATTCATATCAATTTATTGATTGAAATTTGATATTCAAATTCGGGATGCTCTTCGCATCCTATTTTTATTGATAACCAGACTGGGATGCTCTTCACATCAAGTTTTATTAAAAAACTAGACCGGGGTGCTCTTCACATCCGGCTTTACTAAAAACTAGACCGGGATGCTCTTCGCATCCGGTTTCTAACAGATGAAATTTTCCTAAGTATGGATTCTGCCTATAAATAATAGGTCTTGAGTTTGTCCGAGTTCCAGAATCTTGGAACGGATTTTCCCTCCAGTGTCTCTATCTTGTATGCTCAATTCCCAGTGGCTTCAGTGAATCTGTAGGAGCCTTCCCAGTTTGCTGAGAGTTTCCCTTGGGTTGCATTTTTGTTGCCAATGTCGGCTCTGCGCAAGACGAGGTCTCCGGGTAGGAAGTTCCTAGCCATCATTTTGGTGTTGCGCCGAGTTGTGAGGCGTTCTTTCAAGGTTGATTCCCGTACATGAGCTATGGCCCGACTCTCGTCTAGGAAGTCGAGTTCTTCCAGAATTGCCTTGTCGTTTGATTCTGAGTCAGCAGAAGAGAAGTCGGATCCGAATCCGTGTTGCGGAGGCTTGAATCCGAGTTGAACCCGGGGGGTGTACCTACAAAGGGACTCCGACGCCCAAGTCAGATAGGTAAAACAGTCAAAGGGATTGACTGAGTGAGATTGCGTACCATATGAACTGTTACTGTTCTCTATTTATAGGGGTTTTCCCTGTATAAATGTGGTAAGTGAGCATATATAAAAGAGGTAAGTTTGTAAGTATTTGTAATAATGGCAGATATAATTATAGATATGATAATTATATTGCGTGTGGGCCACTTTGGCTATTGGGCCTTAAGTTTAGACCGTAACACCCCTATTAATTTTAATATTTTTTCAACAATATCAAATGATAATAGAATTAATTAATGATATTAAATAAGGGTAAAAATAGAAAGTTAAATTATTTTTTAAAACTCAAACAAAATTAACTAGTTTTAACCAATCAGTGTGATTTGACCAACTATACCTTATAAATAGTAACAGAGAGAGTAATAAAATCTCAGGAATCATTGCAAAATTTATTATGTAAACACATTTGGTTTTTAGGAAATAAATTCTTCCATCTTAAAATTTCGCATAATTTTATCATGTAAAATTTTTTTATTTTTGTATATTTATTATAAAATTTTCAAAATTTTAAAAATCTAAAGAAATAATCTAATTGGAGACCTATTAATGTGGACAAATTACGAGAAAATCGCTATTTAGCGACGGTCAAAAGTTGTCGCTACAAGTGGAAAACCATCGCTAGCATCCATTTAGCGACAGCTTAGCGACGACCTCATGGACATCGCTAAAATGTTCGTCATTAAAATAGTAGCAACGAACAAAATAACCTGTCGTTGCGTAGCGTTTGCCAGACCATCGCTAAGCTAAAGGTCGTCGCTAAGTGAAGAGATCAATGACCGTCGCTAAGCCGTCATAACCTAGTGACGGCCATGGCCGTTGTAACTTATTATATTGTTTTTTATATTTTTTTATTAGTAACGGTCATGGCCGTCGCTAATTACAATAATTTTTTTTAAAATTAATTTTATTTTTATTTATTTTATTTTAATATTTATTAATTTTAAAATTATAAAGAAAAATACTAAATATTATATAAACACATACGCCGATAGAGGAAAAAATATATAAAAAAAAGTATACCTAAAAAGATTGTTCAAACATAATACAATAAATATATAAAAAACATAATAACAAAATCATGGGTGGCGGCGACGACACTGGTGTGGTGGTGGGCAAAGTTCCTCATCCCTATCCTCATCCAACGGCTGGTGGGATCTTCTGTCCACCTCTAGCACGCATACAAGGCATGCATATTTACCTAACTTTAATAGTATTAAATTAAATATTAAACAAGAAACCTATAAATTACTAACTACTAGTAATTACTAATTAAATACTACTAATAATTACTAATAATTTATTTGTGAATGATTAATTACTACTAATAATTACTAAATAACTATCTATATAATTAAATACCTATATAACTAATTCTACTAATTATATACATAATTACAACTAAATCCAATTATTTATATACATAATTAAAATTAATTCTAGTAATTATATAAATAATTAAAACTAATTAAAACTATATCTTAAACCCTAAAACTAATATTATAACTAATTAAATAAATAATTAAAGTTAATTATAACAAATTATATAAACAATTAAAACTAATTATAACAAATCATATAAACAATTAGAACTAATTATAACTAATTTTATAAACAATTAAAACAAAAAAAACTGATTATAACTAATCATATAAACAATTAAAATTAATTAAAACTAATTATATAAATAATTAAAACTAATTAAAATTGTAAAACTTACTGGAAGGGGGAGGAAGAGGAAGAAGAAGAGGGGAGGGGGAAAGGGTTTTGTGTGCATAAGTTTTAAACGTAGCGACGGCCTGGTCGTCGCTACATTAAAAAATAGTTCTGACTCGCCAAATTTAAATTCTAATTAAAAACTTAGCGACGAGTAAGCCGTCGCTACGTTTATTTTTAAAATTTTTAGAAAAAAAAATTAGTTTTTAGTGTCGCGATGGCCTGAAACGTAGCAACGATCAGACCGTCATAGAGTATTAATTGCACAACTATGCGTTGAGCTGCACATTTAATGTTGTAGGGACGACGTAGCGATGACCTAGTGACGATGCATGGCCGTCTCTACGGTTTCACGTCTAATTTAGCGTATTAATATTCTTGTAGTGAAAATTGCTTAGTTGATTGACCTTGTGAAAAACAAAGAAGTTATCCTTTCGCGATCATCTTTTCCTCTTAAATACAGTACTTTCATCCCTTCCTATTTATTTTTTATATCCTTTTTTAAAATTCCTAAATCTATGTTGAAAACTTTCATTGGTATTCAAAGAAATTTTTTTAATGGTTGGGGGTTGGGTGTGATAAATATTGAGTTACTTAATTTAGTTGTATTAGGAAAGTGACATTAGAGGATTTTGATTAAAAACACACATGTTATGGGTTAGAGTTCTTGCCGCTAAATTTGATGGTGGTATTATTAATTTTGGGGATGAAGTGGCTTCTCTTGGGTCTATTTGGTGGAAGGACTTAAGGAAGATCCTGAGGAGAGGAGTAGACGCCAATGGTTTGTCAGGTGGATCACTCCCTAGTGGAGCCCACACTGCAAATAAAATAAAAAAATGAATAATAGAGGGACAGAAGCTGAGAGGATGGGCAACGAATTAGATAGTGATAAGAAATTGTGTAGAAATGAACAAAGAAGGGATATTACGGGATATAGTGTGAGTGTCTGATTGTTTCAAAAACAATGGGGAGGAGCGTCTGACAAAGAAAGGGCGGTAGAGAGATAAAACGTGAGGATGAGAAAAATAGAGAGATAAACTCTCGAGAAGTGAAGAGGGAGGAGTGTTCCAGAGGAGAAAAATAGCACAACCAGAGAAGAAAATTGTACCGGTTTGCTCTACTATGAGATGCAAACGTGCTCCGTTTTTCACCAAATTTCAGTATGTTGATCCTGACAATGTGAGCGTTATTACAGTACAAATATTTTGTATTTTTCGTTCTCTCTGTTGTTTGAGCTAGATACCTTTTGGTGTATTTATTGTGTTGTTATCCACCCAACTGATGTTTCTCTATTGATCCCTGGGAGTGCCAGGAAGACTCTATTGTTGTACCCATTATTTTACATAGTGGAAAATTTTCTGGACTTGGTCCCGTGGTTTTTATTCTCTCACATTGGGGGAAGTTTTCCACGTTAAAAATATGCAGTTTCTCTGTTCTAATTTTCCGCTCACTATTACTGTTATTGGTATTGGCTTTGGAATTGTTATTCTATTCACACAAGCAGGTGCAACCGTTTTTGGGCCACTTTTTCACTCCGTTGTTCACTCTGGTACCAACAACTGGTATAAGAGCTTTGGCTCTGTTGTACAGAAAATTATTATGGTGAATATGGAAGGCAATACGAGTAGAATGGTTAACTTGAATGGATCCAACTATGCCCTTTGGATAGGAAAAATGGAGGATCTACTTTATGTGAAAAAATTTCACCAACCTGTATTTGTTGCTGAGAAGCCTAGTGATAAACTTGATGAAGATTGGGCCTTGTTACATAGACAGGTGTGTGGCTACATTCGCCAATGGGTTGATGATAATGTGTTGAACCACATTAGTGGGGAGACACATGCCAAGACTTTGTGGGATAAGCTTGAACAATTGTATGCAAAGAAAACAAGGAATAATAAAATGTTTATGTTCAAAAGATATTGACCTTGAAATATCAAGATAGGACCCCACTTGCAGATCACTTGAATGCTCTCCAAGGAATCATGAATCAACTCTCTGCTATGGGTATTAAATTTAATGAAGAAATTTATGGGTTATTTTTACTCGGTTCTTTGCCAGATTCTTGGGAGACTTTCAGAACCTCTTTGTCAAATTCTGCTCCTAACAGTGTGTTGTCAATGGATCTTGTTAAGAGTAGTGTTTTGAATGAAGAGATGAGAAGAAAATCACACGAGTTCCCCCTCACATTCAGCAATCTTTGTTACTGAGTCACGGGGGAGAAGCAAGGGCCGGAGTTCAACTAACAGAGACCACAACAGAAGTAAGTCTAGAGGTAAATATAAAAATATTGAGTGCCACTACTGCGGTAAAAAGGGGCATATTCAGAAATTTTGCAGGGTGATGAAAAGGGAGAACAAGGACAAAGATAAAGGGAAAAAGAAAGAAGAAAGCTCTAGTGAAGATAGAGCTAATGTTACAACTGAAGACTTCCTTCTTGTCGAAGATCTTGACACTATCAATGTTGTTGACAGTGCATCAAGCTGGGTAGTTGATAGTGGTGCTTCAATACATGTCACATCCAGGAGAGACATTTTCAGTTCCTACACTCCTGGTGATTTTGGTGATGTGCGGTTAGCTCATGAAGGCGTATTGAAGTGTGCCGGTATTGGAGAGGTTAAATTGGAGATGTCCAATGGCTCTAAAATTACTCTCAGGCGTGTGAAACATGTTCCGGAAATTCGATTGAATTTGCTTTCAGTGGCCACGCTTTGTGATGAAGGCTATGACAACTGGTTCTCACGAGATACGTGGAAGCTCACCAAAGGCTCCATGGTTGTTGCTAGAGGTACAAAATACTCTACACTTTACTTGGCACATGTAAAAGTAATTAGAGATGTTGCTCATGTGGTAGAGACTACTGAAGGAGTTGAGTTGTGGCATTAGAGGTTATGTCACATGAGTGAAAAGGGGATGACGGAGTTAGCCAGAAGAAGTGTGCTTCCTGGTGTGAAGAATCCTCACTTACAGAAGTGTTCTCACTGTCTTGTTGGGAAACAAAATAGAGTCTCCTTCAAGAGTCATTCATCTACCAAGAAGCCGGAAATTCTTGATTTGGTGCTTTCCGATCTTTGTGGTCCTATGCAGACAAGGACAATTGGGGGGGGAGTTCATACTTTGTGACATTCATTGATGATCACTCAAGGAAGACCTGGGTGTATACTTTGAAGAGTAAATATGCTGTTTTGAGTGTGTTCAAGCAATTTCAGGCCTTAGTTGAGAGAGAGACTGGGAAGAAGCTGAAATGCATACGGACAGACAATGGAGGTGAATACTTGGGAGCATTTGATGCATATTGCAAAGAACAGGGGATCAGACATCAGAAGACTCCTCCTAAGACTCCTCAGCTGAATGGTATAGCTGAAAGAATGAACAAAACACTGGTTGAAAGAGTCAGATGTTTACTTTCACAGGCAGAGCTTCCTAAGTCATTCTGGGGTGAAGCATTGAATACCGTTGTTCATGTCCTGAATCTTTCACCATGCGTGCCCCTAGGATTTGACGTTCCTGAGAAGATTTGGTCATGTAAATATGTTTCTGATGATCACTTGCGTGTCTTTGGATGTAAAGCTTTTGTGCATGTTCCCAAAGATGAAAGATCTAAGCTAGATATGAAGACCAAGCAGTGTGTGTTTATTGGTTATGGTCTGGATGATTTTGGTTACAAGTTTTATGATCCTGTTGGTAAGAGAGTCATTAGAAGTCGTGATGCTCATTTCATTGAAGACCAAAGGCTGAAAGACATTGACAAGGAAGAAATCTCAATGTCTAGTGTCAATGGTAGTTCAGTGGATTTTGATCTGGTATCTTCTGCATCTAGAGATGAACCAGACAGAGTAGAAACTAATAATCAGCCAGATGCAGATGTTCCTGACGAACCTGACCAAAATGAGAACCGTGAGAATCTTCATGAAGAACAGGTGGAAGCACAGACAGAACCTATTGCATTGAGAAGATCCAGCAGAGATAGACAACCTTCAAAAAGGTACCCTTCTGATGAATATGTTTTAATTACTGATGGGGGAGAGCCAGAATGTTTTGATGAGGCTATGCAAGATGAGCATAATACAGAATGGCTCCAAGCCATGCAAGATGATATGAATTCCTTGCATGAGAATCACACATATGAGTTGGTGAAGTTGCCTAAAGGTAAGAGAGCTCTGAAAAATAAATGGGTGTTCAGATTGAAGCATGATGAAAATACTTCAAAGCCTCGTTTATAAAGCAAGACTAGTGGTCAAAGGATTTGGACAGAGAAAATGAGTTGATTTTGATGAAATCTTTTGTCCTGTTGTGAAGATGTCTTCTATTCGTGCAGTTCTTGGCCTAGCAGCTAGTCTTGACTTGGAGATTGAGCAAATGGATGTGAAGACAACCTTTCTTCATGGTGACTTGGAGGAAGAGATCTACATGGGACAACCTGAAGGGTTTAAAGTAAAAGGTAAAGAAGATTATGTTTCCGGGCTAAAGAAGAGTCTATATAGGTTAAAGCAAGCTCCTAGACAATGGTATAAGAAGTTTGAGTCTGTCATGGGGGAGCAAGGCTATAAGAAGACAACTTCAGATCACTGTGTGTTTGTCCAGAAATTTTCTAATGAAGACTTCATTATCCTTTTACTGTATGTAGATGATATTCTCATTGTGGGAGAGAATATGGCTATAATTGAGAAGCTAAAGAAGGAGTTGAGCAAATCATTTGCCATGAAGGATTTGGGTAATGTGAAACAGATCTTGGGTGTGTCAGTTACTCGAGATAGAGCTGCAAGAAAAATGTATTTGTCGCAAGAAGGATACATTCGAAGAGTTCTTGAGCGGTTTGGGATGAATGATGCCAAACCAGTCAGTAGCCCTATTGCATCTCACTTCAAGTTAAGTGTGAAGCAATCTCCCACAACCAATGAAGAGAAGAAATGAATGGAAAAGATTCTTTATGCCTCAGCTGTCGGCAGCCTAATGTATGCCATGGTTAGCACAAAACTAGACATTGCTCATGCTGTCAATATTGTAAGCCGTTTTCTCTCAAATCCAGGTAAAGAGCATTGGAATGTTGTAAAGTGGATTATGAGATACCTGCGAGGAACCTGTAGTTTGAAACTTTGTTTTGGTGACAAAATGCTTGTATTAGTTGGATATATACAGATGCTGATATGGCGGGTGATGTTGATTCCCGCAAATCTACTTCAGGTTATTTGATTACCTTTGCAGGAGGAGTTGTGGCATGGCAATCAAGATTGCAGAAGTGTGTTGCTCTATCCACCACAGAGGCAGAGTTTATTGCTACAATTGAAGCTTGCAAAGAGTTGCTGTGGATGAATAACTTTCTTCAAGAGCTTGGTTTCACTCAGACCAAATATGTCCTATATTGTGACAACCAAAGCGCCATTCACCTTGGTAAGAATACTACTTTTCATGCAAGGTCAAAATATATTGATGTGCGTTGTCACTGGATAAGAGATGTGTTGAACTCCAAGTTACTTGAACTTAAGGAAATCCATACTAATGACAATGGTGTTGATATGTTGACCATCCCACTACCAAGGGAGAAGCTTGAGAGTTGTTGTGTTATTGTCGGGATGGCAAAGCATTGCTCCACTTAGGTCGTGAGGGGGAGATTTGTCAGGTGGATCACTCCCTAGTGGAGCCCACACTGCAAATAAAATAAAATAAATAAATAAATAATAGAGGGACAAAAGCTGAGAGGATGGGCAACGGATTGGATAGTGATAAGAAATTGTGTGGAAATGAACAAAGAAGGGAGATTACGGGATAGAGTGTGAGTGTCTGATTGTTTCAAAAATAATAAGGGTGAGCGTCTGACAGAGAAAGGGTGGTAGAGAGAGAAAACATGAGGGTGAGAAAAATAGAGAGAGAAGCTCTCGAGAAGTGAAGAGAGAGGAGTGTTCCGGAGGAGAAAAATAGCACAACTAGAGAAGAAAATTGTACTGGTTTGCTCTATTGTGAGATGCAAACGTGCTCCGTTTTTCACCAAATTTCAGTATGTTGATCCTGACAGTGTGAGCGTTATTACGGTACAAATATTTTGTATTTTTCGTTCTCTCTGTTGTTTGAGCTAAATACCCTTTGGTGTATTTATTGTGTTGTTATCCACCCTACTAGTGTTTCTCTATTGATCCCTGGGAGTGCCAGGAAGATTCTATTGTTGTACCCATTATTTTACATAGTGGAAGATTTTCTAGACTTGGTCCCGTGGTTTTTATTCTCTCACATTGGGGGAAGTTTTCCACGTTAAAAATCTGTGGTGTCTCTGTTTTAATTTTCTGCTCACTGCAGTTACTATTATTGGTATTGGCTTTGGAATTGTTATTCTATTCACATAAGCAGGTGCAACCGTTTTTGGGTCACTTTCTCACTCCGTTGTGCACTTTGGTACCAACTATAGCTGTCAATTCGGTCGGCCCGGCCCGCCTTGATGCGGGTAGCGGGCTTTATCGGGCTGGGCTAAAAAGCCCGAAAGTTATTCGGGCTTCTAAAATAAGTGCCCGAGCCCTACCCTTTGCAGTTTTTTGCGGGCTACCCGGCCTTTTTGCGGGTAGCGGGCTTTATCGGGCTGAGCTAAAAAGCCCGGGAGTTATTCGGGCTTCTAAAATAGGTGCCCAAACCCTACATTTTTGCGGGCTTTTACAGACCGGCCCGATCGGACTAGCCCATTTTATCGGCTCTAGTAGCAACATGGTTGAAGGAATAGATAAAGAAAGTATGACAATTAGTATTGTTTTATTCATGATAAAGTCATATTAAATAATTGAGATTTTTATGTGTACGTTTATTAGATATTAGATATTTTTTAAAAAGCATTAGAAAATATTTATATAACAGTTATTATTCTCTTATTCTAATAAAGTTAATTATATTAGACAAAAAGTAGAAAATCCGATAAGTTAATTATGATTTCATCATAAATTCAAGTGTTTTGATCTATTACACGTTCTTTAGTTATCTTTCTAGATATTTAGGATACTTGGACAAGCTTCATAAGAAGTCAACATTTTTTTTGGTGAGAGGGAAAACAAAGTCAATATAATATTTGGATTTCTTTTTTAATGTGTTTATTAAGCTGTAATTTAATGTTTTGTATTTACAATTTTTTCCTCTATAATTGTTAGAGGTAGTAATTAATTAAGAAGGTAATAAATTGGGGGACGAGCAAGGATTCTACTAAGATCTTATATTTTAGTATTATTTGAAGCATTCATTATTACAACCTCGTTCGTGCAATTTTTTTAATTAATTATTTATATAATAAAAAATATATAATAATTCATACAACACACTTTTATTCTCTATCTCTCTCCACCACATCATATATTATAATATTCCACACTTCTCTTTTTTTTTCCTTTATCTCTTTAATTATCTCTCTTGGTTGTATATGTTGTTTGTATAACAAACAACATTTCTCTTTTTTTTTTTTTAATTTTCCTTTATATATAACCTCTAAAATTTTAAGTTTTAGGTTAAGTTAGATATATTTCCTTTGTTTAGAGACTTTTCAAAATGTCAAAATTGTAAAATTTTTATTAGAAATTATTGTAGTAAATTTTCTTTATGTTCGCTTTATTGGAGTTAAAAAAAATTCATAGCTAGAGACTTTATAAGAAAAAAGCACTTGGAGTGCGGTTCTTTCACAAGGGTGCAGCGCACTACAAGGTCTTTTTTAAATGGACCATTCATATTGACATCTTTAGTCACTAGGTCTATTTTTTAAAAGGACCCGTCATTAGACCTATTTCTGATAACGATTTTTTAACATATACAATGTTGCATATGTTAATAAATTGAAAATAAAAATATTTTATTAAAAAATATAACATTTCATATTATTAATTTATTGAATGTTGCGATAGTTAATTTTAAATAAAATCATTTCACTTTTAATTTATTATCTTGCATGTGTATACATGTTAAAAAAAATTGTTTTAATAAAATCGTTTAAATCAATCACTTTGATCGAGTTTTAAATATTACGGTGTTGAGGCTTAAATATGTAATAAATATGAATGTTTTATTAGTTTTAAATTATTTCTAAACCTTTTTTATTTTATTTTTCATATTCTTTCAGGTTGTAATTTTAGCGTAGCTAAATCTCTTTGATTTCTTGTTTGACTTTTCTATGTCTTATTTTGTCTAATAGAGTTCATATATACCTGAATTTTATAATTGACCTTTTACAAAGAATAAAAAATTTCTCTTTAAAATTTTAAAAAATTCACCCAACATATATGACTGTACAAATTCATATTATATAAATTAACCTTTTGTTCGGATTATATAAAGAAATTGAGAAGAGAAAAATAGGAAAGAGAGAAATAATAAAGAGAGAAATAGTAGAGAAATAAAGTAGAAATAGAGGTTGTTTGGTATTAGAGAAATAAAAGAGAAATTAATTTTGATAGTTGTTTGGATGTTGAGAAATGTGAGAGAGATGTGTAAAAAGTTAAAAAGACTAAACTACCCTTCAAATATAAATACATTAATATTACGGTAAAAAAGTCATTTCATAAATTAATCCTCTTCTCCCCCAATTTCTATGCTCCCTTAAGAAGATCAATTAAGCTATGGGACTCACTCCAAATCATTACTCAAACTCTCTCTCTTACACACCAAATGCGTTGGAAGTTGGAAACTCTCTCCCATTTCACTCTCGGACGCTTCTCTCTTCTCTGTACCGGTGCTAACAACAGAGTGTAAATCGTATCACCTATGTGAATTAGTGTTTCCGAAATAAAATATTTTCATACCTCTTCATAATTAATATTAGCTTCTTAAATATCCAATAAATTTGTATTATTTATTTTTATCAAATAAGTCATATATTAAGATTTTAATATTATAAGTATGTCATTATAAAAATAGATTACTTTTCACCAATATTTAGAAAAATAAATTTCACTGGAGGTGGTTGCTGATCCAAAGAAGGGCAAAGCGACAAGTACTTAAATTAAAGGAAGGCGCGCGAGGCCAAAAGTGGTGGTAATTCACTTTCCAGTCACCATTTGGGTTGTCTGCGCGGTACTAGGTATTTTACAACTGCAAGACATTCCAACCACAAAAATTGTTTTATTTTATTATAAGTATAATTATTAAAAAAAAAAAGGTAACCCTTGAATTATTGAATTGCATGGTGTACATTTAATTAATTTAACAATACTTTTTATATATCTATTTTTTATATTCTATTCTCACCTCTTTTTATTTCTCATTACATCACTAATCACACGTCTCACTCTTTTTTCTTTCTTATTTCAAATATAGTGTATATATAAGTCATATAAGATGTATAACCCTTTTTATCCTAATTGAGGTATAATTATTTGAGGTATTCAACTCCACAATGAAATCTGTACGTTGTCCATGTCATTTGATTGTTAAAAATATTATATATTTTTTTATATTTATATGTCCCATTTAAAAAAAATTGTTTCAATTTATTTTGTCTTATTTAAAAATTCAAAATAATATTAATTACATTTTTCTACTTTTATTTTTAATAAGAGCGATAATAAATGAAAAACTTGATGAATAAAACAGAAATATAAAGTGTTTATTAGGAAAAAACACAATAAATTTAATATAAATTAACATATTTATTATATTTTTTAATATGTGTGTTTTAATGTAATAGGATAAATCAACTTTCAGTTGAACGGTTGGATGGACAAAAATCAATATTCATAAGAAGTTATTAAGCGAAATAACTTTATTAAGAATTACAGAATTACTACTGGAGTAACTTGATTCCCACCTAAAAATTAATAAAATATAAAAGGTGTGAAAAAAGCGTGTACATGTTATTATTTTTTATTATAAAATAGGACCACTTACATTGAAAGGTTGTAGTATCTTTTTTAAATAGGATTATACATCCACAATACAGTTGGCTTCACTCACAATTATTTCTTCGGGGATGTTTGGTTTAAATTTTGAACCATCCAGAATCAATTCTGCAGAATTGATTTTAAATCATTTCCGTCTAACGTGCTTCGTAAAGCGTGCATACTCATTTTCAACCATTGATTTCTAAAATCAATTCTACTCAACTGTTCCACTCGTTTTTTCCCCATAGGTGTAGGTACGCCCATTGTAAGATTACCTTTGATTACAAGATATATTTTATTGTGATATAATAATAATAATTAATAATAATAATAATAATAATAATAATAATAAAATTTTGAAGACCTTGTAAATTATTAGCTAGTTTTAAAGTTTTCCTTCCGTCTTTAATTCTCTCTTATCATTTTTTTATTACCATCCCATTATTGATCGATGCTATTTGAAAGAACCCATTACATTGATTCATTCTAAATTCACAGTTTACTCAGTTTTGCATTTGTTTTAAAATAAAGTTTAGAATGAGATCAAATTATCTCATACAGTCATAGGTTAAAATGCGTATGTGTCACGGATCGTAACGAGAATTTATAATAATAGTATCTACAAATTATTTATCAATGATTGTGTGCCAATAGGAATTGAAAGTTTCACGATTGCATCATAGTATTAAAAATTCAAATCCTATCTGGTTGACTCATAATTACACATGCATCGTGTTAAATATATTCCATGTGATCATTGAAGGAAATTTATGTGAATCAACAGTATTTGGCGACCCAGAAAATTAAACCACAATATTTTATTTTAAATGTCAATTTCAATAATAATTATAAACAACAAATTGGGAAAAAATAAGAAAACTATTTGCAAAATAATTACGACTTCAAACAAAAGAAGGAGGTCCAGATCAGATTGGACGCCAAGTAGAATTATACAAACCACAAAGCTTCATGGCTGGTATCCCCAACACATCATCCACAACACGATCATGCCACGTGTCCCTCATGGCTTCATTCAACCGTCGGATGAACCCCTTGTTGTATTTTTCACAATAATGCAAGAAACTTGCCACATGCCTTGGATCCTTATCTTCCCACCACATCCCATGACGACGACCCATCTCACATTCCGGCAACTCACCGCCACCGCCGGAGAAACTATGACGGCGGAATCCGGCTAACTCAGCCACATACTCCGCCATACCATTGAGGAGCCCAATTGGAGCCCTAGATCCACCATCCCATAACCACACTCGTGCCATGGCACGTTGAATCGCACCCACTATAGCCATTTTGTCGTAGTTTTCATCTTCAAGTAACATTGGACTAATGTCAATGACATAGCCGTTGAAGATTTTTCCGGCGGCGGAGACGGTGGAGGTGGTGTAGAGATTCCGGCGAGTGAGGCGGAGGGTGACACTTTCTATCTGTTTCTTGGGATAAGGTTTGTTATTATTATTGTTAGGGTAAAGGAGTTGTTCTACGAAGGAGCTTGTGTTGAGGAGTATGCGGTTGGCTTTGTCGTTTGAGACATAGGAGAGATCGAAACGTCGACCAGCAGGGGAGTCCTTGATGTCGTTTACTAAGGTTATGTCGAAGGTTTTGGATGCTTCGTAGTTTGCCCATATTGAGATGATGGCAACAAAGAGAACTAAGAGGATCCGGTGAATGATGGTGTTACTGTTGTCTGAGATGTTGAAGAGTTCTTCGTTGTTGCTAGCATCATTGTCGTGGTTTTGGTGAATGTTGTGGAGTGTGGAGGTGGTGGATGAGGAGGGTATGAGTGGTTGGAGGAGGGAGTGTTTGTCATCCACCTCCATTAATTTCAGAGCAAAAACGATGGTCAATGAAGCAGTTGCAGATATGGGAATTTTATAAAAAGGTAGAAAAGGTAATCGCGTGATTTAAATATGAAAAATGATTTTTTTTTTCACGTGGAAACTATATACATCTTAGGTTGGAATTGAAGAGAGAAATAAAAAAAAATGTAATAATTGATATAATAATAAAATAAAATATAAAATGATGAGAATAAAAATTGGGGCGTGCATGAAAAAAATATAATTATTTAAATATTATGATATTTAATAATATAAAAATTATCAATAACATGTTTTTTATAATATAATTGTTATTGTTTAATGAATTTTATATAAGTGTTATTAGAAAAAGAAACAATTCAGTCCCCAAGTTGGTCGAGTGGAGCAAGACAGTGTCGTATCTGATAGGTTGCAGGTTCGAACCCTCACTCGCCTCCTTGGGGTGAGGTAAAATGTAAGTACCTATGTACGTAAGTGCTCAAAGAGCTCAGAGGCTTTTCCTGCCTTGAACTGGGGCACCATCCCCTCACCCTAAATTTAAATAAACCAAGAAAAAGAACCAATTCAATTTTCTTAATATAATTAACATAAATTTTATTTTAATAACAAATTAAGAGGGTAATAAAAATAATATGTAAAACATTACAACAAATAAGCAATTTAGATGTGAATGAGTAGCGTCGGCGTCGGCAAGACTGACGCTAAAAGGGATCACCGTTGAATTTTATTTTTTTTACATTAGCTGATGCTAAAGGCAAAAAAAAATTAATTTTTTTTTATTTAACGTCGGCCTTGGTAATTATAAAGTTAGTGTCGGTCTGACCGACGCTAATTTCATGTTATTTTTTCACTATGTATATAATATTTTGCACTATATATTTCATGAAACAAACTTAGCGTAACGGTAATGCTCCTTCTTGGTATCATGTAGGTTGTGGGTTTGATTCTCACAATTGACAAATATCTAGGAAGAAAAGATTTATTTTTGAAAAAATTATGGCCGACGCTACATAGCGTCATCGGCCGTAAAACGTCGTCGCTACTATATTAACGGTGAGGTTATTAGCAACGACTGGTGAGTTGTCGCTAGGCCGTCGCTAATCATAAAATAATGACGATTTTTCCCATGTTGCGACGAATTTTTACCGTCACTAAAAATCGATTTTCTTGTAGTGAAATGTGTATGAAAAATGATTGATTTACACCGAGCAGAAAGAGAGAAAGAGGAGAGAGAAATGATAAATGTGATGGATAATAATATGTTTTGCTAGAAAGACAAGAATAGAGAATGAATGATAAAGGATATGAAATAGATTACGCAGCCTAACCCTCAAGTGGGCAAAGCCTTTACTTTATAAGCCTCCAAAAAAATAGATTTATTTTAGGTTCAACAAAAATTATTTACTATTAATATTTTTTAAGAAATAATTATTAATTATTTAATAAATAATATTAAAATATTAAGAGTAACTGTGTATTTTTTCTAAAAAAAAAACCTCATTTTATTATGATTTTCTCTATGCTCATAAATAATAATTACTAATAAGTCATTTTTATTGATTTACATAATAAATGAAGTTATAATATTTTAATATATTACTTTTATATATTGATTTAAAATGTGTGAACATATCATTACTTAATAGAAAAGTATTTATGTACATAAAACAGTGGATACATATATAAAATGTACCATTGCATGATTTTAGAACAACCAAAAAAAGGAGAGAAAAAGTAATTTAAAGGGCACGGGGCCATGTGGTACGATCAGTGTATCAATGTTTGTGGTACATTGATCATTGCTAGCTCTTACTTAATATGTATTATTGTCATTGATGTAAATAATTAATGAGTGGTGAGGAGGGCAGGAGGAAATCTATGGTATACATATACATAATAACCAATTTGTTTGGTGAGACGTAAAAATGTTAACACAAACTAGTCCAAAATCATCAATTTGAAAACCTGGTCGCTGGTTCAATGAATCCATTGTGATGAATTGGATTCATAGCTGGTTCAGTCAACAACTAGCTAGCATCTATATATAATCACAGATATATATTAGTTAGAACTGGTCCGATATTCAGTACATTAGAGAATGTCAAAGTTTGCAACATCTAGAATCAAACCTCAACCTCACAATGAAGCAAATCAGACCCTGCCAGTGAATTCTAGTGGTGCGGAGTGTAGTTTTTAACAAAAAAAAAATGTAGTGTTTTTTGTTTTTAGATATGTTACGGCATGTTTGGTTTATATTTTCATTTTCTGTTTTCATTTTCTGTTTTCATTTTGTTTCTTATTTTTTAAAATTTTACAAAGGAAATACTGGAAACAGAAAATACAGAAAACAAGAAATGAAATTGCAAAACCAAACATGCCATTTAACATTTCTAATTTTGCAATAATCAAGGCACCGATTATTCAAAAATGACATAAGTACATACCGGGAAAATTACATAAAAATAAGGTTATGGGCTAAGCTCACGGGTTGCTACACCATGGACAGCTACTGCAACAAATTTTAACTTTTGACTGCTATTAATAAGCTTTACTTTTACCGTAAAATAAAAGTTATTGCACTTCTATTAGCTATCCCTGAAAAATACTATTGATATTCTTCCTTCCACAAAAGAATGGTAGCTGCAATCACATGCAGTTTGGTTGCACAATGCACACCCATCTTACTACCCAATTTTCCTTCACGCAATAGAATTTCTCTGTTATTCGAAAATTATTATGTGAGGAAAATATTTCCTTTTAAACCGTTAGCAAGAGATATTTCCTCCTCTAACCACCTTGGCTGAACTAGTTGCAAGTGTTGAGGCATCATAATATTCTTACCAATATTTACAGGTAAACAAAGTTTGATGGTTCACATCATTGAAATTGACTATAAGCCTTGATGGGCTGTCCATGATGAGACAAACACATAATAAGCTTATTTCTTATTAGGTTTAATATACATGTAATTAAATATAAAAACTATTTTTATTACAACTCAAACATTTAATATTAAATGATATATATGAAAGTATATTTTGAAAATATATATATAATAAAGAATTAAAAAATTATTTAATATATTATATAATTTTAAGGATAAAATATGTTTAGTTGATATAAAATAAATTAATTTTGATTTTGGTCATAAAATTTTCTTTTACATTTGAATCCTCCCAAAATGTAAAATTTTAAAATGCATCATCATTACTGATTACGTGGCAAGAAAAATTCAATGTAACACAGACTAATACTTAAATGACAATTTTCTTAACTTGCCACTAAGATATATTTTAAAATTTTAGATTTCAGAAGGATGTAAATAATTCAAATAAATGATTTTCAATAATATTTTTCCAACATCGTGTCTTTTGAATTTTTTTAATTTATAATTGCAAATTAAGTTATTTTTATTTTAATTATATAGTAATATTAATTATTTTAAAAATTATTGCAAGCACGTGTACAACTTATGGGTTTGTATCTAATATACTTTAAAATAAAAAAATTAAAAAAATATATTTCCTCTAAAAATAATATTTTTAATTTTTTATGGTCTCATTTATAAGATAAAAGACATAAATTTAGAAGTATTTAATATTTTTTTTGTATTTGTCCTTGTGACCCTTAAATAGTTTAAATTAACAAAATTATTATGATGAAGTTTAATTTTAAATAGAGAATGAACTTATAAAATTTTAGAATATTTTTTTAAAAAAATAATATATTAATTACTTTTGGTTAATACGTGTGATTTATTCTGAATTCTTATAAAAATGGACAGGATAGAGTATACTTTAAATTAACATAAATAAGAGCCTTATTTATTCGACTCAACAATTTTTTCCCCTAATAATTAAGAAGGCCATGTATGAGAGAAAAGGAAGAATTAATGTTCATTAAATTGAAACCGCACATCAAACACTTGGCAGTTAAGCGTTCTTCCATGGAGAGACATATATATGGTGATGCCAACACGAACTTGAAGCCTCATCCACTGATTCAAAGTGCATTTTATGATTCCTAATCACAGTGTCGTTATTATGGTGTCTTTCGGAAAGCGTTTTGACTTCTTTTGGAAAAATGTTAGCAAAAAGCAACCGGATTATTGATCGGGTTCCTTCGCCAACACAAAACTTGGTTAATTTGGATGAGAACTTTAATACTCAGTATATTTAACTAATTGAAGAGACAAAAGCAACTTTCTTTGTTATAAGTTGATAGCTTCATTGAAGGATAGCCAACAAAATTGCCCATCTAAGCATTTTGGATTAAAAACAAATGTTATGTTAAAGCCAAAGTGTAATCCACTAGAATTTATGTAGTATCACTTTGACGAAAATTTTTTCATTGCTACGATTGTAGGTACTCCCTCAATTAAAATTTTAACACCTACTCATGCATGATAAGTTTTCCCTAATTTAAAATTTATTCTAAATTAAAATAAAAAATTCTGACCACACAATAGGTAAGGGAGTACTCAATCTTCGGTACTACTGTAGTACCGAAAATTTACTCCACAGAGACATTTGTCAGAGTATCAGCTTTCACGGACTAAGGGGGGAAAAGTCATATGTTTACAAACACTGTCTCCATTCGTATTTAACTGTTTATTTGGACAAAAAATACACATATTAAGGAATATAATTATTACTCTTATTTTTATGAAAATAAATTTTGAACTTTTAATTTTACCCTTTATCTCTCTTAATACTATCGAATCTCATTAATTTTCAATAGTGAGTATTTATTAACATAAGGTAAAATAAAGAAAGATGTAATTATTATTGCATTGGGTTTGTAAATGGACAATTAAATAGAAAAAAAATTCTCTCAAAATGGACAATTAAATAGGAAGTAGTAGCATCTAACAAAACAAAGTTTACAAGTCATTGCATTTATGTGATTATTAGTAGGGGTGTCCAACGGTCGGATTTGGTCGGATTCGGGTCCAAAAGGCCCAATCCGACCAAAACTGCATGACTGCACAATTATATGGCCCAATTCCAAGTGTTTTGGGCCTCAATTTGTTTGGGTTACGGGCTTAACGGGTGGGTTAATACGGGTTCATGGGTTTGGACCAAAATATTGAGTTCAGTCAATTTTTTTGTTACCTAATCATGATTTTGAGTTTTTTTATCTTGCCAATTTTTTAAATTAAAAATAATGGACTCCTTTTTATTAGAGTGAAGCCCAAAATAATCAACACATATTGTCCAAAAAGTGGCCATTTGGGCCTAAATATATCAGAAACCCAAAATAACACAAAAAAATACAATCTGAATGACAAAAAAAAGAACGAAATTTCGACCAACACATCCTCCCTCGTACCATTGCACCACCGGGAACAGCGTGAAAATGGTCGAAAAGCATCACCAAGAGCGACACTAGGTTCCTCCTCCGATCAACAGAACCCTCATCCCCACCTAACCTCTATGAAAATGGCGTTGCCATAAAAAGAGAGAGATGAGCTTGAGAAAGAGAAAGAGAAAGAGAGAGTCTGAGAGTGAGAAAGAAGGGAGAGTTAAGAAAGAAAAAGAAAAATCTCTCATAATTCAAAAAAGTTGAAACAGAAAAGAGATGGGCTCGTAAAATGAGAAAGAGAGAGGGAAAAAGCGAGAAAATCTAAACTGTTAGATCATTTTCATAAGCTATCATAATTGTTCATTGAAAACACAATCTATGGCTCAGTCGATTTCAGATTTCGACGGAAAACAATTACCCCACCCGAAACCGATCATATCTAGTCGTGATTAACTCATTTGATTAACCCGTGAAGATCCAAACCGAATGCAACCGCCTGTAAGCTTTTTTTTTTCTTTTGGTTTCAACCGTTTTCGATCAAGTCGTTTATATTTGGACACGCCTAATTGTTAGCATATTTAAAATGATGTTAAAATGATATTGAATCCATGTTTTAGTAATATATAGCTTAAATGTTCTTTGGAATTTATACCAAACTAATTTTTAAACACACTATATTATCATTTAGGACTTTTTTTATTTTAAAATTGACTTGATTAAGTGAAAGGAGAAAATTCTCCTTTTTCGTTTTAGTGCCTTGTAAGGTGAGAATCTTCCATTTATAGTGAAAACAATGTAAAATAATTAAACAGGTGTTTAATTGATGTGTCATTTCTTTAGTCAAATTTCCAACATGAAGAGATTTATGTATTTTATTGGTGACAAATTGATCAATCATGGTGATTGAGAGGGAGTAATTCTTGTATGCACACAAACATAACACCTCACATTTAGATACAACCAATTAATAATTGACACCTTAATAAAATAAAATAAAAAAATAGCCCATATAATTCGAAATTTACGGCACATGTGTAACCATCGATCACCTCTTTCTTCCCTTTTCTCTCGATCCCCTTTCCCACAACAACCTTGTTCTTGTAGCCATTAACCTATTAGCCGAGAAAGAAGGAAAAAATAAACAAGGGAGTGCAACAGTTTTTTGATTAATAAACGTAAAGATACTTGTTATCATTTTTATTATTTTTTGGTCTCTGTTTTTGGGTTTTAAATTTTTAATCTTAACCCATTACATACGCATGGTTTTCAATTTTAGAAAGATGCATGTTTTTTTTTTAAATCTTCCAAGTATGGAAAATTGGAACCTATAAGCGGCCTCTTCTCGTATTCAAGATTTAGGCATTTTCATTGCCATGGAAGAAGAAGAATGAGACATTGCTCACCTGGGTTCTTGTGTAAATGAGAGAGAGAAAGGATAATAAATTCAGCGAAATTTATGGATTAAAATTCTTTTTTTATATTTTTACTGTTTATATTTTATTTTACTGAGTTGTCAATTATTAATTGGTTGTGTTTAAATATGAGGTGTTAAAGTCTATGATCATATAAGAAGAATTACTCATTGAGAGGTGTCAAGAATATCGTATATAATTTTTTCTTTTTCATTTTTTAAATAGTTTTTTATTTTTTTTAATTTATTAATATATTTATTATTTATTTATTTAATTTAATAAATAATAAAAGATTAAGAAATACAATAAATGTGTGTTTTTTGAAAGGTTAACATAAGTTTTTTATCATCATTATTTTATTTTGATGTTATTAACCAAATGTACTACTTCATTCACCGTTTCTGTGCACACAGCTAACCACACAAAATCAATTAACCAAATATCTCATTCTGTTAACCGCCAATGTATGCACCATTAACCTCATTTAATAATATGTTCACTGTTTCTGGACACAGAATTAACCTCGTGTTAACAAAAGTTGCAATTAACCTCACAAATTCATTAACCAAAAATCTCACTCTGTTAACCACAAATGGATACACCATTAACCTCATTTTTAAATATGTTCACCGTTTCTGGACACATAATTAACCTCGTGTTAACGGAAGTTGCAATTAACCTCACAAAATCAATTAATCAAAAACCACATTCTGTTAACCACAAATTGATACACCATTAACCTCTTTTTTAAATATGTTCACCGTTTCTGGACACATAATTAACCTCGTGTTAACAGAGTTGCAATTAACTTCACAACATGAATTAACCAAAAATCGTATTCTGTTAACCATAAATGAATATACCATTAACCTCATTTTTAAATATATTCACCGTTTCTGATCACAATTAATCTCGTGTTAACATGAATGATTAACACAAATTTTAAGTGATCATTTATTGTATTTCTTGATCTATATTTTTGTTTAATCAAATAAATAAATAAAAAATAAATATAACAATAAAATAAAAAAATGTTTAAAAAGAAAAAAAAGGGACACAAAAAAAGGAAAAAAAAAGGGGGGAATAAGATAAAATGCTACAGTGCTCCAGTGTAAAAATATGGGAGCATTGTATTATGTAGGTTTAGTTTTTTCGTTAATGCAATTAACCGCATTTCTGAACTTGAACTAAGACCGCTAATAAGTTGGATCAACCCGCTTATCTACACTTGATGTCAAGACAATATTGAATGGTTGATTAGGCTTATGATAGAAGTAAGTCGAACCAAATTAGGCTTTGTTGGGCCCAAGTCTGACCTATATTATATTTTCGTGGCTCAAGCCTAACATGTAGCCTGTCATAGGCCATGTTTTTAGGAATGACTTGACTTGTTTGAAAGTTTGGTTTAGCCTATTAGTCTGTTTAAAAGTCTATTTCATATTATTACCTTTAAATAGGCCAATAAGTCTATCTCTAAATAAACTAGTATGTTTAGGAACAAATAAGCTTACTTTTTAATAATATAAATGTCACTTATATATGCTTTTAAATAGGCCAAAAAATTTATCTCTAAATAGGTCAATAAGAGAAATTTAAACGAAATATTATTATACTATTTATTATCAGCAATATATTAATTTTTTATTAAAAACAATTATTTATAAATAGACTAGCCCGCCAAGCTTAATAAGCTTTTTAAAAAAGCCCAAGTCTGGTCTATTTAATTAAAAATATTTTTTTAGAAGCCTAGGTCTGACCTTATTATTAAACGAGTCAAGCTAAATTAGTCCTTAAATAGGTTGGGTCATAGGCCTCCGATGAACGATCTAACCTATTTTCTACCTTGAGGCTATCTTTCACTTAGGGTGTGTTTGAGAGTTTTGAGGAAAAGGAAAAGAAAGAATTCGAAGGAAGAGAAAGGGGAAGGAAAGAGAAAAAAACTTTGTAAGCTAAAGAACGAGGGAGCTAAACTCAAACACATGAGAGGGAAGGATGTCCATCCTACAAATATTTCCTTTTATTTTCCAACTCACAAACATAACCCAAGTGAAAGTGCTAAGTGTGTTCGTTGCGTATTCATGTGGCCAAGACTCTTCTTTTTGGTATTTTGGTTCATAATTTCTCATAGGAGCATGAGGAATGGTTTGGGAATATTTTTGACTTGAGCATGTGAGTGAAAAGGCATGGACGGTGAAAGTGAAAGTTATTAGTATCAGTAATAATTTGTTACACATCCGTAATTTTAGGGAGGGGAAAGCTATGGGATGTATCACACACATCTATAAATGTCACCTTCATCAGAATAATAGAACATAGAACATTCCGAGCATTTTACTTTTTTTTCCCCCTTTTTATCCCTTTGATTTTTTTAAGAAGATTCTTTGAATTGAACAAAAGAAACCACATTCCAATCCCTATCGGTTTGTGGAATAAAACTTCTACAGTTTTGGAAATAAAAAGTAGGCAGGAGATAAAGCAAGCCTTAAAACAATTTGTTCAATCACGTAAAATTAAATTGTATAATAAATAAATTTAAGAATAGAAAGATATTTGGGTCTCCTTGATCGTAGCAGATATATGATATGGTTAAAACATTGAACATTAATTAATCTCGAGTTCTTGACATATTCCTTTATACAAAAGGGAAATTGGAAATTTGGATTGCAGTAACAGCAAAAAGAAAAGAGGAAATTGCAGATCAATCACAGTAAAAAAAAAAAAATAACATAAACACTACAAAGGTTAAAAACAGTATGTATGGTGTCAATCTCTACTAAAGCCCATCATATAATTTTCTACAAAGTATTTCTATCATATATGTCATGTTGATGGTCTTGTACCTATATGCTTTCCTGTTACATCCCCCACCCCCAAAAAAACCAAAAACAAAAAAGGCAAAGTTATTTTGGTGAGAGAAGCAAAATCTAAACTCTCATTCATGTTGGATATAATTCATTTCCAAAATTGCTATTGCCCATACAATGAGGCAAATTTGTTCAAAGCTATTTGATCTAGCAGCTGCAGCAGAGACAGAGGGGTTCGTAGGTACAGGTACTGAACCAAAAACATTTGCACCGCTTGTGTTTGTTGTGTTCAAGAGTGATGAACTAGTACTGCAAATTAAAGCACCAATTATGAGATTTTTCTGTTACAAATTGTGACAAGAAAGCAAAAGAAAAAAATATGGTTAAAGATGGTCACCTAGTGGATGGATATTGACAAGTTCCAGTACCTGAAATGCAACACAGATTAATAAATTAATAAAGGCTACCAAACAACCAATTTTTTTTAAATAAATAGATATTTAGATAATGTTACTTACACAATCTATGTTCATAAATAAATGTACTAGACCACATTTGAATTGAAAGGTCCTTATTTATTTAAACTATTAAGTACACACATTAGTTATTTATGCATAATTTTTTCAAAAACAAATTATGATAAACAGAAACACCTTAGATATTGACAAGATATAATAGGAGGCTTTTGAGATACGGCCTCTAATAAAGTAGAAAAAAGAAAAAAGCTTGACTTCTGTATCACTTGGTGGCACTTTTTTAGCTCCTGTATCACCAAGGCACTTTCAAAGTCTATTCAAACATACAGTACAAGCTTTAATTTCTTTTTTCTCTTGTCTGTGCAAAATGGACCAAGAATCTTAAACAGGATACGTTTGATTTGTGTATCACTTCCAGCAAAGAGTAGTACTAGTACTAGTTAACTATTTTTTTAGGCTTGCATATTTTAATTTGAGTTTTCTATTTCTAAATTAAAATTTGTCACAACATTTTTTCTAAGGAGTATGGTCACAACATTAAGAATCATAACAATAGAATCCATACTTGGGTTAGTGCTAGTGATGACAGCAGTTCCACCAAAATTGCAGCTATTTGGAACAGGATTCTTTTGATAATACTTATTGAAGGCATAAGAAGCATGGTCATGAATAGAATTTGGGTTGTAACAGCTCCCACCAGGTTGAATTGCAGCACAATCAGTACCACCATATCCACAAGCATAGTCCAATGCTACTTGTAAAGCTATCTGTGAGGCAGATGGGCTTGCAATGCACCAGCTTACACCTGAAGACCCTGGGGAATTTGCTGTGGTTGGATTTGTAACTGGGAGTGTGGAGGCTGGAGATACTGTGTCTGGGTTGGAATTAGGATTCAGTACTGGAGATGTTGAAATGGTGGGAACTAAGTTGGGAATTGTAGTGATGGGAGTGGTAATATCCTTTTGAGGGGTTGAATTTGGGGCAGTAAATTCTAGTAGCTTCTCTTCATGCATTAGTACATTCACATGTCTTGATACTCTTTTCTCTGTCCCAATGGTACCACCACCTGTGTATTGAAATAAAAATGAAGTAGGTCATTATTTTGTCCTCTTCTATGTCTAAAAGCTGTAAAGAGAAATGATTTCAAAATCACATTTAAGTTTTTCTTTTTTCTTTGAGAAGGTAAAAGTGCTAGCTGGATTCAAATTGTTATCATAAATAAATTCAACCTGACATGAAACCAAAGTTGTTCTTACATTCATTATAACAGTAGGAAAAATTTGCATAATTGCATTCAAACCACTCCCTCCATTTCATATTGATACTCGTTTTAGGAAAATAATTTTTTTTCATAATATGAGTCGTTCTCTGGTTTCTATTTGAGTATTAATGTTAGTTTTCCATTTTTGCCATCCCACTTTTATGGGAAAAGAAACTTAAAAAACCGTGCACCACACTACTCATTAATATATTTAGGTAAAATGAAAAAAAAAATGTGTAATAAATTAATAAGGGTAATTTAGTAAGATTACTATGTCTTTTAAGTCATTTATTATTGTTCTTAATTTGTGTGTATAAACCTTAAACGACTGTCAAAATGAAATGGAGGGAGTAATTATTAGTAGCCCGTTTGGTTACACGTTACAAAAATCAAAATCACGGTTTTGCGGAATTGATTTTAAATCACTTCCATTTAATATGTTTCGTAAAACGTGTATAACACATCTCAACCATTAATTTTCAGAATTAATTCCACTCAACTATAAACCAAATCCGATACTGGTTCCTTATCCCTCATTGGTTTAAAAAAGGCAACAGCTTATCACAGTATAGGACACTACAGACAAGTAGGGTATACTATGCATCATATATGGGTCAAAAAAGTATCTTTTCAGGAAACGGTGGCATTAAAGAGAGACTGGATACAACTACTCTATGTGAAACTGCAGAAAGATGAACAAGAAAAGGACTTAATCAAATTTCTCTGTGTGATCTAGCTCTATGATTGCTTAAAAGAACTTGTTAAAATTTGGACAAGCAAGACCAATAAAATAATCAACCGAAAGAAAGGACAGCATTTTAAACTAGGACTATTATTATTATTATTATTTAAAAATTCATGGACAGAATAAAGGGCTCAATTGGTAAATTATATTCCAACAGAAAGAAGTGACAAATAAATTTGAGAAAGATAATTATCTATTCAAGTTGAACAACAACAAAAAGACAGAGAGAGAATAAAGTAATTGAGATGCCAAACTCCAGTGCAGGAAATGCATTTTGTGGTTACAGAATTCAGGACATATCCAAGTGGTCCAAAGAATCTAGTGATTAAAAGAGAAAAACATAAAACAATATGAAAAAATAAAGAAGACAAAGGGAAGCAGTTGAAAAGAGAAGAAAACAATTGGAAACAAAGATAGTGCCATAGTAACATAGTATTAAGAAACATTATCTTATACCAGAATCTCAACTGAGCTACCCTTGGAAGAATAGAATTGAAGGAGCT
The DNA here is from genome assembly GCA_026901365.1 of Sesbania bispinosa. NCBI lineage: Eukaryota > Viridiplantae > Streptophyta > Magnoliopsida > Fabales > Fabaceae > Sesbania > Sesbania bispinosa. Next base: position 3,353,103 of record QLOH01000009.1, on the reverse strand, counting down.
AAATCAACAAAGGGGAAGAAGGAAAAATAGACCAAGAAAGAGAAAGGAAATTACCAGAACAGAGGAACTGACTCAGTACAAGAAGGAGTATATAGTAATTTACACTCCTTTCCATCATCTTCAATCTTGTTTTTCAGTCTCCTTCTTCTTTTGCTTTGGCACTTCCTCCTCTTCTTCCTTGCTTCTTCTTCAATGTGGTTCCCAAATTATACTAGTTCTTCCTTGGAAGCAGCAAGAGAGAAATGAAGATATCATAAACTAGAGATTGTGACTGAGTGATCTTTGGAAGAAAAAAAAGGTGTTTTGTGGGCTAATCATGTGAATAAAAATATATATATTTATAGACTATGATATGTGCACTATGAGAGACATAGAAGGAGAGGATTTGACAAGGGAGACATGGTGTGCAGGAGGGTGCAAGCAAGAGAAGGAGCAAAAAGGAGGGAAAAGGGTTGAAAACAAAGGAAAGGAGGAAATGGAATTGTTTGGAATTTACAATTTAGGCTCAGTGTGTGGGTTGGTAATGTTAGTGATGATTGTAATGATGGTGCTGATGTGTGAATAACCTTTCCTTATTCTATGCATGTCTTTTTACTGTTTTATAGAACATATTGTTATTATTATTTTTCTCTTCCTTTTCTTATCTTTTTTCTTTTTTTTCCCCCTTTGGCAGGATATAAAACTAAAAAATATAAACTTCCTTCAATCAGTTACCAACTTGTCACTCTGCTTGATAATGATATATATATAAATCAAATATATTATTGTCTGTCTTTAGTTATGTGAAAACTAAAAAGTTAAACTGCAAGTGGCGTTTTTGCAAAAGAGACATAATGTTTATAATCCACTACTATAATAATATGTATGTGTTTCATTTTCTATTCTCTTGCATTATTGCCTTGTCCCTACATATTTATGTTTATACAACAAGGGAAAAACAAGTCTCTGTTTGTTCTTTGTAATTGAGACATCTTTGTTTTTTATCAAGGGAAAATACTGTGACTTCATGAGTTACTACTGTTATTTGGTTTGTACTACAATCTTTTTTCAAGATTTGCACTTTAAAGTGATTCCATGTTTGTTGTAAAGAACGGTGGCCATAAGGATGCAGCGCAATTCATGTAATATGTCAAAATTAGTCCCTCAAATAAGGCAAACTTTCTTGAACTGACCCAATTAGTGGTATGAACAGTTAGGAATCAATCTTCACCACCCCAACTTACATGCATCATGTCATACCTAGAAGAACTTGCCATGATTAATTGCAATTTTACATTCTTTTAGTAAATGGGATTTTACCTTTTTTCATGTTTAAGATAAAATGTCATGTTTAATTAATTTAATGAAGGTGGTATATAACCTAATAAAGACAAGGCTAATTTATATATACTGACTAATGTAGCGCCCAATCATATCCAACCAAATGAAAAAGATGAAAAATAATTAGAGAGGCTAGACGAATTAGTCGACAGACATGTGAATGTGAAGTGAAACTTGTCAAGTTTTGACAGAAAGCAAAAGTAGAGCAGCTGAAAAATAAACGGTGTAGTTGAAATATGTACAGTGCACACATGAATGTATTTTGAGATATCTATAAATAGAGATCTTGATAAACCATTGAAGCAATCAAGGCTGACAGAAAGAAATAGAGAGGAAGAGTAAATCCTAAAATGTGAGTGTGAGGGAAAATACACCAGGTATATTTTTAGGTATCATCTCTAGTATTTATTGGTGTTACAAATTGTAGTATTTGATTAGGAGTGAGTCACACTAGGAAATACTATATTTGTATCTCTCATATAGGAGAGTGTGGAAAAGATATTGTAACTATCCTTAAATATTGTAAAATATTTTTCGGAGTTTGTCCCGTAGTTTTTTCTCGTATTGAAAAGTTTTCCACAGCTCTAATAAATCTACTTTGATATCTGTTGTTAAATTTAATTTACACTGTGAATCAATCCCCAAGCCTAATAACTAACTTGGGCTCCTTGTTTGGTGGAATGATCATATAATAAAGTTCCAACTCCTATTGGTGTGGATGTAACAAATAACACCCCAAAACTCAAAGCTAATAGAACCCATTTATGCTTAACTTTTTATTGCCATTATAATTTGGAGAAATTATAGTCTCGGGTGGGTGGACCATCTGCATATGGTTAGAAACCTAAAAGATTTGAGTTAGTGAAAGTTCACCCCAAAGTAACCATCCAATGATATTTCCTAATCTGCACTTTAGAGTTAGACCAATTGAATTTGAAACACACCTATTGGGATAATATAATCATAGGCCCCTCCTAGCTCTTAATAAAGGCAATTATTGAACTTTGCTCCATATCATATAAATTATATTGATGTTAGTGAACTTGGAGAAAGAACTACAATTATTAAAGGCCTAGAGATGAATGGGTAATCCTAAACAGTTGCCGTATCCGTATTTCGTATGCATCCGGTATGTCAGCAGTATTAGATATGTAGTCCATTCTAACTAATCACTTAAGTACGAGTCAGATTGTTACTATTGTACCCGTACCATAGTTCTTAATTTTTTCCACGTCCCTTGCTCATTGAGAAACTGATAATTGTACAATTATTTTATTTTATACTAGTCCGGGGACCCGTGCTAAGCACGGGTCATATTATATATATTATGCAAAAAAAGAACACATAAAAGTGAAAATATATGATAAACTTGTAATCTATATTCTATATTATAATAAAGTAGGGTTTCTCAATCAAAGTGTTCTAATTAATTGCACTCTCCCTCCCCTTTTTTAATTTTGTAGTGTCACCTATTTGATGATATAATCAACTATCTATATTATAATTTTAAGACATCATCTTGGAGAGTGAGACACTCGCTCACCCTACTCTCCCTCTCAATGATTTTTTTACATTTTTTCTCTTTCTCTTATTGGATGATGAATTTCACTCACTTTTGTGAGAGTGAAATTCTTCTTCTCAATCATTAATACTAATTTTCTCTCTTCCTATTTGAATTTTTAAATGCTAATAAATGTTAATCTTTAATATTTAAATTTATTAAGATTTAAAATCTTATCTTATTTTTTTTTCTATTTCAATCTTTTTAATATATAAATCTTTATTTTATCTTTATGAATTTTAATTTTTTTATCATATCTTATTAACAAATAATAACATAAATTACATTTTAATAGTAAATATAATAAATTATTTGAATTTAAAATCAAAAAATTGTTCAAAGTTATTATTTTAATTTTCAAAATATTATTTTATTATAATTCAATTTTAATTATATAAAAATATATATTTATCAGCGTATTAGTCGGTTAATATACTGGTGGGTTATTAAGGTTGTAATTTCCTTATCCGTATTCCATTTTAACAACATGGATGTTTGTCGACACATTCCAAATATGAATGGATATTTTTGTTGTATGATGAAAGATTGACACATATGGGCAGGGTCGGCTAAACCCTAAAGTGGGTAAAGCCCCCGCTTTAGGTTTCCCCAAAAATACCCTTATTTTAGGCCCCTAAAAAATATTTTATTTACTATATTTTTTTAACAAAAAATAAGCTACTAATTATTTAGTGATTCATATTAAATTATTAAGAGTGACTAAGTTTTTTTCTTAAAAAGATCTCATTTTATCACGACTTTCTCTATTGTCATAAATAATAATTACTAATAATTGATTTTATCTATTTTTAACATTGATATGTCTCGTCACTTACTTTATTTCTTTTTTTTGTGTCTTTTCTTCTTCTGATGGTGCTATATTGATAATACATATTTTGAAGCTATTACTTGGAGGCACACCTTCAAACAAGCCAATGATGTAGCAGCAAATAGTCTTTCCAAGTTTGGACTTCAATCTAGTGATTTTAGGATTTCGATTCACTCCCAGTGTTTTGTATTCTTTCATTTTTGTTTGATGTGTCTAGTACTCTGTTTGAGAGAGTTTAGTTAGGTTTTTTCTGGCCCTTTGGGGTCCTGTACACCACAAAAAAAATTATCATAAAAAAATGTGAAATACAAACCAAATTATTAAATAGAAAAGGTGAGAAAAATAAATCAAAAGCGTAATCATGCAAAAATTGTAAGTGACCATGTATATATTTTCAATATGCTCTTACACTACTTTTTTTTATACTTCTTTTATATTAACTATTGAATAATTTATGAGTGTGATCTTTTATTTTTAATAATATACATTATATATATATATTGTTTTACATTTAAATATTTATACCATCACCACTTAATTAAACACACACACACACATTCCATATTTTATTTTTTAAATGTTTAAAATATAAAATTTTGAAGAATTTAGATGATAATATATATATATATATAATCTTGACAAATGGTCATTGTTATGAATTTAGATGATAATAAATTCCTATTTATAAAATAATGTGTCGGTAGAAGAATAAGAAGGAAGCAAAATGAAGGGCTATAGTTGGGTGTAATATTTTAAAAATCGAACTGATAATTAAACTGGTGGAGCCACTGATGGAACTGATAACAATTAATTTTTTTTAAAATATAACATGTAATTATAAAATAAAAAATAATTAATTAAATATGTATATTTATAATCAAATAATATGGAAAGGTTAATGATAAATATTGTATTATAAATATAATTTATGGTTATTTAAATATATTTTTTATATAATATTCACTATTTAATGGGTTTAAGATTTAAGTTGGCTATATATATATATATATATATATATATATATATATATAAAAGTTGGCGCATTATTATTTTATATTGGGCAAGGCTGGTACAGTGGTAAAGTCTGGAAGTTGCATGAACGGAGGCGCGGGTTCAATTGCAGTGTACTTTTTGAATTTTTTTAGAAAAACAATAAGAAAGCACTGCACCTGTTAGATTGACGTGTGGATATTATTAACAGTAAAAAATAACACAGATTTATATATGATATAGATAACAATTTGTATAATTAAAAGAGAGGTGATTAGAAGAGATAAATATTGAATATGATGAGTGATATACTAAAAAGATGGTGAAAAAAATATATTGTATAAACTATTACACTACTAGAAAAATTGGATTTATTAAACGAAATTAGAAACGAAATACAATTATTTAAGATGAAATTTAAATTATGTATTATAGAGATGAAATTTGGAAACCGAAATATTTGTGAAAGGCAATTTTTGCCTCTAAATCCGTTTCTAGATGGTTAAAATCATTTTAGAGATAAAACTAGGTCCATGTCATAGGAATTTCGTCTTTAGTCATGTTATGGTATATATGGACGCAATGCGGAAGCACCCAATCTAATCAATTAGAGAGTAAAAGAGAAGTAAAGAGAGTAGTGAAAAGATGAGAACAAGATTTGCGTGAAAAACTCTCCGATGTAGAGAGAAAAATTACAGGCGACAACAAGCAAAATAAATCTACTATAAAAGAGAAGTACAAGAAATCCTCTTATAATGGTGAGGATTGAGAATAAAAATTTCTCTCATAAAATAAAATTTAGTGAACTAAAATATTCTCTCAAATCTTTCACTCACACAATGGCTAAGAGAAGTATTTCTCACTTGATGCTTGGATGCAAACAATCATATATGCCTATTTATAGGCAACACACTAGCTATTATGAGCTTGTTCGGGTGGAACTTCTGCAGAAGTACTTCTAGGTGAAAAAAATAGCATGAATTAAAGAGATCAAATGCATTTAACTTCTCCATAAGTTAAAATTAGTCTTTGTAGACCACCTACTCCAAAAGCTCTCCCATTTAACTTCTCCAAAAGTAGCTAATTTTAACTTATGGAGAAGTTAAATGCATTTGACTTATTTGATTCATGCTATTTTCTTCACCTAGAAGTACTTCTGCAGAAGTTCCACCCAAACAGGCTCTATTTAATGGCTAAGTGATAAGAATGATTGATGCATCACAAAAGTGTGAATTCAAGCTAGTTGAATAGAGAAAAAAAGAGCAAGAGCTGTAATATGAATAAGAGCCTTAATATGAATAGTAAATAAGCATGACAAAAATATGTCATTCACGAGAGCCACATGTCTAACAATCTCCACCTTGGATCGAATTCGATAAATTTCTCATCGCCAATTAAAACCCCAAAGGGTGCTAAAGTGTTGTAGAGACCAACCAAGTTCAAATAATGCTAGAACTTGGTATCTGAAAGTAGTAGCTTGGTAAGCATATATGTTGGATTCTCAGACATGTGAATCTTTTCTACTACTACTTCACTATAGCAGCAACAATATCTCTAATAAAATGGTGTTTCGCATCAATGTGGTTGGTCTTGTCATGATAACAATTATTCTTTGTCAAGTGAATAACATTTATGGCTATCACAAAACAACAAAAACATCATGTGTTAGACCAAGTTCATTGACTAAATCTCGAAGCCAAAGCGCCTCTTTCACACCCTCCGTTGTTTAAATATACTCTACTTCAATGTTAGATAATACAACAATAGATTGAAATGTAGCTTTCCAACTAATAGTAGAATTATAAAGAGTAAAGATATATCCAGAAAGAGATCTTCTTCTGTCAAGATCACCATAATAATAGTCAACAAAGCCTACAACATCATCAATTGCCACCTTGCTCCTATCAAATACCAACTCAATATCAAAAGTACCTATTAGATATCGAAATATCTATTTTACATCACTCTAATGACTTTTACTAGGATTATCCATATATCAACTCACTATGCTAACAACATATGTTAAATCTAGTCTAGTGCATACCATATAATACATAAGACTACCAATTACACTAGCATAAGGAATATGTGACATACACTCCATCTCTTCTTCTGTTTGTGGATAAAGATCTAAGGATAACTTCAAATGTGCAGTAAGCAAGGTAGACACAGGTTTGTTGTCACGCATATTAAACTTGTCAAGTATTTTATCAATATATTTGTTTTGAGATAAGAATAATTTACCTACTTGACGATCTCTGTGAATCTCCATACCGAGAATTTTCTTAACTGTACCTAACTCCTTCATTTCAAACTCATTATCGAGTTGGGCCTTCAACTTCCTGATCAAGGACTTGTTACGTGATGCGATCAACATAAAGTAACAAGTAGATGGAAGTTTCATTGGGAAATTTTTGGAAATAAATACAGTCACCAAACTGACTTGTAGAGTAACATTTCCCAATTATAAAGGAGTCAAACTTTTTGTACCACTGCTTAAGAGCTTGCTTTTGGCCATATAAAGATTTCTTCAATCGGCAGATAAGATGTTCCTTGCCAAGAACAATAAACCCCTCAGTTTGCTCCATGTAAGGTACTTCTTCCAGCTCTCCATGAAGAAAAGTTGTCTTCATATCAAGTTGCTCAAGTTCCAAATCAAACAAAGTAACAAAAGCAAGCAAAACATGAATGGAAGTATATGACAAACAACGAGTTAGAAAATCTCATTAAAGTCAATACCTTCCCTTTGGTTAAAGCCTTTAAACAACTAATTGTGTTATGCATCTAAGATCATCAGCCCTGGGAATACCTTCTTTATTCTTATAAATCCACTTACATCTCAGTGTCCTCTTGCCTTTAAGAAGCTTTGATATACTCCAGGTACCATTTTTATGAAGACTGACAATTTCTTCATTCATAGCCATAAGCCACTTTGAAGAATCAGCATAAGAAATAGCGTCAGCATATGTCATGAACCAACTATCCCAAAAGCTTAAGCTATTGGGTGGGGGAAACATAAATGGACATATTTCTAACACACACCATCGCGCAAGAGAACATTGGTCTTGAAGCGTGGACAATGCACAAGCTCACCCACTTTGTGCTAAAACTAAAAGTTTTTTATTGGAGTAATATGGGCAGCAAGGGTCGAACTCTTTACCACTCAGTCATAGAGGATCTGATACCATGTCAAGAACTAACTATCCCAAAAACTTAAGCTATTGGGTGAAGGACACATAAATGGATATATTTATAAAATCTGGTAGGATCAACACCATCATTTACCTCTGTTGTGACAGCCAATGCATTGGCAGATAAGTTTTCTTCAGCAATGTACCTAGATAGACATTTTATTTGTCTCCTTGTTCCATCTATTGTATTGAACTCATCAAGATGAGAACGAATAGGAGTACCTTCAGCCATATGGATTGTATATAAGCACTATTTGACATGAAGCTTGTTTGCAAGGCTCTTATTCATGTATAAAGATTCCAACTGTAGCCACAATGCTGCAGTGGTAGTTTCCTTGGCTACTTCACGAACAACCTCCTTAGACAAGCAAAGTTGGATTATTGTAAGCGCCTTATCATCCAACCCGTTCCATTGGTCATTTGTCATGGAAGTTAGTTTCTTTGATTTCTTATCTAAAGCTTTCTTTAATCCGTTTCGGGTGAGAACGACCCTCATTTGGACTTTTCAAATAGGAGGGCTAATATTGCCATCAAACTTCTCGATGTCAAACTTGGTGATGTTAGACATCTTGAATTCCCAATTGAATAAGAGCTCTAGTACCACTTGTTATGGTATCAGCGCAATGCATAAGCACCAGATTTAATCAATTAGAGAATATAAAAGAGAAGTAAGGAAAATAATAAGAAGATTAGAACAAGATTTAGGTGAAAAACTCTCTGGTGTAGAGAGAAAAACCACGAGAAACAACAAGCAAAATAAATCCACAATAAAAGAAAGTGCAAGAAATCCTCTTATAATTGTGAGATTGAGAATAAAATCTATTGGACTAAAATATTCTCTCAAATCTCACACTCGCACACTAGCTATTCTTTAATGGGTAAACGATAAGAATGATTGGTGTATCATAAAGTGTGAATTCAAACTAGCCGAAATTAGAGATAAAACAAGCAAGAGTCGTGAAATGAATAAAGGTCGTAATATGAATAGGAGCTGTAATATGAATAATAAATAAGCATGACAAAAACATGTCATTCATAAAAGCTACATTTCTAACAAATCATTCTCTTGAATAATAATCAAAATCATTTTAGAGATTGAGTTTATCTTTTTAGAATCCGACTCTAAATGTATGCATTTTTTAAAATGAGGGACTTAAATAGAAGCAAAAATTAAAGAGAGAATAAAGTATAAAGAATAGTATATTTAGAGTGATGAAAATATATTTAACCAATAATTTATCCCCTCTAAACCCTTCTATAGGTGAGAAGGGTTCGACTCCCATTCCATCTAGCTCAACCCACTTATGCTTGGCTTTTTATTGCCATTATAATGTGAATAAATGTATGATTCTTGTGTTGGTGGACCATCCCACCATCTGCATATGGTTAGAAAACCGAATTGATTCACTAAAAGTTCCCATTAAACCCAAAGGTGGTAATAATCCAAAGGTCTTCCCTAATCTGCACTTCAGAACCAATTCAATTTGAAAGATACCTATGGGATAATATTATCATTGGTCCGAGTTCTTAATAAAGGCACTTCTTGAACTATGCTTCATATAAATTATATTAAAGTTAGTGAACTTGGAGAGAGAACTACAATTATTGGAGGCAATTTTCCACTCCTTGATAACGAATAATCATCCACTGTGACAAGGCACTGGATTCCATTGAGAAAATTTTGCGCATCTCTTTGAATACAATAAACACCTTTTCTGGCTTCCACCTCCTAGTAAAGAATATTTATGTGGCATGTACAAACTTGTCAAAACACCAGTGTATATAAATTTTACTAACAATGTTAATGTTTATGATGATGAAAAGTAATGTTTATATAATGTCGATTCTTGATAATATATTGTTTAACACGTCATATAATGTCTTGATGTTGTCTTCCTGAAACATTCAGTTCCTGCAAGTAATTTAATTCGAAATCATGCCGTGCCCGCTAAAACTTGTGTAACCAGCTTAAATCCAAGTCAGTCCAGCTCGTAAATAATGTCCAATTTTTCACTCAATACACTAGCACGTGGGTGCTTACAAATAGGCCGAGTGAAAGGAACCTCAGCAGCTTGTGTTGCACGCATGTTTTGAAAAATAGACCTCAACGTATTTAAAATCTTAACACATAAATTTGTTAAATAATATGTTAGCACATCTAAGAAAATCATGCTTAGCAATGTGAACATGCATAGATCCACGTTTATACAACATGGCAACATAACAAATATAGCGTATTATGTGGGTGTGAAACCATTGACAGGTACTGATTGAGATCATCCCGTGTTAAAATTTTATCTAAGCCATGTTATGTTGAGATTTCGTATCTCTTTCTTCTTTAATATTAAATAAGTGGAGGACATATAAAAAATTGAGCATTTATAAAAAGAAACGCAAAAATTTAATATGATGTAATCATGTAATCAAACTAGCCGAAATTAGAGATAGAACACAAGGAAATCAGGTTTATTAGCTCTAGCAAATGGACAGTCACTTAGAAAAATAGATTAATAGGATCCCAACAGAATGAGGCTTTTAGGATGCAGTAATACCAACCACATGTCCACATCATAATATATTTATTTATTTGCATTAATCTCACTGCCTGACTTGGACTAAGCCTCACGTCAATTGAACTCACCCAACAGATATTTCTTTCATAATTATTCTGCTTCACAACTTCCCTCTCATGATATCCTATAGGTATACTTATTAGGGGGTCCCGTTCTTGTTAAATCTATTTAAATCTCCACATTCGATTGTAATTTGACAAAAACAATTCTGTTGGGCTGAAAAAGTATATTCCTCTAGCTCCAATAGGAATGTTCCAATTAGTAAACACCTATCCTAAGGAGTAAGAATCTTGACCAAAAAAAAAAAAGAGTAAGAATAAACGATCCCCCTCCCCCTCCAAGTAATACAATAAAATTAGCGCAGAAGTTGAATTCTCTTAAAAGGTATGTACAATTGGATTAAGACCCAAGCATATGCATGATAATGACACTCACCTAAACCTGCTACAATAATTCCTCAAGAAAAAAAGGGGGAGAAAAAACGAGCAGGATGTATACTGTTAGTAGTTGTGCTGCCAAAATTGATGCAATTGCCTGGATGACAAATTTTGAAAACCACCTGGCTGCTGAATTTCTCCCAAAACCTGTGTCTGAGGATGATGAAGGTCAGAATATCCAGGGCTTACATACTGTGACAGGGAAGCCTGACTTGGCTGCCCCATGAAGTTATGATGGCTTCTCTCCGGAAGAAACGTAGATCTTGACTCAGCCCCATAATCCCATTGAGAAAAGCTACCATGCTGGCCACAAGAATGACAATGAAATCTATTAAGCTATGTGATAAAATTAACAATAGGTTTAATAGTGTAGTGTGTCATGGATACTGGCCAAACTTGGGATAACCCATCCAACAGGTAATTAAGAACAGTGAGATCAGATGTCATCCTTTTTCTATTTTCTGGGAGTAGGTTCACAGAGAAATAGTATGTGGATCAACCATGGATATCTTTACAGGCCATTTTCTCATAATATGTACTATGGTCAATAGCATTCCAAAATGTAACATCCATTGTTGAAGTACACTGATTATCATCACATTAACAACAACCTCATCAAAAAGATCATTCTTCAGAGAAAAAGTAAAACTTACCTGTTGAATAGAGCTCAAGTTACGTCCACCATTATACTGAGAAGGTAAAATCTCATCAAAGTTGCGAGAAGGTTTTGGATAACCAAGAGATGGATTGCCCAGAAAGCTTCCAGGACTATAAAGGGAAGAGCCAAGATTTCCATTTCCATAACCAAATGCATCACTGGGAGTGGCAGGAGGCAATCTACTCATAAGGAATTCATTTCTATTTTGCGAAAGGTTGTACTTCATGTCTGCAGGAGATTGATTATATGCAGTATTGCCCAAAACTGCTTGCTGTGAATTGATGGTTGTCATGTATGACTGATTCTGGGGCAGAGAATCATGTCTTTTTGTGCCAGGCAATTGTTGAAAGAGTATTGAAGATTGCACTGTAAGATCCTGGGGAAGTGCAGATCTGTTATGCAGTGCAAAGGTGCCTGGCTCCATGACCTGCATTGTTCAACAAATGTCAAGAATGTCAATGACACTAATTACTAGGTCCAATTTATCAATAACTTAGTCAAGGGCACTGATCCCTTGGCACCTTTAAGCCTCTAATAAATGATACTAGCGCACTTCCCTTAATGTTAACTTAAATTCATTTGGCATTTCATAACTACATTAAGATAATACAATAAATTTACGAAGTTTTAAGGTTGAAACAACAGTCAAAGGATGGTTATTGCAGCAGGTATTTTCACCATGAGAGAGTTTTAAGCCTAATATCTAAGCAACTTATAGCTTCATTACTGTTGCAATCATAATTCCCTGCTCCTTCAAAAGTCCCGGCTCCACAAAGAGCAGCTGCTTCTTTATTAATCCATATGTTGTATGGCCTACCAATGGAGATACTGCTATGCTGGTACGGTATCCATGAGAAAGAACTACTCAACTTTATACATATTTGTCCACAAAATCCAGAATGCATTTCCCGTCATCCTTTTTCTTGATACAGGGTATGTGAGTATCAAGACAATAATACAGTAGTTGGAAGCAAAAGAAATATTAAAATCATAACTTTAGGGGATAATCAACTTCTGGATAGTCAAGTATCTAACAGCATCAAATATTTGGACCATCTCTTTCTGGTTGTTTTTTATTTTACCAACAATCTTTTAGTGATTAAAACATCACTAGTTGATTATTCCGACCGAACAACACCAGCAATGCTATGACACTAGAATCAGGCCATAGCCTATAGGCAAAATTACAACAAAATCAAAGATATAAAGAGAACAGAAGAATATTCCCTAATACCTCAGACATGGAGAAGGCAAGATTGCTTATGGACGATTCTGCATTACTGATTCTTGCACGTTGTGATTGTGACATGATCAATGCCAACACATCACCAGGTGTTGAATTTGAATCAGCATGCTGCATCGAGGTAAATATAAGCAAATCTCAAAATTATATAGCACTAAAAAGATTAAAAGAAAGCAAGAATAAGTAAGCAGACATTGAATAAGAAAATCACAAGCTGACAATTAGCCTATTGCTAGAAAAGTATAAGCACATTCATTCACATCCGACATTATTATCAAATGCATAATCATATTATAGAGTATATTGTATGCAAAATATTAGCCACATTAAAGAACAGCAGAATAACTTAATAAATGCACCCCCCCCCCCCCAGCACAAAAGAAACAGTTTAGTCACACATATATCAGCTTGAACATCAAACAAACTGTGTTGCACTTGTATCCTAAGCAATATCAATAAGAAAACCAAGCTAAATAACTTAAGTTTCAAAGGCAATATTACCAGTTCTCTTGGAAAAGGAGAATGGCTTCCACTCTGCAAGCCTGGCTGCTTCAAAGGTAGTGAAGGAGTTACCCAGTGGGATTTTTGCATACTAGGATTTGATACAGATGCTGTAATGTTGTATTCATGCCCAAGACTTTCCTCAGTGACAATATGCTTCACAAGCTCTTGCTGAGATGAAAGGAAGTCATAATTTTCATCACCTTCTGTTCCTCTAAGATCATCAAATCCAAGCTGTTTATCACCATGGGATACAGAACTAATACAGAGAGAACAATGAGAAAATGAGTTACAATAGACAAAGCTGAGTATATCAGAAGTTGGAAATGGAAAAGAAAATGCCTGGCATCCAGGAACTGAGCCAAAGAATCATCTACAGCAGCAGACTTCTCTTCCAAGCCACTTCTAGAAAGCTGATTAGATGCAAGTATCGCAGAAGAAGCAGAATTACTGCCACCATTATATGTACCGAAACTCAAATGTGAACACTCAGCAGCCAAGGCTTCTACATGATTTGGAAAAACCACTGCAGAATTATCTTCAGATGACAGAACTTCTGGTTTGGATTCTCTCATACTAAGCCGCTGGAAATCCAAAGCTACTGATGACACATCTACAAAGACACAATTAGTAAATTTATTTGAATGACATTAAATAATAAATACACTACCAGAATTATCTTCACAATTAGTAATGTTAAATGAATGGCCTGTTTGTTTGTGCTTCTTTAAGGTGAATTCTATCATCTTTTCTACAATTAGAGCAATTCCAATTTTCTCTCTAATAATTGTGTATTTAATCCTATCTTGCCTTGCATAATCACTCATCCATCTTAACATTCTCATCTTTATGACACTAAGTTTACTTTCTTGTAGACACTTTACCGCCCAACATTTCGTCCCATATAGCATGGTAGGTCTTATAAACATGCGTGAAATTTCCCTTTAAGCTTGAGTGATACTTTTCTATCATAGATCACACTCAAGGCAGTTATCCATTCGATCCACCCTGCTTGGATCCAATGTTTAACATTTCATCTATCTCGCTATCATTTTGTTTGATGGACCCAAGGTACTTAAATTGAAAGACTCGTGCTATTGAATGTTCTCCAATTTTCACTTCTAAGCTAAGCTATGGTCTGTGCTCTTGCTAAAATTGCATTCTATATAATATGTTTTCCTCCTACTTATGCAGAAGTTATGTTTTTAAGGCTTGTCTCGAAATCTCTAGCTTCCCATTTATTTCATCTCTCAATCCTCCCACTAAAGCTATATCATCCGCAAAAAGCATGCACCGTGACACCATCTCCTGTATATATTCAGTAAACACATCTAAAACTAAGAAAAAAGATAAGGACTCAAAGTTGACCATCAATGCACACCTATAGTTTTAGATGTTTACTTATAGTTGTCCTTGTATGTATGAATCCCAAGAAACATCATGGCTTCATAAATCAGCATAGTCACTCATGCATAATCAGTACCAAATAAATCACCAATTCATCATAAAGAAGACATCAAGCAGTGTTGCAACCATAGTGTATGTTTATTAGCTTTAGCACAATAGAGGAGTAGGTTATTCAAAATCTCATTTCAGCTCAGCTGCACCAGAAAGAAGATTTCATGCAATGTTGCAATAATTGTTTGTTTTAAACAACAATAATAAAGGAGGTCATTCTAAATCTAACACAAGAGTTGCAATAGATACCTTCATGATGCTCAGAACTGTGAAAATCATATGTACAAGAATTCTTTAAATTAGAGTTGGAATGCAATCCTAGTCCAGTGTTGCTGCTCATTAAAGTATGTGTGCTAGATATAGAAGCAGATTCAAGTTTTTCAGAAATGGCATTCTCACTAGCAACATCCCCCAGTGAAACTTGGGCTGCATCTATTTCACAGTTCCTGTGTAAACTAACAGCAGTAGCATGCATGTTAGGATGCTCAAATGGCCCATTAGCATTTGATGAAGCAGACATGTTTAGTGCTTGTGAATTTCCAGTGATTGGTTGTTCAATTACAGGCCATTCATCATGAAAAACTTCCTGCTCAAAATTATTCTGATGCTGCAGACTTAAGCTTGACTCTGAATTTCCAGATGCAGAAACTCCCAAGGTATTATAATGGTTATGCGAAACAGCATCTTGAGATGTTCTACCCATTCTTACAATGTCTGCCATTGAAAGATGTCCTTTGCTCACTCCTATCAACAGGGGTTGAGGTCCTGGAGAGACTTTGGCAGAATCTGAGATGGAGTAACTTGTTCCTAATGACTGTCTTCCATTATCAGTACTACAAGAATCACTGCATCAAATTTATAAAAAATATATAAGGTGAATACTTATACATTTTATTTAGAAAAATAATCATATCGCAACATTCTAATGCCAGTGATATCAATGTCATTATAATAAATATTGTCACATTATGTATTGGCAATTTGGCAAAGCAAGAACATATACTCCAGAGTTAGTGTACTATTCACTGATTATTTGAGTTATGTAAATAAAACAAATGCATACATGAATGCACAATGAGAAGAGTTTGGTGTCACTCACATCCATATCAGTGAGAAATACCTACCATAACCTCTTATGTCAAGCATGAAACAAGATAGTGGCAGTAGCTGCCAGAACCCAAAATCTCAAGCATACAGAAATAAGTAATCTTGATTATTACAAGATGAAATATGACATACAATGTGGCAAAACATGAGCAATACAGTTTTTCCATTTTCTGTGTTTTTTATTCCGTTATTTTTTGTTTGTCCATTGAATTGTGCTTTTTAACTTGAGTTCATACAAATTTGTGTGTTGTATATTCATGCCATATATCATTGCTATTTCCAAATCAAGCAGAACAACAAGTGTGAAAGACAGTGTCTATGAGGAGAGTTTCTCAATTAGGAAAGATGTTAAAATATCCATTGAGGCTTCAATTGCCTCCAATCATTAACTATAAAGTTCCCTGATAATTCATGATGGGAGCACGAAAATAATAATGGAATTATGGGTGACGACGATCATTTGAACATCCTTTCCAAGAAAGAAAAAAAAACAAAAACAGGTGTCCAAGAGAGAAAGAATGCGACAAAGAGAAAACCGACAGAATGATCAACCTAATTCATGATAATTCATGACGGGAGCGCGACAGAAATAATAATGGACTGATGGGCGACAACAGTCATTTGAATATCCTTTCCAAGAACGAAACACAAGCAAAAACATATGTGCAAGAGAGAAAGAATGCGACAAAGAGAAAACCAACAGAATGATCAACCTAATTCATGATAATTCATGACGGGAGCACGACAAAAATAATAATAGACTGATGGGCGACGACAGTCATTAGAATATCCTTTCCAAGAAAGAAACACAAGCAAAAACAGGTGTCCAAGAGAGAAAGAATGCGAAAAAGGGAAAACTGACAGAATGATCAACAAGGTTGTCAGACTCGAGAGTCTACGTAAACTCGTGGAGCTCCCGTAGACTTGACTCGTAGACTCGTAAGAGTCTACCTAAAATTAAAAAAATATTAAAATACACTATAAATTGAGAACAAACCAAATATAATAGCACTAATTCAACATTTTAAGTCCAAAATAAAGCACATAAGAACAATAAAATGGCATAATACAAACTTAAGTACTTAACCATACATAAGCAACCAAAGCACACAAGTCCACAAGGTGAAAACATAAATCAAACAAGAGCAGAAAACAGAAATAAACAATTCAAACCAGAAAACAGAACCTATATTTAACCAATTAAGAGCAGAAAACGGAACCTAATCTTAAACCAGAAATTAAACAAACTGAGCAGAGGGAGGGAGAGTGAATTAACTGGACGCAGCAAACGCAGCAGCAAACGCAGCAGCAACTTGGACGAGGAAGCAGCAGTGCAGAAGAATCAACTGGACGCACAGCAGCAGCGCAAACGCAGAAGAATCAGCTAAAAACGGCACAGCAGCAGAAGAATGAACTGGACGCATGGCAGCAGCAGAGCAGAAGCGGAGCAGCTAGAAGCAAAGAAGCAGAGCAGCAAGAAGCGAAGCAGAAGCAGAAGAGAACCGGAGCAGCAGAGTAGCAGAGCAGAGAAGCAGAGTAGCGAAGAAGATGGAGAAGCGGGCAGAAAGAAGTCACAGAAGAAATGAGAAGGGCGCAGTAATTTTGTGAAAGGAGAAATAGGGAAAACCCTAAGTAAAACGCAAAAAAAAAAAGAACAAACAGTGCTGTTTTTAGCTTTTTCACAGACTCGCTAACTCGGTGGTGAACGAGTTAACCAGTTTTGTGCCCCTGGACTCGTAAGTTTGACAACCATGATGATCAACCTAATTCATGATGGGAGTGCGACAAAAATAATAATGGACTGATGGACGACAAAAGTCATTTGAATATCCTTTCCAAGAAAGAAACACAAGCAAAAACAGATGTCCAAGAGAGAAAGAATGCGACAAAGAGAAAACCGAAAGAATGATCAACCTAATTCAAGACGGGAGCACGACAAAAATAATAATGGACTGATGGGCGACGACAGTCATTTGAATATCCTTTCCAAGAAAGAACACAAGCAAAAACATATGTCCAAGAGAGAGAATGCGACGAAGAGAAAACCGACAGAATGATCAACCATTAATTAATCATCAAAACCACTGTTAAAACATTGTCAAATATATATAAAGAAAATAACACTTGGATTGTCTATCGGAATAAACTGACATCAAGTCATATATACCTATCAATAGTAACATTTTGAATTCATATAAGCCACCAGATTGCATGAAAAACTCACTTTTTTGAACTTTTCTGCACAACACGGGTTGTGGAAGACGTAACCGAAGCACAAACTGATCCAACCTCTCCTTTGTCAAAGGCTTTACCATGTTCTGACATAAGTTACACATATTCAACAAGGTAAGGCAGTGCAATAGTAAAAACCCATGTCAATACACTAGTTGTATATACCAGAAATTGCATGATGTTCCGCAATCAAAGAAGATACCATTATAAGTCACATTTGTTAATCTACTTTGCACAACACTACGAACACTGCTATTGCCAATTTTGCCTCCACGACTCAACCCCAAATTATTACCCCTTGTCCTGGAATCTAAGACCTCCTTCATCTGAAGTTAAAAAGCAAGTAGATTATTCATCCCATAATAGGTTCAATCTTGTCTCAACGTTAGTGAACAATATCATATGAGGAATACGGAATACCTCTTTTCTTCTTTCACGTTTGCTTCTCACCTCATGAAACGTATCTACAATTAAAAAATTGGCCATTTAACAATTATAGTGATATACTGATATATTTAAACATCAAATGATTCGTAAGTCATTATACTTTAAAAAAGAAAACACAAAAGCAAAATAATTAAACAAATAACCAAATGCAAGTATGTATATCATAGCAGACAAAATGAACTCAGAAGTCACTTTTTTAATTCTCTGAAAAGCATAAGAAAACATCAAAGTTCACAAATATAAAAACATAAAAAATAAAATAAAATGAAGTCAACACTTTTTCTCATCTTCACCAATTTCGCCTACAATTAAATACCAAAGAGCACCCAAAAAAAAAAAAATGCTCCGCTAAAACAACAAATGTAAGCGAAGGAAAACAAAGTAGTAAACAAACCAAAACCTTGAGCGAGAAGCTTCTCAACGGCGCGGTTAGGGTCCATATCACATTCCTTGAGCGCAGCGTAGATCTCCTGCTCCGTACAGTTCACGATCTCCTGCACACTCTGCACCACCTTCCTCACCGTCGCCGGTACTTCCTTCTGCAACGCTGCCGTCGCCTCTCGACCTCCTTCTCCGTCGCCATTCCTAGTCTTGCTCTCACTCCCCATTCCTCTCAACGCGCACGAGAATTTTCTCGCAGTTTCTATCTCTAAGCGGTGAGATTTTCCGATCACCCAAACAGAACCCTTTTCTCTCTCTGTCTCTGGAAAGCACACGAATCGCTTTTGTCACCTCGCGCTTCTTCGGCTTTTATACACAGCGGTTTTTCTTTCGCTTGTGGACTATGATTGAGTATTAGAATATCAACCCGTCACCGGGCCCCGCTGTTCTCACGGCCTGTGATGTTTTGCATCGTCACGGCCCATGCTTTTTGCCATGCATCTTGTGCCACCTGTATGAGGATTCTGTTTGTGATTGGGTTTTAGAGGTAGAGACTGTCACAGACCTGTGAAATTAGGATATTTCCCTTTAAGAACGGAATTTTTGTGTTTTTTTTCAAGTGGTGTCTTTAGAAGTAAAAAAATTATGATATTTTACTCTCTTCTAATCAATCTGAAGTTGTGAACAAATAATGGAAACAATAAGCTTAATAATATGGATTTAATTGATATTCACGATTTGTACATACATTTAATTTTGTGTCGCTACATCATTTAATAAATATGGTATTTCATATGTTATTAAATTTAATAAATAATATAACGATTTATATCTCGAGCCAGAAAACAACTCGCAATATCCTTTAAGAAATAGCTTCTTTCCTTGAAGATGCCTCGCCTTGATCCAGAACCGTCTACCCAAGAAGTAGATCTCATCAATCGCAGTACCAAAAGAGTTAAACTCTCTTCTGAGAAGCCTGAAATGATAGACACGGTTAATCAGTATCCAATTGAAGATGTGGGTAGCATGTCCTACAAAGAATCTCTAACACAACAAATTGGGTTACAGCAAGAACCAATTTTTGAAGTTGATGACATTATTTTTCCATATGAGGATTCAAGTGATGAAGACCGCGTAAGGATGCAGGAAGAGGAATTTGAGACAGTGGACTTATGCCCTCGGATTCCTATTTCAGAAGATGAATATACAGATTGGTGCAGGCCTTGGCAAAATACTTTAGTTATCAAGGTTCTTGGTAAGAAATTAGTTATGCGTTTCTTAGAAACTCGTTTAAAACGCAACTGGGCATGTAAGTACCCTATCAAGTTCATTGACATGCCTCAAGACTATTTCTTGATTTACTTTATAGATAAAGAGGACTACAAACATGTTTTATTTGATGGTCCTTGGATGATAGTGGATCACTATATTATTGTTCAGAGATGGCGGCATTTCTTCTTAGAGGAAGCCAAGAAAGTAAATAAAATAGCAGTTTGGATAAGAATCCCAAATCTGCCTATTGAGCTATATAATTACAATTTCCTGGAAAGAGTGGGGAATACATTGGGCGTAATGCTAAAGGTGGATCATCTAACATCAATTCATTCTAGGGAAAGATTTGCATGTATATGTGTGGAAATTGATATCTCAAAGCAACTGATTCCTCATATTAATGTTTTGGGTTATGTTCTCAACTTAGAATATGAAGGCTTACATCAGGTATCTTTTTCATGTGGAAAATATGGTCATAGATTATACCTTTGCCCATAAATTCAAAATGATACCAAAGAAAGGCATAGGGAGGATCAAATAAGAGAGGAAAGCCTTGATCAAGTTATCCAACAATAGATTATTTCCGCTGAAAATTCTAGTAAGCCTATGCAGACTAATGAATTGGATCTAAAGGAAAAAGCTCCATCTACTTCAATTCAAGAATCCCCTAACGGGCCTTGGATGCTGGTGAAACGTCCTCAAAGAAAAAGATTTGAGAAAAATCCAAGCAGGGGGATTATCCAGCAGTCTACTGTGAAAAATCAAGGGTCTAGATTTGATCTTTTGACAGAAGAAGATCCTACCAAAGAACCTATTAATACAGAGCAACAAGAAGTAAGCTCAATTAACCAAGCCCAAGAAGGTAAATCAACAAGAATAAGGGACTCGCGTGTAGGCAAAAATCCTCAACAATCTAAGCATCTTCATCAGAAGAAGCCAGATAATTCAGGTAAACAAAGTAAGGTAATTGTTCAGAGGCAGCACCCTATCCCTACTCCCAGTATGCAGATGAAAAAAAAAAGGTGATCCCTCCCTTTCTAGATCCCAAAAAAGAAGATAAACTTTTTGTTATGAAACTTTTGGCAAAATCAGGTAATATTGATTTTTAAAGCAGTATCAGGAAGCTTGGAATGCAGCAAATAAATTGGATAATTCTAATTCTTCTCATCAGATTCAAGAGATTGACCCCAAACCCTCTGATAAAAAAGCTAGTCTATCCGCTGGAGTGAATCAGGGAGAGATTAGGAATTATATTTTATCAGAAGATGGCATGGATGTGCAAGATATACAGGGAACAAATGATAATCAATCTAATCATAAATGAATTATCTAGCTTGGAATTGTAGAGGTATTTTTTCAAATGGTTTTGCTAGTCTTATTAATGACATGCGTAAAATTTATAAGGTAAATCTTATGTTCCTCTTAGAAGTCCATGCTAGAGGGGATAAGGCTCTAAAACAGGTTAAGAGGATGGGATTTGATTCCTTCCATATTATGGATTCCATAGGTCAAGCTGGTGGTATTATTATTCTTTGGGATAGTTCCCTTTGGTCTGTGGACATCTTATCATCCTCTACTCAATTTATTCATATGAATGTGGGGTATGGTAGGATGGAACCATGGTTTATTACTACTGTTTATGCTAGCCCCCAACCTGTTAATAAATGTTTATTGTGGGATGCTTTAAGAGAACTAGCCTTGACTATTTCTGGATCTTGGAGCATTATAAGGGATTTTAATTCTATTTGTAATTTAAATGAAAAAAAAAAGGTGGAAGTAGTCACCCTAGCCTAAGGGGTATGGATTATTTTAATAGTATGATTGTTGAGTATCATTTATTAGATGGTGGTTTTATTAGGTACCCCTTTACCTGGAAGAGAGGAAATTTATTTGAAAGGATGGATAGGGTCCTTATTAATATGGATTGGAGAATCAGATTCCCTTCAGCATCTGTTTTCCATTTACCCTATTTCAAATCTGATCATTGCCCTATAATGATTCAGTTTGATAGTCCTAATAGACATAGAACACCTTTTAGATTTATTGCTTCCTGGTTAAATCATCCTAATTTTCCAAATTTTGTTTAAACTGCCTGGTTAGTTGGTGTCGACTGGAATAGGAATGTTTCTCAGTTTAAATTAAAAATTCAACAATGGAATAAAGAGGTGTTTGGGAACATTTTTAATAGGAAAAGAATTTTGATTAGAATGATGGATGGGATTACCCGCAAGCTCTGTACCTCTCAGGATCCAGATTTACCTCATCTCTATAATCGTTTATGCAAAGAATATGAGGAAGTTGTTGCTCAAGAGGAGCTATTATGGTTTAAAAATCCAGGAGTAAATGGCTTTTGAGTGGGGATAAGAATACGAGATTTTTTCATGGTACTACTATAGCTAGACAAAAAAGAATAGGATAGAAAGCCTTCAAAATGAAGATGGAATTTAGGTCACAGACAATCAGGAGCTAGAAAACATGTGCACTAATTTCTATAAAGCTCTCTTTCATGATGCTGGTTCTTGTGTTCCTTTTTGTCTTTCAGGTTATTTTCCTTCTCTTTCAAATGATCAAATGGTCAATCTTAACAAACCGGTCTCAGTTGAGGAAATTAGATTTACTATTTTTTCCACGAGAGGTTTTAAAGCTCCTGGTTTAGATGGAATTCTTGCCTTTTTTTACCAATATCACTAGGACACAGTTGGTACAGACATTTGTGAGTTAATTCACCAAGTTTGGGTGAATCCTCAACTTATAGCTCCTTTAAATGAAACTCTTCTTACTCTAATCCCTAAAATTGAGACAGCTTCTAGTCTTAAGCATTATTGACCAATAAGTTCATGTAATGTTTCTTGTAAAATTGTAACTAAAATCATTTCCCAAAGGCTTAGACAGTTAATGGATCATTTAATTGGCCCTAATCAAAGTAGTTTCATTCCAGGCAGACAAAGTAGAAACAACATAGTTATTACCCAAGAAGTAATTAACTCTATGAAAAGAAAAAAGGTAGGATAGGATGGATGGCCATTAAAATTGACCTTGAGAAGGCTTATGATAGGCTTAATTGGGACTTTGTAAAAGATACTTTAATGGATATAGGTCTGCCTAATGACATTATTAATATTATTTGGCATTGCATTTCTACCTCTCATATGCGTGTTCTGTTTAATGGGGAGGCGTTGGATCAGTTTACTCCCTCAAGGGGCATCAGACAAGGGGATCCTATTTCCCCTTATATTTTCGTTCTCTGTATAAAACGTTTGTTTCACCTAATTATTATTGTTGTTTCCCATAAATTTTGGAGACCTATAAAAATCGATAGAAGGGGTCCTGAAATCTCTCACCTAGCTTTTGTTTATGATCTGATCTTATTTGCTGAAGCTAGAATGGATCAGGTGGAGATCATACAAACAATTCTTGATCTACTTTGCAACAGCTCGGGTCAAAAGGTGAGTTTAGAAAAAACTAGAATTTTTTTCTCCCCTAATGTTTGTATGCAGGATCAAGAAGATATATCATCTATTTTGGGATTTCAGAGAACTGAAAATCTGGGCAGATATTTGGGTGTTCCTATTTGTCATCACAGAACTACTAGAAACTCCTTTAGGTCGGTTATAGACAGAACAAAGCAGAGACTATCTTCGTGGAAAGCCAAAACCCTATCCTTTGTTGGCAGGCTTACTCTTTCTCAGTGTGTTCTGAATGTGTTACCTTCTTATGTAATGCAGTCATCTTATCTCCCTGTGTCTACATGTGATGAACTGCACAAGAGCTGTAGAAGTTTTTTGTGGGGAGATTTGGAGGATAAAAGGAAAATTCATCTTGTCAATTGGGACAAAATTTGTAGTCCTAAATTGATAGGTGGATTGGGTCTCAGGAAAGCTAGAGATGTTAATAACGCGTACATGATAAAGATTGGTTGGTCCTTTCTAACTCAACCATAGGCTCTTTGGATCAAGGTTCTAAAAGCTAAATACAGATGTGGAGATGGATATATTCCCACTGTTTAGCACAGACCTAAGGACTCTAGCTTATGTAAAGGAGTTTGTGAGAATTGGCAATTTTTGGTTGATAATTGCATTTGGAGAATTCACAATGGTGAATCAGTGAAATTCTGGATAGACAGATGGATTCCAGGATCAGGGAGTTTATTAAATTATGTAGATGCAGCAATTGATGACTCAGAGAAAGAATTATGTATAGACCAGTATATCAATGTGACTGGAGAATGGGACTTACCCAGATTCCAGAATCTGCTCCCAGATGATATTTGTAGGAAAATTAGTCTCCTTCCACCTCCCATTCCTAACAGCAGTAGGGACGTCTTTGCTTGGGAAAGCTCTTCAGATGGTTAGTTCTCGTTGAAATCTGCGTATGAATTAATATAAGGAAACAATTCAAAGTCTAGAAACAAACTTATGCATTTGACCCGGACCTGGAAAGGTCCTCAAAGGATTCGCCTCTTACTCTGGAAAATAGCCTCTTATGCAGTCTTGACAAATGCCCAGCGATACAGACGACATCTAGCTCAATCTGATCTGTGTGCTTTCTGCCAAACTGAGACAAAATCCTCTCTTTATCTATTTATAGATTGTTCTGAAGCTTACAATCTCTGGGTTCGTTTAATCAAACCTTCCTCACACAGCTAGTCCTTTAAATCCAATAATCTCCACCAGTGGATGATAGATAACCTGAAGATGCCCATCTCTAGTGAAAAATCAGTTAAGGATACGCTGATTTTTGGGTTCACCTTGGATACCCTTTGGAGACACATGAATGCTATTATTTTTAACAGTGTCAGGCAAACAACAGAGATGTTATTAATCCAAATCAATAATCAAGTTCGAGATATGATGAATGCTTCAAATGCTCCTATGATTAGCTCTAATAGAGTTAATAAGATGCAGTCTCACCAGTTCCGTTGGTTACCTCCTCCAGTGAATTGGGTAAATATAAACACTGATGGAGCTTTCTCGTTTTCTTATCAATCGACCTTGTGTGGAGGTATCCTGCCCAACCATTGGGGTGCTTTCATTCTAGGGTCCTCGATGCTCTTGGGTCGCTGCTCTGTTCTGGATGCAGAGCTCAGAGGAATCCTCTGTGGGACTAAGCTTGCGAAGAATAAGGGGTTCAATCGAGTTATTGTAGAATCTGATTCAATGCTTGCTATCAAACTCCTGGTTGAAGGATGTTCGGATACCCTCCCTAGTTCCAGCTTAATCAATCACATTAAGGAAGTTGCAAAAATTTTTCAGGATATCGTTTGGAGACATACCTTTCGTGAGGCCAACTCTGTGGCAGATCGTTTTTCAAAGAACGGTTTATCTTCCATGGGAGACGCTCGGATTTTTTATTCCCTCCCTTCGTTTGCCATTGTCCCCTTTGTTTTTGACTCTACTGGTTCTCTTCTTGAGAGGGATAGATAGTTAAGGTTTCCTATTGTTTTTCTTTTTGGCCCTCGGGTCATTTTCTCCACCAAAAAAAATAATATAACGACACATCATTGGATGTCCGTATAAAACTTCTTTACTCTAACAGTGAATATATATTCAACTCTAATAATATATTTTTAGGATTTAATGTATATTCAAAAAAAGTTATAATATTATCTAAGGATCCAACTTCTCTAGATTTCATCTTTCACTTTAGAGAGTAAAGTGAATTAATTTACACCTTGATTAATTTAATAATTTTTTAAAAAAGTTTCCTCTCTGTCGTGAACATATTCAATGTCTCACTACCCACCTTTCCATCTCCTTCCTCCAACAGAATGCTTTGTCGCTCCCATCGTTGGAAAATGTTTTGTCACCGTCGTCTTGTGATTCATCAAAAATAACTCTTCCAATGTCAGGTCCGTCCTTCATGAAATCTCCAGATCATGTAGTACCAGAGCTTATGTCATCGACCGACCTTTTCCATCATGTTGGTGGAGGATCCATGTGACCTCAATTAGTATTTTCTTAAAGGAGAGATTGGTTATTGTTTAACTCAAGCAGACTCTACATAAGAATGTTTCTGGCACAAACATGTTCATTTTAATTTTATACAAGAGCGCATGTTGATGACAAAATATACTTATACCAATGCATCACCATCAACCCCACAAATTAAATTCAAAAAATAAGCATCACTTCAAAGCTCAAACACAATTATCCTCATGTAACCTTAAAGTTCTTGAGGTAGTTATGGACGGTTTACGAAAAATGATAATTCTTTCCAAAACTTTTTTCCATTATGAATAACTTGTTAAAAAATTTAAACAAACGTTAACAAAGAAATATGAAGTCTTATTTATCATATGTGATTCTTCACAATAATTTGGCATAAATGCTCCTAATCATGATGTAAGCATATAAATCCCAGATAAATACTATGCTTCCTATCATCATATGACCAATGTAAGCCATAGGCAATAAGAATAAAAAACACATGGATTTTGATTTGATTCCTCTTTTGGGGTAGATTGCTTGAATAACATATGCGATGGTAGCAAGGATTGACGCAGTCACGGTTGCAATTAGGGGTATTCACAGGTCGGTTTAGTTCGATTCGGTAAGAAAAATAAATCCAAACCAAATAAAACTATTCGTTCGGTTCAGATTTTTGAATTTTTCTATAAGTGACCCAAACTGAACCGATAAAAAAATGGATTGGTTTAGTTCAGTTCAATTTAGGAGTGGTAAAAGCATCCATTTGTCCACCATCCATCCAACCCATCCATATCCATAGTTTTATCCTATCCAATCCATCCATTATAGAAAAAAAAAAGAATTTAAGGGATTGGATCCATTGGACCTTTTTATTTTATGGATGGTTAGTGATCCATCTAATGTATTTGTAAACCCAATGGATTATGTGCAGCCACAAGAAAAAAATCCATTGGACCCTAACACAGCCACTAGATATACTCTCTCTTTCCTGACTGCTTCAAGAATCCCACTTAGAAAGGTTTCAGTTTCTTGGCCATGCCAATGCCACTAACGGAACAACGGGGTGATAAATGGATATCCAATACCAAAGAACGGAGTTCCGACACGTAGTGGTTGGAATCGCGACGTCAGCGAAGTTGTGGGGACACAAGAAGAACTAGATAAAGTTATCCTTTGGCTAAAGCTATGCAAAAAAGTAGAACTATTGTATTTAGAGGTACCCTGGACTCTATGGCTCTGACGAAGAGAGAAGAGAGAAGAGAGGAGAGAGAGATAGAGAGATAAAGGAGGGAGAGGGAGAGGAAGAAAATTTTAATAAAAGAAAATTATAAACAGAAAAAATATTATTTTTTAGTGAGAGAGAGAAAATATTTTAAAAGAAAAACAATTATTTTTTAAAAAATGATAATTCATGGATGGTTTGTCAATCCACAAAATGTTGATTAATGGATGGATTTGATGGTTTTTTTTAACGAGTCACAGATAGATTTGATTTTTATAATATGATTTTAATGAATTAATGGATTGTTTTAATCCATCCATTTGTGATCCAAATTTGAATCCATCCAATCCATTCATTTGCCACCCCTAGTTCAATCGAATCATGAATTTTATTATGCCAATACAGTCAAAATTATTTTTCAATTCTTTTAGCAAATAATAGGAAAAATTCATGTAAGAAAAAGACAATCTATGATAAAACCTTATGTTTATGTTTAATTTCTCTTTTATGATAATTTTTTTTTTATGATGTTTAATATCTTATCTCTTCCAATTTTTTACTTTAGTATAGTTTTTATATTTAAGGTGGTTCGATTTGGGTAACGGATCCAGTGTCTTTAATTCGTTACTCGAACCAATCATTGTCGAGTTTGATTGGTTCGGTTCGGGCACAACTCGATTGAGCTAAAAAAATCCAATCCAATCACATTGTTCAGTTCGGTTCATTGGGTTCATCGCATTAAACCAAACCAATTAACACCCCTAATTGCAATTTGTGAAACACAGTTTGCATTGTGTAAATAATGTTTTAGGAATTGACCTGTCACTTCGGCAAATTGGGAAACAACATAGGTGGGATAGTTTTTAGCAGGAATTTGATTTTTCTAATTTTTAAATTAATAATTTTAAAGAATATTAATTTAAGTTATTAAATTAATTAAGGGTGTAAATTAACTCACTTTATTCTCTAAAGCGAGAGTCTCACTTTAGATGAGCCAAATCCATCACGTAATGATGTATTGTCTCATTATTTAATGAGTATCACACCTCATGTGTTATTAAATTTAATAAATAATGTGATAACACATTATTGAATAATTATGTACAAAAATTTATACTAACAGTATACTAATTAAACTCATATTTTTTATTAGAAAAAATTTATGCAAATTTGATATATTTACTAACATATTTATATATTGTTGAATAAATTTTATGAAATTTCTTTTAGTGTAAATTATACAAAATTTATCTAATAATAAAAAATTTTAAAAGTACACCAAAAGAAATATGTTAGTAATATTTCTTTTGTTGTAAAAAATGTATATATTAAACTCTGAATGGAGCTTACATCTTAAAAGGCGACTTCAAGTTGTGTGACTATATAACTTGTGACTCAATTTCATAATCATGTTAATAAAAATAATTTGGACAATCTTCCTTTCAATTATTACGGGATGTTGGATGTGATGTGATGAATCTAGTTAAAATGTCCTTATCCATGTATAGGTATTGAACGACTTATATGGATATGCATTTTATTATTGGAAGACGAAACTAATGGACATTTTTTTACGTACTGAAATGATAATTAGAGATTTATATTCCACAAACAAGGTATTAGTAAAAACAATAAATTACTAATAGCATACATATATAATATTTAATAATGAAAAGTATAAATATTTATATATAGCATTTAGGTGGCTAAAAGTAGAAGTTGGAAGTTGATAGAGCCATTATTTTTAAAAAAATATTTTAATAATTGAAACAAAGAATTTGTTATTGTTCCGAACCATATTTAGATCCCATCTTGGGCCACAAACAGGCCTAATCAACAGACATATTGGGCCATTGCTTTTCCCACCCCCTTCTTGTTCTTAATTCCCTAACTACCCCCACCCCCATCTTCCCTCCCCTAACCCCACGGCCTCCATCAGCCTCCCACCCCACCCCGTCTCCTCACCCCACCCCACCCCACCCCACCGCACCCCGTCTCCCCTCCTCCACCCTGTCTTCCATTGTCCCCCACCCCCACGACCTCCACCTCCCTCCCTCGTCCCTTACCATAAACCGCGCCCCACCCCGCATGTATCACGTCCTCCTTGTAGAAACCACATGAAATATTAGAAAGGGGGTTGAATAGTGTTTTATATGTTTAAACAGATTTTATGAAAACATTTTCACAAGCAAAGTATTTCACAATAGTTTTGAGCAATTTGTTGAAACTGGGTGATTAAGGTACTTGCTGAAGTAACTTCAGCAGTAGAGCTGGGTAGCGGGCTGGCCCGCACCGGTCCGACAAAGCCCCAGTTAAACGAATTTAACCGTTTAAGCCCGCATTTTAAATGGGCCCACCATTTCTTAGTCCACATAAGTCTGCGGGTTTTGGGGACCAACATGCGGACCAACTCGTTTATTTTAATAATTTTTTAAAAAAATTTAAATTTTAAAAAAATACTTAAAATAGCATAAAATCAACACGGTAACCAGTAGAAACCAAAAAACACCAGAAGAAACCAATCAATAGAAACCCTAGAACCCCAATTTAAATGTGAAAATCAATACTGCATTAGATTAAAAATCATGAAGGTGTAAAACATGAAGTTGTCAAAGTTGAAAATTTGGGTCAAGCAGAAAGGCTGAGACGCAGGTGGGTGTAGCGGCATGCCGGAAGACTCTAAGAGACACGCGGCGCGCAAGATGACCGGAAGGGACACGCGGCTGCGGTGGGGCGACGCGCAGGAAAATCGGAAAAGACACACGGCTGAGGTGGGGCGGGAGATCTGGAGAGACATGTGGTTGAGGTGGGCGGTGCACAAGAAGACTGGAAGAGAGACGAGACTAAGGTGCAGGTGGCTGGCACCGCTGATGAACCACCGGAGGAGGGTGATCGGCGTTCGGACGAACCACCGGAGAACAAGGTTAGGCGACACACATGAAGACTGGAAGAGAGACGAACCACCACAGACGAACCACCAGAGGGTGATCGGATGAGGGTGGGTGGCGCTGCGGAAGACCCACTAGAGAAGGAGGGTGGGCGGCGCAGGAGTGAAGACTGAAAGTCTGAAACCAACATCTCAAGTTAGAGATCTAAAATGAAAATCAGGGCTTTTTAATCTTATTTTAAATTTTATTTATTTGTAATTAAAAAAAATATTTGTATAAAAAAAGAGCTGGTATGCGGGCCTGTATGCGGGTTTGCGGGTAAACCCGTTAAGAACAACGGGTTATATGGTTAAACCCATTTAGCCTGCTTCTTAAATGGGCCTCTGATTTTGAGGCCCAGGCCCGCATGCGATGCAGGTTTTGCGGACCAACCCGTGGACTTAAACCCATATACCCAGCTCTATTCAGCAGGTCCAAAAAGTAGTTATGGAAACTTGTTTTAAAAGCGTTTGAGATATTTTCAGTTCAAGCTTATAAAACAGATTATTCAAAACCCTCCTGTTAGTTTAAATAACAGATATAATGAGATAAGGGAAAATAAGACTTAGCCAAGAGATTTATCCTGGTTCACTCACATCCACCGTGAGCTACGTCTAGTCCCAATGCCAAACCAGCAAAGGATTTCCACTAACTGATCACAGTCACAAGTATTCTCTGAACACCCAGCCTCTCCAAGCTAAACCCAATTATTGTTTGAACACACAGCCTCTCCAGGCTAAAACCCAAGTATTGTTTAAACAGCAAGTCTCTTCAGGCTCAAACACAAACAATGTGTAAAAAGAGAATGCTTAAGCTTTTAAACTGCACAAGTTTAAAGCCTAAACTGGGTAAGATGTACAGATAACTGAGTATAACTCAGGATAAGAAGTTGTTGTACAAATGAAACAAATGAGTATGATTATCAGAGAAAATTTAGCAGCGTTTCAGTAAGTTGGTTCGTTCTCTTCCTTTCGTTTGCATGGAGACTGGTATATATAGGGTTGGAAAAGAAATCCGTTGAACTCCATTTGATTCCCGTTGTGAAATGACATTAAATGCAAATGCTCCTGTTGAGACACATAGCCTTGGTAGCTTACAGTAGAAGGTGCAACAAGTAGTAGGTTTTAGCAGCGTAGACTCTACTTTTCTGAGCACAGTGTACTTCCATAGCAGACATTTCCTTTTTGGTGACTAGAGATTTGAAACATGCCAAAAAGCAATTGTTTTGACTTTCCAGAAGGAGAAGAAGCACAAGCAGCTGAGAAAAGCTACGGTTTGACTTGAGTCCTCAAAAGGAATTAACAGAGAAGCTCTTTTCCAAAAAGATACAAGTCTCAGCACGACGTCTCTCATCTTCAGAAGGTTATCTGGCTTCAGTAGGTCTTGATCACTCAATAGGTTCCTCTTCTTCAGAAGGTTTCCCCACATCAGAGGGTTGCTGTATCAGACATTTTCTGAAACACAGAAACTACCTTCAGCAGAACTGTTCCTTCTTTTTAGGAAATTTAACCAAATTTGTTCTCATTAAAACTCAGGGTTGTGAGACTTAAACATTATTAACCATTATATAATATTTTGAGATTCAACATTCTCCCCCTTTTTAATGATAACAAATTTGGTTAAACTATCAAATATCTGAAGGGAATTTAAAGGGAAATGAGTTTAAAGTTTAAAGAATTCTCCCTCTTTCTCAGGTACTTGAATCAGAATTAATTTCTCGAACTTAAACCAAAAAACTTGCTTTGCTTTGCTCCCCCTGAATAAAAGATATCTTCTCTGAAATGAGCTTAACTTCATATTTTGTTAGTTTATATTACTCCCCCTTTTGTCATCAATCAAAAGGGTGACTAGAGCATGCTGAAGTGATAAATAAGCAACAGAGCAAGAAAATTCAAGGTAAAGGAGTTGTTGAAAGAGTGTATAACATATAATAGTGCAGTAAAAACAAACAGATAAGATCAGCAAGTTCAGTTTGCAGATAATGTAAGAATGTGCAGATTATCTCTAATGAACTTAAACCTATCTTCAGCAAGAGGTTTTGTGAATATATTAGCCCATTGATGCTCTGTGTCAATGAACTTTTATATCAAAAACACCTTTATGAACATAGTTTCTAATGCAATGATGTTTGATTTCTATATGCTTAGCTCTAGAATGCTGAATGGGACTTTTAGAAAGATTTATGACACTTGTATTATCACAAAACATAGGAATAGATTTAACAGAAATGTTAAAATCTTCAAGTTGATATTTTACTTATAGCAGTTGTGAACAACAACATGCAGCAACAATGTACTCAACTCAAGCAATTGAGAGGGCTATTGTACTTTGCCTTTTGCTAGCCCAACTAATCATATTCTCTCCAATGAAGTGGCATCCTCCACTTGTTGATTTTCTTTCAACTCTATCTCCAGCAAAATCAGCATCACAGTAACCTAATAATCTGCAGTCCTTACTCTTCTTATAACATAGATCAAAATTAGTAGTACCATTGAGATATCTGAAAATTCTTTTGACAGCCTTGTAATGAGTTATTCTTGGATCTGATTGAAATCTTGCACACAAGTATACACTGGACATTATGTCAGGTATGCTTGCTGTAAGATACAACAGAGATCCAATCATGCCTCTATACATGATTGGGTCAACACATTCTTCTCCTTCATCTTTACTCAAGATTGCTGAAGGGTGCATAGGAGTTGACATAGGTTTGCAATCATGCATGTTAAACTTCTTAAGCATTTCTTTTGTATATTTCTCTTGATGGATCCATATACAATCAGAATCTTGCTTAATTTGAAGTCCTAAGAAAAATTTAAGTTCACCCATTAAACTCATTTCAAATTCAGATTGCATAAGCCTTGAGAACTTAGTGCACATAGAGGAATTTGTTGATCCAAAAATAATGTCATCAACATATATCTGGACTAGAATTAGGTATTTGTTAGGCATTTTTCTGAAAAGAGTTGTATCGACCTTTCCTCTTTCAAAACCATTTTTGAGTAGAAAATTGCTCAATCTGTCATACCAAGCTCTGGGAGCCTGTTTGAGACCATACAGAGCCTTTTTCAGTTTGAAAACATGATTAGGAAAAGTCAGATTTTCAAAACCAGGCGGTTGTCTAACAAATACCTCTTCCTCAATGAATTCATTTAGGAAGACACTCTTTACATCCATCTGATATAATTTGATGCCATTATTGGCTGCATAGGAAAGTAAAATCCTAATAGCTTCAAGCCTTGCTACTGGAGCAAAAGTTTCAGTAAAGTCAATACCTTCTTGCTGATTATAACCTTGTGCAACCAATCTAGCCTTGTTTCTGACTACTTGACCATCTTCAGAGAGTTTGTTTCTAAACACCCATTTGGTTCCTATAATAGTTTTCCCATGGGGTTTTGGAACAAAAGTCAAGACATCACTCCTGGCAATGACCGGTCTGATTCTGATAACATTAGTTTTTATAGATCTGAAACTTCATGGGTCACAACCTCTAGATCTAGGTTGTTTCTTTCTTCTTTTGGGTTGTTGTTCCTTCCTTTTTTTTTCATCTTTGATTTCGTTTTCTTTTTTGTTTTTACAGAGAAGGTTACAGTTGTAAGTGAGGTGCTTGTGATGGCTGCAGTGGCTAGGAGGTCGTGAGGGCTGCATCGACGAGGAGGCCATGTGGCTGTGACGACGAGGTCCTCCCGACAGCTAGGGTTTCTTGGTCATTCTGAATTCTGATGCATGTGTATTTTTGGTTTTTGTTTCTGGGTTTTGTTGTTAACTTTGATTTTGTTTTGATGTTTATAATTTATTGTAACTTGTTCTGATTAGATTTATTGTAATTTAATCTAATTTGTTCTGATCTAATTTATTCTGAGTCGATTTATTGTAATTTAATCTAATTTGTTCTGATTAAATTTATTGTAATTTAATTTAATTTATTTCATAATTTCTTTAAAAATAATTTGTAGCAGAATAAATGGCCCAACACTATTTTTCAGCCCATGAGGGAGGGGTTATGGGAGGAGGGTAGTTTAGGAAAAAGGAATTTCAAAAAGGGTTGGGGTGGGTGAAAATAGCAAAAAAGAGGGTGGTAAAAGCAACTCCCTGTGCAAGGTAGGCGACACCTACCCCACCATTCTACCAAAAAAACACCTAACAAACCCAACTTAGTTGGCCCATTGCGAAGAAATGCCCAAGCTCACTGTTGTGACTTGAGAGGAAAAATTTGTCCTCCAAATTAGGTATTAAGCTATAAGATATTGATCTAAGGCCATTTTTTTCTCTTATCATCTTTTTTTTGTTGAGTGGATTTCATTTTCTACCTCAGTTTTGGTTTTAGGCTAGCTTCAAAGAAGCTCATGGAAATATTTAAACTAGAATTCTCTCCAGCCATAAGAAAATTTAATCCACCAATTAAGCTAATGTGTTCCACACTTGATCAACACATGCTATTCATTATTATGGAATTCCCATTCACCTTTTTACATGCACCGGTTTGACAGAGATGTTACCCATACTATCTTTGTTAATATTGTGAATTTCAATTGTTATCCATATGATCAGTTAATAAGGGTTAGTTTGGATGAAACTTTTGCATAAGTACTTTTAAGTGAATAAAATAGAATGAATCAAAGAAGTCAAATAATGTATTTAACTTATCCATAAGTTGAAATTAGTCTTCACCTACTTCAAAAGCTCTCTCATTTAACTTCTCCATATGTAACTAATTTCAACTTATGAAGAAATTAAATTCATTTGACCTCTTTGATTCATTATATTTTTATCTTCTAGAAGTTATTTTACATAAATGTATCTAACTAGGTCTAAAAGATAATTCGAAAGTGGTCCCAAGTTGTTACTCAAACAGTGAAGTATTACTTCCTTCCTGAGTGTCATGACATTGATCTCTAGCTACGGTTGTTTTTCCATCTGCTAAATAAGTTTCTACATTTACTTTTTCAATAGTATGTTCCATCAACGTTTTCAAACAAGCCTCCATTATAACCCTGTTAACATAAATAAGTTGTAGATTTAGGGCAGTTTGTTTATGCTTTTAAAAAAGCACTTTTTAAAATTGTTTTAAAAAAATTGATTTTATTTTAGAGATTCTTGTATAATCAGAAATAAAATTTTGTTTGGTTACAATCATAAAAAAAATACATTATTTGCCATAATAAATACTTTCACATTATTAAATAAATATTTTTACATTGTTAATTTTTTTTTCTCTTTTCTATTTTAACTGTTTTTTTTTTAAGAAGCAACTCTAAGTTGTTTCTTAAAAAAAACAAAAAATTGATTATTTTCTGATTATACTTCTTGAAAAAGGTTTAGATAAACATCTTAAAAATTCTTATAAGTGATTTTTTTTAAAAAAGAAATGATTCTTTTAAGAAATAATTTTAAACAAACGGACTCTTAATAAAAAAAATCAAACCATGGTAAAATATAATATTGACTTTTTTTCTCTGAGAAGTAGAAGAAGATACTATATATTCCAAATTTAAAATTCACTTATATTTTCTAAAGAGGCTCTGTAAAAAAAATTGGGGTGAGTAATAATTCACTTATACTAACCCACTAAATAAATAGAAAAAGAAAATTGCAGGCATGCCAATTTAAGTAGGAAAAGAAAATGAGGATATGTATCTAAGACATAAATACTAAGAAAAATATCTGGTTGGTAAATCACATATTTGCAAATCAATACAAACCCTGAGCAAAAATAATCATTACTACTGATCAGGACTATAAATGAGTCGAGTCGAGCACTTAAAGTTCAGGCCTGCTTTGTGAAAAAAATTGGTAGTTCAAATTTGACTTATTTATTTAAACGAGTCAAGCTTAAAGTTTGAACTTGGCTTGTTAAGGAAAAATCAAACCTTGAACTTGACTTGTTTAGCTCATTTATAATTTCTTTGTTCTTACTTTTATGAAAATTTTCTTTAAATCATTTTTAAATTTATGAAGTTAGTAATTAATAAATATTTTAATATTAAATGTTATTCTAAAAATTGAAATATATTCTTAATATAAGAAATATTTCAATATTTATTTTCATACATAGAGAATATTTCTTTTACTTTATTATTTTAAAAATAAACTTATAACTTTATGTTTTCTTTTTCTAATTTTTACCAAAATTACTTTACTTTTATTATTTATAGGGGTTAAATATGTTTTTAGTCCATAAAGTTTCACTTGAATTTGGTTTTAATCCCTAAACTTTAAAACTGTTGGTTTGAGTCCCTCATATTCTGAAATCACATAACTCTAGTCCCTCTCGGCCTTAACACCGTTAATTTTGTCACTTACGTGACAAACGAATTTCTGTGTCAATTTGTCTAGTCACTTTCAATGACCATGATGTAGCAATTGAACTACAACTCAACTCATCTAGTCAGTTTTGTGGCCTTTCCTGTTCATGAAAAATGTGAAGTTAGATTTAATAAAACCCTAAATAAAATTTGACTATATGAGCTAAGGTGTAATTCAATTGCCACGACATGATCACTGTAACTGACTGGACAAACTGACAAATAAATTCGTTTGTCATGTTAGCTTCAAAATTAACTGTGTTAAGGGGAGGGACTAAAGTTACGTGATTTCAGAAAATGAGACTAAAATAATGTTATTTCAGAAGATGAGGGACCCAAACCAACGATTTTAAAGTTTATGAACTAAACCAAATTCGAGTCAAACTTCATGTAGTGAAAATATATTTAACCTATTTATATTAATTAATTATTTTGTACTAATATATAATAAGTAAGTTATTCACGAGCCCTTAATGTCAGACTTGTAAAGTTTGAGCTTGGCTTATTTAAATAATTGAACCCAACTTCAAGCTTCAGTTTGTTTGTTTAACTAAACAAGCGAGCTTGATTAATTATTTAACAAGTCGAGTTCAATATATATTGTGAAACAACTTTTACTTTATTTTTCAAAGCTCTTATTTTTTTACTTTAACTTTAAAGCAACTTATAAGCTAAAAAAACCTGGGCCAAACGCACCCTGAGTCTTAAGATGGCAACCATCTTCTCCCAAGAAAAGCCTGCAACCTTGCAGAAACCCTTTTTTACAGCCATCCAAGCACATGTAAAAACTCTCAAACTTAGGTGGCAAATAAGGAGACACTCTATCAAGTTGGATCTTTCATGTATTAGCCAAGCATACCCTCCTCAATTTTGCACTGTAGTCCCACAATATTGTGTACTGCCGACTGGCATCACCATCAACAATATATTCCTAGCAAATTGCCTAGCTTTCCATTCACTTATTCCAGCACTATTGTTTTTTCTCACATCCTCAATGATATCCTTTAGCCTTTGTTTGGTTGCATAGAAGTAGGGGAGAAATAGGGAGGAGGGAGAGAAGTGGGAGAGAAGTTGACACCTTCTCTTATTTGGTGGAGAGGGAAGTAGGAGAGAAATGCCAAAAAGTTGTGGGTCCCACTAACTTTGTATTTCTCTCCAAATTTGTAGAGAAATAGGAGAGAAATGTATTACTCTCTTAAATTTCACATATTTCTCTTCCATTTCACACATATTTCTCTCACACCAAACAACTTAAAAATATATTTCTCCCTCATTTCACACTTATTTCTCTCACACCA
Source organism: Sesbania bispinosa (assembly GCA_026901365.1). Taxonomy (NCBI): domain Eukaryota; kingdom Viridiplantae; phylum Streptophyta; class Magnoliopsida; order Fabales; family Fabaceae; genus Sesbania; species Sesbania bispinosa. The sequence goes on along the minus strand of QLOH01000009.1, from coordinate 3,315,224 downwards.
AACAACCTAAAATTCTCCTCTATCTCTTCCCTATTTCTCTCTTTCCTAGTTCTTTTTTCCCTATTTCTCTCTTCCCTATTTCTCTAATACTACCAAACAAAGCATTAGTGTCACAATAGAAGAGGTCCTAAATTTTTCCACAACAACTTTTGAAATCCATTTGGAGTTATCATTTTTATTGTTAAAGACCCTCCCACACCTATGCCTACCAACCAATGTCTTTATCCTGAAAGTTTCAGTCCCTCCCACCTTACTGCATAAAATAGTGAATGACACTTTCTTGTACACATTGCCCTTGCCCTCACTAGAACATTTTCAACAAACTTCACTTCCTTCCCATTTAGTATGTTGCGCTCAAGCATTGCATCTTTAAATTCTTGCAAAAATGCAAACTCCATGCCCATTTTCCACTTAAACTGTTTGCACATGTCCTCCTTGTGAAACCTAAGGTACTTAGGTTTTGAGTTTCCCTCACTATCATTGGTTTCAGCACCACTGAGCAACTCTTCAGTTTCATAATATTCCTCCATGATATGCAGGTTTTCCATATTTGGTGGGGCAAAACCTTCCACATTGCCCCCATCATTCTGCACTCCACTTATTTTACCCACTACAAGAATGCGTTGAATTAGACGCGAAACCATAGCGATGGCCTAGTCGTCGCTAAAATATTAAATGCGCAGCTCAACACGCGGTTGTACAATTAATAAGTTGTGACGGCCCGACTGTCGCTATGTTTCACACTGTAGTGACGGCCAGGCCGTCGCTACGCTAAAAAAGCTAATTTTTTCCTGAAAATTAAAAAAATTAACGTAGCAACGACTTGGACGTAGTTAAGTTTTTATTTAAAATTTAAATTTATCGCGTCAGAGAAAGACGACTGGGCCGTCGCTACATTTAAAACTTACGCGCTACAAAACCCTTCCTCCTCCCTCTCTCCCTCCGGCCTCCTCTGTTTCTCCCTCTTTCTCCCTCTCCCTCTCTCCCATTCCCTAATCCCTACTGTCCCAAACCTTCTTCCTTTCATTTTTCTGTCTTTTCCACCGATTTAAACCTTCAAACAACCCCCAAACCGCCTCCTCCCTCCGGTCGCCGCCATCCAGCTCCGGTCATCGCCACTCCTGCACCAGCTAAGTGCCATCCAGGTTAGTTTGTATTATGTTTTAATTGATTTTTATAATAATCATTTTACGGTTTATATAATTAGTTATATAATTTAATTAGTGTAATATATGTTAATTAGTTATGTAATTTAATTAGTGTAATATATGTTAATTAGTTATATAATTTAATTAGTGTAATATAGACTTGTATAATATTTAATTATTATTGGTGTTTATAATAATCATTTATAGTTTATATATAATTAGCTATATAATTTAATTAGTGTTATATATGTTAATTAGTTATATAATTTAATTAGTTATATATAGACTTATATAATATTTAATTATTATTGATGTTTATAATAATCATTTATAATTTATATAATTAGTTATATAATTTAATTATTTATATATGTTAATTAGTTATATAATTTAATTAGTTATATATAGACTTGTATAATATTTAATTTAATTATTATTGGTGTTTATAATAATAATTTATAATTTATATAATTAGTTATATAACCTTTTTAAAATTAGGTAAATATGCCGCGTATGAGTGGTAAAGGTGGACAGAAGGTCCCACCTATTAGAGGGAGGTCCATCCCTTCGGGTGAGCTTGCTGCACATGCAGCCCGCTTACGTCGGGATCATATGACCAACCTCCCTCTCCCTGAGCAGCTTCCAACAGAGCAGCCTTTGTCGTTCGCCCCTGCACCGGACGTTGTTCCCACCCCTGCAAAGGTTGCCCAACTTACTGCATCTACTGGAGCCTTCATGGAGCAGACGAGGTTCATCCCTACTTCAGAATATCAGGAGGTTCCCCTCGAGGTAGGTTATCAGCTGCCAGAGGATGACCTGCCTTATATTTCTGATGAGACCCCCAGACTGACAATGATGCAGAGGTTGACGAAGAGCCTGATGTATACCAGGCACCAGCCTCCGCACCGGGATGCCAGCTCCAGTGCCAATCATGAGCGGTACCCTCACGGTAGGGTTATCATCCGACCTTATGGTAAAGGGTGAGTTTCTATAATTTTTTTTATTTCTTTAATATTTTGAATTTTTATAAGTTGTAGTGTTAACATTGAATTTATTTATTTTGCAGTTGGGTGCCTAAAACCCCCTTATCGTGGCCATTGGACATGCGAACCGCTCACAATTCCGGGGTCCTCACTATTTGTGGGAGGTCACCCCGAAGGATGTGAGGGACAAGTGGTGGGAGAAATTTACGGTAAAATATTTTCATTTTACATTATTTTTTTAACTTGTTATGACATTTTCAAATTACTTACCCTACAACTTTTTTCTTTTACAGAATAGAGTTACTTGGGCCCCTGAGGACGAGGCTCGGATTAATAAGGTGTACGAGCAGAGGATTGCTCGACGCCTTCGGGATATGCTGAACAAGGCCCGGACGAGTGGGACTAGGCCCACTTGGTGTAGGAGGAGGTCTGGGAGGGTCTTTTGGCCTACTAGGCATATGATGAGTTCAAGGGGAAGTCCGCTCGTAACAAGAACAATCGGGCTTCTCGTCGAGGCAGGGCAGTCCACACCACGGGCCGTAAGGCCAACATTGATGTCGTGCTGGATATGGTATGTAAAAACCCACTCTTCGATATTATTTTGTATTTGTAATTAAAATAATTAATTAATGTAATTTTTCTATGTAGCGACGACAACTTGGGCGGGATGTAGATCCTAATGAGTTTTTTTGTGGCCACCCACACAAAAATGGGTGGTGGCTGGGTAGACGACCGAGCGCGGTCCACATATGTAAGTTAATGTACCAATTTTTTTAAAATAAATAGATATATTTGCAATAGAATAACTAACTAAGTATATGTTTATCTCTACTCAACAGACAAATTACCAGGATCACCTAAGGGAGGTGGAGTCACAGATGGGGAACAACTCCATCACTGATGGGTCCACCAAGCTACAGATTTGGAAGGATGTTGCTGGTGGTAAGACTCGAGGCCAGTGTTATGGCACCGGGGACTTGTCAACCAACATTTGTCCAGGTGTGACCAGCCTCACTCAGGAGTCTCAAGCCCACACCAGCGGGAGCGATAGGTCACAACATTCATCTGACGAGGCGCTGCGCTAGGAAGTCATTGAAGCAAAGCTGCAGGCTAGCCGAGCTGAAAAGAGGGCTGATCACTATCAGGCCCAGCACGCCCGATTGGAGGAGGACTTCGTACGACTCCAACAACAGTTGCAGTTAGTGTTGGATGCCCATAGTGTAGGTGGTTCTACCAGCTATAGTCAGGCTCAGCCCGACCCGCACTACGATGGCGACTTGGATGACCAACTCGTGGATGAGGATGAGGATCGTGGCTTACGACCAAAGTATCGTCGTCGCCGTCAGCCATGATTTTTTTTATTGTAATATATATATTCTTCATGGGTGTTTTAATATAGTATTTAATGTTTTTCTTTATATTTTAGATCGTTAACAAATATGATATAAATTTATAAAATAAATAAAAAATTGAATTTCTATAATAATTAAACAGTAAATCCGTAAATTAAAATAAAATTAAATATAAAACCCTTAATTCAATTAAAAAAATAATATAATCATTAGCGACAGCCATGATCGTCATTAGTTATAATTTTTTTTAAAAAAAATAATATAAATGATAGCAGTGGCCTAGGCCGTCGCTAATATGTGATGGCTTAGCGACAACCTTTGATCTTATCACTTTGCAACGACCTTCAGCATAGTGACGAATTTAGCGACGGGCAAGCAGACGCTATGTAGCGACGATTGTGTTTTGCTCATTGCTACGGTATTAACGACAAACATTTTAACGATGTCCCAGTGGCCATCGCTAAGTCGTCGTTAATTGCATTGTAGCGACGGTTTTCTCCTTGTAGCGACGATCTTTGGCCGTCGCTAATTCCCAAATTTCTTGTAGTGACCTATGTTTGGTCTCCTTGTCCCTTCCATATATTCTAACCACTGCCTCTCCTTCTTTCTGCTTCTTTTGTTTTCCACCAACTTTTTCTTTGACGGGTGAACGTATATTACATGTATGTTTTTCTTTTATCATCATCACCTTCTCATTCAACTCTACCTCAACTTAACCCACCTCAGGATGCATAAAGCTTTATCAGCACCGAGTGCTCTCTTTCCTACTCACTATCCTCAAAATGAACATCTCTCACTGAGTCTTCACTACTATCACCATCACCATATGTTTCTACTGTGTTTGGCAGATTTTGCACATGATCAGGCTACACCTCATCATTAGGCCTTTCATTTCTCACTCCATGCATATTCTCAAGCCCAACATTACCCCCAACATCCACATTCTTAGGCCCTACATCTATCACTCCACCATTGCCCTGACCACGCATACTCTCAGGCCCAACAGGTCCCAATTCATCACTGCCCCCACCATTCACAGCATCAGGCCCAACACTTCCCAACCCCTCACTTCCCCCAACATGCATTTCATGATCAGGTCCAACATTATTCACAGTAGCATTCAATTGCAGATTTTCTGTCTGACTTTTGTCACCTATTAAAGGAACACTAACATCCACTATATTGGCCTTACTGCTAATAATATGCTCAAAGTAAATTTCCATTTCACAACTTCTTCTTTCAGCAACATTGGCAAGCTCAGGAGCATCCTCATAATTTCATAATCCTTTAAGTCCTCTCTTAAAACCAACTACTTTTTGCTTCCACCACATCTTCACTTTATTAACATATCCCTAAATCATTAGCTAATCCGAAAGCCTCAAAATAGGACCATGTATCTATGTCCAACCCGTGAAATACATGTATTTCACCCCTTGTAAGCAAGTGATGGTTTATGCCCAAACTTACCCATATGGTAAACGCAACAGAAAACCCCATCCCTACAACACAATACACTTATTGTATTAGAAAAAAGTAAACCCAATGTCCCCCAAAGATGCTACCAATAACAAATAAAAAACCAAACACATTTTCCATCAAAATAATGCAACAACAAAACATGGTGGACATATACAACTGTTAGTCACAACTGATTTGAGGTAAATAAACAAAGTGAAAGTAAACACATATCTGTAATCGACACTGTTCGAACCCTTCTCTAGAGTTCTCTCCACGTGAAGAATGCACCTTCTAAGGTATACTCCAAGGGATCACTTTAACACACGTCAACCTTCCCTCTTCTTCTAGATCGCCTTCAATAGGGGAAAAGAGAAATTTACAACGCCACTCACGAGTTACATAAAAGGGAGAATGGGAAAGCTTCAACGTAATTAGGGGTTTCACTCAGAAAATTTACACGATTAAAAAACCTAATTTTGTAATTTGGGTTATTTTAATAATTACTAATAATGAAAAAATAATAAAAAACTAATTAGATGAGTCAGCAATGTTCGGGCCCACACCAATCAGGGTAAGTGTAGTCACGTCACCATGTTAACATATCTCATTAACGCCAGGGACCGTGTTTGGGGGGTTTAAAAAGTTCAGCAACAAAAATAAAAGATTTAAAGTATAGGGACGAAGACCAAAGTGATCGAAACTACAGAGACCAAAAAACAATTTTTTTTTTCTTTTCGTTACAAAATTATTTTAGCAATATTCATATTCAACCATTTCAAACGTAAAGAAAAAAAAATCCCTGAAATTTATAGTGTAATGAGCTTACAACCTTTAAAACAAATTTTCACTAAGTGACAAAAAATGAAGACTTGCGAAAAGAAAAGGAAAAAAGGAAGACTTCGGAGAAAAAGGTTTCCACATATGTATCAATTACAACCTTTCAAAATTTTTCCACATACACGTATAAAATTACAAGACTTGGGGAATAAAACAGAAAAAGAAGACTTGGAAAGAAAAAAGAAACCAAAGATTAGAATATTGTATTGAAAAGAAATTACAAATTTGATTTTTTTTTTCACCTTCATTTTTATTACACTCAATCTACATTAATTTTAAAAAATGTTTTGTTTTCTAAATGTTAGCCTTCTCAAAATAATTAATTTAAATTTTTTCTTTCTACCCTAAAGTTTTCATCTCAAATTTTAATTGTTTGTATCTCAAATTAATTCATTTTAAATTTAAAATTCCATATAAAATTTGTTCTTTATTTTTAACGATCAGGTGTTTATGTTTATAGTTTATTGAAATAACTATGCAGCCTTTTTATATAATTTAAAATATTTTTTAATTTAGATTTGAGTCAAAATGGAAAATATATATATGTGGAACGTACATAATACCTGCTAGTTTATGCGTGAACCATCCGCTAGGGTACGTGCTTCACTCTAGCAGTCACCATCAACTACATCCTTTAAAACAATTTTCCATATATGTATGGAAATTACAAGAATAAAACAGAAAAGGAAGACCTGAAAACAGAAAAGAAACCAAATATTAGAATATTGTATTGAAAAGAAATTATAAATTTTATTTTTTTTCAAATTCATTTTTTTCACTAATCTTAAATTTTTATCCTAAATTTTTCATCTCAAAATTTAACTATTTGTATTCTAAAATTATTTTATTTTAAATTTAAAATTCCATATAAAATTGGTTCTCTCTTTTTAACGATAAGATGTTTATGTTTATAGTTTATTGAAATAACTATGCAGCTTGTTTATATAATTTAAAATATTTTTAAATTTATATATATACATTAACATAATACTTGTTGGTTTTAATTACAAGTTTAAATTATAGAAAGTTTTCCATATCCATTTGTTATAAGAAAAATTTTCTCTTTTATCTCTTTTAATAGAGTGATATTCCGAAAAATATTGCAAAATAAAGGAAAACAGATTTTTCCTAGTCAAAGAAACTAATAAGAAAATGTTTCCTTCCTAGTCTACTTTTATAATTGTCTGTTTCATTTCTGCATTTGTTTGGAATAGACTCTTCAGCTATATCATCTAACATAAGAGACCTTGTGTTAGAGACAAGCATGTCAGCATCAATTCATAAATGTTATCACGACCATGCTAATAATTAATCTTCACGGTCAATATTTTATTACTTTTTAAAAAAGAAACAAATATATTGCAAATATTTTGACAAAAAGAATATACTGAAATTAATTTTACAAATCATAATTATTTTAAAAATAATTGTGAACAAACAATGACATCGATTGTTAATTTTTTGCAGAAGGAAACACAACTTTCAAAACATGAGGTTCGAAGAAATTTTGCCATTCCAAGTCTTCCTATGTTTTTTTTCCAAGTCTTCTTTGTTTCACGTCCATTCATTCTTTTCTAGCGTTCAAAATTTAAGAACCTCTTTCACTAGACTCCAATTTTCCCACACCAATCATAAATTCCATTAGAATTTAGAATCAATTAATCGTTGAGAACAAGGACTTACAAACATATATATCGAATCACATGTTCCTTTTGATTAAAAAATAACTAAGAAAGCAAATAATATATTCAATTAATAAAAGAAAGAGCGAGTCACACTAGCTAGTTATTAGCTTTCTCGTACGTGTTCTTAATTATATATTATATGTTATTCAAAACATGAATTGTAAGGGTCGAAGAAATTTGAGTCTTCCTTAATTACTGCTTTAATTTTTGATATCATATATAAGCCAAGCCAGCCAATTAACATCCTATATATATGTATGTAGTGGTAAGCGCAGATAGATATCACTGATCAGCTCAGCATTCTCGGCCCACATGCATTGATTAATTACTCGATATATCTCTTATTATTCCAACCATAATATATCATGTCTTTTACTTCACAAATTTCAATTCTCCTCCTTCTTCTTTTATTATTTGCAACCACACTCCACAGTACCAATGATAGCTTGGTTCGTTGCAATGAAAAGGATCGAGTGATTTTGTTATCCTTTAAGCAAGGCATCATTGATGATTTTGACTATCTTTCCACATGGTCAACTGAAACAGATTATTGTTGTGCATGGAAAGGAGTCCATTGCGACAACATCACAGGGAGAGTCACGAAGCTCAAACTCCATGGATTTTCTGAAGACAAACCTTTGAAAGGTGAAATGAATTTATCTTTGCTACTACAACTTCAATTTCTCAATTACTTGGACTTGAGTTGGAATAAATTTGATGTGATAAGTATTGATGACAATGCCACACTTGCCTCGAACCTTCATTACCTTGACTTATACTCTTTGAATATTGATCTTCACATGGATAATCTTCAATGGCTTTCTGGACTTTCTTCCTTGAAGTACCTGAACCTCAGTGGAATCCATCTTCACAAAGAAACCAACTGGCTTCAGTTGGTGGCCACCATGCTTCCTTCATTGTCAGAGTTACACTTGAGTTATTGTAACCTCAATGACATCAGCCCATCTCTTGAGTATGTGAATTTTACTTCACTTGTAACTCTTTATCTTTATGGAAACCATTTCAACTCTGAATTACCAAACTGGTTGTTTAATCTCACCAGTGGCATCTCTGAACTTGATCTTCGGAGGAGCAATATATATGGTGAAATACCTTCAAGCTTGTTACACCTTCCAAATTTGAGATACCTTGATCTATCCTATAACCAACTCAATGGATCAATTCCAGATTGGATAGGCCAACAACAACATCTGCAACACCTTCATCTTACCCACAACATGTTTTGTGGTTCCATTCTTTCGATTGTGGGAAATCTCTCTTCCTTGGTTACCTTAAGTATTGGCTCTAATGATTTCTCTGGTGTAGTATATAATACAACTTTTTCCAAACTCTCAAAGTTAGATGAGTTAGACTTGACCAATTCAACTTTTGCATTCTATTTAGATCCTGAATGGGTTCCTCCTTTTCAACTCAGCACCCTTTTTTTGTCAAATACAAATCAAGGTCCTAACTTTCCATCATGGATATATACACAGAAGTCACTGCAATATCTAGACTTATCTAGCTCAGGAATTTCATTAGCAAAAGGAAATAAGTTTTGGAGCTTTGTAGAAGGAATAGATATTGAACTTGTTTTATCCAACAATTCATTGAAAGGAGACATATCCAATGTAACGCTAAATGCTTCCTATTTAAAGTTGGACCATAATAATTTGACAGGAAGGCTCCCACATATATCACCAAGGGCCATATATGTGGATTTATCTCACAACTCCTTCTCAGGATCAATTCCTCGTTATTGGGAGAACATGAAAGATTTGAATTATATTGATCTGTGGAGTAATAAATTATCAGGTGAAGTTCTGGAGTACCTCTCAAACTCGAGGTCTTTGAAAGTTATGGTCCTAGGGAAAAATGAATTTTCCGGAACTATACCGATCAAGATGCCACAAGACTTAGAAGTGATCATATTGAGAGGTAACCAATTTGAGGGCAATATTCCACCCCAGCTATTCAATCTCTCTTCTTTGTTTCACCTTGATCTTTCCCATAATAAACTTTCAGGATATCTGCCTCAATGCGTCTATAACATGACACAAATGGTTACCAATTATGTAAATAGTTATTATCTGTTCAGAATTGAGTTGTTTACAAAAGGTCATGATTATGAGTATCGCGTTGATATCCACAGGAGAACTTTTGACCTTTCAGCTAATAACTTGTCTGGAGAAATTCCCTCAGAATTATTTGAGCAGCTTATTCAAGTTCAAACATTGAACTTATCTTACAATCATTTTATGGGAACAATTCCAAAGACGATTGGAGACATGAAATATCTAGAATCTCTTGATCTCTCCAATAATAAGCTTTCCGGTGAAATTCCTCAGAGCATGACTCTCTTAACTTTTCTGGGTTATTTGAACCTATCCTGCAACAATTTTATTGGGAAAATACCAACAGGGACTCAGCTTCAAAGTTTTGATGTTTCGAGCTATTCGGGGAATCCAGAACTCTGTGGAGCTCCTCTTAAAAAGTGTACCACAAAAGAAGAAGAAGAAGAAGATCCTGAAGATGATACTGATCCATTAAGAGAGTCATTGTATCTTGGCATGGGAGTTGGATTTGCAGTTGGCTTCTGGGGGATTTGTGGTTCTTTGTTACTCATTAGGAAATGGAGGCACACATATTACAACTTCCTTCATCGACTGGCTGACAAGCTTTATGTTACTTGGATGATAAACTTTTGGTAAACTTGAGCACATGCTAGTTGAGGTCAGTGAGACTTACTTTTCCTAGTTAATTCATTTCGCATTTTATCTTGGATATATAGCACTGTAGCCCAAAGTATAAGTTATATTTTACAGACATCAGATGAACTAGTTTCAATTGGTTTTTTAGAGGGGCCTCTCAAATGACTGACTTAGGTAACTTATATGGCACTTAAATGTTACCATGTCACACCAGTTATTCTGTTACACTTAATTTATTAATAGTAGTTGAGAGAAGAACTGAACTGTGAAGACGAAAAAGATGGATATATGTGAAGAAGTTAACATATTTTAAAACTAATTTTTGCAAGCCAACACGTTTAAAGATCAAAGCAATACCAATGTTTAAGGACTAAATTATATAATTGCAAATCCATTTCAATATGGTTTTGTAGGTCTTAATTAATTACAATAAAACATTAGTTTGGTTCTGGTTTGAATAGTGTGAATTCATGTTTTCGTGAAATTAAATTTAAATCACTTTTATTTATAAAATGTATATCACTTATCTTAATAATTGATTTTTAGAATTAATTCTATTCAAATGTAAATAAAACGAACATTTAATATCTAAGTATACAAATTAAAATGACCTTTATCTTTCAATTGATTACTTGTATTAATTGCTCATTTTTCTACAACTTACAGGGACTTTTTTGAGTAAAAAAGCAGAGGAAGTTGCAGTCTCAATTTGGTTCATTGGCTTTTAGTCTTTTTCGATCCATAGGAACGATATCTTGTTTTGGGAGGAGGATCTAAATGCAGAGATGTTATTGGAAATAATTATTTTTAAGATCTTGGTCTTGTATCAAAGTTGAATTTCCTGATTTTGGTTTTTCTATTTTTAGTTTGTTTCATAATCCAGTATTATTAGCAAACTGTTAGTATGTCTTAAAGTCTTATGACTGGTTTTGAAGTATATGGATTGAGGCACTCCTTGTGCTCACTTTTTTATATTATCTTTTCTTGGTTAATAAAAAAGGCTAAATATATAAATTGGTTCTCGCTAAAGGTATTTAATTACATATCTCTACCTAATTAATTCTTTTTTATGAATAAGTATAATACTATCTCCGTTCCTATTTATAAGAAACAAAAAAGTATTTTTGTTCATTCCTGAATATAAATGTTAAGACAAACTCACTCCCTAAGGGTTTTAATGAAAAAAACCAAAAAAGTATGAAAGCATAGAAGCATATCTAAGAAGTTATGTTTTTGCTAACTGTGTGTTCAAGTATTTGCAGACTTTAGGTTCATATATATAGTGCAGGATAAGTTTCCTATGAGACAAAATGAGCTGAGATGTTGAACTGAGCTGCATCCAAAGAATCAACACTTAAAGATTCAAGAAAAACTAAGTTGTAATAAGTGCAAAAATCATAAGACTAAGAGACGCAAGATGCACACACTAAGACAAGGTCAAGGATGACGAAGACGTACTGTCTGACCGCAAAGGTCTAAAGGATTGAAGAAACATGAAGACTTAAGACTAAGACTGAGACTCGGATGCACAACAGAGACTGGGACTCAGATGAGCAAGTAAGACTGGGCCTGGCTAATAAGATTCAGGCTGAGATTCAGATTCAGACAAGAAGACCCAGCAACTTCAACGCAAGTACACTGTTATTGTTAAGCCCGTATCAGAAAGCTTGTGCTTGTGTCAGAAAAGCATCAGGGAGCCTCTCTCTCTCTTCCAACGGCTAGCTAACGACTAGTTCTCTTTGATATAAAAGGTGAATCTCATGTCTGCAGACTACAAGAGGCACATACTGAATATTTTCGACCAATCAGTCCCAAGCCAATCTCATGCCAATCTCAAGTCAATCTTACCCACTTGAGTCAATTTTAAGTCTGTAACAATAATCATCTCTCATATTAGCTATTTGTTTGTAATTCTTAGAGAGTGATACCTAGCTGAGCTCATTGTATATTCGTACTGTGTACGTAGTCTAAGCTAGACTGTCAGCACCCAATTTTGTCCGGGAATTTCACTTACTTTTCCTTTTATTTTCGTGTGTGTATATATTTATAATCCTTATTCCTTTCGTTCTCACATTAAAATTAAAAAAAATAAATAAAATAAAATAATAAAAAATATAAATGGATTAATGAATTAGATGATTGATTAATTATTTGATGGTTAATTGATTAAATAATTAATTAAACATTTAAAAAAATTATTTTCAATTTACTAAAAAAGGGTGAGTAATAGATCAAACAAGGGTGTGTTAGGCCAATTGAGCCAATTGACCTAACAACCCAAACAAAAGGGGGAGGTGTGAAGTAGAAACAGGAACCTGCTCCTTCCTGATAATTCATAATTGGCTAGCTGCAGTGCAACTTGCACTAAATTTGGGCGGCAATGGTATGGGAAAAAGAAGAACAATGATTCGTGGCAGTGCAAATTGTATTTGGGCAGTTAGGTCTGCTTATAAATTAAGAGAGCAGAATACAAACAAAAGGGGGAGGGAGTTGAACTCTCTTAAACCTCCATAACCATTTTCCTCCTCCAAAGGATCATCCCTGTATTGTTCAAGTCACCCAAAAAAATGAACCCAAATAGAGATCAACCAAATCTGAGAGGAGTATAATAACCAAGAAATTTCAGAAATAATGAACAATAAAGCAACGGACAGAGAGTGAGAGGGCCGCGACGGTTTTTCACCGCTTCACCATCCCCACCACTAGCCAGCAGCATCCAGACCGTGTCACCACCGTGTGCGGCTGTCACCTTCCTCATCCGTCCAGCCACTGTGCCACCGCCGTCGAGTCCCTCCTTAGGTCGCTATGTGAGGCCGCGTAGGCCACCGCTGCGGTCGCGTCTTCACACCTGCAGCCGCCGCACAACTTCCTCTCCTCCGCACCTTGTGTCCAACCACCGTGCGTACTGCTCCCTGGGGCTGCCACCATCGGCTGTCATTGGTCCCTTGGTTTCTCTGTCCCGTGGGCCTTAGAAGAAGAGTGATTGTTACTCTCTCAAAAAAATTTTTTTGATCTGGTTTGATTTCTTGCTCCCTTTTTCTTTTCTTTTTTCTTTCTTTTTTGGGGTTTTTGTTTAGGGTTATGTATTGGGTTGGCTATTGACTGCTGGCCCATTTTGCTTTTCTTGAAACATGCTTAAAGAATTCCCTCTCATTTGATGAGATGAGTTGGGCCAGTGATGAGCGACTGAGGCCCAACCTGTTTTTCTTCTCTTTTATTGTGTGTTATTTATTTTAAATATGTTTTGTTTCTTTTATTATTAGTAATCTCTTTGTTGTAAATTATTTTAGATCCACCATCTTGTATTTATTTTAAATGTTTAGAATCATTTGTAAATGTTTGTTTAATTCTCTTCCTTTGTAAATAATTGACCATTTGTAATTTTAATTTTGTGTTCATGTAAATATTAATTGATTCAATTTATCTCTTTTTATCTTTGACGTTAATAGAATAACATTTCTATCTTTTAACGTCATTCAAATAAAAATAATTGAGCATAGTCATTTACTAGCTCAATAATTTGCCCGTTTATAAATAAAAAACATTTTTTAAATTGGTTTATCAAATCGACTACGTTGATGGAATAGTCTTTCTATCCTTTAACGTATAGTTTTAAGAGAAAAGGAAATATTGAGTATGGTCATTTACTAGCTCAATAATGCGGAAATTTCAAATCTCTTTCCAAAAATAATTTCTTCTAAAAAAAAAATTACGTTAATTGAATAGCATTTCTATCAATAACGTGAAAAAGGAAATATTGAGTATAGTCATTTACTAGCTCAGTAATGCGTGAAATTTCAAATTCATTTAAAAAATGATTCTTTTCAAAAAATTACGTTAATTGAATAGCATTTCTATCAATAACGTAAAAAAGGAAAAATATTGAGTATAGTCATTTGCTAACTCAATAATGCGGAATTTTAAATCTTTTCTCAAAAATGTTTTCTTCTCAAGATAAATGACGTTTATTGAATAACATTTCTATCAATAATGTCGTCGAAACAATTTCAAGGGTTCGTTGTATAGCCATTTGCTAGCATCAACTCTGCTAAAAAATAAATTCCTTTTTTCTTTGAATTAAAAACACTTCCAAAAATCAATTTCCCTCATTTTTCTTTTCAAAAATTAAAGATCAATTTCTTTTTCAAAATCAAAACCAATCTTTTCAAACACATTTTTAGAACTACGTGGCTAGATTTCTCGTCGAGCCAAAAATAAAATTTTCAACATTTTTGTCCCATTGATTTCAAATTAATTCTTTCTCATCATTCTTTGATTTAAAGAATGTAAATAAATTTTTTTAGAGGGTAAAATAAACATTTTAAAAGTTAATGAATTTTGCACAATTAATTAAGGGTAACCGTTTTTAACGGATGTTGTAGGGTGCTAATACCTTCCCTACGCATAATCGACTCCCGAATTTGGATCTCTTGTTCGCAGACCAGTTTTTAATTTTAAATCATTTTCGGGTTTTCCAATTTTCCCAACCCAAATAAATTGGTGGCGACTCCCCAAAAATTCGATCATTTTTCATTATTTTTCTCACGGGATCGCCGACCCCGTCGTGGCCCCGGTCGCGACATAGACCAATCTCATCTCAATCCTATCAATCTTTGTAATAGTCTCAGCTTAGTTAGGAGAAGCCTAGACTAAGTGTGAGCAAGAAGTTGAGCCTGAAGAGGCAAGGTAAAAGAATACTTGTATCTCACCTAAGTCAGGAGGTACTTGAGCTTAGGGTGAAGCCTGAAGAGGCGTAGAAAGAATACTTGAAGCTCAACCGGGTTAGGAGGTGCCTAAGCTTGGTGTGAGGGTGAGCCTGAAGAGGCAGGAAAGAATATATACTTGTAATTGACAAGGTTGTCATAGTTGAAATCTCACAAGTTTGTGGGGACTGGACGTAGCCCAAGGAGCGGGTGAACCAAGATAACTCTCTGTGCATCTCTTCTCTCTACCTTGCTCACTTACAATTGCATTTACAAATATCTGAAGCTAAGCTTAACTCATTTAATTTACGAAACTGAACTTAATATCAATCATAACAAAATTGCCAAGCTTAACTCTACGTCTTTCTTTTATATATAATCTAAGCTTCTCTAACTTGTATTCTCTAAAGTCAATATGAGATTCCAAGTTGCTGAGCTTGAGAGCTAAGCTCAACTTGACCTTAAGTTTTTCAGGAATCAATTTTTTTAAAGTCTCTATTCAACTCCCCTTCTAGAGACATCTAGCCAACTTCAGTTGGTATCAGAGCTCGACCTCTTGGGTTGAGCACACCTGAGTGTGAAGAGGAAAAGATCCATGGTTGGACCAAACGCAAGTCTCTTCATTCCTGAAGGAGCATCCACCAACAGGCCACCTGTCTTTGATGGATCAGATTATTATTACTGGAAGGACAGGATGAGACTTTTCATTGAGTCTCAGTATACGCAAATCTCTGGCATAATTGAGGTAGGTCCTTATATGCCTTATATTACTGATGAACTTGGTTTGAGAGCAGCTAAGCCTAGAGAAACATGGACTGAAGCTGAGAAGAGCAGATACGTTCCCAACTCAAGAGCTAAATACCTACTCACATGTGCACTAAGCTGGAGTGAGTATGACAAAGTGGTTGATTGCACTTCAGCAAAAGAGATATGAGAGGCTCTTGATATTGAGCATGAAGGAACCAACAAAGTAAAAGAGGCCAAGATCAACATATTCGGTTAACCGCCAAGGGATACACCATTAACCTCATTTAAAAATATGTTCACCATTTCTGGACACATAATTATCCTCGTGTTAACAGGAGTTGCAATTAACCTCACAAATTCAATTAACCAAATATCCTATTATGTTAACCGCCAATAGATACACCATTAACCTTATTTGAAAATATGTTTACCGTTTTTTTGACACATAATTAACCTCGTGTTAACAGGAATGGTTAACACAAATTCCATGTGATCATTTATTGTAATTCTTAATCTATATTTTTATTTAATGAGATAAATAAATAAAAATAAATATAATAAAAAATAAATAAAAACTATTTAAAAAAAAGTGTCACAGACGAAAACCCGTAAACAATGTATCAATCGGAACAAAGAACATTTCCTACCAGAAAAGCTTATATTTTTTTTATTCCATAACTCAAATAAATTAACATGCAACCAATTGGAGGGAAATGGATTCAATTTGTGTAGTATGTACGAGTAGACAATCGACTCATTCATCTATTATAATATATTAAATATGAATCGCGAATTTATGCGTTCACACGTCAACTCAATATATAAGAGTCACATCTAATTTTGCTACTTCAAAAATAATTCTATGTGTCATTTTAACATTTTGCCTCTTATGAGAAGAGCTACTCACATAGTATTGAGTCTCCTACCATTCTGTAATGGTAATGTTTAAGTTCGTAACGGTAACATTTACTCATACGATTCTGCAACGGTAACATTTATGTGTCTTCTTCCATTTTATAACCGTAACATTTTTTTCCTTTTCACTTGCAAACAATTTTCCTCCTAATAATTTTCCCGTTCATATCGTCATATAATCTTATTATTGCATGTAGCTTTTACAGTTTTACTTAAAGGCATTGAAATATTCAACTTACTCCAATTAATCTTGATTTAAAAAAAAATCAAATCCTGGATTTATTTTAATCTCTATGCACTTTAATTTGGTTTATGACTAAGATACTAGAACAAGATTGATTTAGATGAACATGAAGGTTATCATTGATGCAACGTTGTTGGATGTTGAATTACATCTCCCGCAGCTTTCCATTTAGCTCTCAAGTCTCAACTCAATTGTGTGGAGAATCTCGATCTTCTTGCCAAAATGCTTTCTTATTTGTTTTGATTTCTTCATTGCAAATTATTAATCCTTATAGTTTCGAAGTTCCCTTTTTTGTTTCTGTCACTATTTATATTCGAATGTCATCATAGTTTTATTAAGGTTTAATGCTTATGAAATTTTCTGATTATTCTTACAGGTTTGAAAGGTTGTCATTCCTATTTTCTTCTCCGGTAAAAAGTCAATTCTTCTCCTTTCATTTTATTTTTATTCTTTCTTTTGTTCAAACAACTTTTGTTATAGTTCTGATTGTTTTGTTATGAATTTGATATTTATTTATTTTTTGTTTTTATTAGTTGTGAAGTCCCTACCATGTAAAAAGTCACATGTATATAAAATTATATTTCTATTAAATAATTGTTACAACTATATATATGTAGCTCTTTAATACTTTTATTATATTTTTATGTTGAAATATTAATTTACATAACGCATGCTCATGGCTCAAAACTTGAACTATCATCTAAATTTTTAACACTAATTTAACTTTGTGTTTTAGAAATTTTTGAAGGACATATAATGTATCCATTATTGAGCAATGACAACCTACATTTTTTTGTTGTTAAGGCCCTTTTTTATTGTTAGTTATTTGTCTTATATTAGCGCAAAAATGTCAATAAAAAGTGTATCTATATTTAAGTTTAGTTCACAAATTTTCCTATTTCCTACCAACCATTTACATAATAAAAAATATTATATTATTAATTAATAATTATATTAATATTGTATTTTAAAATTTTAATATCTTTCTTTATAATGCAATTAATTAAAAATATATTTTATTCAACCGCACGTTGTGCAGGTCTGAATCTAGTTTATATTTAAACTGGTATTTCAAAGCAGTAGCTAGGCCTAACATATACAGACAATTACGGAGTGAGGTAAATTTAGAAAGTAGATCTTATTTAAAGATACACAAACAATATTGTATGGATCGGAGTATGGGTGCAAATGCGTTCCTTTCTAGTTCATAGTCAGAAGAACTTCAGTAAAGTAATCTCTAAAGGGACTAGTTAAGGAAAATAGGCATGTATGAGCTCCCCACTATATATGTAGACATGCACTACACGCAACTATTCAAATAGATTAGAATATATGAAGGTTGTTGCAGAACTTCCAGTGGCTTTGTAGCATATTAGCTGCATTCAAAGGTAAAAAACGGGAAGTGAGAAACATGTCAAAATGTTTAATGTTGATGTGGAAAATCATTAATTAAGCAAAGTCATGAACTATAAAGTAACGGCTTCTCAAAACCACTAATTAATCAAATTTAATTAACTATTGAAGTATATTTTATAACAAAAAAAAAAAGAGACAAAATATAGAGAAGCTAAAAAGAAATTCCCTCCCCATTTCTAAATTTCTCCAAATGATTAACTATGAGCAAACCATATAAACATAATTCTATAAAGAACAGGGTGTTGTCTCATTAGTCTTCCAAAGATTTTTATCATCAAATTAACCCCTCAAATATTAAAATATTATCATATTAATATATCATTCAGATAATTTTTCACCAAATTAGTTATTCAAACTACGTACATAGTTATATCAAATTTGTCAATACTCAAGACTAAAGTGGTGATATAAAATGACTAATTTGATGGAAATTTTATATATTTTAGGAACTTATTTGATAAAAAAATCTTTAAAGGTCTAATATGTTGAAACCTTAATTAATTTTTAAGAGATTAAATTAATAGCGAATACCCTATATTTTGGAGCTGAGTTAAGGATTTACACATACATTAATTAATTAGAACAACTTCTTGACTATCTTTTTTAAGCCTTAATTTGATGTTAACATCTTCCTAGCTAAGCATGCTAGATTTTACTTGATGCTTAGCCCTTCAAACAGCATATTAATTCATGCAAAATAACTTATATAAGTTACAAGGTTTAAAGTGTGTTGTTCAATTAATATTGTTGGAAATGAAAGCATATATTATACACTGGTCATTGGCCTCCATGATTTTGCCTTTAAGTACCCTGTAAGGACAATTTCAATAACTTGCATATAGTTAATATATAGTAGAAGATGAATATGAAGGCTTACACAAGTTGGAGGGCAGTCTGGTCTTGACGTGAATATTGATGATCAGAACCTAGGAGATTTACAGGAAAGAAATTCCTATCATATGATTGTGAAGGTAAGGACTCACACAAATTTCCTGGCATCATATTTTGTTCTTGTTGTTGTTGAGCTCTCTCATGTTCAGCTATCTGTAACATCAATAATTTTTCATGTTTTTTTAATAATCCATTTGACTCAAACTAAATAATGATTCAATACATTTATGTGATTTCATATAGATTCTTTGTGTGTATGTGGATGTTAAGAGAATGAGAAATTAACACCTTAGCTCGCAGATAATTGTTATGATTTTGTAGCTCAATTTCCTGCACATTATCAACATATTAATTACAACATTTCAACAAATTAATACACACAAATAGCCGCTATTCAGTTTCATTAACTCTAACTACAACATATTCATTACTTATAAAGACAGAAATTTAATGAGGTTTGGTGCCCATATATATGATCATCATAACATAAATTGAAGAAAAAACAATGGTTAAGTTTTAATCTTTATGATATGTTCTTTTCAGCACCTGCAACCTTTTATTATAAGAAAGAAAGAGGAAATATATATATATATATATATATATATATATAAAACTTACACTAATATAACATGTCCTTAATTCCTCAATTTATTTGAGGAATTTATTTAGTATATGCTAACTCTGAATATATGATATATAAGGAAACAAGTAAAGCAAAAATTAATAATAATGGCGAAGTAGAAATATTGATGAGTACCCGCTTTTGCATGAACTCGATATCAGCAAACAATGTTTCATGCTGAAAAAGTTTTTTGTGTTAGTCCAAATGAAGAAAGAGATATATACTAACAAGATAGAAAATAATGTATATTTTCAAAATAACAAGATAAATCATAAAATTTTAAAATACTATCTTATAAATTAGTTATACCTTTCTAGATCTAACTCTACTTAAACCTTTCTCCAATCTACTCTCGAGATTCTTTAGTTCTTTGAGACTCAGAGAGCCAAGAGCTTCACCAAGGATGTGCCTAGAAACCAAAATTATATTCATGGATGAGTGTAATTATTCAATCAAAGATCAGAAAGTCTGTTAAAAATATATATCAAAAAGAAGAAACTTACCTATTTAGATTCTGAATATCTCGAATCTGTCTTCTCAATTTGGATGATTCTTGCTGGTAAAACTGATATTGGTAAATAGTGTTAGTTTGTCAAATTTGTGTGGAAGAATTATAATATAGTAAATTATTCACACTATTGTCCATTACAAGATCGATAATTAAGGAATTAGATCTTTGATATATATCTGCATATATAATTAAATTTACCTGTGTATTAGCTTCAGATACAGATTCTGCGTTTGAGGAAGCAGCACATGCTTTTTTGTACCTTTCAATAGTTGCTCTAACACTGCAAATTAACAATACAACAATTTTCTTATTAAAGTGGGATATATAGAACAAATATGTATCTTTAGTTTGGTGTTGAAAAGTGAACTAATTTAAGTTTAAAATTTTCAAGGCAATTATTTATAGAGTTAAAAGTTTATCACGCTACACTACTATATACTAAACATAGTCACTGTGATGAGTGCAGCTAATATATGTTGAATTACTGACAGAAACACGTGACTCATTATATTCAGAAATTACATCTAGACCCCACTCTAAATTCAAGAGCTGAGATTGAAACATTATAAGGTTTAAAACTTTAAAACCCGTTTTGCCATAATAAATGCATTAAGCAATTCACATCAACTTGAACTCAGAAAAAAAAAATTGAACTAAAAAAATAGATTTGCACATAGCAACTTGAAACTAAATTTCTGGGAGAAACATGAACTTGTAAATTGAGTTTATCATACAAGGAAGATGATATATAATTTTGGGGATATTCTTAAACTTTAACTCCAATTAATTAGAGCTTAATTATAGGGTACTCCCATACAATGTTCCTTAATTTGATCAATTGCATGATGCAGTAGGGAAAGATAATTAAGAAGAGGTATTAGAAATCAGTTTCAATTCAATAATTCTGTTAGGATTTGTTTGTTAGTTAGTATTACTATGGTTAGTCTTTAGGTGTATTTTATCATGGTTAGTTTCTACCTATAGTTAGTTTTAAGTCCTATAAATAAATTGTATCAGCTCCTTATTTTGTATCTTTTAATCAAATTAATACATGACTTTTATAAACACTCTTGCTGGGAACTTTTGGGATGATCCATGGGGGAACCAATGGTACTCATCTTTAACCTACTACTATCCTACTGTTGTTCCCTCTGCTCCTCCATCTTATTTTACTAGGAAGAGGCATACCTAAAAGAGAAAATCATTGTAGGGAAGGTTTCAAAGGGTGAAGGAGGGGGTAGTGTGCAAATATATATGTAAAAATTTAGGGATGATTTGGAAATTTGATTTTAAATACAGAGTATATATTGTAAAGCTAGAAATGGTTGTCCTTTTTTAATCTCTTTGTGCATGGTGTAATAACCATGAGAATCTATATTTCTTACTACATGCATACACCTCGATTACCACAAAGCCCCTTTGAGAATGAGAAGAATACTAAAATATGTCACTTCCTCCTGTTCTATTAGTTTCGCTTCCAAAGAACTAAAAGATGATGTTGTGTCAGTATATTAGTTTCCCTTCCAATTAAAGAACTAAGAAATGAATATCATTTGACTCAGAACTTCTCATTGGAATGTACTCTCTTTTCCCTCTTCTTTACCTTTCTCTGTTATGAAATATTTCTTAGAAAACTAACCAGCTAATGAGAAGCTGAATCTGTGTATGTATTTAAAGTGAAGTCTCATTCTTTGAATACAAAAGAATGTAAAACCTCTCTCTTTCTCTATCTCTGAACTTCTCTCACGTTCAAACTTAATACACAAATAAGGATCGATACCAATAGTTAATGCAATGAGTACAGAGAGAGAGAGAGAGGACTATATGTAATGTTAATGTGTAAATGTAGCCTTCCCCTTTTCTATTGAAATTTCCAAAACACATATGTAATTGAGAGTAGGTAGAGAATTGACGTCAAGAGTAGAAGCTTTATTTCCACAAAGATGAAAGCAAATGAAAAAGATAAGAGAGAGAGAGAGGGGTGCTTTGCTTTTAGCTATTCTTAGAATCTGATATCATGGTGTTACTTTTAGCAACTCTGGGTAAAAAACCAACCAACTAGAAAGAATAACATCTATACACTATATATAATAGGATTTAATTAATATATATAACTTCTAGTTCTAAAAGAAATATCCAGGAAATGGGAAAGAAAATAACTTGATAATTATATATAAAAAATGAATGAAAGTGAAAGAAAGACCCTGTAAAAGAATACATGTGTTTAGATTACTGTAAAATCACGTTTCAAACGTGGATCCAAACCAACACTGATTCGGATCCACGTTTAAAATGTGATTTTACAGTAAACTAAACGCATACTACATTTCAGTGTATCACAATGCCCTATTATATCTTTAGTGAAAATCTTAAAAAATATCATATCTCACATGACCATAATGGATCTTATTTCGTAACTATTTTTTAATAAAAAGGCTTTCATTTTATTTTACCAAAAATAAGAAACAAAAAAGTGCAATTTTAACTCAATATATAATATCTTCATTAATTTTAACCAATTTTTCGCTCATTTTAACTTGAGTTTATAACTTTTACTCAAATCTCCACACCAAGATATAGATATAATAAAAGGTAGCCAACTAATTGCACAATATTTTGAGAACCCCTCTGCCTGAAATTTCTTGTGGATACTACAATGGGTTGTTGACATTGATATAATACCCATTCTGCCTCAGGGAAACCCTAACTGCAGCATCCTTCCTCAACCATATTGTAAACGACAAAATTTGTGAAAGTGGGGAACAAAATTTAAACTTTTATATGAACCTCTAGGCACAATTTCAAAATTGTGACAGAATGATAAGAAAAATCATTTTCAACTTTAAAGGAATCTGAAATCTTTGACCCCGGAAACCCTAACATTAATTTGGTCATGAATTCATTACCACCTTGTACGGTAATAAATACTTAAAAAAACATTTTTTTAGTATTTCCTTTTACAAAATAAGACCATATAATTAGTGGATAGGAACAGATTTGCAAGGGTATGACTAGGAAAAAATCTGAAACCCTAACTAACTTGCAATTGGATTGTGTTGTGCCACAACCAGTTAATTAGTATGAAGAGAAAGAGTCATGATGGAAGAGAAGTGGATATATCAGTGAGTATGAGTGTGTGACAGCTTTATGTGGAGGACTTTTATAGGTTTTATGGTTGACATGTAGAAGGAAAGAGAGAGAAAGAAAAAGGATTGGGAAAAGCTTAACAGCATGGGAGAATATACACAGAGAAGCTAAGATCTCTGACCTGCAAATCTTTGTAACCCTAATTAAAGCTGTTGCTCTTGTTTCTCTATTATATGTTCTACCCCTAGTATCAACTCAACACCTATTTCTATCTCTTACCACAGATCAGATCTGCTACCTTTCATACAAACAATTGGAAAAAGAATAAAAGTGCAATAATTAACAAGTATAAAAGGGATCATACATGATTCATACAAATACAAAACAACAACCAACAAAAAAAAAAAATATATAGTCAATTTAAATTAAACCCCCTTTTTTAAGTATCAATTTTTTGCTACTTAGATTCAGAAAATTCTTGACCAATATAGTGTACAATCATTAGAATTAGTTTGGATTCATATTTGTAACATGATTTTAATGGAAAGCAAACATTTGTGTAGATACATGAGAGTTTGGCAACATTTTAAGACAGATTTTCAAGCATTTTCCATTAATAAAAAATTCAGAGAAACTAACTAAGAACCTTAAAGATTTGGAGGCTGAAAAGGAGGAGTTATTATGAAAAACCTGTTGTTGGCATACTCATACAAGCGACCACGGGTTGAGAAGACAACAAGAGCAACTTCAGCATCACACAGAACAGATAATTCATAAGCTTTCTTCAGCAAACCGTTGCGGCGTTTGCAGAAGGTGACTTGCCTATTGGTAGTGTTCTCGATCCGCTTGATTTCAATTTTCCCTCTTCCCATTTTCTTCTGAGAAGAAGATCCTTCTTGTGCTTGATTTGGAAGCTCCATGGTTAGAAAGCTAAAAAGTGAGTAATTTAATCACAAAAAACCAATAAATTTTTCAGTATCATAAAATATGCAAAACAAAACAACCAAATAAAAAACTCAAGAGGAAGGGAAATAATTAAAACAAAACCAAATTAAAAAATGGTCTAAATTCATGGTTTAGTGTGATCTAGAATTTGGCATGCTATACTAACCATGAAAAGAGATAGCAATTAATAGACACAGAAAAGTTTTGGTGAGAGGATGAAACAAAGAAAGCTATATGTTATGTAGTTCTTTAGTGCTAACCTGAAACTGAGGTTGCAAAATATGGAAGTGGGTTGGCCTAGCAGACAGGTATTTATGGGCTGAAAATAGACTCTCCAACAATTAATTACCCAACTCACACACTTGAAATTTAACTTCTCTTGTTGGAGAATTAAAGCAGAGAGAAGAGAGAGAGATTCACCTTTCAAGCTCCATTAACCATCCATTTTCTTCATGTATGGGAAAAAGGAGAGGGAGATAATAAAAGGGTCTTTTTGAAAGTGACTTTGTTAATGTGGGGTTTGATTATATTTCAATGAGAGGGACATCAACATATGTAAAAGTTCGCACGCAAAATTCTGAAGTTTCAAATTTGTTAATGCCTCAGAGTAGTACTGCAGGCAGAGGTGAATTAACCAAAAAGAAAAAGAACCATTTTGTTTCTTGGATTTTGAGTCTTTTGGCCTTTTTTTTGACCTCAAAGAATATATATCTAGCAGTATGTTTGGATAATATCAAAATCACCTTGTAAACATGAATGAACGCTACTCAATTGCATGTTTGGTTTAGCGTTGAAATTTGGTAAACTCTCGTTTATAACGTTAGACAATTGAGTAAAGAAATTCAAACTTTACTTAACCAGTTTCGACGATAAATCAAACATACATTGAGAACATGTTTGGGTTCGTTAAAACATGGTAAACTCAAGTTTTCAACGTTAAAAATAGTTACGTTCTTAAGTTTGACTATTTTTAACACTAAATCAAATACACACTTGGATGTTATAACGTGATTTTGGTGTTATCCAAATATGTTATCAAATTGTTTCCTGCAAGTGACCCCTACACCCTTTTCATTTGGTGGAGGAAAGTTGGAAACTTGAGATCAGTTTCCAAAGACTCAAAACCCTCTCTCTCTCTCTTGCATTATTACAATTTGGATTGCAGGGGGTTTAATTTGTGACGTAATGAAGTAGGGTTCCCATGTGATGTTCTGATCATAATCTTCAGTTTCTCTTTGTTATATTTAGCTGGCTTTGTGGTAATGTGGAAATGTCAGTCTGATATTTTCAGTTGCTATTTTTTCTTCATTTTTCCTTTTCTGCAAGTAGTTTGATTTTGATGGATGGTTTGGTTAGTCTTTGAAACAACCCCTAATTAAACATTTGAGTTAAACAAGAAATATTATTAGGGCCACATATGTGGCATGAGTACAGGATAATTGTAAGTAAATATCTGAAATCATGTGTGAGCCAGAAGGTAGGTCATTTGGTACCGCTAAGTCTTCAAAACTTGGGTGACACAATGATATGTAGGTTACAAATGCACTTGTACTAAAAAAAATTAACTAAGAGAGAGATGTTATTATTAAAGAGATGAAATTTTTCAATGAAAAATGATACTCATGTATATAACCTCACAACATACAACTTTGAAAGAGAAAGAACAATATATGAAATGTAATAGGTGATAGGTGATGTGATGGAGAGATATAAAAAGAAAAGTATGTAATATGAGGTGTTGTATGTGTTTATTGTATGAATTTGTTATATCTTTTTCAATGATGTGTCATTTTCTATTGAAGTAAGAAAGAGAAAGGAGTTAAGTGGTTTTAGTATGAAAAATTGTGCTGAAATCGGTTAAGTAGAAATTTGTACAACTAGATATAGATATTTCTAAATTCTAATGACTGATGGATTATAAAAAATACATGAGATGACAGAAATAAAAATATATAATTTATAATTTCATAGAATTAGGGGAACTATAAACTTCTAAATTTAATTATTGATGATTAAAAAGTATATATAATAAGAAAATTAAGAATAATTTGTAGGACTATTATAGTGGACCAAATAAACGTAGTTTTGCTTACAATTTTTATTAAAGGTGAATGAATAATTTTTTTATTAAATGACATTTATATGTTTATTTCAGTTTAATTTAGGAAAAATATGGATTTATAATAAAATCTATATTAATTTCATTGAGAATCTATCGATTTAAAATTGAAAGAGATTGAGAAACTTTTGCATTAATTGAGTTTTTATTAATTTTTTTCAATAATTATTTCATAAAGGTAACTAGAAATCAATTTAATATCTAGTGATTAATAAAATGAGTGTTGAATTTGATAATCAATAATTTAAATTATTATACTTTTGTATTCTCAACAATGTGGATCATGATCCACTGACCATGATCCACTGTCATACCCTAATTTATATAATTTTTTTTTACCATTGGAGGTGAATTTAGCTAGAAATTAAAGTATCTTAAGTGCCGTTTTAGAGCTTGTTTGGATTGGCGTTTGCCAATCCCAAACTCACGTCCCCAAGAGTAAACTCACGTTGTATATTTTTCATGTTGTTTGGCTCCACTAATCAAAACGCACGTTTGAGTTCTGAAACTTGAGTTTGCAAAACGCAGGTTTTTGTAGCTTTTGCGTGTGAAATTTGAGTTTCCTCAATATTTACTTTCTTAAACTCACGTTTGCAGCAAAATATCCAAACATGAAATCATGTTTACTCATACTCAAGTTTATCATAAATCATATTTACTAAATCCACGTTCATTCAAACTCAAGTTTATAAACGCCAATCCAAACACACACTTAATTTATCAAGTAATGTAATTTTGCTATCTAGTACACTTTGATATTGCATGCATGTTTTGTTTGCTTACACCCCCACCCATGATCGCTCCAAGTGGCAGAAAAATATTAACGTGATTTGAGAGCTTCTAGAGCCATTTGATATGGAGTCATTTATGCCATATAACATTGACTTTCTAATTCCAAGTTTGAGACTTTTTTAATTACTTAAAGAATTGACATTAGTCATTTGTTATTTATTCATTTGACATTCCCTTGAAGATAAATGAGATTGGTTTAAGTGGTACATTTTTTATTCCTCTCAAGTAAAGTCTTGGGTTCAAGTCTTGTGTATGAAAAAAAAAATGCTCATTAGGAGAGCTAGCCTCACCATTATGTAAATGTTCCTAGATTAGACATAATTATCTCCGGTGGAAAATACATGTGGTTTTAAATAAAAAAAATTGACATTCACTTGGAGAATATATGCTTTTTTTTATAAGCAAAGTGAATTTAATTAAAGTAGAGCACTTACTTTTATAAATTTCATTTGATATTTATTTATTCATTGTGAGTGGATCAATTATGGAGAGGAAATGACTTTTCATTTTTATTTGGCATATTGAGATGTTGAAAGCAGTAGGAAGAACGAGATGCAAAGTTTAGTTTTACTTATTTAATTTGTCTTAATTAAAAATTAGAAGAAGTTGATATGGCAGGTCCACAATCCACGTTTCAGTTTTTATATAAATATAAGGGTTTGTCTACGGTGGACTATGATTCACGTGGTTCAAAATATGAAAATATAATAATTTAAATTTTTCGTCACCAAATTCAATGCTCATTTTTATTAATAATTAATATTAAAATAGTTTCCAATTGCTTTTATGAAATATTACTTGAAATTAATACAAATTCAAATCGATATTATCATATAATGTAAAATTTTGTCCTTCAACTTTAAATTGATATATTTTCAACAAAATTAGCATAGGTTATATTATAAATTCATATTTTCCCTTAAATTAAACTCAAATAGTTATAAAAAGACTATTTAATAAAAAATTAAATTATTTATTCACCTTTTATAAATAAAAAAATATAAGTTGAAAATAGATTTGAGGAAAGCCTTTCAAATTTAGACAATACAAACCAATGTCGTTAAATTTAATTGTGCCAAATCTAATTAAACCATCTCGTATAATACCTTTAATTACAATATGTTTGGGAATATTGGAGGAGGAGGAAAACAAGGGAAAGAAATAAAAGTCTTTGTAATTATTTTGTGCGCGCACACATAGAGAGAGGAGAAAGGAGTTCCTACCACCCTCTCCCCTTCCCCTAATTAACTCCTCTTCCCAAACAAAACATTAGGGGTTAAAACGAATTGATGGTGAATATATACATCATAAATAATTTATCATTTATACATGAGGTTAATTGTTGTGTATAACTTTCCAGAAACTTTAGCTGCAAAATAGCTAGGAATTATAGCTATAGATTTTAGCTCCCTTGTAATTCTGTAGCTAATTCCTAGCTATTTACAGTTAAAATTAATAAAGATTGTTAAATGGCAGGAGAGAATCTAAATCCTTATTTGTTTAGATTTTTCTTTTATGCAATTTAAGTTACGAGCACTATAAGTTAGAATTGAAGAAAAAAAAAACAACCAAGAGTTAAGAATGGTACATATTTATTCAAAATATTTAAAGTTTGAAAAAGTTTTTATTAGAGCTGTCAATTCAGGATACCCGACTCGATCTGACTCGATGTGGGTGACGGATTTTATCAGGTTGGGTTCGGGCTTCTAAAATAGGTTCTCAAACCCTACCTTTTTTGCGGGTCTTTTGCGGATCGCCCAATTTTTTGTTGGTTTTTGCGGGCTACTCGGCTTTTTTGCAGGTTTTTGAAAGTAGCGGGCTTTATCAGACTGGGGTAAAATGCCCGGGAGTTATTCGGACTTCTAAAATAGATGCCTGAGCCCTACATTTTTGCGGGCCGACTAGCCCATTTTACCGGCTCAATTTTTTTAGCTGAGTTAAATATAAAAAAATGATATTAAAATTAATTATGAGGATAAAAAAATGGGAGGTGTCACTTAAGCAATTTCGTTAATGTGGCAAAAAATATATAGTTTATCATAAAATAATTAAGGTGTCAATGTTATAATTCTTAATATATTATAAATAGATCTTTGCTAATCAAATCAATATATACTAACTCTGGTGATAATTATAAGATTATAAGAACTTTTAACCACTTCACAAGAATCAAGAAAGTTGGTTAATTTAGTTTATCACAATAAATTTGTCATGAATGTGTACCATATTTACAAAATTACCCTTGAATTATTGAGATCCATTATCTTTCTCTTTCCACTTAATTACTTCATTGTGTCATTCTCTCTCTATTAATTAATTATTCACCTATCTCCACTAGTGGGCATTTTTGTCAAAAAATAATTAATGCAAGGGACAACTTGAAAATATTCTTATAAAAAGGACCAAGAACACCTCTAAAAAATGTTCTTATAAATAAGACCTGAGGTAGTATATAGATAGATAGATTTTAAAATAAGCATTGAATTTGATAGAAAATATGGATTTATAATACAACTTATGTTAGTTTCATTGAGGATCTATCATTTTATAGTTGAAGGGAAAACATTTTACATTACTTTGAGTTTTTTTTTTCAACCATTATTTCATATATAAAAGTAATTAGAAATCAGTTTAATATCTAGTCTTTAATAAAATAAGCATTGAATTTGATGGTCATGAATTTAAATTATTATACTTCTATATTTTGTACCACGTGGACCATGTCCCACCCTAGTCTGACATTTCAAGTTAAATACTTAAAGGGCTACGTTCTCCTAACATTCGTTTTTTTTTTTTTTTTTTCAGTTCAAGGGATTTAAACTCAAGCTTATCTTGAGAAAAATAATAAAACTAGATCATTTGATTTCAGAAAACATTTTCTATTTATATGGTGGGACTAGCTCTCTTGGCAGATATTTTTTCCATATATAAAACTTGAACATGAGACCTTACTCAAGGAAATCAAGCATGTACCATTTGAACCAACCCTCATTGGTATTACATCTTTAATCTTGTGAAACATTTGCGTGTTATATAAAAAAATTGATGAAATATGTATTTTAAATTATTTTAGTTGCAATTTGTTTAATCTTTTGTTATTTTTTAATGTTGCAACTAAATGTAAATTTTAAATTTGATATGGTAAAATTTTGAAATGTGTTTAATATTTTATTATGAATGGTAATTTGACTTGTGGCTTGAATTTGATTTCTATTGTATTGATTACAAGGAGATTATTTTTCTATGTTGTTTTGACTAGGATATTGTTGTAATGAGAAATAATTGTTTTCCAACGTTCAAAAATCACATAAATATTGTCACATATAAGAGAGAGTACATAGAGTTAGCAACTATGTGTACTATGATATTACATTTGGTACTAATTATAATAAACATATGACTTAAATCGTCAAGACCAATAAATTTCCTTAAAACCAAATAATTATTATTAATAATGTCATAATTTTAAATTTTGTTCCATAAATATATTTAATATTAAATCATTAAGTAGTGATAAAATTACTCCTAATTAAAGTCATCATTAAAGTAATAATACTTCAATAGTTGGTTATTAAAAATAGTGTATAATATCCACTAATATGAAAAATATGTGTGTAATGAATAATAAATTAAAGATATAAAAGAAATTTCATAATTAACACTATAATTCAAAATAGTATTTTTTTTATATATTTAGAATGAAGGAAAAACATTTATTTATTTCTTATAAAAATAGTACGGGAGGTAGTATTTATTGAGCGAACCAACAACTACATGAAATTTACAAGTTTGTGTGTTCCAGAACTTCAAAGAAGTTATTTTTCCCCCAAATTTCTCTCTCACGGCTAGCAAATTAAAAGTCAATGATATCAAATACAAGACACCATTGAAGAATCAAATATGGAATTGAAAAAAAAAAAACATAGAAGAACAAATTTCATGAGAGTAACATCGATCTTTGCCAATCCTAATTGCTGAGAGTTTCATATACTAATCTCTTGAAAAATTTTTGATATTATAATTTATAACTCAACTATAAGTGCATTTGATTACACTCTATTTCAAGTATTGAGATGAAAAGGGGGATTTTGTGGTGTCCTTGGAAGGAAGATTTGTTCTTTACTTTTGAGTTGAGATAAGGTTTTTGTGGCGTCATTGAAAGAAAGAAGTCATTGTACATTGTATTTCAAGCTAAGGTAGATGTAAGTTTGTCAAAGTCTTGTAAATAAAAATTTGACTTGGAATGAAGAAATCTCATTTGAATGCTTGAAGACCGTGATCTCTTCTCCTCTTATTCTCATTATTATTCATATAATTAATTTGTATTTCATTTGTACTATTAAGTTTTATTAATTTTACATGTGTTTGTTGTTGAGCCCAAATTACCAATTCACCTGTGACAATTCACAGGAACAACCTGTTTTATTGGTTGTTTACAAAATGATGGGAAAACAAGGCCACACGTTTTGCATTACATTGAGCATGCATCACTCACGAATTTATACTTTTTTTGTTTTTTGTGTAATTGAACATTTTCCATAATTTTATGTAGGAAAGTGCTAACTATATATACATGAAAATGTGAGTTATACAAATCCAATTGTTAGTTTCATGCATAAAATTCAGACCAAATAATAGTTAGTTTCAACAGTAGTACTTCCATATAAGTAACCATAGAAGAGCTAGTCTCAAGGGGCGAAAAAAAAAAAAAAAAAAAAGCGTTCAAAGAAAGGAAGCAAAGCAATAATTGTCATTCTCAATGTCTCCACTCTTTCAGTCTTTCTTCATTCTATGCAGTGATTGTTTGTAGGTACAGAATGTAACAATTCATATCAAATATTTAATTTCCATGGTAAAATTTACTGAAAGATGTGGACCACCAGAATTAAGATGATCTCTCTCAATCTCTAATTCCTATTGCTACCCTACCAAAATGCAATGAGTTCCATTCATTTAGGTACAATTTGCAGAGTAATTGATAGATATTTCCAAACAGATATAACCTATGCTTGCTAGCTAACTCTAGCTAGCTAGCTAGTGCCATCAATTTAATTTAATAGGTTCATTTCATTCATAGATCAAGCTTGCCTTATGAGTGGTGATTTCTATTGATTACATAGTTTTCCTAATCCTCTTTTGATACTAACACTATGGCTATATATGTGATTCCTCTGTTCTGTCCACCATCTCTGCTGAACTTTAAATGCAAATTTTGGCCATGATATCTGTTGTGAAGCAGTTTAATGCTATTATTAAGGCTAGGTAGGTAGGTGACAATACATCGTAAAAGGAAATTTGAATCCTTGAAGTTTCTTCTTTGAGGACCACATATTGTTCTAAACTGGAAATTAAGGGGTTTGACAATAACCCATAGAGATAAGTGCAATCATTCCTTTATACCCGCCCTATAATCATGATGTCTAGAATTTGGGAGTATAATCACATTCTCCTTCACAATTTCTAGCCAATCACGTGTCAACTTAAAAGTTGGTGGTAGGGATTCACATATTTGAAATCATGATAACGTGGGATTCCTCAGAGAATGTGAATCCCCAATATATATGGTTGGATATTGAGAAGGTTAGGCCATGCATGAACTAGTGAAAACTTGCCACTTGATATTTTATTTGATACATATTGGAAAATTAAACTTCTAATATCACATCGTTATTAACTTATTATAGATCCTAAACTTAAGTATTATATATACTGGTATATAATGGAGCGACACATACTCAGACAAACTTGTATTAAGTGATGGTTATGGAAAAGGCCTTTTTTTTTAGGATGGATCATGGTCTAGTCTTTAATTAGTCAATTTAATCTCAACCATTAAAATTAATTCTATAGTTATATTTTAACCCTCTCATCTCTCCAAATAACCAAAACTTCAGTGCTCTGATTCTGCTATGCCCTATCGCATCTCTCATGCAGTCAGTGCCCTGTTTTTACTCCCACTGTATTCTTTGCTGGTCAATATCTATCTATTAAGCTAAAGCTACAAATATACATACATACATATCTCTATATATATATATATATATATATATATATATGTTTCATTTAGACTTTCATGTTCAGGAAATATTGGCTTAGGAGATGACTATATAAGAGGGCTTTGTGTTAGAGCCATATATATTGGTTAAGAACATCTGAGTAGAGGTTCATATCTTTGTATGAGTAGGCTAAAAATCATATGTTCTTTGTTTAGAGTTATATTGTTGGATTCATTAGTATATTTGCTATGTTCATATTAGTCGTGGATTTAAAATTTAACTGGTTAGTACTATGTAAATCGTTACTGATGTTGTATTTTTATAATTGGCCGGCAAAAGTACTACCTCTTGTATTTCAAATTAATGAATTTATATCATATATATATATATATATAATATGGGGATCAAATTACTCCAGGAGTAATTCTTGATGAGTTACTTTGTTTAATAGTGTTTTATAGAATATGAATTTCATACATCTAACCGTTGAGTAATGTAATACTTACATGATGATCATGTATGCCAAATTTTAGATAAATTAGATATTTATATGTATGTAATTTTATAGTTAGTATTTACTTATATTTTGAAAAGTATATTATACGTTAAATTGAAGTTATTTGATGAAATATCAAGTGGTTTTCAAATTTTATGAAACTTTGTAGACTTTATCTACTTAATGATGAGAACTATCAACTCAACTGTTGAATCGAAGAAAAATCAACATTCATAGAACGTTATTAACCGGAGTAACTTTACTAAGAGTTACTCTTAGAGTAACTTGGTCTTCACCCATATGTATAAAAGAGGGAGCTTTCAGGAAGTTTTGTTAGACATTTGATTCCTAATAGGATACTTGCTAGCTCATCTCAAGAGATCAAAGGACCGGATTTTAATCCTTCATCAGAGGTATCTTGGGTATTTAAAGTTGTGTTTGCGAGTTGATTTTTGAAAGGAAATGGAGGGATCGAAAAGAAAGGTTTATTGAAAGCTTTTTCTCTCTTTGTGTTTGGGATTTCTCTCTTTGTGTTTGGGAGTTTAATTATCTCTCAAGTATATTTTACAAAAACTTTATCTCCTCTTCTCTCCCTCCCTTCCTCTTCTAAGTTTTTCTTTTCCCTCCCTTCTAAACTCACAAACTTAAGAATAGTTTGATTCTATTTTATTTTTTAGTTTTCCAAAATTATTTTATAAAACAAATTTTAAGAACTATTTTTTAGAAATGAAATGATTTACTCAGAGATAACAAAGTTATTTAACTGTACAATGGAGTAACTTGGATTTCTTTGAGCACCTTAAGTTGCTTTTTGAAATAAGGGTACTTATTAGAAAACCATCTTACACACCAACACTCGTTGCTCGATAGAAATTGGGTCCCACATTGCATCTTTTTTTTATTAATAAAAATTAATGTTGATAAAATATAAAGATGTGAGGTTAGGGTAGGAAAGAGATAGACTCACACCCATGTGTGGGTCAGACCCTCACATGGGTGTGAGTCTATCTCTCTCCTACTGAAAATTTCCAGTACTGGAAAGAGCTTAAACCCTTCATTCATTGACATTTTTTGAGTTGTTGGATTTAAAAAAAGAGTTTATTAACTTGTAAAATGTAAAAAAGAGTTTTATGTAATGGCGGGATCCACTTAAAGGGTTTAAAAAATAAATAAGGGAGTTAGTTAGAGATACTTTCTAGGATATTCCTCAAAGAATATTACCAGTGTGATTGGTTATAAACGTTAGTGTGGCACCAACGTTACTTTCCATAATATTGACTTGGATCCACATTTAATATGGGTATACGGTACCCATGCAAAATAATAGGTTTGGGTACCGTTGATTTTGTGACTAATATATAAAGAGCAACATGTAACTACAACACTTAAATATTTACATTTTTATAATTAAACTTTCAATTATTTCATTCCCCTTATTCTATTTAGTATTCTTGTTCTTTAAAATTTAAATTTTTTATTAATTCAAATTTTTTAAAGTAAATCTTATTTACTGGATAAAAATTGAAATTAAAATTGGAATCACACTTCACACTGGTTAGTGATGTTTTTCTCCCTCATACCCTGTGCTCATTCATCACTATGTAGCCTACAAGCTTAGGTTCAAGGTAAACTTTTTTTCTTACAAACTTTCTGTAGAATATTTATCTCTGCCCTCCTCTTCCCCGTTAAACATTGTCCCAAAATCGAACCAAAATTTAAAGGAAACATACAGGAAGCGTGTTGGAATGGAATGCACAAATTCGTTTGAAATTCCCTTATTTTGAATGCATTTATTAATTTGACAGATTCATTTCACAAGTGGAATGAGTATGTAACTGGTTTTTCTTCTTTTTAAATCCCCTTATTTTAGAGTTTAAGTTTGTTTCGTAATTGATTCAAGTTTCCCTTTTTGTGTAGAAATATTTCTAGATATTATCCTTTGAAGTTTTTTTAAGGGAGAACTGAAATTTCACATTTTTTTCGTTTTTTCTTCTATGTTTTTTTAAGATCAATTGCAGATTCAATTGCCTCACACCCCCTCGACTGTTGAGTTTAGAATGTACACATGTTGGCAAAGAATGTTCATACGTGTTTTTGTATTTTTTTTTAAAATAATAATAATTTTTAATAAATTAATAAACTATGTTTTAAATTTCATAAGAATTTTTTTAAAAAAAATCAGGGTAAAAAAATATAATAACTAAATCTTTGCGGGTAAAATTATAAATAGTAAAAAATTTAGTTAAATGAAACTCATTTTTTATTGGTCAAACAATCAAGGGTATCAAACCCTTACTTTTATATAGGTATTGTAGAATTTCTCATTTAATATAACATGATTTTTGTGTAAACCAAACAAACTATAAATAGGACTAATTAAGAGACCCGGTCAATAAGGGAGAAACAAGTTTCTTGCATTTTCTGAAATAAACTACCTCTAAATTAACTCTCATTAATTCTAATACATTTTCAAGATTAGGTCAATGCTCTTAAAAACAATTTCATTATACTCCCTTTTCTTTTATTATAAGATCATTCCAATCGTTTCACACAGTTTAAGAAATGTTGGTTAATGCATTGGTCTTTTAAAAAAATTATAGTATTCCAAATATACCCATATTTAAAGGTCACTATGTTTTAGAGACATTAATTGTCACATGGTGGAAGACTCCAAAAGTTAGTTTCCAATGGTGTAGTTGATCATGTGGGTAAAACTTCATTAATTATTTACATTGATTAATATATATGGAATTAAAAAGAGTTGAATATTAATGAAGGGTAAATATGAAAAAAAAATATTAATTCATCTAAAAATTTGCAAATGGTTTTATATTAAGGGACACTAAGTTTTTCTAGAAGAATTCTTATAAATATGGACAGGGGGAGTATATGATATAATTAAAACCAGCAGACAATAAAAAATAAAATTTTATCTTTCTCCATTTGGGTAAGCTTAATTGAAGTGTGTGATTATATCTCTCTAAGATTCGTGAAAGACCTTTCATAAGAAATACTATTGCTAAAATATTAGAAATAATGAGAATAAATCGATAGGTCTTCTTAATTATTCATAACTCTAATAATTATGAAAAAAATATCTTACTTTATATATTCTTCAAAGGAATGATGATAAAGGGAGAGGATTTTTCACGCCTTCTGAAATTAAGGTATGTGTTATATATATTTGAAATTTAGTCTTTTCTTCCTTTTTCTTGTGTACCTAAGAATTTGTAAAAAAAACCTTTTTATTAATAATTTCATTAGCAAAAACTATTAATTAAATAAATAATAAATTATAGTTTATCTCTCGTAATTTTAACCCAGAGTTATTTTCCTGTAAGAAATTTAAGTTACTTTAATTGATATGTTAATTAAATAGTTTTAGATTTGATTAAATTCCTCACATTTTTTTCAAAATGACCTAGAATACATATATAGGCCAGTTTTTATTTCTATTTTTAAAAACCTGTAAAAAAAAATAACACCGAACACGTGGGTAAGCTAGTAAGAGGTTGTTCTAGCTTAATCAGTGGTCTCGATCTTTTAAGCACTGGGTATGCAACTATGTTAAATACTCGGAGGGATAATTTTACCGTTTATAGAGGTCATACCCGGCTTGAACATGATAGTTTTGTCGGTCAATAAGTTCCTACCGTGCATGAACGAGATTGCCTCCCCATGGAGGTACATGTGGTCTTGAAAAAAAAAATATTTATGTGATTGTTTTCTTATTACCTAACTATTTTAAAATTGACCAATTTTAAAAATCAGAAAACTAAAATAGTGTAAAGATGTTTTCAACATTGAATTTAAAGGTGTAAATCATATAATAATTTTAAAAATTTTAAAACTGAAAAGTATTTGAAACACTTCTATATTTCCTCTCCTTCTTCTATTCATGTCAGGCCACTTAATAGTTTATTTGTACCTTTTGACAAAATCCAGACACAATATACACTTGTCTCATAACAACTATATGTGTAATCGCCCGGTTGGAGTTTTGATCCACAATTCAAAACCCTAAACACACTACTAGCTAACAGATTATAATAAGTGAGAAGGACCACATCATATTTACACTTTATCCTAAATTGTGGTGAAGATGCCAATCATCAAAGGGATACATGTTCCACAAATGGTAGAGTAATTAACCTTTCAAAATCACACCAATACATAATATTTTGAATCGACATGATTTTCTTGGCAAAAAATGTGTACGTATAACGAACCATTGTAATTATGTGCCTTTCATATTAACACTAGCAATACCACTGTACTGCCCGGATATTTTTAAATTTAGATGAAGTTTAAACATATAAATTAAAAGAATATAAACTAAAAGAATATTTAGAATAATAAAAAGATATATAATTAATTCAAATAAATAAACAGATAAACATAAGTACTTTGTTGAGGTTTGGAAAAAAAAGTGATTATTTTAAGAGAACGAAAACTTAGAGAAGAAAATTCATTATAAAAAATTTTCCAAAGGTAATTAATACTATTTTAGATCGATTTTCAAAATATGGGAAAAAAAATATATTGTGCAAAACAAGGTTTGAAAAGGAAGACAATATATGTTTGTTTGGCAAAACTAGCTGATAAGTTAGCTGGTAGCTGATAAGCTCCTAACTTATAAACTCCGAGCTGAAAAGCTAATTTATTGAATTAGAAGTGTTTGGTAAAATTAGCTGATAAGCTAGTTAGTAAATATAAAATGACATAAAAGGGCATAACTACATAAATTTTATTATATGAATTTTATTTGTGCTTTTTAGGAAAAAATATATATTATTACGCAATTATAATTTTATATTTTTTAAAAAATAATTAAATTCTTATTAAACTTTTTAGTAATAAAATATTTAATTAAAAATTAAAATAAATAATGAAATTAATAAAAATAAATAGTATAATATAAAAATAATTTCATAAAATAGTGAAAAGAAAATAACAATTTAATTAATTCGTAATTTTTTAAATTACTTATTATATATGTAATAATAGGTAAAAATAAATTGAAAAGTTTGTCACTAAAATTGAAAATATATAATAATAGGTAAAAAGAAAATAAGAATAATAAGGGAAATGTATTAAAATATAAGGGGTAATGATGTAAGAAAATTAAATAAGCTACAAGCTAGGTGAATTAGCTTGTAACTTATAAGCTAGAAGCTCCTAAAATAAGTTGTTTTGATGTTCCTTACCAAACACTTTTGTGTTGGTAAAACTAGCTTATAAGCTAGTAGCTAGCTTATTGGCCTTGCCAAACACACTCTATATACGTGAGACTTTATTATATAAAAGTTACTAATGAGCTGAGACTTTTAAATTATAGAGAAAATTATGAAAATAAGTTACATATAAATTAATTAAGTCACACTATATATCGTGTTTTATTAATTTGATATAGTGTTTTGAAATTTAAATTTACAGTCTCTAAATTTATAATTGTAAATTTTTTTTGCGTTGACACAATAGAAAAATTTTGGTTGAATAAATTTAATCATTAGTATTTAAAAAAATTCAAAATAAAAAAATTCAAAATAAAATATTATATATGTTTGATTTAGGAGAAGTCATATATTTATTTGAGAGAAAAAAAAGCTCTTGATGAAAAACTCAAGTTTATATAAGAGTCATTTATTATATATTAAATTATCTTTGCATTCCCTTTGACAAATGCGAATTTATTGGCCTAATGAATTAGTTGGTATACTTGTTATGTTGTAACTCTGATTCATAGCTCTTTTTGTTGGTTGGGATCCAATTAGGAAATGGAAATCACTTTTCCTT
Organism: Sesbania bispinosa; assembly: GCA_026901365.1. Taxonomy (NCBI): domain Eukaryota; kingdom Viridiplantae; phylum Streptophyta; class Magnoliopsida; order Fabales; family Fabaceae; genus Sesbania; species Sesbania bispinosa. Next base: position 3,275,770 of record QLOH01000009.1, on the reverse strand, counting down.
TTACCACTTTGTTTTATGAAATGTAACTTTAAGAGAGGATATAAGTTCGTCTCATTCTAGATTTAGGGTATAGGGTATTTCTAGGATAGTATACACGTGGTCTTGAATAAAAAATATAATAATTTAAAATTTTAATTATTAAATTTAATATTTATTTTATTAATCGTTGATATTAAATCTAAATTTTAATTATATTTATGAAATGTTAATTGAAAAAATAAAAATTTAAATTGATAATATTGTATAATATAGAAATTTTCCCTTTAACTTTAAATTAATTAATAGATCATCAATAAAATTAATATAGCTTTTATTGCAAATTCAAATAGTTATAAGAATAAATAAAATTATTAATTAATTTACATAATCGATAAAATGTTGACGGGACTACTTACATCAAATTTTATTTATTCTACGCTAAAATCATCCAATATTACAAACTTCATTGAAAGCTCGGACTAAAACTTGGCTAACTAATGAAAACATTCATAATAAAATATTGTGAAAATGTATGCTCTATTTTTAAAAGGAAATAAATAAATAATTTTAGGAGAAGGGGCCTTGTTCCATTAAAAGTTAGGACATGCTTTATTGATGAGTTTACAATGGTACCTAGCTACATATAACCTATCAACTAAAAGACCACATACCTCACCAAGTTAATTAAATTCCAAGAGCTAAGCACATGGTTATCAATATATATGGCTTATACTAATATACTTACATATGACCTACCAATTAGGACTGTACAACAAAATTCAAATTCAAGACCTTCCAAATAATGTAATTTTTATTTTGAGTTGTTTTAAATTTTTAGTTCTTGTCTATACACGAATATAGTTATGAGGATAATTTGCTCAAAAGTGGTTACGTTAATATACTTCAAAAGATCATTTCGTTCTAAATGCATAAAATTTGATAATCAATATACGGTGTATATATAATATATAATAACCATCACCATTATATATTATATATTATTTACTCATAAAGTCGGGTTCCCATATATCAAATTGGATTTACTATGAGCTAGGATTAATTTTATTGTTATGCTTAATGTTCACCAAAGTTGGATTAGTATCAGGCAAATATCCATGAGTTGGGATTTATTTTATGCTTAATGAATATTCACCAAGGTCGTTTTTTGGTTAGCTAGAATATATGTGAGGTAATAAGATAAAAATGTAAATGGAACACAAATCCATTCTTATGTTTTATTTAATTTTATGTGTGCTAAAATAAAACAAAAGAAATAATATTTCGCCTGATTCTTTATATAAGGCACCGTTTAAAAGGTTTTAATGATCCTATTTATATGATATTTTACAATTTCAAGAAAATATTTATTATTATTATTTATTTGTCCTTATTAAAAATTTTAATGTCTTTTTAATTATCAAATAATAGTGAAGTTGATTAATGATATTAATAAAAAAATAAAATTAGAATGTTATATTATTTTTTAAAAATTTCAATAAACTCATTTCTTTTGTCTATGTAATACAATCTTATAAAAAAATTATTTAGGGTAAATAGATTGCTTGACCCCATTTGAACTAGCCTAAATATTGTTCACCCATCTTAGCCTATACACGTAAACCGACCATGGGCAGCCTCTTTTTTTCGATTGAAAAGAGGCCAAACGGCCAAAAGGAAAAACAAATTACATCATAACTCTACGATAATGACTAAAAATTCTGCCATAACAAAGGTAAGCAACCAATTGGAGGTTCCTGGAGAATATGAAGCCCTACTGGGAGTTGATGCGCATAATTAGCTAACCAATCCGCAACATAATTACCCTCACGAAGACTATGAGAAAATTCCACGGTCCACTGACGCCCTTTGAAATCGGCAATAGCATTAATTAGTAAAGAGGCATATGGATGAGCAATAGGATGCCCCTGGCAAATGAGATGAATGATTGAAAGAGAGTCACTTTCAATCCAAACTTTCAGAATATATATCAATTATTGGGATAAGGATTCGGATGGAATATCAATTCCCACAAAAGTAATTTTTTTTTTTGTGTTAACCATATGTATCCACTATTATCAGGAACAATTTTGTTCGAGCTAGACTTAATAAAAGTTAAGACTCTTTCCTCCTCCCTAAAGTGTGTTTAATGGAAATCGAATCTGTGGTCCACAAAAATAAATATGTTTTGTTCCTTCAAAATACTTATTTCCATTCATAATTTTCTGAAAATGGGATAATTCTCATTCTCATTCCTTTAAAATAGCCATGGTTCCCAACAAAATAATTACATAGTAGATATATATCAAACAATTTTGTTCCAATAAACTTACCTTGCTATTAATATGACTTTTAATTTGAAAACCATGACTTATGCATATCCACATAGTTATTTGAATAACCGGCTTTTTCCCATGAAAAGTAATAAAATGCATTAATAAGTCAAAATTCCACCTTCACCCATTTCAAGTCGTATTTGGTTAAGAATCAACTAAACCTTCATATACGTTTCAAGAGCATAATATGTATTTGAAAACTAAGAATGGCAAGATAAGAATCAAAACACGAAACATCCACATAAGTGTTGTTATTCCTCTTTCAACAATGAGAGCACACGTACCTGCAATTAATGCTCCGTAAAAATTAAAAGAATATCAATATCAAGTAATTAATAACAGAAAAATCCAGGTGAATGGGATTACAGCGCGCGCTTGTTCTAGATATGATTAATCTAAGATGGCGTGAGAATCTCAAATTTTTACATTATGTGGACTAATCTTTTCAAAACGCTTTCAACTATTTTTTGTTTGACTTTCAGTTTACAATACCTTGACTTGCAGATCTTTTTTTCCTTTTTCTTTCTTTGGCTCAAATTAATCATAGAAAGCAAATAGATGGTATACCATTTTAAGAAAGTACACTTGTTTTTCACGGCAAATAAGAGGGAACCATATGCCTATTTTATTATCCATTTTTTGTATTTATATCTAGATACATTGACATAGTCAATTGCTATTAGTGCTTTTTAGGGATGTACACCGGTCGGTTTAGGGGTTCTTTTGGATCTAAACCAATTAAAATAATTTGCATTAGGTTGGGTTCGGTTTATTTGTTTCATGAGCTGAAACCCGACCCCAACTAATTATGATTGCGTTGGATTGGTTGAGTGGTCGAGTTCACATAAAAATTAAAGGAGATAGAAATAAATAAAAAATAAAAAGAAGTGAAAAAAATATATGTAGTAAGGTCAGGTTGGAAAGAAGATTATATCTTTTAATATTTTTACTATATTAAATTATTGATTAGTATATGTGTGTGTGAGAGGGAGAGAGAGATATCAGGTTGGGTTGGGTTGTAAATGTGAAAACCTGGTGTTAATCCGAATTAATCAGATTCAACTTCAAATTATCTAAAAAACCAATATAACCCATCATTTTTCGTTAGGGATGAGTTGGGTTTGCCTAGCTCATATATAGAACCCTAGTAATATTTTTTTTTTCAAAATAATGTATTAACAAGTGCACATGTGCTTAAGGTATTCATATGGTGAGGAAGGTGTAATGATAGGGGCAAATGTTCCTCATAATATATTATTTGTGTTCTATGGTAAAGAAATGGTTGCATGAGGGAGCAAAATACATAGAGTGTTGATGTGAATCCAACCAGGCATAAGAAGGCTATACAAGAAGCTACATGTGGGCGGCTAACTTGGAGTTATTTGGCTGACTTATTTTGTCTGGACAGTTACAAAAATTGTTGCGGCTGAATCAATGCAAAGGGACAAAGAAATTACAACCATCAAGAAGAGAGTTGTTACAAATTGAAGGGGGGAGACAAGCATTGCAATGTAGCAGTTATACATTGAATGGAGCAGCCACAATTCAATATTGGAGCCGTTATGTTTCTCCTAAGGGGCGGCCAATTGATGGCTGAATTATGTAACTTTAATCCTTGTTGGTTGTTATGTTTCTAAATTTTAATAGAATTATTAGGAGAATTAAGTGGCTGAATGTGAAAAGCCATGCAAGGATTGTAGGCACCTTTAAAAGGGGCGCATCATGCCTGCAGAATTGACAAGACAAGTTTGAATCAGAATTTTATTTTATATTGGAGAGTGTTTCTCTAATTTTCTTGTTAATTCAAGAATTGAGTTTTATCAAAGGTCCTTCATCCCTTTGTGTGTATAACTCTTAGGCTTATCTTCCATCCTTGGAAGTGTGACGTCTATCATTTTTCCATTCCATCTTCTGCCTTCTCCATTCACGCATTTTTCTTGTTTAACAATTTCCCCAATTTTCTTACTTATAAGCATTCCAACCTAGATAGATCCGTAAAACGAACCACCCCCCTTGGATTCTCGTCAAGTGTGAGCTAGCTCAAAGTTGAAAAGTGAGATTAAAACTGAAAATTTAGCTGAAAACTAAAAGCTAACCGAAAGAGAGAAAATTAGCTGATTTGATTGGAAGTGTTTGGTAAAATTAGTTGAAAATATCAGTGTAAACAAATTTTATACAGACATCCAATAACGTAATGTCACATCATATCATTTAATGAATATTACACCTCATGTTTTTAAACCCATTAAGTGATATGTCAACACATCATTGAATGACCATGTAAAATAATTTTATTTTGATAGTGTATAATTATTAAATTCATTAGGGTAAAAGGACTTTTAAGAAAATGGAAGGTAACGAAGTATCTTTGTTACCAAATTGTGAAATAAATAATTAAGAATCCAGAATCAAAACGTTTAAAATTAAAACTTATGAGAAAAGTTGTAATTAGTAGAAGGGAGAAAAAAGCAGCAGATTTTATGGTGTGTTTGGTTTATACTAGATCCACATTAGAAGCTACTTTCAGTAGCGTTTTCTCGGATCCACGTTTAAAACATGATTTTAGAGTAAACCAAACACGGTCTAAAATCACAACCTAACATATTAGCTTTGGAACAAAATAATTTAGCCCATTTGGTTCCAGTTAAAGATGTTCTAAACATACATTTAAACAACAATGGCTAATTGTTATCTTTGTCCCAACTTACAATAGGAAGAAACTAACTATAAACTCACTCACTAGGGTCGGTCTAATGGTTGGGAGTTTGGGTAGTTTAATATGAAGTCTTATGTTCAGACATCATTACATTTTATGTAAAAAAAAAAAAAAAGAAACAAAAACCCCAACTATAAAACAAACACGTTCTAATAAAGTTTTAGTACCTACATATTTCAATGGTTGTATTATTTTCATCATACCGATACACAATTTCGTTATCCATCATAAGACAGCTACCACTCAACCAAAATTGTGCAGCAGTCTCAACATCACTGCAATCACACACTCACTCTTCCTTTTAAAACCTTCATCCCTACCCCATCTTTGACCATTTCCCCTGGCCTTTTATTCAAGTCTTTTTAAGGCAGTCCAAGTGACCTTTTCAATGAACCAAAATATCATCCAGAAAGTCAAATCAGCTTTTATAATTGTTTGGCACCCTGTTTGTTCCTGAGCCCAACTAGTCCGAACACCAAAATCAAATATCTAATAAGGTCATTTGGAGTGGTTACTAGTTGTCAGTTTATCCAAACACCCTAAACTTTTACAACTCAAAATTGAAAACTAAAAACTACCTTTTATGGTTTTCAAAACGTTCGTTTTGAAAACAACAAAAGGTGGTTCTTAGGGCCCGTTTGGGATGGTTTTCAGTTTCCAGTTTTAAAAATTTTAAAAACTAAAACCAGTTTTCAGTTTTGAAAATTTTAAAACTAAAAACTAGTTTTCAATTTCAGTTTTATGGTTTCCAGTTTCATTTGTTTAATAGCGATTTTCAGTTTTATGTATTACAGGAATAATTCTCTCTTCTCCCTCTCTCCTCTGTTCCTCTCGCCTCTCTTCTTTGTTTCTCTCCCGTCTCTCTCTCCATTATTTCTCTCCTCTCTCTCCTCTTTCCTCTGTTTTTCTATTGTCTCTCTCTCCTCGCTCTCTCTCCTCTGTTTCTCTATTATCTCTCTCTCCTCTGTTTCTCTATTGTTTATCTACAGAGGAGAGAGAAACAGAGGAGAGAGGAGAGAGAAATAGATGAGAGAGGAGAGAGAAACAGATGAGAAATAGAGGAGAGAGAAATAGGAGAGAAACAAATGAGAAATGAGAGAGGAATAGAGGAGAGAGGAGAGAGAGGAGAGAGAAATAGGAGACAGAAATAGAGAAGGAGAGAGGAATGAGAAATAGAGGAGAGAGAAACAGATGAGAGAAACAGGAAAGGAGAGAGAAATAGTATAGAGAGAGGATAAAGAACAGGAAAGAAATAGAGGAGAGAGAAAATAATGAAACATAAAACTTTTTTTTGTTTTGAAAAGTAAGGGGAATTGGTTTTGAACTTATGTAAAAACCATTTTAACCCCATTTTATCCAAACACGTTTTGTTTTCAAATTTGGATTTCGAACCAAAAACCCGAAAACTGGCAACCACCCCAAACGGCACAGTTTTTGATTTTTTGTTATAAAAACTTGATTGAAATTTTTTAAAAATAAAAAACTGAAAACTCGCAACCAGTCCAAACGGGGACCTAAGCGTTTCAACCAAAAAGAACATATCTAAGGGTCAATTTTGATTAGTTAGAATCTTTTCTATTTTGATTTTTTGTTTTCAATTTTAATTATAAAATATCACTATTTTTATTCTATTGTCCGCTTTCAAATATTTGTTTTAGAAATAGTGAAAATAACTTCTCATTATTTTCATCATTTTCACATTTTCCTATATAAATATTTAAAAAAAATAGAATAAAAAAAGATAACAATTTTATAATTAAACATAAGGAGGAAATGAAAATCAGAAAACGTTTTGTAAACCAAACACTAATCCTTTGTTTTTAGAGAAAGAGCAAAGAGGAGAGAAGAGGGAAGTAAGTGGTCCAAGAGGTTGATGATATTGCAAATTTTTTTTTTTTACAAAAACAAAGTTCTGCGCTGTTCAAATTATCACACTTAATTACGTAATTAAAAATACAACCAATGCTAACTAGAACAAGTTAGTCAGATTGTAAACACTCAACCAACCTAATTACATTTAAATTGAAAAAATGGTGTACTTGAGATAGAGAATGATCATTTTATGCAGACAAAAAGTTGCATATATTATATAAAAAATATTAAACATTATTCTAGAAAAGGAAACCATAAGATCAACATGCTAAAGTTGCATAAGGCTGTGGGCTAAATAGGACCTGCATACAAAAAGGTTGAGAAAATTGAAATGAGGAGTTAGAAGATCTAACTTACAACGGGGATATTTCTAAGAGGAGAATGGGCATGTACAGTTAGAATGCAGGGTAAAAGCCATTCTAATTTTCCAGTTCACTCCGTATCCAATCTTGTGAACACACCAAAGCTTGGACAGTAGCTGGATTAAGTGAGCTCCAATCACGATCAAGGACCCTTCCACTGTAATTAAATGCCAACTCTGGTGGAACTTTTGACATTGGAATTCCTAAACATTTCGTGCCATCATGGATAAGACAGGATACCTAGGAGTGTGAACTCTCCACCAGTTTAATATGTTGAAATCAACATTACGAGGAAAGAGAGGGTTCTTCTAAGTACTTGTCTAGATCTGATTTTGCACCTTCACCTTGAGAGGTTTCATGGAGGAATTTGTCAAACCCCATCAATCTATCTCTGGAGTCCTTTGCAGAACTTGGCAAGCAAAGTGGACCGCTACCGACTTGCCAAGCTAAGCCTTGATCATGAGAAGCTAATGGGGAGCCTATAGAATGTTCATTGTATAGAGCCTTCCACACCCTCAAAGACCTCTTCAATCCGACCTGCAGACATGCTGCCATAGATTTGTGGATAATAATAATCAACCAATTTCATCTTGAATCTAGGGTCTAACATGGCAGCAACTGCCAACCCTAAGCTACATTTCTCCCAATACTCATCAAATTTGCTCCTCAATTTTAATGCCAAAGAAACTGACATACTCATCTGCATTCTTGCACCATTCAATCAAATGCAACTTAACATCACAGAGCTCAGGGAAATATATATTTGCAGTTGGATACTTGCTCTTGGTGAAAACATTTATAACCTCAACAAAAAGCTTCAAGTAGCTAGCAACTGCAGTTACTCTCTCCCACTCTACATCAGATAAGCAGATTTTATACGCAGTATCATTTTCTTGCAAAAGAATAAAAACATCCTTGAATTCTAAGGCAACTTCAAGCATTGAATATGTGGAATTCCATTGCAATGGATTATCTAGAAATAAGCACTTTTGACTCAGGATCCCAACTTCTTTAGCCATCTCATTGAACTTTGCCAGTACAGTTTGTGAACTTTCATATAACGAATAGTTTCTCGAATCTTATCGACTATTTCACTTACAGCTACCAAAGCATGCTGAACCATGATGTTAAGAACATTTGCAGCACAGCGTATATCAAATAATTGACCATTACAATAGAGAAACCTGTTTTGCATAAGTCTCTCACCGATTCGAGTAGCAATGCTATCACAGGTAGAACAACTATCTAATATCATGGAGAACCAATTTACGGTCAATATCCCAATCCATCAAACAAGTCATGATAGCTTCTGAAAGCATGTCTTCAGTATGAGAAGGATCAACCCTTATAAAATTTAATATCCTCCTTCTTAACTGCCACGATTCATCTATATAATTTGATGTCAAACACAAATACTCAGCATCACCCATAGCAGTCCACACATCAGCATTAAGACTGATTTCCCAGGCAATTTATCCAACATCTCATTCATCTTTTTCCTCTCTTTCTCATAAATCTCAATACAATCAGCCTCAACCCTATTCAACGTCACAAGCTCAAACAATGGCTGTAGATTTTTACAAAAGCTCTGAAACCAACATGGTCAACCATAGCCAATGGATATCCATGTAGAATAATCATGCGAGCAAGATCAAATTGACTCCGTCTTTGATCAAAGTTACTAGTTCCAGTGTTGACAGAGTCATCTTTCAACTGTGCCTGCTCAAACTTGATATTGACAAGGCTAAGGGTCTCATCTTTGTTTGGATCCTTGATCTAAATTGAAGTTTGCAATTGCAAGAGTCCCTTCCTTTCTCTTATCTCTTGCTGTAATGTATTGTGCTATGCCATGGTTAGACCTTCTCTGACACCTGATTAAATGGTTCCTTAGATGTGATGTTCCGCTGGGTACTTGATCCGCTCAGTTTCTTTTTACAATGCCTACAAACAGCCACACATGTATCGCCTTTTTTAATCCTATCAAAATCATTCCATACCACAGATTTCAACCTACTAGATTTGACAATTACAGCATCAGACATATCCATTGCATGAACCTGGAACAAAAGCATGCCCATTAGATTCAAGTCAAACATTTTTCCATTTAGAGGGCATAAATTCAATGAACAGGATAGCATCTTTTGTACTATTTGTGGGTGCACATGCATGACAAACTGCAAGGAGGTTTAAAATCTAAATAATAAAAAAAAAATGACACCGCAAATTAAAAGATAAAAAGGGAAAAGGTCAAACTATATTAATGCAAAACATAATCCAATCATCAGCTTCTACAAAAGATTACCAAATTACCAAACCTTGTCCAACATGCAATAGTACAACACTTTATTATACAACAATAATATTTTACCAATTAGTGTTTCAACCAGCCCACACTTAAATTAATTTATCTGATTTTAAAGGCTCTAATAGTTTTCTATGATCAATAGGTACACAATTATAATGATATGCATCGCATATAACTAAAACATGTGTGGACTGGTGGTCAGACTCTGATTGACACCACTATTCTAGTTTACTGGTTGTTACAGACTTACAGTTGAATCTTGATAACTTTCCAGTACATCCAGTTATAAGGTTATGACCAGAACAATGCTGGTTCACCAGCAGCTGAAGTGGTCCAGTTTTCAGAACTATGCTTTATATATAGCTTAATAAATGTTGAGTGGAAATTATTAAAAGAATAAGGATGCGATCAGGATGTGATAAAATTAAAGAGTAAGGGAGAAGGCACCATGTGCGTAAAGTTTACAAATAAACTCAATATTATTATATTCACAAATGTCCGGCCAACAACTTCTACCAGTGTAAAAGCTTTGTGGAGAAACCAAAACTCCAGAAGTGAACAAGGTAATTTTTCATGTCAACAAGTCACATAAACAAGATCATGGACTCTTAAACAATTGATCATGCCTCTAACCTTATAACATATCTTAAAACCTAAAGCTTATCTCTGGAAACCATTCTAGTGTACTATCTAGTGCATGATAGCGCTCATGTTGCGGGAAGTAGGAACTAAGTAATGGAAACAATGACAACAGGAAAAATTATTTGTATTCAGATAAAAAAATAATAAGTCAGGATTTTCTCATAATTGCACAGTGATATCAAGTAGCAACTATCTTTAAATAGGAATTTGATTCTTCTAACTATAGTGAAGTCCACTATCTAAAGTTAATAACAAAATATACCCATGAATTATCATTCAACCCAATTAAAGTCCAACATCTATCTGTCAATCCATGGTTATGGAAGTGCTTTTTGGCGGAGAATGGTCCTTTCTCTTAAGATTAAGTTTTCATACACCAAGGGAAATATAATAAGGGATGAACTGCTCATATAAAAATCCAAAAGGAAAAACTAGAAAGTAAACAAGATCAGACAAAGTTACTCAAGGTTCCCCCAACTACGTATAACTTGGTTCAGACATTGAGGGAAAATATGGTGCTTCAGAACACTATCAAAAGAACATTTTTGACAAATTGTTTTCAACCCTACAAAAATTTACAGTCATTGCAGAGGGGCAAAAACAAGCTGGTTGATAGGTACTATTTTGCATTCCCAGAAGTTGTCCATGCTTTAAAAACAAGTTGTAGGAGAACTTCTCTGTTCTTAAAAGTTTAGAAATGTGGATATTAAAATTAGTCACAAGCACGTATTCAGTGGTTATATATTTTAGAAATTCTTGAAATATGCAAAACTAAGAATTTAAAACTGGATGATACAAATTATAAAGGAAAAAAAAAAGAGGATATCTTCAGTAATTTTTAACTTCGAACAGCTCCCATACAATTCCAACTTTGCCGGCACAGAAATTCTCATTTTAGTTATGAAATCAACACAACACCAAGCAACCATTCAATTCCATTACCAATAGCAACTGTAGCCCTGACATTATAATTAAAAGAGAAAAGAAAAAGAAAGGTCAACCTAAAACAACACTCCCACTTTGAAAAGAAACAAAAACACACAACAGCAAAAAAATAATGAAATGAACAATGTCTGATTTTACGGAAGTTTGAACACCCCACAAGCAATTACGGCAAGCAGCGACATAGAATTCCCTTTACAGGATTTAAAATATAAATCATTTTTTCCGAACGGAAAAGCTTAACAAAGACGATTTCAAAAAAACATAGATACGTAAACTCATGCGAAAGAAGTTGGCAGAGAGGAGGAGGAGACATCGTACCGTGTCGCAAGAATGACTCCGATTTCGGCTTGGTGAGTGCGAAGGAGAATGAGAGGTTTCGAAGAAAACCCTAATTGGATGGGTAACGAAGGAAGGAGAAGAAATCAACAGAGACATAGCAGCTCCTATTCCTCTTCTCTGGTTAAAAGTTAGAACGCAAACCGTTGCATTATAAGTGATGTGTCCTTTTATCAAACTCCCTATGGCCTATACTACAAGAGTAAGTGCTCACCTTATTCTATCTCTCAATTATTTTAATTTTTTTTTTACTCATATTTGATGGTTAATTTCGCATTTTATTTATGATGATGAGATTCTTTTCTTTCTCCTCCATCTTTAATATTAATTTTCCTTCTTTTCCTTATTTAAAACTTTAAATGTTAAGAAAAGATAATCCTAATTTTAAATTCATTAAAATTTAAAATCACATCCTATCATTTTTTTTATTTTAATCCTTATTTTTAATATAAATAGTTTATTCTCATCATTATGATTTTAGTTCATTTAAATATATAACATAATAATATAATTAGATTTTAATAGTAAATTATAATATATTATTATAATTAAATGAATAATTATTCAAAAATTTCTATTTTTTACTTTTTATTTTAAAGATATGAATTTATAATAAATTAAATTTTAATTATATAAAATTATATCTTTATTTGCATATTACGCGGGATAATATACTAGTTTATCTTTATTAGGACTACATACGGACTGGGTTGGATTTATACTAGTTTTGGACCTAACCCGGTTAATCATGTTCAGGTTGGGTTTAGGTCGGTTTTGCCATTTTTTTGTTATGGACTCAATCTAACCCAACCAATCAAGGGCGTGTTGGGTTGGGTGATCAGGTCATGATACTAAAAAACAAACAAAATAGAAACTGATTATTTTTTATCACATTTGGACTTCATAATTGTATAACCTATAGGTTACATGATTTTGACACTTTGGCCATATAACTTTTTAAAAAATTTATAAATCAAAAACTAGGAAAAAAAAAACTTGACATACAATTTTCACACACAATTTAATTCAAATATTTAACACAATGCAGTAAAGAGATGTCCCGAATACGATATTTCATAACCACAAAAGTCTCATATCTCATATTAACACACTAATATTCTATTACGACACCAATTTTTAATTAAAATTTATTTTATTGTTAACTACAATTAATTCAAATAAAATAATTATTAATAATATAATAGTTTTTTTTATAGGAAGTCGGGTTAGGTTGGTGTAACATCGGGTTGTACTTACCAAGACCCAGCTACCCAACCCAAATTGGGTCAGATTCATGCTTACACACAACTTAAAACACACCTAATGACCCAACCCAACTCACCAAATAATAATTGGGTTAGGTCGGGTTGGTCAGGTCGGATGGACCCATGTGAAGCCTAGTCTTTATTATTTTGATACTATCCTACTAAACATTAATGTGAACTCCTTAAATATTAATTCATATTTCCATTATTTTTATGATTAAAATACTTTTTCTTATTTTTTCAACTAGTATTTGATTACTCTCACACATATATAGTGGTGATTAACTTACTGCAGGAGTAACTCTGGAAAAGTTACTTCATTTAATAAGCTTTGTATATATTGTGAATTTAACAAATCTAATCGTTGAATAATTGATATTAATATGATAAATATGCATACTAATTTTAGATCAATTGTACATTCATAGGTATGTAATTCATGTGTTTGTGAGTTTAGAGAAAAGGGAAATGGAAGGACTCGAGGGAGAAATGAGGGGGAGAAAATGAGGGAAAGATTTTGTTTTTTTTTTTGTCAAAGGGAAAGATTTTGTAAACATAATCAAACTCACAAACACAAAGCGGGGAGGGCTTACAAGAAAACCCTTCCCTTCCCTCTCTTCTCCTCCCAAAATTCAAATCAAAAACATACCCTAGAGTAGACGTTTATTTATATTTTAAAAATATATTATACGTTAAACTTGAATGTTGAATTTGATAGAACATCAATAATTCTTATTTTTATAAAAATTTTGTATAATTGATCTAGTTAATGAAAACTTTAATATGATGATTTGATTGATGAAATTCAATAGTTTATAAAAGTTATTGAATGGAGTAAGCTTTGGCTTGAGGAACACACACGTAACCAACCACATACCTACATATAATTGTAGTTATAATATATATATATTATGGTGTTTATATATTTATAATAAAAGACCAGTAGTATGGGGATACTTTTTCATGCCTAAAGGAGGGCTACTTATGTAATTCTCTAACTTACACTCTTTATTTAATTATTAAATCAACAAATAAAAGGTTTGCGACAATAGGTTTTTAAATGTTGCATTGTAACTTGTTTCTGATTTATTCCTCCACTACTCTCAATTCATTTCTTCCACAGCGGTGAGAATGTCGCTTCATCCTTCTGCCTCCCTCGGTGATTTGTAAGTTGTATGCTTCATTTTTTTCTTTTACTATTGCGTTTTAAGTGCTTCATTGAAATCGTTGAATATTACTTCTCCACTTCTCAAAATCTCTTATTTCCAAAGAAACGTTAATGGCTGGACTCTTTGTATTCCTCACCCTATCAGAGGAAATCCATCAGTCTCTATTGATATATATGGCAACAAAATTGGGGATTCGACTTTGGGATTTATATACACCATCCTCTATAACTCCTGTTGGCTAGGAAGTTTCGAACTTGGCCTCGCTTTTTAGGGGAATTTAATGGCGATTCTTCCTTATCTCTGTATTGTCCTTTCTGGTGTTTCATTTTTTCCTTTTGATTACCACTTTGTTTTTCCTTTTTCCCACCACTGCTTTGATTGTTGATTCCTTTGCCTGTACTGGGAGTTGATTTGGTGAGTACTCCAAAGGCCAGTCAAACGTAACCGTAGGCCTAAATCTATCTATATATTATATAAAAAAGAAGTAGTATGGGGTTACTTTTTCATATGCCCAAGGAGGGCTAACTTCTGTAATTCTCTAATTACACTCTTTATTTATTATTAAATTAGCAAATTAAAGGTTTGTGATAGTGGGTTTAAAATGTTGCATTGTAACTTGTTTCTGATTTATTCCTCCACTACTCTCAATTTATTTCTTCCTAGTGGTGAGAATATCGCTTCACACCCTTCTATCTCCCTGGGTATTTTGTAAGTTGTGTGCTTCATTTTTTTGCTATTACGCTTAAAATGCTTCATTGTAATTGATGAGTATTACTTTTCCACTTCTCAAAATCCTTATTTCTAAAGAAATGTTTATACCTGGACTCTTTGTATTCCTCACCCTATCAGAGGAATCTGTCGGCCTCTGTTGATATATATGGCAACGAAGTGGGGGATTCGACTTTGGGATTTATATAACCATCATCTATAACTCGTGTTGATTGGGATGTTTCGAACTGGGCCCCATTTTTTAGGGGAATTCATGCAATTTCTTCCTTATCTCTATCTCGTCCTTTCTCGTGTTTCATTTTTTTCTTTTGATTACTCCATTGCTTTCCTTTTTCCCACCATTTGCTTTGACTATTGGTTCCTTTTGCCTATACTGGGAGTTGATTTGGCGAGTACTGCCAGGGGCCCACCAAACGTAACCATAGGCCTAATTTGAGTTGTGTGATAAAGACTTCATCCCATGTGTCATTCATGGCCGCAATTGTGTCATTCATATTATAATTGTGTTAAATCACCTTAAAATGTTGACCAAATGGACCCCGCAATTGCGCCAACTATTAACCATGCCATAATCCTACTTATCTAGGTTATTTTTTAAAAAAATCAATTTATATAACATTTGTATAGCAATTTCTATGGTGCACTTAGTGCAATATCATGCCAGGTGGAACAATGCAATTTCCTCCCCTGTATATAAATACTTATACCTCTTGTTCTTCTTCAGAATCTCCTAACCTACCATCTTTAGTTGTCATTATTTTCTCATTCCCTTATAACACCCTCATTTTATTTGTCAAACTCATATCTTCAAATTTCTGTCCTGAAGAGTATTTCTACGTGACTCGAGTAAGTTGTCTTTCTACCATTGTTGATTTTTCTATGTTTATCATGACATAATTTAGCAGTCAAAGAAATTTATGTATTATCGAAAAAAATCATATGATATTATTTGTGTAATTTTATATTTAAAAATTTGAACTAAGATTGAGAATAAAGAAAAGTGGGTTTTGGGATGGGGGATCCAATTCTAAGCATGGGGTCACGACACATAAATGTCATTTTTTTCACATTTTTCTATATAAAATCAATGAAGATATAAAATAAAGGTAAATTTTTTATAATTTTGAATGAAATATAAAATATTTATCAAATCAATCAAGTATACTTTGGGTTTTTGGAACTTTGAATTCTTTTTTTCAGTTCAGTACTTGTATTTTAATGATTAATTGTTGACAGGGACTAGGGACCAATAATTGAATCGTGGAGCAAAATATTCACCAAGGGATTGACGGTATGCCTGGATAACCTTTATATTAATTTCCTCACCATGTGTGAAGGAATCTTGTTTATTTTATGCCTTATTCACTTAATTCTATTATTTTCCCTATCCTTTTTAACATTTTATACTCGGATTATAGCTGTGATAATTTAGTTTTCATGACTAATAAAATTTTCGTAATTCTATAGCAAGGTAGGCAGTGGATCGTGAGATTTATGGTTTATGCCTTTGGAAAAGCAGGTAATAGGTCATGAAAAGATTTTTGTAATATTGTGGTAACGTATCTTATTGTGTTTTTGAATTTAATTTTGGTACTATGTTTCTCACCATGTGTAGGTGAATAAAATGAAAGAATTGAAGGAAAGATATAACGTTGTTGGGCATTACCAGGTGAAACATAAGAACTGTGATTTTCTTTCCTTTTGTTCTCTTATCATATAAATTGTCCTTATTTTTATTCTTTAGAGTGTTAATGAGTATTGACCATTTCTCTCTTAGAAAGCCATTGAATTCCACAAAGGTTTTAAATAAACCATATATGGATTCATCAAAGTTGGTAAAACCCGATACTCATGGTTAAAATTGATGTTGACTAACAGTTCTTGAGTAATCACAATGAAGTCATATAAATCATGTTAGCCATCATTCAAATTAATCTAGCAATGATCCTCCTCATTAATGCCAGTTATTAGTTTTCCTCATCTTCCTTTGAGTGACTACTATCATTTAAGCACTTGTAGTAGTTAACCCACTAGGGTCGGGCTAGTGGTTGTGGTTTGGGTAGTTTAACATGGGGTTTTAGGTTCAAACCCCATTGCTTTCCTTGTACACCGAAAAAAAGCACTTGTAGTAGTTACATCCTTGATATAATTCCGTTTATTTTTTAGACTAAAGCCATATGAAAAGTTATTGTTTATCGCCATGTGTAAAAGTTTACATAAACCAAGTTCCTAACACAAAACATGTATACAGTGAAGAATATACATTCATTTTCCTCCATTCACTTATGCATTTTTTAGTTTGTTTTTAGCAAGTGGATAATATAATATATGTTTGATATAATGTAGTTACTTGTTTCATTGAAAAATGGATCAATATAATATTGGGACAAAAGATCTATCTTTATTTTGTATTCATTGCAAGGAATGTTAATTAGATACTAAACTACATAATTCATGTCATATATGTTTTATATTAATACATATATAAATATACAACTTTTTACCTTTTATGCTTTATTTTTAATTTTTTCTGTCCTACATATAGCAAGGAAATTTAATTGATCGAGGTGTTGTGGAATTTTGTGAAGAAAATTATTCGAGCATATCCTCAATTCTTGTAAGAATCTTTAATTTACAATTGTAATTCTTTTTTAATATTTGAACTTTTTGCTTTATTTATGTTTCTACATATCCTATTATTAGTTGTTTACGTCTAACCAGTTTTAGCCAAGCAAGATCTCCACCAAGTGCCAATTAATTGTGACCCATCCTACTATCATATAGAATCCCTTCTTTCTATCCTTCCCTATTAACTGTATTGTGGAGAAAGAGCCTATCAATCCAATTAATTGAGAAGTTAACGCCATAATTACTATAAATAATCGATAATTCCTTTTTTTGATCCATTTGATATATGCTAGGGATGTGTTTGATTCTATTTTGATTTTAAGTTTTTCATAATTGTTTTAAAAAACAATATTCATGAACTTTTTTGTACAATAGAAATGATTTATTTACAGTATTACCATCACAAAAACAAAAAAATAAAAACAATTTTCCAAAACATATTAAAATAGTTTCAAAATTTTAGTTTTAAAAACTAAAAAACAGTCACACTTTTCAAAATTATTTTTAAAAATTATAAACAATAGATCCTAAATCACTGATTTTCTCCTATGTTGGCCTAGAAACTTTCTTAGTCTAGATATATATATCTAAGGAGATAAATAAGGGGAAATACCCAAAAGAATACATGCTTCCTTGAAATATTAACTATAAGTGTTCTTCATAATTTACAGGCAATAACTGAAATTATACTACTTTACAAGATTAAAGGAGGGATTTACTATATAAGAAAAAAGTCACCCTTGATCTAAATTATACGGGAGTTGATTTTAATAAATCCATAATTCATTTTCATGTACAAAGCATTTTTTTTTCAAAATTTGATTATTGATTTTCTCATCAGTGGTTGAGATTTATAGACTTACTTTTAATTAATGATCTTATTGATAACCCTTTTGATCATGAATATTTACATTTTCTAACCAAATAATCATGAACCAAAACGACATTAAGAAAGAGATAATATATGTGAAATTTATAAGGTGAGTTGTTCATATACAGACATATAGCTCTAGTCATAATTAACCCTTTTAATTTTAGTACATTAATTTCCTTTTTCTAATCAACTTGTCATGAGTGTTACTATGGTTTACTCGTATCAAAGTTATCTATTTATTGCATGCAGGGATGAGTTAGAGAAATCCCAAGAGAAGTTTGATATCATCATTGGGGAATCTTTGTGACTTGAATGGGTCATCTTTAGCAACAATCTTTATATGGCCCACTGATCAAGTTATTATTCGAAGCAACATGATGGAGTAATGATGGCATCTGCCAATGGACTTCTAAGCTGGCAGCTGGGAGCTGATGAGCTAGTGGCAAGCTTGGACTTGTATGGGATGCTTGGAGCTGAGTCAAGTCGTGGTCAACCATGTTTTGGTCAACCCTCCCATGGTCAACCTTTGACCAATTTGACCCAAGTCAACATGAAGACTCTGTTTAATTAGGATTTAATTGTATTAGGACATGTTTGTAATTTTCTTAATTCTCACTCTTGTATTGGGCGCTAGTTTTTAGAGGTTTGGTTAAGAGTTAGCTTAACCAATTAATTAGGAGATCATAGGTTCAAGACCCATTAGGAATAGATTTGAGTTTTCCACTTTATTTTTCTCTCTTATTTGGCCACTTTGTACTTTGATTTTATGAGTAAAGGCATTATGCAAAAATTCCTCCTCAACATTGTGAGTAGAGAAGACTTTGTGGTTCTTGTACAAACCAACCAGAGACTTATCTGATTCCCCTGAATCAGTGGCATCTAACATCGAGCCTGTCTGTTGTGGAAGTTGCCTACTGCAGTGGCGTTCATCTCCATTCCTTTTCTTACCCATTTTTATCTTTAATTCTTCGTTCTATTTCATTTTGGCCGCTACAACTTGCAGCCAGATTTGGTCCGAATTGTAACTCATTTTGTGCTCCCTTGCTTCAATTCTAGATCCTAGAAACAAGGTGTTATCAAGTGGTAATCAGAGCTCTTTGAATTTGGAGTTGTTCGGGGGGCATTTTCCATACATTTGTCTGTGGGTTGCTGCACTTATTAGGTGCAGAACTTTCATTTTTTTCACTTAGTATTTCCATGTATTCAAGCTCAATTTCCATGTAACTGTTGGACTTGTGGACTGTTCTGAACCCTAGGTGCTTTTTTGCTGCACTGCAGCTCTTGTTTGCCTGTCTTTGTGCTTGATTTGAGCTAGTATTGGGGGGTTGTTTTGGGCCACTAATCCCACCCCTCTAGGTGTTTATTGAAATGCTTGCTCAATTGTTCATACTTGTTCTTGATTGTTCTTGAACTATTCTTGATATAACTACTGTTTGTGGTGGATTGTGGTAAGTGGAGACATTGTTGTCTTCATTTTCCAAAGATCGTTCACCTACATTTCTTCCCCAATCCACTTTTCATGTCATCTCCGCATATAATTGTTCATCCATAACTCATCTCTTTACTATTCCCCTTTTAATTTTCAGTCATTTAAATTCCTCCGCTCCTCCCATCCTTCTAATTTCTTCTGCAATTTACTTTCAGTCATCCCCATCCTTTTAATTTCAGTTCTCCCTTTACATTATGCTCTTGCATTTTGCACAATTTTCCTTCTCTTTATTTGTCATTTTATGCGCATTTTTTTACTATGTCCTTGTCCAATTTTCTACTCTTATTTTGTATGTTATTCTTTCTATTCTAATTGCAAATTTGGATTGAGCGCTAGCACAACCTTAGGAAACGCAGGTTTGATTACGCAAAATGCATAAGTATAGGCTGGGTTTGTAGCTCAAAAATTAGGCGAAATTCAGCAAAATTAATTGTTGAATTTTGACTGTTTTTCTCAGTTTTGAACCATAAAATCAATCCAGCTCGCTTGAATTGTTTGTAACCAAAATTATGACTAGGGTCAATCAAGAAATTAAAAATAGGAAGTTTAGATAAAAAGAAAAAGAAGGTAGAATCTTCAAAAAATAAAGTAGAGAAAAGTGAAAAACAAGATAACAAAATAATTAAAGGGAAGCAATGCTCTTACTACATTCATTAAAAACTGCTAACCTTGATTGTTGTGAAGGTAAGCAAAAGGAGGAACACTTACTCAAGGAGGAAGGAAAACGCATCACTTCAAGGGAGTTATTGTTTTGAAGGTAAGCAAAAGGAGGAGCACTTACTCAAGGAGGAAGGAAATCGCATCACTTCAAGGGAGTTCCTTCACCTTCTTCTTCTTCTTCTTCTTCTTCTTCTTCTTCTTCTTCTTCTTCTTTTCTTCTTCTTCTTCTCTTCTTTTCTTCTTCTTCTTCTTCTTCTTCTTCTCTTCTTCTTCTTCTCTTCTTCTTCTCCTCCCCTTCTCTCTTCTTCTTCTTCTTCTTTCCTTCTCCTCCTCCTCTGTTTACATGATTTCCAAGTACTTTTGTTATGAGCTATGAAGTTGAATAGCTTGGGAATAATACTAAGGGGTTTTCTCCTTGTTGACTAGGTTCAAGGAAGATATCCATAGATTGAGGATTTTAGCAAGGACTCTCCAACTCCTAAGGGAAGTTCCTGCCTACCTTACTACCTTTGTCATCCATTTCCTTCTTCTTTAGTTTCTTTCCTTTTGGATTCTTTCTAAATTTTCATATTTGAGGTCAAATCCTTTCTAAGGGGAGGGAATGATGACATCTGCCAGTGGACTTCTGAGTTGGCAACTGAGAGCTGATAAGCTAGTGGCAAGCTTGGACCTGTATGGGATCTTGGAGCCGAGTCAAGCCTTGGTCAACCCTCCCATTGTCAACCTTTGACCGATTTGACCCAAGTAACATGAAGACTCCACTTAATTAGGAATTAGGTAGGATTTAATTGTATTAGGACATGATTGTAATTTTCTTATTCTCACTCTTGTATTGGGCGCTAATTTTTAGAGGTTTATTGGTTAAGAGTTAGCTTAACCAATTAATTAGAAGGTCATGGGTTCAAGACCCATTAGGAATAGATTTGAGTCTTCCTCTTTATTTTTCTCTCTTATTTGGCTACCCCCTTTCTCCTATAAATAGGAGGGGTCTCTCTTCATTTTGTAACTTTGATTTTATGAGTAAAGGAATTATGCCAAAAATCCTCCTCAACATGGTGAGTAGAGAAGGCTTGGTGGTTCTTGTTCAAACCAACCAGAGACTTATCTGATTCACCCGAATCAGTGGCGTCTAGCACCGAACTTATTTGCTTTGGGAGTTTCCTTTTGCAGTGGCGTCATCTCCATTCCTTTTCTTACCCATTTTATCTTTAATTCTTTATTTCTCTTTCATTTTGGCCGCTACACTTGCAGCCACATTTGGTCCGAGTTCTAACTCATTTCGTGCTCCCTTGCTTCAATTCTAGATACGGGAAACAAGGTGTTATCAAGTAATCTCAAGTGTTCATAGAAGAACCATCAACCACAACAATACTTTATGGAACATTATCATTTCGATGGCCTACACCATTCGAGTGTTTCATTGGTCAATTAATCAACTTGAAGAAAAGAGGAATCTATTAAATACGTCATCATGGTATACTTTAATGTAAAATGAGATCTAAACAATTGTGACATATCAAAATGGATATTTATATTTAGTTGCTAGTATACATAGAAAGAGAAATATAATTTTGAGATCTCACTTTCGAGAATGAGGCACTCACTCACCTTACCCTCCTCTCACTTAAAGATTTTGAACATACTGAATGGAATCAAGCATGGTCAGGGTGTAGTGGAACAATTGGATTCTCCATTTTCTCATTTTTTATGAAAACATGAATTAAGGCGTTAAAATAAAAAATTATTATACCTTTTAAATAATAAACGAGGCAATTGCAGTCGCGTTTTTAGAGGTACCATGCAAACGAGCGAACTGTAACATCCCAAAATTAGGACCTAGAAAATATAGTGGAAGTCTTAGGTTGTGAATCCCACCAAGAGAAGGAAGTTAGGCATAGAATGAGAATTTAGGAGTTCAAGAGTAAGATAAGAGGGAAGATCAGGAATTTATTTAGAGTTAGAGTGTTAGAGGGAATTTAAGGGAGGAATCAAGAGTTAACTCTGAATACCTATTTTGAAAAGACTTAAGGGAAACCAAGTAAAGATTCGAAAATGTAAACTATAGAGGTGAAGGAAAGAAGAGGGATAGACTTTGATTAAGGAAATTGGGATGAATTTATGATTTATATCATTGTTCACATGGTAGGTACCTCTTTGGGCTTTTATTAAAGTTGTTGTTTAATTTTGGATTTTAAGCCTAATGACCTATGTGCACTAATTTGATGATATCTGGAGTTTTACGTGTCCGATTTAGGTGATTCAAGTTGCATTAGAAAGGTAAGATTCGGCTACAGTTTAATGTGCTACACGATAGTATTCCGGTCTCATTTTCACCTCCAAATAGCACTCTCGCTCAAGCAAGAAATTCCTCGCCCGAACGAGAATATCAACATAGATAAGGAAATTTACTCTGGTTTTCTCTCTTGAGCGAGAGTGAGCGAGAAAAAAGTCAGAATGGGGCTATCTGGAGGGGAAATCTCGCTCGGCCTCGCTCGAGCGAGCCTGAGCAAGAGAGTGTAACATCCCAAGAATTTAAACTTAATTATTAGAATTAGGGGTATAAAATAAGGACCTAATAAAAGAGATAAGACTTATGGGAAGGAAATGAGTTAGGATTAAAGAGAGGAGAAAATAAGAAGATGGGATTCTAGTATTCTCGCTCAAGCGAGAATGGCTCGCTTGAGCGAGTATATCAGTAAAAACTTGCAAAATCTTTTCTGGTTTTCTCGCTTGAGCGAGAAGGGTCTCGCCCAAGCAAAAACAGGGGAGATTTGGGTGCTCTCTGGAAGAATTTCTCTCAAGCGAAATTGGTTTCGCTCAAGCGAAATTGGTTTCGCTCAAGCGAAATTCAACCAGAATTTGGGAGGATACTCTTTGGAGTATTATCGCTCAAGCGAGAAGAGTCTCGCTTGAGCGAGAATACGAACAGGGGGAAATCCCATCTCTCTCGTTCAAGCGAGAATTACTTGCTTGAGCGAGAGCACGCGTACCAGAATAAAAACCTTAATTAGGGCATTCATTTCTCACTTTCCCCTTTTCACCCCCATTCCATAGAGAGAGAGAGAGAGAAGCCTTAGAGAGAGAATGAGCTTAAAGGAGTAGAAAAGCTAGCTTGGAGGCATTCAACCACCATTGGGAACTTGGATTCATTACCCTCCCCCTCTCATTCCCCTCTTTGTTTCCCCATTTCAAGGTGAGTGTGGCCCTCACTCACTCCCTTCTTGTGTGAATCCTTTGTATGATCCCTCCTCCTTTTCCCCTTGCTTTTATCACTGCTTGTGGTTGATTAATGGGATGGTTATGCTTGGATTATGGGATGTTGGTTTAAATACTTGACATATCAAACCCTAGGTCAGATGATTTAAGGATTTTTTATACTCATGCTCATGCCCTATGTTTCTTTATGTTCATGGGCCTTTGGTCACCATAGACCATGTCATTAAGGTTTTCGGACCATCATGAAGCCTTTGGGCAATCACAGGGTCGTTGCCCATCACAAGCCTTCGGGCATAAAACTTTAATAACTAGGGGGTAGCCACATCAAACCTGCGACCAAGAGGGAGTTGTGGGTCCTCACCTTAAAAGTAACTCATGTATATTGATTTCTATAATAAAACTTAATCATAGGTGGCCCTGGACGACGGTCCTTGGTCACGTGGCCGAGCGCTCAATCACAGTAATAGTGAAAAGACCCCAAATGTCGGGTAACAACACCATCACAGTCCTAGTTACTTGCCCTGCATATATTATGTGTTGATAACTGATTGAACTGAGAATGCATGATTAATCCTAAGTGTTACATGTCATTTACTTGAGACCCACACACTGCATGCTTTGGCTCGTTCACTGGGACGTTAGTCTCACCCCACGATATGTGATTTACTTTCAGATGTGCAAGGTACCGTCCGGCAGCTTGACGGAGTGGTGTACTGGAGGATAGGATGATAGTCCAATCATGTTCATTTTGTCTAGTTATTTTGTATAGGCATTGATTGTATCTCTTTTGTTTAGGATAAGGAAGTACATGTGGGGCCTTTTGGGTTATCCTCTATGTTTCAGGACACATATACTTTCATATCCTTGATGCCCATTCATTAACTGGTGTATTTTGAGCCTATGTAGGCAAATCTTGATATTATGGTTATTGTATCTATGATTGTGGCTTAAGTAAGTGTTGGAAATACCTAAGCGATGCTTGCTGTATGCCTATATTCAAAATGCGCGAAATAATTCATGAATTCACTGATAGTGCTTCCAACATGCATTATTTCTGAATGTAGAAATTAGGACGTTACAGAGAGCGTTGACAGGATCCTCTTAAAAACACGT
Organism: Sesbania bispinosa; assembly: GCA_026901365.1. Taxonomy (NCBI): domain Eukaryota; kingdom Viridiplantae; phylum Streptophyta; class Magnoliopsida; order Fabales; family Fabaceae; genus Sesbania; species Sesbania bispinosa. Next base: position 3,251,137 of record QLOH01000009.1, on the reverse strand, counting down.
TTATGGCTTTTCTTTCCCATTTTCTTCCATCCCTTCACTTCTAGAGAGAGAAATGAGCTTTTGCAAGCTTGGGGAAGGAAGGGGAAGAAGAGCAAGGAGCTTAGTTGAAGCCTAAATCACTAGATGAGCTCGAGATCATCACTCTCCATCTCTCCATCTCTCCATCTCTCCATCATCTCCATTCTTCCTCTTTGAGGTGAGTGTTGTCCACCCACTCACTTTCCATCATATGTGAAGCTCCCTCGTGATCCCTCTTCTCCTTTCCCCTTCCTTCTTTAATGCTTGTGAATGCTTGTGGTTGATCTAGGGTTTTTATGTTTATGTTCTTTGAATGTTTGAGTATTGCCTTACCCCTGGGGTTTGTATGTTTATGTGCTTTAAAATACTTTTTCTTTTTTTTTCAACTAGTATTTGATTACTCACACACACATATATAGTGATGATTAACTTACTGCGGGAGTAACTCTGGAAAAGTTACTTTATTTAATAACTTTGTATAGATTGTGAATTTAACAAATCTAATCGTTGAGTAATGTGATACTAATATGATAAATATGCACACTAAATTTTAGATCAATTGTACATTCATAGGTATGTAATTTGGTGTGTTTGTGAGTTCAGAGAAAAGGAAAATGGAAGGATTGGAGGGAGAAATGAGGGAGATAAGAGGAGGGAAAGATTTTTTTTTGTCAAAAGGAAAGATTTTGTAAAATACTCAAATTCACAAACACAAAGGGGGGAAGAGCTTACAATAAACCCTTTCATTCCCTCTCTTCCTCTCCAAAATTCAACTCACAAACATACCCTAGAGTAGACGTATATTTATATTTAAAAAATATATTATACGTTAAACTTAAGTGATTTGATAGAACATCAAATAATTCTTTATTTTTATAAAATTTTGTATGATTGATCTAGTTAATGAAAACTTTTAATATGACGATTTGATTATTGAAATTCAATGTTTATAAAAAGTTATTGAATGGAGTAACTTTGCTTGATCTCCACACACACATATACATACACATATATATATATAACTGTATTTATATATATATATATTAATGTGTTTATATATTTATATAAAAGACAAGTAGTATGGGGATACTTTTTCATGCCCAGAGGAGGGCTACTTATGTAATTCTCTAATTTACACTCTTTATTTGATTATTAAATCAACAAATAAAAGGTTTGCGGCAATGGGTTTTAAATGTTGCATTGTAACTTGTTTCTGATTTATTCCTCCACTACCCTCATTTCATTTCTTCCCAGTGGTGAGAATGTCGCTTCATCCCTCTACCTCCCTCGGTGATTTGTAAGTGTATGCTTCATTTTTTTCTTTGCTATTGCGTTTTAAATGCTTCATTGTAATCGATGAATATTACTTCTCCACTTCCAAAAATCTCTTTTTTCCAAAGAAACCTTTATGGATGGACTCTTTGTTTTTCTTCACCCTATCAGAAAAAATCCATCGTCTCTGTTGATATATATAGCAACAAAATTGGGGATTCAACTTCGGGATTTATATACACCATCCTCTATAAAACCCGTGTTGGCTAGGAAGTTTCGAACTTGGCCTCGCTATTTAGGGGAATCAATGTGGATTTCTTCCTTATCTCTATATCGTCCTTTTTGGTGTTTCATTTGTTCCTTTTGATTACCCCTTTGCTTTTCCTTTTTTTCCCACCACTGCTTTGATTGTTGATTCCTTCTTGCCTGTACTGGGAGTTGATGTGGTGAGTACTCTAAAGGTCATCAAACGTACCGTAGGCCTAATCTATCTATATATGTATATAAAAAACAAGTAGTATGGGGTTACTTTTTCATGCCCAAAGGAGGGCTACTTCGGTAATTCTCTAATTTACACTCTTTATTTAATTATTAAATTAGCAAACAAGAATCAATCATCATCAAGAAAGGGGGAGAAAGGGGAGGGGTTCATGCAAATAGGAGATAGCTATGTTCTATCATATAAGTGAGTTATACTCACCCAAGAGTGAAATCCCACTTGAGAAGGTAGATGAAGTAGTTTCCTTGCCTCAATTCTCCTTCTCCAAGCCTTGATTGTGAAACTTCTCTCTAGAATCCTCTCTCTAGGTCTTTTTAGGAAAAAGAAAGAAATGAATGAGTTCTGTTTTTAAGTTGCTGGTTTTAGTGCATTTTACTAATGGTAATCGATTACAGACCCACTGTAATCGATTACCAGCAGCGAAAATAACACTAAAAAACCCTTTCTGGCAAACTGGTAATCGATTACAACTTATAGTAATCGATTACCACAAATTCAGCTCTCGGGTAATCGATTACAGACTGAGTGAGTAATCGATTACCACACAAATTCTGCTCTTAGGTAATAGATTACCAACTCCTGGTAATCGATTACCAAAAGACTCAGTTCTCTGGTAATCGATTACAAACTCTCTGTAATCGATTACCAGCAAGCCAAATTACTAATTTTACTTAGACAAAATCTTGAAACTTGGTTAATATAACAAAGTTTTAACCCCTATTCCTCGACTTACCTTTTCTTAATTACTAACACATGATTCCTTTATTTTCAGCCTAATAAGTTATTAAACGTTCCTAATTTTGCGGGATGTTACATTCTACCCCCATTTGAGCAATTTTGTCCTCAAAATTGATTAAGAAAACAGAACTTAAAGACTGCTACAACTAAAAAGTTCTGGAAGTCGTTCCCGTAACCTGATGAAGAGCATCCAGAACTTAAAAGTGAACCTAGGGTCCCTATCTGATATGATGTTGGAGGAAATGACACGGGGGTCTGAAAATCTCCCTAACATACAAACCTGTTAGCTTGCTAAGGGAAAAAGGTACTCCTAACTAATAGAGGTGAGCTGACTTGGTCATTCGATCCTCAATCACCCAAATGACGTCAAACCCAGTGTGGATTCGAGGCAATCCTACAATAACATTCATAATTATACTTTCCCACTCAGAGATTTCTAACGGTAAAAGGGTTCCTAATGGTTTTGATGCTCTATATTGACCTGCTGACACACTAACACTTAGAAACGTAATCTGTTATATCTCTCTTCAAATCCTGACACATCTTGGTAGAGCCAGGATGCACAGAGAACTTACCTCTATTGGCTTCCTCTACACCCTGTTTGCCTGAAGCTACCCCCCTCTTTGATTAGAGCTTTCAGCTCACTAGTGACCTCAATTCTATGAAGTCAGACACTACGCCCTCCAGTTGACAGCACCTAAACGTAAGGTTCCGAACTTCTCTAACGAACTCCTTCCACGTATCATCACGAGAGACATAAGAAGGAATTTCTATTCTATTGAGTATACTTGACTGACTGGTATCAACACACTTGATAGAATCTAATCGTAGGAAAGATTTCACTGCAACATCTGAGTAAGGATTTTAACCTCCATACCTCAACCCATCAACCACCTGTCGGTTTTAAGTTCTATGTTCTTAATGTCTAACTAAGTTTGAAAAACTCCAGTGATTTTCATGTTTATTCTAGTTTTACTATATTACTAACCACTAAGTCATGCCACAACATAATTACTCAATCCCTCGAATCACTAAGTTTGTGTTGGCGCAATCATCCAACACTCACGTCGTATTCGAGGAATTAAGTTCACATAATCACATAGACAAACACCGCACCCAAGAGAGGAAAATCATTCATTCTTCTGAGAAAATAAAGGAATCTTAACAACACTCATGCCGCAACCGTAGGTATAATACCTCCCGGTTACAGTATGAACACGGTAACCCTCCTAGTCTCCTATCGTCCCATAATGGGATCTTCCTCTATCCCACCTTACCGGTCAGGCTGTACTTAGTTTGGTTTTAAGTTCCATGGAAAAGGAGAGTGACATAATGTCATTCACACTATGGTTCTCCTATGAGTTAGGACTTCCACTTGCTTAAAATTTTAACCTAATGAGTGAGCCTAACAACCTCTGAATCATTCCTAATACTCAGGCCAGGTCTAACTATACATAATCAAGTCTAACTTTCAGGTTGGGTGCAACTTAGTAGTGCTCAAGCACAGAGTGCCTTCTATGGATTCTCATGGTCTGTCTATAAAACTACCCCCTTAAGGATTTAGGTTATTCCTAATATTTTTTTGTGTTCAAAATCTTAATTTCTCTCTTAGAGACATCAAGTCTACTACTAGGTACCTAACTAATTTGGTTCCCCTTCTCAAAAGCTCTAGAGTTATTACTATTATGGTGTGAAAAGGATTTCCTATTTCTGTTTAGAATGTGAACTTATGTAAACATGGTTACGACTACAACATAAAGATATAAGGTTTAAAGTTATAGAATTTCGCTTCTGGAATATATGGATAAGGTTGAATATCTAGACTAGAAGGTATTGTTTTCTCGTAACAACTTACTCAATCGGTAGGGTGCAAGGAGGTTACTAATTGTAACTCCTAGAAATGTGATAACATTAGATAACAGAGAACTCCCTACTTTTACTATGAATTTCTGACTTGTTCATCTCCTAAACATGTCCCCAACTCCTAGTGGTTAACAATTGGTGTTACTGTCTTGAGGTATCGGTATAGTGATCTCTCCTAAGGGTTCTAGGATGCCAGGGTCACAAGACACTGCCTCTAGGGCTGTTAGGTGTTTTCTAAATGTGGGATGAAAGGATGAGGAGATGGTAGCCGCCATGACTACCCACTCGTCTGGTGAGGCGTAAGGATCTTGTCCATGTAATCCATGGATAAGGCAAAGAGTAAGGTGGCTGAAGGAATCATCACTCACAAGATAGTCTCCTGACTATCCTCAAGGTGGCCTAAGGAAATCTACCCATTCTTACATTACCTCAAAGAAAACTCAATTTCCTAACCCTTCTAAGTTTATGTCTAAATGTCTATATGTCCCTGTAATGTTTGTTGGCTTTAGGTAAGGTCTTAAGCCTACTTAGATTACAACTCTTTACACACTTCCCAGATGGTTGGAATCCCTATGGATGTCTCTGCGACTTCTAGTTTACCCTGAGTAAAGTTTCTATCTTAATCTGGGCTACAACCCCCATATTTCTACTAGTATGACCTAACAAGGGTTTGAATCAAAAGAACTTAACCTTGTAAGTTAATACCCAACAAACACACATACCTTGACATAATATGTCATAAAATCACTCATACAATCAATGTCATAAACAGACAATAATTCATCAAACACAATCAGATCATGCACATTACACAACTGAAAACACATCATAAGTCAAGCAACAACCATCCTTCAAATATTAAATTAATTTCCACTAACTAGCTCAAGGGTGTCTGACTTTTATTAGATTTTCAGGGTCACATTCTATAAAGCTCCTAAGGTGAGGGTTCCATAGGAATTTAACCTAAGTTACCCTCTTTCTCACACAAGAATGGGTGGCTTTAACTTTGTTAGGGAAGTATCCTAACTTCCGGACCAAAGTATCCTACTCACATAACAAACCATGATCTCCATAAGCATCACACATCATAAGAGTGATCAGTTCCTATAATGAGTACACGTACCAGAAGATCACAGTAAGTCATGGGCAACTAACCTAACCACAGTCCAATTGGATTGAACTGCTCTGATACCAAAATGTAACGCCCTAATTTCTGGTCTCAGAAATAATGCCCGTTGGAGACACTATTCCTGAATTCCTTGAAATCATTTCGTTAAATTTTGATATCGTCATACATTTGCTTAAACTTTCCAACGATTAGCTTAAGCCAAAACAAGATAAACATTCAAGACCTTAAATAAGCATGAAACCTACTTAATTCAGGGAAGGATTCACACTTAGATAAGTGTGATTCAATAAACTCATACCATAAATCCGGCAGAGTCTCCCCTAAAAACCGGACAATTACCGAATTCAGCTTAACCTGAAAATCTGCAAAACCCAGTACAACTCAATATCATACATATTATAAGAGTACAACTAGGCCTCAGTGGCCAACTCAGAAATAATTACACTTGTACAATTTACATCAATACACTCAGTGAATATCCAAATATACAAATATAAGTAATCTAGGAACTACTCCTATTAAACTAATCTCTCTGCTGAAATAAGACTCAGCTCCACCCTCACCTGAACTGCCTCAACCTCACCGGAGGTACCTGCACCACTAAAATATGTCCCCGAAACGTGGGGCGAGATAATAATCCCAGTGAATACAACCACATGCATGAATGCAGGGAGCAGATATCAATGACAACTTAACGATTCAACAGAACTCCATATCTTACACTTTCATGAATCCAAATACATAAAACATGATTACCATTAGTCAATATCAAACTAAAAGCAATACATAATTCGATTAATGTGAAATATTGGGTAATGCAAGTTATGATGCTTATGATGCACTCACTGCTGTGCCCAGCAGGCATGATCTTATCACTTTCTAGAGTTAGACCTGAGCCCAGACTACGGGGACCGGCTTTCCCGGGGACGAATCCCACCCAAACTGGACCGAAGTCGTGTTTTACTTAATTACTTGATTTTTAACTCACAGCGCAAAGGCCGACTTACATTATTCAAATGCACATGATAACACTTTTCGTAAGTTTGCAGATATCGTAAACTTCGACATTCAAAGGTTTTTCAAGCACATCCTAGCATCAATCACTCAATCTTAAGCAAACGTTACTAAATCATTCAAAATAACTGAATAGAAAGGGAGATCAAGGAGTTGGGTTCATATATTGAGCATAACGACAGTTTCGTAAATCTCGCTAGTTTCGACTCTACAAATAATAGTCCCACATTTTCAATTCAAACTCTAAAACAACCATATCAATCTATGAAATAGCGTTAAACAAAGAACTATAACCGATTCGACTAACAATATGAGTTACAATCGAGGGAATTCGATAGTTTCGATAGTTTCGATAGTTTCAAAAACTTCGATACTAAGGATTTCGACGCTCGATTCTATACTCATATGCTCAATCTATCGATAATCCCTTCAAACAACATGAATACACCAATCCAAACAAGAATCAATCATCATCAAGAAAGGGGGAGAAAGGGGAGGGTTCATGCAAAGTAGGAGATAGCTATGTTCTATCATATAAGTGATTTATACTCACCCAAGAGTGAAATCCCACTTGAGAAGGTAGATGAAGTAGTTTCCTTGCCTCAATTCTCCTTCTCCAAGCCTTGATTGTGAAACTTCTCTCTAGAATCCTCTCTCTCTAGGTCTTTTTAGGAAAAGAAAGAAATGAATGAGTTATGTTTTAAGTTGCTGGTTTTAGCGCATTTTACTAATGGTAATCGATTACAGACCCACTGTAATCGATTACCAGCAGCGAAAATAACACTAAAAACCCTTTCTGGCAAACTGGTAATCGATTACAACTTATAGTAATCGATTACCACAAATTCAGCTCTCGGGTAATCGATTACAGACTGTGAGTAATCGATTACCACAAATTCTGCTCTTAGGTAATCGATTACCAACTCCTGGTAATCGATTACCAAAGACTCAGTTCTCTGGTAATCGATTACAAACTCTCTGTAATCGATTACCAGCAAGCCAAATTTACTAATTTTACTTAGACAAAATCTTGAACTTGGTTATATAACAAAGTTTTAACCCCTAATTCCTCGACTTACCTTTTCTTAATTACTAACACATGATTCCTTTATTTTCAGCCTAATAAGTTATTAAAGTTCCTAATTTTGCGGGATGTTACATTTATCAAATCAATCAAGTATATATACTTTGGGTTTTTGGAACTCTGAATTCTTTTTTTTAGTTCAGCACTTTTATTTTGATGGTTAATGTTGACAGGGACTAGGGACCAATAATTGAATCGTGGAGTAAAATATTCACCAACGGATTGACGGTATGGCTGGATAACCTTTATATTAATTTCCTCACCATGTGTGAAGGAATCTTGTTTATTTTATGCCTCATTCACTTAATTCTATTATTTTCCCTATCCTTTTTTAACATTTTATACTCAGATTATAGTTGTGATAATTTAGTTTTCATGACTAATAAAATTTTCGTAATTCTATAGCAAGGTAGGCAGTGGATCGTGAGGTTTATGGTTTATGCCTTTGGAAAGGCAGGTAATAGGTCACGAAAAGATTTTTGTAATATTGTGGTAACATATTTTATTGTGTTTTTGAATTTAATTTTGCTACTATGTTTCTCACCATGTGTAGGTGAGTAAAATGAAAGAATTGAAGAAAAGATATAACGCTGTTGGGCACTCCCAGGTGAAACATAAGAACTGTGATTTTCTTTTCCTTTTGTTCTCTCATCATATAAATTGTCCTTATTTTTATTCTTCAGAGTGTCAATGAGTATTGATCATTTCTCTCTTAGAAAGCCATTGAATTCCACAAAGGTTTTAAATAAACCATATATGTATTCATCAAAGTTGGTAAAACTATGATAATTCATGGTTAAAATTGATGTTGAATAATGGTTCTTGAGTAATCACAATGAAGTCATATACATTATGTTAGCCATCATTCAAATTAATCCAACAATGATCCTCCTCATTAATGCCAAGTTATTAGTTTTCCTCATCTTCCTTTGAGTGACTACTATCATTCAAGCACTTGTAGTAGTTACATCCTCAATATAATTTCGTTTATTTTTTAGACTAAAGCCATATGAAAAGTTATTGTGTATCGCCATGTGTAAAAGTTTACATAAACCAAGTTCCTAACACAAAACATGTATACAGTGAAGAATATACATTCATTTTCCTCCCTTCACTTATGCATTTCTTGAGTCTGTTTTTTAGCAAGTGGATAATATGTTATATGTTTGATATAATGTAGTTACTTGTTTCATTGAAAAATGGATCAATATAATATTGGGATAAAAGATATATCTTTATTTTTTATTCATTGCAAGGAATGTCAATTAGATACTAAACTACATAATTCATGTCACATATGTTTTATATTAATACATATATAAATATACAACTATTTACCTTTTATGCTTTATTTTTAATTTTCTTTTGTCCTACATGTAGCAAGGAAATTTAATTGATCGAGGTGTTGTGGAATTTTGTGAAGAAAATTATTCGAGCATATCCTTAATTCTTGTAAGAATCTTTAATTTTACAAGTGCAATTCTTTTTTAATATTTGAACTTATTGCTTTATTTATGTTTCTACATATCCTATTATTAGTTGTCTACGCCTAACCAGTTTTGGCCAAGCAAGATCTCCTCCAAGTGCCAATTAATTGTGACCCATCCTACTATCATATAGAATCCCTTGTTTGTATCCTTCCCTATTAACCCTATTGTGGAGAAAGAGCCTATCAAGGCAATTAGTTGAGAAGTTGACACCATAATTACTATAAATGATCGATAATTCCTTTTTTGATCCATTTGATATATGCTAGGGATGTGTTTGATTCTGTTTTGATTTTAAGTTTTTCACAATTGTTTTACAAAACAATATTCAAGAACTTTTTTGTGCAATAAAAATGATTTATTCACAGTATTACCACCACAAAAACAAAAAAATAAAAAAACAATATGGGGATATTTTTTTCATGCCCAAAGGAGGGCTACTTCCGTATTCTCTAATTTACTCTTTATTTAATTACTAAATCAGTAAATAAAAGGTTTGCGACAACGGGTTTAAATGTTGCATTGTAACTTGTTTCTGATTTATTCCTCCACTACTTTTAATTCATTTCTTCCCAGTGGTGAGAATCTCGCTTCATTCTTCTGCCTCCCTCGGTGTTTTGTAAGTTGTATGCTTCATTTATTTTCCTATTGCGTTTTAAATACTTCATTGTAATCGATGAGTATTACTTCTCCACTTCTCAACATCCTTTATTTCCAAAGAAACGTTTATGGCTGGATTCTTTGTATTTCTCACCCTATAAGAGGAAACTATCGGTCTCTGTTGATATATATGGCAACAAAATTGGGGATTCGACTTTGAGATTTATATAACCATCCTCTGTAACTTGTGTTGGTTGGTAAGTTTCGAACTTGGCCTCGCTTTTTAGGGGAATTCATGCGATTTCTTCCTTATCTCTATATCGTCCTTTCTGGTGTTTCATTTTTTCCTTTTGATTACCCCTTTGCTTTTCCTTTTTCCCACCACTGCTTTGATTGTTGATTCCTTTTGCCTATACTGGGAGTTGATTTGGTGAGTACTCCAAAGGCCAGTCAAACGTAACCGTAGGCCTAAATCTATCTATATATTTATATAAAAAACAAGTAGTATGAGGTTACTTTTTCATGCCCAAAGGAGGGCTACTTCTGTAATTCTCTAATTTACACTCTTTATTTAATTATTAAATTAGCAAATTAAAGGTTTGCAATAGTGGGTTTTAAATGTTGCATTGTAACTTGTTTCTGATTTATTCCTCCACTACTCTCAATTCATTTCTTCCCAGTGGCGAGAATGTCGCTTCATCCTTCTATCTCCCTGGGTATTTTGTAAGTTGTGTGCTTCATTTTTTTTTGATATTGTGCTTTAAATGCTTCATTGTAATTGATGAGTATTACTTTTCCACTTCTCAAAATCCCTTATTTCTAAAGAAACGTTTATGTCTGGACTCTTTGTATTCCACACCCTATCAGAGGAAATCTATCGGCCTCTATTGATATATATGCAACGAAGTTGGGGATTCTTTGGGATTTATATAACCATCCTCTATAACTCGTGTTGGTTGGGAAGTTTCGAACTGGGCCCCATTTTTTAGGGAAATTCATGCAATTTCCCCTTTATCTCAATCTCGTCCTTTCTGGTGTTACATTATTTTCTTTTGATTACTCTTTTGCTTTTCCTTTTTCCCACCACTGCTTTGACTATTGATTCCTTTTGCCTATACTGGGAGTTGATTTGGTGAGTACTCCCACGGCCGACCAAACGTAACCGTAGGCCTAAATTGAGTTGTGTGATAAAGACTTCGTCCCACGTGTCATTCATGGCGTAATTGTGTCATTGATATTGTAATTGTGTCAAATCACCTTAAAACATTAACCAAATGGACCCCACAATTGTGCCAACTGTCAACCATGTCGTCGTAATCCTGCTTGTCTAGGTTGTTTTTTTTTTTAAAAACCATTTTATAACATCTTATGGCAATTTCTATGGTACACCTAGTGCAATATCATGCCAGGTGGATCAATGCAATTGACTCCCTCGTATTTAAATACTTATACCTCTTGCTCTTCTTTCAGAATCCCCTAACCTACCATCTTTAGTTGTCATTATTTTCTCATTTCCCTTATAAACCTTCACTTTTTTGTCAAACTCATATCTTCAAATTTTATTTCTCCTGAAGAATTATTTTTACGCGACTCGAGTAAGTTGTCTTTCTACCATTGTTGATTTTTCTATGTTTATCATGGCATAATTTAGCAGTAAGAGAAATTTATTATTATCGAAAAAAATCATGTGATATTATTTGTGTAATTTTATATTTAAAAATTGAACTAGATTTAGAATAAAGAAAATAGGGGTTTTGGGGATATGGGATCCAATTTTGAGCATGGGTCACAACACATTAAATGTCATTTTTGAAGTTGGATGAATGTCTCTAGAAGAGGGGGTTGAATAGAGAATTGTAAAAATTAATTCCTGAAAAGCTTAAAACCGAACTGAGCTTAGTTCTCAAGCTCAGCAGCTTGGAGTCTCAGATTTGTATTGACATGAACAAATTAGTGAAGCTCAGGTTATGATTGCTAAGAAGACTTAAAACTTAGCTTTGATAATTATGTTGTATTTAAGATTAAGTTCAGTTTCGTTTATTTTCTAAGTTTAACTTAAGCTTAAAAAAATCACAAAGCAATTATAAGTGAGCAGGGAGGAAAGAAGAGATGCACAGAGAATTATCCTGGTTCACTCACTCCTTGGGCTACGTCTAGTCCTCACAACCTTGTGAGATTTACACTATGATAACCTTGTCAATTACAAGTATTCTTTCTGCCTCTTCAGGCTCACCCTCACACCAAGCTTAGGCACCTCCTAACCTGGCTGAGATCCAAGTATTCTTTACCTTGCCTCTTCAGGCTCTTACACTGCTCACACTGAGTCTAGGCTCCTCCTAACTCAGCTGAGACTAATACAAAGATGGAGTAGGGACGATGTTTGACTAGCTTAGGCTACGTACAAAGTACGAATATATAGTAAGCTCAGCTAGGTGCTTCTCTTTCTGAGAGTTACAAACAAATGAAGAAAATATGAAAGAGAATATGTGAGACAGACTGAAGATCTACTCAAGTATAGTTGAGATTGAGTTGAGCATGACTTGAGATTCAGTTGAGATGGATAAGTCAGAGAATATTCATTGATGTCTCTCACGGTGCTTATACTTGAAATCCTTCTTTTATATCAAATGAGACTAGCCGTTTATAGCCGTTGGAAGAGAGAGAGTCTGTTTTTCACTTTTCTGACACGAGCTCAGGTTTGCTCTGATGAGCGTTGCAGCACTTGCAATGTACATGCATTGATTTGCTTTTAACTTCTGGAGCTTGTGTCTGAAGTTGAGTCTCTGTTTGAGTCTCAGTCTCTATCTCAGTCTTATCTTTTTTATCTAGATCTCAGTCTCTTGTGAATCTGAGTCTCAGTCTAAGTCTTACGCTCAAGGCTCAGCTACCACTTGCTCATCTGAGTCTTAGCTTGGCTATTTGTCTCAGTCTCAGTTTCTGTCTCAGCTCTTGTAGTCTTTGACCTTGTCTCATTGAGTAAGCAAATTACATCTTCTGATCTAAAAAGTTTTATTCTTATATACTTTAACCTTGTTTCTCTTTTGAATCTTATGTATTCATTTTTTAGATGCAACTTGATTCCGCGTCTCAACTTGCCCTTAATCAATAGAAAACTTATCCTGCAGTGAGGGAATCTATGAACTGTAAGCACTTGAGCACACAGTTAGTAAAACATAACATCTTAGATATACTTCTTTGCTTTCTCACTTTTGATGGTTTGATTTCATTAAAACTTTTAGGAGTGAGTTTGTCTTAACAATTTTTTTACATTCTATATAAATCTTTGAAGATATAAAATAAAGGTAAATTTTTTATGATTATGAATAAAATTTAAAATATTTATCAAATCAATTAAGTATACTTTGGGTTTTTGGAACTTTGAAAACTTTTTTTGGTTCAGTACTTGTATTTTAATGATTAATGTTGACAGGAACTAAGGATCAATAATTGAAACGTGGAGTAAAAAATTCACCAAGGGATTGACAATATGCCTGGATAACCTTTATATTAATTTCCTCACCATGTGTGAATGAATCTTGTTTATTTTATGCCTCATTCACTTATTTTAGGCAATGGATCATGGGATTTATGGTTTATGCCTTTGAAAAAGCAGGTAATAGGTCACGAAAAGATTTTTGTAGTATTGTGATAACACATCTTATTATGCTTTTGAATTTAATTTTTCTATTATGTTTCTCACCATGTGTAGGTGAATAAAATGAAAGAATTGAAGGAAAGATATAGCGTTATTGGGCACTCCCAGATGAAACATAAGAACTGTGATTTTCTTTTCCTTTTGTTCTCTCATCATATAAATTGTCTTTTTTTTATTCTTCAGAGTATCAATGAGTATTGATCATTTCTCTCTTAGAAGGCCATTGAATTCCACAAAGGTTTTAAATAAACCATATATGGATTCATCAAAGTTGGTAAAACTATGATAATTTATGGTTAAAATTGATGTTGAATGAAGGTTCTTGAGTAATAATAATGAAGTCATATACATCATGTTAGCCATCATTCAAATTAATCCAGCAACGATCCTCATGAATACCAAGTTATTAGTTTTCCTCATCTTCCTTTTAGTGACTACGATCATTCAATCCCTTGTAGTAGTTGCATCCTTGATATAATTTTGTTTATTTTTTAGACTAAATCCATATGAAAATTTATTGTCTATCGACATGTGCAAAGGTTTACATAAACCAAGTTCCCAACACAAAACATACAGTGAAGAAAATACATTCATTTTCCTCCCTTCACTTATGCATTTCTTGAGAATGTTTTTTAGCCGGTGCATAGTATATTATACGTTGATATCATGTAGTTACTCGTGTTCATTGAAAAAATGGATCAATATAATATTGGGACAAAAGTTTTATCTTTATGTTTTATTCATTGCAAATAATGTTAATTAGATACTAAACTAAATAATTCATGTCACATATGTTTTACACACACACATACAACTTTTTACCTTTTGTGCTTTATTGTTAATTTTCTCGTCTCCTACATGTAGCAAGGAAATTTAATTGATCGAGGTGTTGTGGAATTTTGTGAAGAAAATTATTCAAGCATATCCTCAATTCCTGTAAGAATCTTTGATTTTACAAGTGCAATTCTTTTTAATATTTAAATTTATTACTTTATTTATGTTTCTACATATCCTATTATTAGTTATTGTTTACGCCTAACCAGTTTTGGCCATGCAAGATCTCCATTAAGTGCCAATTAATTGTGACCCACCCTACTATCATATAGAATCCCTTGTTTGTTTCCTTCTCTATTAACCCTATTGTGGAGAAAGATCCTATCAAGCCAATTAATTGAGAAGTTGTCACCATAATTACTATAAATGATGGGTAATTCCATTTTTTCATCCATTTTATATATGTTAGGGATGTGTTTGATTCTATTTTTATTTTAAGTTTTTCAAAACTGTTTTACAGAACACTTTTCAAGAACTTTTTTTTACAATAGAAATGATTTATTTACAGTATTACCACCACAAAAACAAAAAAAAAAAAACAATTTTCCAAAACATATTAAAGTACTTTCAGAATTTTTGTTTTTAAAAACTAAAAAACAATCACACTTTTCAAAATTATTTTTTTAAAAGAGTCACTTTTCAAAATTGTTTTTAATTTTTTTAAAAAAAAATAGATCCTAAATCACTGTTTTTCTCCTATGTTGGCCTGGAATCTTGCTCAGTCTAGACATATATGTAAGGAGATAAATAAGGGAAGATGCACAAGAGAATACTTGTTACCTTGAAATATTAACTATAAGTCTTCTCCATAATTGAGAGGCAATAACTGAAATTATACTACTTTACTAGGTTAAAGTGGGGGATTTACTAGAGAAGAAAAAAGGAACCCTTGATCTAAATTACAAGGGAGTTGATTTTAATGTCTATAATTCATTATTCATGTGCAAGCATTTTTCAAAATTTGATTATTGATTTTCTCATCAGTGGTTGAGATTTATAGACTTGCTTTTAATTAATGATCTTGTTGATAACCTTCTGATCATGAATATTATCTAACCAAATAATCATGAACCAAAAGCTGACCAAAAATTGTATTCATCATGGGAAAAGGGTGGAGGATCCGCTGCTTCCAGAGAGGTCTTGAAGCATAACAACATTAAGAAAGTGATAATATGTGAAATTTATAAGGTGAGTTGTTTATATAGAGACACATAGCTCTAGTCATAATTGACCCTTTTTAATTTTAGTACATTGATTTCCTTTTTCTAATAAACTTGTCATGAATGTTACTATGGTTTAATCGTATGAAAGTTATCTATTTATTGCATACATGGATGGGTTAGAGAAGTCTCAGGAGAAGTTCAATATCATCAATGGGGAATCTTTATGACCTGAATGAGTCATCTCTTAGCAACAATCTTTATATTGCCCACTGATCAAGTTGTTCTTCGAAGCAACATGATGGAGTAATCTCAAAGTGTTCAGAGAAGAACCATCAACCACAACAATACTTTATGGAACATTATCATGTCGGTGGCCTACACCATTTGAGTGTTCCATTGGTCAATTAATCAACTTGAAGAAAGAGGAATCTATTAAATACGTCATCATGGTATACTTTAATGTAAAACGAGATCTAAACAATTGTGATATATCAAAATGGATATTTATATTTAGTTGATCAATATACATAGAAAGAGAAATATAATTTTGAGATCTTACCTTCGAGAATGAGGCACTCACTCACCTTACTCTCCTCTCACTCACTGATTTTGAACATTCTGAATGATCGAATAGCGCATGGTCAGGGTGCAGTGGAACAATTGGATTCCCCCGTTTTTAATCGTTTTTATGAAAACATGAATTAATGTGTTAAAATAAAACAATTTATTATACCTTTCAAATCGCAAACGAGGTTATTGCAGTCACGTCTCTAGAGGTATTCATGCCAACGAGCAAGCCATGAAAGTTTCCTCACTTATGCTAGTAGTGCTTGGAGAGAAAAGGGCGGATACTCGTGTATCTCAGGTTGTGCATCTTATGCAATATATATATATATATATAGTGGTGGTGGATAGGGTTTAACCGTCACTTGTTAACCCTATCATTTATGATCCTAGCCCATTATGTTATTATTCTAATCCGATTAGAATTTCTAACATTCCTAGTGGGCTTGTTGTATGTGTGTGGCCTAATAGATTCTCTTAATGTCTGGTTATGATATTAAAATAAAACCTTTCTATATTTAATATCATAAATAGTGAGTGGTATCTAGCAATACATCACCAAGGCACAAATATTGAGAATGTCAATGATTCGATGTATAATATTCTATACGAATTGTCCTTTTGTCCAAATATCTAATTGAACACAAAGACACGTGTCATCCTTGTATAGTTCAATTTATGTTTTCTTGATGCCCAAGCAGACTATACAGAAAATAAACATCTCATGTTCACCCTTTTAAGCATGACCATGCATTTTGTAGTATAACTTTATCAAGAGGGCCATAGATATAATTAAATTACCTTTATAAGATAAATAGTATGGTACAAGTGATGAATGTTCAAAACATATAAGACTCTAGTACATAGACTAACACATTCTCCCTCTTATCCCATTTGATGGTAAATTCCACATATTACTTGTGAGAGTGAGATTCTCCCTCTCAACCTTTAATATTAATTTTATGATTTTTTTTAAATTTTGATGCTAATAAATGATAATACTAAATTTTTATATTCATTAAGATTTAAAATCTCTCAAGAGCTTTGTTTTCATTCATGTGAGTTGAGGCATTAGAAAAGATAGAATTGTTTTTCATTTTGTAAAATCTATCACACAAGGTAACTGCAATCTTTCAAGTTTTTCTGTAAAAGTGCAAGAGGTTGAGGGATATCTCTTGGAGAAGGTTAATCAAAGTTGCAGGTGGGGTATCCTATAAAAGAGTAAAGGGATTTAGCAATAGTGAGACATCTATTGTAAAGTTGAAGACAAGAAGGGTATTTCTTGCAAATATTTGTAAAGAATTTTGATTTTTAATGGAAAATCTCAAAGATAAAATTAACTAAGTACTGGATGTAGCTCCATATGGTTTGAGAGTGAATTAGTATAAAAACCTCAATGTCTCCTCTCTCTCTATTTGTTAATCTCTACAAATTTTTGTTTTCTTTGTATCATATTTTGATCTATTTGCAATTGTTTTGTTCTTTCACTGTATTAACATTAAGAAAGATTATTTCATACATACATACCTATTGTGATACAAGAAAGATTCATTCTAATCGAATAACAGAATCTCTCACAACTTAAAATTAGAAAAGTTTTCTGAATTTTTTCAAGTTTCAATTCACCACTCTTAGATTTATAGTCATTTGCCTAACTAGTTCCTGATAAGAAGGTTTAATACCTATCGATTTTTTTTTTAAAAAAAAGAATTTACACAAATTTTTTCTTATTTTTAAATACAATACAATTAAATCTCGTTAGTTACAATAAATTTTAAATATCAAATACTTTTAACTATAAAGTTATAAATTTCACAAAAAAATAACAAATAAACTATAAGTTCATATCTTCAAAATAAAAAATAGTAAGAAACTGTTATAATAAAAATTAAATAAAAACAATTTTTTTTTGTTTTTGACATGGAATCCCTATGAGCATAGATGTTCTCAGGCTGAGTGGTGATTAGGTAAAATTCTGCTAATAATAGTGACTTTAAAATTCAAACTTTTAACTTTGCAGGTAAAGTTGAGACCACTCCCATTATTACCGACCACTCTTTGGATCAATATTTTTTTTTTACTATTTAGTCTAGGGGTGCACTTTATATACTTTTTTTTCTTTTTTTTTTGGTTCGAATTTATATAGAGAAATCCTTAAAAGATTTTTTTTCCGCTAATCATATAGTAAACGCAACTAACAGATTAACCTGTTCCCGTAGTGATTTCATAGCTATTTCATTGATAAATTCTGCTGGAGAGGATCATTTTGATTACCCAATATTTAGTGCTTCCCGTTATGGTTGCCCATTGGCCAATTTTGTTTGCCCAAAATCTATTCTCCCATTCTCATTGCTCATTTTGTTTGCCTATTTTCCCACTTTAGTTGCTTGATTGTCCATTTTGTTTGTCTTGCTTTCCATTTTGGTTGCCCATTTTCATTGCCTAATATTTATTCTCTACCCATTCTCATTGCCCATTTTAATTTCCCAATACTTATTTTTTTGGTAAAGAGGAATTTAAAAACAGAAGACAAAAAGAAAACGAAAAGTAAGAAAAAACAACTATCTCAAGTGGACACATCCACTCCTATAAGACAACAACACTCAACAACAGAGGGAGACTCCCATATCCGAAGAGCTTCATCTTGATCCACACCCAACTTGGCTAAAGCATCCGCCCCAAAATTAGCTTCTCTGTAAACATGTTGGATTTACACCACTCAATCTCGTCGCAACAAGTCAATGATTCTTGCCAAGATAGTAGCATATCTATGAAAGGAAGAAATTGTGGGATGAGAAATCAATATTACAGCCTCTAAAGAATCAGACTCACAGATGATTTTCCTGAAACCTCTCTCCCACGATTAAGCAAGCCAACGATAAATAGCCAGAAGCTCGACTTTTAAAATACTTCCAACTCCTCCATTGCTAGAAAAAAGCCAAAACCCAATTAGCTCCAGTGTCCCGAATGTAACGTCCTAATTTCTCAATTTAAGAATAAGTGTTCGTTGGAAACACTATTCCAAATTTCTTAAATTATTTCACGCCATTCCGTGTATCGGCATACAAGCACAAATGTCTAAACAGTCCAACGTATGTTTAGACTTCCTCACATTCAATAAAAATATTCTAAAAACATTCTATTAATGAAAAACCAGGGAGGAACCCGCACTTGGTATGCTAAGGTTCATAAAACTCCTGCCGGAAATCCGGCAGAGTTTCCTCTGAAAACTGGACATTTCCCAATTTCCAGATTCACCTGAAAACCAGCAAAACACCAGTACAGTTTAGAAGATACAATGACTAATCCAAAACTATAGCAAAATGGGCCTCCATGGCCAAACCAAACATACACACCCTCCTCTTCAAATAATACAATCCAATGATTTAAATACATATACATACATACACAAATCATAATCGTTACATAACTTGATTAGGCCTAAACATTCAAGGACTATAGGCAGCATGAGGGGCATAAGGACCCACCGCAGAACTCCAACTCCTCTTTCAATGTCACGGATCCCTATCCTGCACAACTAAAGGTAATTCCCCACAATGTGGGGTGAGACTACGTCCCAATGAGTATGATAAAAGTGTGTGAAGTTTGGGGGAGAACAACCAATTACATAATCATTATATATGAAACACAACGCAGGTAACGGGACCATGAGACAAATAACATACTTTAGAGAATTATGCAAATGAACTTAAGAGAGAATCTGAAATCATGAGTCAGTCACATGAGCAATCAATGCAAAGTTAGTCCTCAAGTGTCATAACCCAGGCACCCATGGGTTCTTTTCACTGTAACCTCTTTGAGCGCTCGGCCATGTGACCAAGGACCTGATGGGTTTCTGGAAAGTGAACCAAAAATCCAGTAGTATAATAGTAAGAAAGATATCATATCCACAGGGAACGGTCAATTCGCGTATAGTCGTGATCTATTTATCAAGGGAAAACAACGGATTTATAAGAGTATTGTTGCGTAAATTGTAAATAGCAAATAAATAATCAATGAAATTAGAAAGGAAGAGTTAGAGACACTTTACTTGGATTAGGATTGAACTTCATATCATCACACCCTTTGTGTATGTAAAAACTATCTATTATTTTAGGTTTACTCTATAATACTGTAGACAAACTATATTGCTAAGACCCCGAGTTACCAGCGGCCTCACACACTCAAAGATAATCCATGCGGGCTCTCCCAAGCGACAGACTTACCCTCGGCTTATTTTGTTTTCTTTATTCCGTTTGTAAAAGAACTAATTGATAAACGAGGCCTAATCCTGTAGACGCACCTTCATTAGAGTACTCACACTACCCATTACTCATCAGGATACATCCATGTGTCGGTCCTGGATTGACAATCAACTAATCCTTTGCTATCGATACTAAGGCCTAATCCTGTAAACGCCCTTCGCTAGAGTACTGTCACTACCCATCGCTCATTAGTAAAGCTCATGTGTCGGTCACAGAGTATCGAGTCCTCTTATTCAATCAGAGTTTGAGTTTCTTCAGAATCCGCTCCCCCATCCTCAATCCTAGTCGAAACTAGTCTACAACTCTGGCGCAAGCGCGGAAGTTAGGAATTAAGCACATAATAAGATTACCAATATTATAGACAGAGAGCTCAGAAATAATAAAATAGAATTTACATACACTCGGAGATAGAATCAATTACATTCAATCCTAATGGAGAGTTAACTACACAAGGTAGCCATACAAACCACCGAAGATGCTGTCACCATCTTCAATCCTTGTGAAGCACTCCTCCTCTCCTATTCTAAAATTAGAACTGGTGCATTATCACTGGAATATAACTGAATTACAATAATCGTGCACACTTTGATCTGGTGCAATGAGGTCCTATTTATAGGCTAAGGAAAGACAAAGGAAATTGTGGAGAAATCTATCTAAAAAAGGAAACAGGGCAAGAATCAGCGTGACTTGCGCTTCAAGCTGCGCTGCAGCGCAGGTTCCAGAGAGCTGCGCTTCACCCTGCGCTACAGCGCAGGTTGAAGCGCAGAATGCGTCCTGCAGCTTCAATCTTTCTCTTTTTAACTTGATCTCTTCCCGAGACTGGTTTTGGTTTATTTGTCTTTCCTTGTTTCCCTTTTCTTGATGAAATCTTGCATTTATTGAGCATCTTGGATTTAATTGGGAAGGTTGTCTGCAGAATCCTTGTTTGATTGGCAGTGATCTCCTCATTGATTGCCTCAAATCTTCTACAAATCTTTCTTAAATGTCTTCAATCAAACTCAAATCTTACAGATATCTCCCTCATTTAATGCTATCTTTCCTTCAAATCAAATCTTTGCAACATCCTGCAAAAATCAGCAATATTTCTATCAAAATAGCATCAAATTCAAATCCAAGATTAATAAATACAGTTTATCTAATATTTAATAAAAAGGGATTAAACTGGGGTAAAAATATCATTTTATCCTTGATAAGTGAACTAAAAGGTGCTCTAATTTATCATATGATTTTCACTTATCAGGACCGTCGTCCAGGGCCACCCTCATTAAGTTTTAAGATTAAACATACATAATTCATTTTTAATTAAGGAACTCCATTTACCCCTTGGCCTAGGAGCAAATGTGATTACCTCTCTTGTACCTCTTTGGTCCGAAGACCCCTCATTGATCCGAAGATCCCTCATTAGTCCGAAGGCCCTTCTTTGGTTCGTAAACCCATGAATTCCTCTTTATGCATGAGGTCCAGAGACCCAAATCCTTTCTTTCAAAATATGAGGTCCTAAGACCCAATTTCATTCTTTCAAAACATACCTAAATGGGGACATGAAAAAAATGATAATAGTCCCATGAACATGAGTGTATGTATGGATGAACAATGTTTCAAGGTTACAACATAACAATCATCAATTTCATACAAATCCCAAAATCCTCCAACCTAGGGTTTGAGACAAAAATCATATATTCAATCAATCCAATAACCCATTCTATATTTTTCATAAATCAACTCTAATCAATAATAATAGCAAGGGGAGAAAGAATAGGGGACATACAACGGAATACAACCAAAAAGAGTGAGTGAGAACCACCACTCACCTCAAATGGAGCACTAAAGCGGAAAATGTTGGAAGAAGATGATGGAGAGACAAGCTCTATGGGGTTGGGATCACCTCCTCTCAAGCCCTTCTTCTTCTTCTTCTTTCTCATCCTTTCTCTCTCTAAAAACCCTCTCCCTCTCTTGTGAGAGCCGGAGACTGATGAGGGCGGGGAGTGATCGCTGGTGCAAAGAGGCACGGACAAGGAACGACTCTTGGCAGGCTTCTAAGCTAGAAGGGACACATGGATGAACTGAGCCCACACCCGAATGAGAGGGATCTACAGGCTGTGCAGGTATGGGACTGTACAGTTGAAAATAGCTTAAAGGAAATTGTTGGGGAGAACTATACCATCAAGGTGCATCTTCTTTTCGGAAGCCCATAACATAAGAACTCCATAGTTAAGCGTGTTTGGCTTGGAGCAATTCTGGGATGGGTGACCTTCTGGGAAGTTTCCCGGAAAGTGTGTAAGTGAGGACAACACATACTGGAAAGACTCGTGTTGGTTTGTGGGGACCTCACCACTCCTGCAAGCGGCTCGGGGGCGTTACAAATGGTATCAGAGCTGAGCCTCTCCCAGTACGGTGTGGTTCGGGGACGAACCAGGCGGAAGCTGGTGGGCATGTGAGAGCCGGAGGCTGATGAGGGCGGGGAGTGATCACCGGTGCAAAGAGGCACGGACAAGGAGCGGCTCCTGGCAGGCTTCTAAGCTAGAAGGGACACATGGATGAACCGAGCCCACACCCGAATGAGAGGGATGTTGGGGAGAACTATACCATCAAGGTGCATCTTCTTTTCGGAAGCCCATAACATAAGAACTCCATAGTTAAGCGTGCTTGGCTTGGAGCAATTCTGGGATGGGTGACCTTCTGGGAAGTTTCCCGGAAAGTGTGCAAGTGAGGACAGCGCATACTGGAAAGACTCGTGTTGGTTTGTGGGGACCTCACCACTCTTGCAAGCGGCTCGGGGGCGTTACATCTCTCACTAGAAACCCACTATCCTCCTCTCCCTACGGTCAGGCAGCCGCCGGCCCCCACCAACTACCACAACTTTCCCCTCATTTGAGTTGCACCTATCCCTCCTTCGTCGAGCAGCCATAAACTCCCTGCGAGTCCCCCTTTCACTGTTACTCTTCAGAGTCCCCTGGCCGCGCCACCGTGCGCGGCCGCCGGTCGCTGAGTCACCACCGCAGCTACGCGGCCAAACGCCGCGCTCCACCTGCAGTTGTACCCCTAACCGCGTTGTCGCGCGTGGCCATCAGCCACCCTCCACCTCCGCGACCTCCATCGCACAACACTGAATCACCGTCAGCCACCTTCGTTCTCAGTTGCGCCCCTTCGCACGATCTCCCCTCTGTCACGGTGCTGCGGCTGAGCGTCGCCCTCCACTGCGAGACGCCGTCGCTCCCTCCTTCTCCGCCGCTCCATACCTCCGCCGCCCTCCTCTGAACCACCAGCGGCCATAGCCGCGTCTCCCTTGGCCAAGCATGGGGGCAGCCGCCCCCTCCTCTATGGTTCCCCTTACCCCATTTTCCCCTAAATAAACCCTAAAAGAAATAATGAGAAGAGGTTGAGGGAGTGAGAGGGACGGATGAGAGGCACAGAGAGATGAGAGAGCGGGTGAGAAATTGATACAAGGGTGAGTGTGTGTGAGTTGAGGAAGACGGGAATGTGAGAGATTGAGAAAGGAGAAATGAGAGAATGTAGAGTAGAGAGAGTGAACCCTAACATTTCATTTTATTTTATTTTATTTATTGTTTTTCTAGAAGGGGGATGAAAAATAAGAGAAAGAGTGTGTGGAACCGTCCCCTGCTCTTTTTAAATTACCAACTCCCCTCCTAATTTCACACCTTACGCTCCAATTCCTCACTACATTCCTAATTCTCTAACCCTTGGCTAAAACCATAACCTAAAACTTCTTTTAAAATTCCTAAGCCTTAGTTTGGGATGTTACACCGAATCACACCATCAATTCCAAGATGAGAATTGATAGTCAAGCAGCTTCCGTCAGTATTCAATTTGATAAACCCCTCAGGGGGAGGTTGACAACTAACTTCCCGAAGGCTAGAAGGATTAATAGAATTGTCGCTTGTAAGAAACTTCCAATCCAACAAATTATAAGAGACTCTCTGAATAGCTGAGTTGAGATCTCTACTGACTCCACCAATGACCGTAGAATTTCTTCAGCACCACTGCTCCCACACGCAGGCCAGAAAAAGAACAAAGGATCCACCAGATGAATTACCCCTAATCCACACAGACAAATCATCATTGAAAAAATTGCCAACCATATTGAAACCATAGCTGAACTAGAAAGCTGAAGCATGAGCGCAGTCACACAAGCAATATGTTATATCCTCAAAGAAAATAAAATGTGACCGATCAATTCGACCAACCCGACAGGAAGAATAGCGAGTCAATTTTTTTGTTTCCAAAAATTTGTACCCAATTTCTTTTTTTCGGGTAATAGGTTTCATTATGTGTGGACCAAAAGACCTAACCTAGTTTCACTCATCTCTCCAAATCAACACTAGATCTCACCTTTCACAATCAATCTCGCAGAAGCCACTCATCGCACAGAATTGTTTTGCGAATCAGTGCTCCTCGTTCACAACCGTTCTATTTATTTTTTGGTCGAAGGTCGTTCTGTTAATTGCTTTTGCTTTGCAATTTGTGCGGCTGTTTTGTGCCGAGTAACCATCATCTTAGTCGTTGAAAGTGTAGGTGTCGGTCACTTTAGTCCTTGAAGGAAGAAAACCTATTATTAAGTCTCTAAAACTGTTTACCGTCCGTCACTTTAGTCCCTCTGTCACCCTCAGTTACTTGACGCCGTTAATTTTGTTGAAGTGGAACGCTAATTAAGTGCCAACTGGGTTGCTTACGTGGCATGTCTTAAGCACTCATTCTCTAAGAACTAAAATAAAGGATTTACTCTATCTTCAGGGGCTAAAATGAATTAAACTAAAGAAATAGTTTTTAACATAGATATATTTGAAATTTAACATCTTTGAACTTTCAAAATTATTTAATTAATAGAAAACTTTGTAAAATTAATTTTTGTCATATACTTTTTTTTACATTTATTTATATTTTTTTTTTCTAATTTTGAAAACGGGTTAATAATTATCCCATGTTTTAAGATATTTGAAACTAGGTATTTTTATGAAATATGAAAAAATTATTTAAATGGTGAAAAAAATAAAATAATTGTTGAATGAGAGTATTTATTCCATAACAAAATAAAAAATGTATATAAAAATGTGTGTATTGTAGAATAAATATTTTCGTCATGTAAAATGAGAAAATTTATATTTAAATCATAATTTTAAATTTTTTAATATTAATGGACACACATGAGTACCTGTTACCCGTATGGATACCCACGAATAATATATTACTCGTCTCGCCCCATTGAGATCCCTGAACATAGTGTTGTTTTCTTCCTTCTGAGGCTTTGGAAATTAAGCTAAAAAACACAAAACTTTTTAAAGAAAAAGATTAATTAGAATTAGCCATTGCACGAAGCGCTAATCTTTACTTTTGTTGAATGTTTAATTTCGTTAATTAAGGTTTGGTTTGATCCTAATTTGGGTTGCTAATATTCTATATGAATCACTTGGTTTAATTTCTTTCGCACGTTGTGAATGAATGGAATTTCTATCTTCGACCCTAAAAACAAGTATTATTATTACTATATTAACATTATGAAATCGTTGTTTATCTACACATGTTTCATAGAAGGTGTGACTATTAAGTGTATGTTAGATTTTATGTTCGGAAAATCTCAAATCATTATTTGAATAAGAACTTATCTCTTATAACTTTTTCTGTAATCGTGGTTTGGGAAACAAAGAAACAAAGCCACGGACTTATCACCACTCTAGGAAAAAGAGAAAATTACTAGGAAATAAAATTTAAAATTAGACATAAAATAATTTAAGAAGCATAACCTAAGAGCTTGAACTTTAAAGACAAATTAATTTTTTGAAAAGCTCGAGATAATTGTTAACCCGATTTCAAAATTAGAAAAAAATATAAATGAATGTAAAAAGTAATATATGAAATAAATTATTTTTATAAACTTTTTTATTAATTAAATAATTTTAAAAGTTTAAAAATCTTAAAGTCAAATATCTCTATGTTAAAAATTATTTTTTTAGTTTATTTTATTTTAGTCATTAAAGATAGAGTAAAATTTTCATTTTAATCCCCGGAGAGAGAGTTTAAAGTAGATCACATAAGTAATCTAATTGGCATTAACGTGTCACATCAACAAAATTAACATTATCAAGTAATTAAGGATTACAAAGGGACTAAAGTGACAAATAATAAATGGCTTCAAGGATTAGTAATGAGTTTTCTACCTTCAAAGGATTAAAGTGACCCCACTTTCAAGAAAAAAAATGGCGGTTTACTAATTTCAGTGTAATCGTATTGTGTCCATTGTCATTCTATTTTTAATTTTTGACTTTTGGGCTGGGCTGGGATTGGCTAGGGTTGTTCCGGCCCATCTGGTCCTCCTTAGCGGTGCAGAACTGAGTAGAGCCTCTGAATCTCATTCCCCAGTGGGGAACAGAACAACATCGCTATTTGCATGTTGAAGAAGCACTTTCTCTTTCTGGGCATTTTTAATTTTTCGTCTTTCAGTCAAAATCTCGTCTTATTTTGCTAGGATTTCCAACATGGCTGCAAGCTTTGCTTCCAGATGTTCTCGTGGTATGTTGTTTTTTTACTTGCTTCTTGCGTTTCATTTTCACAACCCAAATTGTTGAAAAAAAAAATTGAAATTTATGTCTTCAAAAGTCGATAATGCGTCAATTTTTCCACTTCAATGGAACTTTTAAGCTCATTTTGTTACAATTTTGTTGTGTTCTTGGAGCTTGAGTATTTTTACTACTTTTGTTTTAAGCTCATTTTCTGACTTTTACCACTTATTTATTAGATTGATGTCTGACTAAACTGAAATTTCATGTATCAATGAGTTTTTTTTTTTTGTCAACTGTCACTCATTACCTGGAAGTTATGTATGTAGAATTCCTTTGGCATGTTAAAAAGGGGGAAGATTTTATTTCAATTTTGATGATTGTGGTGAGCTCTATGGTTATAGAGCTCCAAATTTCGTAAGGGGACTCTGAAAGGCCATGTCCATGATGCAACCACTAATTTGGTTGCACTGGCACAATTATCAGTATAACAATTTTTTACTATTGAATTGAAACTGAATTTGAGGTAGGCCTTTCATATTTGAAAGAATGAACTAGTTGTATGTTTCATTTAGTGGCAAAATGTTGAGATACGCATTGTACTTGAGTCAAATTCATTGCTATGGTAACTAAGCTTCATTGATATGTATTCAATAGAAAATGTTTTAGAAAAAATGACCAAAATGTACTAACTACATACCCACATGTACCAAATAAATACTGGTATTGGATATGTAAGTGGTACAGGTACGGTAGGTGGTAGCCATATGGGAGTGCCTGTGTATCATATAGGTAATGCAGTCTCCGTTACTTTCTCCCAGTAGATGGATCTTTAACTCTGAATTTCCTTACCCATGCAACATATTGCTGCCTTCTTCAAGATAGGTTTTTATTTAATTTTGTTAGAATTTGGGGTATGAGTACTGCCAGATATGGCCTAAATTTTGTCTAATTCTTTAAATTCTTTTGAGGATTGTTAACAGAAGTAAGAACTTGTTTTAGTTTAGCGGTCTGGGAAGCCCCTTCACTTTACTGTCAATAGCTCCATGAAGGGACTGCAGTTGTGCATTATGTGGAGTTGTGGTCCTGCATCATTGCTTTGTTTTCTTACTGTCCTTTTTCTAGAGCACTAGAAAATTTCATGCCTAGGGTTCTTCAGCATCACAACTAGACAATGTATCCCATTTTTTCTAGCCCTGTTCCCTTTGAGGTGTAACTCATGGATGCATTGTGTAATTTCGGCTAATTATGCCTCAAACTTAAGGGATCATGATAGTCAAAAGTGAAGGCATAAATTTCGCTTTAATAAACTGTCACTAGTATAAAGTTCTAAATACATTAAACAAATTTAAGAACCCCACAAAATGAAGTTCATTTCATAAGTGCACACTGACATACCCCTTCACAAGATGAAATAGCGAATTTTGGGGGAAGAAAAAAACCAACAATGATGAAACTCATAAGGCAAGTCAGCTTCATCTTGCTTGGAACATTTATATAAATATATTATTTTTCTGTTTTTCCTGGGTATGTTAGCATGCCAATTTGTTTATAGTATTATGGTATTGGCATATTGTTTACACTAGTGAAAGCATAGATAAAGATATATAAAGATCTAGTATCTCAGTTATTTTAGGATCACATGTTGCCTCTGCTGAAGCTTTCTGAGACTAACTGAAAATGAAACAACTTTTTTGGGACTAGGAAAGATAATAATTTGCTTTGGAGTTTTGCTCTTTTTGCTAGAATTTCATGTTTTCAGCTGTGTCATAATTCCAGTATTTTTAGCCAAAATCTCTGTCCTCACCTCTTACAGACTGCGCTACTAGGCTTATTCTCTTAGCTTCCTTGTGTTAATATGTACATTGTTTGTTTCTTTAGGGATATATTTAACCTGACATGCTAAGGAATTCTTTTGATCCTTGGAGCTGGTGTATTTTCCTTTTCCTTTCTTTCTCCTGCAGTATCATTTGTAGCATTTGGAGGATCCCGATCCCTTTTCTTTCGTAATGATTTTTTTATTCAAAACATAAATGAAAATAAAAGAAATCATCAGGGAAGCATGCAATTATTAATTATAAAACAACTGAAGATGTCAGCACTCTCTTCCAAAGGTTGCCTTCATAAATTTAGGTGGTGATGTGCAAACTGTTCATGTAGTATAGGTGTATTGTAGTTTCATTGTTGCGTGATGATTTTTTCTTGAAAACATGGAACACTGTCAAAATGTTAAGCTTGCAATAATCTTTTTATTCAACAGTTGTATTTTATAAACAACCTGAAATTTCATGTATTAAGCTCCATAACTCTATCTTGGTATATATTGACTCTGCACTCTTGCCACTGATAAGATGATATTTGGTGTTCAACTTATTTACTTTTTTTTTTTTTGTTTCATGTGTTGAAAAACCAAACTAGTGGGCCGTTCTCTGTTCAGTGGATTAAGCAACAGCTCCCCGGGTTTATTTACCACATCACATCAGATGACATGCAACAATTATTTTTCTCAGGTCAGTGTATGAATTAATTGCAAGGTCATGTTAAGTTTATGATCATTGGTATATATTTTCCTTATGATATTTCTTTATGTTTGCCAAACATGATGTTGATAAACCTAGTTTGTAGAGAACGCAGTAATTTTTCCTTCTACTGCAAAGATATGTATGTTCTTAAATGAGTCACAAATCTTTTCTTCCACTCTCTGGTATGATTCTTTTTATAAGGGGAAAAAATCTCGATGCCTTTTTGCTGCAGCAACGCACCTTCATACAGATGAGGACTGTTCTCAAGGTTGTGGACAATTCTGGGGCTAAAAAGGTGATGTGCATACAGGCATTGAAAGGGAAGAAAGGGGCAAGATTAGGTGATACAATAATAGCATCAGTGAAGGAAGCCCATCCTAATGGAAAAGTGAAGAAAGGAAAGGTTGTATATGGGGTAGTTGTGCGCGCAGCAATGCAAAAGGGAAGATGTGATGGCAGTGAGGTCAAGTTTGATGACAATGCTGTGGTGCTTGTTGACAAGCAAGGCCAGCCTATTGGGACCAGAGTGTTTGGGCCAGTGCCTCATGAGCTGAGGCAAAAGAAGCATGTCAAGATTCTTACCTTGGCAGGGCATATTGCATAAATGAAAAAGGGTTGTCCTTAAATTTTACTATGAAATCCAATATCACTTCTACCATTTTTGTAATCTGGATCTTTAGTTGTAAAAGGGTAAGGTTAGTATTTGGACTATCGATTTATATGAGAAGAAAAACAGAGGGTGTTGAAGGCTTCTACTCAAATAACGAGCAATTGATTCGGTTTCTAGCCCAAAAGTGAACTAGAGTTATGACATTCATGCGTGTAACACTTTTTTGTAACATGATATATGAATGTACATTACAAACATATAAACAAACATACGCTAAAATGTTATAATAGAATAAAATGGTAGGTGCATGGGGCTTAAATGCACATACATGCTTGACAAATAATGTAAGTGAAAAGCTAAGAGAAAGGGAGAAGGTAAGGAATATACATGGTACGAATATACTACTCACAAGTTCAAAAGCACATGCAAATCCCAATCTTGTAAAATACGTACCTTCCCTTTCTGTTGCATATACCTAATTATGGTTCTTTCTTCTCATTAGAGAAAAGAAGACTTTTGGGTCGTCCCTCAAACATTCTTTGCTTCTCATTTTGTTAACTCTGCTTGTTAATGCACTTAAATATAAATACCCTCATTGCAACTACACCTAATTATACATACAGTACACAACTCAAGATTTCCACTCATCACCACAAAGGATCAAAATAACTCAGCTTCTTCATCATGGGCGTCCTCGGAGCAATGGCAAGACATTTGGATACAATTATAGGGTAATTAATGAACCTCTCTATTTTCTTATATCTGCCAGTTATTATTTTCAGTTTACAATCACCATGCATGTGTAAAAGAATAATTTTCATTAAATCCTTTACGAATTCCCTTTCATAAGATTGTATGTTCCTTCTTTTGTTCCATACACATAATTAACATTCTACTTTTTGCTTTCTGTATACCAGGCCTGGAGTAATGCTTGTTTATCCTTTGTAAGTAAATTGGTATATCCTAGATATATCATTAATTTAAACTTTCTTGTTACTATGGTTAATTCTTAAAACAAGAAAACACATGCACATGTGTATGTGCACATTATTTTCACATATATAAAATGCCTGAGTATGAGTAAATTATTATAACAGGTATGCATCAATGAGGGCGATTGAGAGTCCTTCAACCTTGGATGATCAGCAGTGGCTAACATATTGGGTTTTATACTCCTTCATCACCCTCTTTGAACTTTCATTTTATAAGATCCTAGCATGGTACGTATCTATTAACACAAAAAAAAAAAAAAAGTTAAATACATGCATCGGTATATATTTAGGGCCATTTTAAATAAATTTCTCTAAAAGAACTTATAAGAGAAGAAAAAATAAATCAAAAAGATAAAATAAATTTAACTTCTTTCATAAGTTAAAATCAATTTTTGCAACTCAACTTTTTTATAAGTTAATTGGGAGAGTTTTTAAAAATTTGATCGAGTTACAACTTATGAAAGAAGTTAAATTTATTTTATTTTTTTGATTATTTTTTTCTCCTTCATGTTCTTCAAGGGAACTTAACCCAAATTTGGGTCTTATAATTAATACATTTGTAATTGTAATCTAATAACTAACATTGTATATAAAGGGAAATGCTAACGATCAACTGTACTTATACCACTGATTAAGAATAAATAAATATAGAACATTTTATTGAATTATGTAGTATTTAATATTACAAATATAGTAATGTTATGATTTTCAATAAAAACTTTTATACATTAGTTTCTTGACCATTATCCTCTAGACACTAATTAGTAGGACTACCCTTTTATATGTGTGTGGGGTTAAACAATTAATATATATTATGTATGTATATGTATAGGTTTCCAATTTGGCCATACATGAAGCTTGTGTTTTGCGGGTGGTTGGTATTGCCAATGTTCAATGGAGCTGCATACATATATGAGAACTATGTGAGGCAATACATAAAGAAAATAGGAAGCTATGGTGGAGGTTCCAATTATCCTGAGGAGCAAAAGAAAGTCCTTCAGATGATGAGCTTGGATGCAAGAAAAGCTGTTGAACGTTATATAGATAGATATGGTTCTGATGCCTTTGAGAGAGTAATCAGAGCAGTATGATATATATCTATCTAAACAACTTTTCTTGACATAATGCTTCATTAATTTTGTTTATTTCTCTGTGTTTTAACATTATTTTTTTTTTTAAATTTGTAGGCTGATAAAGAAGCAAGGAAGCACTGAAGACTGATTTGACAAAATTGATAATTTAAGAATTTGCATACATATGTTGTAATCATTACTTCTGTATAGATGCTGTCCATGAATATGTACCAAAAAGTTCAATGTACCAAAGGAAAGAGATGCTGTTCACGAATGACTGGGTTTCAGAATTGTTCGTCTAATTAAATTTAAAATGACAGCAATATCAAGTTTTCGATATTTTTAGACTCTATTCGGGTGCAAGAGAGAAAATGAGAAGACAGAATGAATTAAAAAAATATTAAAAAATATATTTTATACATTGATTAACTAGAGAGAAAAAAGGAGAAAGAAACTATTTGTTTATACAACAAAAATGAGGAAAAATAAATGTGTAATGTAATATCCTTTTCACTCTTAATAATATGAAGAAAAAATTGAGTGATGAATCTCACAAAATGAGGTTTTGCCCTCTATGCACTGTGCTCCTTATTTATTGTTCCTTTTTCCCACTACATTTTGATTGACTCATAGTTATTTAATTGATTTTTTAATTAATTGTGTTAATAGATAGAATGTTCATGCAAACACTATTTTAAAATTATATTATTTTGAATATTTCAAATTATGACAGAGCATTGCCCCACATTTTCTCCCTCACTCTCCATCTTTCTAACACCATGTTACTAAAGGTGTAAAACCTCAAATTCAGATTTCATGAGTAGGTAATTGTGGGAGGGAATGAGCAAAGATAATCAAAGATATCAGCAACCAACATCGTTGGCGATAAATTCTGAATTTGGCAGAAAATTTCAAAATTTAGACCTCTTGTCAAGACTCGAGACTAACAGACTATAAGGAATTATATAAATTTTCCGCCTCTTTCAGCAACCTGCCAATAGTTATACACGGACAATTCTGTTAAGTTCATTGGTGGATAAGGCAAAAACTACCATCATAAAAGGGCGACTTACACCTAAAATCTGTACACTTTTGTTAATTTTCTCTGAAGTTCTAGATCCCTACCACGGTCAGTAGTCGCAGCAATCGGAATGACAGAATGGATCGGTCTTGAGTTATCCTGATCACTATTCTGAGAGGGTTTTAGGATGTGCTTAGCACCTGGACTAAGTTTGACAGGACCTAATGTTACCATGCCATCCTGGTCAAAAGAATCAAAGCCAAGGTTAATTCTTGGATTTAGATTCTGAGCCGCATTATTCTGACAACATTTACTTCTTGCACCCACTCGGAGATCAAGTTCAACCACTCTGGTGTTTCCTTGCAAATTTGCACTTGAGGTTTCTCGAGCCAACCCAGTCATTCGACTTAAGTTTTCTTGCACTTCTATATTAGGTAACTTGTTAGGTTTTGTAAGATCAACAAGATTAGCTGCGGGTCTCTTCCTGGAATTTGTGCATGGATGATAGTCATTGGTAGTCATATCATCTTTCACTTTGTCAGTGACCTTAATTATGTTTCTACAACCACTATTTATGGCAGAGGGTGGTTTGGCAAGGGGTGTAACAGGAACATGTGGAAGCTGAATAATTGATGATGGGCAAAGAAGGGCCTTCCTGGGACAGTGAGAAGTCACAGAATTAGGAGGATACAGAACTTCTGCTGGATGATTTACTGATAGTGCAGTAAAATTATGTCCCCATGTATTTTGAGGAAAACTATTACTCGAAGAGGTCCCGGGCAGCCTTTCATGTGTTGGGCCTGACAACCATGGTGGTAAACTTCTATAGGACTTCTTAAACGCAGATGTTTTGGCCTGTTTTTCAACAACTGATTGCAAGATAGGAAATTCAAGGGCTGAATTTGTAATATGATGGTACTTTTTCCTGTCATTCAGCTCACCATTGCTTGAAGAAGGCTGATTAAAATTGCAAGTAGGAAGTACCTGAGACTGAAAGCTGAGTCCTTGAGGTTTAGCTCCAACTATTAAGTGCTCTGGCAAGCTATCAGGTGCCTTATTATATATTGCACATGAAGTAGGTGCTTGGGTAATATGGTGCAAATTAGACCTAGCATTTGTGCAGACTCCAAGGCTTCCATTTTGAGATACATGATTACTCCGCAGATTAAGAAATTCAGAGTCTGGACCTTTCATCAACAAGGTACTTTGCAATGTCTGATTGCTTTGAAATTTCTCTGAATGTAACAAATTCTCAGTAGATATCTGTAATCGTGAACCAGATAACCAATCCTGCTTGGAACATCTTCCCAACAAAGAATTGTCTTTAGTAGCATCTTCAGAACAATGCCTTCTTCTAGATTCTTCATCAACCCGAGTATCTCCTCCAACAAACTGTTGCTCCTCTTTGCTGCTTCTACCAATTGGAACATCTTTACCCATCAGCCTCATTGTTGGTTGGCTGGAACTAGGAGAAATAAGACCCGAATTTTCTTTTGGAGGAACCATTCCATATCCCTTGTGGTTTGGCATCTTGTCCCATTTATTCTGTTCAATGAAAGGGTTTCTCATAAGGTTCAACTCTGAATCAAGTGGCTGGACATAGTTATTGGAACACCTGTCTGAATTATGCTGGTAGATATCAGCTCTCTCCTTTCCATGTAACTCTGTAACACCTAACCTGGCTGGATAATGTGCACATGGATATACCTGATCTTGAAGTGTCTTCTGAACAACATGCCTCTCACTAAAGCTGAAAAATTCCTGGCTACTTTGATGGAGAACATTATTCACAGGTAAGCCACTAACAGAACTTCTTGATGTACATGATGTAACTGGCTGGTTCATCCCAACTTTTCCATTTGAACTGAAGTTGATTAGCTCCCCATGAGAATTGAGTGGCAAACCAAAAAAGTTGTGCTCCATGCAGTTATTTCTTACACTCCCTTTCCCCCAGCCAGGCAAGAGAAACGATTTATCTATCATATCTGCAGAAAACATGTCAGACCACATTCTACTGCCCAAAGCTTGACCCTCATTATCTCCACAAGTATGTAAAGGAAAATCAGGTCTCTCATTTCCTTTATTATATGAAGTAGAACAAGACGATGAAGGTTCCAAATATGTCCTTAGATTTGCATTTGAGTTAACAGCAGCAAACTGAGAGTTTGGATCCTCCAAATGATCAATGACCTTTCCTGTGGAACTAAGAGCTTCAGATTCAGACACCTTTGTATTTATTCCAGTAAACTGCCCCGCTTGAAATGCAGAAAGAGGTCTAGAAATGTCAGCATATGGAGAAAAATGCAGTGTAGTCATGTTGCCTCTATCAAACCGATGTAAATTATTATCACAAAATGCCACCTTGGATAATGACTCAGACTTCTCTATGAAGTTCTTTGATTTCTCTTGATTGGTACATGGCTTCAAGAAATTTTGTGCAGCAACTTGTTCCAGAGCATTAGAAAACTGTTTACTCTCAACTATAGGACAAACCTCCTTTCTCTTGTCTATGTTAATGGTAATGTTGTCATCATTTCTGCTTGCCTCCAAAGCAGTTCCTTCATCACTTCCAGAGGACTGCTCCTTTCCAAATGAAGAAGCCAGCACATCTGAAGATAATTTGAACACGGTTTCAAATGAGTTTTTCTTTTCTGGGTCAATTACGTAATCCTTGGCAGAAAATCTCACATGCCTGTCTGATGATGGCACTTGAACATCATAATGGCTTTCTTCAGTATCATCTTGAGTATAACAACCACTTGAAGTACTTCCAGAAATATGCTTGTGATTCTTAAGAATGCCACGAATCGGAGAAAATGATTTTTGTTCCTTTCCAACCGATTCACAGTTTTTTACTTTTTCATTCTTTTCTTCTGATGAGATCTTTAAACCCAGTTTCTTTTCATGGGCAGCAGCATCAACGTCATCAAGTTCAACCGTTTTATTCACATCAGTACCTTTTAGCTTTCTGGAACTATTTACTGGATTTTGAACCTTGCACTTACAAGCATCTTCCTGAGACACAAAATTAACCAGCTCAATTAAGCCTAATAATAATAACAAAGCACAAAGTAACCTGACTGCAGGCGAAGATTTCAACTCCAACATGCATTGCAACAGAAAGGAAAGAAGAGAACAGAGGGCAGGGGTTTCTCAATTCTCAGTAATCCACTGGAACCAAAATTTGGATTTCATATTTTCTATTCTTTTCCCCCATTTTGTATCTCTTTTTTCTTCTTCCCTTAAGCTTGTGCCACTTTCAAGAGGAGGCATTCCGCTTCTTAAAATAAAAATGGAAAGAAAAGAAACGGTATGGCTCACAAGATTTGAAGCATGCATCATTAAATCAAGTCATATTCTAGAAATTAACTGTTTCACGTGAAATGAATGCAAATTCAAAGTTTATCTCGAACTCAACTGATGGACATTTTATAAATAATGAGAAAAGATAATAATGCTTTTCCCATATCTACTTATCTAGTACTAGTACAGTGTTTATAACAGGTGCACGGGATATTATATTCCCATGAATAGTTGGCGCAGATATTAATATATTATAAGATAAACAATAAAAACCGATTTTTTTTCCCACTAGATGATGTCATTTACATCATAATATCTTATTGTAAATAATGTTTAATGTCTAATAACTAATAAATTTTAAAAAGGTATTAAAAAAACTAATTTCAAGAATTTTGTTTTGATATCTTAAATAACACATCAAAGAAAAATTCTTGAAATTAGTCTTTTGAACATTTATCTTTAGATGAGGAAAATAAATTAATTATAGGGTAAAGACTTCTGGTGTTTTCTTTTTGGTAGGGATAAGTAAAAACTTTATAGAGCAATATATTTCTATATATTGTAAAAGCATTTATCCCCTACTTTGATTAACCGAACAATTCCCTTACTCTTACTATATAATTCCAGTTTGCATAAATATTAGTAATTAACAAATGATAAGTGCAAAAAACAAGCAATAATTATTCAGCTCAACTATGCCATGCTAATATTTATAAAGCAACATTAGTGATTACTAGCTAGTTTTTCTCTCTTTAAAAGAAAAAAATGGTCAATATTTTTAGCATAGCAGAAATAATTAATTATTGAGTTTAATTTTGATGTCCTACCTGAATAAATATTTTTTCATACTTACGACATAATATGTAGTCTCACGCATTTAATAAACTTAATTAAATGGAAGGTTCAACCTTTTCTTTTTTCTAAAACTAAAATGCATCAAAACTAAATTCTTAATGATATAGTATAAGATAAACTTCTTCATGGATCCAAAATAAATATGAAAGAGAAATGAATGTGCATTATGTGTAACATGCGCATGAGATGTCATGGACTTAGAAAAACCGATATCAGACCACATATCCCCCTGAAAATGATTTTCAGATTTTAGTTAAGAGACATATAGTGTTTAAATGTGACATATTTTCAGGGTAAGATTTTTATACTTCAGTAATGTGTTACACGTCATTACAAAAGTTCAACTTCCTAACTAGTAATAGTGAATTTGATCCGTCAAAAAAAAAAAAAGTGAATTTGTGATATGATATTTTTATAATAATTTGACAATACAAAAACCAGTGTAAAAATATTTTTCGCTGGTCGTGCACAAAAAATAAATCCATAACTATAAATTTAAATTAGACCTTCCTTTATAATTAAGTTGCATGTATCGGCTAACGCAATGTATTAGTGCTTTATTTCCAACCTTATTTTTAACAGATACGCAAAAATTAATAATAAATTTTAATTATTAATGTAAACTACATATGCCTAAAAATATGCTTTATTTAACAAAAGAAAGTTAAATGAGGTTATTCAATTTATTATAAATATTAGGTTTAAATGTCTAGTGTGTGTGCGTGTACAATAATTTTTTCTGGGTCATCAGCAATTTTTTTTACTTACATTTTATGGTAAAATAACCAAATTTTGTAGTAATTAAATAGCCCTATTCTGTCACAAAATAATAACTTTAACGAATCATGAAGGGAAACTTTCTGTTTGAAAGAATATTGTATGAAGTTCTTTAATATACTAGTAAAAGGTACGTGTGATTTTAGAATACACGTTACACAGTCTCATCAATTGTTTGTTTAAAGGAGTAATTCTGCTAAAAGAACACCAACGTATAGCAAGATACGACTATACAGTTATGATACAATAATATGTCAAAATTGTCTAATTGTAATGAGTGAATAAAATAAACAATATATATATATATATATTATTTTTTCATATATAAAATTCAATAATAAATGAATATCCTTTAAATGAGAAAACAGTACCTCTAATCGTAAAACGAGACTTAAAAAAATCTAGTAGAGCATCTATTTCTAAGGAAAAAATTAATTAGTACGATTGCTTAAAAAAATTACAGGTAGGATTAAGTAGTACTATTGACTTTTACAAAACAGAAGTCTTAATAGGGCAAGGAAATGCAAAATCACAATGTTTAAAATATATCTTTAATTCTCTAAAAAAATTGAGGCTTGTATGCAATGAACACTGAAATTCATATGTACGCACCTCTATAAAAACTGTATTGCATGTTTGATGTCTCTCATCCCGTTCAAAATTCTATGGGTTCTAAAGAATCTCAATACTATAAAGTTCACTCTATTTTCATCAATAAAAACTCATTGATAGGCACGGGAACAAACACTATTATGATTAGAATCAGAATTATTAAAGAGGACGATGCTGGAATGTAAACTAAACTAAAAATTAATCTAGAGACGTTTAGATTTAAAACAATCTAGACAATTCTACAGCAAGGCCAGTCAAGTCCAACTTCGGAATTTCATTGCATTAATGTGATCAGTTGGTTTTCGAGTACATATCTAGTCAAGGGGAAAAGTTAGCACCAACCAAGATCACCTTATATCAGCATTGTGCAACCTTCATGGCCAGCTACTTAAAGTTGATATTTGACAACTTCCACTTTCAAGTATCAGCCAGCACTACCATGTACTGATATTACTTTCGGCCTTTCGGGCTTATCTTTTCCGTAGCACTATATACTCTCTTAGGTTGTGATCTGTTAGCCACTCATTGATTTGATTGTATCTAAATAACAAGGGTTGTTTATTTACACAATAATTTAATTACACCACTTTTTTTTTACTTTTTCTATTTGATAAAATAAAGATATAGAGAGTGCATATTAGAATATTTTTATTTTATAGTTTTAAAAATATAAAAGAGTACTGTAATAAAAAATGATATGCAAATAATATTATTAAAAAATAACGCTAGAAAGGAAAACGCACAAACTACAAGCTACTTGGCTTTTGACTGAGACATATAGAAGCAATTCTCACCATAGACCAACACACTTCACCTGTATGAACTTAGACGAGTTCGCATTCACGTTATCACCCAGAAACCAAAATATACATATAGTATACAGAATATAGATGGCCACCCACCCCTACTTTACTCACGATTCAGGACGATGACTGCATAAAATAAAACACTTCATAGGATAACGGCCATGCGAAGATCTATTCTATATTACTCCAAAACAGAATAAATATATTCACTGAATCATATCATCACTATATAAACTTCTGAGTATTCACTAACATGTCCATCAAACAATCTTCCAAATTCTGAACCTTCACTTACATATCCCACTACCCAAATCTTATCCAGCTGTAACCTGTACATAAACCTCTGTCAGAAGAACTAGCCATCATAGATGAGAAGACATTCATCTAGCTACCCATGGCCCATATGATAATTACCCTCAAATTATTAGCTAATAGTGACGAGGCAGAAAAAAACCCCTCATCATTAGGCTCCGCTCTTCGACCTCGTAACCCAAGGGTGGCCCCTTCTAGCTAGGATGCCTGTACTCACTAAACAGCATACAGATGGATCAACATCCTTGCAACGCATTTCACACACATGAAATAGCCAAATAGGCCCTCACCTTAAATATTTTTTGTAACACTGTTTCTCTCCGGACTTTTACCACCCACATTATTTCACACAAGCACCACACTAGAAACCACTCACTTTCTTCCACAAATCACAAATGTGACGCTGTCTCTCTAAACCCGCTTTTTCAGCAGCAATTTTATGCGGAAAAAGCAACCCCCAGAATTCACAAACCTATTATCGCATGCCGTATAATCAACTACATCAACACAGAAACTACAGTAATGGATATTATTTTATGGTTTAAAACCCACGAGTTGCGTCCTAAGTTGCCACGAATCAGCTGCACAGTGTGGAACTCGCATGCATACAAGAAAGATTAACTTATATTTTATGTCATGTGTATAAACCACACACATATGATAACATACATAAAACAACATACCTTCTTTGCAGTGAACTCATTGTTTAACAAATTCTTATTCGTCTTCTTCATCTTCATATTCTTCTTCTTCATCTTCTTACTCTTATTGTTCAGAGGCACAACACCGGGCTTTCCCAACTTGCTTTTCTTCTTCATAACCTTCTTCATATTTTTCTCTTTGGTCACGTTTTTGTTCGTACTCTTCTTATTCTTTATTGTGGCACCGCTGCAACCGGATTTCTCTAATTCTTCTCCATTCATTTCATCTTTATCTTCTTCCTCGACCTCCTTCACGAGTTTTCCGTCGCCAGCAGCGTTGATTTGCGGCGCCACCGTGAGAATCTCCGCAATCGAGCGCTTCTTTGGTGCTTTAGGCTTGGGATTCAAACACGGCTTCCTTATCCGCCACCGCTCTTCCCTCATCGCCTGCGCAAGGCAACCGTCAATGTGTGCGTTCACAGCCGTCACCGTTGCGGCGTTGAAAACCCTACAAACAGGACAAATCATCTCCAATTTCTCCTCTTCCTCAGCGGAATTCGAAGTTCCTTCGTCAGATTTCATCGATTGGCCGTTGGATCTCAGCGCTTCAAGCCTCCGCGAGAGCCACCGGTACTTCGTTACCGTAATCGAAACCTCATCGGCATCCTCGCCGAACGGCCAGAATTTCAGCACGTTCTCGATCTGCGGCTGCTGCGGCGGCGGCGTTGGCTCTTCCTCATCCTCCTCAAGTTCGAAAATCTCCGCGATGGAGCGCTTCTTAGGCGCCTTCAACTTCGATTTCGATCTCCTCATCTGTCGCCGCTCCTCTCTCATCGTCTGCGCGAGGCAACCGTCGATGTGAGCGTTCACCGCCGTCAGCGTCGCCGCGTTGAAATCGCGGCACACCGGACAAACCATCTCCAACTTTTCCTCCTCCACTTCCGCCTCCGCAGCGCCAACGCCGGCCGACGACTTATCCGATTTTGCCGTTTCACTCTCATCATCGCTCCGACAAACGTTATCCGGCCGATTCTCCGCTTCCTGTTCTCCTCCGCCACCGTCACGGTTGGATCTCAGCGCCGCGAGCTCGTTGGACCACCAGCGGGACTTCGGAACGGTCATCGGAGGCAGCCAGGACTCTACCTCCTCCCGACTAACATCACCGGCGGCAAAGGGCCAGCATTTGAGGACATCAACGGACCTCATCTTGGAAGTGTAGTCCCTGCAACACCGAATCAAAACCGCAGAAATACACAGTTAGTTACAGTCACAGTCATAACAGTGAAAACAAATTAAAAACAAAATAAAATAAAAAGCAAAAACATAGATAGATAGATGCCTTTACCTTATGGAGAATCCATGGAATGTAACTGCCATTATCGGTGACACACAGAAGATAGCGATTACGAAGAAGATGATGAAGAAGAAGTGGTAGTAGAGAGAGACATGGACGGTGAAAATGAAAGAGAGAGAGAGGGTTTTGGCTTTAGAGAGAAAAAAAGGGTAATGGCGAAAATAATGTTATTTCCCGCTCAATGGAGGGTAGTGTGCGTTGTGCTTGTGTTTTTCCGTAGCGGTTTTATTTATTTTTTATTTTTTTATTCTTCTTAATTTATGACTGAAAGGGACGTATGAGAGAGAGAGAGAGCGCAACCCAAGCTTCAAAAAGCGACTCACCCTCGCCACTCACGCTCACCACACTCACACCACATAGACAAACAGAATATGAACAATCAGAAATATAAACTTTAATTAAAAAATAGAGACTATATTTTTGGTGAAAAAAAGAGAGACTATGCATAGGAATGGATGCATGTTTATCTTGTTTTATTATATTTAATTTAACAAGAAAAAGTGTAGATATAATGTAAAAAACAAAATGTTAAAACAACGTTAACCAAAAGTGAGCTAGACTCCTTCAGGATAAAAAGTGAGCTCTAGTATTGACAATAACCTTGTAAGAAAGAAAGATACCAAACCAAGTTATTCCATTTATGATAGGATATGAGTTCTTATCAGACTCAATTTTTTTTTACAATAGAAAAATACTCTGATACATATATTTTTAGGTGTTATTTATTTAATGAATTATTGCTAAATAACTATTTTTACTTTTTATCAAAGGCTTGTGACTCAATTGGTAATGGAGGTTGAGATTATGGGAAGAGTTTTGGGTTTGATCCTCACTAAACACACTCTTGGGGGTGGGAAGCCTTAACTATGACTAAGTCTCGAACGGAGTTGCCCCTGATAATAAGGGATACTTGTAGTTAACGAAAAAAAAACTATTTTTGCTTTTTTCTTCTTTGATTCTTATTATGTGTGTAAAGGTCCATATATTATTGTTTTATAAAATGTATACAATTATCACAATCTAATTATTGGTACAACTTATCCTTTTTAAATTTTGACATCTTGAGTATATATTCTATTGAGTGATATTTTTTCACACCTTTATATTTTACATTTCATTTTACACATTTATTTTTCTTTTGATCAAAACAATTATCATATTAATTAATTTTGATCTTCTCATTTCTTTTCCCCATATTTACCATACCATTTTTGGGATTTGAAAGTTTGATTCTCCTATTTTTGATAATTCTAATTTTAATTCTAATAATAATATAATAAATAATAATGAGGGAGGGGATGTGTGAGCATGTTGGATTAGTGGCATCATGATGATCATCTATGCCGTTGCCTACACTCGTGTGGTCATACGAAACATAGATTCTTCAGTAAGGGAGGCAACGTTTCAAACGCGTCGTCTATCACTCCATCCCCTCACGCGCTTCGAAGTTTTGATCAAACGACAGATATGTGCTCTAATTTCTTTTCTTTCAAGAAAATGATATATCAAATGATTCTAATTTTGCCTTCAGCTAGCAAATAAAATACTATACTCCTATTCTCAACTTTATTTTCCATGTAATTTGTGTGTCTTACTATTTTTATTTAAAGAAAAATATGTCACAACGTATATATATATA
Source organism: Sesbania bispinosa (assembly GCA_026901365.1). Classification (NCBI taxonomy): domain Eukaryota; kingdom Viridiplantae; phylum Streptophyta; class Magnoliopsida; order Fabales; family Fabaceae; genus Sesbania; species Sesbania bispinosa. Next base: position 3,207,923 of record QLOH01000009.1, on the reverse strand, counting down.
TATATATATATATATACAAAACACCTCTAATTTTTTTCTACTCTAAATAGAAGTGTAAACAATAAAATTAGAGTGCAAGTTTCTCCACTCAATATTGTTAGAGTTGAGAATAAAATAAGGTGGGCTTTATTGCAAAAATGCAAGTTTCTCCACTCAATATTTTTAGTTGTGTTTTAGAAATTAAAGTCATACTCATACAAACATTGTATCGGAAATTAAACTAAACTTCAGCGTTTGCCATATTAAGAAGTTCAAATTTGTTGCATAGTCGTGATTCTATTGAGACAAAAGAGACCTTACCTCACCGTGGGACTTAATTGTTGTATGCGACGTATAAGGTCAGTACTCGTTAGTTTTTATAACTTTTTCCGGTTAAAAGCCATATAGGTTTGTAACTGCAATTACTTCATTAATAAAATATATTCTATTTTGTTACATGTACACAATTCAAAATATTAAAATTGTTAAGATTCCAGGTTCTACAGAATTTATAAGACTCACTAATTTGTCCGTTTTAGCTGTCCAAGTTGTAAAGTGATGCAAACTTTGAAATAATATCTGTGCATTTTAGTGACATGAATCTCATCTCACTCACTAGTGGGACTTATTACATAAAACTCATTTGTTTGCGTCACAAAGTGATGGAAAGCTATGAAATGGAAGTCATTATTCAACTTATAATAATTAATTTGGCTTGTTTTAAAGAATTCTGTTCGCGTTTATGTGTCATTAATTAGGTCATGGAAACACATGCATGATAGTGGGACTAAACATATGAAACTTTTTAATTTGCCAATCTTTTAGTTTTCTTTCTGGATTTCAAAGCCATGCATGCTCACAACGGTCAGTATATACATTATATATACATATATTGACTTATACGTACACGTTAAAGTATTTACAATTGTCATCAACATGTGCTTCTCTATATAGAGAAATTAATGTGATCTCACACTTCTCTTTGTGAGGGTTGCGATCGAGGTGAGAAACCGATGTGTGAAGCATTTATTTAATTATTGCACATATTAAAGAATTGCAGAGATTTTGGTCCGATGAGACACTCATTTATCTTTCTTCTTTGAACTATTGCGATCACATGGACACCTTTTAACGGCTGTCTCAAGCACACCATTTACTCATGTTAATGAATTTAGATGTGCACACATTTCAACATGTCATTGTGAAGCATAAAATAAGACAGAGATGATATATAAATGTAAAACAATTTCTACAATAATACGGGCTTGGTTCAAGTGGTACATGTTTATTCCCTTTAAGCAAGATCTCGGGTTCGAGTCTTGTGGATGGAAAAAATTCCCGCCGAGAGAGTCAGCCCCACCATGATGTGGATGTTTATAAAATAGAGATGAGTCTCAAATGAATGATGTAATAAAGAAAGAGAGATAAAAAAATGTTTTATTAAATAATATAACTCATAAAATAATGGGTCTTATTAGAAACATAGCTTAAGGGTATTAATTAAGAAATATTTGATAAAATTCATTAAATATATTTAATTATTTATAAAATAAGTATTTAATAGTTTTTAAATTCTTTTTGTAATAAATAATTCTAATTTCTTAATTAATATCCTAATACTCCTTGATATTTATCTAAAATATTAAAAAAAATAAGGAATGTATTACGAAACATTCATGCAAATTAAAGTTAAAGTACTGAAAAGTGAAAACAAATGCAATTTCTTTTATAAAATATTTCTTTTGATAAAAATACTAATTAACAACACTACACTCGATAAACTTTTAACACTAGCTGAAACAATACTTTGTAAATCTCATGTTAATTATATTAATAAAAATATAAATTATTTATCAAATATTGGCCTTCGATTTCAGTAGAAAAACAAATCAATAAAACGTTTTGAAGTCTTGAAATATTGTTCTACACCTGGTCCCAACTAAGGCAGCATTACCCTAAAAATAAAAATGATACTCTCTCTTTATTTTTCTGATCAGTCTCTGTTAACTAAGAAAATGATATACATATATATTAAGAAATATTCCTAACATTTTTATTTATATTAAAATTATCATTTAATTTCTTAACATTCCCTTTATTTTTATAATATATGTTATTTATTTATAATTCTCTCTCTTATAATTAATTATAACAATATAATTGATAAAAATAACTAATAAATATTATCTTAAATTTTTAAAATGATACATAAAAAGAAGCAAAAAAATATCTATTAAAAAAAGGAATTGGAGAAGTATAAACACATTAATTAAAGTTCACGGTGCCAAATGAACAGTAAGTGTGAAATCGACCCTTGTATGAAGATTTGCAGTTAGAATTGATAATAAAGGTCCCACATGGGTTGAAGGAAAAGGAGAAAATCGAGGACTGCTGCATTGCAATGGAAGAAGAAATTAAGTCAGATTGCAGATCAGACACATAATGGTTAATTCACGATCTTTTGTTTTGGATGCATGGGTTCACAAGATCACCCATGCATATCAAGTGGTCTTGTCTACAAACTCAGGTAGAAGGCTTTTAATTAGATGAGTGATGATCTTTGAAGTATCTATGGTGGGTGATTATTTTGTATAGGAAGAATCTTGCGTGGCAACTCAAGAGTTCAGCAAATTGAAAAACATAAATAGAGACTTAATTAATGATGAGGAAGCAAGTGGAAGGACTGAATTCCAGCTGAAGGGACTAAGTTGGACTTAAATGATTGAGAAACTGATGAAGAACTGCAATAACAAAACCTGCAGAGAGATTTGTGCTCGAGATATATAAAATTGCAATCTGAAGATTAGGTTTTTGTTACGTTGTGTGCGTGTGTTAATATATCATATAAAGTTATTCATGTGTTATGATAAAAAAGTTTAAATTTTCGGGATAGTAGATTTATACATGGTATCAAAGTATACTCATATTATGAGTAGTGAAAAATTCGATCCTTATTTCTCTTATTATTAATTATTCTAATAAAGGATAATTTAATTTTAATACTAGTTAAATAGGTGTATGTAATTCATGCTTTAAGTCTAAATGGCTCTTGCGTATGTGTTAAAAATATGGATTTGTGTATGGTAGATCATGATTCACATGGTTCGTAATATAAAAATATAATCATTTAAATTTTTTATCTTCAAATTCAATGCTCATTTTATTAATAATTGATATATATATATATATATAAACTGGTTTTTAGTTACTTTTATAAAATATTAACTGAAAAAATTAAAAACCCAAATCAATAGTAGCATGTAATATAGAAGTTTACCCTTTCAACTTTAAATTAATATATGCTCAGTGAACATAGGTTGTATTATAAATCCATAATTTACCTTTAAATTAAATTCAAATAATCATATAAGAGTCATTAAATAAAAAATAAATTTATTTATTCACATAATTAATTATAGTCCATTAAATGTTGATTAGACTAGCTATTTGATCCACCTTAGAATTGTCCTTGAAATATATCATATAAAATTATTCATGTGTTTTCTCCATTCAACAACTTAAGTTTTTGTAATAGTTGATTCATAATAGTATGCAATAGGTGATAATCAAATTTATTGTTGTTACACTTGGATGCAATAGGATGAAATAATGTGGTTTCTCCTACCCTTTTCATTCTTGGTTGACTAAACCTACAATATATTTGAATTTTGGTTAAGTTGCCATTTTTTCTTTTGTTGGGACTAATTCTTTGAATTTTATTACCCACAGCTTTATGTTTCTTTTAGATTTTCTGTAATGTATATGGGTTGGAATACCTCTTGAACTCCTTTTAATTTAATTCTCTTTGCTTAGAAAAAAAGAAAAAAAATCATTATTATTTGGGTGCATGCATAGATATACTTCTTAACTGCACATATTTGAATTCAAGAGGGAATATGACTATAAATGATTGTATGTATTCCATGATGTTCAAGAAAATTGTAGTACTTGTTATAATAAGCGACGGATTTTATTAGGAATTGAGAGGCATGGCCCAAAAAAAATTTATTTTTTAGAAGATATATGTAATTTTATATATGACTCTAGCTCTCAATAAAATTAGATTTATATGTATGTGCTAAATTTAAAAACTTCATTTTTTTATTCAAAATACATTAAATATACATCATTTATTATTTATTGTCTTCGTTCCTATTTATTTGTCTTATTATATGAAAACACATAAATTAAAAAATACAATAAATTTGTTAAATTATATTAAAATTAATATATTTTTTATATTATATATACCCCTTGTCTCTCTATTTTATTCATTAATTTTTTTACTTGTTATCTCTTTTATTAAGGGTAAAAATAGAAAAATATAAATAAGATCTTCTTAAACTTCTAAATGAGATAGATAAATAGAATTTTTTTTTTCGAATGAGATAGATAAATAGGATTAAAGGTAATATTTTTATAGGTGCTTTTTATATGGTTCTCAAATCCATGTACCAGTACATTGAAAAAAAAACCGACACGTGAATGTAAAACATAGTTATTGGGCACCTTACAAGGAAGGTCTTTGACTGAAGTCAATAGCTAAGTAGGCGTGTGCGGATCCTCTGCAGCGCTGCAGGAGCCTGCAGTAGATTAGCTACGGAATAGCTAGGGAATAACTACGGATTTTAACTACGGAATGTTTCCGTAGCGGTTCCCTAGCTATTCGGTAGCTAATCCTGCTGCAGGCTCCTGCAGCGCTGCAGAGGATCCGGGTCCTAAGTAGGCCCTGGGAAGACAATTGCAAAAGAACCTTTGGTGTGGTCATTTGCAAAAAGAGGGTTTTGGTAAGTGGAAAAATTAGGGGTGTGCTGTTGTGATAAGGGTTTATTCGTCAGTTGCGTAACCAAGGCGGAGGAAAGAAGATGCAACAATAGGTGGAACTGTCCATGCAGACCACCATAAAGGTAAGAGAGAAGCGTTGCACAAAGAAGAGAAACATATATTGGTCGTAGATCGATTTGTGTGAAACAAAAGCAGAAGCAGTTGGTGTGGTCGATTGCATTACCAAGGCGGGTAAATTTGAAAGCAAGCACAAATCGAATATTAAGGAGGTGTGTAACAGTTTATTCATTGTGATTGTTTGAATGAGTGATGGAAAAGGGTAAATCGGGGTGGTTGTGAATGTTATGTGTTCACCATTCCATTCCACAGGAAAAAACCTTCACCACCCACTTTTGCCACAACATTCTTGCATCACCGTCGTACTTTGCAAAATCAGCGTACTATAGACACAAATACTTCCTTTCATAAGGACCCCTTAAGCAAATACCAACAAACTCTTCTTCATCGAGTTCCCTGTTTTAAATCACAGCCACACAGTTATTTTAATACTTAATCAACGACTCACATTTCCCTTGCACCGGTACAATTTTTTTCCCTTGTATCGTAAATTTTGTCTATTTTTATAAGCGCAAACCCAATTTTATATATGGCCCCCAAAATATTTGGTGCACTGATGTTAATGGAATAATGGAAAAAAAGTTTTGATATTCATATATTTATTTTTTCTTCTATCTTTTTCTTCACCTCATTTTTTCTTTTTAATGATCTCTCTTACTTTTTTATTACATTGTCTATATCACAATCTCCGAACAGATTACCCATGATAATAAGAAATATTTGATTTTAACACAAAAAAAATATCATAATCTCCTATTTTTTTTCTTTTATCTCTCTCACTTTAGAGGTGGAATCCGTCTCTCAAGTGTATGAGGATAATTATCCATGGAAAAATATGATCTTCTCTACTGTGTTGTTATTTACTTCATATGTAAGTTACTTTTGAACATTTTTTGTTTTGAAAATCATGGTCAATAGACTAAATTGAAATTAAAGTTTCTTAATTAAATAAATTTATGGAATTTTGATTTATGAGAATATTTATGTTGAGTATTTTATAAATCTTTTGAAATAGCCATTTATCACAACTGAAAATTTAGATGAGCTAATCTTAATTAATTATTTAATTTTACATGAACAATTAAAGTTAGGGGTGAGAACAGGCTCGACCGTTGGTCAGGGGCCTCCAGCTTGGCCTACACCAGGCCTAAACCAATTTATTAAATAGATTAGGTCAAAGCTTTTTCAGAAGTCTATATAGCAAAATAAGGCAAGACTTTTGGCCATCGAAAAACCTTTTGATCTTATCGGACCGACCTATTTAACTAAATATAAATAAAATACTAATATTTTTTATATTACTATTATTATTATAAAGATTTTTATTATATTGCCTTATAATCATATACTTATTAGCTTGTGTAAATATATAAGTATATTGTCTTGTATAAAAAAACTTGGGTCTATAAGTCTATTCAAATACATGATATATTCAAGTATTTTACTATAAAATAAGCTTTTAGTAATAAGCAGGCTTTCAGGCCATGTCGGGCTTTAAATAAGTCAGACTCAGACCATAAAATAAAGCTTATATCAAGTAAACATGTCAGATTCATACCATAGATTTAAGGTGAAGATTAGACTCAAACCGTGGAAAGCCTAGTCCGGGTCTACCCATTTCCATCCCTAATTAAAGTTAATAAACTTAACAATAAATAATATTGACAATTCTTGTAATATCATATTTAATTACATTTATAAAAGACATGTTATGTATATATCTATATATTTCAACTCCTCAAAATTAAAATCATCTATTGAAATGATAAAAATTAGAATCAGAATAAAAACCCTTCAATTAACAGTAACTAATTCGTCAAACTATATATCTATGTTCCCTATCAACAGTACTATAATTACAGTTAGCACTGAAAATGAAAAGTCACCGAACTAGAAGAAGATAGGTAGAAGGAATAACTTTAGTTTTGCTACAACACTCTCAAGTTAATAAATTGAACTGGTCCACATATGTACACAAACTACACATGCCGTAGTACCTGACTACTTACATATGGGGGAGGGTTGGGTTTTGAAGTAGCAATTATTATTACAATGCTCAGATTTCAAATATATTCCAGCTGGGTAGTACAATGCAACAGCCTCCCCTCCCTACATAGCTATGTAGTAATCAAAACATGGACCACATGTATAGATCCCAGACAGAGGTCTCTGTTATGAGCTGCTTTAATCGTCTATCACATATATATGGCAGTACTACAACTACGTTGTTATGAGAGTTAATGAACAGAGGAGAGGGAAAGGAATCATGTTTGGTTAATTTCATGGAGGGAATTCAATTGAACGGGAAGTGATCTATTTTTGTTTTCAATCTTTAATTTAATTTTCAAGTGATAATACAAATAATCTATATATGTTTTACACAAACAATTATAATTTTATTTTAATTTATAGTTATTATATGTATATCTAAATCAATTTAATTAATTTTGTAAGGTTTTAATAAAGGCAGAATTCCTAGAACTTTAGGCATGTGTACAAAGGGTTTTGTTGAGCTTTCAAGTTTCATCTAAAGATTCAGATTCAGATTGCAGTTTTCTAAATTGTTTTTATAAACAAGTTTTTCACAAATATTTTTAGAGATGCATAATTAACCCTAGATTATTTAAATTTAGAATAGATTCAAAATTAAAAGATATAGAAAGAAGAAGATAACATAATATATCTATACTAGTTCACATGCAATTATACCTTAACACAGTTAAAAATTTTCACTATTGATCTTTTCATAATAGTATTCTTTATACCAGCCTTTTGAGGTGTATTTACAATTAAACATGTATTTTTTTTTTCTCGCCTATCAACTAGAGGTGTTCAAATCCAATCCAATCCAATTGGAACCGCAACAACCGATCCAAAAAAACTGCAAATTGAACAAACCGCAAACCGAACAAATCGTAAACCGCAAAAAACCGAATATTTTTTTGTTTGGATTGGATTTCGGATCTGCCTGTGAGAACCAATCCAATCCAAACTGATCCAAACTTTTCTAAACATTTTGATTTATTATCATTATTGATATTATTTTCTGTGATGATGTAAAAAAATTATTATTGTGCAACTATATTTAACTAATAACGTTCAATCATAGGATTGAAAGTCATCAAAAGTAATTTGTATGTTATAGAATAGGATAAGATAATTGCATGTTTTTATCATATTGGGTTTGTAAGTTAATTATAGTCATCTTATTCTTACTTGGTAACCAATCATGTAGTAAATGATTGGCTGGCTTTAAATTGGTAAATGGCTAGCGATTTCGGAAACTAGTAATGATGTCATAATTTTACTTTCCTAACTTCATTTTTTAGTTTATTTGGGAAACCGAAGTCCAATCCAATCCAAACTGATTAAAATTGGATTGGATTTGGAAAACAATCAAAACCGATTGGATGATTAAATGAGAAAACCGAAATTATTGGATTGGATGATTTTTCCCTCAAAACCGATCCAATCCAACCCGCGAACACCCCTACATGAAACACTAAAGTAAAATCAAAAGTGTTTAGATTATACTTTGAGTATACACTTGTTTAGGCTGAAAATGAGAGAAATAAAAATGGATGAAAAAGTTGTCTTCTCCTGTTTGTTTGAGCAAGAAAAATGTATAGGAAGGAAAACTAAAGGAATAAGCCCACCAAAAGTGGGATGAAAACCGATTTTCATTTACTTTCCCACTTTTCCATTCATTTTTTACTCATTTTTCCTGCAATCCAAACAACTAATTAAAATCCACTTATTTTCCCTAAATTTTCACTTACCTCCATTTTCACTTCATATCCAAACAAATCCTAAGTGTGGGTGGATATACAATTGATAAATCCACTTTAGTAGTAGATTTATAGGTTTATTTTAGGTAGTTTTTAGTTGTTTAGTTTGATAATTTTGTAAAATTGTAGTTAAAATTGTACATAATTGAGTTTGTTTGTATTTTAGATGGTTTTAGTAAATATTAGTCATTTTTCTCTAATTTTTCATTGTTTTGTTGTTTTTAGGAATTTTCTGGAAAATGAGAAAGAAAGAAGTAAAGAGAAGCATTTTTTTTAGTTGTGATAAAGAGTCAAACAGTGAAATTTTGAGAGAAGGAGGTGCAAATTAAGCAATTCACATTCTGTCATGTTCGTGTGGGAACAAACTATTTTCGTGTGAGGACACGATAACTCCAGAGGCTACAGAAATTGAATCTTACTCTCTGCCATGTTCGTGTGGGAACATGGCAAGACTTGTGCGGGGACACGATTGCTGCAGAAACATTATAAATAGATCTGTTTAGATTTTTAGCGGGAGTCTTTTCATTTTTTCAGATTTCTCATTTCTTGAACTCGAATTTTCTCTCTTTTTCTCTCTTTCTCCTGAAGATCAAAACCAAGTGGAAGCTAGGGTTCTTGATTCAATGGAGTTTCTCATTGAGTTTGCAATTCTCTTCTCCTTTATCATCTCTTTTGTAATGGATTGCTAAATTTCTTAGGTTAGGAATTGGGGAATTTTGATTCAAACTCCATGTAATTTCGTTTCTTGAATTCAATTCAGACTGTTATGATGCAATTACATTGTTTACTTCCAATCTTAATGCTTCATTGACTTGATCAACCAATGTATGATTTGAGAGTGATTCTCACAATTGAAAAATTGGAGAAAACTTGGATCTGAAGTAAACAACATGAGTAATTAATTGCCTAGAATAGGAATTGATTCTTGTGTGATCTTTATCAATTCTTACTATTAATGCATGTCACAATTGAATTCACCTAAGGAATTAGGGTTCTTAATTGTAGATATAGGGTTAATTCACCAAGGAATTGGGATTTAACTATCTAAGTGAATTGGATCATGAATTAAATCATAGCAATTGAGTTGAATAATATGCTACGTGGAGTGAGAATTAAAAGGAACCAAGTCCTAACCATTTGTTCATATTGTCCTTCATCAATATTGTGTTCTTGTTTTATTCTTTACATCAGTTCAATTTTACTGGTTTAGTTTTCTGCACTAGTTTTTTAGGTTACCAAATACAATTGAATTCTCTTTGTTCAACTAGATAAATATTCTGTTAATTGGTACTTGAATCATCAATCTCTGTGGGACGATACTCTACTTTCATTATATTACTTGTTACGATTCGGTACACTGTCCGAGTGACCATCAACAATGAAATATAAAGGGTAGCTGAGTTTTGTTAACATAGTCTCTTCTTCTTCTCCTTCTTCTTCAAATCTTCTATTCTTTTATTTATAGCCTCCATGAAATGCTAACGTTGAGGGATAAATTCTGAACATTCTCAAATAACATTCAATGCATGGAGTCGTTGGTCTAAAATCTAGTTGGTTTCAGATACATTTTGACAAAGGCATAGTGACTTTTCTACAAAGCAGACCTTTAGTTTATTTTTTTTCTCTTGATGTGATCATTTGATGCATTATTGTTTCAAAAAGTTAACTTTTGTCTTTGAACTAGAGTCATGGGTTTCATTTGTTCTTAAACCATTAAACCATTCTATTTGTACTATGAAAGATATCAACAACAAGTCCTAGCGTAGATCATTAATTTCTACCACCTAGTAGTGAACTAGAAGATCAAACAGGTCTAAACTACAACCTGTCCAAACCGAACTAAAAGGAAAAGGGGAAGTTAAAATTTTAGTTCCTTTCAAGTCCCACCATTCTCCACAACATAGAAATTTCCCAATGATCTTTTCAAACAATATCATTAGCACTACAAGATTAAACCACCAGAATCATAACCAATAATTTAAGTTAGATTTCAACTTGCTTTTAAACTAAGGAGCCATCCATCGTTCCAGGGGTAATGATACACCAAATATCCAAAATTCATACTAGATATAATTGGCATGTACTTAAGAGTTCTAAAACCGTGTGTAGGAATACTCATCTTGAGTGAATGGGGCACCTAGGTAAGCCATTGTAATACCTCAAATAAAAATACTAAAGGACTACTTATGTCTATCAAGTGTAGGAACCAGATTTATAAGTATAGAGAGATTTGAGAACTAAGCACGGATTCTAAGAAAATTTTCTAATATCCAAATAGTGGAAACAACGAACCTCGTAACCAAGTCCGGCCCGGTGTGCCTTCGCCCCTACGAACAGTGATCTCCTTGAGAGCTCGAAGTTAGGACCCTCGTCTTCTTCTTATTCCTCTTTGAGCAGTCCATCTCCTTGTGGCCCAGCTGGTGACAAAAGAAACATTTTCCTTGGCCTAGCAGGAAAATCCCCTGGTGGCTTTTCCCACTCGTCGCGCAGGCTGAAGACCAACACTCTAGTTATGGGGCGACCTCCACCTCCATCACACTCCCACCTGAACTCCCCTCAGGTGGCAGGTCCTCTCTCTTTCTCTTGAGTAGTGCAGGATTGAACCTCTCCAGAAATAAGGTCTTGAAGCCCTCCCAGGTGATAGGGGCATCCAATGCCCGCACCCGACCTTGAACTTTTCCCCGCCAAGCTTCGGCCTCCCCCTAAGCATCAAGGATGCAAAACATACCCTTAGCTTGTCGGGGTATCCTTTGGCGTCTAAAATCTTCTCGATCCTTTCAATCCAAAAAGTTTTTGCAGCATGGTCTTGTCTTCCTTGAAAGATCGGTGGGTGACTTTGCCAGAATTCTAAGAATCTATCCACCTGGTGGTCCGACTTAGGAGTTGTTGGGGCCGCTTGACTTAAGGATAGGGTACGTCTGTTCTCTCTAATCAGGGTGGAAAGAACAGTGGTCTGCTGGTTCAGGGCGTGAGTCAACCCTTCGATGGCCGCAATTGAGGCATCCCGGGGTGTTCCTTAGCCCGACGTCTACCCCGTCTGCCTCCGATCATAATTCTATACACATTGAACAAAATATGGAGTTGATCAGGCTCGATATATAATATAATGCATACAAGACCATAACTAAATTCATACAACTAACTCATCCACAGTTCAACTGGATTGAATTGCTCTGATACCATAATGTAACGTCCTAATTTCTGAATTCAAGAATAATGGTTGTTGGAGGCACTACTCCCAATTCTATGAAATTATTTCGCGCCATTATCGATATCGACATACAATCAAACACATAAATCTTGCTTAAGTAATTAATCCAACGTTTACATAAGCGGAAATCATCCATACAAAACCTAAGGATTTCAGTTTGAATACCACTCTGTGGTTTAAACACAACACTACAATTTCACATCCATAATCGTCCTACAACTATACACAGATACTAAAAATCCATCTAAGGGGTGGCACATTCCACCCGAAGGAACAATCTACTGTTGAGCCTCCAAGCCATCCGACTTTGCTTCAAATAAAAAAAATCCTGCACATTTAAAATGAAATCCACAACGTGTGGTGAGACTTGTGTCCCAGTGAATGTGATCATGCATATAGTGTAGGGGAAGCAGGCAAATGGGGATGTACATGAGTACACATAGATACATGCTCGATATACACAACAATCTACCAGGTAGTCAGGCAATGCACATTACAATCTCTATGGTGGAAGCCACCCATGCATTCAAGCAGTCAATCTCAAACTGAACCTTAGGTGTCAAACCCACACCAAAAGGGTGTTTTTTTCACTATTACGTCTTTTGAGCGCTCTGCATCTAGACCAAGGACCGTCGTCCAGAGACACTCATATGATTAAGTATTATTATCAAACAAGGATGACATGCATGTGGTTCATTTCAATCGAGGAACCCCATGAACATGAGGTCCGAAGACCCAATTCTTCTTTCTATTAAACATGAGGTAAAATGACCCAAAGCTTCTCTTTAGCATGAGGGCATAAGACCCAAATCTTTTCTTCAACATGAATGGATTAAGGACATGATAGGTGATAGTAATTTCATGAGCATGAATATTTGCATGAATGTATAACTCCTCCAAGGTCTTAACATCAATATACAACTATTACACAAAATCTCAAATCTTCTAACCTAGGGTTTAAGCCATGAAAAGCATACAATCAACCAATCCAACTATTAACCCTTGGTTCATCTCTAATCAACCACAATCAAACAATGTAAGCAAGGGAAGTGAGAATAGGGGAGCATACATGGGTATTCATTCAAAATGATAGTGAGTGGGTGAACCACACTCACCTCTAACGGAAGAAATAGGAAGAATGGAGGGATGAGGATGAAGATCCAACCTTCTTGAATGGTGTGGGTGGCTTCAAACCAAGCTTCTCCCTTCAATCTCCCCCTTCTTTCTCTAGCTTTTCTCTCTAGAAGGAGAGAAAATGAGAGAAATGAGGGCCAAAAGCCCTAGCTCTCTATTTTTAAAAACTAAATCTGCACGTCCTCGCTCAAGCGAGTGTAGGATACGCTTACTTGAGCAAGCAACACAAAACATTGCTGGAAATGCTCTCTTGCTCAAGCGAGGATCCGCTTGCTTAAGCGAGCCCGAAGTCAGAGAACATCCTTATCTCTCTTGCTCATGTGAGGATCCACTCGCTTGACCGAGCCCCAACTCAGAGAGCACCCCTGATGCTGCAGAGGTTCTCGCTCGAGTGAGCCTTTGCTCGCTTGAGCGAGCCTGAGAACACCCCTTATACAGCAGGGGTTCTCGTTCGAGCGAGCCTGAGAGCACCCCTTGCTCGCTTGAGCGAGCATCAACTCAGAGACTCCCCTCCTTTCTGCCTTGTCCCTCACTTGAGTGAGCCCACCTGAACTCAAATTCTTCCTTTCTTCACTCTTACTTCCTTCTCCCCTCTATTCCTAATGTATTAACCTCCTTCTAACTTAGTTCCTTTCATCCGAATCTCTTCCCTCATTTTCGTCAATCCTCTAACCAATCTCTTCCTCCTATATCTAATTCCTTCGTTCAACACCCCTACTTTCGGTCTCATCTTTATACCTATAATCCTCTCCATCTTAAGGTGTGATTTCTTCTAAGTTAGTTCTACAGTTGTGTTTGGCTTAACACCTGGTTTCCCTTCTAAATTCTCTTAAATCTCATAGCTATTAATATATTCCCTACTTCTTATCAAGATTCACATTCAGACCCCCAAGTTCTCATACTACTTCTAACCTCCCTTTTCTTGGTCGGATTCATAGCCTAAGACTTCACGGTATTTCTAGATTCTAATTCTCTGGTGTTACAAATATCATGTACTTCCTCCTTTTTTCCCCTCCCCCTCCCCCCTCCCCCACCCTCCCGTTTTCCCTATTCTAAATAGGAATAACCATATATACATGTGCCCTAATGTTCATATATCGATTCCTTTTTTATTCTTTGTTGAAGCCTTGTTGTTTATAAGTACCGAGTTGTAGACCAACACGATATGTGTGGGTGCCTTAAAGCTCATAAAGAAATATGTCTTTGTTTAGGAAAGGAGGGGGAGTGGAGGGGGATGGTATATGTGGTTGGGAATGTCCAATATTTATAAAGTCTCCTCTCTTCCCCCTCCCTCTCCATTTTCTCCCTTCCCTCCGGATCTTTCCATATTCTTAAACATACTCTATGTTTATGGTGAATGGATAGATTTGTTACAAAAGTCAGTAAAAAATATCTATTTATATGTTTGATCTACAAATGAACTAAACAAACTCCTCCAGCTTCAGTAAGCTCCTCTCCTGCTCCAATCCTCAAAGCTCAACACCAGTGTTTGGAAAAGATAGTTGTTGTTCCTGCGAAGACACTCAACCCAAAAGTCAGTTTGTATTTTGACATAGTGCTTGTAACGCCATATTTTCTAAATTCAGAACTTAGTCCGTTGGAAACTAAATCCAAAATTTTCGAAATCAAATCGCGCCATTTCGAATATCAAACATCATAATTCGATAAGAAACCAACGATAACTTATACAATTTGTGAATAACTCAAACTTTATATACATATACATAATCTGTAATAAATACATAACTAGCCCGAAGGCTACTTCTAAACATCTCTAATATCAAACAAGTATACATAAGTGGTCCTATAAACCCCAAAAGACACTAAGCTCCAACAAATAAAAGGCTTCTGCTCTCAAATCACCGATCCTTTCCAAGAGGTACCTGCACACCTAGATTGTGTCCATAAAACGCGTGGTAAGACTAATGTCTCAGTGAAGCATAACTATGCATATGCAGTGTAGGGAAAAAATCAATCACTAACTAATATGCAACCATAATCATAATCATATCTGAAATCAAATAAATGCATTAATGATGCAACTCACTGTTGTGCCCAGCAGGCATGATCTTATCACTTAAACTGGAGTTAGAACTGAGCTCAGACTACGGGAAACGTCTTTCTCGGGAACGTATCCCACCCATTACTAGACCGAAGTCAAGTTTTCACATAATTATTCAATTTTCTTAACTCACAGCATGAAGGCCGGCTTATTTAACTCACGGTCGAAACCGACTTATAATTCAATGAACTGAAAACTGATAAACAATATTTCGCAATCTCGTAAGTTTCGTAATTTCGTAACCTAAGGTTCCTAATATCAAAATATCATGTTTTTAGACTTAATCACCTTAATCATCATACAATTATCACTAATTCAACATCAATGAGCATAAGAAAGGGAAATCCAATGATAGGGTTCATGCGCAGAATCAAAGAAATCGAAATGTGAAGGTGTGTGAGTTATACTCACCTATTCTTGGAGTTCAAAGGAAGAAGAGTAGGAATAGGGTGGATTACTTCACGATTTCGTGCTCCAATCTCCCTTCTCAAGCCTCAATTTAAGCTCTCTCTCTCTAGAAACTCAGACTCCCTCTCTTTATACTTAGAAAAGAAGAAGAAAGGAAAGTGAGAATTATGAGGCTGAAAGAGAAATCTGGTGACTTAAGTGGATTTTCGCTCAAGCGAGATATTCTCGCTTGAGCGAGTGAGGCTTTTGCATGCAAAAATACGAATTTTCGCTCAAGCGAATCAAATTCTCTTGAGCGAAAATGACCCAAGAAAAATACCCTTTCTGGACGATTTTCGCTTGAGCGAAAATTGTCCAGAGAGCCTTTCCCAGACCCCTGATTTTCGCTCAAGCGAGAACTTACTCGCTTAAGCGAATTTTACAGTAATTGAACTTTAAATTTTCTCTGCATAATTTGCTCAAGCGAATCCATTTCGCTTGAGCGAAAACCCTGAACTTTGGTTTTCAACCCAAGTTTAATCTCCTAATTTCTTAAACTTCCTCCCTTAATTACTAACACATAAACCTCTATTTTTCATCTAATGAATTATTAGAAAATCTAATTTGGGGGATGTTAAGTGCTGGTATTTATATGACTCGTAGAAGCTTTTACGAGAGTGTGAGTGGAGTGGTTGGACATCACTCAGTCTGAGGTAACTTTGCTAATTGTCCCTTTGAGTATGGAGAGGATTTTGTCCCATAGGGATGTCTTGATGTGGTTACGCCACGTTAGCGGAGAGTGGGCTTCTATATGCATGTAAATTCCGAGCTATGTGCTACTTCAGGGTTTAGACATGTCAAGTTTGTACGTTCCTATGTTCTGATCGATCAGGAAAGACGGGTTGCCAGATCGGATTCAGGTTGCCCACAAAACAATATCTATAAACAAACAAAAAAAATAGACAAAACATAACAAAATACACGAATGTCGGGATTTGTGATCGATTTTGTTCTTGGACCAATGAAATAGCCACTCTCTCGTTTGTTTGTGGAAAATAAACTTCAAGTCGTTTTCAACCTTTTCTTTTGTGCATGCTTGTTAAAGTTTGAAGCATATATTCTAGCTTTTGGGTATACAAACATATTAGATTTTGCCATGCACCTTGTAATTTCTAACGTGTCGTTTTGTCTAATTAAGTTTTCCCTCTTTCTCTTTTGTATTTTACATGTACGGTAAAAAAATTAAAATTCTTAGGAGTCGTGATCAATAGGCAGTAGTGGATGAAACAATCCTCCACCACTTATTTAACTTTGGCGTCATTAGATAAGTACCTTCAAATAATTTTGGCTTTGTGAAATTTTAATAATAATACCGATATATAATAGTAAAAAATATAATAATTAATCATAATTGCTTACGAAGAGCCGAATGTGAGACAGAAAAGTTTTTGAAATATTATCTTGATGGCTCCTTCTTAATGTAATTTAATTAAGGAGCGTATATATATTCTAGCTAGAGGTTTCAAAGTGAGCCAATTCGTCATGAGTTAGGTTAAAAGTGAGTCGAGTCGGGTTGACTCACTTTTCTGGTGAGCTGAAAAAATACTAACCTGACTCGACCCACCGCGGGTTGGTGGGTTAAGCGAGCTGACTCACCTAACTTAAAAAATTAAAAAATAATAAAAAAGTTAAAAAAAATTAAAAAAAATATAAAAAATTATAAAAATGACTTAAAAAATATAAAAATTAAATAAAAATTAAAAAGTGAGCCAACTCACTTCAACCTGGCTCGAACTCACTTTGACTCGCGAGTTAAGTGGGTTGACCCACTTTTGACCCGCGAAAAATATGAACCTATATTTTACCAACCAAACCCACCGGTGAGCCGGGTTGGCTCACCGAGCTCAACCCAAATTGACACCTCTAATTATAGCTTCTCTTTATATATATATATATATATAACAAAAGAGAAGAATGACTTCGTCTTAATGTAATTTAAGGAACACACACATAGATTATATCTATATATGTATTTAAATATTGAAATACGACAGTAATTAAGAAAAGTAATATAGCACAAGCAAAATAATCTGAAAATTATAATTAAACATCAGGTTTTGATCTTGGATCACTAAATAACTTCACAACCTTAAAACTGATACACATGCTCATAATGTAATTAAATATTTTATTGAATTATATATATAGGGTAATAATTATTTGCTTGCATGTCGATCCATTTAAACAACTTGAGTTTAAGAGACAGATATTTTCTTTTCTACTTTTCTTATATAGATCATTTATAAGCTTGCCATGTATGGCGCAATCTTGTGTATGTACATATATATTGTATCAATCTCACGTTTATTAAGTCATTAGTATTATTTACAATTTAGATTTATAAAATTCATCTTTGAATTAAAAAAAAATAAAAGTAGTGTATGTCGCAATATATATATATATATATATATATATAAACCACATGTGCATGTATCTTTCATGAGAAGCAATCATGTTCAAGTAAGGAACATTAATTCATATCATGACAAAGCTAGCAACTCTCTTCCAATAATTTTTTTTTTTCATCCACAATACTCGAACTTGAACCTAATACAATATTTAAGGGGAATTAAACATGTATGACTCGAGCTGATATGCTTCAAAGTTCAGAAAAAAAGATGCAAAATCTCCCACCACATCGTTAAAATTCCAAATTTCAACCACAGCTCCCTAGATTCTCCTATAAAATGCTCTTGTGAAAACTACATATAGAATAAAATCTCCTTTTTATTGGAATATTGACTTAATCATGATATACAATATTGTATTTTAAATTTATAATTTAAATCTTGTTCTATGGAATAACTTTTAATAATTAATATTATTACTCCCTTTCTCTTTTCCATATACTATACCGCATTGCTCTTTCTGTCTCTCGGTGACCAAACTTGGGAACTAAAATGGAAAAACGATGAAGTGCGTGAAAATGACGAGTTGTGTGTGCGATGAGGCGAAGACCCATACCCAGTTAAAGTGAATACTTACACAAGTTCATTTTGACTTTAGAACTTTAACCCCCACTTTTTCTTTCTTCTATTTTAACGGGAAGAGTCCAACTAATTTTTCGTAATATTGATTATTTTAACAACACACCTTTTTAATGAGTGTTTTAGCACTAGATAAAATCAGCAAAGATGCTAGCCAAAATAATTAACATGTGTAGAAGTTTCAAGGTTAAACTTTTATATATATATATATATATAATATGTGAGTTTTTTTTTTTCCTTTACACATCAACTCGAGATCATTTATTAAATTTGATCGATTTGATGAGGGTGCATTTTGTGAGTTTAAACGTGGAGGAAAGCAATCAAGTTAAAAAGATAATATATGCAATTATTACTCATTCTTAAATAATATATAAAAGTGACAAAAAAATATTTAAAAACACATTAATTTCAAACACCAGACAATTCTTAATTAATATGCCTATATATACCTAAACATATTTTCAGTTCTAGACTTTTTAGAGCATATGCCTAACCACTCTCATTTGTGTGGTATATGTCTACATAACAAATTATGTAATTTATACAAGAACCAAACATAAATAATTCAATTGTTATAGAAACAATGCAATGCTAATTAAGCACTTGGATTCTTGGAAGCAGAAGTTGATATGGAAATTTTGGTAAACATATTTTCAGTTCTAGACTTTTTAGAGCATGCCTAACCACTCTTATTTGTGTGGTATATGTACACATAATAAATTATCCAGCGGTGTAATACTTGGTGTAACTTACACTGATGTAATTTGATCCTTCCTTTCTCTCTCTCTATATATAAATAAGAACTTGGATGTGGAGCCTTTTAAGTGGTTTTGGTTTATGACAAAAAATATATAATGAAATTAATATGTTTTATTTTATAATTAAAACTAATAGAGAAATTTTTTGAAGTGTCTAAAAAAGCATTTGTTTGATCAAGAAAAGTCTTCATTAATGTGAAATATGCCACCTTTTCTAAGAATATAAAACTACCTTGAACTTTTGCCCTTTTACAAATAGGCACCATGACCATCAACTTTTAATTTGTCGCAATTAACCCTTAAATCTCAATCTTTCTAGATTTTGTGTTTCAAATATAAAAAGATATAAAAGAGTAAAATTTACATTTTTTTTTTATTTTTGAATTATGTCAAATTTCAAGCACATGTGAAATTTTAAAAGTGAAATATGACCATATGTTTTTTTTAATTTAGAATTTTTTTCCTATTTTGTTAATTTTTGGAACTTTATTTTATATAATTTCAATATTTTAAATACAATTTTGAAAGGTTGAGATTATATTTGTTAATTTTTTAACTGCATGCTATTGAAATGACATATTGCAACAATGACGAAAGTTCAAGGATTAATTAGGACAGAATAAAAGTTTATGATGCCTATTTACAAAAGGATAAAAGTTAAGGGTGTTTATATACTCTTTTTCCCAAATAAATATAACTTAAATGAGCTTTCAATAGTGAGATTACCATACCTAATGTTATTTCTGCTATATTTTTATTTGAATTATTAATTATACTATGAATTAATATCTTAAGCAGCGAGGTTGATGTTCATATGTATCTGTAAAACATTTTTTATTATCATTTGATCAGTCAGGCATTGCCATGTGATTAAAAGATCATTTGACATTTAAATTTTCATTATATATTATCAGATAATTAAAAAAATTAATAATTAAAGAGTTGCACTTCCTTCATTAACCATTTGGATTTAAAGCGTAAGTCAATGTCTAAAAATATTATTTTTTTAATACGCAATAATTTATTGATATGAGAATGCATTCTTACAAATATCATTAATTAGCTAGAGAAAATATGAATTGAATTAAATTTTATTTGATAATATCCTTATTATCATATTAAAAAATGTGTGTAATTTAGTTCTAGAGCCTTTTATATAATATAATACAGAATAAAATAAAATTTATAAAATAATGAGAAATGATAGCATTCATTTTTTTCCCAAACACTCTAGAGGACGTGTATGGGCATGGGGTGGCGATTAATTTGAGTGGTATCCATCAAACTTTAAATTAACATAAATGCATGTGGTCATAGAAAACGACAAGCGTTCCACTAGGAAGGGACACAAAGAGAGAGACCCACACGCTATGAACATCTGCCAACTTGATAATGACCCCATTCTCTCTGATGTCTCTGCTCCCAAAAGGTTAAAGCTAAAACCATAATGTAGCGTGAACCCAATTTATCTTTATTGAACTATTTTTTTTTAAAAAAAAAACCAATTAAATGGAGTATTTAACTTCATTTTATGAAATTTTTTCTCCCTCTCGTTGTGAAAAGGAACAAGCTTTATGTTACTAATGTATTAAATATTATAATAATTGTATTTTTAAAAAAAAATATTCCATTTTTTATTTATTAACACGTGCAACATATTACACATATTAAAAAATTGAAAAATTAATATAATTATTAATTACATGCAATTTATATAATATATTTTATTAATTATTAATTTAATTTTAAAGATATTTTATAATATTTTTAGTATTATATCTTTATATTTTTTATCAAGTATTGATCTTTATTTTCTAAAAGAATAATTTTAATTTTAATTTTTTTTTCTTATCTGTTGTGCTCCATTCCTATTAATATATAGCTTCCTTTAAAAGTACACCAAATCACTGTTGTAATAATAAAAAGATATACAAGTGATTATAGAATTTAAAAATTAATAGAATAACTACAATTTAAAGGTAACAATATCAAAGAAAAACACAAAATTCGACAACACAAAATAACAAACCATTGACTTAGAGAATGTATGATGGGATATAAAGCTTTGGAGGAATGATTTTATTATTATCTTTCATATAATCAAAATTAGAGTTAATTATCCCTTAATTCCTTATATTAATATTCTTTTTGTTAATATAACATTCCAAATTTCAGGACTATGTTTATTAAGAAAGATAGGAAAAGTAAATGGAAATAGGAAAAAGAAAGAGGAAATAGAGTTAAGGAAAATAAGTTTTGATTCTGCCTCATTTTCGTTCAAGCGAAAGATTTTTCGTTTGAGCAAAAATGACAACATTTTTAACGAAGAAACGGTCTAAGAAATTCGCTCAGTGATTCACTTGAGCAAAAATGACAACATTTTTAACGAAGAAATAATCTAAGGAATTCGCTTGAGTGAATTCGTTTGAACGAATTCCTAACAGTGATTTGTCTCATTTTCGCTCAAGCAAAACTTTTTTCGCTTCGCTTTAGCAAAAGTGACAACAAATTTTATGAAAAATTTCTCTGAGAAACTTGCTCGAGAGAAAAGTTACAAGTTAATTAATTAAAAGTGCCTATAGAATACTACATCAAGTTGTACAAGTTGATAAAAGCTTCTTTAAGAAATCCTTGTCTAAAATAGTCCCAAACAAAGTTTTAATTTGTGTATGGAGAGCTCTTTTGGACAGGTTGCCCACTAAGGAGAATTTGAGTTATAGAGGAATTTTCCTTGGTGAACAAGATCTGTTGTGCACCTTCTGCTAAGAAAAAGTCGAGTATAGCATGCACTTATTTTTCTATTGCATGTTTAGTATCACATTCTATTTGGTGCAAGTGTTATGCATGGTTAATTAGGATTGAATACGGTACTTCCTGTAACATCCCAAAAATTTAGAAATCTAGAATTATAATAAAATAGATAAATAAATAAATAAATAAATAAATAATACTTATAACTTTATTTCAATAATGTTGGTTATAAAAATAGAATTTTTATAATAATAACCATAACTATTAATAAAATAATATTATAATATTAATGATATAATAATATAGATATTAAGAGAGAAATATAAGATTGGATGTTAGAAGATATAATAATTGTTATTAATATAACAAGATAATAATAGAACTACTAGAAGATAAATCATATTATTAAGGTTTCAATTAACCTTAATTGTTATAAATATAGTAGTTATTATATTATTAATATTAATATAATAATATCAGAATCAATTGGGATAACATTAGGAAAGAGATATGTTTTAGCATTTTAATTTAAGATCACATTTCAAAATAGGAATGATGACATCACAATAAATAGAGATAGGAAAGTAATATCGGTTTTAGGATAATGTTTAACTATAAGATTTGAATTTAAATTTGAATGTAGATGGATAAGGAAAAGCTTAGGAGGCAAAAATAAGGATTTGAGATTCTGCATATCTCGCTTAAGCGAAAAGGATCTCGCTCAAGCGAGAATCTTCCAGAGAATGGTGTATTTTCGTGAGCATTCTCACTCAAGCTAAATGGCTCGCTTAAGTTAAAATGACCATCTTGCTCAAGCTAAAATCTCGCTTGAGCGAGAAGGGGCGGTTACAGAATTTTAAAACACGATGCAGACGGTTCCCATTCAGTTCCATCTTCTTGTTTTCGATATTCTAGAGAGGAAGGGAGGTTTTTAGTGAGAGGAAGACCCATTGAAGATCAAGGAAGGTTTTTCACCCCCAAGATCAAGTTCTCTGTCGTTCCTTTCACCCTCAACGTTCAATATCTCCATTCTTCCTCCATTTTCTCAACTATAAGGTGGGTGTGATTGTGTGTCTATTTGCTGTATGAATTCCAGAGCATGATCCCCTATCCTTCTCTCCCTTTCTTTCATTGAATCATTATGTGTATGTTAGGTAGTGTAAATGTGATGGTTGTTTGGTATATGATTTACGTGAACCATAGGATGGGAGACTTAGATGAGTATGTGTAGCGATCTTTAAGCATGTTCATATATGATCATGGGCCTTTGGCCATCACAGTTATGCATTATGAGTTACAGGGCTTACAGCCATTTTAGAGCCTCCGGGCTAATTCAGGGGTCTTCGGACCATCTCAGGCCTTCGGGCAATCATGTTTAAGCAAGACGAGGCGAACTCATCGACCTCTCGGTCAAGGGGAAGATGGGGGACCCTCAATCATGATAATAAATCAAGTTATGTGTACATCATATTCAGATAAAACTTAATCTCAGGTTTCCCTGGACGACGGTCCTTGGATTCATGACCGAGCGCTCAATCACAGCCATGTTACAGTGAAAAGACCCCGGGTGTCGGGTTACAACACTTCACATACATGCATTTATCAGCTTTATTATTATTGTGTTGTGCTTAATTGATGTGAAGTTGTTGTTTGATCATGATGGTTGTTTGAGAAGCATGATAACTGCTTGTATGTTCCCCTTGATGTGTCTTTGTTCATGCTCACTGGGACGTTGCCCATTCTGTGGGAACAATATTTCAGTTGTGCAGGATACTCCTGAGGATATATGGAGATGACCGATAGGAGCTGTATGGCATGGATAGTTTAGCACCTTACTATGTTTTATGTACTTAGTCGCTTGTTATGTTATAATTATAACTTGTATTGACTGGAGCCTGTGTGGCGAACCTAGGTTATGGTTATCACTTTGTTTCATGTATGAAATTTTTGGAGCTTTAGTAAGTGTTGGATTACTTAAGCGAATTATGTTGTATGCCGATACGCGAAATGAACGAAATGATTTCAAGAATTTAGAAATAGTGCTTCCAACAGGCATTATTTCTGAATTTAGAAATTAGAACGTTACACTTCGGTGATCGGTGGATTGCAAATTAATCTCACTTCCTACAACACAAAGGTGTGTGTCTTAATAAAAAAGCATCACTTGCATGTCTAGCCTTTAATTTGGTTTGCTACCTTATGGTCAATTTTGGAATCAAAGGAACAATATCATCTTTAGACGAGAAAGAAAATTTTGAGGAAGACAAGTTACTGGACTTAATTAAAGTAAGATCATGAAATTGGATAAGAGTTAATTTTGATGGAGCATCTTTCTCCTTTTATGAGTGGTTAAATAATTTGTTGTTATGTTTATTGATATCGTGGCTATTGCTTTCTCTAGTTTCAAGTAATTTCTTGGTCTGGTTGTTGGTTGTGTTCGGTAATTAGAGTCTATTGTCTTTTCAAGGTACTCTTGGTGTTTTGGTTGTGTCTAGTTATTTTCAAGGTTGTTGGTTTGGCCTCTATTGTATTTTTATGTTGTGTGTAATATATTAGGTTGTGCCATATGGCTGTTAGTGGTTTCTATCATTTTGTACATGGGTTAAGACCCCCTTCAATTAATTCATTGTTCATTTGCTGATAAAAAATAACAAATAAAACTCAAATTGTTCTACCTAGATTTAGAACAAGTCCCAATTTCCAATTGAAAGACAATTCAAAACAACATCTAAACACTACAAGAAATCATTAAGCAAAGAGAAGAACACAATTATTAACTGAAATTGCATCAAAGTAAATCCATAGTGTAGGAACAAGGATTCAAGAAGGTACATAATCCCTTAACTAAAGGAAAACATAAACATATGATTAGAAAGTGTAAAAATCAATGGTCAAGAATGTAGATGATGAGATCATACATGGTGTGCCCTCCACTTCCTAAGTTTTGCTCCCAGTTCTTCACCCCCTCGATCCATCCCCTAAAACCACATGCATATCATCCTTTTACAAATATCACATTATGTTATTTAGACTTTTAATCTCCCACACTTAAAAATCATCAAACAATAATTTTTTTTAAAGTGCGTTTGTTTGTGATTATTTTGAGAAATAATCATTTTTTTAAAAAAAAAAAATCACCTTTAAAACTCTTTAATGTGTTTGTTTCAAATTTTAGAAATAACCAAAATCTAAAAAAAATAAAATTGTGAATTATAATCAGAAATTATTTTTACTTGCTTTTTAAAATAATCGAATAAAATAGAAGAGAGAATATTAAAAAAAAAATTTGACTCAGTAACCAAATACAAATTAACTTCTATTTTTTAAAAAAAAATCTCTAAAAAAACCTACTGTTTTACATAATTTAATAATCACTATTTCAAAAAATAAAAAAAAAAACGACCCCTTGATCGGTGTTTGACTTCACGCTTGAGTGAAGTGAAACTTGCATATATAAAAAACCAAACAATCCCGATTGACATACCACAGAACAGGGTTCCCATATTTGTACAATATATATCACTGTTCATTTTTTCTTTTTTTTTTCTTCTTCTTCTATTTTTTCTTTTTTACTTTTTTGTTTTTTCAATTAATTTTTAATTTTTTTAATTTATTAATATATTATTTATTTAATTATTTTAATAAATACTAATATATATCAAGAAATACAATAAATGTGTGTTTTTTAAAGGTTTTACATAAGTTTTTTTATCATCATTATTTTATTTTGATTTTATTAACCAAATGTACTACTTCATTCACCGTTTCTGTGTACACAATTAACCGCACAAAATCAATCAACCACACAAAATCAATTAACCAAATATCTCACTCTGTTAACCGCCAATGTATACACCATTAATCTCATTTGAAAATATGTTCACCGTTCCTGAACACAGAATTAACCCCGTGTTAACAAGAGTTGCAATTAACCTCACAAATTCAATTAACAAAAAATCTCACTCTGTTAACCATAAATGGATATGTCATTAACCTCATTTTTTAAAAGTTCACCATTTCTGGACACATAATTAACCCCGTGTTAACGAGAGTTGCAATTAACCTCACAAAATCAATTAACCAAAAATCATATTCTGTTAACCACAAATGGATACACAATTAACCTCATTTTTAAATATGTTCACCGTTTCTGGGCACATAATTAACTCTGTGGTAAAAGGAGTTGAAATTAACCTCACAAATTCAATTAACAAAAAATCTCACTCTTTTAACCATAAATGGATACACCATTAACTTCATTTTTTAATATGTTTACCATTTCTGAACAGATAATTAACCCCGTGTTAACAAAAGTTGCAATTAACCGCACAAATTCAATTAACCAAAAATCATATTCTGTTAACCACAAATAGATATACAATTAACCTCATTTTTTAATATGTTCACTATTTCAACGGGGATTGCAATTAACCTCACAAAATCAATTAACCAAAAATCATTTTCTATTAACCACAAACTGAAACACCATTAACCTCATTTTTAAATATTTTCACCATTTCGGGACACATAATCAACCTCGTGTTAACATGAATGATTAACACAAATTTTATGTGATCATTTATTATATTTCTTGATCTATATTTTTATTTAATTAGATAAATAAATAAAAATAAATATAATAAAAATAAAAAACTATTTTTTAAAAAAATAAAAAAGAGTAAAAAGGGGGTGGGACTAAAAAAACACCTAAAAAATGGGAAGGGGTAAAAAGAAAAAAACAAAAGAAAACGTTTTAAAAAAATTGGGGAGGGGGTGCAAAAAGAAAAAATAAATAATGGTAAAAATGTTGTGCGTACTGTTTATGTACGCCAACAATTATCCAAAACCAAAGCCTATGAAATGGCAAATTTCCTACATGATCTCTATTCTAATTCACCGCTTCTAAGCCTTACAAATCTAATAAGATTACTACAGAGGACCAAATTAAATTATCTACACACATTACGTTCTAATCCTACAGTTAACTCCTAAACATCCTTAAGGCTCTCTAATTAAGAATCAACAGCCATTCCATATTTTTTAATTTTTATCAATGTTCCGTGACTTGCTTTGAACACCTTATTATGATAATGAAAGTTTAGGAAAATATTATCCAAAATTAATTGAGAAAATTAAAATAAGATAATGAAAATCCTCCTTCTTATTGCAAAGTTTCTTGGTGAAAAAGATAGTGACTTCCAAAATGGGATAGTCATCCACAATCTCTAACATGAACATCCCTTTTGGCTATTTCCCATCGATCGAGCCACATAAGGCAAGATATGTTACAAGAAAAGAAGCCAGTGCTGTGCTGAAGAGAATACTGAATAGAAAAAAAGCAGGGTAATGATGTGACCTAGTTTTAGGACTTTTGTCGTATCAAAGGCACGTTTGAGCTTGCCTTTCAGCCTTATTGGAAGTGATATTAGGATTTCTTTTTAATTTCTTATTTTTGGATTTTTTTCCCTTCATTTTCAGTAATAAAATTATATATTTTTTGGAACTTATTTTCCGTTCATTTTCAGTAATTAAGGATTTGTTTTGTCTTAAAAAAGGTTGTAAAAGAAACTTGTTTTGTCTTAATGATCACAAAGACACATGTACAAAAGCAGAAGCAACCAATGCTTACTGCAGGCTAGATGCTTGATAGCATATTAGCATGTTTGATTTTTCATTAAAAATATTTTAAATAATAGTAGCTTGGCCAAAAAGGCAAAATCTTTTTTCTCGTAATTTTTATGCGCGCAAATCATGCTTTGGAGATTGTCAAGAAAATCACACATTAGTAATTGAATTGTGACGAAAATATGAAGAAAGAGTAAAGACGTACGGGCCACTCTCATGCGTCTTCTGAAGAACATTGAATGAACTTACACGTTTGTTACAAAAAGTAATGGATTTTTAAGAAGGTAATAAATATTTTAAAGTTAAAAAAAATACAAATACATTATACTCACAAAAATTTTTAACTTTTAATAATTACATTTTTTAAATTATATCCTTGTATTTTTCAAAAGTTAATGTGCGTTTAGCTTCCTGTTCAGGTAGTCTAACCGGTGGCGGATGTTCTCAGTGTAAGGATCCTCTCTGATTTTTACATCCTCTCAACAATATTTAACTATGAAATGGCTAGCTATTAGCTACACCTTTTATTTTTCTAGTTATTTCGTAGCTAATTTTTCTAGAGCTTCCAAATCCATGTTCTTAGGGGTGAATGGGGCCATGCTCCCAAAAAAAAAAGAGTAATTTTTTAAAGATATATGTAATTTTATACATGATCCCCGTAATAAAACTAGATTTATATGTGTGATAAATATGAAAACTATTTTTTTTCATTCATATCTACTACCTTCATTTCTATTTATTTGTCCCATTACATAAAAACACACGAGTTAATAAATATAATAAATGTGTTGATTTATATTAAATTCATTATGTTTTTTTCCTAATATATATAACTCTTATCTCTCTATTTTATTCATTAATTATTCCACTTATCATATCACTTATTAAGGATAAAGTAGAAAAAATTAATACATTCTTAAAAGTCTAAATGGGACAGATAAATTAAAAAAAAATTACAGATAAATAAAAACAAAGGTAATATATTTTTAATTTTTTTATCAACAAACAACAATGGACATTAAATAGGTACAAGGGGTACTCAAACCTATTACATCAAAGTTTAAATGTTCTTTAAACATAATATGGGTTCATTAACCCATTTTCTGTAAGGTCCAAGAATCCTCTTGGAATATTTTCATAATGACAAACTCTCAAAATACACTTAATATAATTCTGGATAATTGTATACCAATGGTTACAATTGATGTTGTATTAAAAAGAACATAAAAACTTAATGAATCATCAAAGAAGATTTAATTTAAAAGAAACAAACAAAAGCAGCCATCAAAAGAAACAATCATGCAACAAATTTGCATTGTCTAGAAGAAACAAATCAGGAATTAAAGCTTACTATATTGGAAGAAGGTTCTGTTCAAATATAAACCTTCATATTCAATGACAAGAAGAAATACCCTTGTTCAGAAAATAAATCAAAATAATAAAGTTGTTGAGAAGATTCAAAGGAGACTGTTGTCAATTTCACAAGATAGCATTAGAAGAAATGAGTACTTCTAGCACCCTTCAGAAGAATGAATTGTCAGAATATGTCACAATTTCAAATTACAAGAGTTAAAAATATTTTAATCTGATATTGAGAAAATATTTAATATTCATTCATCTCTCACAAATCGCTTCAAAAGAAGAAAGTTTAAATTGAATGAAAATCTTGGCTCCAGAAGAAAGACTGGTCAAACCTAACGAGAGAGAAAAGTTGCCACATGAAAATGACAACTTCTTCACGGCCAGCTAAGGGATTAATTCTTCTCCAAGACATTCAACGGCCAATTTAATCCTCCATTGCCTATAAAAAGGAGCCTCGTCTTCATTTCAAGACACAGCACCAAAACTGTGCCTTTTGGAGAAATTTCAATTTCCGCAAAATCATTAGTTTTATTTTCAAACACTTAGAAAAATGAGAAAGAGTTAATGCTGTGCTCTTTATTTCTTCACCACTTCATCTGTCTCTGATCACATTCACATCTTCATTGTCATCCAGCATTTTCATCCCTTAGAATGATAGTATTAGAGTATTGTAAATTGTTGTTAGCTTGGAAGCTATGAGGGCAAATATACAAGCGCACGCAAAGAAGTGCTATATAATTATGGTTACTTTACATAAATGACTGGTGCATTATTGTTATTGATGTCACAAAATCGGGTTTGATTTCTGATGTTGATTGAGGTTACTCACAAGTCACAAGCTTTCTCTGTCCCTCTATAAAAGAATCTACCTCGGTACTTCAAAAATTTGCTTAATTGATCATGGGTGTAGGATCAAATGAGGTTGATTGAAAATTTTAAATAGTACGTATTACATATTTAATTTAGTAAAATTAGTGGATAAATTAATTAAAAATTAAAAAGTTAAATGAAAATTTAAATCTAATAAATTAATTAACGGATTGAAGTGAAACTATTTAATAAAACTAATTGATAATTATAAAATGATATAGATAATATATATATATCATCATTAATTATTGAACCATATATTAAAATTTGATAATTAATTATAATTAAAAAAAATTAAAAGTCATTTTAACTGGGAGTTGAAATTTAAAAATACTAACATATAGCTACTAAAAAACTGTTTTATTAAATAGAGTTAATTTTAACAAACTCTTTTACTATCAATTAATGGCATGCGAACCACATTCAAAATACATTACATTAATTAAACTCTTTTCCCCCAAAATTTGAAACTCTTTTTGAGTCTTTTCATTTCTTCTTCATGAATGATGATGTACGCGGCGTGAACTTACCAAGTTCCAACGAAGCTGCTTTTGTAATAATAAACATTGAAAGAATTGAATTGATGCTTGATTATTAAGCACTTCTGCCTGCAGATTCAGAAGATGGAGACTTCTGGTGCTGGTCCCTCCGTCAGAAATTAAATTTAAGTACATAAATGAAATTATTGTAGCAAATCCTATTCTGAAACTTTGATTTTGTTAATTAGCAGCTTATTCATCTTTTAATTTTTAAGTGTCTTTATTTTGTTTTCTGTAGTAAATTTTTTAGGATAAAGGGATGATGTTCTCCTAGTTCAAAATAATTAGAAAATGTCTCCGGGCTTAATTCAAATGCAAGATATTTAATAAAATGTTTTATTTCAAAAAGTAAAGGCTTTTGTGAAAATTAAGATCATTTAGGGTGATTGTGAATTTTTAATTTTTTTTAAAAGATTTTAAATTAAAATTTTCTAACTCAAATAAAAAATAAAAAATTTCTTTTTGTTATTTTCAAAATTACTATTTAGAAAATCATAAAAAAAAATATTTTTAACTTTGAGTTGTAAAAATATATAATTTAAAAATTTTAAAAATAAAAAATTGAAAATTCACAACCACTTCAAATGGACTCTTATCAGTGTATAATTTGCTTTTCATACGTTTTTATTAATGTTATTTGTTCATATATATATATATATAACTTATTCAATTATATAAATCATATTTGTATGATCTAGACAAGAGTTTGGCTAAGTCTGGATCCTCCCCAATCATCTTCTATTAAAAATTTATAGTAATCGGATAAAGGATCTTTCGTATCACTTGAGCTTTTGATTTTGGGTTGTTTCATTTAAGTTTTATTCAGAAAGATATATATTATTTAAAATTCTAAAACTTCCACACACTTTTTCATATATTTTTCAGTAATACCTTTGAATAATTCAAGCAATCTTACTTAATCAAACTGCGCGCACCAACAAGGTTGGTTAAAATTAATGGTTAAGCAATGTCTCAGATTCGAGTCCATGATGTGGATTTTTCTGGCTCGAGAAGACATGTCTTCGGCCGTGGAGGATACTTGTGGTTTAAACCAAATAAATACTTAATCAACTTGCTAGTGTGATATATGAATCACTACAAGAAATTCGGGTATTAGCGACGGCCAAAGGCCGTCACTATAAGGGTAAAACTGTCACTACAATGCAATTAGCGACCACAGGGATGTCGTTAAAATGTTCGTCGTTTATACCGTAGCGACGGGTAAAAATAGTCGTCGCTACGTAGCATCTGTTTGTCCGTCGCTAAAGTTGTCGCAATGCTAAAGGTCGTCGCAAAGTGATAAGATCAAAGGTCGTCGCTAAGCCGTCACATTGTAGCGACGACCTAGGGTGTCGCTATCATTTATATTATTTTTTTTAAAAAAAAATTATAACTAGTAACGGCCATGGCCGTCACTAATTATTATATTAATTTTTTAATTGAATTTAGGATTTTATATTTAATTTTATTTTAATTTACGGATTTAAAGTTGAATTATTATAGAAATTCAATTTTTTATTTATTTTATAAATTTATATCATATTTATTAACGATCTAAAATATAAAAAAAACAATAAATACTATATGAAAACACTCATATAGAAAATATATATATATATATAAACAGTAATATACAAAGTGTATAAAAACATGATAAAAAAAATCATGGTTGACGGCGACGATATTGTTGTGGTCGTGGGCCACGATCCTCATCCTCATCCACGGGCTAGTCATCCAGGTCGCCATCGTAGAGCGGGTGTGGTTAAGCCTGACTGTAGCCGGTAGAACCACCTTCACTGTAGGGTATCCAAGACTAACTGTAACTGTTGTCGGAGTCGTGCGAAGTCCTCCTCCAACCGTGCATACTGGGTCTGACAGTGATCAGCCCTCTTTTCAGCTCGGCTAGCCTGCAGCTTTGCTTCAATGACTTCCTGGCACAACACCTCGTCAGATGAATGTCGTGACTCGTTGCTCTCGTTGGTGTGGGCTCAAGACTCCTGAGTGAGGTTGGTCACACCTGGACGAATGTTGGTTGACAAGTCCCCGGTGCCATAACAGCGGCCTCAAGTCTTGCCACCAGCAACATCCTTCCAGATTTGTAGCTTGGTGGACCCATCAGTGATGGAGTTGTCCCTCATCTGTGACTCCACCTCCCTCATGCGGTCATGGTAATTTGCCTGTTGAGTAGAGATAAACATATAATTAGTTAGTTATTCTATTGCAAATATATCTATTTATATGAAAAAACCAGTACATTGATTTACATATATGGATCGTGTTCGGTCGTCTACCCAGCCACCACTCTTTTTTGTGTGGGTGGCCACAAAAACTCATCAAAATCCACATCCCTCCCAAGCTGTCATCTCTACACAGAAAAACTACATTAATTAATTATTTTAAAGGAAAAATATGTTTTTCGTCCCTGTAGTTTCGGTCAACTTTGGTCTTCGTCCCTGTACTTTAAATCCTTAGTTTTTTGTCCCTGAACTTTCTAAACCCCCAATTCATGGTCCCTAGCCGTTAGTGAGATCTGTTAACCTGATGAGCTAGGTAATAAAAGTTACATGTTAGCCTCAATAGTGGGTCCCAAATAGCTGACTCATTTAATTAAAATTTTTTATTATTTTTTTAATTATTAAAATAACCATAATTATGAAATTAGGTTTTTTATCGGGTAAAATTGCTTAGGTGAAAACCCTAATTTTTGGAATTATGGTTATTTTAATAATTAAAAATCAATAAAAAAGTTAATTAGATGATGAGCCAGTTATTTGGGACTCACTATTGAGGTTGACATGTAATTTTTGTTAGCCAACTGATCAGGTTAACAGATCTCACTAACGGGCAGGGACCACGATTTGGGGGTTTAGAAAGTTTAGGGACAAAAAACACAGGATTTAAAGTACAGGGACGAAGTCTAAAGTTGACCGATACTATAGGGACGAAAAACATATTTTTCCCTTATTTTAATTACAAATACAAAATTAATATAGAAGAGTAGGTTTTTATATACCATATCCAGCACGCCCCGCCTCGACGAGAAACCCGATTACTCTTGTTACGAGCAAACTTCCCCTTGAACTCAGCAGAGGCCCAGTAGGCCAAAAACCCTCTCAAGCCTCCTCACTACACCAAGTGGGCTTAGTCCCACTCGTCCGGGCCTTGTTCAGCATATCCCGAAGGCGTCGAGCAATCCTCTGCTCGTACACCTTCTTTATCAGGCCTCGTCCTCAGGGGCCCAAGTAACTATGCTATGTAAAAGAAAAAACTTGTAGGGTAGGTCATTATGAAAATGTCATAACAAGTTAAAAATATAATGTAAAATGAAAACATTTTACTGTGAACTCCTCTCACCACCTGTCCCTCACATCCTTTAGGGTGACCTCCCACAAATAGTGAAGACCTCAAAATTGTAAGCGAATCGCATGACCAATGGTCGCATGGGGGGTTGTGAGACACCCAACTGCAAAATAAATAAATTAAATGTTAACACTGCAACTTATAAAAATTCAAAATATTAAAGAAATAAAAAATTGAAGAAACTCACCATTTACCATAAGGTCAGATGATAACCCTATCGTGAGAGTCCCGCTCATGATCGGCACTGGAGCTTGCACCTCGGTGCAGAGGCTGTTGTACACCAGGCTTGGCGTCAGCCTCCGCGTCAATATCAGCCTGGGGGTCACCCTCACCCTCCTCATCAGAAATATGTGGCAGACCATCCTCTGGCAACTGATGACCTACCTCGGTGACAACCTCCTGATATCCCGGAGTAGAGATGAACCTCATCTGCTCCATGAAGGCTCCAACAGATGCAGCACGTTGGACCACCTCTGCAGGGGTGTGCATCACGTACGATGCAGGAGGAAGAAGGCTTCGCTGGCAGCTGCTCAGGGAGAGGGAGGTTGGTCCTATGATCCTGATGTAGGCGAGCTGCATGTGCAGCAAGCTCGCCCGGACGGATGACCCTCCCGTTAATAGGTGGGACTTTCTATCCACCTTTACCACGCATACGCGACATATTTACCTAGTTTTAAGAAGGTTATATAACTAATTAAATTATATAACTAATTATATAAATTATAAAAGATTATTATAAACAACAATAATAATTAAATTAAATATTATACAAGTCTATATATAACTAATTAAATTATATAACACTAATTAAATTATATTACACTAATTAAAATAAATAATAATAAAAAATATTATACAAGTCTATATATAACTAATTAAATTATATAACACTAAGTAAATTAAATTATATTACACTAATTAAATTATATAACACTAATATAATTAAATTGTATAACACTAATTAACATATATTACACTAATTAAATTATATAAACCCTAAATGATTATTATAAAAAGCAATTAAAAATAATAATACAAACTAACCTGCTGGTACTTGGCTGGTGCAGGGGCGACAGTGATCGGAGCTGGACGGCGGCGACCGGAGGTAGAAGGTGGTTTGGGGGTTGTTTGAAGGTTTGAATTGGTGGAAAAGATGGAAAGTTGAAAGGGAGAAGGTTTGGGACAGTAGGGAAGGGAATGGGGAGAGGGAGAGGGAGAGGGAGAAGGAGGGAGAAACAGAGGGGGAGGCCGGAGGGAGAGAGGGAGGGAGAGAGGGAGGAGGAAGGGTTTTGTAGCGCGCAAGTTTTAAACGTAGCGACGGTCTGGTCGTCGCTACGTTAAAAAATTTCTCTGATGCGCCAAATTTAAATTTTAATTAAAAACGTAGGTTGTCGCTACGTTTATTTTTTGAATTTTCAGAAAAAAAAAATAGTTTTTTTAGCATAGCGACGGTCGGGCCGTCACAGCGTATTAATTGCACAGCTACGTGTTGAGCTGCGCATTTAATGCTTTAGCGACGACCTAGCGACGACTCATGTTTTCACGTCCAATTCTACACATTCTTGTAGTAAATAAATGTCCATTTAATTTCTATATTGAATGTAATGTTCTTCTCTTATGCAACATAAAATATAAATAGAGAAATAAAGAAATTTTAGATTAATGATTTGGTAATATTTTCTTCGTATGTGGAGATAGTTAAATTCAAAATAATTAGTGTATTTGATTTACACTAAAATTATGTTTCAAACGTGTCGAAGAGTATGACAATAAGTACATGTTAAATACACAGAGAAATACAAGAAAGATGATTGAATTGTGTTTCTAAACCCTTTTTATTTTCTTTAAAAGATTTTTCAAAAACTATTTCAAATGAGTTTTTAGTCAGGTTTTCTAAAGATTTTCTATAATTATACGTGTTTGAAACTTCAGACAAGTAGGTTTTCACAAGCAATTTTCTCAAAAAAAAAAAAAAAAAAACTTCGCAAATGAGTTTGAAATTTACATTTTAACACCTGATTAGGTTAGCAAGTTTGTAAATAAGAATGTTAAAATAAAGAGAATGGTTCCCTAAGGTTTATCACGATTCACTACAATCACACGGTGAACTACATCTCGTCCTTACAAATATCACTACAAGAAAAATGCATATTAGCGACGACCTACACAATGAAAAGTCATCGCTATAGGTTACGTAGCGACGACTTAGAGACAAGCCACGTGGACGTCGCTACAGAGCTTGTCGTAAATGCAGTGGCGACGAGCAAAGTACGTTGTTGCTACATAGAGACGGTCAGGCCATCGCTGGAGCCGTCTCTACAAATATGACTGTCGCTACGAATAATTGTTTTTTTTATCTAGCAACTGCTGTGGTGGCGGCCATGGCCGTCTCTACAGGTATTTTAAAAAAAAAACTATTATTATTTATTTTATTTTAATATTCAGGGTTTAGGGTTTATTATTTATTAATTTTAAAATTATAAAAAAATACTAAATACTATATGAACACATCAAGAGAAGAAAAAAAACACACACACACACACACACATATATATATAATATACACATGATCTGTTCAAACATAATACAATAAAATTATAAAAAAACATAATGAAAAAAAAAAATCAATGGCGGCGGCGACGTTGGTGCTGTGGTGGGGTCGGCTCATCCTCCTCATCCAACGCTTGGTCATTCAGGGCAGCATCATAGAGGTGGTGCGACTGAGCCTGAGCCTCCAACAACTGTTGCATCTATCGTCGGAGTCGTCCTAACTCATCCTCCAACTCTGTAGCCTTCGCTATGGCCTAGCGAGACTCCTACCTTGCTTCATTTACATCCTGGCGCAGTGCCTCCTCAGTTGAATGTCGTGACCCAGACCCGTCAGTACTCCCGCTGGTGTGAGCCCGAGACTCCTGAGTCAAGCTGGTCACACCTGGACGAATGTTGGAGGCCAAGTCCCTGATGCCATAACAACGGCCTCGAGTCTTGCCACCCGTAACATCCCTCCAGATCTCCAGGTTGGTGGAGGCATCAGTCATGGAGGTGTCCCCCATCTGTGACTCCACCTCCCTTAGGCGGTCATTGTAATTTGTCTATTGAGGTAAAAGTAAAATTAGTTAGTTATATATTCAATGCATAAATATGAAATTATATAAAAAACACTTATAAAAAACACTTACATAGGTGGACCGCTCTCGGTCATCTACCCAGCCACCACCCTTTTTTTACGTGGGTGGCAACAAAGAACTCGTCAAGTTCGACCTCCCGCCCAAGCTGTCAAGCCTACACAGAAAAATTACACAAATTAATTATTTTAAAAACAAATAGAAACATAATACATAAGAGTGTTTGTTTATACATACCATATCCAACGCCACCTTATGGTGGGCCCTGCGGCCCGTGATGTACACTGCCCCCCCCCCCCCCCCCCCCCCGCGTTGAGAAGCCCGATTGCTCTTGTTACGAGCGGTCTTCCCCTTGAATTCCACAGAGTCCCAGTAGGCCAAAAGACCCTCCTAGGCCTCCTCACCACACCACGTGGGCCTCTTCCCAGCCTTTCGAGCCTTGTTCATCATATCTCGAAGGCGACGAGCAACCCTCTGCTCATACACCTTCTTGATTTGGGCCTCATGAGAAAGGTCCCAAGTAACTCTGCTCTGCAAAATAAATATAGGGTAAGTTATGAGAAATTGACATATTTTAAGAAAAAATTTAAAGTGTATAGGGTTTAATTATAATTACCGTGAACTCTTCCCACCACCTGTCCCTTACATCCTTCGGGGTGACCTCCCAAAGGTAGTGAGGACCCCAGAACTGCAAATGGATCGCATGACCAATGGTTGCGATAGGTGGGTTGTTAGGCACCCACCTGCAAAATAAAATATTCAATACTAACAGTTAAAACAATTAAAGATGTTATATTAATATCAATTCTAAAGAAGGAAAAAAGATAAACAAACTCACCCCTTGCCAAATGGTCTGATAATAACCCGACCTTGAGCGTCTACCTCATGATGTCGGCTTGAGCCGACACCCTGGAACCGAGCTGGCTCCTCATCAGACTCATGTTCAGCGTCCCCATCCATCTGATCCTGAGCCTCGTCAGCCTCTATGTCGGGCACAACTTCCTCATGCACTGGAGGCATCTGAACTATTCCCGGTGTCGGGATGAACCTCATACCATCGAACTGGGGAGCAGAAGGTGGAGGGGAGGAAGAAGACTGGACGGCGACCGCCAGAGCCGCTGAAGTAGATGGATGCTCCGGCATCTGATCAGAGATGTGAGAGTGAGAGAGGTTGGCTCTCTCCTGCATCGCGCGAGCTGCCCATGCACGTAGCTCGCCAGGAGGGATGAACCTCCCTCTACTCTGTGGGATATTCTCTCCACCTCTACCATGCATCTTAGGCACTAATTACTATAGACATTATATAAAAATTAAATAATTATATAAATTAAAATAACTAATTACTAATTACTAATATACTACTTACTAATTACTAATATACTAATAAAACTAATTACTATAGACATTATATAAAAATAAATAATTATATAAATAAAAAACTAATTACTAATTACTAATAAATTAAATAATTACTAATATACTAATTACTTATTACTAATATACTAACAAATTAAATAACTACTAATATACTAATTACTAAAGTAATGTTTAAAACTACTAACCTAATTCCTATATCACAATAATAAACTAATAAAAGAAATAAACTATTAATTATAAATAAATTAATTAAAGCTATAAAAAATGTACTTGTTGCGACGCAGATGGAATGAATATGGAATGAGCTCTATAGTCACCTACAGACAACTATTTTGATTTCTGATTGGTTCAAAACGATCCTATGAAGGAGCGAAACTTTTTAATCGGTGAGTTTTTGAGAATAAAAAGAGAGAGGGACAAAAAGAGAGGGGTGGTCGTATGAGAGAAAAAAGGAGGAAGGAGGAGGAGGAGGTTGAAAATGGAGGAAGAGGGGAGGGGGAAAGTTTTTACGCGTACAACTTTTAACGTAACGACAGTCAGGCCGTCGCTACGTTTTTAAAAAAATCAGTTTTAATGTAGCGACGACCTACCATCGCTCAGGTTGTCGCTACATTTAATTTTCATTTTTTCAGAAACAAAAAAAAATTAATTGTAGCGATGACCTAGCCGTCGCTACCATCACTACCTAGCGATGGTCTGACCGTCTCTAAGTATTAATTGCACTGAACAGTGCGTTTAATCCTGTAGCGACCTCTAGCGACGCTTTATGGCCGTCTCTACAAGGCCGTCGTTAATTTACATTTTCTTGTAGTGTACTTGACAAGATTTTTCACTAACTTTGAACAATACAAGTAGTCTTTTCAATAAGCATTTCGGACTCTTTAAAACAAGTATTCTTTTTTCACCTGACATATTCAGGTTTTATACACTCAAAGTACTTGAAAGAAAAAAAAAGTTTTTCTCTAAGATAACTTTTTATAGAGAAAAATTGATTTTTTTTTATATTAGGTGTAGTCATATATTTATACTTGGTTGTGTTAGTCCTTCATTTTCTTCTTCAAATGCCATGCATGGAGCATTATCCTTACCATAAAGGAATGGTCGTTGGCAAAAGATCAATTAAAAAGGTTTGGCAGTTGCTTTTGACACATACTGTAATATAATCCCTTTTGATTACTTTGGAATGAAGTAATTTTTAATTAGACATGAACATTGTGATTTAGTTAGGTTGCTAAATTTGATTAAGGTTAGTTATTTGTTATGGTTCTCTTCTAAGTTTGATAAGAGACAGTTTGGATAAACTAATTCTCTCCAAGACATGTTTCCTTAGCAAAGATCTGTTGTATTTGAGGTAAAATGAATTTAACTTATTTTGTAAGTTGAAATTAATATTTACAATTCAACTTACTTTTTCAAAAATTCTCTCTCATTTAATTTATTGATAAACAAACGATTTTAGGGTGGATCAAACAAAATTTGGTCCACCTAGTCCAACTTACATTTTTTTACTTATAAAAGGTGAATGGATAATTTTATCTTTTATTAAATAGTCTTTATATGACTATATTTGAGTTTAATTTAAGGGAAAATATTGATTTACAATACAACTTATGCTAATTTTGTTGAGGATATATCAATTTAAAGTTAAAGGACAAAATTTTACATTATATAGTAATATCGATTTGAGTTTTTATTATTTTCAAGTAATATTTCATAAAAGCAACTAGAAACTATTTTAATATCAATCATTAATAAAATGAATGTTGAATTTGGTGATTAGAAAATTAAATTACTATATTTTTACATTTTGGACCACGTGAACCATGACTCACCGTAAACAAACCCTCGATAAACACCTATAAAGTTAGAAGAATTTTTTTATAAGTTTGAATTCGAGCACTTGTCTTAGTTAAAATAGCACTTATAAACTAGAAGTTAGTCCAAACTAGAACTATATATTTTATGCATATTTCTAAATTGGTGTGTCAACCCTTTAGGTTGTATTAAACAAACATGTCACATGTTATTCAATAAATATTGTTGAATTATATACATACATATATATATATATATATTAGTCAAAGTATATCTTTTATACCCCATAATTTATACTCCCTCTGTTTCTATTTATAAGGCATAGTTGATCAATTCACACAAATCAATAAAAGTGATTAAAACTAGTTAAATTTATTGGGGTTTTGAAAAAATAGTTTAACTTTTTAGTTTTACACCTATTTAATATCAATGAATAACTCCATTATCATTTGATAATTGAAAAGACATTTAAGTTAATAAGGATAAATATGAAAAATGATAATAAATACTTTCTTGAAATCGTATAGTGACTTATAAAAAACAACACAAAATTTTAAAATGTACCTTATAAATAAGAACGGAGGAAGAGAGTATATAGTTATATAAAGTTTCTTTAATTTCTTATAAAAAATGATTAATTAATAACACAGTAATCTATATTATAATTAAATCAGTGTTACTTTTTACTGTGCTGATCCACGCGTCAGTTTCATATTGTGTTTGTTTCCTGCTCACGCTCTGTTTTTGTGCTTTTCTTTCAATTGGATGGTTTATGATCTTTTTTCATTTTCTTTCTTTTGCTCACAAATCTGAATATGGTCCATATTTTGCTCTTTTCTTCTTTCTCTACCACTGTCAGCAAATAAACATAGTCTGCGTTTAATGATTTCCAATATTGAAATTTTGTAATTATCTCTTCTTGAATCACCACCTCATGTAGAGAACAATTTTTAGGTTAATACTATTTACTACTATTGTCGTCTTTTGTTCTCAAACCTCTATTTTATTCATTAATATTTTTCAATTATTATTTTTAATATCTATTTTAGTTATCTATTTATTTCTACATATTTACTCTGTTTTAAAATTATTTTTTCAGAATACGTGTCACATTTTCTCACTTCTGTTTTTTTAATTTTTTTCTCACTTCAATAAAGTGGTTTTTTTTATGAACCACAAATATATTTCACGAGAGAAAATCTTGCTCCTGTCGTTTTCTTTCCTTTTTTGGTTTTTTATCACACTTTCCTTTTTTTTTCTTCTTATTATTATATTAAAATATTTTCTCTCATTATTTGTTCCTATTAATATGTTTCATTTTATAAAAACACAGTTTAAGAAATACAAAAAATATGTTTATTTATATTAAATTTAATATATATTTTTTCCAATATATCATTTATCTATTTATTTTTATTCATTAATACTTATTATCTCTTTTATATCTATTTACCCTAAACTCTCCCAACAAAAGTCTTTTCTATACACTTTATAGGTTTTAAATGTTTAGGATGTGAGATCTCAAATTTCAATATAATTTAAATTTATAATTATATTTATGATGTTTGATTACGATTTTCCGTGGACAAATTCTTTAATTAGAATTATAAAATTTATATTTATATTATTTTCATCTACTAGAATAAAATTGTTATTTTATGAGTTAAGACAATTTTTCAATTATAGGTTTAGAGTATTTTTTTTATGAACCACGTGTATCTTACACGGGAGGCAGCCCTGCTCCTGTTGGCTGTTGTGAACATCGACATCATGATGAGATTAACTCTCCTAGCAAGGGTTTTTTTTTTCATATACTTTATATAAGTTTAAAGTGATTGGATTATGGGATATCAAATCTTAATATATTTTAAATTTATAATTATATTTTTTTTTGGTTTAACCACATGTATCCTCCACGGGAGACAATCATGTCGAGCCGGGAACATCCACATCATGGTGTGACTAACTTTCCCAACGAGGATTTTTTTCCATCCACAAGACTCGAACCCGAGATCTTGCTTAAGGAGAAACAAGCATGTACCACTTGAACTAACCTCCGTTGATTATAATTATATATATTAGTAATGTATTGGTTATTATTTTCTATAAATATGATAACATTAATATGTTCTTCACATTCTACTAATTGATGTATATGATTATATCATTAAGTTAATTTTATAAAAAAAATTAATAATACATGAAAAAATAAACATTACTCATAACTCAACGTCACCCGTGCAAATGCACAGGTACCATGCTAGTTTTAAAGAAAATCATGTCTTCCTTTTTCTTAATTGGGCATCATCTATCTATTGTTACTTTACCATGTCCTTTCCTCTCATATGTGACTTTTGTGATCCATATCGTTGATTAGTTGATGAACATTAGAAAATTAAGAAAAGAAAATAAAAGTTACTTGCGCAGGAAAGTCAAACAGAACATAAGAAAAACACATGAAAATGAAATTGATAGAAAGTTAACATGTGATATGTTTCCTCGACAAAAAATTAAGTGAAACATGAATATAACTTTTTTGTAGAGCGATGCATGAGGAAACAAGAATATTGCTGCAAGAATTTAAAAAGCAAACAATAAATGACATAATATATTCATATAATAAAAATATACAATTTAATAACACATTTTTTTCTTTATTTTACATTCCATATTTCTTTCTTTTTCTCTTTCCTTTATCTTTTTATTTCTCTTAATTTATTGTAAACATTGTTTGTTATAAAATAACATTTCATAAATATAATTAGTGTAAATAGTGTTAGAAGAAATAAAATCAATTTTTAAAGAAATATATAGATTTTAGTAAAATAAGATGGAGGAGCAGGAGCAGTTGAGGGGTAGTAAAATATAATTAGTGTAAATAGTACCATGGGTTCCCCGATGGATCATCCCAAAGATAGCTAGAAAGAGAGTTAAGAAAACTCATTGATGTATTGATTTTAAAAGATGCAAATGAAAGAGATACAACAGTTATTTATAGAGCTATTCTAATTAGAGATAAAACTAACTATGGTAATATTCCACCTAATTAAACTAACTATGGGTAATTCTAACAGAATTGAAACAAACTTCAATCACCCTCCCGTAAGTTGGTATTTGGTATCAACCAATACCAACTTGAAACAAAGAGGGCAACTCAACAAACACTAATACATCAAAAACCTAAATAGAATACTGATAGTTACAGCCAATAGTTACAGTTAAACATAAGAGCATTAGCAGCCAATTGATCTCAGGAATATATACTTGACCATGAATCTTGGATGAAGTATGAACAACTTTGACTCTTGAGAAACAAATGTCTTCATACAGTTCAAGATGTGTCAAGGGAAGCTCAACTGCTTCTTTAATTTCCTGTACATCTAAACCACCAATGTCAGCATATGATTCCAAAGGAGTCTTCTCAACCTTCATGATAGAGACCATTGGATCAACTTCATCTTGAAGAAGCCCAACCACAAAAAGAACCTTGTTATGCATCAAAATAGCGCATCCAGGCTCGAGCTGGTCCTTATCAATGAAAGACAAGATGCCAACATAGTACTCAGGCCCCACCGAAGAGGAAACAATGGCATGGTTCTCGTCAATGAGCTCTTGGCTTGGTTTCTCACAACTGCAGCAAAACATAGATCCATTTTCACTTAACAGGCTATAAGTATCTCCATTGCCAAATATACTACTATTATGACGACTAAGGAGTTCTTTGTGCAGCTCAAGATCATCATCATGAACAAGAATGAAGCTAGACCTTCCAGAAGCTTTGCAGCCATGATTTGGTTCGAATTAAGCAAATAACTCCTCTACTTTGAACAGAGTTTTATGCTCTTCTGCACTTTCAACTGTAACTTTATCACTAGTCTCATCACTTTTAGACATTTGAGCAAATAGTTTATGTACATCTTCTTCAGTCATTGCATCAAACAATTTATGTATATTCCTCTTAGGCAATACATCAAACAGAAGTTGCGCATACCAATCCCTTGTAACAAGCTCCAAATCCATCTAACCAGTTGAAAAAAATTAATTAAAAGCACAAGTAAAACAGAGATTATGAAGTGTCTGGTTCAATCCAAGGATTCCCCAGGTCATCTTGATTTCTTCCATTAGCCCATCAAATTCCTTCATAATTGATGATTCCTTAAGTTGTTGTAACAGCTCAAGTGGAACAACCATAGACTCAACCCGTTTTCCAACCTGGCCAGCAGAAATCCTGAGCAGCGCTCGCCTCACACGTGAATCCATGGCTTCTGAAACCCTCATCTAATTCCTTATGGTACCGCTTCTCCCTGACCCGAATCGGAGCCTGGGCACTTCTTGGAACCCGAACAGGGAGATTTCAAGTCGAAAGCCTTCTTGACCTTGCTGGCGGCGGTGGAGGTGGGGGATCGCTGCACCTGGGAAGCTGGTGAGTTGTGATTCGGTGAGTCGGAG
This sequence comes from Sesbania bispinosa, assembly GCA_026901365.1. Taxonomy (NCBI): domain Eukaryota; kingdom Viridiplantae; phylum Streptophyta; class Magnoliopsida; order Fabales; family Fabaceae; genus Sesbania; species Sesbania bispinosa. The sequence continues at coordinate 3,163,379 of QLOH01000009.1, read as the reverse complement.
TGGTTGTTGGAGGACGACTTGAGAATGAAACTCGGAGGCTTCCCGAAGGAGGTGCGACAAGTGGTGACGAAGATCTCGTAGGCGGTTAATTTCGGAGAACTCTCTGAAGTTTTCTTTGATTGGAATTTAAATTGGCCAAAAATGAAAGGATCTGAAGATGATTTCCACTCCAATTTTGCAATGGAGTCTTTGCCAGAATCATGCATTAAGAACAGTGAAGAAGATGCAGCCATGGTAGTTGCACCAACAGAAGAAGATGCAATCGCAGGAATGGAGTGCGCAACCAACAACGATGGCTTCTTCAGACAGTATCGTCCCTTCTTCTTCTTCTTGAAGCGAGGTAGCAGCTAAAGGGTAGTAGTAGTAGGTTGGAGATGAGTATCATGGGTTCACCCATTGATCATCCCAAAAATAGCCAAAAAGAGTGTTAAGAAAACTCATTGATGTATTGATTTTAAAAGATGCAAATGAAAAAGATACAACAGTTATTTATAGAGTTATTCTAATTAGAGTTAAAACTAACTATGGTAATATTCCACCTAAAACTAACTACGAGTAATTCTAACATAATTGAAAGAGACTTCTAACAATAGAAAAAAATCACAATCCCTTAACCACCGAACACGTAAGAGACTATTCGATTTTAATTAAGATTATTTGAGTCATGAGTATGCAACTGTGTTAAATAGTCGAAGAGAGAGCTTTACCGGCCATAGTGAGAAAAACATACTATTAACCTCGAATTCCTTGCAAACATATTATACATTTTGAGATCAGTCCTCAATTTTTTTACCGTCGTGCATTTTAGTCCCTGAGATTTTGAAATGTCACCATTAATCCCTAACATTTATCTCCGTCATTCACTTTAGTCCAAAATGGTTGACGACGTTAAATGAGTGCTGACATGTCACGTTAAGTGACACTTTAGATTCAAATTAGTCCCTATAATATTAAGAATCATTCACTTTAGTCCCTAAAATGATGTTGTGTATGAAATGACAAGTTCATAGTAACATTATGGAGAATAGAAAGTTTTGACTCTTATTAAGTGTATCCAACCTATATTTCTATTAGATCTAATTAGTTTATAACCATTTTTTCCTTCGTAAATAGTTTATATTTTCTAATGATGTTCCATATTGAACAAATTGAATTCTCAAGTATTATCTTTTTTGTAATTAAATATGAACGTAGAAATGTTTAGTTATAATTAGTTATTTATCAATAATCTTTGACAATTAGTTGACACCGTATATACCAAATCCAATGCTTTAAGTCATATATATGCTCATCTAGAAAATGAAGTTATATAATTTCTAAATAAGTAACAAATTTATCACAGATTGTAAAACAACACTAGTTATTCCTTTTCTCTGAGTGCAATTTCTCAAATGTGACAATCAATATCTAATTGAAAGATGTGGGTTGGCAACCTTCTACGGAAGGGTGGACTAAATTTAACACTGATGGCTCAGTTAAGATGAATGGGATGCGAGCAGCGTGTGGTGGTGTTTTAAGAGACCACGTTGGCAATTGGCTAGTTGGTTTCAAACAAAAGTTGGGGAATTCTTCTGTCCTTGAAACCAAGCTTCGTGCTATTCTCAATGCCTTGGAAATTAGTTGGAATTTGGGTGTCCAACGCCTTATAATTGAGAGTGATTCAGCAGTGGCTGTAAAGTTTATTAATGATGGTGTCCCTCCATCACATCCTTATGCTCCACTAATTCAGAGGATTTCAATCCTTATTCGTCAAGATTGGCAGGTTCACATATCTCACACATGGAGGGAAGCTAATTAAGTTGCGGATAGGATTGCTAATTTGGTTCGTGGTGATGACTTAGGAGTTCATGTCTTAAATTATCCCCCTAGTAGTGTTCTTCTTAATTTGTCTTTTGATGTGATGGGATGTAAGGTCCCAAGATCAGTTCCTTTGTAATCTGGCTTTTATAGCTTCCTTCTTTATCCAAAAAAAATATCTAATTGAAAGATATAGAGCTATGTTTTACATTTGAGAAATTGGCACTCAGAAAATAGGAACTGGAGCTATATATGTTTTACAATCTTTAGAAAATATTAACTATTTATGAAGGAAAAAATGGTTATAAACTAGTTAGATCTAATAGAAATATACGTTGGATACAGTTAATAAGAGTTAGAACTTTCTATTCTCCATAATGTTGCTAAAAACTTGTCATTCCATACATAAAACCATTTTAGGGACTAAAATGAATTATTCTTAAAATAATAAGGACTAATTTGAATCCAAAGTATAATTTAACGTGACATGTCAGCACCAAGTTAACGCCGTCAACCATTTTGGACTAAAGTGAATGACGGAGATAAATGTCAGGGATTAACAGAGACATTTTGAAATCTCAGGGACTAAAGTGCATGACATTAAAAAAGTCGAGGACTGATATGGGGATTTACTTTTTTTTTTTTTTTGTTCACCAACTGCATTGTAGTCTAGGCATGCACATAAATTTACAATGTTAAAAGCAGAATCTGGGAATACGTTGGAATACACAATGATGTAAAACAGAAGATTAATTTGACATGAAGTTAGGTTGACGGGTCAAGAGTTTTTTGACTTAGGGTTGAACCATGTTGATGACTAAAGGTTTGTGTTTGATTTTGTTAGTAGTCATTTTATTAATAGTTTATTTATTAGTCATCAGCCAAAAGCATCTGATCAACCTTGATGAAAAGGATACTTTTTCTTTTTCTAAACATTCTTTCAATAAAAAAGAAAAGAAAAACTCCACTCAGTCCCCCAAAATATAATTTTATGTAGTCTAATCTTTTCTTTCTTCAAACACACGACACCATACATGTATATAATATAATAGTGGTAAGTATTTAATTCAATTATTAGCATTAATTAATCAATTTTCCTTGGAGGTCGAATTAAAATAAATACTAAAAAATTGAAATGAAACAAAACAGCTCTGTACTTGTTCTGCAAATTTCTAGTAACAAAAGTGTAAGAAAAGGATGTGTGAGTGCATATTCACCTCCCAAAATAGTGAAAAAGCTATGAACCTATTACAGTGGCCCTACAGACACCGAGATCACTGTTCCTTTCTTCCCTATTTTCTTTGTCCACCACATGGGTCTCTGTTCTCTTAATAGACCTACACATTGACAAAAAAGTACCCCATAAAAAGATGTAAACAAAACAACAACTGAACTTACAAGTTACCAAAACCAAGAGATCGATGAAGAAAAAGCAACATTGTGGCTTCGATATCTGAACCCCTCAAATTTTGTTGAATTTGTTGTTTGTCTCACAACTTTTGCTCCCTAGTACAGATTAATGAAAATTTCTTCAAAATTTACCCTTCACTCTTGTAGATTCCTAACGTGTTTAGTTTATACTGGATCCATATTTCAAATATATTGTCAACAGAAACTATTCTCAGTAGCGTCTGTCCGGATTCTCCTTTAAAGCATAATTTTGAGGTAAATCAAATACACATTTAAAATAGTATTTATATAGATTCCCGATTATAATGTGATGTGATTTTGATTAAAATTAAACAAACACTTTTTCTTTTATTTTTTTCTTCTAAGGACACATATAATGAGATGCCATCTACTTGCAATAGACTATATTTATAGTGTAACTGTGGTGTGTCAATGTCATGTGTAATGTTGTTGTTTGTCCTTACACGGTCCTTTTTCTAACTAAAACTCTCAACTCAGCTACTATTATTTTCACTTGTGTTTTGTCAGTGGTTTCAGTGTCACTGTATGCATATGGAAACTGAAAATTTTCCTTTTATTCCTTGTTTGCTTTGTGCTTATGCTTATTATGAGTCCTTCATTCTCTTCCTAATTATCCTTGTAGTTTATTTATATATAGTAAAGTTCCTATAGAAAGGATAACCAAACAACCGAGTAAGTAACTTACAAACTATTTTTGTTCTAGTGTTCTTGAATTCATGTGCATATATATTAGTGAGCAATATGCAATTTGTGTTTTTGGTAGCAGCTACCAGTCTACTATAGCAGGAATGTGGACCTGTGTGCGATTCTGTAATTTTTTTTATCAAGGCAATTTATGATTTGATTCTTGAAGAAATTTTTTAGGCAATTAATCAGGCCTTTGCCACACTTGGATTGATGCGATGAAATGGATTCTGACCATATTGATCTTATTAGCTGATGGTTTTCTGATGAGAAAAACACTTTGTAATTCGCCTCTTGCCTTGAATTTGGATCAACCTATAGTTTTTGCATCATGTTATAAATTTATGGCCATTTTACACAAATAAATAAGATTGCTATGTTTGGCAACGAGAAAATTTGAAATGAAATTTACTCAATTTGATTAGAAACAATAAAAAGAATGTGAGCAAGTGAGAAATAACGCAACACCTTTACACTTCATAAAGAAAGTAAGTCTACTTCACCACCTACCCATTGACTTCAAAATAGAATTGCAGGGTGTGTATCATATGGAGAAAAAAATATGATCACTTTAAAAGGCCCAAATGATCAAATTTCTGGATAACCTTATATCAAGCTTCTGTTATTGACAAAAAAAAAACAACTTTATATCAAGCTTTCTCTTGGACTTATCCTTTTTTTTGGTCAATTCTTGGACTTATCTCCTCAAACTTCATTTTCTTTTCTGCTTCTGCAGAACTTGGCTCTTGCTGTTCGGCTTAGGCCCCATCTTTTGTCAGATATATAGGATCTTTGGGCTAGTTCTTGCTTAACACTGGTCCAAGCCCAAGTGGTGTACCCACACAAGACACAACCCCCTATTAGCACTGCACCACTGCCTGCATCCCCATCTCTGGCATCTGCTTGAATCTTCCACCCTTTTGCATGGAAGGTGTTTTTCAATATGTAGATAAGAAAGAGCCATGAAAGTTTTCAACTTTCAAGTAGCCACTGCTGCATACAGGGGCTTCAGTAGCTGGTTGGGGAGCTGCAAAACCCTCATCTTGGGCTCTAACTAATCTCAAAACCAAGAACAAGACCATAATGGAGCAATGCAGAAACCCCATGTCTAGAATTGTATGGAGAGAAGAGCAAAAGCGTGTTCTGCATGCCATATCTCAGGGAAAATCTGTGTTCATCACTGGCTCTGCTGGGACTGGGAAAACCCTTTTGGTTGGAGAAGTCATCAAGGTGTTGAATAGTTTGTATAGCCCTTCTGGGGTTTCTGTCACAGCATCCACTAGGATTGCAGCTTGTGCTCTAAAGGGGCAAACTTTACACTCTTTTGCTGGTATTGGCATCTTCACTGATAATGATCCTCAGCATTTGCTAGAAAGGGTTCTGTCCAACAATGGCGCCTGCAAGAGGTGGAGAAAGGTTAAGGCTTTGGTTATAGATGAAATCAGCATGATAAGTGCAAAACTGTTTGACAATCTTGATTATGTTGCAAGAGGGGTAAGAGGTGTGAATGAAACCTGGGGAGGGATTCAGCTTGTTGTGAGTGGTGATTTCTTTCAGTTGCCACCAGTCACTGAAAAGAAATCTCAAAGGGTGAAGTATGCATTTGAAGCTGATTGTTGGAACAACAGTTTTGATTTGCAGGTGGAGCTCAAAAGGGTCTTCAGACAAGCAGATTCTGGACTTACCAGGTTGCTTGAGGGTATCAGGAGGGGGGAGAGTGATCCCCAAGATTTGGAGTTCCTAGAGCACTTCTGCTCAAAGACTGAGTATGATCCTTCTGTTGTACAGATCATCCCTTTGAATAAAGATGTAGAGAGAGTGAATGAAGAGAGGGTGAAAAGTTTGCAAAAGGATGTTGTTGTTGTGTATAGAGCTGTTGATATGGTAAGGGGCATTGGAAGGGTCAACTTAATTGTGGAATAGCACCTAATGAAATTTCTCTTTGTGAAGGTGCAAGAGTTATGTTGGTCAAGAATTTAGACACTGAGCATGGATTGGTAAATGGAGCAACTGGTATAGTGGTGGGATTTTCAAGTTCATTTGTTAAGGTGGAAGATCTTGATAAAGTGCTGCCAGTAGTCAAATTTGATGAAGGACAATTTATGGTAATTAAACCAGAAACATGGCATGTAATGGATGGAGATGAAATTGTTGCTTGGAGGAAGCAAATACCTCTTATACTGGCATGGGCTATGAGCATTCACAAATGCCAAGGGATGACTCTTGATAGACTTCACACTGATCTGTCTAGAGCATTTGGTTGTGGCATGGTGTATGTAGCACTTTCTCGAGTTAGAAGCTTGGAGGGACTTCATTTATCTGCTTTTAATCGATCAAAGATTAAAGTGGACCATAAGGTTTCAAGATTCTATAGGAGTTTGGCTTTTGAACAGAGCAAGGAGGTTATGGTAGTTGATAGCAACAAGTTGTTTAGGAATTTGGCTTCTGAACTGAATAAGGAGGTTGTGGTGGTTGATAGTAGTAATAGTATAACTAGTTTCTCAATGAAAGTGAGTCATGGTAGAACAATGTGCTGGTCTTGGTTTTGCAAGAGGAAAATGAAAGAGGTTCAATACTTTATTGTAATTCTCCTTTTAATTGCAATGACATATTATGACATTTTCTGAACTGAACGAAGAGTGTGGATGTGTTTTTTATTATGGTGTTCTCCAGTGAAATTTCCCTTGTGAGGCTGTTAAAGTAGACTTATGCAAGATTTTGAAGCAGAAATAATTGATTTTTCTGAGAGTGAAAAGGCAATGTTTATAAAAAAAAGGATATATAAGTATATAACCGTATAGCTCAAATCCGGATTTTTTGTAATGCCTGATTTTAGGCTTTCTAAAATATTTTAAATTTTTTCGACTGGCCTAACTCAACCCGGATTTGATTGTTATATAACCTTATAACGTTTATTCAGTTTTTCTATTTGATTGTTATTAATTATAAATATAAATTTAAATCATGAAATTTTAATTATTAGATATGTTATTAGTTAAATATATTGAATAAATAAATATCACTTATTAAATTAACAAGTACCTAATAATTAAGTGAGCTTACTTACTTTTAAATTTAAACTAAAATGAACATTAAATTGTACGTTTGAATTAATTTATTGAAAAAATTAATTATTTTAATTTTCTAAAATACTTTTTAAAGATATTGTTTATTTCTTTTGAAAATAAGTTGAAAGAAACGAATTTCTGCTGTCTTTGTGCATCTATCATTGCTTTCTTGATTGTGATTTTTATTTCAACTCACTGTTTTCGCTCTTGCCCCTCTCCCTCTCGGCTTCTCAAATTCTCTTCTAATCCTTGAAGCAAGTGCTGTAATCCAAATGCTCTTCACAGAAGACACATCAATTTGGTAATCATAATTTTCCGTTTGCTTATCATTTCCTTGGTTTAAAATTCCCTGAACTTTTTTTCTCACTTCATCAGTTTCCAGTGAATGTAATATAAAAGTAATTCGCCTGTGTTTCATTTCCCATATTAGTCTGCATCAAATTTGTGCAATAACCCATATGGGTATGTGAGGTGACAAAAAAAAAATGAGGTTTTTCACCATTGGAATAGCTATTGGTGCATATAGAAACTTGAGCACAAAGAGTTATTCTTCAAAACCTTCATATCGGTCTAACACCAAGTACAAGACAACAACAGAGAGAAGAAAACTTGGGCCTAGGGTTCAATGGACAGAGGAGCAGAAGAGTGTATTGTCTGCTGTAACACAGGGGAATTCTGTGTTCATCACAGGCTCAGCTGGGACTGGAAAGACCAAATTGCTCACTGAGGTTGTCAAGTTGTTGAGGAAATTGCACACCCGATCTAAGGTTTTTGTCACAGCATCCACTGGGGTTGCTGCATTTGCTCTCAAGGGGCAAACTTTGCACTCATTTGCTGGGATAGGGATCCTTAACCCCAGTGATGGTCCTGAAGTATTGCTGAAGAGTATTAGGGAGAAGAACAAAAAGGCATGCTGGAGGTGGAGAAAGGTTGAAGCTTTAGTTATAGATGAAATTAGCATGGTGGATGCAAGGATATTTGATAACCTTGAGTTTGTTGCCAAAAAGTTGAGGGGTGTGGATGAAACATGGGGAGGAATTCAATTGGTTGTGGTTGGGGATTTCTGCCAGTTACCCCCAGTCCCTGGTAATCATTCCCAGGTTGTAAAATATGCTTTTGAAGCTGATTGTTGGAATTACAGCTTTGATTTGCAGATAGAGCTTACTAGGATCTTCAGGCAGTCTGATTCGCGGTTTATCGGGTTGCTTCAGCACATAAGGATGGGGGAGACTGATGGAGATGACTTGTTGTTCCTAGAGAGATATTGCTCCAAGGTTGAGTGTGATCCCTCTGCTGTGCAGCTCTTCCCATTGACTAAAATTGTGGACAAAGTGAATGAGAAGAAGCTTAAAAGCTTGGAAAAGGATGTTGTTAATTATTCAGCTGTTGATGATGGTCCTTGGAAGGAGCAACTCCAGCATGGGATAGCACCTGATAAAATCTCCCTTTGTGAAGGTGCAAGAGTTATGCTGGTCAGGAATTTACATACTTGTAAAGGACTGGTGAATGGAGCAACTGGTAAAGTTATGAAATTTGTTAAGGCAGTGGATATTAATGACATTTGCTCTGAAAACCTACTGCCAGTGGTCAAATTTGATTCAGGGAAAGAATTGGTGATTGAACCAGAAGAGTGGCATGTAATGGATGGATATAAAGTTCTTGCTTCAAGGAAGCAGATACCACTTATACTGGCATGGGCTCTAAGCATTCACAAGTGCCAGGGAATGACTCTTGACAAAGCTTACATCAATTTGTCAGGGGCATTTGGTTGTGGAATGGTTTATACAGCACTTTCTCGTGTTAGAAGCTTGGAAGGTCTTCACTTATCTGGTTTTAAACCCTCAAAGATTCAAGCAGACCATGAGGTTACAAAGTTCTATAGAAATTTGGCTTTGCAACATAATAGCAAAGATGTAGACAATAGTTGCATTGTGAGTATTGATAGCTCTAAGGGCATAATTGGGGATTCAGAAAAAGCAGGCACTGCAGAAAAGAAGTACTATTTTTCACTCTCTGATTTCCTATCTAGATGCCAGAAAAGATCATGAAGATGGTCCTGCATATATTCCTTATCATTTCAATGTTTACCATGGCATTTCTGTGAAATTGTCATGAGGGTATATATATCCCTACAAATTCAATTCATAGGTGAACTCTAGCTTCCTTTCCAGTGGGTGCTGAAACTGACTTTGGCAAGATTTGTAGGAGAAATAACTGTTTTTTTCCCTTAAAGTGAGTGAAGATACTTGTTATAAACTAGTTCAATTTAGCCTGGTTTGAAAGCTTGCCAATGCTGAGCTTTTAGTTGTTCTTGGCCAAATGAAGAATATCTATCAGGTTAGTATGCCAGTGTCAAGTATGATTGATGTCTTATTTTGTAAATAAATGAAATCTTTTCCAATTCACTTGCATTCATTTTGATACAAGTATTTTTTGTGCTTAACTTTCTGATGGGAAAAGGAGCTAAAGGATTAAAGTGGACAGCAATTCAATGATAATTCAATTGCCAATTTCTAATCATAACTGGTGGTTGCAAGATAAAATGCCTTAATACCTTATGTTTAGTCAAAACTCTGAATCTAGTCTCTAGTCTTTAGATTGGATCAATATAGTATCTGAATTGATAATTTTTGCAATTGTGTAGCCATCGATAGTCTTAATCCATCAAAATGACCTTGAAATAATGTGATTTTTCTAATGAATTCGTTTGATAGAATATTTCTTTCAACATTTATATATATTATCAACCAAGTTATACACACGGCAAAGACTAGTGGTGTTAACCGGGTTGTATGCTGATACATCTCAATGTACAAATTTCCTAAAGAGATTGCGGGAGCGGGTTGTGTGAGTGACTTTGGCTTTGGAAAGTCACGGAAACTTTCCTCTCTTAAAAACCCTTGGATTAATCACATACCTCATATTTCTCCATTTGTTCAATAACTTTTTTTAAAGAAATTCTGCTCAGGCTATAGTGAGAGAATAGAAGAGTATTCCAATTCCAACAATTTAAAAAAAAAACAGTTGGATTAATGTGTACTCTGTGCTGCACCACCATCTTCTTCCGTCTCTATATTGTCACCTCCCTGACTCCCATTCAAGCCACCGGCTCACCACCGAGCTCCGCGAAGACGATTAGCACCATGGCAACAAGCGCCTCATTTCTAGGGGTGTTCGCGGTTCGGTTTGGATCGGTTTTGAGGTGAAAAACCATCCGATCCGATCATTGCGGTTTTATCATTTCATCATCCAATCGGTTTTGATATTTTTTCAAATCCGATCCAATTTAAAAATTGGATCGGATTGGATCGGTTTTCGGTTTTTTAAAGCGACAATAAATATTTGATAAAATAATGAAGTAATAGTAAACATTTTCTTATTGAAACTTATATTTATTAAAATTAATATAAAATTATCTAAAAGAATGACATGAGACATGAAAACTAATTTAAAACTAGTTTTATATTGGTATATTTATAAAAATATTAAAATGATATTAAATAATAAAATCATAAAAAATATATTAGTATAAGTATTTTTACAAATATATATATATACAAGTATAAATATATGATTATTTTATAAGTAATAATATATGTATATATAAGTTCGGTTTGGATTGGATTGGATTGGTTTTCAACATAGGATCCGAAAACCAATCCAATCCAATAAAATAAATCGGTTTTTGCGGTTTGCGGTTTTTTGGATTTCGGTTTGATTCGGTTTTCGGTTTTTCGGTTCGATTTTTGCGGTTTGCATTGGATTGGATTGGATATGAACACCCTTACTCATTTCTGTTCACATCCATCAAATCAAGAAGTTTCATTTCACCCAGCACTAAAACAAAAGAGTTGCTTGATAGCTTCCCTGTAATGTCAATAATGTGTGGATCTTTGTGTCATCAATATACTCCAAATGTGGTAAAACATAAAGACAAGAAAAATGAGTGATGACAGCTCTCGCAAACTTGCAATTCGCGAGCAGCTTGCCCACTTAGTTGGAGAAAGGGTTTGTTTCAACGTACCCCTCGGTAAAAACTTGAAGAAAATGAGTGACATGATAACTTGAAATTAAAATGTCTTGACTAAAGACCAAAAAAGGGACCAACGGGGGTTGGTTCAAGTGCTACATGCTTGTTTCCCTTTAAGCAAGGTCTCGAGTTCGAGTCTTGTGGATGGAAATAGGATTGTCTCCCGTGGAGGATACATGTGGTTACACCAAAAAAGGGAAAAATATCTAGTGCAATTCCATGTGTTGCCATAAAATAAAAACTTGACAAGTGGCAAAATTTGAGGCGTGAGATTAATCCAATGGTTTTTAAGAGAAGAAAGTTACCGTAACTTTTCAAAACTAAAGTCACACAATCCACTCCCAGAAATTGCAATGGTACGAATACTATTTGACCTGATGTAAATAATGAAGGTGATAAATTAAATTTTAATCTCCTAAAATTATTTTGCACCAAAGTTGTTGATCCAAATATGTCTTATATTAAGATTTCAATTCATCATTGCATGTATGACTGATATCCGCATAAAGACTTGGGAATGTACAGTGTAATAGACTTAATTTAATTAAATTCTACAAATAATAGTTCAATTGTTTTTGGTTTTGCTCATAATTTTACGATAAGTACGCTGAAAAAAAAAATTGGCAGAAAGAAAAACAAAATCATCAACACCATAAAGACAAATATAAGGTTGAAGGGTCTTTTACCCCCAAAAAAAAAGGTTGAAGGGTCTTTCTATGATCACAATGTCGTGCTCCCACCAAAGCCCTGATCCATTCCCAGCATTATAATAAGAGTTTTTGATATTCATATATCTACTTTCTCCACCTCATTTATTTTTCTTATCTCATTGTTACTTTTTTATCACATAACCTATCACAATCGCCTACTCTCTTATCTCCTCTCACTTTAGAGGTGGAATTATGTCTAGAGTGAGAAGGATATTATTTGAGTTTGGGTCTCTCGGACAAATTTTCTTTCCATCTCTTTCGAGCAAAATCATCACCATTCATTTATCAATCTCATTGAAAACCGTGTAAGAATGATCAGAATCCGGATAAGATTAATGACATGAATCCGTATAAGATTATTGTTCCAGCGGAATCCAGATAAGTCTATTATTCTATCCGGATAATAGTCTTATCCGGAGACTATTGTTTTCGTAGGATGATATTCTTATCCAGAGACTATTGTTATGGTCGAATAATAGTTTTATTTTGCGACTGTTGTTCTGGTTGCTCAACTGATTAACTTCACTATTCCAATCGGTCGTCTAACACAAAAAGCTCAAGTCGGCCAGCATCAGCCGACCAACTTCTCCATAGACAATCCAGTTGTCCAGTTTAGTACCGGCCGATTGAATTTCTTCCAAGGCGGTCATATAGTGATTAGCTGGCCGGGTTACATCCAGGGCGACTAGTGAAACGCCAACCGGCTAGGAGTTTTTCCCATCTAAGTATGAGAATGTAAATGTTTGAAACCAAATTGTATTTTTATTTGCACCAGTCATTACTGAGAGGACATAGAACAAAGAGCAATGGTAGGGGGTTTGTCTTTATCATCGCTTCTGCTAGTGATTAAAGTTCCACAAGTTGCTAAAAATGATCATGCAGACCAAGTTGTTCAACAATCGGCTATTCAGTCGGTTGCACAAGTCAATGTTGAGCAACCGGCTATTTAGTCAGATGCACAACAAATTCCTCAACAAAATAATGAAACAAAATTAAGAAGGTCTACTAGAGTCAGAAAGTCAACAATTCGTAATGACTATGAAGTATATTTGCAAGAATCAGATTACAATGTTGGAGCCGAAAATGATCTTGAAACATTTTCCCAAGCCATGAGTTCCAAGGAATCGAAATTGTGGTACAATGTTATGATAGAAGCGATGATTCTATGGCATCTAACCAAGTTCGGTGTCTTGTTGAGTTGCCTGATTGTGTAAAAGCCATTGGATGCAAGTGGATTGTCAAAACAAAGAAAGACTCATAAGGCAACATTGGAAGACATAAGGCAAGACTTGTTGCCAAAGGATTCACTCAAAGAGAAGGAATTGATTACAGAGACATTTTCTTCTGTGTCTAAAAAGGATTCTCTTCGAGTAATTATGGCATTAGTAGCTCATTTTGATTTTGAGTTACATCAAATGGATGTGAAGACAACATTTCTCAATGGTGATCTGGAAGAAGAAGTTTATATGAAACAACCTGAAGGTTTCTTCTCCAGTGATGGTGAGCACTTAGTCTGCAAGCTTAATAAGTCTATATATGGCTTGAAACAAGCCTCTTGCCAATGGTATTTAAAATTTCACTAGGTTATCTCTTCATTAGATTTTGAAGAGAATGTCATGGATAATTGTATGTACCAGAAGGTTAGTGAGAGTAAGATTTGTTTTCTTATATTGTATGTGGACGATATTTTTCTTGTGGCTAATGATAAGGGTATGCTATATGAGGTGAAACAGTTTCTTTAAAAGAATTTTGATATGAAGGATATGAATGAGGCATCTTATGTCATAGGCATTAAGATTCATGTAGAAAGATCTCGAGGCATTTTGGGTTTGTCTCAAGAAACTTATATCAACAAAGTTTTAGAGAGATTTAATATGAAGAATTGTTCACCGAGTGTAGCTCCCATTATGAAGGGTGATATATTTGAATTGAGTCAATGTTCGAAAAGTGATTTTGAGAGGGAACACATGAAAAATATTCCATATGCTTCAGCTATTGGAAGTCTTATGTATGCTCAGGTTTGCACCAGACTTGACATTGGCATTTGCAGTTGGAGTTTTGGGAAGATATCAAAGTAATCCAGGTATTGACCACTGGAAAGTTGTGAAGAAGGCAACGAGATACCTTCAAGGAACAGAAGACTACATGCTCGTGTATAGATGGGCTGATGCTTTGGAGGTGATTGCTACTCCGATACAGACTATGTTGGCTGCATTGGTACCAAAAAATCAACATTTGGTTACATCTTTATGCTAGCCAGTGGAGTTGTCTTAGAGAAGTGCAAAGCAGACTTTGACTCATTTAAAACCAACATCTGGTTACATCACTCATTTATTTTTCATTAGTTTTGGTCCATATTTTTTAAAACCATATGATATTGGTCATCATCATTAGTTATGTTCCGTTAAGTGATAACGTAACAATATTTCATGTAGATTTTTTTATGCTTTTTTTCAAAATTTCTTATAAATTTCAAAATTCATAGGAAATTTTGTTTAAGATTCTAAAATTCACGGAAAAATTTCTATGGAGTTTTCTACATAAAGAAGAGAAATCTCAAGCAACATTTTTTCATTAAAAATTGGTGTTTATTTTGGAAATTCACTATAAATGATTTTTCTTGAGAAAAACCATAAGCACTTTCCTGTGAATTTTTATCCGAAAAAGTCATAGTAGAGTTGCGAACATGATTTAACGGCGTATAGTTAACAAGAAGGACTAAAAATATGTGATTTAGAAAAAAAATGGAGAACCAAAATCAATGAAAAATTAAATGTGTGACCAAAATCAAATTTCACTATATTTTCAGGGACTAAAGACACATTTAACCCAAAATTTAAATATACTTAATTTGAGTTCTTTTAAAAATTTGAGAAGGAGTTTTTTTATATCACATGAAAAAACAAAGTAGAACAAAATATTATATCACTTTAAAAAAGTTGTAATTATATTTTATTTATCGATTTTATAACCTGTGCAACATTTACACAAGATAATAAATTCAAAGTAGAAATATTTTATTGAAAAATGTAACATTTAATATTATCAATGCATTGAATGTTGTGTTCGTTGTAATTTCCAATCAAATCTTTCCACTTTTGATTTGTTTTCTAGTGCAACATTGCACATATTAAAAAATCATTTATTTATAATAGCAAGTAATAAAAAGGATAAACACTTAATAACATAATGATCTTCCTAATGAGTATGATAAGGACATGGGTTAAATAACCAACAAATAAAAGTTTTTATTGGAAATCTTGATATTAATTACATGGATTTAATGAATAAGTTTTACAATGTCGTGTTGTCTTATTATTTATTTAATTTAATAACACATGATGATCACACTCATTAAATGATGATAACATGTTATTGGATGACAATGCAAATTTTTTTACATTGACAATATATTAATTACAGTGTTTTCGGGCAAAATACTACCCCGAAGGTGAGTTTCTTCATGCTAAAATTAGGTACTGCCCAAGTTACACATGGAGAAGCATCCACTTGGCCAGCTGGGTTCTAAAAAATGGGGGTTATTGGAGAATTGGCAATGGTGCAAAGGTGAGGGTGTGGGAAGATGGTTGAATGTCGTTCCAACAAGGCTTTAGAAGTAGCAGTATACGTCTTGTTTCGTCAGATATTACCTCTGTCTATGAACTTATTGACCAGGGAAATTGCTCGTGGAAATCCGATTTGATAGAAAAAAAATTTCCTCCATTAGAAGTGCAACAAATTCTCTACATTCCACTTCCCTCCACTACTCAAGAAGATGTATACTGTTGTGGAGCGAAGAAAGATGGAGTCTTCACGGTGAGGTCAGCTTATCATTTTGCTCTTCAAGAATTGCAAAGTCAACCAACGTCAAACTCTTCTGGTTCGCCCATCCCTCTGTTCCTATGGAAAAAGTTGTGGAGCTTTCCATGCCAACCGAGACAGCTACATTTCATATGGAGATTAATGCACAAATCTTTGCCTATGAAAGCCAACTTGCTTCGGAGAGGAATCCAATGTGATTCAATGTGTTCCTGGTGCGAAGGAGAAAGTGAGACCGAAATTCATCTGTTTAAAGATTGCCCCTGGATGTCAGCTGCTTGGTCTCAATCTCCTCTAGGAAACAAATTTCTGGCTTTACCTCAGACTCACATTGGTGAATGGATTAATGCTATAATTTCCAATGCTCCCGAAGAGGATGTGTGTTTATTTTTTACTCTGTGCTATGAATTCTAGCAGGCCCAGAACAAAAAAAGTCTTTGAGCAAAGAGATATTAATTTGCATATGGTTTTTAATGGAACTCTCAATGCTTCTATAGCCAGGATCGTGAATCATTCTCCAAGTAATGTGCCTGCTCGGAATCATCCTAAACAGGTTGATCCATGGATCCCTCCACCATTAGGTTGGTATAAAGTAAATGTTGATGCAGCCCATGCAGCAGGGGAAGTTTGGGGCGTATGAATCATCATCCGCGATGATATGGGCAATGTGTTGGCAACTGTAACCCGTCACATATCTTCCTTTCCAAAATCATCAGTGGTAGAGGCAATGGGAATTCGCTTGGCTACTAAGTTTGCACTAGAATTATGTTTTGATAATATCATTATTGAATCAGATTGCAAGCTAGTCACCGATATGTTTAGGTTCAATGATGTTTGTTTTTCATATCCAGGCATGTTAGTTAAGAATTATCTCTCACTAGAAAGTTCTTTTAGAGGTTTTCAAGTTAATCACACACGTAGATCGAGTAACATGTGTACCCACATTCTGGCTAAATTTGCTTGTGCTCATACTCAGTCTAGTTGGATTGAGGAGTTTCTTCCATGCATTTATCTACTCTGGTTATGGATAATTGTCCAATGCCTTTTCAATAATAGTCATATTTTTACCGTAAAAAAAAATTAAACTCTTAATTACATTGGTAATATTTACACATTTCACATTAATTTTTTTATTTAATGCATGGTTAACATTTCCCATAACATAATATACTTTTACATAATAAAAAAATGCTAACGAGTATTTTAAGAATACTGATTAATAAATTAAAAAAAAAAGTTTTTATTGGATTAAGTTGCATTCATTATCAATATTATGCTTTTTAATAAAAATATTCTATAAATTAATATCTTAATTAATGTTCTTAGGAGACTCATTAGAGGACCAATAACAAATCATTGTTTCGTTAAACTAAAAGCAAGAACAATAAAAGAGACATATAACAATAAAATAAAATCATGATTCATGTATTGTTAAAACCTCATTTTTTATTTATTTTAAAACAGACACAATATATACTCCCAATTAATTAAACTTATAAGGTGTCTATATCTATATATAATTCAATTTTAGTTTTTCGTTTGCTGAGATCATACAGTTTGACTAATAAATGAATACTTAAGAACAGAAAAAAAAAAAAAAAATTGCAAATTGTAAGTTTAGGAGGAAGCAAGTGATTTTTAGGGTGTCTCCGGGTCTCATAAATCCCCTCTCCTCACTATTCCCAGCCTCCAGCGGCCACGCCGGTGAAACTCCCTACTCGTACTCGTACGCTCTCTCTCTCTCTCTCTCTCTCTCTCTCTCTGTTTGTGTGTGTGTTTCTTCTTCTTAACATGTGTAATTGAAGCCATACCAGATCTTCTTCTTCACACTGTGTTGTTTCTCTCCAACTACCCATTGGGCTTCAAGTTAGCTTCTCCCACTAATTAGAACCTTTCACAACTTCTATAATGAATGAACTATCCATTTATGCATGTGTAGTTCTTATTCCTCACCCTTTAGAACTCAGTTTACATGCATTCTAATGTTATTCATAATCAAAGGGAAAGTGCTTGGTTCCTTTTCTGTCATGCCCATGTGTGTTTGTGTTTGTGTGTGTGCAGCTATACAAAATTTAAGGATGCCCTTTTAACAAGTTTCGATTTTTTTAACCTAGAATCTCTTGTGTTCAGAGTTACTTTTTTTTGTTGGGGCATCTGTTCTGAAAGCCCCTTGGATGTAGTTGTTTTTGGACAGTTAATTGTTCTGGTCCATGAGTTTGAGAAATGGAAAATGTAAATGGACTCCGAGGGTTTCTTGACTGTGAAAGTGAAAAGCTGTCTATTCATATAATTCTTGTATTTATTCTTCCACTCTGTTTTCCCACCTTTATTGATCTTTGCAACGCAATGTAAAGTAGAGGCTTCTGAGTTCTGATATGGCTTCTTCGTTAGTAAAGTTTCACTGTGCTGGTTACTATTATATAGTTAATCCTTACTCTGTTTTATTGTAGCAGGTCAATCATTGTGAAGTTAAGAAGTGAACAGATTGATTCTGTTATGTTCTGAATACCTTCACCATATACAACAGAACTTTCAATCGGAATGGAAACTGAAAAGTCTAATATTTCGAAGGCTGAAGAACTTAAAACCCTTGCCAATGAAGCATTCAATGGTAATTTATACTCAGAATATTTCTTTATGATGTGATTATTTATTTTCTTTGACATTGCTGTGAAATTTGTGGTAAATTTTATCTGAATCATTGAATCTTACTCAATTTGATTAGTAGCACTTCTGAACAACATTATCAATTATCACGCAATCAGAGCAAATATCAGAAGTGTTTTATGCTGACATTTATGTCTTGTGTGTTCCCCTTGCATATTATTGAATGCTGGTGATGTTATATGTAAAAATTAGAGATTGTGCATGGTGTTTACGATGACCTGCTTTGTTACTGTTTGGTAAGACTTGCTGATCCTGTGAGTTCCTTTTTCAGCTCGGAAATATGCTCAAGCTATTGATCTATATACACAAGCAATTGAGCTAAATAATCAAAATGCAGTTTACTTGGCTAATCGTGCCTTTGCCCATATTCGGCTTGAGGAATATGGTAGTGCAATACTAGATGCCACAAAGGCTATTGAAATTGATCCTAAATATTCAAAGGTGCTCTGATTCCTAAAATTTTAGCGACTTTACTGTATTTTGTTATCTTTAATTAAAATATATATCCCGGTTATGGTTTGTTGTTATAGGGTTATTACAGGCGAGGTGCTGCTCATCTTGGGCTGGGAAAATTCAAGGAAGCACTGAAAGATTTTCAACAGGTAACTATTTGCAAATGTAAATGTCTGTTATCTTTATAAAAATGGAAATGCAGGAGCCTGAGTTGAGAATAACATGTTCATATTAGTAGATCAGTCGTGATGCAACATTGGAGAATTTTGATAGTTTAATATTCACTGCCCTTTCATTAGAATGTAAATTAAAAATACCAAGATAATTGAAGGTTGTGAAGTACCTTCACTGTTCTCTTTATTAATAGTGGATGTGTCAAGATTACATGTATTACATTGGTGCTGTTTTAGACTCTGTCTCTTGGAATTGATTCTTACCAAGGTTTTAAATCGTGGTTATGGTTGCGTTGCGGTAATGGAAAGCTTCTGTAGGCCATTATGATCTGCAATTGCAGCCTAATATGGTTGTAGAGGACACTTCAACCATGTGGTCTGCAATTTAAATCCTTAATTCTTACATCTCTCTCTCTCTCTCTCTCTCTCTCCTCTCTCTCTCTCTCTCTCTCGGGGAGCCCTTTGGGTAAATAGAAGCTGGCCTATTAACACACTTTCTAACTCTAAACATGAAAGTTATTTAGTAAAAATGTACTTACAAGTTGCTAATATTTGTTGAAATTGTTGGAATCTGAAAATTTTTCTTGGCCAGCAACCTTGTTCAAATGTTCTCACATTAAAATCATCTGTACTAGCTGAAGCAGACTGTTCTTTGACCTTTAATGTTGTCATGTGTTCCTGTATCTTCTGTTTTAATGGTACCTTGTTTGGGATATCTTTTTTAAGTCAGGCTCTTTTAGGTTTTTAGTTTTTACTTTCCTTCGAAATAACTTTAACTACCTCACTTTTATTGTTCTGTAACATGTACTTGTTTTAATGTGCAAACATGTTTGATTTGATATACTTATATTGACCAGGTCAAAAAAATGTGCCCAAATGATCCTGATGCAACAAAGAAATTGAAGGAATGTGAAAAAGCAGTTATGAAACTTAAATTTGAAGAAGCTATTGCTGTACCAGAGTCTCAAAGGCGTTCAATAGCTGAATCCATAGATTTCCATTCAATAGGTACTATTTTGAATATGGTTGTTTCTTATTGCAATATCGTTATTTTGTCATAGTTTCTCGGTGCCCCCTCTCCTTGTGCACATGTTTTTTGTCATCTAGTTTTTTATGCCCTGTTTATTATTTCGTCATGCAGTCATGCTATTGTATGTCATAACTTTTTGTTTAGAATAATTATCATTGTATACACCCAAAAAGAGGTGAAGTGGGCCGTGGGCGTTCGGATCCTCTCCATTTCTCAAAGAAATGGAGAGCTCCAGTTGATGAAAGCTGTGAATGACACGTGTATTTTCAAAAAATTAATGGCTCGGATTTGTATTTCTTTAACTTAATTTAAAATTACGAAAGAAAGAAAGCTTTGTACACACTGGTTAGCGCCAACGGAGTTGAGTCTCACGCGCCACCGCATCTGCCATCGTGGAAGTACTAATGGACCGCCTCCTGTCCACCAATAGCTCCACCGTGGCCTTCATCATCGCCACATAAGCTTCATCCTCCAAGACATGCTATAAATTTAATTACTCTCAATGCTTCCTATATATAGGTTGGTAAGTTTTGATTTTTGAGTTTCAATTTCTTTTATTTGATGTGATGAGTCATGAGTGGGCATCATTAATTCGTTTTATCAAATATGCAATTCTTATTTTAATTTTCCGGTGAAGCGCGCTGTAGATGCAAATCTAGTATTATAGTAGTCCTTGAAACTTGCCAATAATTGTGGTCATCTTACTTAGATTCAGATTAACCTGTCAAGCTCAAACCTGAAAATTTTAATTATAGATGTTTTCAAATAAAAATAATTATAATTTAATAATACAAACTATTTGATTTGATAACAAAGTAAAAACTTAATTAATCACATTAATTAACAAAGGAAAATGAGAGTAAAAGTGTGATTGAAATTGAAAAAACTCTTCATTTCTTTATATCTCTCTCTGTCTTATTAAATCACCTATTTTATCTATTATTTCTCTCCTCCCTCTTTTTTTTTGGGGGGGGGGGGGGTGTACACTCATGTGTTTCAATTAACAATTACCCAAAGGAGGAGCGGAAAAAAAAACAAGCGTGTGAATTAAACGAAAAGAAAATTGATCAGTAACCAAAGAGCTTTTCATCCAAAAGTTAACAAATTGATCTTTATCGTTGGATTAAGGTAACAATTCACTTTGTTTTACGTTGTACTTATTTTGAAAAACATTATATAGCCATAACTTGTGATTCGTAATGATTTCGTGAAAATTGTTTTAGGAAATAACATTCCTTTAAAAAAAAGTGATGAAAAAATAACCACTCTTTAACAAATTTAACATTACAAGTTGTCAAATAACATTCCTGCATCGCTAATGAAATCCAGCTGGTCCTGGAGGATGAAGCTTCTGTGGCGATGATGAGGGCCACGGTGGAGCTGTTGGTGGACAGGAGGCGGTCCATTACTACTTCCACGACGGCAGATGCGGTGGCGCGTGAGACCCAACTCCGTCGACGCTAACCAGTGTGTACAAAGCTTTCTTTCATAATTTTAAATTAAGTTAAAGAAATTCAAATCTGAGCCATTAATTTTTTGAAAAAACACGTGTCATTCACAACTTTCATCAACTGGAGCTCTCCATTTCTTTGAGAAATGGAGAGGATCCAAACGCGTGAAGTGGAGGGAAGAGAGAGGTAAAAAAAAGAATAGGAGAGAGAGAAAGTGTGAAATGTGATAAGTGATGTGATGAGAAAGAAAGAAGAGATATAAAGAAAAAAGAGGCTGAGCAGAGCTATAAGAGAAAGTGAATATGTAAATATAAGGAAAAAGGATTATTTTGTTTATTTTGGTTCTGTGTGTATATTAACATTTAAGGGTACTAATGCAGCCTTAATTTTGTAAATTTCAAATAATATCACGTGCATAACACCCTATGAGCATCTTTTTATCTTGAGTTAGAATTAGCGTTCTTTCATTTATAGATGCATATTTTCAAGAATCTTGGTATTCTATGTGGAAAAAACAGCATTATTGTTTATTGTCATTTCAATAATCAAGTTATGGATGTGATTTTCAGTTTTTCGTCAGATTATTTAACTGGATATGGTCCTGAGTTTTCTCCTCATTTAATTGTATTGCTGATGTGGTTTCCTTCTTTGAACACTGGTCATTTTCATGGAGTAGATTAGATGGATAAGATGGCAATCAATATCTAGTTTCATTTTGTTTTGTCTTTTTTCCCCCCCTTTTTTCAAAAGTTTCATTTCATTTCATTTCATTTCTGTTCTTTGTAGCAAAATTTGAATGGGATATGTGTATTGTTTCTAGTAAGTAGTGATGATGGTGGTCTGGTTAGCAATGACCAAGATGAACAGTTTCATGGATCATTTTGCTATGAATTTGGGGATTTAATTAACTTTTCAGGTTCTTGATTGCTTATGTAAAATGTAAATTCTTGTCGGATTTGTTTTCAATCATAATCTTAATAAGAATTAAGGAAGACATGAAGTGTGAAGTTGATAGAGGAGGAAGGGAAAAGTAGAGGAATATCATCTCAGAGTATAAAAAGAATTGAGTATTTAAACATCAAGATATTGCAACCATGCAATTCTTAAACTTTCCTCTACAACTGCAGTGACCAATAAGACAGAAAACTTGGGTCTATTGTGAAATTATATCTTCTTTATGTATTTATTGCTAGAAAGGTTAAGGGCTGGACAAAGCTTTGTTTCTGTTACTGTTTGTTTCTATTTCATTTCCTTAATAGTTCAAGAGTCAAGAACTTCTTATCGATATGGCGGGTATCTTTGAAATAACTATTGGTGTATAACCTCATCTACTATGGTATCTTTATTTTACATTTCTTCTATATCTTTGACCATCCATTTATGCTGTTTTGGTTTTTTGGGAAAAAGTTCTGTTTTCATTTCTTGTTTTAACTAATAATTACAACAATACGACCTTGTTTTCTCTGTCTCATGTTTTCCTAGATTTGTACAGGGAGCAATCATGACAACTTTTATTGTTTTCATTGTTTCCTTTACAAATATTCAAAAACAAGAAGCAAAGTGAAAACAAGGTGACACTTCTGCAACTATTAGTTAAAACAGGAAATAGATAGAGAAAACGTTTTCCCAAACTAAACATGACCTTATATTTTCTAGTTGGGAAAAATGGCCCGAAGTTTGGCTCACCGAGATATTTTTTTCATTTCAGTTCGTATAACTATTTTTTTAGTAAATTATGACATTATTTAACTCAAGCAGCATGCATAATTACCACTGAAGAAGTTTTCCATTTCAGCTCATATCAATGTTATCAATAGCGGATAGCATTGCGGGCAAAAGCGGAAGTCACATAACCATTTAAATAAATCAGTTATATGTAAAAAATTAAGCTGTATATAAATTGAAAACAGAGTATGGTTATAATTAGAAATATAGAATTTAAAAATAGAACAGAACAGAGAGGAAGAAAAAGAAAGAAAGAAAAAGGGATAGGAAAGAAACAAAGAGGAAATAAAAACAGAGGAAGAGAAAGAAAAGAACAATGAAGAAAAAGGGAGAAAGGCAAGGAGAAGAAAGAAACAAAGAAAAGGGAGATGATAGAAGTACAGAACAGAGAAGGAAGTACAAAACATAGAAGGAAGAAAAGGGAGGAACAGAACAGAGAAGAGAAAAAAGAAAACCAGAGCATGCTACTTGAGAGAGACTCACCAGAGACTTGGCGGAGGATGGAGAATGATGTCTGGCAACAATGTCAATGGTGGCTGACTGAGGAGTGGAGTTGTTTATGTTTGTGTCAGTGGAGGAGAGCAAAGGGTCACTGTTTAGGTGAATGAGTTTTTATGTTCATGTGCTCAATTTGTGACTATTTGATTTTTTAAAACCCTAAAATTAACCTCTCTTCCGTGATGCCCGCTACATTTTCCATATCTGTAACCACCATTGCAGCTGCTATTGCCCATTTCGTGGAATGTGCAACACTATGAATTGCTCATTGTGGATGACTAAAACTACAACACTATAGCTATTGCGCTGCTATAACCGCTATTTGATAACACTAGTTCATATGTTGATTATCAACCAAGGATCAAACTGATTTATATAATAATCTACGTATATTTTGATTCTTGGTTCGCTATAAAGTAGATTATTAGTTAAATTAATTTGATGTTTGGTTAACCAATATATCATATATGAGCTAAGGATTTGGTTCCTCTAAACTGAGTAATTCAAAGTGAGTAATTCACTTTAGGGAGGAAAGTAAGACATCTCCACTACTGATTGAAAAATCAATGGTTGATATTACATGCACATCCATAATAATCATGAATGTCTTAAAATATCTAACAACTATTTTCTCATCATTGGATGAGATGTTTTACTTTCCCTTCTTAGTGAGAGGCCACTTTAGAGTTTAGAGGAGCTAAATCCATGAACTAAAATGGAAAACTTCTTATCAAGCCAAACAAATGGATCATTTTCCCTTCCTAATCTTCAACTACAGATCTGCCTTGTGTTTCTCCTTGCAACCTTCCTTTTCATTGGTAATTTTGAAGGCAAAAAGTAAATAAATAAAAGGAAAAAATTATCAGAAGTTTTGAGTCTCATGTGAAGAACATACCTTGTAACACACAGAATGTCTAAAAGATGATTACATTGACCATCCCTTTTTCACGTCTGGGTTGATGCATATGGGTTTTTTTCCTCCCCAAGTCAATAGTAGGTACTCTCATGATTCTGTCACATACCTAAATCATCCTTTTTTTTCCCTAACAAATCCCTTTTCATAAATTCTAGGGACCTTTTATGCCTGTCTGTTTATGAATGTTTGTCATGATTTACTATAAATTATCACTCTTTGTATATATTGTATCATTATAGGAAAGGGCCGCAATTCTTCGGTGCCAACCGAAGTGGCCATAGCAGCAGTGACAGTAGCAGTTATGGCAGTGGTGGTGATGTTGTTCAGGACATCAAAGACCACAATAGTAGCTGCAATTGTGGTTGGTTTGCTGTTGCTCCTTGGGGCATGTTGGTGGAGTGGCCTCAATACGGGTACATTTAGGAGTCATTTACATGACCTAGGTCTTAGCTTAAAATTAATCAAATTTAAGACCTAAAACTAGTTAATCATAGGATCGCCGATCCTTATTAAATTGAGAATTTTGATATAAGTCAAATGGAATCATTTTTTATAACGCATTAGGAATTTGTTTTGTTATGTATAATGCAACACAATTCTTTATAATCACACTGTACTCTAAGGAATGAAAGGCCATCTCGTGTCCCTAAGATAGCAGTTCATTAGAATATAATTATTACCCTCTTGTGGCTTTCTGAGACTAACATAGGCTCATCTTGTTGGCATTGCTGTTGGATTTCAAGTTTTCAACTTGGTTTGTTTTCCATAAGGGCTGTGGATATTTTATTTGAAACTGTAAGAGCAAGTGCAAGAAAGGAGGATAGGTCATTCCGCTAAACAAACTAATAAAGAAAAGATATATATGCCATGTTTCATTTCTTGCTATTTTCAGCTCCTTGCAACCTTGTTTGAATTCCTTTTTTTGGGGTGTTTCAAGTGCAACCTGGATTGGCATCTACAAACTATAATTCTATATTTGAAATATTGTTGAGTATGTATTTTATAGATGTCTTTGGATTCAGTAAAGATAATGTTTCCCTGATCTTCAACTCCCTCCCCCAATTGGATTATTAAATTCAAGGACCCTCATCCATTCCCATTGACTGTGTTGTCAGCGCCTCATCAGTACTTCAAATTGATAACCTTGTTTTTCTATTGCTACTATTAAGCTAATTTCATGTTCTACTGTAGCTTTTGCTATCACTCATGGGCATGAACAAATTTTAGTGTTTCATTCTAATGCTAGATGTCGAGCCACAATACTCAGGAGCAAGAATAGAGGGGGATGTTGTTACTTTGGATTTTGTAAAGAAAATGATGGATGATTTCAAGAATCAGAAGTGCTTGCATAAACGGTACTAAGGAAGAAATTCCATTGTATATCTGTTCATTCCTTGAAGTGTTATTGAAGTGTCTTTACTATTGTCCTGCTTCAATGTTTTAGGTATGCATTCCAGATTGTATTGCAAATAAGAGAGATGCTGCAAGCTTTGCCATCTCTTGTTGATATAACTGTTCCTGATGGCAAACATTTTACTGTGTGTGGTGATGTGCATGGTCAGGTAATTGGTTTATTATATTCTTTTGATTGTTTAGGATATTTTTTGGGTCTCAGACATGACTTTGAATTTAAGCACTACTGAAGTTGATAGGTGACTTCTCAAAATGGTAAAACAAATTGTTGATTATCTTCAAGGTGGCTTTTGTTACTTTTAAATATTTCAGGTGTGTTTGGGACTTAGGAGTTTGAAGGGAAGGGGACAGGAAGGAGGGAAGAGAGCTTTGTCACTTAACTACACTCACAAACACAAAAGGGGGAAGAGTTTCATATAAACCTCCCCCTTCCGTCCCTTTCCCTTCATTTTCTAACTCACAAACATACCCTTAGGGGATAAAATTGTTCCCATACCCTCTCTTTGATTTGCCTCCCATAGTTCATAAAGTGAGTTTCTCTGATCATTATGTGGAGGGGCTGGAGAGCTATTTTGTGCTGATTAGTTTGTTAATTATTTTATTTGTGTTTGTTTTATTTGTGGCATATTTGTTCAGGGGGCCTGTAACAACCATGTTGAATTTTGACCTTTTATTATTATATTTTTAATCTACTGATAAAAGTTAGAAAAGAGAAAGAAGCACAGAAACATGGGGTGTGAAATCCTCCTTAGAGAGGGGGGGAGGGGGGGAGATACACAACAAAAAAACCAAAAAATCATTCTTTGAATGTTTGCCAAAAAATCCATTGAAATAACGGCTTTATCCCACATGAGAGGAAGTGTTGAAAACCTGTCCTTAGAAATTCCAGCATTCGTTACTAACAATAAAGTACCAAATTACAGCCTACTTTGCACACTTGAAAGGACTTCTCCCATTTATCTCTTACCAAAATATTGGAAATTGACATTGGAAGTTAAACTTCTTAATCTATTTCATTTGTAAATATCAGAAACAAGAAAAATTATGAAAAATATTAGCCCTGCACTCCTACTGTTGTGAAATAAAGTGTCTCCCCTTTCCTGGGGGGTGGGGAGTATATTCTGGAACTTGAAATGAACCAGCCGCCAAATTTTATTAACATAAAAACTCGGATTCCAGAATAGGAAAGAACTTAGAAAGAGTTGGTCTGTGAAAAAAATGACTCGGCCCAAATTTTGCTGGAAAATTCAATCTCAACAATGCTGTGGATTCTGTTTCCAGAGTAACTTGAACGGGATCAATCATACAAGCAAAGTGAAATTAGGTTCCCGTGAAAAAATCCTTCCACCATTGCAGGGCATGGAATTTATAAATTTGTCTTCTGATCTCCAGTTTCATTTCTCTAAGGCATACTCGAATGTGAAAGCTTCTTATTAAGTTGCACCATGTTGCTTGGCTTTTGTGATTTCTGTTGTTTTTTTTTCTTTAATGCTCAACCTTTACATTTGTATCTTTTTGACTCCTGCAGTACTATGATCTTTTAAATATATTTGAGCTTAATGGGCTTCCTTCAGAAGAGAATCCGTATCTATTTAATGGTGATTTTGTGGATAGAGGATCTTTTTCTTTGGAAGTCATCCTCACTTTGTTTGCATTTAAGTGCATGTCTCCATCAGGTGAACCCTAGATCTTTATCAGTCTGTAAGTTTTGTTATCTGTTTTTTGGATACATTATGGATTGGTTCCTCTTAATTACCTGAGTAGATGCTTATCTGTTAAAATAAAAAAGACCTTTTTCTCTCAACATTATAAGTTCCAATTCATTACAATTCCTTTGAAATTGAGCTCATAAATTGCAGTATTTACTTTTATTGTTTCAAGTGAATTGTATAATGCCACTGTGTGATTGGATTTGCATAAATCTTTATTTACTCCTTTCCATACTATATCCAGTTCACTTATTTAAGGGAATATATCCTTCTTTTTTCCTGGGATATTTAACTTGTTTTGTTGTCATATGATTTTCAGCAATATATCTAGCTAGAGGAAATCACGAGAGCAAGAGCATGAACAAGATATATGGTTTTGAGGGTGAAGTGCGTTCAAAGTTGAGTGAAACATTTGTTGAACTGTTTGCGGAAGTATTCTGCTGTTTACCTTTGGCTCATGTGATCAATGAGAAAATTTTTGTAGTCCATGGAGGTCTTTTTAGTGTTGATGGGGTCAAACTCTCTGACATCCGATCAATTAATCGGTTTTGTGAGCCTCCCGAAGAAGGTTTGATGCATCTGTTTTTTTTGTTTTAAATTGCTCTCACAGTTAGCAGTGCATACCTAAATCCCTCTTAACTTCCCAATCTTGCATTTGATAGTCCATAATCCATCTGACTGCCCCCTCCCTTCTGATTATTGTAATTTTTGTTCCTTTGTTTGGTATATGTAGGGTTGATGTGTGAATTGCTATGGAGTGATCCACAACCTCTCCCTGGAAGAGGCCCAAGCAAGCGTGGTGTAGGCCTTTCTTTCGGCGCAGATGTGACAAAAAGGTTCTTGCAGGAAAATAATTTAGGTATGTTATCGATTAATCTGATACTTTATTTGTCTTTTATTCAGTGACCTCATACAATTTACCAAATTTTCAGACTTAGTTGTGCGATCTCATGAGGTAAAGGATGAGGGGTATGAAATTGAACATGATGGTAAACTCATAACTGTGTTTTCTGCTCCAAATTACTGTGACCAGGTAACCAAACCCCTTTTGTTAAAATACTTGTTTTTTTAATATTATGGCATTTGCTTGATAGTCTCAGAAGATTTGATAGGATTCATGGCAATGAAAAAAGGCTTTATGTTGTTGATGTAATATATTCTTTCAAACTATTCGTTAATATTTGTCTAGACTCAAACCTCAGGCTGTGCTTTGTGTATGTAAACATACACTGAGATCAGATGATTTCTAGGAGAGGCAATTAGGCATGTTGCATGCTTGATCAGGATGCTTTTCCTGTCATGTTTACTATGAATGAAAAATAACATTTCACTGCCTTGCATTTGTATGTTGGTTGTTTGCATGGACAGTGCATGACATGCATATATTAATATCTAAGTAATCACTTGTCCTCCTATGAAGTATATTATGATGCTGGAATTGAAATCTACAATATGTTCATTTTCATTGTATGCTGCAGATGGGCAACAAAGGTGCCTTTATTCGATTCGAAGCACCTGATTTGAAACCTAACATTGTCACATTCTCAGCAGTGGTCAGTATTTTGTAGTCTGCTATGTTTATATCAAACGTTCAATTTGTGAAGTCATGTGGTATTGACATGCTTTCTTCTTGGGCCTGATTCACTTTGTTGAATATGCAGCCACACCCTGATGTCAAGCCAATGGCTTATGCAAACAACTTCCTCCGAATGTTCTCATAAATATATATAGGCGACTAGAAGTCCTAGAACTGCTAATGGTTGATGATGCAGCTTAACAATATCTCTGTTATGCCCTAAGGGCAAGATTCAAAAGGTGGCTAGAGAAGATCTGGTACATGTTGATCACTGTTGTTATGTATAATATTTTTGGCTTACATTTTATTAAAATTCATTTTTTGTCCCTTCCAAATGTTGCACTTTCTTTTGCGCTTTTTTACCATTCGGTGAACAAGTGTAATGAAACCTGCATCTTCAGTAGCTTCCTGAAACAACAATGATTAAGGTTTACTTGAAACTGGTCACATGAATTGGCTTAGATACATGTAAGACCATTTACTTAATTGGGTTTGTATCAAATTGTTGATTACACTTGACTATCAGTTTGAGTTTTAATCGAGATATTTGTTTATAAATTTTTATATATATTAACCAAAGTAACTAAGTTTTATTTCAGAGGTTAAAAAAGACGTAAATCCTTATGTCAGGAGTCAAAGTTTCTTTTACATAATTTTTTATCAGGTTTAATTTTTATCTTTACAAGCAGTCTGTGTTAGCAACATAAAATTCATCTATATTATGTACTGAAATTTTTTAGTAAGAAACATAAAAAAGGGGCAAAAATAAGTGTTAAAGCACAGATGAGAGTTAAGTGGTATGCCATTTACTCCATGGCAATACTTTGGCCACAAACTTAGATTGGAATACTGGACGGGAAAATCTATGGGTACTTTGGCACAAGAATTGAAGCAGTGAATCATGATGCCCTTCATGTAATCTAGCAAATACTACTTTACTCGGATTAGCAGCAAATTTTTATAGAACTATGAGCACCTTATGTCGTTTATAGATTACTTTCTTTTTTCTAAATTTTTGTTTGATTGTTTGCGTAAAAGGAATTGGACGGGTTAAGGATTTATTTCACTAGTGCTGTCGATTTGTTTTAAAATCTTAGCTCCCTTGAGCAAAATGATAACATCCTGATTGACTGCAAATCTTTTTTCCTGAAAGATGCAACTTGTTTCTACAATGTCATCCATGCGGGTTATTCCTCCTCCTCTTCCTATTTATAAGTTACACTTAATTGAATCACACATATCAATAAAAGTGTTTAAAATTAGTTAATTGTATTGAAGTTTTAAAAAATAGTTTAATTTTTTAATGGGTTAAATATGTTTTTGGTCCCTAAACTTTCACCCGAATTTGGTTTTGGTTCCTAATTTTTTTTGGTCCCTAACGTTTTTAAATCATTGAAATTAGTCCCTGCCGTCAACTCTGTTAGATATAGGGGTGACGGCAGGGACTAATTTCAATGATTTGAAAACTTTAGGGACCAAAATCAAATTCGGGTGAAAGTCCCTAATCTTTATTTTTTGTTGTTTTTTATCCCTAACATTTTTAAATCATTGAAATTAGTCCCTTCCGTCAACTCGTTAAATATAAGTGTGACGACAGGGACTAATTTCAATGATTTGGAAACGTTAGGGACCAAAACCAACGAAAAAAAAGATTAGGGACCAAAACCAAATTCGGGTGAAAGTTTAGGGACAAAAACATATTTAACTCTTTTTTAATTTATCCTTATTTAATAGTATCACTAACTAACTCCACTATTATTTTCAATTAGAATAAGTAAGGTGTGTTAGATTTATTGTTTCTAGATTATAGATAATTACCAACAAATGATTGATTCATGTGGTACATATCTTATACCTCTTAAATAAGGTTTCGATTATGAGTCTTGCATATGGAATAACAAACTCATTGAGAGAGTTAACTTTACATGATGTGGATGTTTCTGACTCAATCAATTGTCTTCTTTAAAGATACTTTTGAAGTTCACATAACATATTCCTAATTTATGGCCATCAAATGAAACAATAGAATGAAAAATTCAATCATACTTATAATACTCACCCTAATTATCAAACCCAAACAGATAATTAAGTACAAATCTATATTAATTGAGACCATAAACTTGGTTATGTTGCATTTGAGTGGTTCCAAACCTTTTCATCTTTTGCGTTTGTCCCTATTTTTTTCTTTAAATTGATCTTTATCAATACTTTTAACTTCAACTTTTAAAATAAGTGAAGTTGGAAAAAAAAATCTCAAGAAACTATATATATATATGTGTGTGTATGCGCGCGCGCGCCACATATTAAACTGTAAAATTTCCTCCCTAAATGGTATTTCAGTAGTTTTCTTGCACAATATGGTCATTTGACAAATGTCTTACCAATGACCTTTTTTGTGTTTTTTCATTTTGCAAAAACATGACATTTTATATAAATGGATTTATTTTATATAAATGGATTTATTGTTCTTTTTTGTCCTTTTGCATTGGTACTTTTCTAGTAATTTATAAATATGATGGGCAATTCCATAACATGAAATCATTCTTGATGGTGTTAATATTTTTTTATGCACCACTTCCCTGGCTGTAACCAACCAGTTTGATAATTACTATTGGTTTGATTAATGGAATTACATTTTTAACACAAGACCCAATTATTTTTTTAATAAAATTCTAAACTTATAAATTTATGTATTTTAGATTTTAGTACTTAGGTTTCTTTTTGGTCCCCCTACCTCATTTATTTTCATTCTTCATTTTTTTTTGTCTATAATATAATATAATTCTCCCGGAACGATACTAGACTTGAGTCAAATCAAATAAACTCATTTACGGGGATAAAACTAGGCATGACAATCAAATCCAACCTCGCAGGTACCGGCCCGCCTTTAACATGAGTGAGAGCGGGTTTGGGGTGCAAGAACCCGCCCCGAACACGAATCCAAACCCTCCCCGATATAATAATCAAATAATTTTAATTATACTAATAGTTAAATAATAATAGAAAACTTATATATTTTTCTTAAAATATAGTATAGTGATTAAGTTTCTTATTTTTTAGGATTCTCAATGTCTATATTTATATATTATTTGAATTAGAATATATTAGATATATATAACTTATTTAAAACATGTATTTAAGTTATTAAAATTAAAAAAAAATAGGGAGAGTGAGATTCCACAAGTTTTCGCGAGCCCGACGAGGACTCGTAGGGATGAGGTTGGTTTTAAGTGTTAATAATAATTCTGATTTTGTAAAGATAATAACTGAATTAGGTAGCTTTTCGGATTGAGAAAGTTAGGTTTAGTAGTTTGTAGTTACTTTGACACACTTGTATAAATAGTTGTTGATGATTCAATGAGAATGTGATTTTATTCTGTTTCATTTCCCAGTAACAAATTCTCTATCCACCTCACAATATCTTCCTCTCTATCAACCTCTGAAAATATATTCTTCTTCCTTGAGCAAATCTTAGTGAGTAATCAATCTTGGCCTAACAGTGGCATCATAGAGCTTTGGTTCGATCAAGAAGGGATCTTGCTTATCCAACTATGGCTTCCAATGGTCCCTTTCCCGCGAATCTCCCTGTGCTTACTGGGAAGAATTACAGCAGATGGCATGTTCAGATGAAGGCACTTCTTGGATTTCAAGATTTGATGGATGTGGTTGAGAATGGCATAGAAGTTCTCAAGGAAGGAGCTTCAGAAACTCAAAAAGTAGGTGCCAAGGAATTAAAGAAGGACTGCAAAGCCTTATTTATCTTGCATCAATGTATTGATGATCCTCACTTTGAGAAGATCGCAGCAGCAATTTCTGCAAAAGAGCCATGGGACATTCTTAACAAAGCTTACTCTGGTGATGAAAAGGTGAAGAGAGTGAGGCTCCAAACCCTCAGAAGACAGTTCGAGCTGTTACAGATGGAAGAAAGTGAAAATGTAGGTGTCTATCTCAATAGAATGTAGGTTCTTGTGAATTCAATGAAAGGTTGTGGTGAGAAAATTTCAGATTTGATGCTAATTGAAAAGATTTTGAGAACCTTGACACCAAAATTTGATCAAATTGTGGTTGCAATTGAGGAATCTAAGAACCTTGAGTCTTTAACTATTGATGAATTACAAAGCTCACTTGAAGCACATGAGCAAAGACTTCAAGAAAGGGTATCAAATAAAGGTTCTGAGCAAGCCCTTCAAGTTCAGAATAATCCAAGAAATGGTTCTGCTGAAGGTAATCAATCCAAAAGAGGTAGAGGAAAATTCAAGAACTCAAGAGGAAGAGGAGAAAATCACTCCAAAGGGAACTGGAAATCACAATCTGAGCAGAAAAATGGTGGTTCAGTACAGAAAAGAGGTGTTTTTACAAGCACAAAGGGAAGAGGAGGAAAGAAGAATGTTGAATGTTATTGTTGTGGAAAAAAGGGGCATTATTCTACTGAATGTTGGTATAGAGACAAGGAACAAGATGATGAGGCACAACTTGCTGCTGAAAGAGACTCAGATTCAGAACCTGTTATTATTGATAGTTACAACCAAGTCCAATGGTGATAATGATGATCATTGGTACTTGGATATAGGTTGTTCAACTCACATGATTGGTCACAAAGACTAGTTTCTTAATCTTGATGAAAAAAGAAGGAATAAGGTCAGGTTTGCAGATGGAAGTACACTTGTCACTGGAGGTATTGGGAAAGTTCTTATTAAGAAGAAAGATGACAAACAATCCTGCATTGAAGAAGTACTTTATGTCCCTGGAATGGAATGCAACTTACTAAGTCTAGGTCAACTCTTGGAAAAAGGTTACAAAATGTCAATGGCAAACAAGATGATGAAAGTCTATGACCAACAGGAGAGGTTGGTACTGAAAGCTCCTTTGTCCAAAAACAGAACTTTCAAAGTTGGCATACAAGTGCTTGAACACAATTGTCTACTTACAACTGCAAGCAAGGCTGAATGGTTATGGCATTACAGGCTTGGTCACTTGAATTTTAAGGACCTAAGTCACATGCATGAGATTGCAAGAGGGATTCCAAAATTGAAAACAACTGCTGACAAGTGCAGGGATTGTTTGGAAGGCAAGCAAGCTCGAAATACTTTCAAAACTTTTGTTCCAGTAAAGTCAAAACAGAAGCTTGAAATCATCTACTCAGATGTATGTGGGCATTTGCAAGTTGAATCACTTGGTGGCAGCAGGTATTTCATAACATTCATTGATGATTTGAGTATTAAAAACATGGATTTATATGATCAAAAGAAAAAGTGAAGTGTTTAGCACATTTAAGAAATTTAAGGCTATGGTTGAAAAACAGCGTGGAAGTTTTATCAAAACATTGAGAACTGATGGAAGTGGTGAATACACCTCAAGAAAATTTGTTGAGTTTTATGTTGCAGCAGGTATAACTCATGAGCACACACCACCATACACTCCACAGCACAATGGTGCTGCAGAAAGAAGGAACATAACCATAATGAATATGGTCAGATGCATGCTGAAGTCAGACAATCTTCCTTATTCTCTATGGAGTGAAGCTGCCTCTACAGCAGTCTATGTACTCAACAGGTGTCCCACCAGTAGATTTAAGGGCATCACACCATAAGAAGCTTGGACAAACACCAAGCATGATGTTTCTCATCTCAGAATCTTTGGATCCTTGTGCTACAAGCATGTACCTGATCAACTTAGGCAAAAACTTGATGACAAAGCTGAGTTGATGATTTTCCTGGTTATCATACAACTGGAGGCTACAGGCTGTTTGATCCCAAGAATAAACATATGGTGATTAGCAGGGATGTCATATTTGATGAGCTGAAGAATTATGAGTGGAAGAATGAGTCAGTAACCGAGACAACCAGAATGCAAATAAACTCAGGTGATCTTAGTGACCTGAGTAGTGATGATGAAGAATCTAAGGAATTACCTGCAACTGAACTTGGCCAGAGGAGATCACAGAGGATTAAACAACTTCCATATACTCTAAGGGACTTTGAAGTCTACAATGATCAACAACTCACTGATGAAGGTGGTCTTGTTCATCTAGCCTTGTTTGCAGGATCTGAACCAGTAAACTGTGATGAGGCCCTGCAGAATCCTAATTGGGTTACTGCAATGAAGGAAGAATTGAGTTTAATAGAGAGGAATGAAACCTGGGAATTGGTGCCATTACCCAAGAAGAAAAGGCCTATAGCAGTGAAATGGGTGTACAAGCTGAAAAAAAAATCCAAAAGGAGAGGTAATAAAGCACAAGGCCAGATTAGTTGCAAAGGGATTTCTACAGAAAGAAGGAGTTGATTATGGAGAAATCTTTGCTCCAGTAGCAAGGATAGAAACTGTGAGATTTGTAGCAGCCATTGCTTGTCTAAGAAATTGGTCAATATACCAATTAGATGTAAAGTCAGCTTTCTTGATTGGACCACTTGAAGAGGAGGTCTATGTTGAGCAGCCACAAGGTTTTAAGATCACTGGTCAGGAATCAAAGCTTTACAGATTGAGGAAGGCCTTATATGGCCTAAAACAAGCTCCCCGAGCCTGGAACAAGAAGATTGATAGTGTATTAATAGAAATTTGTTTTGTCAAGTGTCCCTCAGAACATGAAGTCTTTGTGAAGTTTAAATCTGCAGTTGAATTGACTATTTTGTGTCTCTATGTTGATGATTTGCTAATTACTGGCAGCAATGCAAAAGAAATAAAAGGTGTGAAGAAGTTATTGATGAAGCAGTTTGATATGACTGACTTGGGACTCTTATCATATTTTCTTGGCATAGAGTTCAAAGAAACAGAAGTTGGGATCATCATGCATCAATCTAAGTATGTTGAAGATATATTGAAGAAGTTTAAGATGGTTGATTGCAATGCAACAACTACTCCAGCAGAAGCAGGCTTGACATTAAGTCTGAAAGATGAAGGTGAATTGGTTGATGCTACTGTGTTTAGACAGATTGTAGGCTCATTAAGGTACTTGTGCAACACAAGACCTGATTTGGCTTATAGTGTTGGCATAATCAGTAGATTCATGAAGGCACCAAAAACACCTCATTTGTTGGTTGCAAAAAGAATTTTGAGGTACATAAAAGGCACTATGAACCTTGGAGTTTTGCTTCCCTATGGCCAAGGTAAAACTGAAGCTGAATTAATAGACTATACTGATTCTGATTGGAGAAGAGACAATGATGATAGGAAGAGCATTGCTTTATATCTTTTCATGTATGGAGAAACACCTATATCATGGTGTTCAAAGAAGGAAGATCCAGTTGCATTGTCCACATGCAAAGCAGAGTATATAGCTGCTTCCCTGGGATCCTGTCAAGGCTTGTGGCTAAGGAAATTACTGAAAGAAATGGAGATTCGGAAGAAGAAACCAGTGACACTACTTGTTGATAACAAATTTGCAATAAACCTTGCCAAACATCCAATTGATCATGGGAACAACAAACACATTGAGACCATATATCACTTCATTAGAGATAAAGTGAGCAAAGGGGAGATCAAACTTGTTTACTGCAGATCAGAAAACAACCTTGCAGATTTGATGACAAAGCCACTCAGAAAAAACAGATTTGAAGAATTGGGAAATATGTTGTTGGTCAATGCAGAATAGGAATCAAAATTATGGGAGGATGTTAATAATAATTCTGATTTTGTAAAGATAATAACTGAATTAGGTAGCTTTCCGGATTGAGAAAGTTAGGTTTAGTAGTTTGTAGTTACTTTGACACACTTGTATAAATAGTTGTTGATGATTCAATGAGAATGTGATTTTATTCTGTTTCATTTCCCAGTAACAAATTCTCTATCCACCTCACAATATTTCTCTCTCTATCAACCTCTGAAAATATATTTTTCTTTCTTGTGCAAATCTTATGAGTAATCAATCTTGGCCTAACATTAAGAAATTAATTTTCAGAACTATGTTAAAAAAATTACTTCTAGAAATTAGTTTTTGAAAGGAGAAAATTTTGTAAAGTAATTTTCAAATGTAGATAGGGTATTTTTAAAAAAGAAGACCAGAAGAGGAAAGAGGGGAAAAAGTAAAAAAAATGGGGTTGGGAAAAGCAATTTCCCGTATTGTAATGTGGGGTAGGCCTTAGCCGGGCTCAAGCCCAATGATATCCCCAATTGAAGAAACCAAGCAGTTTGACACACCCCTTTGTGTTTGTTGCCCTCAAACCTGTGCTAAGTGCTAAGCCAAGCGACGACGACGGTGGAAGTCGTATCGTGTTCTCCTCCATTCACTGTAAGGCCCCCCTTCCCTCCCTCTCTCTCTCTTCACTTTTCTTTGTTTTTTAATTCAAAACGCAATGCAATTCCAAGCTAAAAAGCCATGCAGATCTCTTCTCACCCATTTTCTTGTGCCGTCCCTCCATTATCCCTCTCTCCCTCCATTTCCCTCTCACCCCCACCCCTCTCGGGCCTCAAATCCCAGTGGGACCCAATTGCTTATTCTCTGTGAGCGTTTTTATGATACACAGTTAGACCCTTTTGTTGAATTTGCTTAAAGTTTGCATCTTTTTTTATGGGGTAGGGGTTGTTTTGTATGATTCACTGTTTGCTGTGTGTTTTTTTATGTGGAGAGGCAATTCTGGTTGATGGGTTTTGCATTTTGAGGAAAAATGGTGATGCCCATATTCTTGAAGCTGATTATTGGAAGTTATCTGGGAGTGGCTTGCATGGACTCGCATGAAATGGGAAGGGTAATCTTGAGTTGCTGAGCTTGAGCTTTGAGGGAGAGTATACTGTTTGTTTATAGTAAAACGGGCTTTGCCTTAACTAATTTTTTGTTGCCTTTTCTGGAAGTTAAGGTTCAAGGAGGAACTGTGGTGTTTGGTTCAGAAGATTGAAATTGATAGAATGATGAAAATGTTAGAATTCTGGACTAGCAGTTGATAGGGAATGGAAGGGAATAAGCTTTTCTTTTCAAGTTCAAGGAAGACCCAGAAAATAAGATTTAAGAAAACTGGCTTTTGTAAAACGGTTTTTCTAACCTATGCAACCTTGCACATGATAATAAATCAAGAGTGGAAAGGTTTTATTGAAAATTACAACAATCATAACATTCAATGTATTGGTAATATTAATTGTTGTAATTTCTAATAAAACCTTTCCACTTTTGATTTACTATCTTGTGCAAGGTTGCATATGTTAGAAAAACCGTTCTCTAGTTTTCCTTGTCTTGTATAAAAATGGTTTCTTGGTTTAAATGAGAGGAAAATGCCTTGAACCATAATTATAGATATCGTAGGATCCAATATCTCACTCAATAAATGATACGTATTAGATGTCGAGTGGGAAAATGTTCATAATAGTGGATTGAATCAATGAAATTGTGTGATTCATCCCGAAATTTGTGATTCAAATGTTATTTACTATTCAATCATTCCTTTTGACTTCAGCCAGCTGTAACACACAAATCCCTGCCTTTTCGGATAACATTCACATCTTCACATAGTTTTATTAGTTTTTATTATTTATTGGCCTCTATTATATTTAATTTTGCGACATAGTTATAACTTTATGACCTAGCATTTTATTTTTTATGTCCATGTTGAGCAATATATACTTAATACATTATTTATATGATATATTTTAAGTTTTTTATGATGTTTCTGAAGCTTATGATTGATACGATTTACGATTCAAAAATTAGTATGGTGATTCATGATTTGAATCATGATTTGATAACTGTGCCTTGAACTTGTGTTACTCTTGGTATCAAAAGTTTTAGATGTCTCATTGATTTGGTTTTATGAGGGAGTAGTGTGGGAGGTTAACCTCAAGTCAAAACTCGAAAAGCCACTTGTTTGTACCCCCATGGAATTGCTTTAAAAGGCAACAAAGAGGGGATCTGATCAAAGAAAGTTCCAAGTGTAGGGGAAGAGGAAGATAGACTAAAGGGCACGCTATTTCGTTGAAATCGCCAGGTATAGCTCACATTTGTTACACATAATAATAAAAAAGGGCAACTTGGTGCTATAAAGCTTTTGCCATGGCAGGGCTTAAGGTAAGGTTGGAACCATTATGGGTCTACTATAGGCAGCGTCACCTTGTATCTGCAAGACATTAATTCCATGACTCGAAAGCGTGACCTCCTAGTCTTATGTAATGAACTCCAACTGTTGTGCCAAGGCTCATCTTCTTGTCACAAATAATAATAAGAATGATTATAATTATTAATATTTTTGAAGTTTGTGGTAATGTCAAATACTTTTCCTATTTTGTCCAATGTAACATCAGCAAGAGAGAGAAAGCTTTATACACAAAGCATTTTAGGCAGCAACAAAAATACTAATTACTGTCTTCTGAATCTTCAAGGTCGATATTAGATGGAAAAGAATCTCTTATTGACTATTTTCATGTTTTGTAATGTTTGGTGTTATAGTGAAGATAAAAATGATTTCCTGGTTAGTATTTTGGGATTTTTTTTTGGGTGTGAGGATTCTACAAAAGGTGGAAAATGGCTCTTCTCAATGAAAGGCAAAATTCATTTAGAATTCATGTTCAATCCTTCCTTTGTTATTCTCCTCTACTTGTAACTCACCATTCATCACTAATTGTTGAATCTGTACTTCTGCTTACTGTGTTCTTCTAGCTGGTAACTGCAATTATTGTGGGATACAAAATTCATCTGTCTGGCCAACAAACTACAACAACCTGTTGCTTATTGCTGTTTATGATATTTTTTTCAGCTATTTTCCCTATAAGATGTTCTTATTTTGATGGCCATTGATCACTCAATGTTAATACCAACGTACATCACACATGCTCAACCAAATACCGTAAAATTTTATCATTATATTTCTTTTCATTGGAATGATTTCTATACCACACTTTGTTTCCTGAACATGCTAATTTTTAGGAAATAAAGATTCTAAATTTCTATTCTTCCTGAAAGACACACAGTAGTGATTGTTAAATCAAAATCTTACTATTCTAGGCATGACACTTTTGGCCTTAAAGTTAAAGCAATAAAGAACAATTTTCAAATCCTTTGGATGACTAGGCAACAGCCTTATTCCAATCCCTTTAGGCTTTTGAGCTGAGAAGTAGATGATGATCCATTGACTTCCTGTTACTTGTATTCTTTCACACTTATTATTTATCAACTAATTGCATTAATATTGTGTTTCCTCAGATTTTCTGCTGTGGCAATTTTCCCTCAAAATGCTGTGCATACAAAGAGAATTTTGTAAATGAAGCATGAATAGATGGCAGTCAAAGTTGAGGCTTATCAATTACTTCTTTTAGATTACAGGAAGGATCCATCCCTAAGATCTGCTGTGTAAATCCTTCATTTTTCCTGGTAATGAAAGTTCATCTTAAAATTTATATAGATTAGTTATATATGTAAGCAGTGGAAAATAAGAAAAACCATACATGATGTAATTCCTTGATGGGTTGAAAGATGCAGACTTCTGTCAAGTAATACTTCCAGACATCCTTTAAATTAATCCAATTCTAGTTTTGCAGTAATTATTTTGCTCCATAAGTTTATGATGTGTATTTGAACAGGTTGCTCATGGGTTAATAAATTGGGACATAGGGGCTACTAATCCTTAGGATTTGTAGTCTTTATGCCTTTGATGTATTGATGAGTTTTCTTACCTTCTTTGGTCTTTTTTCTTTTAATTTCTCATTATCCTTGTCCATTGCATTCCTCTCATATTGAGAACCTCTTTTATAAAACACACTTACGAAAATGTTAAGGCTCCTGTTTTTTAATTTACTCTTTTCTTGGGTTTTAGTTGTCAGTCATAGTAATGGAAGTGGGAGCTGTGGACCCTTATGCAACTAATCCAGGTCCAATTGATGGTTCAGTTCTGTATGACCAAGATAAGCATGTCTCCACAGCAGTTTGGGATGGACAGGTGCAGTTTGCTAGCTAACAAGACTTTGTTTCATCTTTCATACAATTTTCTTTTCTGAAAGAACTTGTCAATAGCTTGATTAGTGGTATAATTCCATTTTCTTTTTCTGAAACATCTTGTCAATAGCTTGAATATTTAAATAATTGTTCTCTCATTAATGCATCAATAGGAGCGTGGTGCCCTCAGATGTCACGAACACACTTCAAAGCTTGATCAGTGGACACTTACTCATAAACAGATTGAATTGGTAGAGAGGGCTGGATTTGGATACTTAAGGTCAATTCCAGCTATTAGTCTAGACAATCCTCTTATCTCTGCTCTAGTTGAAAGATGGAGAAGAGAAACAAATACTTTTCACTTGAATGTTGGTGAAATGACAGTAACCCTTAAAGATGTTGCACTCTTGCTCGGGTTGGCAATTGATGGAGAACCCGTAATAGGTATTACATATACCACATGCAGTTCAGTTTGTGAGAAGTATCTTGGCAGATCACCTGAATCTGGTTACACAAGTGGTGGAATGGTTAAGCTAAGTTGGTTGAAAGAGTTCTTTTCTTGCTGTCCTGAAGATGCTCCAATCGAAGTGATAGAACAACATACCCGTGCCTATCTTCTTTATCTTGTAGGTAGCACCATATTCTCCACCACTACAGGAAATAAGGTTCCTGTAATGTATTTGCCATTATTTGAGAATTTTGATAGATGTGGACAATATGCCTGGGGTGCAGCAGCATTGGCATTCTTGTATAGAGCTCTAGGCAATGCCTCACTAAAAACTCAAAGCACCATTAGTGGCTGTTTAACACTACTGCAGGTAATTTAAAATGTGCTCCTCTTCTTTTTAGGTCCTCTATCTTTTTCCTTTTCTTTCAAACTGTGGTTTATATATATATTCTCAAAATACTGATTTAATTGGTTATTATGTATTGGCAGTGTTGGAGTTACTTTCACCTAAATATTGGGCGACCAAAGCTCAATCTTGATCTGATGCATGATCGTTTTCCATTTGTGCTTAGATGGAAAGGAAAACAAAGTGGCCCGACTGCAAATCGTGATGTTGTATTTTATCGGAAGGCTTTGGATTCCCTAAAACCATGTGATGTAAGTCTTATTTTCTTTTGTATGTTTAATGCTGATCTGGTAATATGCTACATGTTTTAAAAATAGAATCCGGTTTTACTAGTATAAATCTACAGGTGGAGTGGCTCCCCTACCGAAACATGGACAGTATGGTAATTCCAGAACATATCAAAAGCACTTTAATTCTTGGGAGGTCAAAGACAATGTTGATTTGCTTTGACAAGGCAGAAAGACATCTTCCAAATCGATGCTTAAGGCAATATGGCATGCTTCAATCAATTCCGGAAGATGTTGAGCGATGGGAGAGGAAGAGTAGAGGAGTTGATGGTGGGGTTGATTTGTCAGGGAAAATGGAATCAGAGCTTAATGAATG
This sequence comes from Sesbania bispinosa, assembly GCA_026901365.1. Taxonomy (NCBI): domain Eukaryota; kingdom Viridiplantae; phylum Streptophyta; class Magnoliopsida; order Fabales; family Fabaceae; genus Sesbania; species Sesbania bispinosa. Next base: position 3,120,924 of record QLOH01000009.1, on the reverse strand, counting down.
GATGGATCGGCAGCTGCATATCGTTGATGGAGATGAGGGTGTAGATGAAAGTGAGTACATGGATTGGTATCTGAGAATTACACGCAAGTTCATAGGGAGGCCTATTTCTCTGTCATCTGAGTTTCAGAGAACGGTAAGGATATGTTTCATGAATTTAATTTTATATCTTATAGCAATTATAGATTAAGTTTGAAATGCTTTTTAAAGAAAATAAACAAATGTTTGCAGAATGCTGGTCTGAGGGATATTGCACATATAGCAGATACCTTTTCAACGAAAGGGCTAGATCAACAACAAATTGAATCAATTTCTAGGATAAGATATATTGCCCATGAATGTTTGAGAGACCAAATCGGTGGTCCGGTCATGGTATCAGCCAACCCCCAAGCTGAGCTTGGAAAAAGGGTAAGAGGAAAGGAGAGGGTTAGAAGAAAAGGGGGTAAAAGAATGCGGAAGGATGGTGCTGTTCAATATAGTGCTGTTAGCGAGGATGAACAACCTCAGTTCTATGGCACTGCTATTGAGGTTGGCCAATTACATCTAACTCATATTGATAGAGAGATGGATCATGCACAATTGTGTACCGTGGACAGTGCAGTTAGTCCTGTCCATCTGATTCATACAGATGCTGATACTGAGAATCTGCAGCTTTGTGATGCACACCTTGATGTTGATCAATCAGAGCTAGGTTATGCAGATGGTGAAGAAAATAATGAACCAAATGATGTAGCTGCGGAGTTTAACCATGGAGATCTAAAGCATGAAGTTGGTGAGGCAATAAAGGAAGAGCTTAACCATTTGACTGGTGAGCAAAATATTGAGGAGCTGAATGCAGCCAATGAGATTGAAGATGTAGGACCTTGTGATCATATGGTGATAGATAATTCAGAGCTTTGTGATGCAAGTCATGAGATGAGCAACACAATGCTGTCTGCAGAAGAGGTCAATCACACACATCTTGGTGACTCAAATGAGATCAACCCACAACAAATCAATCCAACTGACAATATTGTTAACTCTCAACTTTCCCAATTTAACACTGAAAGTGAACCGCCAACTGCTAAAGCAACAATAGAAGTGTCTCAACATTCTTCTCTTGAAACTCATGAGGATATTTCACAGAAAGGTGATTGTAGTGTTGCTGTATAGGGTGAATAGCTTACACTATTGTAGAGAAGCAAAATTTTTTAGGCAGACTCAATTTCAAGATGTGATCGTGCCATGTATAATATTTATATTCATTTTTTGATGCCTAGCTTGCATTTCCATCTATGCTTTACAATTGGATAAACTCCATGACCCACCTGAGTCATGTTTTGTCCAAGGAAAATTATTTTCCTTTTGATACCCTCCTAACGATAAAAGAAGTACATGCAATCACTACAGATTCCATACTAAAACATATGGCCATGCATCTATGAATAGACATTGTACTTGTTTACTCTATATTAATCTCAAATCGTGTATCACACTTGGTGCTTCTTCTGGAAATGGGTGTATATTGCCCATTTAGTCTTCCAAAACCTCAGTTTTTGAATTTGTACAGTTTGAAAGGCTATGCTATCCTGTACCCCAAAAAAGAAAGGAACGTTTTCCTTTTTGTTTTGTCATTACATTCATTTCTACCTCCTTTTATATTTTATGTTCCCTTTTTTGGGGTACATACATTCATTCTTTTTCACGCCCTTGAAACTTACAAATTATGCTGAGAAAATTGAGGAGCCATATGGAGTTCACATTCTGCTAATCTACTTCCTATATATATAGCTGAGCATGTTTATTTTTAAATTTTTTTGTAAAGAAGTATAAATGCAAATATAGGAAGAGGGAGGATTTAGCGTATATAAAGCTACCTTTGTTAAACTCCAAGATTAAAGGTACTTTGGGGAATACAGTTTAATTAAACACTTATAACATAAGCTCTTATTTGATAAACACCTACTGAATAACCTCTTTAAAAAATGGATGAAAATTAAACTCTTTGAGTTACTCCATAAGCTACTCTGAGGAGCTTACTGAGATAAGCTAAAAAAAAAACTTAAAAGCATGTTATAAGCTCTTAAAAAATTTACCCAAATATTTGTATATGTGCTTATGTCATTTATATAAGTGGTTATGTCATAAATATCCTCCGGGGCTTGAATAAAAGCTAAAGAAGGTTGATTTTCATTTTAATTAAACATTCTTTTTAAGTTTTTTTTTTGTTTTCTTTTCCAAATATTCTTTTCATCGAAGTATTGTTGAAAATGAGAAGAATAAGTGTTCACTTGAATTACGATTAAATTACATCCAAATATATGTTAAATTAAAGAGAAATATTGTTTGTACAACAACATTTACAATAAAGTGAGAGGTAGAGAGAAAAGAGAGAAATGTGGGATATAATGAGTGGGTGAAGCTTAATATGACCCCGTCTAAAAAGTGACCACCGATGGTCCCTTTGCTTATAACCATTAGATTCAAAATAACAATATTGAATGGTTGCGATTAGATAAAGGTAACTAGTAAAATAGTTAAGGGGAATAAAATAATGTATTTACTATCTAGTCCTTTCAGTATGATGTTAAGATGTTTCACACCTGCTGAACCATCATTTGGTTTTGTGAGCGTTGGGAGAAAATTCCGATGACGGCCTGGAGGAGCATAAGTGGCATGACAGGTCAGTTTGGTTTATAGTTGAGTAGAATTGATTTTGGAAATCAATGGTTGAGATGAATGTTGCACACTTTGCGAAACACGTTGGACGAAAGTGATTTAAAATCAATTCTTCAAAACCATGGTTTTGAGTTTTTCAACTCCAAACCAAACAGGCTAATAATCGCTATTCCAAGTTTCCAACCATCCATTTTTATAGACTTCCTCCAAATTGTCCAAGACAAATCATAACACACATTAAAAGACAATTGAAAATAAAACTATAAGAACCATTTAAATAGAAATAAATGAAGCATTTAAGAAATCACAAAACACAACACCACTCTGTTACCAATTTCAAAAATTTATGAAGGGTGATATATGTACATCACCACAGTGCTCCCACATTTGTACCGCGGGAGCAGTGTTGTTTTTTTTTTCTACTCTTATTTATTTTTTTGTTTCTTTTTCATTTTTTAAAATAGTTTTTTATTTTTTTAATTTATTAATATTTTTATTTTTTATTTTTATTTTAATAAATAATAATATAGATCAAAAAATACAATAAATGTGTATTTTTTAAAGGGTTGACATAAGTTTTTTTATCATTATTATTCTATTTTGATGTTATTAACCAAATGTACTACTTCATTCACAGTTTCTGTGCACACAATTAACCGCACAAAATCAATTAACCAAATATCTCACTCTGTTAACCGCCAACGTATACACCATTAACCTTATTTATAAATATGTTCACCGTTTCTGGCCACGTAATTAACCTCGTGTTAACATGAGTTGCAATTAACCAAAAATCCTATTCTGTTAACCACAAACGGAAACACCATTAACCTCATTTTTTAATATGTTTACCATTTCTGGACATTTAATTAACCTCGTGTTAACATATAACTAAAACTAATTATAATAATAAAATGAAAAATAAATAAAAATTATTTAAACAAAAAGGGGCTTAAAAAAAAGGGAAAAGGGGCCGCAAACCGTGCGGTACGTTTGCGTGCCACACTGTTTACGGGACGCAAACAATTATCCAAAATTTATTCCTAGCATATTCATCTTTCCAAAGGTACGCCATCTACATCATAGCTTTCCCTCTAAAAAATCAAAGTCCAACTAATGTAAGCCTAATAGATAAACACTTGCCTAAATTATGTGTTAATTTTTTCCAATGTTCGAAATAGAAAAATGAAATCAATTGGACATTGAACTTACTCGAACACAAAGGCTCCAACGATCACTCCGATTCGAACTTGTATTCTCACTGCAACTATGAACACCTTTACTCTGATTTGGGGATAAGGGTTTGTTTCTGCGATTTTAAAATGAAATGCCCATTTCAGTTTCACATATTGCGTTTTTATTTTAACATAGGGGGTCAAATTTGTAATATTGAAAAAATAGAATACCCTTTTAATAAGGTTAACATTTTACTTAAAAATTGGATATAAGCGGTCATTATTAGGGACCATCGATGGTCACTTTTTTTTGGCACCATATTAAATTTTATCGTGATAAGTGATGTGATAGAAAAAAATAAAAAGAAAAAGTGTATTTTATAATTTATTGTATGTTTTATGTTGTAGAAATATGTTATCTTAAAATAAAAACCTCATTTATAACTATAACAATGACCCACCATAAATTGAGATGAAAATTTTGGGAAGTAATATTGCAATTAATATATTTACTTGTATTGATCCTTTTGCACTCGGTTCAATTTTTATTTTTAGTTGTGTTAGTCTATATTCTAGAGACTCTAGCCTAAGACTCTAGCCTAGACTCTAATAATATTTGAAGCATGCTTTCTATCAAACTATCCCAATACCAAATACTAGACCTTCTCTATGGGCTAGGAGATAATTTCTTTTTATTATTTCATTTGTTAGGACGATTAAGAAGTCTTTAAAATGTCATACTCTATCTCATATATTAAATAAAATTGTATACCAATAGTTAAAACTCCGTTCGTTAATGACATGTTACACTTTTTTGGTTTAAGCACATGTATCCTCCACGAGAGGCAATCATGTGTTCGAGCGGGGAAGATTCACATCATGGTGGAGCTAGCTCTCCCACCGGAAGCGGAGATTTTTTCCATCGACAAGACTCGAACTCGATACCTTGCTTAAGGGGAATCAAACATGTATCACGAACCAGCTCCGTTGCTAATGAAATGTTACACTTTACGAGGATGAAAACTAAATGACTTATTTAAAAATCACCAACACATTATCCAAAACTGTACAATCAATGTGACGTATAGTATTTGGAAAATTGAAGGAAGCAGGTAATGAATTGAAACACGACACTGTTGTACGTAGAACTTAGAAATATAAATAGGAATACGAACGATTTTGCAATTGCAAATGCAAATACAAATACAACACCACTTGATGATCTTGATCTAACTCCCACTATCTCTCTCTCCAATTTCCAACTCGTTTTGCACATTCCATTTGGACCCCCTTTTTTTTCTTGAATCAATCAAATCCTACAAGAAAGAACCACACACAGCACAACACAACATAGCACAATGTCAACAACCTCTGAATCAACGGTGCACGACGCTGCACGCAACCGTTTGGCCACCCTCACAGCTCATTTGCTTCCCTCTGCCGCCACCGCCACCACCACCGCGATCCTCCACCCTCTCTGCCTCTCCGCTCCCGCCGGGATCTCGCCTCCGGCGAACCTCAAGGGCACCCTCACCGTCGTCGACGAGAGGACTGGGAAGAAGTACAACATCGAGGTCTCTCCCGAAGGCACCGTCAAAGCCACTGACCTCAAGAAGGTGTGCCACTGCTTCCTCCTCCTAATCGTAGAAATCGAAAGGATTTAGAATTTTGCCAACTGAGTCTTGATCAATTTTCATCCTTTCGTCTTTGGTTGAATCGTGTTGTGTTGTGGCTCCTCTTTTTGAATTAGCGTTTGTTGTTTATCACAATATGAGAAAGTTGTGTAGTGTTAATTTGTTTTCATTTGTAAACTTGACACTCGAAAGGATTTTGAATTGGTGCGGTGGGTTTTAATTATTGAATGATGATTATATATGTTCATATGTTTTTAGTATTATAATACGGGGTTCTCTAATTTTTGATTTGCAGATATCAACGGGGAAGAATGACAAGGGACTCAAACTTTATGACCCTGGCTATTTAAACACTGCTCCTGTCAGATCAACAATTTCTTATATTGATGGTGATGAGGGAATCCTTAGATATAGAGGATACCCGATTGAGGAGTTGGCAGAGAAAAGCACCTTTATGGAAGTGTCATATCTCATAAGTGAGTAATTTTCGGAAGTTTTATTGCATGTGCATGGAGCTTTTGTGGCCTTTTTTTTATAAGTGGATCAATTTTTTTTTTCACTAGTGATTAGCTCTGAGAGACAGATTTTATGTTAGAGAAGTTGTGTACACTTTATGCATGTCTCTGATGTTTATCGATGTTGTCTTTCCAGTGTATGGAAATTTGCCTTCTGAAAGTCAATTAGCAGAGTGGGAGTTCGCTATATCTCAGCATTCAGCTGTACCGCAAGGAGTTTTGGTGAGCATTTCTGCTATCAAATAAGTTACTGTGGGTTACCCAAAATCCTATTGGTAACTTTCTGGTTGAAGTTAGTGACGACTTTTAAATTTGTAATCAACTTATGCCAATTGTATTGTTACTTAAAATCTAACATGCTACCTGTATTTAATATTCTAACATGCCAATTGTATTGTAGTCTTATTTGGGGATTGTATATCCCTATTGTCTTGATTCTTGGAGATGATTTAGCAATGCTTTCAAGGCAAAAGTTGGGGATCACATCAAGCACTCTCTTATTTCCGTTTACTGGCTAATTGATAAGTGTTTGGGGTGGCTGTTACTATCATACTAGTCAATAGCGCACTATAGCAGCGTAGCGGTGCGGAGCAGCCCCCTGCCGCTATACAAAACCTCATAGTTTCCCGCTATGCTATAGCGGTTATAGTGGCCTCTATAGCGGTATTGTTTGGGATTTAGGTATTGTTTGGGGGTCGGCCGCTACGCGCTGCTATCCGCGATTGATAACTCTGGTTACTATCAGTATTAGTGTTGTTCACATTTTATTTATATGCCTCTTTTTAATCAGACTGATTTGTGTTCTAATTTATAAGCTCAATAATTTCTTTTACAATCACTCTAAAGAGCTCTTTTGTCATGACCATTTAAAGGAGTGTGATTAGATTTTTCATTTTTTCTTGAGTACAGGTATATTAGTCTAACCTAGTGGTGGAATATATTTGTTTTGTAGGATATCATACAATCAATGCCCCATGATGCACATCCTATGGGTGTGCTTGTTAATGCCATGAGTGCTTTATCTATTTTTCATCCTGATGCAAATCCTGCTCTCAGAGTAAGTAACACAAACTGCTGTCAAGTTCAAGTTTCTCAAAGTTTGAGCTGCTTAGCATTGATGCACATGTATGATGATGGCATAACTTGGAACTTTGTATACCTTTTGTGTTAGTAATATATTCTTAACTATATTGTGTAGAACTTCTTCATCCTTCTATTTTACAAATTTCTATTTTTTGCAAATTTTCATCCTCACCCTATGAGGTAACTCTTGGGTATCGGAGCCTTTCTAAATCTGTTATTGGGCTGCCTTAATTGCGGCCACCTAGCTGCCTTCATTTCAGCCACCCTAAGCTGCCTTCAGTGCTGCCATTAGACAAACTTCACACTCCAGTTGTCTGGTCCTAAGCGTGAGGGGGGTGTTGAGATCCCACAACGTGGTCAAAGTAGTCCTTAGTTATAAGGCTTGAGCAATCCTCCTCACCCCATGAGCTAACTTTTGATGCTGAATTAGGCCTACCCCAAATTCTAAGAGTTATTTTTCTGTAAGTTACCTGAAGGTGCTGAGTTTATAGCGATTCCCTGAGGTGATTTCTCTATTTGTCAATTATGAGACAAGTAATAAAAGGAACTGCATTTTGAGATGATTAATCAAGAAAGGGGAAAAAACAGTGGTTCTTTCCCAGTCAATTACTACAGTATTTACCAGCTACTGTCAGATAATGCTCAGTTGTTGTATTGAAAAAATGATGTTTTTTCCCTGGTTGATTACTACAGTCAGTAATTACCATCAGAAAATGCTTCTTTGTTGTGTTGAAAAAAAAGGGTACACCCATGCTTATATTTATTGGTTCTACATGCCTCCCTCTCTATTAGATTTTATACTTTTCATTATTTTGGCAAGGGATTCTTATGGAATATTACTTATTCCTATGTGTTAGTTCAATATACTTGTGAGTAATGAGTAGAGCTCAATTTCTTATTAAGATTCAACATGTTATTGCCTTGTTATATCATTTGATTCATGTTTGACTCTTCTTTTAAAACTTTTTCTCATACTTTAATGCAGGGACTTGATATCTACAACTCAAAGCAAGTGAGAGACAAACAAATAGCACGTATTATTGGAAAGGTTTGTCTTTTCAGTTCTCTGAATTCCTCTGTCTTCTTAACATGGCATATAAAATAAATTATTCAATTATTCTAAATGCTTCTTGCACTGGTTAAGCTTTTATCTTCATAAATTTTGTGCAAAATTCATGCAATTCTATTCTTTTTTGCCATGTCCTACTGCTTTAATGCAATGTCATTTTCTGTTTTGGCTGCAGATAACAACAATTGCTGCTGCTATCAATCTTAGAATGGCAGGAAGGCCACCTGTGCTTCCATCCAACAAACTTTCTTACACAGAGAACTTCCTATACATGCTAGACTCTTTGTATGTCTTACCTGACCATATTAAGTCTCTTTGATAATTCGGAATGATCTAAACTTGCTTTTTTATGTTTAGTTATCTTTCCTTCACACTTCATGATGGTTTCTTTTTTTTTTCTTTTCCTTAGATATAACAAATGTAAATCTTTTCAAAAGCAACATGATTACTGACCAAAAAACAAATTAATATGATTTAAGTCTTTGATGGTACAATGGTAACCACATGCTATTTGATTTTTCTTCTCGTGATATTTTATCAGCATAGAATATAACTCATAAAATCTCTACTGCATGTTTCCAGAGGCAATCGGTCATATAAACCTAATCCTCGTCTAACTCGTGCACTGGACATTATCTTCATCCTGCATGCAGAACATGAAATGAATTGCTCTACATCCACTGTACGTCACCTTGCATCAAGGTATATACAGTTCTACACCTTACTAACGCAAAAGAGTGATACTAATCAACCTTGCGAGTCTGCCCAGGCAGCTTTTTAGCAGACGTAGTTTGGTCTGAATAGTGATTCTCAAAACTAAATAAAGAAGCTTGTTATATATTGCTTAACTATTACCTTATTTGCAGCGGTGTTGATGTATACACTGCTATTGCTGGGGGTGTTGGAGCTCTATATGGACCTCTTCATGGCGGAGCTAATGAGGTAATATAAATGGCTTAGAATGCCTACATGATCATTTTTTTATTGCTTATTTAAACATGGAAAGTAAACAAAAGCATGATACTCACGTCATGTACTCACATATGACTACACTAATGTGACCTTTGATTGCGCAGGCTGTCCTAAAAATGCTGAGTGAAATTGGAAGTGTTGATAACATTCCGGAGTTCATTGAGGGTGTTAAAGCCAGGTGGCTATTACGATTTTTTTTTTGGGTCTTGTGTTTTCCCTATCAATATGGCATTATGACTTTCTCTTTTCTGCCTCCTGCTTTTTTGACATAGTTTTGTTTAATATTATTGTCCTTTGCTTTTTATCCAGGAAACGGAAAGCTCAGTGGTTTTGGACATCGTGTATACAAAAACTATGATCCCAGAGCAAAGGTCTTAAAGAGACTGACAGAAGAAGTGTTTTCCATTGTTGGCCGGGATCCTCTTATAGAGGTGTTATTCCCTTTGAACTCCCTGTCTGTGCTGCTATGGGTCTTGTGTATATTCCTTAAGCTGGATATCCAGTTCATTAGGCGAACAGGACTGTGAATATAATATCAAAATATATTTTAAAAATTCCTTCTGCATGTATTTTTCTCGTGTCATTTATTTTTAATTTTTGAGACTCTTTTGCATGTTTTGTGCATGTAATGTATATATGTTCATGTATGTGATAATGTGAATATAATTCTTACCCAAAGAGGCCCACAGACATTTGTAACTTTGAATATTGGGAAATTAGGGAGTTATTTTAAGGTATGTACAAAAAATTGTTGTAAATATAATTTTCCATTTGGTATGTCTGCATGTATATTCATTAAAAGCCGTGTTTGACTTGAAAATAGGATAGCAAGTCAATTCAGGTGATAATTCAGTCGAAATCTCTGTAACACGTTTTCATTTTCAAATTTAAAGCATTTCATAAGATTTCAATCAATACTGATTATCTGAGCAGGAAAATTTTTCTGCTTAATTTAATGTCAACCCACTTCATTATATTTAGTTTGAACTTGAAAGTTTTATATGCAATTGTTTGATTGTGCAGGTTGCAGTTGCCTTGGAGAAGATTGCTCTGTCTGATGAGTTTTTCATCAAGAGAAGACTATATCCAAATGTTGACTTCTACTCTGGATTAATATATAGGTAATCTATTATGTCATCCAGTTTTTGTAACTAAGTACTATGGAGAATAAGATATGTTACCCCTCCCAGAATATATGACAATGATTGAGCTGATGGTTTTATGCAATCAGGGCTATGGGGTTTCCACCCGAGTTTTTCACCATTTTATTTGCTATCCCTCGAATGGCTGGGTACTTGGCACATTGGCGAGAGTCCTTGGATGATCCTGATACAAAGATTATGAGACCTCAACAGGTTATTTTCTTTGTTCAAATTATTTCTCTGGTCATGGCCTTCTTGCATATTAAAATTATTTGCATAATTATTATTGGCTGATTTGTGCTAATATACCTTTACTTGTTGTGTACCGTTTGGTATCCTGGAAAATGGTTGGCTGGAATGCTGTATGCATCATTTTGAGCCTGAATTATATCTTTATTGACATTAGTAATGGTAAATATTTGTAAATACATCAGACTGATGTAGTAAACCAGTAGTGGATGATTTGGTAGTGGAAATTACTAAAGTGGGCTTAGGTTTTTGCATTAAATGGCAGAGTTGGCTTTCTGCCAACATTTTCTTATAGCATTTTATAGTTTCAATTAAGCAGATAACAAAGGATGAAGTTATACCAGCGTATTAAAACCACAGAAGTTCTTTACCTGTTAAATTGTTAAGGTCCTATTTGCACGGTAGTGTTCACTACATAACCATCCACGGGGATAATTTAAATAATGAAGTGTTACTTATCTCTTAGGGATGTAAATGAGCCGAGCCGAGCCGAACACCTCAAGCTCAGGCTTGGCTTGTGAAAAAAATTGGGTGGCTTAAGTTTGACTCATTTATTTAAATGAGCCAAACTTAAAGCTTGGACTTGACTTGTTAAAGAAAAACAAAGTTTGGGCTTAGCTTGTATAGCTCATTTATACCTTTATTGTTTATGCTTTTATGAAATTTTTTTAAAATCATTTTTAAAGTTTATGAATTTAATATTTAATAAATATTTTAATATTAAATGATAATATAAAAATCAAAATATATTCTTAATGTATGGTATATGTAATTAAAAAAATTCTAAAATATTATATTTTTTTGAAATTTGATACATAACTTCTTGACTAATGTAAAAAATATTTCAATACTTATTTTCATATATATATATATATAGAGAGAGAGAGAGAGTAATTCTTTTACTTTATTATATTATTATTTATTTTAAAAATAAACTTATAACTTTATGTTTTCTTTTTCTATTTTTTACTAATCTTACTTTACTCTAATTATTTATATTAATTTATTATATTATTTTATATATATATATATATATATAATAAGAGAGTTATTAACGAGTCATTAATATCAAGCTTATAAAGCTTGGCTCATTTAAAGAATCGAGCCAAACTTGAAGCTTGTGGTTGTTTGTTTAATTAAACAAACGAGTTTGATCGAGCATTTAACGAACCGAGCTCAAATAGTTTACGAATAGTTCAGCTCATTTACAGCCCTACTTATCTCTTAGTGGATTTGATAGGTTCCATTGAAAGTTGTAAAACCAACCTTAGATAATGGAAAGGTTTGACCTTTGAAAAACTGCAACCCTTATTACTAAGCGCACCTCTGCCTGGAAATAGCATAGTAAATTACCTTGATATTTTGCAGTTGTTTTCAGTAGTCCATGATGTTTGATCACCAGATTAGCCTCACAAATGAGATATAATACATAGACCATGTTAGTTTGTGCAGTTAGTGTTACAGAAAATTAAGACATAATTGGTCCATTGATCCCAAATTATCCTATAACTTGACTTAATTGTACAAATTAACCTGGTCCGTTCTCCTCTTATATTTATTTATTTTTCTCGAATAACATTTTGACTACAAACAGGCCTAGGGAAAATGTTAGCTACTCTGTTATGGCTGATTTTAGATTGTTCCACTTCCCTCCCCTGGCTGGTCCAAGCAGGCTTTGTATTTCTTTTTCTTGATATCCACCAATCTATTTTATGTTCCAGGTTTATATTGGGGAATGGTTGCGGCATTATACACCAATCAAACAAAGAACTGTATCAAGTAACACTGACAAGCTTGGTCAGTTAGCTGTATCAAATGCCTCGAAGCGGCGGCTTGCTGGATCTGGGATGTAGCCTATATGCTTCACTTGAATATACTAGTAATATTGCCAAGAGGTAATGTATATTTATCAATTAAGTCCAGAGAAAAAGTAATGCTATCTTTTCTCTACTACATAAAAAACAATTTTCATCTGTTTATGGCTTTTGATTACCTAAACTTTACTTTGGAATAATCAGGATTGAGGCAAGGGGGTTTCCTTCAGGAGCATGTCACTGCATAAACAATGCAAGTTGGTGTCATCATCTAGCAGCAGAATAATGTTAGTGGGATTTGCAGTTCAAGCCTTCCTGCCGTCAAGGATACAAGTGCATGTTCTCGTAGTTCTGCAGATAATTTTAATTAATGGAACTTAACATGTATGAAAATAAACAAACTAAGGAATATATTTTTGTGTCTGATACATTTGTATTTGATTACTGATTCCTATATGAAAGAATAAATATCCTTCCTAAATCAACATCCGTGCGTTGAAAGAGCTCTCAAATTGTTTCAAAGAGTCAAGTTGCTCAAGAAAAAAAGTAGGGAAACTTGTTTACAAGTATTCATCCTAATGATACATACCTACATTCTACTATGCTAACCATGTTCATCTACTGTCCCACGTTTCAGAGTCATCTAAATGTACATGATATCATGAGAGTTTTACCTATACAATTTAGTTTATAGGTTTCATATTTCACTGATGAAATTAAGTTGTAGAGTTTACCATCAAGGTGCTTATTGGATTGCCAATAGACAACAGTAAAATTGAATAGGAAATGACTATCTTTAAAAATCTTGTAGTTGGTTTTGAATATTAACCTGTTCTCAACTAGTTTTGAAGCTTGTTGATTGAACCAGATATTGTACTAACCTCTCAACACAAATCAAAAGATGTTTCAAATATAATATCTACTTTTTAGGATCAGAGTAGGTCTTAAGTCAAAAGTTGCAATTGTATTTCATATATCATTGGTTAGAAAACTAGTTCAGTACGTACACAATTCCTCACACAACGCAATTGTAAAAAAAAAATAAAATTGTGGGATTCTACTAATCCTATTATGAAAATTCCAATGGCGTTTTTAATTTAATACGACCAAAAAAAGCTTTTTTTTTATACTATTGGTAAGTTGTGTGAATAAAATATATAAATGACAAGAAAAATGTGATTATTGATCTCCAGATTATTTTATATTCTTTATGGATCAAAATACAGCCGGTTGTATTTATATTTTTCTATCAATATCAGAATAATATTCTTTGTAAAATTAATTTGTAGCCTTTGGTGATATGAAATTGACCATTTTATGTCTGTGTAGTATTTGGATGATCTGGACAAAAACTTAGAACGTATTTCATTATTTTTTAAAAAAATAATTTATATAAAAAATACACACCCACCTCAATGCATCTTAGTAAATTGTGTTTTATAGCAAGAAAAATTGTTATTTAAAAAAATAATATCATTATTATTTTTTTACAAAATATTAAATTAGTAAATGGAAACCTCAATGTATCTTAATAATTGTGTGTTGTTTAACAAGAAAAAAATGTTATTTAACAAAATAATATAACTATTATTTTTTCAAAAAAATATTAAATTAGTAAATGGAAACATCAATGCGTCTTAATAAATTGTGTGCTGTTTTGCAAGAAAAATTGTTATTTAACAAAATAATATGACTATTATTTTTTCAAAAAATATTAAATTAGTAAATGGAAGTGAAAAAAATATTAAGCAGAAGCCTCTCTGTTTTATCAGAGCCTGGTTTCGATCCAGGGACCTGTGGGTTATGGGCCCACCACGCTTCCGCTGCGCCACTCTGATTGTTGAGAATTATATCTAATAAAAACTTAATTATTCAAAAATCATTTTCTGAGTTGGACCTCACCAATTGCATTCTGTACTGCTTATGAGAACCAAATGGTTTTCTTCACCAAGATAAAACACTACCCAGAAATCCCAAATTGCAAAACAATAAATAAAATAAAAAATTGGAATAAAGATAGCAAAGTCAGAAGAAAGGCACATGAACAGAGTGAGAATTGGAGGGCTTCAAAAGCAGTTTTTTTTCTTTTAATGATTTCTGGCACTTGGGTTTGGTTCTTTGTTAGTGGAAACCAATGAAAGTTTGTGACTTTGGTGGAGCTGGGTTTGGCTACAAGTTTTGAGATTGATTGCTGAAGCTAAGGATGCAAATACTGCTGAATTCGACGTATTTTTAGCTATGGCTAAAATGTTTCAGAGTTTCTTCTCAGGTTCTGTACCTCAGTGTTCCCTTTTTGACAGCAAAAACCCTACCACAAAGACTCCCTTTGCTTCGTTTACCAAAAAAAGAAAAAAGACTCCCTTGCTTTATAATAAAGATGCTTTTAAAAGAATTTATGTTAAAAGAAGTAATGTATATTTTAAAAGTCTGTTTAAAATTTAATTTTATTTAGATAATAAAGTAGGATTATTTTTCAATTGTAGTTATAGACATGTTTTTCAATATTGTTAGGTCTTATATCTAAATTAATTTTTCTTTTTGGTTTTGGTGAAAAAATTAATTTTATTCATTCATATGTAATACTAATAAGACATTGTAATTAACTACCTACTTTGCTCAGTAAAACATTGAATTAACATCATTTTAATTCAACCCGCTTGAATTGTGTGGTAAAATAGTTTTCTATGATATTATAGGTTTAAATCTTATTACCACCGGTGTAAAAAAATAAAACATAATTTTAATGTAATCTAATCAAAATCATGACAAGATTAAGAAATTAAAAGCTATGAGACAAACTTTTGCCCAAACCATTTTTTTTAACTTTCTCAAAATGAAACAAACAAACACACATGCACTGAGTCATTCCAATTGCTTTTATTCATATCTGTGATTTGTTTTCTAAACCAGGGCGACATGATTTTGACATGATTTTCAAGTTTTAGAAATTAGTAGTAGGTAGGTTCTTGAAGTTGAAGCCTTTCTTGTCAGAAAGCTTGACCAATTTTAAGGCCTTGAGTGACATTTCAGGGTTATGGGTGACTAATAACTTGCATGGTTCATGTCTTTATGCTGTTATCCTTGTAAAGCAATCCCACATTAATCACAGAATTTTCTACAATTAATTATTACATTAAATCATAGTAATGATAATTATCACGGGTTCACAATGACATCCACATGAACCTCACATTCTTTTTTTTTTGGTCACCCATGAACCCCACATTCAAATCACAGTTTCATGTGTGTGTATATCCCTTGGCCTCAAATAAAGGTTCCTGAGATTTGCCAACAAGTATGCCATTATGTGCCAGGTTGAAATTCACGTGTATTCTTTGAATTATGGGTCCACTGCTATCATACTCTTTGATCACAATGGGCAGGGAGAAGGTCATTGTTATCAATGTAATAATGAAATGGGTCCTTGATGCAATTACTGCCATGTGACAATAAAGTTATATATAGGTTGGAGTGAATTAGCCTTTTGCAAAGGTAAGATAAAATCGTTTATAATAGACCTGTAATGGATCCTATCTTTCTCTATACCCTGCCATGGCTTAAGTTATATAACACCCAATTGCCCCTTTAAAAATTTAGTGATTATTACAAACAATTATGGACAAGTCAAACCAAATTTTGCTTTGTCCAAAGTAATTTGACATGTGAATTTGACTATGAGAGTGAACTATAACCGACTCTGTTAGTTTCATAGTCAGATTGATTGAACTATTTGAATTAGTCTTAGTTCTTACAAGACATACATCTTCCTACCATGACATTTGAATGCATCTTCCTACTCTCATAAGTGATACTTCTATTCTTCTGTTTTGGGAACATTCATCAGAGGGAAGGGTATCAAAGTTTCAAAATGGAATGAATTTCATCAGTTTCTGGTCACTGAAATGGAAACTGATTAATGGAAATTTAACCATTAATGCACTCCAACATCAGGGTATTTAATGCATGATCTCATAAGCTCATCTACAAAATACAAATCAAGGCTGAGAAAGACAAGTAACTAACTTGAAACCAGTAAACATTCTGAAGTGAAAATAAGTAAAACATGTAATTTCTCCTCCCTATTTAAATTGAGACTGATTCTGATTGGTGAACAACAAACTTACAGACTCCCCCATGCCTGCAGCTACATCATAAACATCTGATATGAAAATGAACGGTAATTTCATTTATATATGGAAATCAATACATTATAGTAATTATCATGCATAATTTGATGCTATCTGCGCGGTAAATACATCGGCACACGCAAGTGAATTTGCTTAGCTGGGAAAATGAAGCCAATTTTTCTTATAGCATGGAGATGAATGTAACTATCATCACAATTTAAAAGCAAATAATGATACATAGCACTGCTATCTTTTACATTCTGCCCCTAAAATATCCTTTTTGAAGATTTGGGATCTTTAGAAGTTGAACCAATTCCAGAAATACTTCCAGTCTTCATGATGCTTGATGAACTGCAGAACATAGAGCAACAACATGAGGAATGTAATAAATAACTGTTAGGCTCCTGTAAATATATTTATAAACACTACAAAAAGGGTTAAACATCAACTTTATAAACCCCAAAATCCAAGGCTTAGCAATGATAAAAGTTAATGCCTAGAAATAGTTTCTATGAAAAATATGATGTTAAACGCACCTATTACTCCTCTGGATAGAATTTTTCTTCATTGCTGCAAGATTTTTTACCTCTTGACTGTAAGAAATTTAGAGAAAAGTTTAAGTCAATATTCAGTTGAGTATATAAGCTTCAAGATGCATGATCATAACACAGAATTACACCAGACAAAATTCTAGTATGCTTCATGTCAAAATGAGTTCTGCATTCATTTAAAAAAATATTTTACCACAGTTGACTTATTATTATTAGCTTAGGTGGAAGAGGAAAGTTTTTATATAGTAGTTTGCAAAATTTTAAGCAAATGTTTCCCATCTAAGAACAAAATTACTGTGCAGTAAGAAAGTTTATGAATGATAAATAATTGAGTGCAATCACATGCATGCTACAGGAAGGAGCAAGAGTAGTTTCCTTATGATCAAATGAAAATGCTGACTTCCCTCCCAGGGAAATCTTGTTCACTCCCTTAGGTAGATGGAAATATAGGTTGGACATGAAATCCTTTGAAGCATCAAATAATTATAAAAGAAAGGTTACCTCTTTAGAAGATCTATCTTTGCCTTCTTCATTATGTTGCTCTTCACATTTGACACATTGTATCCAGGTCCATTATCTACAACAGATCCTCAAAGATGAAGTAACAACAAACAAATAAAAGCTACAACTTGATCAAATTTAAAATTTACATATACAAAGTGCAGTAGTAGAGTGAACTAGAAGGAAAAAAAACATAAGCAAATCAAAATAGTTACCTCCCCAAAATCTTCTTTTACTTGAAGGTGGAACTTTGGTGCATAACCTTACTTGCCTACTTTGTTTCCCTGCAGAGTTCCAATAAAACTTGGTAACTATTTTAAACTAACCAGGTGGCAAGAAATATAACTATGCAAGAAATGCTACATTGCTCTATGGTGCAATATGTAAGGCTCACCAAATCAAATCAGTAGTTGATAGTTATATTGGCATTTTCTTCTTGATAAAACAAGCAAATGTATTAGAAGAAAAAATTAAATACAAGAAAGGTGGAGGAAAAGACATTTGCCTTAAACAGGGCACACAAAGCCAGAAAAACTAAAACAAGTACCCCACCCACGAAGAAAGAAAAAGAAGAGGTGAGTTCATACTTGCATCTTCTTTCTTGTACAGTTGTTTGATTCGATCAAGTGCTTCATTCTCAGCCTGAGCCATTTCCTTTACTTTTGCCTGTGTATAGAATTAGAAGAGGGTTTGAGGAAAAACTGAAACTGAACAGTTCACATTTACAAATTTATACTATGTACATTCTACAGTATCTATCACAAGTTGAATCATTCCCTAAATTAGAGCTAATAGGCACTAATCGCCTAAGAGTCCGTGACAACTAATACCACTCATTATACATGTGCTTAATTCTAACAACCTGTAATGATGATACCCAGTTAGCACAACTGACAATTGGTGTTTTTGTAGGGAAAAATAATGAAAGAGAAGTTACATTTAACAATGCTCTTTCATCTAAAATATAAATATAATCATATAACTGAGTCAAATAAATAAAACAAAACAATAAAAAATACCTCATACAACTGCATCCATTTAAATGACACTCTTTTTTCTCTCATCCTCTTAATTACTTCATTAGTGGAATTTGTGCCAAACTGCTTTTCAAAGAACTTTTTCCACAATTTATCAGTTACAGGGCTCAGATCACTTCCCTGCAAAAGAACATCAAGAAAATTACATTATCACTTTAGCCTTGCTCTAACTTCATTCATCGTTAACAAAAATAACAAAGCAGCTTACTTCGCTGGCCTTCTCCACATGCATCAACTGGTCAAGTGTGCAGTGTGGCAAGATTCGCTCAAGCAGATGATGATCAACAGAACCAACATTTCCAAGGTACCTTATATTATCTATCACTTTCTGAACACAAAGATCAACCAGGGTTGGCAGCTTACGCCCAGACATTTGATCTCTTCTCATCATAATAACACTGATGACAAAAAAAAAAAGAAGCAATAAAAAATCAAATTTCATTTTTTTAAAAAATAAAAAACTAACCATGAAAAATAACTAAAATTTCATTCTTCTAATTTTCTGTTTCTCAGTAAGCTGAGCCTGACATAGCCAAGACCACAATGAATTGGTAGTTAAAATCACGCCATAACCCCTAAAGAAAAAACACTCCACACTAACCATCTGAGTTACACCTATGTAGCAAGCACCATCAATTCGGTTCAATCTATTCAGTTAAGAAAAACTTGAAAACTGAACTTCATGGTGGACATATGAAAATTGAACTTGATCACACTAACCTTTTACATGAATTAATCTATAACATAAAAAACAGCAGATCAATAAGGTTCCCCTTGTTGCAGAAATCTGGGCTATTTATCAGGAAAAATAACAAAGATTAAGTACTTCTCACGAATCCCTAATTCCCAATGAAAATCTATCAAAAGGGCAATTTCCAAAAACCAAAAAGTTTCAATATTTAATTAAGAAATTGAAAAAAAAAAAAGATCGAGTATCATTCAGATCATCAAAACAGGAGCTCAATTTAACTCAACAGAGGTGCACGTGGGCACCGAGAAATTTTCAGTGTGCTTACAGATTCGATCGAAACGAAAGTGGATCCGAAACAAGGGAAAGGAACGTCAGCGAATCGAAGAGAAGCTGTGCCACGAACGAAACGAAGATAGAGAGAGGATGTGTTTCCTTTGCTTGCAAGAGGAGGAGGACTCAGGCGCGTGAGTCGCACGCGCTTTGTTTTTTCTCGGAGCCGAGTATGCTAACATGCGGCGTGAGGAAGGTTTACACAATGTGGAAAGGCTGAGATTCGCGGTACCAATAAATATTCGTGCTGGCGCGATTTTTAACTACCTCTGATTCCTTTTTCTTTTGGAAATTGCTAACAAAAATATATATACGTGCAATGACTTGGTACAATTTGTTTAATTCACTAGCAAAGAATTTAAATTTAAATTTAAATTTCATAATTTATTTACATTATGTGATATTTTTAAAATTTAAATTTAAATTAAAAGAAAAAGTTCAAGAGATCAAATACTTTTTTGGTACGTAAGAGATCAAATATTTTAAATTATAAAAGAGATATGTATAAATTATGAAAATATTAAAAGATACACTATTATGTGTTTATTAATTCGATACCGTATGTCAAAACTTCAATTTATGAGTTCCAAATTTATAATTATGAAATTTTTTAACATTGATAAAAAAATTAAATCACTAGATTTAAGTATTAGTATTCATAATGAATAGAAAATATATATATATATATAAATAATAAAAAAAGAAATGTTTGATATAGAAAAAGTGATATGATACATTAAAAACAAACGGCGCTCTCTGAGAACCCCTCGCTCTCAGTGGAAGAAGATCTTTTACATCGAAGCACTAAGAAGTCCAAGGTGGATGATGGTCCTCCAAGTGTCTCTGCAAGGAAGGTTGTCTCTTATAAGGACGTTTGTTTGGGTATCAACGGGGTTGATCATGATTACCAATCGTCGGAAGAAGAATTGGGAGGATGGAATGCAAATGACCCAGACGAGTCCGATGAATCTGAAGCTGATCCGGATGAGATGGAAGAAGAGAATAAGCCAGCGGAAGGTCTTGAACTCCTGTGTCCTACTGTCCAGCTATTAAAGGAGGAGAAAAGGGGTGTGCGTATCCCTTGGAAACGAGCTTTAATTGTTAAACTGCTTGGTAAAAGAGTAGGCTTACGATTCATGCAAGGACGACTTATGAAATTGTGGCAGCCGCAACGGCGGATGAAAGTTATTGACTTGGACAATGATTACTTTGTCATTCGCTTTGCGGACTGGGGGGATTTAAATAAGGTGCTTGAAGGAGGTCCATGGGTTATTATGGGGCATTATCTGGTGATTCAAAGGTGGAAGCCCGAATTCCTCCCTTATGAGGATGAGTTGAAAAGAGTCTCTGTTTGCATCCGAATTCCGGAATTACCTATAGAATATTATGATAATCATGTTCTATGGCGTATTGGAGATGTTGTGGGGAGAACAGTTAAGGTCGATGCTAATACCAGTCGCTTTATTGAAGATGAAGAGGGACTGAGTATGATCACTGAAAGGGGCAAGTTTGCCCGAATTTGTGTGGAGGTTGATCTGAGGAAAATTCTTATTTCCAGGTTTAAGTTAAATGGGAGATTATACAGTGTGGAGTATGAAGGTTTGAATTTGATTTGTTTCAATTGTGGGTGTTTTGACCACCGAAAGGAGAACTATCCCCTGCTGGCGTTACAGAAAGGTAGTTCTGATGAACAGGTTGGGGTCCCTTGTGACCCGGATCATCAGGAGAAGCTAGAGAGTGGTCCGATGGAGGAAGGTTTAGCGCCGGTGGGATGCTTTGGCCCATGGATGATGGTTCAGCGAAAGAATCACCCTCAGAATCCGGTAAATTTGGAAACTAATAAAGTTATCCAATCAAATCAGGAAAGAAAGGTCGTTACTGGCCTAGTTGGCTCGAGATTTAATGCCCTCCGGGACGAGGTTGAGCATGATTTGGTTGAGGGATCTATTGGTGATATGGTACGTATGGTTAATGCTAATGATTGTAACCAGATTTTGAATGGCGGTCCCCAAAAGAGGAAACTTCAGAAAGAAAATCAAGTTGATCCAAAGTTTGATTTGGATGGAGATATGATTATTCCCCATGAAGATAATGGTGAAAAGATAGTTACCAACCCTAGCGTCATTTCTAGTAAGAGGGAATCTCTACGGAAAATTAAAGTTTCAGCCCGTGGTATTCAATCTAGTCAGCAACAGAGATCCTCGTATGATTCTGTGCCTTTTGCGAACACATCACGTGCGCTTTCCCCACATGTCTCGAGTCCATCAATTAATCTTGACTCTCCTCACCAGCATGTCTTGACGGACACAGGGAAACTTAAAGGGAATGGGGATGTGGACCTAATGGATGTTAAGGCCCATATCTCTTCACCTAGCCCAACAACCAGCGTCCAGAGTTTTGTCATGGCCCAAGCAGCGCGACCTCCTGATGAGAAGTCTTTGGAGTGCGCCCAAGTTGATCACGTTTTTGTTGAAGCCCAGGAGGAGTTGAAGGAGGTTCGTTCCTCAGATAGTCAGCCCAATGATGGGAATCCCCCTAATATCACGTTTTTGCTTGTCTTGGAATATTAGGGGGGGCATGTGCCAAAAATATCCCCTCCTTAATTTCAGATTTGTCTCTTAAATATCATCTGGATATTTTAGCACTGTTGGAACCTCGTGTCAGTGGTAAACGAGCGGATTCTATTATTCGTAAATGTGGCTTTCAGTTTAATTACCGGGTAGATGCTTCAGGGTTTTCCGGTGGTATTTGGATCCTATGGAATGACACAAATAGTAGGGTGGAAGTCATCAGTAACCATCCTCAATTTGTTCATCTGAAGATTTCCCCTCTGCATGGTGGGAGGCCATGGTTCCTCATATGTGTGTATGCTAGCCCTCGTCTTCAGCAAAGACGTATCCTTTGGCATGAATTGTGTAGTATATCAGATCATATGAGTGGTGACTGGGCAATTTGGGGGGACTTTAATTCATACCTTCATGGTTATGAAAAACAGGGTGGTGGTGCACCTAATTTGGTCTCTATGAACCATTTTAGGACATGTACAAATTACTATAATTTATTAGATGGTGGATTTAATGGTCCTTCCTTCACCTGGGCATGGAGAAATGTAAAAGAGAGATTAGATAGATTACTTTGTAATGGGCAATGGCGTACTAGATTTGATGAGGCGGTTATTGTGCACTTACCTTCTCTAAAATCTGACCATAAATCGATTCTTCTGAGATTACACGGTTGTGTTCCTTTTGTTAGAAGTAACCGGCCTTTTAGATTTTTTTCTCCTTGGATTGCGGATGATTCCTTTAAAAGGGTGGTAGAGGAGGCTTGGCAAGTAGATGGGCAATGGAACTTTAAAGTCAGAAAATTCCAAGAGAAGGTTTTAGATTGGAATGCTAATCATTTTGGTAATATTTTCCACCGGAAGCGTCGTCTCTTAGCTCGGATGGAAGGTATAAATAATCGACTGCAAATGGGTGATATTTTCCACATGATTCAATCTGTTGTTAACTTGTGATTGGATCCCTATTAAGTTGAACAGAAATGGGCCAGATATTAGCCACTTGTTCTTTGCGGATGATTTGTTACTCTTTGGTGAAGCCTCCCCATCAAATCGATATAGTAGTTAAGTGTTTGAATGCTTTCTGTGAGTTCTCGGGACAAAAGGTGAACATGTCAAAGTCAAAGATTTTCTTCTCCAAGAATGTTCATAGTAGCCGAGCTATTAATTTGAGCAATATGGCTGGTTTTAGTCTTACTGATTACCTGGGTCGTTACCCGGGTGTCCCTCTTCTTCATAAGCGACCTTCAAATGCCACTTATGATTTTATTCTTCAAAAAACTCAACAAAGGCTGAGTTCCTGGCGTGCTGACTCCCTCGCTTTTGCTGGTAGGATTACGCTTGCTAAATCCATTCTTGCTGCTCTACCTACATACACTATGCAGACTATGCTTTTGCCTAAGTCCATTTGCAATAAATTGGAAGGTATGCAGAGAAATTTTATTTGGAATTCTGGAAACCAAAGAGGATGGCACTCGGTGGCTTGGGATGTTATGCGGAAGCCGATTCACCAGGGAGGTTTGGGCTTCAGGTCCCTTCATAATTTTAATAAGGCATTGTTAATGAAGATGGGCTGGGGGATTTTGCACGAGCCAAATGCTTATTGGGTTCAAGTCATCAAGAGCAAGTATGGTTGTGGGAATGGTATTATCCCTCGCATTCAAAAGAAGGGGAATGAGTCTCTACTCTGGCGTGGATTAGGGAAGACTTGGCATCATGTCCTGCAAGGTACATTCTGGGTGGTACATAATGGTAGGCACGTTAGATTTTGGATAGATTGCTGGCTTCCATCCCGTATTATCCTAAAGGAGGTTTGTCAGGTACCGTTCCAAGATATTTGGAAAGTTTCAGTTGTTCGTGATTTTTCAAATGACTCCTTGAGTTGGAATATCCAACTTTTGCGTTCTTGTTTACCTGAGGAGGTTGTCTTGGAAATTCTGGGCTATCCTCATCCACAAGATGATTTTGGTGATGACAAGGTTGTGTGGGGTGGTACTTCAAATGGATTTTTTTCAACCAAGTCAGCCTATGATCTTGTTTCCAACAGGTGTACGCTTCATGATGATCCACTTTGGAAGGCTATCTGGAGGTGGGAAGGCCCTGAGAAAGCTCATTGTTTTTTGTGGATATATGGTAGTTAATAAGGGCCTCAAGACTCGCAGCAAGGGGTTTAACTGCGGATTATTTGATACTGCACTATGTCCTGTATGTCAGCAAAGTGAGGAGACTACTCTTCATGTTTTGAGAGATTGTGCTGCGACAAAGGAGGTGTGGAGGAGTTTGGGAGTGGACCCTGACTCTGCGAGCTTCTTTTCTGTGCGGGTGAATGACTGGTTTATGCAGAATTTGACAGGAGGAGCTAATGGAGATTGGAGGCTGTTTTTTGGTCTGACCGTATGGAGCCTTTAGTGGAGACGTAATGAGTTCGTTTTCGATAACTTGGTGGTCAGACCAAAATCTTTAATTGCCCGAGTGAAGCACTTGGCACGGCTGGGAAATCATCATGTTCTGAGCCTTGGGAATCATGGGAGGCGTGGGGAAAAGCTGTGAAATGGTGCTGTCCGGATGTGGGTTGGATTAAATTTAATGTGGATGGATCAATGAAGTTTGGTTCTAGTCATGCTGGGTGTAGGGGTGTTATGAGGGATTATAATGGTATATGGCTGGGAGGTTTTTCTTTTAATATTGGTTCTTCAAGTGTGCTTATGGCTGAGCTTAGAGGGATTATTTTCACCCTCAATATTGCTTGGGAAAGGGGTTTCTTAAAGGTTTGGATTGAGAGTGATTCTCTCACTGCAGTGGAGCTCATTAATAAAGGAGAGTTTCAAAATTATCCTTATGCCTATGTCCTTAACTAGATTACTAGTTGGAAAACCAAACCTTGGGAGTTAAAGTTTTCTCATACTGTTAAGGAGTGTAATAGTGTTGCTAATTGTCTTGCTAACAAGGTTCATTGCTTACCTTTAGGTCTTCATATGTTGGTAAACCCCCCAGATGATTGCAATAATCTCCTGTTGGGAGATAAATTAGGCGTTTTTCATAGTCGTAGTTTCTTGCTTTAGTCCCGGGCCTTTTTGGCCTCCTTGTAACAAAAAAAAAGAGAGTATATTAAAATAAGTTCTCAAAATCAGGAAAGAATATTTAAATTTTACATGTGCTGACTAATTTATTTAATTTACTCAACTAATTTCATTCTAATAAAATGAGATTTTCACTTTAAAAAAGAAAAATTAATAAAATATTTTATTAACAATTGGTTCATATCCTTACTTACATATTTATTAATTTTTGGTGGATAGCCTTACTTTATTAACCCCAAAAATTTTCAATGTTTTTAATTAATTATTCATCCTATATAAAATATTTTGTTAACTATTAATTTGGCATCTCAAATATTTTATAAATTTTATAGTATTAAATCTTTATAATCATTTAACTATTTTTTTATTTTTTAAAAAATTAAGTGTTAACTTTTCCTTATTTTCTTTTTATATTATCTTTATATTAATTATTTTCCTATTTAAAAGATGATAAAGTGATATGCAAAATTAAAGATAAGACTTGATAAGAAATATGGGCTCGTTTGGTGGACTCTGATTGGATAAGATATGATAAGAAATGATAAGAGAGTTTGATGAGGAAATGATAAGAAAAGAACATGATATAAGAGGCATGTGAGATGAGGGAGTTAAGAGGTTAGGGCAAAAATGAAAAGAAAAAAGTCTATCTTATCCTGACTTTTATTTTGGCTACCAAACAACCCTATAAGTTTATAAAAAGTAAAAGATGGAAGGTAAAGGGAGAGCATAAGAGAAGTAAAGAGAATAGAAAAAAAAAAGAGAAAATAGGGTTAAGTGACAAAATATAATATTAAAAGAGTTTTTTATTTAAATTTGAATTTTAGAATTACATGATAAAAATATAAAATTATGAAATAGAATAAAAAGGAAATTTTTTGGTGTTATTTGAATTTGAAATTTAGGATTAGGTAACAAAATTTAAAAAAAAAAAGTATTTATCTTGATTTCAAATTTACCTTTATGATTAGGTTAGGATTAAGTGTTAAGAGATAAAAAGAATTTAAATAAATTCTTTTATTTAATTTGCAATTATTTTTTAGGATTAGCCGATTAGGTAATAAAAAGAAAATAGAATCCATATATTAATTTCTTTTACATTATTATAATACAATATTCTCTTTTTGAGATACTCGTTTACCAAATTAAAAAATAATACAAGCCATTTAGAGAGAAAATGATAAAAGGCTTAATTGCATTTTTGCTCCCTTTAGTTTGGACTTTGTGCAATTTTGGTCCCTCAAGTATTTTTCGAGTAAATTAAGTCCCCGTACTTTTAAAATTAAGTAAATTTGGTCCCTCCCTCAATTGTCTTATACCTAGAATCCTCAAATTCTCACTTTCTATTCAATATCTTCATAAATTTAATTGATTAATTCGTTTTAAATCTTCTTAATATGAAAAGTCACCAATCAAAATATCAAATTTAACCTAATATCGAAAAATCCCAATTTTTTGTCCTCTTTAAACTCTAATTTCATCATACAAATTTCTTCAAAATTTATCAATTTTCTATTTTATTTTTTACTTTTGAACATTTTAAATTATTTCATATCTCAAATTCATTATATACTCCCAAATATTTGGATTGAAAATGAGAATCTGAGGATTTTAAATATAAGACAATTAACAAAGGGACCAAATTTATTTAATTTTAAAAGTACAAAGACTTAATTTGCTCAAAAAAAACCTAAGGGATCAAAACTGCACAAAATCAAAACTAGAGAAACAAAAAATGTAATTAAGCCTCGATAAAAATTTCATTATTGATACACAAATAGAAAAATTTAGTACTATGAAATATTTTATTTGAATAAAATTTATTTTTCTTATTTAAATTATCTAATATTTTTATTATAATGTGTTAATATCTCTTCTAATCCTATTTATAAGACCCTTTTAACCCAAACACATATTAAAGAAAAATATTTTAATGTATTGGTTTAAAAAATTTCTTACAATCTCCAAGTTTATCCCAATTTTAAGATAAATTCTATTTAATTTCTCACATTAATCAAAAATGAAAACTATAAAGCATCAATAATAATGAAGGATGAAAATAATTACTTCTAATGCAATTTTACATTTTCTCAATTCATTCTGACGTGAAAATTCTAGTTAGTCACACCCACAAACATACTCGACTGCTTATTGTAACAATTAAGGTTAACCTTTGGACTCCATTAGGAGCAGTCAAAAGTGGACAGTGGCAACAAGCACATTTCAATGGAAACAGCATACTGATTAAACCCTAGCATCCAAGCACATTTAAAAAGAAAATTCAAACAAACTCCTTGTACAAAAGTTTGATAACCTAATAATGAAGAAAGAAATCCTCAAAAATAAATGACAAGGACTCATTGATTGATAAGTTTGAAAGACCAGTTGCTACTTTACACTTGATCAATCTAGCTAGTTTTACACAGAATAGAACACATCAATTATTGATACAAGTGCTAACCGTGATCCCCCACCCCTTTTTCTCATCAAAAGCTACTTGAAAGGTTATTATGAACAAACTCAATGAAATTGTGGAATTTTCAAGCTCAATCCAGTTTCAGTCGTGTGACCAAAACATTTTTAGAAATATTGCCGGTGTCAACCATATTTTCCTTTAAGTTATTTACCATTTTGAATCCCATTAACAATACTGAACGGCCTAAAAATACTTGCTTCAGCCACCACATGATGAAACTAATGAAATTATTTATGGATCATCAAAATGTGGAATGATCCCTTATACTCA
This sequence comes from Sesbania bispinosa, assembly GCA_026901365.1. Taxonomy (NCBI): domain Eukaryota; kingdom Viridiplantae; phylum Streptophyta; class Magnoliopsida; order Fabales; family Fabaceae; genus Sesbania; species Sesbania bispinosa. The sequence continues at coordinate 3,092,999 of QLOH01000009.1, read as the reverse complement.
GCATGCAACGTTATCAGCTACGATCGGTGGAACAAATCTGCAATTTTCAAGAGTTTGCTCAAAGATATGTCCCACTCTCAGCAGCTCTCCCTGCAAATAAATTCCCAACCAAAGGATGATTCTATTGCTTAATGTCAAAAGTATACTCATATACATTATGTAGAACTCATGCAAAGACATACCACATTTTTTCTTTCTTCATTTTTGTTTGGTTTAAACATAGCACAATTTTTTGCACATGAAATGCCAAATTTATTAGATAATATGATAAAAGCCTAAGGCCCAAATTTTCCATTCAAAAGATGTATATATTATGTCTGCTTTTGCTACAATATAAAATAGTATGTTTGAGGTCAAAAACATCCCTAATTTTTTCTACAAACATGAAAGTATAGCAAATAGGACAAAAAAGTACACTTGATCCACATTCAGTTTAAGTTTGTACTGGCAAACTGGAGAAATTGTTAAAAAAAAAAAAAAAAACTACGTCAGGGCCTTCTATTTTTCAGTTCCAAACTTTCAACACTCTTTCCTTTCCTTAATAGGCTTAAAAGGGTTCCAGTGGGACAAAAAATGAAAAGTCATAAACACCTTTTTAATGAAAAATGATTCTAAAGTACAAGTTTATAAGTACTTTCATAAACATGCACAACTGTATGTACAATTCATGATACTAGCATTATTTTTTTAAGTTAAATTTCTTTAATATAGTTCCCTCTATTATTTTCCTTTTGAATTTCAATAGTCTTTCGTTCAACATCAATCTAACATTTAAGAACGCTCATTTCATTGTCCAGCATCAGTTTTTTTGAGTCCGTAGCATCACAGAAACGGGAGGAATTTCAATAACAACTTGATGCATATAACATCAATGTTCAATGAAATGCAGAATTTTGGAACAAAAACCTTTGAACCATCCCCTCCCCCAAGAAAGAAAGAAGAGAGAAACCAACATCAAAGCATAAGTCTTCGTGATTTGTACCTTTTACACATATATCTCATTTGATTGAAAAAAAGAACCAAATTCTTTAGAACTTAACCCCAAAACTTTGATTTTCTTATTTTTCTTCCCCGGATCTTGTTCAATCATTTTCAAATTAGAGATCAAAAAATCTTATAGGTTATCCCCATCTCCCTCTATTATATTTTTATGACGACAAAAAAAGAAAACAAAACTAGAGGCAACATAGAGAAGCTCCATCAACAAGGAGTCCAGTGCAGTGGATAGGAAAAGTAAATACCTCATCAAATGCTCCACCAATCATTTGCAGGCCAACAGGAAGGCCTGCAGGCCCACCCTCAACAAACCCACATGGCAAAACCAAGGCAGGTAGTCCAGCTAGGTTAACATTTACCTGCATAAAACAATAAAGAAAGGCAAACATTATGCTTGATATGTCAATGTATATGAAAGTAGCTAGAAATGAAACTTTTGACAATAAAGAAAGATCACGCTCTTAACCATTGGTTACATGTGACTTAATTCCAGTAGAAAATTCCCTTGTGGAGCAACTAGAACCCACAATACTATATATTTGACACATGTTTGGGATAAACTCATGCAATGCAACCAACCCTGCAGTTAATGACTATCAGAGATAATTCTTGGATCGGTTAGTTTTAATATCTAAGGCATCACCTACAATTTTCACCAGATCTGATGACCAGCAGTTCTGTGGTCTGCTCAAGGCCTCAAAGCTATTTAAGCTTTAGTAATTCTTGGATGACTGAAGGTTGAGCTCAGTGGAGTTGAAGTCCAATAGCACAAGTCTAAGACTTCATACTAACAATATTTGTCTGGTTCACATATAATCTAAAGTATGAGACAGAAATCTAGACAAAAAGAAGAATTAAATGCTTACAGTCATGATGTCGCCTGCATACATAGCCAAAGGATCATTTTTCTTCTCACCTGCAAATGTCAAAGACAATGAAACCATCAGTACTGCAGGCACTAACCTGCAATAATGCAAAAGCAAAGAGAGGTAGATGTTATACCAATTTTATAAGCAGGTGAAGGAGCTGCAGGAGAAATCAGGATGTCATTTTGTTTCAGTGCCTCCTTAAAGCTATTCCTTATTATAGTTCTCACCTGTAGCATAAGACACATAAACGTCTCCCTGAGGATCCTAAACTTCTATGAAATTCAGAACATTGATATGACAATCCTAGGAAATGAAGCAAGAATTCATCTATCACAGCACTATGTTAACATTAGATTCTAGAAAACACATAAAGAAATACATCATATAATGATTAAATCTAGAAACTCAACTTCTTAAAGCAACAACATGTATGTACACCAGTCCTATGAAAATGAAGTCATGAACATTAGCGAGACTTAAAAGGTAGATCGGATCATCATACCCACCAAGAAATTCATAAAATAATGATAGTAGTACCTGCTGTGCTCGCTTGTAGTATGCATCATAATAACCAGCTGAAAGGGCATATGTCCCCATCAAAATTCTCATTTTGACCTAAAACATATTAAAGATTGAAAGCTAGCTTAAAAAAGCAACACGGATAAATTTGGAGAAGCTGCCAAACATCTTCCAGCCAAATTTGAAATTTAAAAGGATTCATAGGTGTGTACCTCAGAACCAAATCCTTTAGCTCTGGAATCTCCATAAAGAGAGTCTAGCTCATCAGCATAAATTTGTTTTCCATATCTAGATATAGATAAAAAATGGTTTAAGCCAAGCTAAATGATTTATCAATTAAAATTGAGAACATAAAATGAAACATGGTAGTGAGTTGTGTGTGCATTTCGAGGGAAAGAGATAGAGAGGAACAGGGGAGTCAGCCACTGACCTAATACCATCATAGCGAGACAAATTGGAAGATGATTCAGACAAAGCAAGGATATAGTATGCTGGCAACCCAAGGGAAAAGGAAGGCAATGAGACCTGTAAGTTAATGGACAAATGAAAAAGACATACTGAAGATATAAATTGTAATTGTAATAATATAAACTTGTAAAGCAACTATACAAGTTATCATTCAATTCAGAGTTACAGAGAAAAATGATGAGAAGGACCTCATTCACAGAGCATCCTAATTCCTCAAAATGCAAAGCAGCAGCACGAATTGCAGAAATTACTCCAGCATCAACACCATCATCGATAGTTTCACGGATCAGACCAACTCTCAGTCCCTTCAAGGGCTTACTTTCCAAAGAATTTGCAGGGACAAAATGAGAAAGAAAGTTGGGTACATCCTGACAAATGAAATTATTCATCATTGAAAAGAAATTGGCTTAATAACAAGAAATAAATAAATAAACATTTGCAATTATTTCAGCAATTACCCATCTTATTGAAGCACAGAGATATACCAAACATTGTTAATAACCATTGCTAACAATGAGAAATTTGGTTACAACAATTATACCAAACATGATGCAGAGCTCTCACCTGCTTACTTGAGGTGGCATCAAATCTATCATGACCAGCAATTGCATGAAGGAGAATCCCGGCATCAGCAACTGATGAACCAAAGCAGCCAATGGCATCAAGTGATGATGCATATGCCATAAGTCCAAATCTTGAGACACGCCCATATGTCGGCTTCAAACCTACAACACCACAAAAAGATGCTGGCTGCCTGACACTTCCACCTGTATCACTCCCCAATGATACAACACACTGCCTGGCAGAAACTGCAGCTGCTGATCCTCCCGATGATCCTCCTGGCACCCTAGAAACATCCCATGGATTGGCAGTCACCTATTGAATGAACATAGGCATCACCTGAGTAAACCAATCCCAGTTATAAATGGGCGGTACAAGTAATAAAGCTAGAAATCAAACAAGATCAAACCCTAGCCAACCCAAGGGTGGGGCACAGCCAATGCAAGCACAACACCCCCTTTCATATCTTGTAATAATAAAAAGAGAAGGAATGTAAGAGGAACGCAAATTAGCAAAGGATCATTGCATGAATCCATCAGGCAATTCATTGACACTTGCAGCTCTCATTCCTCTCATTTTCTTTACCAAACAAATGCTGCTGAAGTCCTGCTTTCAAAATGACAATCAACAATTTTAAACACAAGATGACTGAAACAAGCAACCACATAAAGTCACTCCTCCTCACATTCATTACTAACAATACAAACTAGGCATTTAAAATTGAAGAAGAGACATTCTTAGATGCACCCAACATAAGACAATGCTCTTACATCACACCACTCAACACTTGCCACGTTAGCCATGTGGAATTATGGATCATCATGATCTCCTACTACCACTAACCCCACACCAACGTATCTAAGAATCTCTCAATTTGAAAAGTTCAACAATAACATATACTACTACGTTCAAAAAACAAAACCAAAAAAAGGTGGTGCAATTGTAATTCAGCTTGAATTGTCATCCAAACTGGGGGGAAAAACACAACACCAAGCTTCAAAACTAACAAAAAAACCAACTTCCAAAAAAAGAAAGAAATGCAGTACAATATATAGTAAAATAGAAAAGATTACTTACAAAACAAAAAAGAAAATTGGAGTATAATTTAATTCACTATGAATGATGATTCAAGATATGGGAAAAAAAACACAATTAACTTCAAATTAAACAGCAAAAATGGAAGAACCTGAAATGCAGATGCTTCAGTGGTGCTGCCCATACCAAACTCATCCAAATTGGTCTTGCCAACAACAATGCCACCCAACTCCTTCACCCTCTTCACGGCGGTGGCGTCGAAGGGAGGCCGGTATCCCTCGAGGATGCGGGAGCCGGCAGTGGAAGGCATGTCAGCGGTGCAGATGTTATCCTTGACGGCAACAAGGACGCCGGCGAGGGGACCAGGATCCTCGCCGGCGGAGATTCGGTCGTCGAGGTTGCGGGCGCTGGTGAGGAGGGCGTCATCGTCGGGGAGGTGGAGGAAGGAGCGGAGGTGAGGCTCGGTGAGGCGGATGCGTGTGAGGTAGGACTGGGCGAGGTCGGCGGCGGAGAGTTGACGGGAGAGGAGGGAGTGGCGGATTGAGAGGATTTGGGATTGCGGCGGCGAGGTGGTTGTTGTGGTGGTGGTAGATTGGTCGGTGAGGGAAGCTTGGGGGAGAGTGTGTGAAGTGAAGTTTAAGGCGAAGGTGGTGGTGGTGGTGGTGGTGGAAGAAGGGAGAATAAAGGGCTTGGAGGGAAGCAGAGAGAGTCGAGAGAGGGAGCGAGGGGTTTGAAGTGTGGATAGCATTTTCGTTTTCCACACTGTCTCTGTGCCAATGTGGACGTCACTGTGAGGGAAATGGATTTATATAACACCAAGCTTTTTTTAACCCATTTTAGATTTTAAGCAGAGATTGTGTATTGGATCCGGAACAAACTTAGCTTCCCAATAGCTAGGTAATAGCTATGGAATATTACCGTAGTTAACCTGCTATTTCCTAGCTACTCCATCGCTAAAATGGCTGCAGAGGCTATAGCACAGATGAGAACACGTTATGTATATTATGTATTATTATGTATATAAACATGAGGAAATATGCTGCAGAAGTTTTATATTTTGATGCTGTCATGAAATGATGTGTCTTATTAAGTCTTTTAATAAATATAATATTTTAGGGATTGTTAATGTATCCCACTTAATTTTTAGAGGGTTAAAAGTTAAAACAATACAAAATCAAAATTAGGAGTTCATCTATAAAAATCTATGATGATAAGATCGTCTATACGTAAGTTGAAGCTGATGTGAAGTAAGCTGATTTTGGGAACGATCTTCCCCGATAACACCTTAGGTACGACATAGATTTGATTTTAGGTACTTCAATCGGGGTACCGCTTTAATGTCTGTTTGATTAGTACGTTGTAAAATCATTATTTAATGGAATTGAATTTAAATTATTATTGTCTAACGTATTTCGTAAAACGTATTTAATTCATCTCAATCATTAATTTCTAGAATCGATTCTACTCAATTATAAATCAAATGGGTACTTAGTTACAAGATATCCTAAAATATAAAATAAATTATATAGTCACATATTTAGCAAGAGGATTTGTTGTTTAATGTGTGAGCGGGAGGTTTCAATTATTATCATACAATCATGGATGGTCAACATTAAAAGTTACCAATCCAATCTCAAATATAAACAATTTAAAATTCAATTTTGTTGGTCTCAAATATAAGATATATCTAATTATCTCCATCCTATTAAATGTCAGTATCCCCACAATACCCTAATTTAATTTAGATTTCCTTTTCAATAATCCATTTTGCAATAAATATTAAGAATGATAGTTTAGTAAATGTTGTTCACTTTTTATGTGAGTTTGGGAAAATTTAATGAACCCAACTAATATTCTTAATTAGCGTGAATTAGTTAACTTTTGCTTGTTATTTAATAATAGTCACATGATCAGGTATATAGATTGCACCAACTATATAGAGCAGGACAATTAGTAACAAGCTAACAGCTCTATCATCTACAATTAGAGGAGCTGGAATAACCTCATACGACTTGATTATAAACAGCTTTTTGGGTACTCTTCTAAATGTCCTTTAAATCCTTGTTGTGATTTGCATGTAGTCTATCGTAAGCTTCCTCATGAGATTTCGATCTTCTAGTCCTGAACCTATGCGTTGATGCAAAGATGATGTGAGGTTTTTTAATAATATGACCCCGACCAATTTACAAAACACACACCCCAATTTATCTTCTAGATATGTTGGGTTCATTTTTTGTGATGATAACTAATCAGTCTAATATGCATTTATCCTCTTACCAGTCTAGATACATATGATAGTTGCTAGAATATGTAAATGAGGATTTTAAATACAGAAGAAATGAATGAAGGAATATATTTTTGTAGTTCTATCGCTGTATTCATTTTAGAAACATTATCATCTCATCTTTTAATGAAAAATACTTTTGACGAAACACTTCTATTCATTTTTAAAGTTTTTAACAACCTATTAGTGCCAATGGATGACACAAAAGGATATAACAAAAGATTATGAATTGTGACAACCATGAGATCGTGTGTTTTTGCTTTATTTATTTGAAAAAAATAAAGAAATTGTGTGTGTATTCTTTCGTAACCAATTTCCCGTATGCACACGTAATTCATAAGAAATAATACTCCTCCTAAAAAAATCTCTTTATGCTAAATAACCGTTTTAAAATATGGAATTCTGAAACAAACATTGCATGACTAAAATTTATTAAAAAAGAGTAAATAAAGTATATAATAATTTATTAAAAAATACCCGATACATTTTATATAATATATTCTATATTTTGGATAACGAATGTGTTTCACTATATTATTATATTTTTTATAGCTTTCATACAGTTACATAATTATTTTTTAAAAATTTTATGAATATTTAAAATTAATTTTATGACACGAAGAGTAAATGAAAATAAAGTCAGAATAAAAAACGATTAAGACGGAATTAATTTGATCTGGTCGGGTTCGGTCTGGTCTGGTTCGATTTAGTCAGGTCAGGTTCATTTCGGTTCGATTAGGTCTGGTTCAGTTCTGTCCGATTCGATTCGGTCCAATCTGGTTTGATTTGGTTAGGTCTAGTCGAGTTTAGTTTGGCCCGATCCGATATGGTTTAGTCTAGTCTGATTCGGCTTAGTCTGGTTCAATTTGATCCGGTCGGGTTCGATTCGGTCTGGTCCGGTCTGGTTTGGTCTAGTTCAATTTGGTCTGGTTTGGTCTGATCCGATATGGTATGGTTCTGTTCGGTTCTTATTGGTCTGGTTCTGTCTTATTTTGGTCTGGTGTGGTTCAACTTGGTTCGGTCCGGTTCGGTCCAATTTGGTTCTTTCTGATTTGGTCTGGTTCGGTCTGGTCCGGCCCGATTAAATATTTTTGGTTCGGTCCGGTCCGAATTCGTTCAACTTGGCATGGTCCAGTGTGGTTTGATTTGGTTCGGCTTGACTTGTTTTGACTTGATTTGTGCCGATTTGGTTTGGTTTAGTTTATTATGGTCTGATTCGGTCCATCTTGCCTCGACTTGGTTTAGTTTGATTTTGTTCAGTTCAGTCTGATTTGGTTACGTTTTTTTGGTTCGGTCTCGATTTGGTTTGTTTTGATTTATTTATCTATCTATTTGTTTGTTTGTTCCTTTTATCCTTATGGTGCTAGTATTTGCATAGAACTAAAGGAATAAAGGAATAGACACTCAAGTTACCACCTCAGCTATTGAATGATTTAGCATTATATGGAGTTTCTGTAAGGGAATATGTTAATAAATGAACCAGTGCTTACCAATACATCAATTTTTGGGTTTAGGGCTTATAAGAATATTAGATGATAATCTACGTCTTGCGACGGGTTAATTTTAATATAATAACATAATAGAAGTATGCATACATTAAAATTTAAATATTTGAATTATAATAAGTTGAGCTTGTTATATTATAATGAAAAAAAAAGTTAAAGTATTTTTTTTGTAGATATAAGATGTGTGAAGCATATTGTAATATAATATTACTCAAAAAAGATTCGTTGAGTTTTGATGCTTTTTTTTTTGCTTTATTATTTTCAATTTTTGGTTAAACTAGTTGTGAGCAAGAATCATTCTTTTAATGTTAGGAGTTATGGGTAGTATTAAATTGAAAAACTAGAAGTTATATATTAATTTGGTATAGAAATGTGCATACAATAAAATCTAGATATTAGAATTTTAATAATTGAATTATTTATATTAAAATGAAAAATGAAATTAAGTATTTTTTTGGGTAAATATAATATATGCAAAGCATATTGTAAACATAATATTTCTCAAAAGATTCATTGAGTTTTGATGTCATTTTTTTTTGCTTTATTATTTTTATTTTTTGGTTAAAGTAATTGTGAGTAAGAATTATTTTTTTGTATTAGGAATTATGAATAGTATTGAATTAAAAATTTAGGAGTTATATATTAATTTGATTGAATTGAAATTAAATTTTTTTGATTGAATGACAATTTAGATATTAAATAAAAATTATGTGTCAATTCTCATATAATTAATGGTAAATATTATAATAAACTATTGATAATAAAAAATGAATATAAAAAATATAACCAATAAAACCGACATTAATATTGAAAAAATGAAAAGATATTGAATATAGAGAGGTAGCACATAAGTAAATTTATTGATGTGGCAAAATAATAACTGAGATATCAATACTACATGTTGCACTTCAGATTTAATATACTATAATAGATATAGAATATAAACACAAGGTTTTAGTTAAGTGGAACAAGAGAGAGTTTTGTATTTGACGGTTATAGATTCGAACCCCAACACATATTCCAGGGGTGCGGTAAATATAAAATGCTTTTTGAGATTTTTCTTGTTTTGGATTTAGATACCATCCCTTCATTCTAAAATTTTTAATATAAAAAATATAAAATAAAATAGACTCCTGTATACTGGAATTTATTATAAATTTAATAATTATACACTGTCAGTGTAAAATAATTTTATAAAATCATCTAATAATGTGTTAACACATCATTTAGTGACATAGGAATGGGATGTTATATTCATTAGTTGACTTAACAAAATATTATAGAATGACAATAAATTTTTTTTTAGCTAACAGTATATAATAATTAATTTTTTGCACCACAGTATATAGTAATTAAATTCATTTATTATTGCATGTGAAGACATGAAATGGACTCACGGCAATGGGATTAAACTTGTACATTGTACACTGACCCGTGCCCAGCATCAATACATTTGGTCATCATCAACATGGCATTGATTTACCTTTTTACCTAATTGTTCTTCAGAGAATCCAATTGGCGGAGAAACATATTTATTTACATGTCATTGATTTACCTTTTACCTAATTTTCTTGATCAATTATTGAACTAACAATTCCATAAAATTTAACTGCATGTAAAAAAATTATAAATTAGCGAAAACTCACTTGCTTATATTTTTAAAATAGAATCACCTTATAAGAGCTTCATATATATCAATTTATTTTTGTAAAAAGGTAATATCTGCAATCTTAAAGTGGTAATGACATTGCCAAGTTATTTACAAATAGTTGAGAAAATTATGTATAAAAATTTAAGCATACCAGAACCATACTTCTATAGTTTAATCAGAGCATGGATCTGCAGAGTCGAACATGTCCTTTCATGGATAAACTTAGATGCACTCTAGTGTACAGTTCATTAATGTCTAAAGATGAATACTGATATTCTCTATTCAGAATATTATTAGTAATATCTTTTCCCCCAGCGAGTCATTGTGTGGAACACAACAGCCAGAATATTTATAGAAAAGGAAAATACGTTATCATACAGGTACATTTTATAAACATATTCTAGGGGCTGAAAATTGACACTTTCAAGCCTTGATTACAAAGATTGGAAGATAACTTCAATTGCTCACAACCAAATTAATCTACAAGGTATAATGCTACACGCGGTAATCACCTTCAGAGACTTTAGGACGAAGATGAGACAACTTACTAATGAGCTTGTAATTCCAACAGGTCTTGCTCATTTTCCAAATCCCATACAACAATTCTTCCATCCAATCCTGTAGTTTCAAGGAGTAAGCATTAGTGAAAGAAGCCTGGTCAAAACTGGCAAAGAAAATTATCAGCACAAAAATAAAAGCCCAAAATCCACCCTGCACTAACCTGATGTGCTGAAACGCCTTATTAATGTCCCTTGCTCCCCAAGAGGCATGATACAACTACAAGCCCAAAAATCCACCAGTCATTAACAGCTTATATGGACATCAGTTGCTCAAATCCTACTTAGTCGAACTCATCCATTATATTATGGGTAGCAGACAGTCAAAAATTTGGATAGAAGCGAAAACCGGCTATCACATTGTACAATTGAAAAAACTAAGAGCATTTTACACAGGGAAAAGTACGGAGAAGATCATGATGGAGATATATACTTTATACAGTTTTCATGAACAGCTCCACGTGTTCTTGAAGTTTCAACAGCATCATTGTTCACTCCATGCTTGGATTGGCCATAAAACTTCCCAAATGCTTCAGAGAACTGATTACAAGACAGAATTTGATAAAAGGGAGAAAAGGAGTAAACTTACAAATTAACAACAAAGAAGAGAAAGATGACATGCATAACAGAAATAGCTACAACTGAAGACCTTATGCAAATCAACTAACCTTGATTTAGTTGCCATATTTCACAATAACAGTACAACAAATATGAACTTTAATTAACAATAAAAACCAAGACATCAAGCAAAGAGTAAAATAAGGACAAGGATGAAAGAGTAATGTACAATACATATGTTTGCCAATGTGCTTGGCCATGTAAAAAGGAATGATAAACAAACAAGAATCAGCATCATTTCATTGGACTGCAGCACTGAATACAATTAAGAATTTAAGATTGATAATCCATTAAGGTTTGTATCAGGTTTGAAGACTAGACAACCCTAACACCTAATTGAGTCATGACATGTTCTACTTAAGGTTGATCCTTGTCGTTTTGACATTACGAGGTAGCTAGGCAGGTGAGTGTACCCATGTAGGGGTATTAAAGTCAATGATTAACAAGTTCAACTTCTTTGGAGCATTTCTTCACGACCATTTTGCTAGTTTGTGCTACAACAATTACAATGTAATGTTAAAAATTTAGCTGGAGCTCAACCCTTCTGTTTTCGAGGATATCATATCTTCTGAGTTGTACTTTCACATTTTTCTCTATAAGAAAAAAAAGAATGCCAACTAGTGATTCTTATCTCTGCATCTTCATTGGCAAAAATAACATTTTTTAAAAATAATTAAAGCCTCTCCATTAGAAATCCAAATGAACGGGGGATGGCCCCCTCGAATGGAGGACTTTGTTGTTTGCCCAATATTTCTCTTTATTCTTCCTTATTTGTCAAGTTTAAACTGGTGTTAGGAGATTCAGGAATTCTCTTTATATCATGCTAGTCATGGCACAACTTCAGTTTTTTCACGTTAGACATTGTATTAATATCAATGAAACTGATTTCCCACTGGAGATTAAAGTTTCTCATATCTGTATACTGAAGAATCCTTATTAAGAACTGTAGTTACCTGTGAGCCATATCTTGATCCAGAAGATACTGCTTTCCGTTCCCCAAGATATCTGATAAAACTCCTAGATCAAAAAAAGAAAAACCAATGAGAAACCAAAACAGTTATTCTCTTCCACCATCTAGACATGAAAACCCCAGATAATGTCTATATTTCTAGTAGAAAGATTGCATGCAAGTTAGCCTAGCCACATTGACTAAACCCATTCTTATAAACACAAAAATTTGAATTTTTACATACCAAATTCCTCTTTCATCTGCAGCAAAAACCATGGGGTTACAATCAAATCCCACACCTATTACTGTTCTCTCAGAAACAAATAATACCTGAAAATAAGTCATACAATGATCCACCAGTTCCAGAAAATATTAGTAAATTAACCTCAAAGAGGAACATGAGAAACTAAAAATGGCTAGAAAGAGTGGATGCTGACCCACATCACGGAGAGGCAAATCACGAAACATGACATTTTGAGCCAAAGGTGAAGGACCAACATCATCAACAAAATATATCATAGAATTATGACCTGTACAATAGCAACAAATACACTTGATCACAAGTAAAAAACACAAACAGGCCTAATAATGATAAAGTACAATGTTTTCACAAGCTCACTTGGTTTTTATAGAAACTTGACCACAATAATATTTTTAAAAAATGCAAGTGGGTCAAAGATAAATGAATTAAATCTTTGTGCACCATGAAAACCTAATAGTAAAAATCAAGGTAGTTAAAATCGCGAGTATACTCGTAAAATCGTAAAATCGACGATCTTTTTGAACAGCAACAATCCCGATCACAGAAAAGATCGTCCAAGCTGCAAGATTGTAAAATCGCCGTGCAAGATCGCAAAATCGGTGGGATCGTGCGATCCCACCGATCATTCTGACCCGGTTTTCTAACGTGACCCGCTTGGTGACCCGCTTCTCCTTAGCCGTTTTTGCTTCAAATGAACCCTAAATCAGTTGCAGACTTCATTGATTCTTCCTCTGCGAACTGTAAACAGCCAATCATCCTCTGCGAAGCGCGTTTACTTTCCTTCTCTGCGAGTGCGAGCGAACTGATTCTTCCTCTGTGACTGCGAGTCTGCGACGTTCTTCTTCTGCGATTCATCCTCTGCGAGCGACTGCGAAGGGTTCATCCGCGCTGTGTGATTCATCCTCTGCAAGCGACTGCAACGTTCTTCTTCTTTGCTACGTGATTCATCTTCGCTGTGTGGGATTCATCCTCTGCGTCTGCAACGTGATTCATCCTTGGCTTCTGTGTTTTGCTGCAAATCAAAAATGGCTTCTGCTTATGTATTTTGGTATTTTCCTATGTTATGTTTAATGATGCATTTTGAATTTAAGGCTTGAAGGATTTATTTTCTCATTTACAGGTATTTTGTATGCATATATATGAATTTATATGCATACAACATATATATAAATATGAATTAAGTATTTTTGTAGGATCTTACGATCCGTGTTACGATCCCATGATCTACGATCTTGGGACCCCTTTCCGTTCTTGAATAAGATCTCGATCTTAACTACCTTGGTAACAATATATTTTTCGTTTAATATTCTTCTTTTCGTGAACATAAAGACAATAACTAAACCTCAGTGGAAGCTCACATTAAGGCAGTATTGACTTCTTGACTTTCAGAAGAATAAAAATGAAAACATATAAAAAGAAACATATAGCTGGCAGCCATAATTTCGGCAGGCCAAGTATAAAACAAGCCAGAGGAGAGAATTTTCTCACCTACATAAGCTAGAGTATTGCCACTTGGTGACCACTTGACTCCGAATGTCCAAGATGATGAGAGATCAAGCTGAACAATTAACTGTTACACAAGAAAAATACTGTAAGCAGAAGCCACCTGGATCCAACAGGACTTTCAATTTCTTTTCTCTATTTTTTAAATTTTTTTAGGAAATGGAAGAAAAATTGTTAATAAGAAAACTAATTAGAGACCCTTATTCAGTTTGTTATTATAACCTTATAGAAACCAATTGTTTCAGAAGCAGTTGGTTTCAATATGCTAAAACATAGTTAACGCAGATACCACAAAATATATAGACCTGGACATCTTTACTTAAAGATTTTTTTTTATTAACAACAGTTTCATCTTTCCAATCAAAAACAGGTCAATAATAAATCATAGGATACATAACGTACTTAACCTGCAACGTATTTAGTACGTGTATACAAATTTATAATACACGAAGATCAGTTATTAACTCATAATAATATATCAAGTTCATAATTATTATTGGTTGCTTCCTATTTCAATACCATTAGCCACAACTCCATCTGACAACCTCAGCATACATAAAACCAAGAACAGATATTTTGAGGAGGAGGGGGGGGGGGGGGTATCTAGAGTCTATACTATTAAAATTTGAAACAGTAATCACTTCGCGTCAGCCTTCTACATGATGAGGTTATCTTACACAAGGTTGAGTATAAACAAATGGGTGCACCTTTACAAATATATGCTCAAGCATAGGAAAAGTATCAATAATTCACATGAGATTTAAAATTGAACCTCTCCAAACTTTGAATCTGATGAAGTACCCTTTTTTGAATCCCTGTGCCAATTCAACATGCAAACTTGAATAATATAACATAATTATAAACAAACAGAAAAAATCAACCACATTCAAAGTCGCTTTTATCATACTTTGCATCTACCCCTTTTATAAAGGTGGAAAATACTCGGCATTTCCCATCTGTGGATGTTGTTGCAAGAAGAATCTGCAGTCAAAAAATAAAATAAGATTTTGTTCAAAAGAGTTGTCATATGACAAATATATTTTAAAGAACGATTATCAAACATTTCATCGTGAAACTAAAATAATTTAACAGACAAAGCCATCATCTGACTGAAACAATAGGGGAAAGGAAAATTTAGAAAATAAACAGAGGATAAATAAAGATTACATATTTAAAATATTGAGGATTAAAATAATATCATAATAATCCACAAGTACAGAAACTTTCATTCTTTACTAGCCATAAACAAAATTTATCAATCATTACAGAGAATTTTTCAAACATGCCAAGCAAGTGCATCCCATGAGACGACTTAGCATACAAGAGAGGCCACTAGTAACTGTTATATAATAACAAGAAACGCTCAGAACATCATATATATATATATATATATATAATATTATAATAATAATAATAATAATAATAATAATAATAATAATGAGAAAGTTAGAATGCTAACATTATTGGGATGCCATGAAACATTTGTCACTGAAGAATCATGTCTTTTCCTGATAAGTTTGCTGACCCACCTGCAGAGGCGATACATACATACAAAATAAACGATAAAAAAAAACCATGCAGTATTTTGAAGTTTTAATCTTAATTTCTAATTATATCAACTATGGGTTCGTTTAGGCTATTTTTGGACCCAATCTGCTCCTCAAAGCAGTGGATTGGATTGGGCCAAATCAGGGAAATATTCTTTTCAACCTGATCCAACCTAACCCACTCATGAATGGGTTGGGTTTGATTGAACCTTGAGTCTGTCATATATAAAAATAAATTTTCACATGCTAAAATAATGCCTAGATACTAAATGGAAAATTTATTACACATAACAAGTCTTAACTAAAATCAATAGAAGTCTCAAATGAACTAAAAAGTAACATAACAACACTTAAATTTACATATATCTCAAATACCTACACTTAAACTTCATAAGAAATAGCCATGTTATACAGGAAAACTAAGAGCATGTTAAGGGCATGAACCTGCTATGCCACTAAAAAGGATTATATTCTGTGGCACTAAATCCCCTGCAAACCAAATAAAATTAACCCTACAGACATTAGGTTATTTAACACAATATACTATTGTCTAAACACATTTTATTCATAGAGCCAATTGCAAGACCCAAAACTATGGTCTAAGCACGTCTGAGGTGGATCCAGAGTAAAAACACAAAACAACTATGCATAACCGCTATATTGCCAGGATGCAAATAAACTTGGGAAATAAAGTGCAAGGGAACACTGACAGACCAGTTGTTTTCCTGCTCATAGTAGCATACACAAACAGTTTTAGCTCCACTTCCCACTGCAAACTTGTTTTCTACCGAAACAAAATTTAGAAATGCATTAGAACCATATAACTTTTAAAAATAATAACAAGAATTTCATAGAATAATTAACAGGAAATATTTAGACAATTCTTCTGGAAAAATTTAAAAAAAAAATGTCGTACAGGAGATGCAAGCACCTGGGTAGGGTAGGGAAGGGAAAAAGAGGCCTAATGGAGGACCATACCTCCGATATTAACAAACACTGAAGACTTAAAAAAGACTTGGGCCAGTAAAAATTTGATACAACATAAAATTGCACCAGACAAGCATGACGAGTGCGTAACTATAGTTAGCTTATGGTAGCCTCTTAGTCATTGTTACATCTTCCAATACAACAATTAAGTGTACATGTGTAATCCAACAGTGAAGAGGGATGGGGAAGGAAACAGAGATTTCAGTCTTGCATATCTGCTTTGAATTCTGAGATGAGTTATATACCATAAATGTGTATTCAATCCTAGAAGGCAGGCATAACATATAGCTTTCAGAATAATTATTTTCCCTATGTATAGTTTCATGACTTTATAAAAATATCCTTATTTAAGAAGAGCAGAGAGCAACTAGGATATGGAAACATGATTCATACCTTTGGGACTCCACTGAACACAAAGAGCAGCACGGTTTAGCCTAAGAATAACAAGAGTTGGCACCCATTCTGATCCTTCAAGGTTCCAAACGTATCTGCAGAGATTGTAATTCTAATCTCTTATCAACAATGTAAAAAGGAGAAATTGGCAATGCTAAAAAGTCACCAAGACCAAGGGTGATAAGTTTAATGTTCTAAGTCACACAGGCACTCACGAATTCCGATCATGGGATGCAGTAACTATTCTATTTGATCTTGCACTCCAATCTATCCCAGAAACTACTTGGTCATGCTGTGAAAAAAACAAGAAATTGCTTAGAAACCATTTATTTAAAGTCTCCAACCAAATTATATGTTCCACTATAAACAGAAATGCATTAGAAAAACTAAAACTAATTATGAATCATGATGATATTAGCATCAAGGTTGTTGAAATTACAATTGGACAATCCTACAATTTTCATGTTTCATTCCAATTTCATTTGCATGGAAGATCATATTCTGGTGGGATACTGGGATCGACGTGGGATTGCTGAGGAAGCTTGTAAAAATGCTGGAATTGGTGATCTTTCTGGAGTTGGGTACCTGCTACGCTGATGGGTTGGGTGACCTGCAACCCACAATTTAACTGAATGGTGAAAGGCCTAGTCTGAGCATTGTTGTCCTCTCAATCTCAATACACTCTCAGTCCATCATCTCTGACTGCATTATTTTCTGTTCTTTGCCATCTCACACCTGAGAGGCTGAAACCCAAGCCTCTGTTCTTTGTCATTCTCTGCTGTATGTGAGTGATTACCTCATTCTCTGTTCCAGACTTCAAGTTCATGGTCAATCTCTCACACCCACCATTTTTCTGTTCATGTTCTACTCTGTACCTAGACTTCTCCCTTCCTTTGTTTTGCTCTCCATTATGACTTTTCTATCCCTCTGTTTTCTTTTAGTGTTTCAGTTTTGTGTCGTCAAAAGCTCATGTCTTTTATATTTGGAGTTGTTAACTTGTAACTTCAGTTTATGTTGTGAGTTTGTGCCTTGTGAGTTGTATCTGACCTTTTTATGCATTTTTAATTGAAGTTTAATTCAATGTTAGTAGTGAATAGTGATTTAAATTATCTCTGTTGTTTTTGTGTGTTGTATGTATGTACGAATATAATTTGGTGATTTAGGTTGGAAAATCAGTTTTAAATCTCTTCTAACTGCGCTTACATCTATAAGATATAAAAGACTATAGAATTAATAGCTATTTTAATTGAGGAAGGAAAAAGAATACCAGCATAGTACCTTTTGAAGAACATGAACCTTTTCCCATTTGTCTTCAACCAATCTATAGATGTGCACTTCATTATTGTTTGGACATAATGCAACCACTACAAAAGAAGATAATATATTGTTATATTTGAAAATTTCATAAAGGCTGCAACAATATGCCTTTAAGACAACCAAAATTGGTTTTGTCAAACTAAGACCCATAAACTGTAGTTTTGGACTTGAGCACTTAATCTAATATATAAAATGTTTAGAAATTAGCACATCATATTAATGAAAGAGTAAAACATGAAGATTGTTTAATCTGAATAATGTGAATTCCAGTGAGCAATCTGTTAACAACTTTTAATTCTTTTCCTATCTTAAACAATGACATTCTCCTAACATTAGAAAGCATACTAGTTAGTGTAAAATTCAAATGAGACAACAAATACATTCAAATCAGACTCAAAATGGAAACAAAATTACTCAAACTTATTGTCAAAATGATCAAACAAGTTAGACAACTTTCCTTTCCCACAAACTGCCGATTTAACACTCTAAAAGCATTTCTCCAACATCTAGGAATTCAAACGCTGCATAAATCAACAGCAAAAGATGTCGATACTTGACACACGAAGACCACCAGCTTCGCAAACGAAACAATCTTCGTACAGAAGGCTTCCACTAACCATATACTTCATTTGATTTCAAATGAAAAGCTTAAAACGCAGAGGAAAAACATAGATCCAAACATAATCACATCTACAAAACTATTAAGCTCCACAATCCGTCAATGAAAGGAAGAAAACAAAAAAATCAAACCACCTCCGTATCAAATTTCCTAAAACTCATAAAAGAGAGAGAGGAGTGGTGGAATGATTACTGGATTGATCGGGGCTCCAGGCGTGGCAAGTGATGCATTGTGCGAATTGGTGAACCGCCATCACCGCCATCTTCTCTTCTCTCTCTCTGCTGCAACGAACAGAGCGAGATCTGCTGAACGAGGTTGAGGGTTCGGTTGGTTTGGGTTTGGGTTGGTTATGCAAAAGAGACCGAGACAAAACTGTGCTTGGCGTGTCAAGGAGACGAAATTGAATTGGGTATCTGACTGGATGTGAAAACTTACTACGTTACAATTTAATTTGAATATAATAGCAAATTAGTCCTTAGCGGATATTACTAATAGTCCACTTTCGGTGTGAGACATTCAAAATTTCAAAATGATCCCCACTAGATTATTTTGTTATGTAAAATGGTCCTTGTTGTGCAAAATGGTCTATGAAAAAATAAGAAAAAACAAGTAAATTAGTCCTGAGACATTACAAATTATACAAATTAGTCCTTGAAAAATGACATTTCAGACCATTTTGTACGACGGAGCAATCTCTTAAAGACCATTTTGGGATTTTGAATCTGACTAAACTGCACAACCAAAAATCTTTCAGAAACTAATTTGCTAATATAGTCAATTTAATTTTGACCGAATTTAATTAAATAAAACATATATATTTGTTAATTGTTTTATTTTATATTTTTATATTAATATTAAAATTTGAGTTTAAATTTAATTAAAATTTGAGTTTATTTTTGTTTATTTTTATAAAATTAGTCCTTAAGATTGAGGATAAGACTTAAAAAAAAGAAAAAAAAATAAAAAAAATATTTATTATTCATTTATGCTTTTAATGTGCTCCCTCTTAATCTTATTATAAAATATTAATAAGTTTTTGTGGTTCTTTTTAGGCCATCTCCAATTGGGGTTCCTTAGGAGAGTTCTTAAAGTGAAAGGATTTTGGGAAACAACTTGGATGCATGAGAGGAGAATGATGTAGCCATTGGAGTGCTTAATTTTAAGCATTAGATACTTGGCCAAGCAACGAGTTTTTAACCAAAATAATATTAAAAAATTACTATTACCAAAATAATATTATAAAAAACAATTTACCTTCTTGGGGTGGTTTTTGCCACGTAGGTGTCCTGGTGAAAGAGTGGATCAATGACGCTGGTTGATGTAGTGCTACATGAGTCAAATGGCGCTAGTTAATTTAGCATCATAAACTGTCTGACTTTTTGGTCTTATTATGTGGTGCGAGTTCCTTTAGTGCCACATAATAAGACAAAAAATGTTAGTTATAGCGCTAAATCAACCAACGTTTCATGTTATGGCGCTGCTTCTATCAGTGTTTCATGTTATGTGGCGCTTTTTAAGTAAGCGCAATACAATCCTATAAATTTTGCCCTCCCCCCGGTGCATATCACATATCTCCTCATTTCTTCCCCAATTGTCGTGGTTTTTTCTCACCTCTTCTCTGTCATTTCCCTTTGCTTTTTCAACATTGATTCGTTGTGTTTTATTGTTTATGTTATTTATTTATAAAAAATGAGTCAAATCATTATTTTTATTTATTGGAGTGGTAGAAAATATGAGGGTTTATAAGGTATAACATTTGAATGTGACAAAAGATCTATTCGAATAAAACACGACATTGGTTTTTGTTTTTTAAAGAGGAAGATTCATAACAAATTGAATCTTACATCCAATCAAATTGTTTCGGGTTTGACTTGTAAGTTTTTTATTTCACAAAATCCGACCACATATACCGGTCTTTAAATTTGTGATAATGAAGATGTTGAGTGTATGATCCATGCTTTTGAGAAGCAGTCTTTGATGATTGTGCTTGAATTATATATTGACATTGATAAATGTCGAGAGTTTATCATTACATGTACAATCATATTAGTTTGAAACTCAATTGTCAATGGGGATTCCTGATCAATGTACAAATCAGTTTGAAGCGCCAAGAGTCGAGGTTGATATGAACATTGATCCACGTACAAATGATGACAATGGTAATGAGCCCAATATTGGTATAGACATGCATGCATAATGAAAATGGTGAGGAGGATGATGAAGGCGATGTCTCTGAGGGAGATTCATCTGATACAGAGATTGAGGGTGACTTTGATGCCAATGTTGATCCTTCCATACCCCTTACATTTGTGGCTGCTTCACCAGATTCAATTTTAATTCCTGGTGATCATTAACCACAAGAAACCGGTTAGTAATAGTAAGATTGTTTTTATATATAGTCATGCTAGTTTATATATATAATCTTTTTATTTGTCTAGGTGGAATGCAAGGTCCATTTTGGAATGTAAATCCACATTATAGGTTTATAAATTGGGACCATCCTGATGAAGAGATGGAATTTCCTGGTTTGGATGTGTCTGGGTCTTGGCGAGTTGGAGATGAATTGTACGTTGGCTTATGATTAAATAACAAACATGATGTTCAAATGGTTGTTAAGAATTATTCAATAAAAAAACATCAGTCATTTTTTGTGGTTGAATCAAAGCCAACAATTTTGATTTTGAAGTATCCAAACCATACACAAGGTTGTCCATGGGCGGATGAGGGCTATGTTGGGTAAGAAATCAAATAAGTGGGTGATCTCTAAATAGGGTGGTCAACACACGTGTATGAATCCAATGTTGTCACAAAAAGTTGGATTTTGAATTTGTCTCCTTTTGCATCTTAGGTAAGGATCATTGTTATATAAAATGCATTTCACTAATGTTTTCGAAATTATGTTTATTGCTTGGATTAGTGTATGAATTGTTTTTATTGACGTGTTTAGGCATGGTTAGCAAAGATCCGTTGGTAGCAATTTCATTAATACAAAAAAGGATTAGCAGTCAATTTGGTTATACCATTTCATACCATAAAGCTTGGAAGGCTAAGCAAAAAGCAATAGTGAGGGTCTTTGGAGATTGGGTGAGTCTTATAAACTACCCCCTAAATGGTTGGAGAAGATGTTGTTGTACTCTCCTGGATCTGCATATAAAATTGAGACAGAGGAGTTTATTTACGACAACCAAGTTGATTCCCGATTTCGTACCTTCCATCGTGTTTTTTGGACATTCAAGCAATGTTGTGATGCCTTCAACTTTTGCAAGCTTATCATTCAGATCGATGGTACTTTTTTATATGAAAAATATAGAGGCACACTTTTAATTGCCTCAACCCAAGATGGCAATAGTTTTGTGCTACCAATTGCCTTTGCTATTGTGGAAGGAGAGACATTGAGTGCATGGTCATGGTTCATTGTATTAAGTAATCCACCGTTGGATTGAAACTTACTATCATATAGATTATACATATAAAATTTTACATTAATCCGAAATTATTTGATATATCATTGAGATGTCTCAAGATTAATGTTATATATACATTTGAAATTTATGAAAAATTCAACCATTTAATTATCAAGTTATTAGTGTCAAAATTTTACATATATAATCATGATGATGAACAAACATAATTCAACGGTTGGATTACTAAAAAATGCATTCGATTTGTAGTTATCGGTGGTGTAATACGTAGTGTAACTTACACTGGTGTAAGTTGAACCCTCCTCATATATATATATATATATGTATATGTATATATGTGTGTATATATATATATATAGTCAAGATCGTAGATGGATGTATAATAGGATTGATTCATCTAGGAGATTGAGTCATGAGTATATCGATGGGGTTTTGAAATTTGTTAACCATGCTATGTAACAACCTTCGTTTATGTCTGAATAAAGGATTATGTGTCCATGTGTGATATGTAATTGTGAGAAGATTCTGAGACCAACATTAGTCAGAGGTCATTTGTTGAAGTCTGGATTTAAACCAAACTATTAGGTATGGACAGAACACGGAGAAGAAGGGTCTAATAATGTTGAATTGGGGGATGATGATGATAACAATGTTGAATATATGAGTTGTGAACATCATTTTGCCTCAGTGTCTCAGATGGTGTATAACGCATTTAGGCCTATACATGATGAAACACGTGATAATGACCATGGGCCACCTAACTCAAATTCCCAACGGTTTTATGACATGTTATTATCTGCAAATCAGCCAATTTATGATGGAGCAACTGAATCTATGTTATCAATAGTTGTGAGGCTATTAGTAGCTAAAACTAACTGGCATGTTACTAAAAAGTGTTTGGATTATTTTACGCAAATGCTAGTTGACGTAGCTCCAAAACCTAAAATTATTATCAAGCGATGAAATTGGTGTCTAAGTTAGGTTTGAAGGATGAAAAAATTGATTGTTGTAGGAATGAGTGCATGTTGTATTACAAGAATGATAATCATTTAACCGAATGCAAGTTTTGTAATGCTCCAAGGTTTGTTCCTCAGAAGGTGGGAAAAGGAAGATACAAATATGTTCCAGTGAAGAGGATGTTTTATTTGCCAATTATTCCAAGGTTGCAAAGATTGTATGCGTCATTAGAGTCTGCTGCACAAATGCGATGACATCATGAGAACAAGAATGATTCAGGTTTATTGCGTCATCCATCGGACGAGGAAGCATGGAAACACTTTAATAATGTGTATCCTGATTTTGCAAATAAGCCAAGAAATATAAGATTGGGATTATGTTATTATGCGTTTATACCTTACATTCAAGCTTCGAATTCACCATATTCATGTTGGCTTGTAATTGTTACACCATATAATCTCCCCCGTGAAATGTGCATGACTAAGTCATATATGTTTTTGACTCGTCTAATACCCGGTCCAACTAACCCAAAATCAAACATAGATGTGTTTCTGCAACCTTTGATTGATGATCTCCAACAGTTGTGGAGGCATGGTGTTTTGACATATGATATTTTCACGAAACAAAACTTTCTCAAGCATGCATGTTTGATGTGGACTATCAATGACTTTCCGGCATATGGAATGTTATCTGGATGGCAAACAAAGGGTAAATTAACATCTCCATATTATATGTAAGACATAAAAGCTTTCACGTTGCAGCATGGTGGCAAAAACTCATGGTTTAATTGTCATCGTAGATTCTTGCAAAGTGATCATCCTTTCAGAAGGAGTAAAAGAGGGTTTACGAGAAACAGGGCTGAGCATGATAGACCACTTTGTACGTTGACAGGGCCTCAAATTTGGGGATTTGTGCAAGACTTTCCAAATGTGACAGATGGTAATTGTTCCAAACTTCCAGGGTATGGACAATTTCATAATTGGGTTAAACGCAATATATTTTGGGATTTTCCATATTGGAAGGACAACTTGTTAAGGCATAATCTTGATGTCATGCATATAGAGAAAAATTTCTTTGATAATGTCTTTAGCATTGTCGTGAATGTTACGGGTAAAACCAAAGACAATGTAAAGGCAAGGATGGATGTGTCTGTGTTTTGTGCGTGAGGTGACTTGGAGTTAATTGACTTGGGTAATGGAAATTTGGGAAAATCAAAGGCAAACTACACTTTAGAACCAAAAGATGCAAAAATGGTCTGTAAAATGGATTTTAGAGTTGAAAATGCCTGATGGTTATGCCTCAAATCTTGCAAAATGTGCAGATATCAGTAGGGGTACAATGCATGGGATGAAAAGTCATGATTGTCATGTATTCATGGAGTGTTTACTTCCAATTGCATTTCGATCATTGCCAGATTGTGTGTGGAAACCAATTGCTGAATTAAGTTGATTCTTCAAAGATTTATGTTGTAATACATTAAGAATAGGTGATGTGGTTAGCTTGGAACAAAATATACCAATCATTCTATGCAAATTGGAAAGGATATTTTCACTGGGATTCTTTGATTCGATTGAGCACCTACCTATTCATCTTCTAATGGAAGCAAGACTTGGGGTCCAGTTCAATATCGGTGGATGTATCCATTTGAAAGGTTAGTTAATAAGATTTTGTTGCATATTATAATTTGTTTTTACTCTAAGTCGAGTAACAATTTACGATTTTTTTAGAATGATGGGACATACGAAACGATCAGTGGGTAGAAGGCACAATATGCTCATTCCACTTACACTGGGAGACCACATATTTTTGTTTGCACTATTTTCAAAACGTCAGTTTGTTGGCAAACACTAGATTGAGGAATGATCCTCAAACTAGACTTCAATACGACAATTCCACATTGTCAATGTTGAACAAGTCAGAACGCCCTGCAGGAATGTCTAGTGATCATTGGTTAAGTGACGATGAATGGAAATCGGCTCATGTCCATATACTAATCAACTCCAATGAAATTAAATCATACCTTGAGTAAGTGGAAATGATTTTATTATTTTTAGGGTTTATGGTTTAAGAATGAATGGGTTATTAACTATTTGTTCCATTTCAACTTATTCTTACAATTTCACTCGATCGATGATCGGGATTCTTCAGCTCAAATACAAGCGGACTTTCCAAAATGGTTTAGAAACTATGTAAGTTTGATCATCCAGTTTTCTTGTATGGGTTACTCAATAAGAAAAATTCAATTAATCTTAAATGGTTCTTATGATTAGGTTCGTATATGAGCGAAATGAAGTGATCAACGATGAAGTTAAATCATTAGTTTGGGGGACCCAACTCTAAAGCAAAATCATGGAGCACATACTTTGTTAATGGGTACAAATTTCAGACAAAGGAATGGTGTGAGGGTAAAAAGACCACAAATTGTAGGGTGCATGTAAAAGGACTTACTGATGGCGGTGAAGATGACTTTTACAACATCATCCACCATATCTATGAATTAAAGTATCTTGGTTTGAGTTTAATGATTCCTCTCTTCTATTGTGAATGTGGTTTGATCCAACCAGAAATAGTGGCATGAAAGTTCAACCACAATATAACATCGTTGAAGTAAAGAAGAGTAGAAGGTATAATCGGCATGATTCATTCATTCTTGCACAAAAAGCAAGACAAGTGTATTATGTCCCTTATCCAGAATTATGTAAAGTTTTGTGAGGTTGAATTGTGGCAATACAACAAAACCAAGGGGTCATGTTGAAGTTGATGGGGTTGAGGATGAAGTACCTTATCAGGCCAATGGTAGTTCAACTCACTACAAGAATTTCGCTATTTAATGAGGACCTTGTAGCGACGGCCACGACACCGTCGCTATTAGCGACGGCCTGGCCGTCGCAACTGCCGACGCTAAAGACATTATCGTTGAAAAAAATATTTTTTTAATATTTTATGCAGGTCGTCACTACTTGGTAATGTTAGCGACGGATCTGGCCGACGCTAAAGGTATAATAAATTTTCTTAATTTTTTTATTTAGCGACAACCTGGCCGTCGCTAAAGGCCGTTGCTAAAGAAAATATTTGTTTAGCGTCAGCCTTCGTAAAGTTAGTGTCGGTCTGGTCGTCACTAATTTTTTGTTATTTTTTCACTATATATATTATTTAATCCAACAAAAAAATTTGGCGTAACGGTAATGCTATTGCAATAACTACGAGGCTTGTAGTGACGGCCACGACACCGTCGCTAA
This sequence comes from Sesbania bispinosa, assembly GCA_026901365.1. Lineage (NCBI taxonomy): Eukaryota > Viridiplantae > Streptophyta > Magnoliopsida > Fabales > Fabaceae > Sesbania > Sesbania bispinosa. The sequence continues at coordinate 3,066,741 of QLOH01000009.1, read as the reverse complement.
TGATGCAATAGCGACAGTTTTTACCCCTTGTAGCGATGGCTTTTGGCCGTCGCTAAAAGTCATTTTTCTTGTAGTGACTGTTTTACCTGTTGTAGACATTGAACAATTGTCGAGCTTAGATGAGAATCAATATGAATCAACAATTCAGCCTATCCCTGAATCAATGGTTGATGATGAATCTGACAATGAAGACATTCCATCAAATGAGGATGAAGAAGAGGGGTGGGATGACAATGAAGATGAAGGGGATGATGAAGATCAAGAAGATGAAAATGATGTATAATTATATTATACTAATGTATACTACTTTTTGGAGATTTAATATATAGAATCCAAATTCCCAATAAACTTATTTTACACTCACCACATTTTTAATACCATTATAATTAATTCAAAAAATATGATTTAAAAAAAATAAAAAAAATCAATAATTAGCGACGACGTGACCGTCACTAAAATATTTGTCGCTATATGCGAAGAGGTTTAGCGACGGTTAAGCCGTCGCTTCTCATTCCGACAGCCACAGTTGTCACTACATAGCGTCGACTGGCGACAGCCAGGCGACGACGCTATGTTGTGACGGCCGTATATCTAGCATCGGCTATTTGCGATGGCCAGACCGTCGCTACCTAGCATTGGCCAAAAATCGTCTATTTGACAGAAATCATAGAGATAAAAAATAACCGTATATGTTAGAAAAATCGTATATATATGTTAACCAAGTACCATTTGACAGAAATCATAGAGATAGTGGGTGAATAAAATTGTAGACAAAAATCATAGATAATTAAACATCGCAATGTGCCACGTTATTTATGTTTATTGTATTCATGGCTTTTAGCCCTTGTTTGGTAGGAGTGAATTGGAGGAGGGAGGAGAGAAGTGTGGAGAAATGGAGAAGGGATGTGTGTTTGGTGAGGAGGGAAATGGATGGAAATGAGGGGAGATGATTACACTGTTCATTTCTCTGCAATTTTATAGTGAAATGGAGAATCGATTTTTATGTATACATAATCGATTATCATATTACCCAATATCATAAAGAATCGATTTTCATGTACACATAATCGATTTTTATATTACTCACTGTCATAAAATCGATTTTTAATGTCCCATAATCGATTGTTGAACTAAAAATCGATTTTTTTTAATAATCGATTTTTCATATTTTTTTTTCTTTTATTTCACACACATTTCTCTCATACCAAACAACATATTTCTCATCATTTCACATTTATTTCTCTCACACCAAACAACCTATTTCTCTTCATTTCACACTCATTTCTCTTTCCTATTTATCTCATTCCCACTTCTCTTCTCTTCTCTCTATTTCCCTCAATTTTTCCCATTTCTCTCATTCTCACTTCTCTTCTCATCACTTCTCTTGTCATGTTTCCCTAATTTCACCAAACTTTAGGGTTTCCCTTATTCGAATCTATCAACAAATTTTACTTATGATCACATAAATACGAAAGATTCTTGCTTCAACTCTATGATCTAATCACAAAATCACCAAATTTAAAAATTATAAAACCTTGAAGGTAACACAAATTAATTAAGGAACATGTATATGAAAATAAAATTTTATACAACAAATATTGACTACGTTCATATATTTTGCTTCACACACATCATCTTGGAATAACACGAATTGATATTATACACTTTTATAACTTCGATCACATCGGCGGTAAATCTGCTTGCCCGTTGCCTTCAGTGACCTAAACAATAAGGTAAACCAACAATTAGTAACTTTAAATCAGCATAACAGCCCAATTAAATAACAATGTACCATTTTTCAGAAATTATCATGCTGTCATAAAATTTACTGAGTTTTATTCATTGAACAGCGTAATTAAAGTCTGAGAGTCATGTTGAGGCAAAGTATATATGTTTGTATTTGAATTGCTGTTGCATCATACCCCCAGGTTTAGTTGGAAACTATTAAGTATGAACTATTTTTACAAAATGTGCCTCAGGAGTCGGGATGCCGTGACAGTAGATCCATGGTGGCAATCCAAACCTCCATTGTATTTGCTTTCACATAATTTGATTGATTTGACATTAAAAATGATCAAACTGAAGTTTGAATTATTCAATTAAATTAACAATTTCTAAAATTATTGCGTGAATGATTAATGCATTGCACACCGTATATGTATACGTATTCAATACCTACCTAGGATCCGGTGGCAATCGGGTCAACAGAAGGGGCATCACCAATAAGGTTGAACTCCTGTAGCTCCTTGAAGTTCAACCATGGCTTCACCCAAACCTTGGCCTCATAAACTTTCTTCCTCTCTCCATCCTTGGCCTCCAGGGTGATGTAGTACATCGTTCCAGCAACCACTTGCTCCTTCGCATTTACCACCTTCACAAATTCCAGAACTGCATTCTGCATCACCTTTCACATAAAAATTAGTCTCATCCCGAGAAAAAGAAATAACGTCAAGTGCATTAATTAATTTAGATATATAAGCTTTGAAAAACAACACTTTTTTTTCAAACATTTTTTTTAAATTTAAAAATAAGTTAATGGGGAATTAAAATATTGTAACTAACTTCATGTCCACCAAAAGCTGTCTAGAGAATATTCTGGCATGCAATAAAATAATTTTCGTGTACGGTACCCGTCTTCGATCATTTCTTGAAAAATTACTTCTGAATTACTAGTGAAATTTATTATACCTACAAATTTTTTACAAGTAATTTCTCAGGAAATATCTGATGCACCCTAAATAGACCCAAGCGCGCAGTTTACACCTGTTTCCTATATATAAAACTTAAGAACTTAATTCATATCAAATAGTTGCATATATACGCGTGCAAAGAAAGCAAAGGGAGTAAAGGACTAAAAGAAAATTCACCTCCTTCTTATTGTGTTCTTCAACAGCAAAACGACCGAGACTAATAATGGTATCATTGTTCTGGCTTCCGTCCACTGGGGTAATACCTCCGGGCATGGCCATTTTAATTTCTTCCTCACTCGATCTCTTTTTCCTCTTCTTGGATATGATATAGCAGGTCAAGGTTCCCTTCAGCCTTATATATATATATATGTAGTCAAGAATCGCTTCAAACTTACATAATAAGATTAATAGATAGATAGATCATATTGTATTGTATCTTGGTCAAATTGCGCGTAGCAAAATTGCGTGCGGCCTTAGTTTTTGCAATTGCCGGTTCCGGTTTTATAATAGTGAACTTACAGTGGATACAGACAAACACTTCCCTAAACTAACAAATAACTATACCCCATATCTTTGCCTATGAGATTCATCGAGTGTAAGTGTCTCATATATGATAAGTCACAACATGTTCGATTTTTCACTCATCTTTTTACGATGAGTTAATTGTAAATATACTATAATGCTCAAATAGCTTAGAGACTTTCTCTATCTTAGACCATCCCTCACCCTAAATTTTTTCTTTTACCAAAAAAACTAACAAAGAGCTATATGGTGCATGTGCTTGCAAAGTTGATTGTTAATCCATTAATAAAGGATAAATAACTTCTTTTAATTATTTTTTCAAAAACACAATTATCCATATAAAATATTTATTCTTGGGCATTACTTAATTGCTTTTCAATGTTGTGTAAATAAATAAGTTTGAACAGCTAATTAATATGTTTAATAAATTAACAAATCTTTTTTAGTTATATATAGGCAAATTAATGCTAATTGGTGTCCATATAAAATTCAGAAGTAAAAATCTTTTATTAAAAATTGTAGCATTTAATGCCACCAATGTATTGAACGCATATAATTGTAGCATATAATTTTTACAGTACTAGCTACTAACGAATACTCTAAGAAAATTGATTGGTGAAGGGAATGGTATATAGAAAATTTTTATGGATCATGATATTGGTGGTATTTATAACATTAAATGCTATATATTTCATAATATTTTTTTATTCGTTTAAATACATTTTTGGTCTCTATACTTTTGTAAATGGGTGATTTTGGTCCCCTAGTTTTAATTGCTCAATTTTGGTCTCTATATTTTTGTAAATGGGTGATTTTGGTCTCCCTAGTTTTAATTGCTCAATTTTAGTCCCTCTTATTTAAAAATTGAACAAATCTAATCCCACCATTAGTCTCTCATTAAATATTTAGCAGAGTTTGCTGACATGGATTTAATTTTGTGACGTGTAAACTATCACATGACAAAGATTATTATTTAATTTTATCTCTTAATTTTTAAACGAAAAATTAGAGTTTGCAGATTTCAGTTCACTTTCGATTTCATTTTAAATTTCATTTCATGCCCGAATGAGATTTCAGTTAGCTTGGTTGATGGCTTGAAACACACCTGCAATTGTTTCAGTTTTGGTACTTGTATTTGCTTTATTGTTTTTTGAGGAAATTGGAGTGTAGTAGTGAGATTTTATTTTTTTGATTTTATTTTCTCATTGTATTAAATTATGCAGAATCTGATTTTACTTTCAAATTTTTCATTTAAAAAAATTAAGAGATAAAATTAAATAATGATCTTTGTCATGTGATAGCTTACACGTCACAAAATTAAATCCATGTTAGCAAACTCTGCTAAATATTTAATGAGAGGTTAACAATAGGATTAGATTTGTTCAATTTTTAAAGAAGAGGGACCAAAATTGAGCAATTAAAACTAGGGGGACCAAAATCACCAATTTACAAAAGTATAGAGACCAAAATTGAGCAATTAAAATTAGGAGGACCAAAATCACCCATGTACAAAAGTATAGGGACTAAAAATGCATTTAAGCCATTTTTATTTTTGGTTCTTTAACTACTACCCTTAAAACACTCTTTAATATTTTCCTAATGTTGCTATTTCCCATGAAGGATTACACAATGGCAGATTTTCAATAAAATATTTAGGGGAGCCAAAATAAAATGTTAATTTAATTATAATATCATACTATATGTCTAATATTTAAAGTATAATGTTAATACAAAGTGGATCATGAAAATAACATTTAAACAAGTAAAAGTTTTTCTAGTTGAATAAATTTTGTTAAATCACTTTAAAAAATATACATGAGAATACTCCCTCATATCTTTATTATAAGGCCCTATATATAAAATTTTGATGATTATTTTTATAAGACATTCTACAATTTTTACGAAACATTTAGTTTTTTTTCTTATTTGCACCATTAAAATCTTTCACTGTCTTTGTTGGTTGGTTGTTCATTAATGAACAACAAGAGATAATAAACATTCTTGTTCACATTAATTACAAGACAAACAAGTTTAATTTTTTTTTTTTGTGTTAACCACCTATATTTCCTATTATCATGATCAATCTTATTCAGGTTTAGTCATATTTAAGGCTCCTTACCCAATTAAAATTAAATTTCAACTCTAATGTCACAATTCTCATATTGTAATATCATGACTATTTAATGTGAGTATATTAATGGTGTTAAATGAGGATAAAGTTGAAATGTTATATTATTTAAATAACAATAAAATGTGGGAGTATTATGAAAAATCTTATTTTAATAACTAAGAATATAAACAAAATTTAATATATGGTTTAATAAATATGTATAAATATATACTATATTAAAAAAAAATGGTTGGGCCCGTCCCAACGAGGGTCCGCCATTAAAATACACATACGAATTCGAAACACGAGAATACGTGAATTAACTAATTACAATATTGTTAAAAAAAAACTAATTACAATATTGTTTTGGTGGAAAACATGACTGGAAATTTGTGAAAAGAAAGGTGATAGAAATTAGAATAGTCGATATTCCTACCAATATTCGTGAATTTTGTTTTCGTGAAATTAGGATTTCCCTTTTAATCAAAACTTTCTATCTGTTATTTTTCTTAATTAGTGACCTTGGTATAGGATCAAGTGCTTATGCGCCATTAAATTTAATATTTATAAATCTAAGAAAGTGTATCAAATCTCTATATATTATTTTTGAGACCCCACTTTGTAGAGTGAGATACTTATTTTCTCTATTCTCAACTAGAAAGTCATGTGTTATTTTTGTATTTTCTCACTATTTTTTTTTAGAGTGTCTTTCACACACCTTCTTTGCAAATAGGGATGAGAATAGCCGAGCCGAGCTAGGCTTTCCAAGGCCCGAGTCTGGCCTGCACCTTAAATTCATGGTCTGAGTCTGACCTGTTTATCTGACATAGGCTTTATTTTATGACCTGAGTCTGGCCTATTTAAAGCCTAACATGGCCTGAAAGCCTGTTTAAAAGTTCGTTTTATAGTAAGATACTTGAACATATATATGAATAGACTCATATGCTCAAGTTTTTAACATACTTAAATATTTATACAAGCTAATAAGTATATAATTATAAGAAAAAGTAATAAAAAATCTTTATAATAATAATAGCAATATAAAAAATATTAGTATTTTATTTATATTTAGTTAAATAGACCGACCTGATAGACTCAAAAGGCTTTTTCGATGGCATGAAACCTGACTTGTTTTGCTATTGTTGGAATTCGAATTTCTAGTATTTCGAATTCCACAAGTTTGTAAGTCTTTTGTACTTTTCGAGTTCGCAGAGAAAGCATAAAAGCTCAAAATTCGAGTTTGCCAATGAATTTGGTAACTTAGACGTTTTTGAAGTTAAGTTAATATAAAGAGAACTTCAGAAATTGGAAAAGAAGACAAAGGAACTCGAAGACATTACATTTTGGTATTCAGAAAAGAAAAGATAGTTCTTTTATTTATTCATAGTCGAAATTCGAATTACATAAGAGTTCGAATACATGGGAAATACATTTTAGAAAAGAAACAATCCTAAGTACTCTTTACATTAGAAAAGAAACTATCCTAAACTACAAAGTACTTGACTCATGTCTACCAGACCTCTTCCTCTTCTTCCTCCCCCACAAGCTTTGATTGAGCCAAGGCAAAAGTCTTATGATGACGTGATTGCTCAGCCTTTGGTGCATGGGGTGATAAGAAAGATAGCCTGGGAAAGTAATAAAAAGATTCATTTAATGTATAAATGAACCTTTAATTGGTTACTACGATCAACCCAAAAAGAGACTTTCAAAAGAAAGGTTGGAAAAGCCTATAGCTTTGGCCACTTCGTCGACCCCATCGAAAATGAAATCATTCCGGATTGGGTTGTACGCAGTAGCCAAAGGAATAAACTTCTTCATATTCTTCGAAGGAGTTAGAAAAGGAGAAGAAGAAGAAGAAGAATGAGAAGGTATGAAGAATAAATCTAAATGGAACTCCTATTTATAGGAGCAAAAGGGGTGAAGGTTCATAAATGAGCCTATTCAAACGTCCAATGAGAAGAACCTTCATTATGAGGTTGAATGGACGGTGGCCGGTGGTCTTCATGACCTTTGATTCAGCCAAACAAAGTTTGACACGTGGCATACAAGGGAATGGAATCAGATCTCAAAATCAGGAAATGCTTAGTGAAGTCAAATATCAACAGAAAAAGCTAAGTGTCAAAGATAAAGGAATTTTCGAGTACATGAAGTCAGGATTTTAGAAAGAAGATTTCGAGAAATCGAAGAACAAGATTTTGAATTTACAGAAAGCAGAAAATCGAAAGCAAGATGCCTGAAGACTTAGAAGATTTCTGAATTAAGAAGTAATTTGTTCGAGCAAATATAAGGAAGAAGAAAACAGTTAATGGAAGTTACAGAAGTTTGCTGATCAAGGACAGATGGCAACATCCCAGTGGAAGTACTTTGAAAAAGTGCAAGGAAGAAAGAGCAGTTTTCTGGTTAGCAGAAAACGTGGCAAGCATGCAGGCTGCCAACACATAACAATAGATGATGTGTCAAATGTACATTAGTTAGCCGTTAGAATGAAAAACTATAAATAGGTGAACTTTCTATGTAATAAGGGTTGGCAAATCACTCATACTTAAATCTCTGAAACACCTAAACGTCCAATCTATCAGCGACTACACAGGTTACAAGGAGTAACAGTATGTGATTCCATCCACTTTTCATTAATGTAATTGTTCTTACAATTTTTCTATACTTTCTTCTCCTTTATTTCATTCTGCAATTTACATTCAACGCATTTTTTTCTTTTTTTCTTTCAAATTTTCTGTTCTTACTTCTTTGAAATTTTGTTCTTCTTTGATTTCTAAAATTTCAATTTAGAACTTTAATTGATGAAATTCTGAATCAATTTGTTCTGAACTTTTAAGAAACAAGTTCTTTTGCTCAAATAAGTTTAATTGATGAAATTCCGAATCAATTTGTTTCAAATTCTTGAGAAATCAAGTCTTTTACAAATTCTGTAAATTAGAACACTGTAAACCTACTTTTTAAAAGAGTCCCGTAAGAGGATCCGATTCTAATCCCCAGATTGTTCTTAGAATCAAGTGAGTAAAAGTAAATTTTTCGAGATTGACTTTTATAACCAGAAACAACTATATAGTCTGCTCTATTTAATAAATTGACATGACCTGACCTGGACTGATGTAGGCCGAGTAGTAGGCCCATGATGAGTGGTCTGGCCTGTTCCCAACCCTATTTTCAAAATTTTTTAAACATTCTCTCAAACCTCTTTCTATCTCTTATAAACCTGATTTTTTAAAATCTAAATATTAATTATTCTAATCTTTAACCTATATATATTTTTATTCCAAATCTTTTTTAATTTAAATTTAAATTCTTATCATCATTATCTAATCATATATAATCATCAATTAATCATTACATTAATAAATAATATAATTTTAAAAATTGAACATGATAATAGGTTAATACCTCAAAATTTAAACCATAAAATATGTGATAATTTAAAAATTATATGAAATATTACTAATTAAATAGTAACGTTAGAATAATTGGTTTTTATGAATTAATCATTCAAAATTAAAATAGTTATTATTTAAAATATATACATGATTCAAATTAATTATACTATAATATTTACGTATCAAATTAAACTTATTCATTTTAAATCCAATATATATTCCAAATTTTAATAAACATTTAAAAATAGATATATATTTAAGGATATTAATTCTATAAAAAACGAGATAAAATACTAGTACTATTTATAAAACATTTGTAGTATGCATCTTTTTAATATTATTGAGATTGGATTTTTTTAATTTAAAATTAGAACCTCTTATAATATCTCAATTGTTTAATTTAAAATTATTTTTAAATTATTAAAGTGAAACATGCACAATATGTTTTTGGCTTTTTTACATCATCAAATATAATTATGACAATATATTAATTAACACATAAATTTCTCAGGTAATCTTACCCCAAAACTATCCATTGTTCTTCTTCTCCTTTGTACTTCCTTTCCGGTTAATAGCTTGTACCATCGATTATTTGAAAGACTCATGCATTAATATTATTATGCCCTCAAATTCATTAGTTAAGTTTAAACCTAGACAATAATATATGTATATGATTAAAAAAAAGTAGGCATCTAGAAAACCTACCGTAAAAAAGTCTCTATACGTACATGAATTATGAATCAGCTGTTTGACAGATAAACGTTGCTTGGAAAAGCAAAACCACACGCCAAAGATAACTTAGGTTTCAACCATATATGACATATCAATCAAATCAGCTAACTTGTAATTGCAAATGTAATAGGCAATAGCCCTTGGAAAACAAGAAAGGGATTGGCATTCAAACTTAGCCATGTGATGAATTTTCCAAATTTGACTTTGTCATTAACGACAACTAGGCTATTCACGTCTTTGCTAATCGCTAGAAGTGTTCAAATCCAATCCAATCCAATTGAAATGTAACAATCGATCCAAAAAATCACAAATCGAAATAATCGTAAACCGCAAAAAATCGAAATTTTTAATTGGATTGGATTGGATTTCGGATTTGCCTATGAGAACCAATCCAATCCAAACCGATCCAAAGTTCAGATCCAAAGTTTTATGAACATATTGGTGTATTATCATTTTTGGTATTATTTGATGATGTAAAAAATTTATTATTGTGTTACTATATTTAATAAATAACATTCAATAATGGGATTGGAAGCTATTGAGTAATTTGTATGTTATAGAATAAGATAAGATAATTGCATGTTTTTATCATAATTTTACTTTCATAACTTCATTTTATAGTTTATTTGAGAAACCGAAATCCAATCCAATCCAAACTGATTAAAATTGGATTGGATTGGATTTGGAAAAAAATCAAAACCGATTGGATGAATAAATAAGAAAATCGAAATTATTGGAGTGGATGATTTTTCCCTCAAAACCAATCCAATCCAATCTGCGAACACCCCTACTAATAACTATTGACTGTGTGTTTGGTTTAGCGTTTAAACTTGTCAAACTCAAGTTTGGATTTCCCAAAGTAACTATTTTTAGAATTACCGGTCTCCTCGTTCTACTTCTATGTGAAGTGTGAACTCTTCTTTTTCTTGGGCAGTAAAAAATTGTTATAACTGATTTTGATTATGACCGAGAGAATTGACGATGTTTGTTGTTCTGCAGGTGTTCGGTTTGGGAGGAAATGGAACTAGGGAAGTAAAGGAGGTGCTGAATGAGATAGTGTTGGAAATGTTACCGCGCGTACGTTTGGCGACAAGCGGTTACTGCAGGAGAAAAACGGTAATAGAATCGAGAGCTTTGTGCAACATCTTGTTGCTACCGGAAAGAGTAGCTTGCCACCTAGTCCTTGCAAGTTTCCGTCGTAAGCCTCTCGCTAACGACACCCATTATATTATTTCTTATTTATTTTTTAATTAGTCTGTAATTCGTAACTTGTATCCTATTAATAATCAACTATCCCAAAAGTTTAAGTTGTGGATGTGTTCCAGGGCAACTCGGATCCGATCTGGCAACCTGTCCTACTCGACAGATCTGGACGGGAGATACTTACTCGGACATTTCCAAAAGTTGACACATGTCCTCACCTTGAACCAACAAGCAACTTGGAACACCATGCATACAGAAACACTCTCATTATTAATGTGGCATGACTACGTTAAGCCACCCATCTGAGGTAGAATCCTCTCCATACGCAGAATGACACTTGGTGAAGCTACCTTAGAGTTTGTGGTATCAAATCACCCTCTATGAAAGCCATGAACAAGGTACATAATCTTTCTATTTTGCCAGCACTCTATCAAAATAACATATTGACTTCTGGGTTGAGTGTCTTCGCAGGCACATAACATTTGTTCTAAACACACTTGGAGTGGAGCTTGGAGAATTAACGTTGGAGAGAAGCTTAAAAAGTTCAAGGAGCTAAATCAGGAGAAGAGCTTGGAATATACTAATTATGGCGCCGTTTATGGGGACTATAAATTATGATTCCCATATCTTCGTGGTAAAAGTATGCATATTTGCTAGAGCTAAGTACTTTTTACCGTTTAATTTTTCTGGAGAAATTTGTTCTTTCTGGAGAGTTGTTGGTGTTTTTGGCTGTAGAGAGGTTTGTTGTAGTTGTTGAAGTTTTTGAGAGAGAAGAGAAGTTATTTCTGTTGCATGCAACATCTTTTTTGGGTTTTTTCTCTCTATAGAGATTATTTGCCCTTTGTAATCCTTTGTTTACCCTCAAACTGTTACATTGATTACTTTGAACAATGGAGAATCTAAACACAAACCGAAACAAAAACTTAGGGGCTGTTTGGGGTGGTTGCGAGTTTTCAGTTTTTTAAAATTTTGAATCAAGTTTTTACAACTCAAAACCAAAAACTGAAAACCACTTTTTGTGGTTTTCAAAATGTATGTTTTAAAATTCGCAATCACCCTGAATGGCCCCTTAATATAATGGAGACCCAAATGTAACCTTAAGCCTTTTGCACCCTACGTGGAATGTTTGACAGATTATAGTCCAAAATTGAACACATAGATAAACCTCTGTAAGAACATCTACCACCTTAATAAAAAATAATGTGCCTCCTCAAAATTTGGATTTGAGAGCCAAACATGGGGCTTCCATCCTTCCCTTACCCTTGAATCAAGTAGTTATTATCCTGCAAGTGCTGCTGAGTCTCAAAAATATCATAAGGAAGATTATGATGATTTAAGACAGCTCAATCCCTAAGTTTTAATGTTTAAAAAATTTGGTTAAAAGAATTATCATGGATACATATGTTTTCAATGTTTTATCTATGATTTCAGCAAGCCACTTTAATCTTAATAAAGACTGTCTGAAGGTTCAACCTGTCTGAAGTGTTGAAGCTGTCTGAAGGTTCAACCTGTCTAAAGTGTTGAAGCCGTCTGAAGGTTCAACCCGTCTGAAGTGTTGAAGCCGTCTGAAGTCGTATTTTATGACGTGGCACATCTTGCTGAAGTTGTGAGAAGACTTGTCTGAAGTTCTAAAGAGTCAAATCTCTCTCTGCTGCACGCAACTTTTCAAGGCTTATTTTGGCAAAGACACAGAGACCTTTCCTGGGTTGTTTGAATTTCATACGCCATTTGGGAAATCTCTGCAGCGCAGTTTTTGCAGCAACAGCTGTGGCAGCTTTTGTCAGCAGCAACCTTGGACGTTGTCAGAAAAGTTTCAGAACGCACAGAATGCTCAGGAGCATGTCTCACAACAGATTAAAAAGCATTAAATGCTATCTCTAAACGGTGATTTTTCAACGGATTGAAGACTAGGTATAAATACCCTTCATCTGAAGATCATTGTGTAGAAGAACAAGAGATTACATTTCAAGAGAAACAAAGCGCTGCTAGTTTTACTCTGTAAAACATACTTTGATAAAAATTCTTTGTACATCATTTCATATATTCTGAGTATACCTCAGTTATTTGTACATTGTAATAGTTTAAGCTTCAAACTGGTTTAGTTTTAGAGCTTAAACAATCTTTTCTCTGTAAAACTGTTTTTGAGCCTGGAGAGGCTTGTTGTCTAAAGAATACTTGTTTGCAAGAGCCTGGAGAGGCTTGACTGAAAAAGAATACTTGGTTGTAGAGCCTGAAGAGGCTTGACTGTAAAAGAATACTTGTAATCTGGTTGAGATTAAGAGAAAATCCAAGTGCTCGTTGGCATTGGGACTGGACGTAGCTCACAGTGGTAGTGAGTGAACCACGAAAAATTCTGTGGCTAAGTTTTCTTACCCTTATCTCTTGTCAAATTCGTTTATTCTAATCAAAGGGTGTTGAAAAACTGTTATGATAATTTATAAAAGCAAGAAACATTTTAAAAACATATTTTCAAAACCTGTCTTAAGAAACTTCAGACAACCCCTTTAACCTGTCTGAAATTTCATTATAAAAGCTGTTTGCGAAAAGCTTTCATAAGTTATTTAAGAAACACTATTCAACCCCCTTCTAGTGTTTCCCTGTGTTTCTACAGTTGGTACCGGAGCTTAACTCAGGGTTGAGCACCTAACAAGTTTTGAGGTTTAAAGATCCAGGTGGAAGCACAACCAAACAGCAGCCACTACATCACAGAAGGAGCCTCTGTAACAAGGCCTCCAGCTTTTAATGGTGTAGACTACCATTACTGGAGAGATCGCATGAAGTTGTTCATTGAAAGCAGCAACATCAGTCTCTGGGATATAGTAACTGGAGGTGACTATATTCCCATGCGTGGTAATGAACCCATCCCTAGGTCTGAATGGTCCATGGAGCAGAGAGCTCAGGTTCAATTAAATGCTAAGGTAAAACTCTACCTGGTATGTTCATTGAACAAAGTAGAGTATGAGAAAGTTCATGGGTGCTCCTCTTCCAAGGAAATCTGGGATACATTGGCATCAGCCCATGAGGGAACTGATAATGTCAAACAATCCAAGATAAGCATGCTTGTTCATCAATATGAGATGTTCAAGATGCATGAGTCTGAAACTATTGACCAAATGTGTGGTAGGTTTTAGACAATAACAAATGGACTGAGATCTTTGGGAAGATCTTATGAATCTGGAGATAATAATCGAAAGATTCTGAGAAGCCTTCCCAAGGCTTGGAGACCCAAGGTTACTGCCATTCAAGAGGCTAAATATTTAAACACCTTGAAAATGGAGGAACTATTGGGCTCTCTCAAAGTCCATGAGTTAGAACTTGGAGAGGATGAATCCAAAACTAAATCTCTGGCATTGAACACCAGGACCAGACAGACTAGGCATAGGAACATAAAAGCCATGCAAGCTGAGGAAACTTCAGAAGCAGATGAAGACTCTGAAGATAGCTTAGAAGAAGATGATGATCTTTCTCTTCTCAGCAGAAAGATCAAGAGGATGCTGCAGAACAGAGGAAAGTTCAGAAAGAACCAATCCTCTACCTCTAAATCAAGTAAATCAGGTAAGGATTTACACAATGACAAAATTATATGTTTTGAGTGTAAACAACCAGGTCACATGAAGGCAGAATGCCCAAGACTAAAGAAGAATAACTTCAAGAAGAAGAAGTTCTTAAAAAAGAAGAAGGGTCTGATGGCAACATGGGAGGATCTTGATGAGTCTACCTCAGAAGAAGAGGAAGACACTTCAGAAGAGGCCAATCTATGTCTTATGGCCAGCCTGCCCTCATCAGACAGCTCAGAATCTGAGGTATTTCCTTTAACCCTTCAAGAGATGTATGATAACCTGAAGGAAAGTTCCAAGGAACTCTTCAAAGAGTATAAGAATATGTCCAAAGCCCACACAGAAATGTGTAGTAAATATGAGGCTCTTGAGATAGAAAATATTATGCTCAAGGAGAAGATCCTTGTATCTGAAAACAATAGTTCACAAGATGTGTCTGAAGAAAATCAAAAACTTCAGAAACAGGTTGAGGAACTAACAAGAGACTTAGCCAAATTTGTCAAAGGAACAAAAAATCTTAATATAATGCTTGGAAATCAAAGGCATTCCCTTGACAAAAGTGGTTTAGGCTTTTGTGATCACAACATCTCTGAACCTCCTACTGTCTTAAATTTTACTAAAGGCAAAAAGAAGGTTATTGGGTGTTCTCACTGTGGCAAGCCTGGACACAATGTGGCTCAGTGCAAACACAAGAGAAAAGCAAGGCCCAAAGCTAACAAGAAAGGACCCAAAAGAATATGGGTAGCTAAAAACTTGATCATTCCTGTTGCAAATGTGTTTAACAGGACAAAGGAAACCCCACAAATGGTACCTGGACAGTGGATGCTCGCGACACATGACAAGAGAAAGGTCTTTGTTCCAAAACCTTAGGCCCAGAGCAGAAGGTGTGGTCACCTTTGGTGGAAACCAGCAAGGAAAGATCATAGGAATAGGGACTGTAGGTATGTCTCCTCTCTCCCTCATTAAGAATGTTCTTCTGGTAGAGGGACTGCAACACAATTTACTGAGCATAAGTCAATTATGTGACAGT
The DNA here is from genome assembly GCA_026901365.1 of Sesbania bispinosa. Lineage (NCBI taxonomy): Eukaryota > Viridiplantae > Streptophyta > Magnoliopsida > Fabales > Fabaceae > Sesbania > Sesbania bispinosa. The sequence continues at coordinate 3,051,508 of QLOH01000009.1, read as the reverse complement.
GGATATGTGGTCTCCTTTACTAAAGAAGGATGCATAGTCAAAGACTGTCTTGATCAAATCTTTTTTATTGCTAAAAGACACAGTAATGTGTACAAAATTGATCTAGAGGAGCTAGCAAGTCAAAATGTAAAATGTTTTATCTCTGTTGAAGATGAAAAACAGATTTGGCATCAAAGACTTGGGCATGCCAGCTTAAGATTAATCTCAAAGTTAGCAAAACACAACCTTGTTAAAGGACTGCCTAAGCTTTCTTACAAATCTGACATTTTATGTGAAAGCTGTCTGAAAGGGAAACAAACAAGACACTCTTTTCAGAGTAAGAATGTTGTTTCCACTAGCAGACCTTTAGAAATGTTACATATTGACTTGTTTGGTCCTATTAGAACAGAAAGCATTAGTGGTAAGAAATATAGTTTGGTCATTGTTGATGACTATTCTAGATTTACATGGGTGTTATTCCTAAGAAGCAAGGATGAGACTTTCAGGAATTTCACAATATTCTGCAAGAAGGTACAGAATGAAAAAGGATTCTGTATATCTGTCATCAGAAGTGATCATGGTGGAGAGTTTGAGAATGCAAACTTCCAACTGTTTTGTGATGAGAATGGGATCTCACACAATTTCTCTGTGGCTAGAACACCTCAGCAAAATGGGGTTGTTGAGAGAAAGAACAGAAGCTTGCAAGAAATGGGAAGAACCATGCTCAACTCTTGCAACCTACCAAGATCCTTCTGGGTAGAAGCTATTAATACAGCTTGCTACCTTCAGAACAGAATATTGGCAAGACCAATTCTGAAAAAGACTCCTTATGAATTGTGGAAAGGAAGAAAACCCAACATATCATATTTTCATCCTTTTGGATGTGAGTGTTTTATACTCAACACTAAGGATGATCTTGGTAAATTTAATGCAAAGTCTGATAAAGGATTTTTCATAGGATATTCTGAAACATCTAAAGCCTATAGAGTATTCAACTCTAGAAATTTAATTGTGGAAGAATCAATTCATGTAAAACTCAATGACAAGAAAGAGACTGATAGGGAACTATCAGATCTAGAAGATGATTTTGCAGGTATGGAGTTGAATGATCATAACAGCTTGAAGGATGAACAGGTGTCTGAAGCACCATATGTCACTGAACCTCTTCAGACAAATGTTGAGTCTCAGACAGATCAGACAGTATCTCAGAAAACTAACTGGAGATACAAGTCACATCATCCTAAGGAGCAAATCATTGGCAGCACTTCAGAAGGAGTTAAGACAAGATCAAAATTCAAGAATCTGAATTTTCTTGCTCTCCTGTCTGAAATTGAGCCAAAGAACATTGATGAAGCTCTGCATGATGAAGGGTGGATCCTAGCCATGAAAGAAGAGCTAAATCAGTTTGCTAGAAGTGATGTATGGACTCTTGTTCATAAACCCCATGGGAAAACTATTATTGGATCCAAATGGGTGTTCAGAAACAAGTTGTCTGAAGAAGGTAAAGTGGTCAGAAACAAGGCAAGATTGGTGGCTCAAGGATACAATCAACAAGAAGGTATTGACTTCACTGAAACCATTGCTCCAGTTGCCAGGTTAGAAGCAATTAGAATTCTTCTATCTTATGCTGTAAATAATGGCATCAAACTATATCAAATGGACGTTAAAAGTGCCTTCCTCAGTGGGTTCATTGAAGAAGAAGTTTTTGTTAGACAACCCCCTGGTTTTGAAGATACTGCTTTTCCTGATTATGTTTTCGAACTGAAAAAGGCTCTTTATGGTCTGAAACAAGCTCCCAGAGCATGGTATGACAGATTGAGCAGCTTTCTTATCAAAAATGGTTTTGAAAGAGGAAAAGTAGACACAACCCTTTTCAGAAAATAGTCTAACAAAGACTTTATACTTGTTCAGATATATGTTGATGATATTATTTTTGGTTCAACTGATTCTTCCCTATGTAAGGAGTTTTCTGAGTGGATGCAATCAGAGTTTGAAATGAGTTTAATGGGAGAATTAAAATTTTTCTTAGGGCTTCAGATTAAGCAAGATTCTAATTATATATGGATCCACCAGGAAAAATATACAAAAGAAATGCTTAAGAAGTTCAACATGAGTGATTGCAAACCCATGTCAACTCCTATGCATCCCTCTGCATCTTTGAGCAAAGATGAAAAGGAAGAACCAGTGAATCAAACTTTATACAGAGGAATGATTGGCTCTCTGTTGTATCTAACTGCAAGCAGACCTGACATAATGTTCAGTGTTTGTCTCTGTGCTAGATTTCAATCAGATCCAAGAATTACTCATTACAAAGCTGTAAAGAGAATTTTTAGGTATCTGAAAGATACTACTAATCTTGGTCTGTGCTATAAGAAGAGCAAAGATTACAGGTTAATAGGATATTGTGATGCTGACTTTGCTGGAGATAGAATGGAAAGAAAGAGCACCAGTGGAGGATGTCATTTCTTTGGAAATAACATGATCAGCTGGTCAAGCAAAAGGCAAAGCACCATTGCTTTATCAACAGCAGAAGCAGAATACATCTCAGCAGCTAGTTGTTGTTCATAACTGCTATGGGTGAAGTATCAGCTTGAGGATTTTAACATTCCTATCTCTGCTATACCTGTTCTTTCTGATAATACAAGTGCTATTAATCTGTCCAAGAACCCCATCCAACATTCTAGGACAAAGCATATAGAAATCAAGCATCATTTCGTTAGAGACTATGTTCAGAAAGGTGTTTTTGATATTCAGTTCATTGACACAGAGCATCAATGGGCTGACATATTCACAAAACCCCTAGCTGAAGATAGATTTAAGTTCATACGCAATAATTTGAACATACATGCATTTTCTAAATGATTGTCTGAAATATGCTGTTGTCTGATATATTAAGTGTGTCTGAACTTATAGCTTGTCTGAACTTTGTGTGGGTGTCTGAAATTCTCATATGTCTGAAATAACTGCTGACGTGGCTATCTGAGACGGTTGATTTCCATTATTTTAAAGTTTTGTCTCTTCCACTTCGCACGTTACCCGAATTCTGCGCAGCCGGTGCAGAGAATCATTGCATCGTGGGTCTATAAATACAACAGTAAGTGTGTCGAGGAAGTTTTTACAGCTCTCACACTATCTCTCTCTCTTCAACAGTCAAGAAAGTTTTCTCTCTCTCTCGAAGCTTTTTCTCTGCAACAACAATGGCACCTAAGGCATCTTCTGCAAGAAATGTGGTCAGAACCAAGGGTGTTAACCTAGAGGAGCTTCAAGACCTTGGTATGGACTTGGTTGGTGAGTTTGATAGAGCAGGATGGACTCCATTATTTGAGAACATCTACACTGCATGGCATGAACAAAGTGTGGTGGAGTTCTGGACTTATGCTAGAGGTATTCCGAACTCTAAGGGAGTATATACCAGCATGAAGTCTACTGTGCTTGGTATCCCTGTGTTCGTTGATGAAGGGATTCTTTCCACCATTCTGGGTGTTAAAGCTGAAGGTGTTACCTTCACTCCAGGCTGAGAGGTGAAGAAAGATGGGCACAAGGAGTTCACCAAGTTGTTGTATGGAACAGAAGAACCAGAGAGCATGAATGCAAAATACATGCTGGAGAAAGTCAGGGTTCTTCATGCTATCTTGGGGAACACCATAATCCCTAAGAGTGGAAGCAGGGATCATGTTTCAGAACTGGAGAGGTTCTGTCTGATAAACCTGATCAAGAAAAAGAAGTTGAATCTTCCCAGCATCCTTCTGTTTCACATGTAAAAGAAGATCAGAGATTCTGCATCCAGTCTTCCCCACAACACTCTCATCACAAGAATCCTTCTGCACTTCAAGGTTCCCATAGAAAGGCTGTTTGATCACAAAGGCCCAGTTTTCTTTGGAGAGAACAATCTGAAGAGCATGCAGATAAAGCTGACTCCAAGGCCTCCATCTCCCTCTCTGAAGGAGAGCATTCTGTCTGAGAAAGCTGCAAAGAGGAGAACAAATTTAGAAGTCCTTGAGGTTGAGCTTCAGGGAGATATAAGGAAGAAGGAGTTCAAGCCTTCCAAGCCTTCCAAGCCTTCCCCCCAGCAGAAGAGAAAGAAACTCCCTGTGAGGAGCTCAGCAAAAGTTTCTCTGGAAGCTTTACAGACTCAGGGATCTGAACCTGTTCAGAAGGCTCTGACAAAGTCGTCTGAAATTGTGGGTCAGACATCTGAAGCTGTTAAGCCTCTGTCTCCTAAGCCTACTTCTGAACCAGAAGGAAAAGCTCAAGAGATGGCTGAGATTGTTGACTCTGAGGCAGTACCAGCAGAACCCTTAGCTGCATGTCCATCAGATCCTAAACTGATTCAGGTAGCAGCTCTTGCTACTGCATTAGAGCAAGAAGAATTGGAGAAGAAGGCAGAATAAGAAAAATATGACTATGCTATAGTTGTGGCCTCTCAGCTTGCTATTGCTGAAGATGATAGGCTAGCTACTATAGCCCAAGCATCTAAGAAAAGGAAAAGATCAAGTGCTCAACAAAGGAAGAGTGTAAGGACAAAGCTGTTTCAGACAACCCCTGCACCACCTGCCAGAGTAACAAGGAGCACTTCCAGCCAGCTTGAGGAAATGGATGAAGCTGGTAAGTACCAAAATTTCGTTAAAGCAAACCTCTTTTTCAAGAGGAAAAGAGAAGAAAAAGAAAAGGAAGCTGTCAAAGAAAAGGAATCTGAGGTTGTGAAGCCTCTTGTAAAAAGGCTCAAGGTAAGGTTTGACAATGTTACACCATCTCCACCATCCTCACCTGAGAAGAAAGAGGAGAAGAAGGAAGAAGAGAAGGTTGTAACTGAACCTGAGAAGAAGAATTCAGAGATTCAAGAAGAAGAATCTACACCATCATCACCATCATCATCCCTATCATCTTCAGAAGCTACACAGTCTGAAGATTTCTTAGAAGATCAACATGAAGAAGGCCATTCTCAAGTCTGGAAGGGAGGTATGCTGCCTGAGCAACTGAGATTAGGTCCTAAAAGTAGGGATTTCTTCACAGAGCCTACTTTTGACCCCTATGCATGGCCCCTAACTGATAGGCATTTTGAGTTAGCCTCTGAAGTTCCACACATCAGGTATGAAGGCCTGTTTACTGAAAGGCTTAGGGTTCCCAAATTCCCTAATCTATTTGAAGAGCTTCAGTACTTCAGAGATGAGCCCCCTATCTCTCTGCATCAAGGTCTTATCAAGCAGACTGCAGCTGAAGTAAGAGCAAAGTATCAAGGAAGTTCAGATGAGGCATATTATGGTCAGCTGGAAAAGATCAGAAAGGGTAAAGGCCCTGCTCATAAGTGGGCTCATCTTAACCCTTTTTCTGCTGACTCTTTGAAGCTGTCCAATAAGGATTGGAGCTTTGCTAGGCAACTATCAACAGAGGCTGAGCTATTTGAAAGGGACTATCTGAAGCTGGTGGGCATGAAAGGGTACAGGCCCCCAAGGGCAATTTCCATCAGGCCATCCACAGAGATCTTAGTGCAACCTGATAGAATCATTCCCAGGTATCCCCCTAGAGGAAGGCCCTTAAGACAAGTTTAAGGAGCTCAAGACTTATCCTAATTATCTGCAGATGTATGAGTTCTTGTCTGAAGCTGCCTGGAATAAAAAGTTCCCTGCAATGATCAAGAAACAAGGTGGAGGCTTAGATCATTCTTTTAGGGATTGGATGTGGTCATCCTACTGTAATATCAGAGAAGGTGCTGGATCTTCTTCTGGTACTTCAGGACAGGATGAAGACTCCATGACATATCCTGGTGCCTCTACTCTTGTAGATTATCAGTATGTCAGAGGCAGATTATCCAAGAACAGTTGCAGATCAGAACTGGGCAAGAAGAACTGAAGGCTACTGTTATCTCTCAGATTGACAAGGCTAAAGAAGAGATTTCTGCTTTATTGATAGCAGCCTTGCTGAAGAAGAATAATGGATAGTCTATGATGTGTAGCCAGTGTGATGTTATTTCAGTTTTGTGTTAATTTTCAGATTCTATATTTTTTTTGTCGTTTGTCTGAACTTGCTTTAATACAATCAGTTGTTGGTATCATGTGTTTTTATAAGCTCTGATTGCTTTGATTATATTGTTTGATCTGATTGTTATTCTTGATTTTGATTTGTGATTATTGCTCTGAAGTTCCCTTTTGATTGATGACAAAAGGGAGAATATTAAATCTAACAAATCTCAATCTGAAGTGGTTGCAGGTCTCAGGGGGAGTATTTGAGAAATATCAGAAACTGTTAGACCTGAGAAGTATTTATTTGAGGGGGAGTTATACTTATATTACACTTATGATAATTTAAAACTCCTTTCAGATTTATTTATTTTAAGCAAATTTGTCATCATTAAAAAGGCGGAGAATGTTGAGTCTGAAAAATATCATAAGGAAGATTATGATGATTTAAGACAGCTCAATCCCTAAGTTTTAATGTTTAACAAATTTGGTTAAAAGAATTATCATGGATACATATGTTTTTAATGTTTATCTATGATTTCAGCAAGCCACTTTAATCTTAATAAAGACTGTCTGAAGGTTCAACCTGTTTGAAGTGTTGAAGCTGTCTGAAGGTTCAACCTGTCTGAAGTGTTGAAGCCGTCTGAAGGTTCAACCCGTATGAAGTGTTGAAGCCGTCTGAAGTCGTATTTTATGACGTGGCACATCTTGCTGAAGTTGTGAGAAGACTTGTCTGAAGTTCTGAAGAGTCAAATCTCTCTCTGCTGCACGCAACTTTTCAAGGCTTATTTTGGCAAAGACACAGAGACCTTTCCTGGGTTGTTTGAATTTCATACGCCATTTGGGAAATCTCTGCAGCGCAGTTTTTGCAGCAACAGCTGTGGCAACTTTTGTCAGCAGCAACCTTAGACGTTGTCAGAAAGTTTCAGAACGCACAGAATGCTCAGGAGCATGTCTCACAACGGATTAAAAAGCATTAAATGCTATCTCTAAACGGTGATTTTTCAACGGATTGAAGACTGGGTATAAATACCCTTCATCTGAAGATCATTGTGTAGAAGAACAAAAGATTACATTTCAAGAGAAACAAAGCGCTGCTAGTTTTACTCTGTAAAACATACTCTGATAAAAATTCTTTGTACATCATTTCATATATTCTGAGTATACCTCAGTTATTTGTACATTGTAACAGTTTAAGCTTCAAACTGGTTTAGTTTTAGAACTTAAACAATCTTTTCTCTGTAAAACTGTTTTTGAGCCTGGAGAGGCTTGTTGTCTAAAGAATATTTGTTGGTAATAGCCTGGAGAGGCTTGACTGAAAAGAATACTTGGTTGTAGAGCCTGAAGAGGCTTGACTGTAAAAGAATACTTGTAATTTGGTTGAGATTAAGAGAAAATCCAAGTGCTCATTGGCATTGGGACTGGACGTAGCTCACAGTGGTAGTGAGTGAACCACGAAAAATTCTGTGGCTAAGTTTTCTTACCCTTATCTCTTGTCAAATTCGTTATTCTAATCAAAGGGTGTTGAAAAACTGTTATGATAATTTATAAAAGCAAGAAAACATTTAAAAACATATTTTCAAAACCTGTCTTAAGAAACTTCAGACAACCCCTTTAACCTGTCTGAAATTTCATTATAAAAGCTGTTTGCGAAAAGCTTTCATAAGTTATTAAGAAACACTATTCAACCCCCCTTCTAGTGTTTCCCTGTGTTTCTACAAGTGCAACCTGAGGCTGTTGGTAGAAAGACCCCATAATTTTGCACTTTTTGGAATGAATTCAATAGTTAGAGAATTCTTGTTCAGAGAGACATTCTAGAAGAAGGAGTAGAGAATCCAGAAAATCTCATCGCTCCTATGATCAAGGTTTGTCTGTCAGATATCGGCGTGCTAGGGTTGCTACCCTTACTCATCGTCCAGCTCGGTCAGACTAACATCTTCACCCGATTCTATTATTATTACTCGATCCTAGAGAGGCCTGGACCTTCTCGTTCGAGGAGACGCTCCAGGAATCCTAAAAGAGAAGCGAACAAAGGGGAGAGATCCACTACCAGAAAAAGTTGTATTAGAGACGAACATTTTCCATCTCTATAAGTCACTTTTTCCATCGCTGAGTATATTAGAGATGGAATTAGAGACAGAACTGAGCCGACCGCTGATTTGCGCGTCGCGGATTAGTTAGAGGTTGATTTTTTATTTTCGTCTCTAATGTATAACTATTTGTCTCTAACCCAAGACTGAAAATAGCGATATTCCGTCTGAAAACAGAGACAGATTTATTCTGTCTCTAAGTAATAATTTATTTGTGTTTATATAGAGACGAACTTGTGTTTCGTCTCTAAATTGGAAAAATCTTTGAATAAAAATTCGTCTCTAATTTTCGTCTCTACTTTTTTTTGATTTTATAAAATAAAATAGATGTCCAATTTTTTAAAATCAATGACGTATATATCCATAACATTAATTAATAATCCAATTATTAAGTACTTGAGTAGTTATATTGGGAATGGAAGGTACGTAACAGTAATTAATAAGTGACAAATCTACGAAAGCTACAATAAACACAAAATTACAAATCCTACACCTATGGACAAAAATTTAGTAGCATACTAGCACTGAAGCATCTTCAAAATAAACAAGGTTCTAATATAGATTTCTAAAGAGATACAATAATTCAAAATAACTTCATCCAGAATATATTCCACGGGGGATAGTGAAGTCCAATATAAACTTCAAATAGAAATCTACTTGTGTGGAAACCTTTAACAAAACAAGATGTTTACCTTAAGTATGAGACAACGAAATGATGTGACTAAGCCACCACTGTAAGTGAGCACAACCTTATTAACTTCCCCACGTTGTCTAGCAAACCTTCTTGGTTTCAGAAATTCTACATCTTGTAGCATTTGCTCTTACAACTTCATGTCAAGAGAACTTCATCACCATTACAGTGAGAGACATTATACTAAAAACTCAAATAAAACTTACATATTTCAATGGAAATGAAAAATCAACATGGAAAAGCTATTATTTTAGGTTTAGGAGTTCCTAAAAAAAACCATCTGTTATTTCGGTAGGCATTTGTTCCTTCAAGTGTTTCCTTTAGCAAAAATAAGTTTACATTCCTCTGACAAGAGACAAAGGATTTGATAATTTTTGCCATGGCTCTCACATTTCCTTAAAACCAGTTCATATATTAAATGACAATGCTTCTCTTTGCTTAGTCATTCAAATCCCCACCATATCAGTTATAGACAACTCATATATACATATGCTATACATAATTTCATAAAATTAGGATTTTGATTTTTTCAACTAAATAGATATTTCCTCATAATCAAAATAAATAGCAAAAACTAATCAAGACAATTAGTCATAGAAATATCAACCAAGATCAATGAGGAAGATTGGAAGAGAAATAGTTAGCTTAAAAAGGGAGGAAAGGTACCCAATACCCCTCTACATCTTCTTCCATCTTTAACAAGTTTCTCCGCACTTAAGAGAGTAACAGCCTTAAATGTTGGTAAAGTGTACCCTAAAATAGAAAAATTCAATTGAATATTTAAATATAATAATGTAACTTTGTGCTCTGCATGTATTAGTCTAATACACTGATTCTTCCAACAAATTTAAAGAAATGAGAACAACTTACAAATTATGTCTAGGGGTAATACTAATGTCCAAATAAAAATGATAACTTTCATTACTTAAATTCCCTTCAAGCCTCTCAATTGTAGCACTAACACCACTCTTTACTTCTCTCTGATATAAATGTGGATGTGCAGTCAGTTTCTGTAACACGCGTGAAGGATGATTCAAAGATGGCGGGAGAGAATTGGTTAAGCAAGTTGGCCACGTGGCAAGCGATGCGGAGGGCAAGGAGGTGCACAAAAGCTCACGTAAGAGGATGGAGAGTGTTAATTGCGGGACTACATTCAATGAAGCATGGATGAATGGTATGATTCCCTCTTTCTGCTCATTCCCTCTGGATATTCTCTCTTAACCTTTCCTTCTCTGACCTCACCTCTATCACTTCAATTTCTATTTCAGGGATGATTCTCTTGTAATCCGAGCACCAGGATTACTGGCACGCTGCAGTCTTTAAGTCCCTGTTCTTAATTCACAGTTGTTATAATTCTCTGTTTCAGTGTTATATAGTTACTTTTACTCATTAGATTACTACAAATATACCTTTAATTTTCTCTTCAATTCTAGAACTGTTACATTGGTGCTTTCAATTAACTCCATGGCTGAGAACACACGTATGAAAGAATTACAAAACGAGGTCAAAGACAATGCAGAGGATCTGCGTCGTTTGTCGATAACAGTGGAGAAGCTTGAAGCAGCTCTTGCAGCTCAATCCAAATCGCAGGACAAGAAAATGGATCAGATTCAATTGACGTTACACAGCAATTGATCGAAATTTTTTCTCAACCTCATGGAAGTCCTTCGAACTCAGGATCATCACTCAAAGTTACTCCGATCAACGATATCCCCTTCATCAAGGATATTTCGCCGGGTTTCCCTCATTTTGATGGTTCTACTCCGGTGCTAGAGTGGATTTTCAAAGCGGAAAAGTTTTTTAACTATCATAACACTCCTGACTTTGATCGTGTGGAGATTGTTTCAATGCATTTCGAGAATGAGGTAGTGCCATGATTTCAGATGTTACAGAAGATCGAAGCAGTCACCACCTGGAATGCCTTAACCCGTGCTTTGGAGTCTTAATTTGGGCCCTTCACCATTCGATTGCCCAATGGCAGATCTCTTCAAGTTTGCAGCAAACCGGGCCAGTATCCAATTATTATTTAAAATTCATGGCTCTTGCTAATAGATCAGGAGGTTTGAGTGAGGAAGCTGTTTTAAACTGTTTCATTAGTGGCTTAAATGTGGATATTAAACGTGATGTAGTGACAATGACCTCGGTAAATTTGTTGAGAGCGGTAGCTTTGGGTAAATTATATGAGAAAAAATATACAATTATACCCAAAACATCACCATCATATCCCAACAGATTCACATCCTCACCATCCTACTCCACTCCCTACAACTCATTACCCAGAACCACACCTAAATCCTTACCTGCACCCAAATCAACTACACCACCCTTGTTACCCAACCAATTGGTCCACCACTTAAAAATACCAATGTCAAAAGGATCAGTCCTGCTGAAATGCAGTTGAGACGAGAAAAAGGTCTATGTATTTCTGTGATGAGAAATTTTCTTTCAACCACAATGTCCTAACAGACAATGCCTTATGCTGCAATTGGGTGAGGAGGAACAGGAGAGTGAGCAAGAACCAACTGATGATGCTGTTGACCATGAACAACCACCTGGGGATGACCATCACTTATCTCTGAATGCCTTAAAAAGCGGCTTGGGGGTAGGGACAATCAAATTTAAAGCTTATAGGCATCCTATCTGTTACAATGTTGATGGATGGAGGAAGCTCAGATAATTTCTTCAGCCAAGAGTGGCAAGTTCTTGAAACTTCCAGTTGTTCAAGCTCCAATGTTCAGAGTCATGGTGGGAAATGGTAATTACATGGAGTCTGAGGGATTGATTCAGGACTTAAAACTACAAGCTCAGGGCACTGTATTTAAATTGTCTGCATTTTTGTTACCTATCTGTGGTGCGGACCTCATACTGGGTGCTTGCTGGCTCAAATCTATAAGTACCTCATTTGGCAGATTATGACACACTTCAAATCAAGTTTTTACAGGGAGACAAATTCACTACATTACAAGGTGACAGTGACAATCTTCCTGAATCAACTCAATTACATCATATTAGAAGAATGATCAACACAAATGCCATAGCAGAAATGTACATCATGCAAATGGTTCAAGAGACATCCATTCCAATTCCCTTGTTAGAACTTCCTAATGACATGGAACCATAATTGGCACTGTTGCTACACACTAATAGTTCAGTATTCAGCACCCCTTCTGGCATACCACCACCTAGGTCCTCATGTCCATCATATTCCACTGCTAAAAGACTCCAATCCTGTGTAAAGTCAGAACCTTACAGATATCCTCATAGCCAGAAGGAAGAAATTGAAAAGCTAGTGGAAAGCATGTTGAGAGAAGGTATCATTCAACCCAGCAAGCAGCCCTTTCTCTTCTCCAATCATCTTGGTCAAGAAGAAAGATGGATCTTGGAGGGTATGTACTGACTATAGGGCTTTTAAATGCAATTACTATAAAAGATAGTTTTCCCATTCCAACAGTAGATGAGCCTGATTGATGAGCTTTATGGAGCTTGCTATTTCTCTAAATTGGACCTAAGGTCTGGTTACCATCAAATACTGTTGAATCCTGAGGATAGGCACAAGACAGCTTTCAGAACACATCAAGGTTTATATGAGTGGTTGTCATGCCTTTTGGACTATCCAATGCACCTGCAAACCTTCCAAAGTCTTATGAATCAGATATTTACTGGTCTGTTGAGGAGATTTGTGCTAGTATTTTTTGATGACATACTAGTGTATAGCATAAATTGGAAGGATCACTTGCAACACCTTGAAATTGTGCTCAACATTCTCAAGGACAATCAACTGTTTGCAAAATTTTCCAAATGTACTTTTGGGGTCCAACAGATAAACTACTTGGGTCACCACATTATCTAGTGATGATGTGGCTATGGATGTTGAAGAAGTTAGAAGCTGTCAAGAACTGGGCCTCGACCATCAAATCTGAAACAGTTAAGAGGGTTTTTGGGATTGACTGGCTATTACAGGTGCTTTGTAAAAGGTTATGCCAATATTACTGCTCCATTGACTGATTTATTGAAGAAAGACTCCTTTAAATTGAGCTGATACAACTGAGCAAGCATTAACAGCTTTAAAATTGGCCTTAACTACTGTCTCCAGTGTTGGCAATTCCTAACTTTGCTGAGCCTTTTGTTTTGGAAACAAATTCCTCAGGTTTCGGGGATAGGTGCTGTCTTAAGTCAGCACAACACTCACCCAATTGCTTACTTCTCTAAGAACTTTAACCCAGAATGCAGAAGCAGTGTGCTTATACCAGAGAATTCTATGCCATTACTGAATCATTAGCCAAATTCAGACATTATCTACTTGGCCACAAGTTCATCATTAAAACAGACCAGAAAAGTTTGAAGGAGTTGCTTGATCAAACACTTCAGACCCCTAAACAAAAACAATGGCTACCCAAGTTCCTTGGATATGATTTCACTATACAATACTCTCCAGAGAAAGAAAATATATCTGCGGATGCACTTTCTAGAAGCTCTGCAATGGCATGGTCTGAACCAATGAACTCTTGGTTAAAGCAGTAGCTGATGCAACCAAAAAAGATGAGTCCTTATTGCACATCTACCAAAAATGTGTTAACAATGCAGGCAAATTTGAAGAGTATACATTGTACAAAGATGTAATTGTTCGCAAGGGGAGAATTATGGTGCCTAATGACCATACATTAATCAACATGATCTTGGCTGAATTTCATGCATCTAAGGTGGGAGGACACGCTGGTACCACTAGAACAAGTGCGAGAATTGGAGCTCAATTTTCCTGGCCTAAAATGAGAGTTGATATCAGAAAATTTATCAAAGAATGTGTCATTTGTCAACAGGAAAAAGTCAGTCAATCCTTACCGACCGGTCTCCTTCAACCACTTCCTATTCCTAACATTATTTGGGAAGACATTGCAATGGACTTATAACCAATTTTCCCCTGTCCTGTGGTTACTCTAATATAATGGTGGTAATAGATAGACTATCCAAATTTGCATATTTCATTCCATTAAAGCCTGGATTTAATAGCAAGATTGTAGCAGAAGCATTCATCCAGAAAATTGTAAAATTGTATGGTTTTCCTAAGTCAATTGTTTCTGACAGAGACAGGGTGTTTATAGCTCCTTTTGGAGACATTTGTTCCACTCACAAGGCACCAAATTAGCTATGAGCTCCTCTTATCACCCCCAGTCTGACGGACAAACAGAAAATCTCAATAAAATCTTGGAGATGTATCTAAGATGCTTGTATTTGATCAACCAAAAAATTGGTTTGAGATGCTTCCTTGGGCCCAATATGGTACAATTCTGCATTCCACATAGTATTGGTATGTCTCCTTATCAAGTTGTTTATGGAAAACCTCCACCATCACTCATCAAGTATGAATACAATGAAGAAGATCCACCAGCAATAAAAGATAGCTTGAAACACGTGATGCCTTGTTGAATAAGTTGAAGGTCAAACTGCAACATTCTTAGAATTACACGAAGAGCCAAGCAGATAAAAAGAGAAGGGATGTTCCATTAGCGGTGGGGGACTTAACCTTGGTCAAGCTACAACCTTACATGCAGCATGTTGTAGTGTTAAGGAAGAACCAGAAACTAAGTTTAAGGTACTTTGGTCCATTCAAAGTCATTGGGAAGATTGGGCAAGTTTCTTTCAAGTTGTTGTTACCGAGTCAGCAAAGATACACCCGGTCTTCCACATTTCCCTGCTCAAAAAGTTTCATGGAGATCAGAAGCAGCAGTACCTACCTCCCATTACCGCTTACCACAAATGAATTTGGACCACTCGTAAATCCAGTCAGCGCCTTAGATTCTCGAACAATTGTCAGAAATGGGAAGGAAGTGGAACAACTACTGATTAAATGGGATACATTAAGCATTGCTGACAACTCATGGGAAGATTTGGAAGCCATGCAGCAATCCTATCCAGAATTTAACCTTGAGGACAAGGTTGCTGTTAAAGAGGGGAGTATTGTAACACGCGTGAAGGATGATTCAAAGATGGCGGGAGAATTGGTTAAGCAAGTTGGCCACGTGGCAAGCGATGCGGAGGGCAAGGAGGTGCGCAAAAGCTCGCGTAAGAGGATGGAGAGTGTTAAATTGCGGGACTACATTCAATGAAGCATGGATGGATGGTATGATTCCCTTTCTTTCTGCTTATTCCCTCTGGATATTCTCTCTGAACCTTTCCTTCTCTGACCCACCTCACCTCTATCACTTTCTATTTCAGGGATGATTCTCTTGTAATCCTAGCACCAGGATTACTGGCACGCTGCAGTCTTTAAGTCCCTGTTCTTAATTCACAGTTGTTATAATTCTCTATTTCAGTGTTATACAGTTACTTTTACTCGTTAGATTACTACAAATATACCTTTAATTTTCTCTTCAATTCTAGAACTGTTACAGGTTCCCTTCATTAGCTTTTTCAACCAACGTCAAATGGATCCAACATGTCGAACAATTAACAGAAACAAAGCTTCTGTAAATAGCCACATATACATAATGCATCTGAGCAAGGTAAATTAATCAAACAATC
Source organism: Sesbania bispinosa (assembly GCA_026901365.1). Classification (NCBI taxonomy): domain Eukaryota; kingdom Viridiplantae; phylum Streptophyta; class Magnoliopsida; order Fabales; family Fabaceae; genus Sesbania; species Sesbania bispinosa. The sequence continues at coordinate 3,036,272 of QLOH01000009.1, read as the reverse complement.
AAACAATTGAATAATGAATTTGAATCCTCTCCTTTTACTCACTAATAGGAGACAAAATCCTACTATAAGAGAGATAATCACAAGCTGATTTTTTAAAAATTTGATGGTGGGTCTTTACAAAAGTAATAATGACAATAAGCTCTATTTTTCTCATAATAGAACTTTCTCCGATTAGTGATTACCACACATAACTGCTCAAGAAATAATGACAATATTGCCATGAAGAAAGCAAAATGCAGCTCCTAGCATTGACCCAAGCGCCATATTTCCTGCTCGCCAAAGGAGTGATCCTGGCACTAAAATAAAAGGGAAAATGATATATTAAACACAACAATTGTGACATCAAACCATTTTCTACCTTGTATCACAATTTGTCAACCTAAAAAATGCCTTCACAAGATAAGAAAAAGTACCATATTGGAATATCAAACTAGGACAATTTACTGTTTTTGTCATCCAACCTAGCTAGGTAACATTATAGAGTCTATAGTCAATGTATAATTTCTTACTTATTAAACCAAAAGCTGAAGCAGTGGTTGATCCAGCTCCAATAACATTAAAAACATCATTCACATACACATAATGCATCCGATAAATACTAAAGTTTCACTGTTGTCCATCCCTTGTTTCATGCCCCATCCCACATCACAGCTAATAAATGATTTTGCACACTAAAATTGAGGAACAAGAACAAAATTTTCCACTCAGGCAAAAACAACATAAAAGAAATGTTGATATTATGTATATTTATTACATATTTTGTTAATTTATTACATTATATAATAAATAATAATAATAAGTCTTTGTACTTTAACATTAAACATATTATTAATTTTTAATTATTATTAAAAAATATTTTTAAGATATTTTGATTTTAATTCAATGATTAATGATATCATAATAAAAAAATTCATTTTAAAATTTTCTCAATATTGAATTGATAAGCTAGAGATGGAATCAGCGACAAAATTGATGAATAAAAAGATTTCCGTCTCTACCTACTTAATTAGTATTTTGCATTTTAGAGACGGAATAAATCACACGGATCAATTTTGTCTCTTAAAGGGATGAAACTATTTAGAGATGGAATACATTTGCGAAGGAGAAAACCATCTCTGATAAATAGAATTGTAGTTCCATCTCAATTAGGCACAACCCGTCTCTAGTTCCATCTCCATTAGAGACAGAATTTTTTCCGTCTCTAAATTCTTCGGTAATTAAAACTTTTCTAGTACTGATTGGAGAAAAAGGAAGTAGAAGACAACGATTGGACATGGAAGAAGAAAGGCCAAAAGCCCAAACCAATCAAGATCAAGGATTCAATCCGAGGACATGCGGATGCAAACGCAGAAACTAAGAAGAATGTGATATTGCCCAACTCAGTAACATCGTAAATCAATTCGGTGTAGCAACTTATCGACCATATTTGCTACCATTCACCACTCGATTGTTGGAATCTCGGATTCCGGAAAGATTTCAGAAGATGAATTTATCCATTCCCTCTTATACTGGAGAGACAAATCTGGGACGACATTTAGATGTTTTTATGAATGAGATGTTGTTTTCGCAGGCCGATGAAGACTTACAGTGCAAAAATTTCCTCGGTCTTTTAAGGGGGAGGACTTAACTTGGTTCAAATCTCTACCATCTATTTCTATAAATAGTTTGGAAGACTTGGCGCTAGCTTTTTCCAAGAGATTTGCTCAGGTTGGGGAAGTTTCGAGAGATTCCCAAACTTTGAACAAGATAATGCAAGGGGAGAAGGAGTCTTTGAGGTCGTACCAGAAAAGGTTTTACAAGGAAGCAACCCTTACTCCAAACCTCCACAAAATGGTGCAACTGCATATTCCACAGTCTAACCTCTAGTCGAAGGATCCTCTTGCTATTAAGTTGGCAAAGAATAAAGTTAGTAGCATGGCCGATATCAGAAATAAAGTCACTCAATTCATCCAGCAAGAGATGCATTTAGAGGAGTCTAATCCGAATAAGTACTCGGATAAAGGGAAGGATAAGTCGAAGTAGAATTGAAGGAGAAGGATCACAAGAAGGAAAAGAAAGTTGATGGGAAGATATGATACCTATTATCCATTGAACGTGCATCCTTCTCGAATCTTTAAAGAAACATACAACACAAAATTTGCACAAATCAAAAGGTTGTATCCAATGAAGGAATATACTAACACGGATAAATCTAAATATTGTGCCTTTGATGAAAGGCATGACCATGAGACAGATAAGTGCATTCATCTGAAAGATGCCATAGAACAATTTGTAAAGGCTGGTCGGCTAGCGTGGAATGTTAAGAGGACTGAAGATGATTAAAGTGAGAAAAAGAAGAAGTACATAGACATATCTCCAAGCCCTGATGATAAGGGTGAAGGGAATCAAGCATGTGGTCAGGGTGCAGCGGAATAAATGGATTCCCTCCCTTGTTAGGATCGTTAATGCGAAAAACACGAATTAAGGCATAAAAGACATAAGACAAAAGGTCGTACCTTTTAAGGATTACGAACGAGGCAATAGTAGTCACGTCTCTAGTGGTGTCCATGCTAACAGCCGGACTAGGAAACCCTCCTTAACTCTGCTAGCCTTAGAGAGTAAGAGCGACTCATGTGTGTATAGGGTAATGCATCTCATGCTCTATTATAGAATGGTGGCTAGGATTTTACCCCTCACTCACTTATCCCTAACACATATTGACCTGACCCATTAGGTTATAATTCTAATCAAATTAGAATTATTATCTTTTCTTAGCGACTTGTTGTATGCATGTGACCCAATAGGCTTATAATATTTGGTTATGATATTAAAATAAAACCCTTTTATATTTAATATCATGAATAGTGAGCGGTATCTAGCAATACATCACTACCCAAATATTGAGATTATCAACAACTTTGACGAATCCTATTTTTGATAATTTATATGATCAGTCCTTTGTCCAAATATCTAATTGAACACAAGGGCATGGATTGTGTCAACCTTGTATAGTTCAATTTATATTTTTCTTGATCCCCAAGTAGATTGTATAGAAAATAAACATCTCATGTTTATCCTCCTGAGTATATCCATGCATTTTGCAGTCTCACTTTATCAAGAGGCCTACAGATATAACTCCTGTTACATAGGAGGGACAAATCCCGTCTAGGTCACTTACATCCCACCACATAATTTATTATATGTCCAAATACCAACTTTACGATCACCCTGTTACAGGTAACGTTTATATTCAAAACACATAATTCCTTATGTAGGAATCGTAGTGATTTCAGGTCAAAGGACTTCATATAATATTTATCAATTTAAGAAACGTTCATGACACTTATGTAACAATCCATGCAACGTTCTTAAGGCGGTCTGTCCAGTACACTATTACTCTTAATATGTACCTATGTGAGCACACGATATCTCATATCCATGATTCGTGATATGTGATCATCAATGAACTCACATACTAGTCTAAATGCATCTTTGTCCTAAGATGATACTTGACTAGGGACTATTTAAGAATAGTTCTTTATAAGATCTCACGATCAAGTCATCTACTTGATTTCTTATGAAGTTTGAGCTTACTATTCTAAGGACATTAATTGTATTCTTAAAAGAATGAATTGCCTTCATAAAATAATATGATACATGTGATGGATGTTTCAAAACATATAAGTCTCTAGTGCATATACCTAACAATCTCCCACTTGTACTAGAGACATTCAGATATAACTCTATGCCTAATGATCTAGTGTGCCCTTCTTGCTTCTGCTACACAAGGGGTTTTGTTGATGTGGTAGAATCAATGACTGTTTCCTGCTTTGAACTTTTCAGGTCACAGTGCCATCATTCAAACATAACATATAACCTGATTGCGATCTAGAATCATCTTTGTCGGTTTGGAAGCCAGCATTAGTGTCACCCTTTACAAGTAGTTCTTCCTCACCTCCATATATCAAGAATGAATCCTTTGTTCTTCTCAGGTACTTAAGGATGTTCTTGACTATTGTCCAGTGACCTTCACCGGGATCAGATTGGTATTTGCTAGTCATGCTTAGAGCATATAATATGTCTGGTCGAGTACATGACATGGCATACATGATAGACCCTATAGCAGATGCATAAGGAATCTTACTCATGCGATCTTTCTCTTCTTTACAGGAAGGAGATTGAGCCTTAGATAGGCTTATACCATGTAACATAGGCAAAAATCCCTTCTTAGAATCTTGCATGTTAAACTGTTTTAACACTTTGTCTATGTATGTACTTTGATTTAGGCCAAGTAATCTTTGAGATCTATCTTTATAGATCCTGATACATATCACATAGGTCGCTTCGCCCAAATCTTTCATAGAAAAACAATTTCCTAACCAAGTCTTTACAGACTGAAGGGTAGGAATGTCATTTCCTATGAGGGGCATGTCATCTACATACAAAACCAGAAAAACCACTATGCTGTCACTAACCATTTGTAGACACAAGGTTCATCATCATTTTTAATGAAACCAAACTGCTTAACGACTTCATCAAAACGAAGATTCCAGCTTCTAGAAGCTCGCTTTAATCCATAAATGGATCGTTGCAACTTACATACCTTTCGCATTTCAGCATAGGTATACAAAAACTTCAGGTTGTGTCAACACACATCTTCAAGAAGGCTTCCGTTTAGGAAAGCTATTATTGACATCCGTTTGCCAGATTTCATAATCATGGTAAGTAGTCATAGCAAGCAAGATTCGAACAGATTTAAACATGGCAACTGGGGAAAAAGGTTTCATCATAGTTTACACCATGAATTTGCTTGAAACCCTTAGCCACCAACCATGCTTTAAAGGTACTCACATTACCATCCATGTCAGTTTTCCTTTTGAAAACCCACTTGCGCCGTATGGGTTTTATCCCTTTGGGTGGCTTAATCAAGGTCCATACCTTGTTAGTGTACATGGAATCCATTTCAGATCTCATGGCATCAAGCCATTTCTAAGATTCTGGACTCAAAGAGCCTCTTGGTAAGTCACTGGTTCACCTTGATCCATTAGTAATACATCCCCTTCCTGAGACATAGGGAAACCATATCTCTCAATTTGGTGACGTACCTTATCTGACCTACACAAGTCTTGCGCTACTTGAGCAGGTGGCTCCACAACATTTGTGGTATCTGCTCTCATTCCATCATTGGCTCAATGCTCTCTGTGGTACTTGAATTTCTTCAAGTTCTACTTTCCCCCCACTGATTTTCTTAGAGACAAATTCCTTCTCTAAGAATACAGCAATCCTAGCGACAAACATTTTGCCTTTGCTAGGATTATAGAAGTAGTAACCCTTAGTTTCCTTGGGTATTCCACAAATAAGCACTTGTCTGATTTGGGTCCTAGTTTATGTGAAACTTGGCGTTTCACATAAGCTTCATAACCCCAAATCTTTATAAAAGACATACTAGGTCGTTTCCCACTCCATATCTCATATGGTGTCTTTATAATAGCCTTAGATGGAACACAATTTAGTGTGAAAGTTGCTGTTTAACAAAGCATGACCCCAAAAAGAGTCGGGGAGATCAATGTGACTCATCATAGAACAAACCATATCTAATAGAGTTCGATTTCTCCTTTCCGAAACTCCATTCCATTGAGGTGTTCCAGGAGGAGTAAGTTGAGACGTTATCCCACACTCTCTTAGATAGTCATCAAATGTTGGCTTAAGTATTCTCCACCTCGATCTCATCGAAGTGCTTTTAATATTCTTTCCAAGTTGGTTTTATACTTCATTCTTAAATTCCTTGAACTCTTCAAAGGACTCAGATATGTGTTTCACCAGATACACAAATTTATATCTACTGAAATCATCAGTAAAAGTGTTGAAGTATTGAAAACCTCCTCTAGCCATCATGCCCATGGGCCCACATACATCACTATGTATGAGACCAAGAAGATCATCGACCCTTTCACCTTTTCCGGTGAATGGGGTTTTGGTCATCTTCCCCAATAAACAAGATTCACATGTCTCAATTGATTCAAAATCAAATGAGTCCAAATAACCATCTTGGTGGAGTTTGGATATGCGTTTCTCATTTATGTGGCTTAAGCGACAATGCCAAAGATGAGTCAGGTTCAAATCATTTGTTTTGACCCTCTTAGCATTTATGTTATAGATAGGCACTTCCAAGTCAAGAACATATAGTCCATCATTCCACGTTTCACACCATATCATTAAAATAAATTGAACAATTATTGTTTTTTGTTATGAATGAAAAGCCACTCTTGTCCAAACAAGAAACAGAAATAATATTCCCACTAATAGGAGGCAAAAAATAACAATTATTTAGTTCAATAACTAGCCCAGTTGTCAAAGTTAAATAATAGGTTCCTACAGCTATAGCAGCAACCCTTGCTCCATTTCCCACACGTAGGTCGACTTCGCCTTTAGCCAATGACCTACTCCTCTGCACATTCACAAAAATGTGAGATCCACATCCGGTATCCAATACCCAAGATGCAGAAGTAGACAAATTGACTTCTATAACATAAATACATGAAGTGGAAGTCTCACTTCCCTTCTTGATCTCCTCCAGGTACTTTGCACAGTTTCTCTTCCAATGTCCTGATTGGCCACGGTGGAACCATTTTCCTTCCTTAGCTATCCCGCCCATAGGTTTCAAGAATTTATTCTTGCCCTTGCCCTTTCCCGGTCGGACCATCAATATGGCCTTCCCTTTAGCTTTATTAATGTTTTGCTCAGTTGTTCTTAACATGCTTAGCAATTATGGCAGTGGTTTGTCAAATTCATTCATGTTGTAGTTCATGATGAATTGACTATAGCTGTCCGACAACGATTGCGGGACACGATTAGTGGCCAACTCTTGGCCTAATGGGAATCCAAGCCTTTCTAGGTTTTCAATGTACCCAATCATCTTGAGTACATGAGCACCTACAGGGCTTCCCTCTGCCAGTCTACATTTATAAAATGCCTTTGAGACTTCAAATCGTTCATGCCAAGCTTGGCCTTGATAAGGTCTCTTTAAATGCATGATCATAGCGTACGCCTCCATGTTCTCATGTTGTTTTCAGTATTCATGGTAGCAAGCATATGGCAACCTATATCGAGAGCATCATCCAGATGCTTTCTAAAAGCATCCTTGTCAGCTTTCGAAGCATTTGCAGCGGGTGTTTCAGGAACAGGCTCTTCCAGGACATACAGCCTTTCCTAAGGATTATCCTTTTCCTAGTGGCTTGTTGTATGCGTGTGACCCAATAGGTTTTTAATATTTGGTTATAATATTAAAAAAAACCCTTTTATATTTAATATCATAAATAGTGAGCGGTATCTAGCATCACATCACTGTCCAAATATTGAGATTATCAATAACTTTGATAAATCCTATTTTATATAATTTATATGATTTGTCCCTTTGTCCAAATATCTTATTGAACACAAGGGCATGGATTGTGTCAACCTTGTATAGTTCAATTTATATTTTCTTGATCCCCAAGTAGACTGTACAGAAAATAAATATCTCATATTTATCCTTCTGAGCATGGTCATGCATTTTACAGTCTCATATCCATGATCTGTCAGATGTGATCATCAATGAACTCACATACTAGTCTAAATGCATCTTTGTCCTAAGATGATACTTGACTAGGGACTATTTAAGAATAGTTCTTCACAAGATCTCACGATCAAGTCATCTACTTGATTTCTTATGAAGTTTAAGCTTACTATTCTAAGGACAATAATTATATTCTAAAAGAATTAATAAAATGAAATGCTTTTATAAAATAATATATGATACAAGTGATGGATGTTCAAAAACATATAGGTCTCTAGTGCATATACTAACAATACCATCCTCAAGCCGAGATGTGCTACTGATGGACTTGGATCCAAAATTTGATTTTGATGATTCAAGTGTGAATCCGGACCAACCACAACCTGGTGGGGAGTCCGAGTTATTTCAGATTGGGGGAAAAAGTTGATCAAACAATGAAGATTGGAGCTAAGCTGGATCCAAAGATAAAAGGAAGATTGAAGGAACTACTGCTGAAGAACAAAGACTTATTCGCATGGACGACTGCTGATATGCCTGGAATTTATTCGGATTTCTGCTGCCATAAATTGGCAGTCAACCCGACTATTAAACAAATAGCACATAAGAAGAGGAGGATAGGACCAGAGAGCTAGACAACAGGTGATTACAGAACAAACAAAAGAGTTGTTGAAAGCCGGATTTATACGAGAAACGCGATACGCTACATGTGCAATCCAACGTTACATACAACGCTCATGCAATCCAACGTTACATAAGCTTGTATATTTGCATGAACTGAATATACATAAATATAGAAATGGCAATCAATGGCCTAACATAAAATCAGTTTTACCTCAACATAGTTAGGATATCGATATATATGCTCTCAACAAAATAGAAGGGCCCAAAGGCTACACATGTACCTCCATATCCCACAAAATAATACAACGAAGGTAATGCGAATCTCTACTTAGAGCACTAAATACATCAAAATGAAAATGCAAGCCTCTAATCTCCCAAGCTCTCACTATCTGACTCTAGGAGGACCCTGTGCATCTAAATAATAGCCACAAAACATGTGGTGAGACTAACGTCTTAGTGAATATAACTATACAACAAACAGTATGGGAAATACATGCAGATGTTATGCAATAGGAGACATATACAATGAAACTAACATATTAAACCTCAATCAATAACAACTCATGACATACTTGGCCTGCATTACCCGGTAGATGGGGTCTTATCTCTTAATTGGGTCTAGACCTGAGCTTAGATTACAAGGAACGTCTTTCTTGGGGACTAATACCCGCCATTAACTGGGGTCCGAAACCCATATTTTAACTGGGGACCGAAGTCCATTAATACTAGGGACCAAAGTCCAATCTTGCTTAAGGTGTTAACTGCGGCCGAAGCCAAAATCATTTTTAACTGAGAGTCGAAGCTCAAATAAATTTTCTTGTTATCTGGGGCCAAGGGCCAAGGTGCATAATGCAAACATAATATGTATATAGAATGGTTCATGAGGCAATTAACTTATTAGAGAACTATGAGCAAAACCCTAAGTACAACAACTTTAGGGAATTTCTTAGAAAATTCAAACCAAACAACCAAGCATCACAATCAAATGTACACAAGCATTCCTATCATTAGCAAGAGAAAGGGGAAGTAAAGATTAGGGTTCACGGAAGAGCTTTCACACAAAAATGGGGTGGAGTGTCTGAGTTATAGTCACCTATGGGGATTCCAAGAGGAAGGGAAAGGTATGGGGAGTGTGGATGAGCAAGCCATGATCCTCTTCTTCTTTTCTCCCTGGCCCAAGAGTGCTCCTTCTCTCTCTAGAAATCTCTCTCTAGAAGTGTAGATGATGAAAATAAAATGAGGCAAGCCCTAAGGGTTCTAATTTTTAAAAATTGAGTTTGCGCATTCTCGCTCATCTTGCTTGGGCGAGAATACTAAATGCATTCTTATTTCGTGTTCTTGCCCAAGTGAGAGACTCTTCGCTTGAGCGAGAATGCTCCAGAGAGCACCCCAAAATCAGGACTTTTCGCTTAAGTAAGAAGCTTCTTGCTTAAGCGAAAAAGCTAAAGAATGGAAATCCTGGATTTCCATCCCAAGACTTCTTCAACAATTTTTACCCCCTTGTCCTAGTTCCTTCTTTTTTAAAAACACATTTCTAATCTATTTAGCTTATGAAAATGATTTATGAAGTTCGGGATGTTACATTCTCGGCATCGGGGAAGGCAACGATCTCTAAGACTTTCTCAACGGAATCTCTCACGACGACTAGGATCTCAGGGATAGACTTGATCCGGTGACAACGAGCGAGGACGAGAGGAAAGGGATGATGGAGCCAATGATGGAGGATATGAAGGCATATCACTTCTGGTTGACATTGATAGTGGCGCCAGATCTTGGTTGGGGCGAACATGCGGCCACCACGACACATGTTACCGAAGGCTCCCTGGTTGGCGTGGTGGTACCGTTGCGGGGAACACGAGGGTTACAGAAGATGACATAACCAGAAGCGAGAGCGAGAGAGGAGAGTCGAGATCTAGAAAGAGCGAGAGCAAAGATCTGATATCTGGTGATTGATGAAGAGAAGAGAGCAAGTGAGAGAGGTTGCGTTTTTTCCTGGTAACAAGGAAAAGAGTATAAAGTCAAACATAAGCTGATGGGAGTATTGATAGGTACAAGGCCATACTGGTGGCCAAATATTTCACTCAACAAGCAGATTTGGATTTCACTGAGACATATTCTCCTATGGCCAAATTAACTTAAGTGTGGTTATTGTTATCTTTGACAACTATCAAAGGCTAGTCCTTGGCTCAATTGGACATCAACAATGCATTTTTGAATGGTGATTTGTTTGAGGAAATTTAAATGGACCTTCCTCAAGGGTATCCTATCCAGCAATAGTCTTCACTTCAGGGGCAGAGACTTGTATGCAAACTACATAGGTCTATATATGGTCTTAGACAAGCATCTCGATAGTGGTTTAACAAACTTGCTTGTCTTCTCTTTCAACATGGTTTTCAACAATCCAAGAATGATTATTCTCTCTTTACAGAAGGTTTTGACTCTACCTTTGTGGCATTATTGATCTGTGTTGATGATATTGTGGTTTTTGGCTCATCTGCTACATTAATTAAACAGACTAAATCCCAGCTTAAGAAAGTTTTTAAGCTCAAGGACCTTGGCACCCTACATTATTTCCTGGGCTTAGAAATTTCTAAATACAAGGATGACATCTTTCTCTGTCAGAGGAAATACATTTTATCTTTGTTGGATGATACAAGCTTTGTGGATTCTAAACCTGCTTCTGTTCCTATGGATTCTAATCTCAAACTCAGCATTTCAGATGGGGAACCTTTGCCTGACAGCACTCTCTATCGCAGGTTGATTGGTAGACTCTTATATCTTACCATTTCTAGACCTTACATCAGATATGTGCACACACTTAGTCAGTTCATCTCACAACCTTGAGTACCTCATCTTCATGTTGTTGATCAATAGCTTAGGTACCTGAAAGGCACTCCTGGTCAAGGTGTTTTATTTTCAGCTTCTTTTTCCTTGCACTTACAAGCCTATGTAGATGCTGATTGGACGACTTGCATGGATACTAGAAGATCTACCTCAGGTTTCGTGTCTTCCCTTGTCACTCCCTTATATCATGGAAGTCTAAAAAGCAATCAACAGTTAGTTGTTCCTTTGCTGAAGCAGAATACAAGTCTCTTGCTGGTTTAGCAAGTGAATTGACTTGGCTACAAAGCTTGTTGCAAGACCTTGGTGTTCCTTCTAAACCATCTTTGGTTTCCACATTACCACAAATCCTACTTTTCATGAGAGAATAAAACACATCGAAATAGATTTCCATTTTGTTCGAGAGAAAGTTAATTCGGATGTTCTCAAACTTGTTCATGTCCCTTCTCACCATCAACTAGTTGATGTGTTCACTAAAGCTCTTCCTTCATCTCAGTTCCAGTCTCTCATTGGCAAGATGGGTGTTCTTAACATTTTCACTCTATCTGAGGGGAAGTATCAGACTATAGTTAGTTAGTTCAGTTTTCAGTTTTTCTGTTTGTTAGTTGATCTGTTTGCTGCATATTTTCTTCTCTCTCTATTTATTTTCAATTCTAACCTCATATTCAATACAATGAGAATTTTCTTCTCAACTATCTTTCTCATGTGTAATATCACTATGTAATCTTTCCTCTGATGAGTTGAATCCCCTCTCTTGGTTACTGTATTAAGGTGTTGCCTATAAATTTTGATATAAATTACAAGGTAACTAGAGTACATTACAGATTACACAAACCAAAAGTTGTGGATTATAATTTCAAGGGATACAATTCAAATTAATTTTAGAGTTCACGGTGTAGCTGGACCACGGTCCATAGCTGCGCCTAAAATGTAATGTTAAGTTTGTACTTAATTAACTATGACATGCATGTGTGGAATGAACTAATCTGTTAATATTGATGAAATAAAAATATATGACTAGGAAAGGTAGAAATTAAATATTAATCTTTTGTGTTTTGCATGAATTTAATAGCTAATATATAACAAGCGAGATTTGATAAAGTGGCAAAAAATTATAACTATGTCAAGACGTATACTTTTTAAAATTATTAAATATTAAATTATTTAGAAATCAATTTATAAAATACATAAATTCATGCCTTTATATTTATATATATATATATATATAAAATAGTGTTATTCAATGAAGGCTTAATATTATTTTTTATAAGTGATGGGACAAAAATCCTAAGAAAAAAAACAATTACTACACTACAAGGATCATTCTAGGAAATGAAAACCCTGACATCTTTAGATAGAAGCGCCTTTACAGACACAAGACACTGATTATATACAGTGGTACCAACAGCTCCACGATGACCCAACTTTGCCAAAATAAAGAAATTTATTTTGTTCATTGATTTACATGGGAGTTGATGGAATAGTTGTTTAGTGTATTAAGACAGGTGGGGACGATGTTACTCAACTAATATGTACACAAAGAGAAGGATATCTTAATGGAAATTGGGTTGTAGTGAGTTGGATGTGTAGGGTATGATTTTTTTTGGGGGGTGAAGAATGAGTGGGTTTTATGGTGAATGGTGGGTAGCTAGACGGGGCCTTAGTTTTGTGCTCGTTGAGAACCACAAGAGTTAGTGTGTTTGATCAGTTTTATTTTTTTAGTTTTTAAAGTTATTTTTTAAGAACTAGTTTTTATAAGTGAAATAATTTATTTATAATATTTCCACTATAAAAATAAACACTAAAAAATATTTTTTTCAAATTCTAAAATATCTCGGAGTACATCACACTTTTCAAAACAGTTTTTGAAAAAATGGAAACAAACTTGCACTATTTTTTTTTAACTTTTGGCTATTGCATTGGGTTACTAATGCGTTGGTGGGCTTTTCTTTGTTGACCCAGAGGCTTTGCTGAAATTTTAATTTGTAAACATAAAAATTAAAAAATAGATGTTAATGACAAGTAGTATAAGAATGCACGTTTTCAGATGCGAAAACGTAGAGGCGATCATATATCATTGCTAAGTCATCGCTACAATATTAAATGTGAAGTTCAACGTGTAACTGCTATTAATAAGTTGTGATGGCTTGACTATCGCTAGGTTTCGTATTGTAGCGATGGTCACACTAAAAATGCCAATTTTTTTTCTAAAAATTAAAAATATACGTAGCAAGTCGTCGCTATGTTTTTAATTAAAAAATTAAAATTGGCGCATCTACTATATTTTTAACTTTGTGACGGCCGTAGTGACAGCCTTTCCCCTCCCCTCTTCTTCTTCTTCTTCTTCTTCTCTCCTCCTCCTCCTCCCTCCCTCTCTCCCTGGCAGCCCCCTCGTCCCCCATTCTCCTCCTCCGGCCACCTACTCCATCTCCCTCTCTCTCCCTCAACTTCCATTCCTCACCGATTAAACATTTTCCCTTGTACAAAGGTTTATTTTGAACCGATCAGAAGCTCCATTGATCGCTCCTCTTCCTTTTCCTCCCCCGTCGTCCACCACCAGTCAGCCGCCATCCAGGTAATTATTTCATTAAAATTATTTTTTAATTATAGTTATATGTTTATTTAATTATAGTTAGTTATATAGGTATTTAATTTTATAGGTAGTTATTTAATTATTTATATTTTTTTATTATAGTTATTATTTTATTTAATCCTCGTTTTTTCTTTTCTTAGGTCTTTCCTTCTAGGTCGTTCTTTTCTTTCTCTCGGTCTTTACTTCTTCTTTCATTTCCTCTTTCGGTCTTCTTTCCTTTCTTTTCGTTCTCTCTTCGTTCTTCTCCTTCTTTCCTTCTCGTTCTCTCGTTCTTTCCTTTCTTTCCCCGTTTCTTTTTTTCGCTTGCCCCTTTTCCTTCCTCGTTTCTTTTCTTCGCTTTCTTCTTCCCTTCCCCCTGCTTTTCGCCCTTTTTGTCCGCTGCTTCCTGTTCTTTCTTTTGTTTCTGTTTTTTCTTGTTCTGGGTTTGCTTTTTCCTCTTTCCTTTCCCCTTTTCCCCTTCGGTCCTATGTCTCGTTGTGTGCTCGGGATGGACAGAAGGTCCCACCCATTAGAGGGAGGTCCATCCCCGGGCAGCTTGCTGCACAGGCAGCTCGCGCACAACGGGAGAGACCAACCTTAACCTCCCCCATCAGCTGCCGGAGCAGCCTTCAACTTCAGGCCTTCAGTGTGCATGCGGTTTTCTTCTTCCAACCCTCCACCATTTGGTCACCTGCTGCATCTGACCAGCCAACATTCAATGACATGAGGTTCATCTCTTATGCCGGAATATCATGAGATCCATACCGAGGTGGAGCATGAGCTTCCACATCTCTCTGAGCCCGAGGCCTACGCTCAGGTTGGGGTTGATGACGACGAGGCTGACCCCGAGCCTGATGCTAAGCATGTTCGGTACCGGGGTGCCACTCCAGTAACCCTCATACTAGACCCTCGTTGTAGGTTATTATCCGACCTTATGGCAGGGGGTGGTTTCTATATATATTTTTACTTCTTTTGAATTGTTAATATTGAATCTTTATAAGTTTTTAGAGTAATATGGAATTTTTCATTTTGCAGTTGGGTCTCTAACAACCCCCATCGCAGCCATTGGTCATGCGATTTGATCGCAGTTCCGGGGTCTTCACTACTTGTGGGAGGTCACCCCCACAGGATGTGAAGGACAAGTGGTGGGAGGAGTTTACGATAAAATGCCTTCATTTTACATTATTTTTTTCATAAGTTATGACATTTCCAAATGACTTACTCTAAAAGTTTTTTTTTTGCAAAGCAAAGTTACTTGGACCCCTAATGATGAAGCTCAAATTAAGAAGGTGTAACGCAAGATGCCTTCGATATATGCTGAACAAGGCCCATATGAGTAGGACTAGGCCCGATTCCGAAGTTGCATCTATATTGGATCCTCGCAATCGCATGCCCCTAGAGCAGATGATTGGCAACAATTTCTGCAGACTGGAACACCGAACTCGGGTTACCAAGGTCGGACTTCGGAACGCTAGTAGGATGACATAGGTCTTCTCCATCCAGACCTCCTTCCTTTCCCATGCCATGAACTCAGGTCGGGGGCTTTAGAAAGGGACTTGAAAGAAAGGATCAGATCATCAAAAAGCTCGGAGACCAACTGTCCCAACAGAAAAAATTGGAGGAAGAACTTACTACCAACAAGGAAGAGAATAAAATCTTCGTGTTGCCCAAAGCACTGAAAGAAAAAATTAAAGTTGTTTAAGATGCTTGGAAGACTTGTGAAGCACAAAAACTTGCTCTGAACACCAATTAGAAGACAATAAGATCTCTGAGGAAGAGAAAGCAAAGCTCGAAGAAGAAGTTGAAGATTTAAAGGG
This sequence comes from Sesbania bispinosa, assembly GCA_026901365.1. Lineage (NCBI taxonomy): Eukaryota > Viridiplantae > Streptophyta > Magnoliopsida > Fabales > Fabaceae > Sesbania > Sesbania bispinosa. The sequence goes on along the minus strand of QLOH01000009.1, from coordinate 3,020,887 downwards.
GGAGATTAGCTATCACCATGAAATGGGCTTTGATAAGGTCGTGGAGCAAATCAAATTTTTACACCTTGACGTGAATCTGAACCAGATGGGCCTCTTCAAAACTACTCAGGATGGGAGATTAGTTGATATTGTTGTTGAATAATGAAGCTTTTATTCCTGTTGTCATATTTCATTTGTGTTCCCTTTTCCATAATCAAATATTCAAGCTTTCTACTTGCTTATGAAATAGCACTTTTGAATTGAATTTGAACGAAAAATTATCTTTTCATTAATTTTTTTGTTTTGGTACATAGACGAAAACTCGGTGAACTGAATGATACGCACTTGTTTAGGAATACATCTTACTATCAAGGCCATTTTCATAACTGGTTGCTGACTAACATGAACTACCGAGTGGATGGTTTAGGAGTAAGGCACTTCTCTACACCGTTAGATTTAATAATAAATTAATGAACGAATAAGATTTTTAAACCGGTAACTTGGAGATTTTAAAAACTCAGATTATTAAAAAAGTGTCCCCATGAATTTGTAATATTGCAAAGTGTCTGTTTTAGAATTGATATTTGATGTCTCGTTGAAACTCAGAATTTTAGAACCGTACATCCCTCTGAGTCAGAGATGTGGGTGGTGATGGTGGTGCATTGATTTCACAGATGGTTACTGGCGGTGGTTGTTGTGAAAGGAAAGTTGTAATTGTTGTGTAGAAAATTCAAATCAGATCACGTTCAAGGGCTTGGATCCATCGTTTGGTTTCATGTAGAGCAGGAAAATATAAATTAGACCACAAATTCATTGAGATGCAAAACATTTGCACACTATTGCTCACTTGCCCAGCCGTTGTCCATGGGGTCTCCATCGTGGTAGGTCCCTGTCGCGCCGTTTACGATTAGCCAAAGAGGAAGAAGGTGGTCGCGCTGGGTGGTAACCCTGCATTCTGATACTCATTCACAAATCGTGTGTTCCCGTTTTGCCCTTCACTTCCCTCTCTATTTCCCATTTATTACCATCGCAGAGAAACCACTAATCTGAGCTAACCAAACTTCAGCTCGATCGATTCTGCACCCCATAGGAAAAAAAAAACTAAATTCCATCATAGGCAAGTCCAGAGATTGGGGAATCGGGTTCTTTTTATAGTTACAATGTTGTAGATTGTTTCTTAATCACATTGGATCTGTTTTTGAATTTTAATAAAATGTTTGCAATGGTAAAATGCCACTTTCATGGCATCCGAATATGCAAACCTGTTAATTTAAGGTATTTGAGCTCAATGATGAAATTCAAGTTCTGGGTATCCTCCAAATTTAATAATAATTTGTGGGTCATTGTCAAAGAAAATATTTTTTTCCTCCGTCAGTGGTTGAATTTTTGGACTCTGGCTTTGTGTATTGCTGGAGATTCTGAGTTTTTTGTTGTGTTTGGGTGCAAATCATTGTCAATTCATATTCAAATGGCTACTAAATCTGGGTTTGAGGGAAGTTTTGAGGGATTTTGTTCTATCGCAATGTTGTCTAAGCACTAGAAATGACTTTGTGATTGTTTGATTACTGCGGTTTTGAAGAGATGACGACCGGCATAGACATTGACACTGTTTTGATTTCTATATGTATATTAGAGTGGTAGATTAGTTTTATGTCTTTTCTTGTCAAATATCGTGTTACAGTCTTTCATTTTAATCCAATTGAGAGTAAATTTAGAAAAAAATTGTGGTCTAACTACGAAAAACCAAATTTAAAAATAGCCGGTAATGAGAACTTGTTATAACTGGTTATTTATGTTGCCTTAAGCGTGAACCACCCATATGGGTGCTTCACGCTAGCAGCCACCTTCATAACTTCAATGTCTGTTTGTACCATAACTATGAGCACTTTCATCACATAAATACCCACGTTTCTCTTTGTCAAATTAACAAGTTATAACAACATAAGCTGTGAAGTTTTTATAACAAATTGTTCGAACACCTAATCATCAAATATCTAGTCGAAATTTAACTCAGTGGATTTGATAAATCTTCCACCAGTAACTATGAGAACTTTCATCAAATAACTGTAAAAAATGTTATTTCTAAAATCACGTGTTTCCCTCCTCTTAATCGAACCGACCTATTATTTGTTTGAGTGAAGGCCATCCGAGTTCTTACTTGGGAAGGTCATCCATGTTCTTCTTGGGAAAATCATCTGAGATCTTACTCGGGAAGGTCATCCAAGTTCTTGCTCGGGAAAGTCATCCAAGTTCTTGCTTGGGAAAATCATCTGAGTTCTTGCTCGGGAAGGTCATTCGAGTTCTTGTTCGGGAAGGTCATCCGAGTTCTTGCTCGGGAAAGTCATTTGAGTTGTAGCTCAGGAAGGTCATCTGAAATCGCGCTTATCAATTGACATTCTTATTTCAAACGTGCCTCATTAAAAAACTCTTCAAGAATGGAAGATAATTCTTGCTCGGGAAAATCATCTGAGTTCTTGCTCGGGAAAGTCATCTGAGTCGTAGCTCAGAAAGGTCATTTGAATATCACGTTTATCAATTGACATTCTTATTTCAAACGTGCCTCATTAAAAAATCTTCTAGAATGGAAGAGTAAAGAGTGCATCTACTTTTTTATATCGAAAAATTGCAATAATACTAATTGAAAGTCCTAATCAAAAGGGATGAACAATCTTAACTAGCTCCCCTCATTATTCATATGTAGTAATAAAACGTAAAGAGAAAGAAAAAATATAATTGGATTAAAGTACCAGTTGATCTCCTTCAGTTGAAGTAAAGTCGTATTCCAGGTGCGTGGGATCTTCTTTCCATTCAGCTCCTCTAAACGAAAAGCTCCTTTATCTACCTCTTTTCGTACCGGAAGGGGAACTTCCCTAGGGGCCATTTTACCCAATGAAGCGCCCTTCATTGCTCTTCTCAGAACCAAGTCTCCTTGTTTGAATGTGTGAGGTACGACCTTGGAATTATACCTCATTTCTACACGTTGCTTGCAAGCATACTCGCTAATGTGGGAGATTTCTATGGTTTGAGGGAGAATGTCCAAATCGGCAAAACCCCCTGCTCATTATTCTGCTCATCAAATGCCACATACCTAAAACTAGGCTACAATATCTCCACTGGGATCAACACGTCAGATCTGTAAACAAGTTTAAAGGGAGCCTCTCCTGTTTTCAAATGTGGAGTAGTGTGATATGACCACAACACCAAAGGAAGGTGCTCGGCCCACATTCCCTTCGCTTCTCCCAACCTCTTCTTCAAACTATTCAAAACTACCTTGTTTGCAGCCTCTACTTTTCCATTAGACTGTTGGTGCTCTACTGAGGTAAATTTCAGTTTGATTCCCCATTCTGTGAAAAAAATCAGCCATCGCACCACTCGCAAGTTGTGTTCCATTATCTGATACAATACATCTCGGAATTCCAAACCTGCATATCAATTTCTTCCAATAGGATTTTTTATCCTTTCGGTAGTGATAGTCGCCACAGTTCCGCTTCCACCCAATTTTAAAAGTAATCAACACCAACAATTCAGAACTTTACCTGCCCTGGTGCTAAAGGAAAAGGTCCTAGCATATTAACCCGCATTTACAAAACGTCCTAGGAGAAGAAACTGAATGGATCACTTCTGGATGAGACCTATGCAAGTCTGCAAACCTTTGACATACATCACACCTCCTAACAAATTGCAGACAATCCTTCCATAGAGTGAGCCAATAGTAATCAGCTCTCAACACCTTAGTGGCCAGCGCTCCACCACCAACATGACTTCCGCATGATCCTTCATGCACTTCCCATAGTACTCGATCAACATGTGGTTTAGCTATACATCTTAACAAAGGGGAATAGAAACCTTTTTTATACATCTTATCTGCTATGATGACATACTAAGCGGCCTGCCTCTGTAGCATTTTAGCTTCATCTGGATTCATATGAGTCCTTCCATCGACCAAATAGTGTATAATGGGTCCCATCCATGACACGACCTCTACATCGGTAAAGCAGACCTCTTCATTCTCTATTGTGGGAGCAATGATGGTTCTCTGAATTACAGTGCAATTATTACCAGGTGTCTTTGTACTGGATAACTTAGATAATAAGTCGGCCCTCCATTCAGATCTCTTGGGACGTATTCTAGTTTAAAAGTTGCAAAGGACTCAACAAGGTGCTTCACTGCTACTAAATACTTAGCTAACTGCGAATCTTTCGACTAAAATTCCCCATTTACTTTCCTGGTGACAATTAGCTCCAAATCACTTCTAACCACGAGATTCTGAACACCGACTTCTCTGGCTAAAGTTAAACTAGTTACTAGCACCTCATACTTTGCTTGATTATTACTTGTTTTGAATTCAAAGCGTAGTGACTGTTCAATCAACACACCACCTGACCCCTCAAGTATGACCCCTGCTCCATTTTCCTTCATATTGAACGCTCCATCTACCGATAACAACCAATTAGCCTCCTTCTCTTCAATGTTGGCATCAGTGGTTGATGTCAACTCTACCAAGAAGTCGGATAAGGCCTGAGCTTTTATCGCCCCTCTAGGTTCGAAGGTCAACCCATATTATGACAACTCAACCTCCCATCCCACCATTCTTCCTGCCAAGTCTGGTTTTTGTAGTACCTGCTTGATTGGTTGTCCTGTTTTAACCACCACCACATGACTTTAAAAGTAGGGACACAATCTTCTTGCTGAGACCACCAGTGTCAGCTCCTCTATCTTCTGGTAGAGCTGCTCCGCCCCTTGAAGTACCCTGCTGACGGAATAAATGGGCTTCTGACTCTTTTTATCCTTCTGTACTAATGCGGGGCTCACTGCATATTCCGAAACTGAGATATACAATTGTATGGGATTCCCTTCCATAGGTCGGGTCAAGATAGGAGGACTAGCTAAAAACATCTTCAGCTGTTGGAAAGTTGTTTCGCACTCGTCCGACCACAGAAAAGTCTCCTGCTTTCTCAATCATTTGAAAAACGGCAAAGCCCTGTCTGCTGATCTTGACAGGAATCTTGAATGGGTTGTCATCCGCCCTGTAAGTTGCTGAACTTCTTTTACATTGGTCGGACTTCTCATCTCCATGATTGCTCGACACTTTTCAGGGTTCGCTTCAATCCCTTTTTCAGTGAGCATGAAGCCCAAGAACTTCCCAGAGTGTATTTCGAATGTGCATTTCTGAGGGCTTAACAACATTTTATGCCTCTTTATTTCCGCGAATATCTCCTCTAAGTCTTTAAGATGATCTTCTTCTTTGGCCGATTTGACCACCTTGTCATCTACATAAACCTCCAGATTCTTGTTGATATGCTTTTGGAAAACCTTTCCATTAGTCTTTGGAAAGTTGCCCCTACATTCTTCAGGCCAAAGCATATGACCTTGTAGAAGTAGTTAGATGTTTCTGTCATAAACGCCATCTTGTGTTCATCCATGGGATGCAGTCCAATTTGGTTGTATCCCAAGTATGCGTCCATCAAGCTCAATATTTTATGCCTAGAGGTGCCATCCACTAGTCGGCCTATACTCGGTAATGGATATGAGTCCTTGGGGAATGCCTTATTTAGGTCAGTAAAATCTATACACATCCTCCACTTTCCATTGGCCTTCTTCACCAATACCATATTGGCTAACCAAGTCGGGTATTCTATTTCTCGAATAAACTAGGCCTTCAGCAACTTGTCTGTTTCTACCTTAACAGTTTGTCTTCTCTCATCACTCAACTTTTGCTTTCTCTGAGCTATAGGTTTAGCCTTGGGGTCCATAGACAAGTGATGGCATATAAAATCGGGATCTATCACGGGAATGTCTGCAGCTGACCATGCAAAAAAGTCTCCATTCTTACGCAAGAGTTGGATATATAAGTGGCCAATTCTCTGTCCAGTTTTGCTCCTAAACTGGTAGTTTGCTCGAGTACCTCCCTAATCTGCACCTCCACTAGTTCTTCTGAAGGTTGGGGGTGTCTATCTTCTCTGTAATCCTCTCTCGGATCGAGCTCGGCGAAGAATACCCGATGTGGTAAATCATCATCGAGATCCACCCAGTTTTCCCTTCTCACCCTTAAATTGTCCTTATAACATCGTCGAGCGGCTTTCTAATTTGCCTTCACCACCCCAACTTCTCTGTTCATCACGGGGAATTTCATAGTTAAATGTAAAGAAGAGACCACTGCTCCCACTGCCTTTAAAGAGGCTCTTCCCAATATGACATTATATGACGATGAGGCATTGACCACCAAATACTTTACTCGAACAACTTTTGTTTTCGGCTTTATACCAAATGTTTTGAGTAGTTCCATATAACCCTTGACTTCAACGGAATCGCCAGCAAATCTGATTAATGAGCCTGTAAAGGGCAAAAGGGAATCATTTGATAGGACGAGCTTCCTGAAAGTACTCCAATATAGTATATCAGTCGAGATCCCTTGGTCCACCAACACTCGCTGCCATTTGTAATTTTCCATCCATACCTCTATCACTATTGGGTCATGTTGCTGAGGTTCTATTCCTTCAAAATCTACATTAGTAAAAGTGATCGCTGGAAGATGAGGGTGAGTAGTTGGATGATAAAAAATTATGTTAAAATGTAAAGCAGATCTGACATATCTCCTTCTATCGAACTCGTCTCTCATCATCCAATAATGCCACCTACTATGATAGTAACTGTTCCCTGAACTTCTTCCTCTTGCACATCTTCCATTGGTTCCCGAGCACCAAATCAGTTATGACTTGTTCTGCCTCGGGTAGCTCTCCCTACTCCTCCTGATCTTCCTCTAGTTGTCGTATAGCTTTTCAAATACCCATCTATGATGAGACGTTCAATATGATTCATGAAATCCCAATAATTCTTAGTGTTATGGTCATGTGCCTTATGAAATTCACACCAACGATTTTTACATGGACCCTTTGTCCCCTAGTAGGAGGGAGAATATCCAACAAGTTGGCATTGTAGACTTCCCTTAAGATATTCCCCCTTTTCGTATTCAAAGGAGTATATTGTTCCCCTGGCGTAATGGGAGGAGTTGTTGGTCGAGCTGCGACCGACCTTCTATTCAACAGATTAAACCTCACTATCCTCTTATCCCTCCTAACCTGACTGACCTGGTTCTCTGTTGAAGGCGCGCTTCTGATAACTCGGGACTCCATCAACCTCTACCTTTTATCCGTATTGCTCTCCTCACCCTTAACATGACATTCGACCTGTAACCTGATCTCTTCCAATGACATCGAGGGCCTCTGTGCCAACGACTCGTTGAATGGTCCTGGTTTGAGGCCTTCAACAACTGCTGATACGAAAACCTTCGGGTTGGGATTTGTTACCAATAGTGTGGCTTCATTAAACCTTTATAAGTAATCTTCCAAGGATTCCCCTGCTTCTTATGATCTATACCGAATAATCTTCCCGCCGTCCACTTCTTCTGCCGACGAGCCGAGAAATGTTCCATTAACTTCGTGGTGAAATCTGTAAAACTGGTAATCAATCTAATTGGTAGTTCAGTAAACCATATCAACGTCAAACCCATCAAAGTCCTCGAGAAGAGCTTGCACTATAGAGCGTCCTACAAGCCTCTGCTTATCATCTGTGTTTGGAAAGCGGCCACGTGGACAGCTGGCTCAGTTGTCCGATCATAAGTATCCAAAGTGGGGTCCTTGAAGTTGTCGGGGAACGGGGTTACAAAATCTCTTCTGAGAATGGTTGGAACTCAGCCACAACTCCATCCACTTCATCCTCCACTACCCTTCCGTGGTCTATTGTCGTCATTCTCGGTTGGAGGGTTTGATTTTGCTGCCTCAACTCCCTCACCTCTCGCTCGAAGTCTTCATCACGCCTATCCTGATTGAAGTTCGTGACCCTCATATGCAATTCCTGATTTTAACGCCTCAATTCTTACATCTCTTCCACCAGTCACTGCAAAATACGGTTATCACCTTCTGGGACGCCATCGCTTGCTGACCCTCCACCATTACTCTGAGTTGATCTCGTCATGTTTGTTGCAGTCGTTCGTGTGGTCGGCAGGAAAAGTTTTATCGCCGCCCCACGGTGGGTACCAATATGTTCTTAAAAGTCCACGACGACCAAGTTCTTCTCCCAATAGGGGTAAGACCTAGTCGTTAGAGTGAGAGTATCAGATTCCTTGAACTAGGTCTTCCCTTGCTTCTTATATACCGAGCTTGGGTTGATTGGGCTGAATGAAGTGTGCTTTCCGATTGGCCGAGTAGGGAGTATCCGGTTGGGTCGAGTAGGGACTAAAGGAAATCTATCTAAGGACTCGGTTCCGATACAGAACAAAAAGGAAACATGTGAGAGGTGCTCCGACAACCGTAAGAACGGTAAAAGCCTCGGTTCCAATCGCATGGAAGGGAAGACGAAGAGCACAAAAGTGGTGCATGGCTGGCCAAGAGAATTGGTCAAACCGGTCAAAAATCAGTGAAAACCAATATCATACAAATAGTTGAACCGGTCTTTCTCTAATTTTTTTCAATTTTTTATTTTTATTTAATCTAAAGATAAATAAAGATATATGTTTAAGGATTACACATTGATATATATATTATTTTACCAGTTATTAATAATTGTTTTGTCTTGTGTGACTCATAATAAGGTTATTTATACTAATTTACGACTTTATATATTTTAATTTCGGGTTTCTCTAAGGTACACAAGTAAAAAACTTGTGTACATATACACAAATTAATGAGAACCATTAGATATAAGATTATTTAATTGAATGACTGAGATTTATTTTAATTAGTAGATTCCAGGTTTGGGTGGCAATTGATTATGTAATTTGCAAAGAAGGATTTTGTGTCTTTCAATTTTTTTTCTACCACCAGACAACTTGCTCTTCCTTTTCATCCTCATCGTCCCCAACCACACTTGAAGTCGCAAGTAAACACCATTCCAACCATTCCCATTGGAACCCACTAAGGAAGATTGAAGCACCGACATAGATGAAGCTGCAACAAATTAACCAATGTCCAAAGATTGTGTCTTTTAACAAACACATCACCATTCATGGAGTCATTGGCACCCATCACTAACAATATATATATTTCACTTTAGGCAGGTCTTAATTTCAAATCAAACACCACTTTTTCTAAGTCACTTAATGAAGACACAAGTGGCAACTAGAATCCAAAAAAACCCTCTCTCAAACGACTCCTAAGATCTTTTCTACTAATTGAACCTGTAACGACGTCTATGTTCATCTCTCACCTTATTGTTACAGTTTACTGGTGCCAAGAAGGATGTGTGGTTGAGATCGGACTTGGCCCCGTAGGAATTGTAGTGCACGACAACATCGAGATCAAAAGCTTCGCCAGCGATAAAGTCTCTTGCACCTACAGCGCCTAGAGGAATCACAAAGAAGAAGACGAAGAAGAAACTCGAAGGACTCGCAAAACGACACCGGACAACCCCAAATGAATCGTGATGCATGACAACCCCAAGATTTGAAGCTTGTGCCTTTGTGGTCAATTTTTTATCCAACTTTGTTTTATTTGATTCATCATGTTCCCCGTTAACCCACAGTTCCGAACTCGAGTGGGGTTCAACAGAGTTGGTTGCTGCAGCAGAGGGTTCTGCCATCGACGGTGGAGCGAAGGGATAAGATGGTCGCACATTCGTCTGAGAGATCTATAGAATTTAGCGAGAGGAAGGAATAAGACAATATTGTTGGGGAAGATGAGGGAGAAGATATTTAATTTGTTAAATTTTAGGGTCAGTTTCACAAATAATATAATTTTGCAAACAAAAAATATTTGAAACCTAAAGAACTTGCAACAACAAGTAATTTAATTTGTGCACCTTAATTAGACTTATCCTTTAATTTTTATAATTTTATGTTATTTTATTATTTAAATTTTTATATAATATTTAAAATACACATTTAATTTATAACACTATTAAATTATGAACCAGTAATTTTACCGATTATCGGTATGATTTTTTAAATATTGATTTCTCATACAAATAAAAGTAGCCTTTTCACTCCATTATCTTTTCTAAAATTTTCGATCGGTCCCCATCAAAACGGTAGACATCCTGGTGATTCAAGTACTCGGGAGAAATGTCAGAAGGATATAGTTTTTTTTTTTACAAATGTCAGAAGAATAGTATTTTTGGTAGAATAGTTATGCGCAATAATGATACTACTGCTGGCCCTGGCCCTGGCCCTGGCCCCCACTGCTGGACCCATAATTTTTCTCTTTTATTCCAAGTCCAACATTCATTATTATCTGGCCAGATGCCACGTTACGTTGGGGTATTTAAGAGTATGGATTGGCTGGACATCAAGTCATACTGTCAGTGTCTCCTCACGTAACAAAATTTCAATAATTTGTTTTTTTCTCAAACTCAACGACCCACATAAATTTATTCAAAAAAAGGGCGATTATACACATACCACAAAAAATTACTATTTATATGTGGCACAACTTTCCTGGTGCTTGATACTTATAGATATAGATCTCCACAAATAAATGAATACGACATTCCAGTAGATCTCCACTAAAAAAAAAAGTGTTAAAATATAATTATTTTAGTGCATATTTAAATTAATATATCTTATATTTAAAAACATAATTAATAAATATTTCTGATAATATTTTCAATTTTTATAAAGTTATTCCCCAACGTACTATTAATTCTTGAATGATAATAAAAAGGTTATAATAAAAAAAAGGGAAAAGCAAACAATATTTTCTATTTAGTACTATCATATAAATATAAAAGAGAATAGAGACTTCCCTCCTCCTTGTTTCTTCTCCACTCAAACTATCAAGGAGATGCGTGTGAGACTGTGAGCCCCTCGATGATAATACATTAACACCAAATTTTGGATAATGCTTATTAAATTTTCGTAACATTTCCTCACATTAATTTCCTAAATTTCATTGAATTATCAGTCTATCTATTTTTCTATGCTAGCTATTCTATTATATATTCTATCTATCTATTAGATCTATGTGTCAATTTCTCACCAATTTTTCTCTCCTCCTCCCTATTTTTTTAACATAATTTCTAGCATTCTTTAAACTTCATATAATAATTAATTTAATGAATGTGTCACATCCTAACAAATTTTTTTCGTTCCTCCCTTCTCTTTTTTTAACATCATTCTCAACATTTTTTAAATTTCATATAATAATTAATTTAATGATAAATAAATTTTAAAACATATAATAATAAATTTTAATATAATATTATAGATTCATTTATCATCCCCTGAAAAATAATATTTTTAATATATTGGTTGTAGTATTATATATTTTTTATAAAAAATATATTATATTCATTGAAAATGACATTATAATATTTTAATGTATTGGATTAAGTTAAAATAATATTATTATGTGATAGGAAAGAAAAATATAAATAGCAAAAAATATGGTGTGAAAAAAGTGTAAAATAAAGGGTTTTGGAAAAATCACCACTCTTTTTAGGTGTATATCAATGACACCCTTAGAGCTATCAACTTGGGCTACTAAGCTCAGCTCAATGCGGGTAGTGAATTTTTGTGGGCTGAACTAGAAAATCTGAGAGTTAATTAGACTTTTGAGTTTTTGTGGGGTAGCGGGTTGAGCTTTATCAGGTTAAATTAAAAAATTCAAGAATTATTGAAGCTTACAAAATAAATAACAATTTCCTATATTTTTATGAACTTTTGTAAATTAACCCTACCTAATGGATCCATTCCATTTATAGACACCCTTATTATTTCACTATTTTATTTTTTATTATTTTCTAAATCATAAATATTTTTCAAATGTGGCTGCGGCACTCGGCATTTTAGGATTCTTCTTCTGGGTTCACGATTTTACGAGACCAAGTATTAAATTTTAATTCAAATTGTATCTACCAATATATATCAGTAAATTTTTATTAAGCACCTTTTTTTTTAACATAACACTTCACTTTTTTACTATTCACATATCTTAAATGAGTCTCATCAATACATATACATCACCCATTTTTTATTTACAAATATTTTAATTAATAAATAATAAAATAAAAATTTAAGTTTTTAAAATAATATTTTTTTTCTAAAAAAATGCCTTTGCATCAACGAGGGTTTAAACCCCACAAAATGACAAGGAGAAAAACCATTCGCGGGGGTTTAAACCCCAGGAAAACATACGACAGAAAAAAAACATTAACAGGGTTTAAACCCCCTGGAATGTAAAATAAAAAAAATTACTTTTCTGAAAAGCTGCTCTACTGCATTGTAGAGTGACAGCTTTTTAGTGGCATTTATCCGAGGTTTAATCCGCCAAAAATGTCTAAAAAAATTTAAAATACTGGTGCTCAACTGAGCACCAGTGCTGTTAAAGCACCAGAGTGTGTCACATTTAGCGTTGTTTCTTTTACAATAGCAGACTTAATAAGACCCGTGTTAAAAATGGCCTAATTGTTCATTTTTATTTATAGTTTTTTTTTTAAAAAATAGTTGTTATTTTTTTATAATTCTGTGTTGATTTTCAATATGAAATTTATGTTATTTATCACATTCTAATTTTATTAATTATATTCCTAATTATTTATATAATTAATGTATTATCTTATATATATAAACAGACCAACTTATATTAAGTTAAAAACATTAGCCTAATATTTTCAACAAACGAGTCAAACTAATCGTCAGCACTTAAATAGGTCGGAGGCCGAGTTAACCTATTCTCACCCTATCGAATCAATACAATATGATAACCTACAACTTTTTATTTAGTTATTTTGACGAATTCTCTCTCAATAAATTAAATTGATCTCCCATATCTTCAATTTTACTTGTTTCACTTTATGGATTTTCTTTCTCTCTAGTCTTAGTGTAAAATAAATAATACATAAAATATATTATATTAAAAACCTTAATTCTTACCAAATCTTGATAAGTAGGACAGCCCTAGTTGTATAAAGATAAATTATCTCCTCTTATTTAATTAAAAAATGAATAAAAAATATTGTTATATTAAATAATTTTATGTGTTTTTAAATAAAATAATAAATGGGTAGATAAATAAGGAAATTTATTATTTCAATATTTTCTAAAATTTCTTTTAATGAAATGAGTAAAAATGTATTTAAATCCATTTCTATTTTACATTTTTATGTCATTTTCTTTTCACTATTAAAAATAAATATGTTATTCCTACAATAAATTTATATGATAATTATGCAACACATTTTTATTTTTATTTATTATATTACTTATCACATCTCACAATTCTCTATTTTCTATTTAAATCTTTATATATAATGTTGTATAAATATATTTTTACAAATAGCGTTTTTCAATAAATCAAAACAAAATAAACAGACCAAAACAAATAGCATTTCTCATATTTTTTGTCAATATTCCTGTCATATGTATTATTTCGTTGCATTATAATATTCGCATCTAATTATGCATGACTAATTTTTCCTATTTTAATTTTTTAAATTAAAATAAAAATACTAAACACAAATCAGATTATTATTATTATTACGAAAAATTTGCTCAGGAGACCAGACAGAAGAATACTGCTACAGAAAATTTGCTCAAGGAGACCAGACAGATTATTATTATGTTCATATGTTTTTGACTTTTTTTGGTTACATTCCAATTTCCAATTCCTTCCGTAGGTAATAAGCCATTTATATTTTTATAATATGATGCAATTAATAATATATAAAACATCCCTCATTAGAGTTATCCTATGTTTATTGTATTGACCAAATATGCATTAAGTTGAATGAAAGGGATTCTTTAAAAGATATGAACTTGAATTTGATTCTTATATAACAATAGATTGGTTTCTTTGTATACATTTCACATAGGAGGATATATATTCTAGTCACTCAACAATATATAATACATGTATTGCGAGATGCAGAACAAAGCCACGTAGTACTACAAATCTACAACATCCAGAAACCCAAAAATATATGGCTACCGACTAGCCAGCAGCATGGCTTCTTCTGTGATTCCAAATTAATCAATCGACTCCACTCCACAGCTAGGGTCCTCTAAATTTGATGGCCCCTGTATAGATATCTAATATATACCGGGTGATGGGTCTATGTACCACACAACCCTTTCAACTATTTATTGCTATAAAAGTTAATAATTTAAAATAGGTTTAGTTATGTTTTTTCTTTCCAAAATATTACTATTTTCCCATTTATTCTCCATTTTTATTTTTTTGAAATAGTTCTTTAAAAATAATTTTTTTCCCAAATGGTCCCTCTAATTTTGTTTACCATTAAGTGTTGACGTGACAATGAAAACAGATGGACCATTTGGGAAAATCATGATATTTTAGGGGACTGGTTTAGAAATCATGATATTTTATAGGGACTAATTTATAAATCGTGATATTTTTTAGGGATCACTTGGGGAAAAAAATAATTGTAAAAAAACGGAGGGACCATTTAAGAAAAAGAATCATTTTTTAGGACTACTTTGGAAAAAAAAATAATAATGGAAGACCAAATAAAAAAATCACGATATTTTAAGATACCAAAAACATAATTAAACCTTTAAAATAATAATAAAAATAAGCTAGTGACTAACAACTAGGGGTGAAAATAGGTCAGACTGCTCATCGGGGGCCTACGGCTCAGCCTACTTAAGGTCTAGTTTGACCCGAGTTGTTTATAAAAAGGTCGAGTCTAGGCTTTTGAAAAAGTCTTTTTAGTTAAATAGGTCAGACTTAGGATTTTTAAAAACCCCATTTGGCTTGACAGGCTAATATATTTATAAATAATATTATTTTTAATAAATATATAAATATATTATATGCAATAAATAGTATAATAATATATAAATTTTTAATTTTTCTTGTTGGCCTATTTAGAGATAGACTTATTATATGTTAGTGACATAGTTACATTATAAAAAAGTAAATATATTAGTTTGTAAACGCACTGACCTATTTAGAGATAGATTTATTGGCTTATTGATCATAATATGAAATATGCTTTTAAACAGACTAATAAACTAAATCAGACATTGAAACGGGCAAGACCAGACCTAAAAAAATGGTCCATGACAAATAACATTTAGACTTAAGCCATAAAAATATAATGCACGTCACGCTTATAACCAGCAAAGTCCATATATCCCGACTGTCCTGCTACCAACTACTAACAACTAACCGTAACACCGTTCAGTGTGTATATATATTGCAAGATGCAAAACAAAGCTACGACCTAGAGAGCATACATATACACAAGCTCAAAAATGGTAACAATTACAGCCTCTTACACTATAATTCCAAATGAATCGACTCCACAAGGTCGTTTATGGTTGTCCGATATAGACCAAGTCATTCGTATGCGCCACACACTCACCATTTACATTTACAAAGCAAAACACAACCCTGATTTCATAGAGAGGTTGAGGAACTCCCTTAGCAAGATTCTAGTGCACTATTATCCCATAGCTGGTCGAGTGTGTTGGACAGAAGGTGGTCGAATAGAAATCGATTGTAATGCAAAAGGAGCATTATTGCTTGAAGCTGAAACCACAAAAACATTGGGTGATTATGGAGACTTTTCACCCTCTGAGTCCACCAAAGAGCTTGTTCCAACAATCGATTACAATCAACCTATGGAGGAGCTTCCTTTATTAGCAGTGCAACTCACAAGATTCCATGGCAATGAAGGCCTTGCAATTGGAGTTGCTTTCTTCCATCCTTTGGCTGATGGACTTGGAGCCATTCAATTCATCAACTCATGGGCAAAGATAGCTCGAGGAGACACACTAGAGCCCCATGAAATGCCCTTTCTTGATCGAACAATACTAAAATTTTCACACACTCCTTTGGCACCACGCTTTGACCACACAGAGTTGAAGCCTCTGCCACTCATTCTAGGAAGATCTGACACTACTGTTGAAAAAAATAAGAAGGTAACCACTGCATTGTTAAGACTCACAGCAGAGCAAGTGGAAAAGCTCAAAAAGAAGGCCAATGAACAGACCCTGGATTTAGGGTCTAGACCATATAGCAAATATGAAGCTATTGGGGCACATATATGGAGATGTGTATCTAAGGCTCGTGAGCTTGATGAGAATCAACCAATTGTTGTTCGGTTCAATGCTGATATTCGCAGTAGAATTGTTCCACCTCTCCCTCAGAATTATTTTGGGAATGCTCTGACACAAACAGCAGCAAGTGGTCATGTTGGAGAAATCACATCAAAACCATTGAGTTATGTTGCACAAAAGATAAGGGAAGCAATAAAAGTGGTGACAAATGAGTACATAAGGTCGCAACTTGATGTTATTAGAGGACATGACCATTTGGATAATGCAAGGGCTTTATTCTTAGGACAAGAAGGCAATAATGCCTCATTTTTTGGCAATCCTAATTTTCATCTTACAAGTTGGATGAGCATGCCGGTGTATGAAGCAGATTTTGGGTGGGGAAAGCCTCATTACTTTGGCCTAGCATACGTTGCTCCACATGACAGGGCCTTGATTCTTCTTAGCCCAGAAGGGGATGGCTCTGTTATTGTGTGTCTGCACTTTCAGGAAGCACATATTCAACTTTTCAAGGATTTCTTCTACCGGGATATATGAAATTCTCACATTCATATCATCACAAAGATTGAAGTTTGACCGATTCTACATTCACCAGCTATTATGCTAGTCCATTGCGCAAGTTTTTTTAAATTTACATTTGTGTGTTGTGAGTTTTTCTTATGTAATAATAAATGTGGAGTGTATGTTTGAATTAGCTCTAAATTAAAAAAAAAAAATCATTATTCTTACACCCTCCACTCACTCATATTTTAATTATTTACTCTTTTTTTTCTTTCATCACATCATTTATTATATATTTTTTTTCTTTTTGTAATCTCTCTTCTCCCACATGTTTCATACGTTAATTTGTTTCCTAATTCATATTCAAAAATTTTAAATTATAATAGTACAAAATCATGGTTTTACAGAATTAATTTTAAATTATTTCCGTCCAACGTACTTCGTAAAACGTGCATCATCTATCTCAATCATTCATTTTTAGAATTAATTCTACTCAACTGTAAACCAAACAGACTTTTAATTCTCATTTGTATGTATGCGGATGTTTACTTGAGTTATTTTTTCCATTGGAAAACATTAATGAAGATTGTTAGGGTATTGGTTAAGGAATTAATAAATGTAAAATTATCATTGATATGTGAAATTTTTAATGTTATATATATAATTAGTATCATAATTTTCAATAAAAATTTTAATATATTTTTTTTAATCAGTATCTTTATGTGCTCATTAGCACAACACTTTTTCATTTATGTTAATATTTATAATTAAGTAAATATTTACTTAATTTGGAGATTTAAAATTATTAAATTACATGATTCATTTGTTGTATTTTAAATTAAAAAGTATACGTAAAAAGAGACATAACTATCAAAATTGGCAAGCTGGAGTGAGTGGACGTGAACAGAATGCATGCTTTGAAGTTTGAAGATTTTTTATGTGACGTCTATCCATTTTTTATGGTAGTTGGTAGATACTTTATGGAATACACAATACATATAGTACAGATATGAGTTGACAAAAATATAAAATTAGTACAGATATGAGTCATGAGATATAGTAGGTGACATGAGTGGTCCACTAACAAAGTACAGATGAGTCTGCAAGTTCCCTTTATTTTTATGTGTACATATTCAAACCAACTATGTATCCCACGGATCCAGTAAAATTGGTTCGCCTGATGAAGTCGGTCGGTCTGTCTATCTGGACCTATATTTTTACGGAACTTGAGTACTGAAATTTAAAACATGAATTTTTACCAATTTTTTTAACCTAAAAATAATGAGACCACATATTAATTTCGGGTTCAGACCGGATAGCCCCACCAATCGGCTTTAAGGTATAATAAAAAATAAAAAACAAAAAGTGTAAGGGTGCACCATGCACATGCGGCATAAATTAGAGACACAGTTATAGACTAAGACTCATTTTTATTATTTTATCATAAAATAAAATTATTTAAGATGATATTTTTAATATATCAGCTCATGATTTGCTTTTAAGTTACAACTACAATACAAATTTGCTTATTCTAAAAGAAAGAGTAAAATTTGTTTTGTTTTAATTAACACTATATTCGGGGAGAAGAAGAATATAAGGAAGAGAGAAATAGCAAAATAAATATAAAATAAAGAAATGATGATGATATGAAGATAATTTTTAGGTTGTTTGGTGTGAATGAAATTAATAAGTAAGAAATATAAGAGAAATAGGAAATTTAGAGGTCGTTGGATTTCCAGGGTCTTTGATCTCTCATCTTCATCATCCTCTTCTTTGACCTTTTCTTCCTCTACACCTTCCTCTTCCCTTCCATCGTCCATCTTCCAGGATCAGAAGACCGGGCGCAGAGCAAGCATATGATTTCCTGCCCCATAATTGAAGCTAGAACCAAGGAGGTGGAAGCAATACCAAACCTTGCATGAGACTAAGGCCTAGTAATTTGGTTGTGTTGTTCGACCTGAAGTCTTGGTCTTCATTGAAGTGACCATTAATGTTGGACACCCTGACGACCTGAAATCCAAAGGAAATGGAATCCTCAGGTCGTACAGAACAACCAATACCAAGGGCTTCTTCATGGAATAGGAGAAGATGATGGTGCATTCTCCATGATGTTGTTCCTTATAAAGGAGAAGAAAGTTGGAGATTTTAAGAAGGCCACCTTCAAGAGCCAATAAGAAGCAGTCTCACACTCATTGACCAAGATGGACGTAGTCAACTGAGTCAAAGAGGTCGGTGGTTCGAAGGCTTGGAAAGGGAAGCCAGGTTCGAAAGGAGACATATGTGCAGAGAAAGTCTCAGACTTGGTGACAATGAGGTTTGAGTTGGACCTTAGCTCGAAGATATAATAGCCCAGAGAGTTCGAAGTTCTTCTCGTTTTAGGGTCGAAAAGAAGAACTATAGCTCGAGCAAGTTCGAGAGATCAGTTATCTCTTCATTTGCTCATTAACAATTGCTCGCGGCCACGTCACCTTCAGTAGTTACCAATGGAGTCCATCAACGTTCATACAGAGAACGTGGGCTTATGGCAGTTCTAAAGGCAGTTAAGAGAAGCCATCTGGAAGAGGGAGCGGTTACCAGGATGAAGGCTATAAATAGGGGAGAGTTTGAAAGAACAAAGGTCCGCAACCTGAAAACTCAAAAGCACCCTAAAAAGCCGTAGCATCCATCGTCGCAATCAAGGCACAATACCAGCAAGCTTAGAGAAAGTAGGGACTTGGCAGACCAACTTCTTTGTTTCCTTTCACTTTTATTTCGATTCATCTATGTATTTTTCTTGCGTGTTTACAGTACTTTTATAGGTTAGATATCAATGGCACTGTAAGTGATTCCTTCGGTTGCTTGTGTTTGTAAGTTACTTCTTTCCTTTAATGCAAGTTAAGGCCCTGTCAGAGGTCATTGCTACAGTTCAGAGTTTATGTTTCTTACTTGAGTCACGTATCTTAGCTCGATTTTACTCTAAGATTTCACACTGAAGTAGAACCCACAATAAATAACAAAGGATTCG
Organism: Sesbania bispinosa; assembly: GCA_026901365.1. Classification (NCBI taxonomy): domain Eukaryota; kingdom Viridiplantae; phylum Streptophyta; class Magnoliopsida; order Fabales; family Fabaceae; genus Sesbania; species Sesbania bispinosa. Next base: position 3,001,391 of record QLOH01000009.1, on the reverse strand, counting down.
TATCTCGTCCTAAACTGATCGGAGATACATTTGTTTGTGCAAAAATCAAGGACAAACAAATTGGCACGCCCGGTGGGACACTTTTATATAGTGTTTCATGAATCTTAGAAATGGTAAGAGAACGATGACAAGTAAGAACAAATGTGGTTTTGGACATTCCTCAGGAAGTTCTTCAACCAACGAACCACCCCGTGATGGTCAAAATGATGGTCAAATTCCTCAGAGGGGTATTGGGAAGTACAGGGTTGATGATGTGCCCGCTGGTACTCTCCCGCAAGCAGAGGAACCTGTAGTTAGCCAAGTGAGGGCATATGAGCCTCTCAGGGCAGAAGGACCACACCCTGGTTTTCAATCCCAGAATATGGTGGTAACCTTGGGAATGCCTCAGAGTGTATACTAATCCTCTAGCAACACATGTTGTGCCCAGGAACAATAAGGGTTCACCAGAAATGTGGTCGAACCAACCCGGGTCTGTACCCTTTACCAATGTTGCTTTGCAGTCTATGAGACAGCAAATGGATGAGAGTAACCATGACATGGTTAACATGCTAACTCACCAAATGGCCATGGTGATAACACCACTGGTTGCAACGACCAACCAGAACTATCAGTTATTGGCTAGGCAAATGGGTAGGATAGCCGATGTATTTGGGAATTGATCAGAGGCTGATGGTTTCGAAAGACAGGAAACTATTAGAAGAGATCCTCAAGTCGAACCAGATTTAAATGAGCCAGGTAGAGCACGACCAGTGATCGTGGCTCGAAACCAAGACCCGGATTTGGTGGTCGAAAAGGTTAGACAAATGAACCTTGGGGGGCAACACAATGTTTCCAATGTGGTCGAACAAGTGCTGAATAGGCACGACTTCAACGTAGGCTATGCAAATCAGCCTTATTTTGTTTCAGCCTTTCCCAATGACGTCTTAAGGGCAGAGTTGCCTAGAGGACTCAAAGTTCCAAAATTCTCCAAGTTCGCAGGGGAAATAGGAGAATCCACAGTGGAACATGTGGCCAAGTACCAAATAGAGTGTGGAGACTTAGCCAATGATGAACTACTGAAAATGAAATATTTTCCAAGTTCAATGACCAAGAATGCGTTTACTTGGTTCACCACCCTTACTCCAAACTCGATCCAGAATTGGATTCAGTTGGAGATAGCCTTTCATGAACAATTCTTCAGAGGCGAAAGCAAGGTTAGCCTAATGGACTTGATGGGTACCAAAAGGTCACCAAATGAGACCATAGAAGACTATTTGAATAGGTTTAGACAGCCTAAGGCTAGGTGCTTCACCCCAATTCCTGAACATGAACTGGTTCAAATAGCCACTGGAGGGCTCGAGTTCTTTATTAGAAAGAAACTCATTAACCTGCCTGTTCGAGATATGGCTCAGTTGGCTGATAGGGTCAAGAAAATAGAACAAATAAAGGCTAAGAAAATCAAATATAAGAAGTTTGAGAGAATAGGAAAAAAGGATAAAGTAGCCTACATAGAGGCTTACGATAATGAAAGCGATTCGAACAGTGACACAAAGGAGAATGAAGTTAATGTGGCTGAACTAAAACCTGGGTCATCTTATGTTTGCCCTTCACTAAGGCCTGCAAAAGAGGGGTCTAGTTCACCTATGAATGATAAATTTAAGAAACCAGTATATGGTTTCGATGAGTCTAAAGCTGACCAGATTTTTGATATTTTCCTAAAAGATAAATAAATCATCTTAAGTGATAAACAAATCATCTTAAGTGATGATCATAAAATCCCTACGCTCGAACAGAGAAAGGGAAGAAAATATTGCAAGTATCATAATGTTTATGGTCATCTGACTAACCATTGTGTTCGTTTCAGGGATCTGATCCAGAAAGTCATGGCTGAAGGAAGATTGAAGTTTGAAGAGAAAATGAAGGGCACGATGAAAGTCGATGCAGACCCATTCGACAATAATGTCCACTATGTCGAACCCCTGGAAATCAACATGGTAGAGGTCGAGCTGGTAAGTGCAAGGGCCACTGATATGGCTATTGATGAATTCGAGGAGGAGGTGAAGGGCATTTATCCTTCAGCTGATGAAACCATACTGGAGTACCTGACCAGGAAACAGAATGAGGATAGACATGTGATGCTTTGTCCCAGGTGTAGTGCAGTTTTTGACTCAAATTCTGCCAGAACTTTTGAGGAAGCTTCGAATAAAAAGCGTCAATTGAAGCAGAGATTGGGACCTCAGAAGTATGAAGAGGGGCAGAAAATGTACAAAGCAATGAAGGGGGTAGGCACAGGCATGCACATCCAGGAGAATACCTTCGTTCCTCCACCCAAGGTACTTTCGAATCAATGGGTGAGGCAGATCCCAACTAAACCAAAGGGCCAAGTAAAATGGCAACCAGTGGCACAACAAGCAGGAACTTCCCACACCTCAAAGGGAAAAGAGATAATTGTCAAGCCATCTAAGGAGGTTCGACCACCTCATGAGAGTTGGTACCATTTCAGCCAATACTCTAAGGCCAAGGGATCGATGACAAAGACTCAGTGGCGCAGGGCCTAAAGATTATATAGGGCCAGGATGGAGCAGATAGAAGCTGAATGCGCTAAGACTTCTCAGAAGCCTAAGAGAAGATTTGAAGCCTCATCATCAAAGGCTCAACATGATTTGCGTGAGCAGATTAATGCTGTCAAGGTACAAAGTTTGGAGAATGAGGAGGACTTCGAAGATGATAGCCTTCAGAGCACGGTTATGTTAAACCAAGCAGAAGAAGAGACCAAGAAAGAGGTGGTCAGTATAACAAAACCTGCTCCAGGAGACATGGCTCATATGAAGCCATTATATATTAAAGCAATGGTCTAAGGGAGCCCTATCAATAGGGTGATCATTGATGGAGGGGCAACTATCAATCTCTTACCAAAGACAACCTTCGACAGATTGGGTAAGACCAATAAAGACCTTCTTCCTCACAACATTGTGATTACTGATTTTGCAGGGAAATCATCAGGTTCAGAAGGAATTGTGGCACTGGACTTGATGATAGGTGGCCAGATGAGAACCACTATTTTTGTGGTAATTCAAACAAAGGCCAGTTTTAATATGCTGTTAGGAAGAAAATGGATACATGGCATAGGGGTTGTACCATCTACTGTCGACCAGAAACTGTTCTTGTGGGATCAACAAGGGAATCCCATTGTGGTCGAAGCTGACCAAGGGGTTTATAATGTGGAGCAGGGATTGGTAGAGATGGATTTTGACAAAAACCTAGCTCATATTAGTGCTTATGAGCTTGACTCTAAATCAGCCATCCACTCAGCCAAGGTGCCTCACTCAGTGAGGTTAGATCCTGTTAAAGGATTCACATTAAAAAGATAGGTTGATATAGATACGGCCTTAGAAATGTTGGGTGATTCATGGAAAGCCTAGAATTATTCATCAAGAAAGTAGCGGCCTATGTGGCCGAATCTAAGTGTGAAGTCCCTTCGAATTTAATGAAAGAAACAACAAGGGGTAGTGAGGATCATCACAAGCAGCTGCAAGCACGAGAAGGAGATCCAGTCCGTTTGGATTGCATCTATGATGAAGAAGCTTTAGATGTAGATTACGACCATGAGAAAATACCAAGATTCGAAGCACAAGATTAACTCGAAGAAGTAAATCTAGGAACGACCGAAAACCAAAGACCAACCTTCATCAGTGCTAAAGTAGACCCAGAGATCAAACCACATCTGATCGAAATACTAAAGCAATATAAAGATTGCTTTGCTTGGGACTACGATGAGATGTCAGGACTGGATCATGCTTTGGTCGAGCACAGATTACCAACAATACCTGGGAAGAAACCAGTAAAGCAGCCCCCTCAAAGGTTTGCACCAGAAGTGGTTTCGAAGATTAAAGAGGAGATCGAAAGACTCCTTAAAGCCAAATTTATAAGAACAAACATGTATGTAAATTGGCTCTCTAATATTGTGCTAGTCATTAAGAAAAATGGAAAATTGAGAGTTTGTATAGATTTTAGAAATCTTAATAAGGCAACCCCCAAAGACAAGTATCCAATCCCTATAGCTGATATGTTAATCGATTCAGCGGCAGGGAACGAAATTCTAAGCCTTCTTGATGGCTATTTTGGTTACAACCAGATTTTCATTGCAGAAGAAGATATTTCTAAAACTGCATTTCGTTGCCCCGGGGCATTGGGTACCTTCGAATGGATAATGATGCCTTTTGGTTTAAAAAATGCTGGGGCCATGTATCAAAGGGCCATGAACCTGATATTTCATGATTTTATTGGTGAATTTATGCAGGTTTATATTGATGACGTAGTGGTCAAGTCAAAGACCAAAACGCAACATTTGGAGCACTTAAGATGTTCGTTCGAGAGGATTAGGTTGCATGGCTTAAAGATGAACCCTTTGAAATGCGCCTTTGGGGTCTCCGCAGGAAACTTCTTGGGATTCTTGGTACAACAACAATGAATCGAAGTTGATGCAAACAAAACCCAAGCAATCATCAACACGAGACCCCCAGTAAATAAAAGACAATTGCAGAGCTTGTTGGGGAAAATAAATTATCTAAGAAGGTTCATTTCGAACCTGTCCGGAAAGATGAGGATATTTTCTCCCTTAATCAAGTTAAAGAAAGGTGAAGAGTTTGAATAGAAAGAGGAGCACTAGGTGGCTTTTGATTCAATAAAAGAATACTTAGCCAACCCTCCAGTAATGACTCCCCGAGTGCGAGGAAGACCTCTTCGACTGTACATTTCTGCATCTAAAGAGACTCTGGGTAGTATGTTGGCCCAAGAGGATGATAGTGGCTTCGAAAGAGTAGTCTATTATTTAAGTAGGAGCCTTAGTGATGTAGAAAAAAGGTATTCACCTGTGGAAAAATTATGTTTATGCCTTTATTTCTCATGTACAAAGCTTAAATATTATCTGAAACCTTTAGAGGTTTTCGTAAGTTCGCATTTCGATGTAATTAAGTACATGTTAATCAAGCCAATACTTCATGGCAGGATTGGAAAATGAGCATTAGCTTTAACAGAATTCTCCTTAAAGTATTTACCTTTAAAAGCTGTAAAAGGTCAAGCCCTTGCAGATTTCTTAGCCGAACTCCCTACAGTTAAAATCGGAGAAGTTAATTTCTTAGGAATTAAACCCTGGAAGTTATTCTTCGATGGTTCTAAACATATCAAGGGAAGTGGCATTGGCATGCTGATTATATCTCCTAAAGAGGTAATAACCAAAGTAATGTTTAGAATCAATGGAGACTGTTCGAACAACGAAGTTGAGTATGAGGCATTAATCCCGGGGCTCGAATTGTTATTAAGCCTCGAAGTATCCCATGTCCACGTAATGCGAGATTCTCAATTGGTTATAAATCAATTGAAAGGGGTTTATAAGTGCTCTAGCTCAAAATTGGCAAAATATTTTGCCAAAGCTAAAAGTTTGTTAAACTATTTCAAAGAGGTAATTCTGGAGCATGTGCCTCGAATCCAGAATGAGGTGGCTAACGAATTAGCCCAAATTGCTTCTGGTTATAAGGTTAAACCAGAATTCTTCGAAAATTTGATTGAAACCAAAACTCCATTAACAAAAGAGGAGAGAGTGGTTTGGAATTCAGATATGCTCACTCCTTCAGATTGGAGAAGGCTCCTAGTGAATTACTTAAGAGATCCATCACAACTGGTCGAAAGGAAGGTCAAGCTCAGAGCCCTAAACTACACTATTTTGGGAGATGAGTTGTACAAGAAATCAAGTGGGGGCCATCTGCTTAGATGTTTGGGAGAAGCAGAAGCATATCTGGCGCTGGCAGAAGTGCATGAAGGCATATGTGGAGCTCACCAGGCAGGGGAGAAGATGAAGTGGACATTGCTGAGGTATTGCTACTTTTGGCTAACCATGCTGAAGGATTGTCATGATTTTTCTAGGGGATGTGAAGAATACCAAAAGCATGGCAACGTGTATCATGCTCCTGCGGCAGAGCTCCATTCCATAATCAAGCCTTGGCCATCTCGAGGTTGGGCCCTCGACCTAATAGGTATGATTCATCCTCCTTCTTCGAAAGGACATAAGTTTATCTTAGTAGGTGTAGATTATTTCACCAAATGGGTCGAGGCCATCCCTATAAAAGATGTTGGTCAAAAAGAAGTAATAGACTTCATAGAAGAACACATAGTCCACAGGTTTGGTATTCCTGAGACCATAACCACAGATCAAGGGACCATGTTCAAGGGAAGAAAAGTGGCTCAATACGTAGAGTCCAGAAAAATAAACTTCTCACTTCTACACCTTACTACGCTCAAGCAAATGGCCAAGTCGAGGCCATTAATAAGATACTGATAGGGTTGATTAAGAAGCACATAGGCCATAAACCCAGAAATTGGCATGAAACACTTAGTCAAGTGTTGTGGGCGTATAGAAATTCTCCAAGTGATGCCACTGTTGTTTCCTCATATAAATTAGTATATGGACACGAGGCTATTTTGCCTTTAGAAATCAACCTAGAATCCCTTCGAATTCAGAGGCAACATGAATTGCCTACACAAGACTATTTGAGCCTAATGTTCGATCAATTAGATGGATTGGACGAAGAAAGACTAGTTGCGTTAGAAAATATAGTCAAACAAAAAGAAAGAGTGGCTCATTTTTATAATCGAAGGGTTAGTAACAAAACTTTCCAACAAGGTGACTTAGTATGGAAAGTCCAATTACCTTTAGGAAAGAAATCACCAAAATTTGGTAAATGGACCCCTATTTGGGAGGGACCATTTGAAGTTAAGAAGGTGTTGTCAAATAACGCCTATACTATTCAAGATGTTACTTCTAGTTGCGTGATTCGAGCCATAAATGGAAAACACCTAAAAATACAAACCAATCATGCATGAAGTAAAAATTGATCCTAAATGAATACTGGAGTCTGGGCCAAACGTGGCTATTACAGATTAAATAAAAACAAGCTTCAAAGAAGAAAAGCTTAACACAAAGAACTTTTAAAACAAGTTTTTAGCCTTGAAATCGAGGTAATCTTCTTTAACTTTTGCAAGAGTGGCTTTAAGGGTGGCATGGTCATTTTGTGCCTTTTTCAAATCTCTGAAGTAATTGACAAGTGTATTGGAGTCAGCCTTCACCACCTCTTTCAAATCCTCTTGACGCTTTCAACCTTGCTCAACAGCCGAAGCAAGAATATCTCTTTCCTTAACCTTCGCGGCTACTTGCTTCTGCAGTTCTTCGATCTCCAAGTCAAGAACCCTAAGTTGGGTAGAACCTTGTTCCAAAGTAGTGGAACATGCCTTGAACTGGGTATCATGCTCTATCAGCTTATTCCTCAAAGCAATTTCATGGCTAATAATCTTATCCTGTCTAGTCTCGTTGGCATGAAGCTTATTTATGGTTTCAGTGAATGTGTCATACCATGCACAGAACGCTTCGATAGCCTCATCTAACTTCATAGGTATAGCTTTCGGAATGGTTTTCAATTCATCCAAAACTTCCCTGATCTCTTTATCGAGCTCGTCACTTAGAACCTCTATAAGGTCTTGAGAAAAAGCCAAGTGTCAAAGTTTTTTCATCAACCCTTGAACTCGATGATGGGTACTGGACTCGGAAGTCTTAGCGCTGCGGTTCCCTGAAGCAACATGAAGTGACCCTCCCAATAGTCTGTTAATGATGAAGAATGGGTCATCTTCGAGCCGTTCACTAAGAGTGTCAAGGTCGATAACAGGTGCAGAAGTTCTAGGTGGAGAAGGAGCTCGAGGCTTTTGTTGTGTTGGGATCGAAACAAGAGCAGTTTGTTAAATTTCAGTCACTTTTGAAGCTTGAGGCTCCTGTTGTTTTAGGCTCGAAGTAAGGACAGTTTGTGGGATTTCAGTATCTTGTAAAGGAACTTGGGCCACGGTGTTAACAGGAGGTGTTTGACCATGACCTTCATCAGTATTTTTAGGAGCAGTGAATGATGGGGTCAAAGGTAAATCACTTTGAGGATTCTGATCGTCTTCTTTCCCTTGAGTTTTTTCATGGTCGAACCATCATCTTTTTTATGTCCTCGAGCAAGTTGAAGTTGAGAAGACTCATCGATCTTGGGATCTGAGGCATTTTCAACGTTTGACCTTCAGGGGTAACCTTTTCAGGTTGAACAAGCTCTTTCTCAGAAGCAGCTCTTTCGGACTGCACTATTGCTTTCCCCTTTTCTGAAACCGCCTTAACTATTTTGATGATAGCAACATCATCATCATCAGTAGAATAATCGGAAGCATATTCATTTTGTTCTTACTCAGAGTCGTCAGTCTGATTTCCTTGCTCCTCCTCTTCATCCTCTTCTTGTGTTTGACCTTCAGAATGGTCAGGGGAGTTGACCTCAGGATCTTCAGTGGTGGTTTGATCCCATGCAGCTTCAAATCTTAGAATCATGTTCGACCCAGGATATTGCATAGCAAGAGGAAGATAATTTAAAAAAGTATCAATACTGGAAGAGCTAGAACCTGTAGAACTTCCTTGATTAGTTGAATCTGAGAGTACCTAAAAAGAAGAAGACTGAATTATAAAAGGCAATTGAGGATACAACATAAGAGACAAGGCTAAGTCTTACCACTCTATTAGCCTTCCAAGAGTGTTTGATGTTAGGCTCAACATGCTTAAGTCGTTTCTTTGGATTTGTGTCCTATAAGAAAGAAAGGCTCGAATAAGAAGTGCATAGTTAATATAACTAATTGAAAGCCAAAGTACACACCTCAATAGTTTGAGGATTGAGGGAAGAACCAGGCTCATTGGTATCACCCCTAGTGGTTTCATCCAAAGTAAGAAGAGTAGCTCCATGCCCAGAGGCAGCTGCTTGCTTTGTGTTTGAAGGATCACCACCCTGAGTCTCAGTGGTTTGAGCCTGAACAGTTCGTGTTACTTTCTCAGTGGTGGCGGCAACAGGAGTCTTCCTTTTCCTTGAAGTAGTCAGAGCCTTTTGAACAGGAGGTTTCGAGGTCAATTTATCCTGGGCCTGGGCTTGTTACAGAGTTCAAATAAGCATGAAGACAGAAGGAGATGCAAGCTCAAGGAAGAATTATCCATTTAAACTATGTGATTACCTTATCTTTTGCAGGACCCTTTTTAGACTGTGAAGCTCCAGCTATATCAGTTGAGGTTGTCTTCTTACCACCCTTGGGTGCCTTCGGCTTCTTCGATTCTGATGAATCACCAGCATCTTTAGGGGCTTTGAAAGATCGAAACGTAAAGTCAAAGAGTGCTACGAAAATAAGGAAGGATGTAAATGGTAAATTTTTTAATTTTACCTTGTCTTTTTCGTTTCTCTGTTTCTGGATACTCCTAAGTGAAGATGACGTGCCCGGAACACACCTCTTCCGAACATGTCATCTCTTTATAAGAACCACGCCACCAAAGGTCGTAGGCAGCAGTACAGTAGTTCGAATGGGTAAAGTCAGTAGGCACGTAGGGAGGTTTGGTCTCCTCGAACTCTCTAATCCTCAAGATTACGTCATCTATCAAAGTGCAAGGAGCAATGTTTTGTCCCTTGAAGAAAGGGACAGGAATGTCTTGGTAAAGACCAAACTGCCTAGCCACAAGAGTTGGCTGATAATGCATCAGGCAAGGAATGGTTTGATCATAATGAGGGAAGATCAGCTGATTTCGAAGGATCTCACTCCATCTTTGGTCTTGATCAGCTTGATCAGAAGGGTTCACACTTACAAGAGGTTGATGAACCCACTTAGGGCCACGAGTTCTTTTGGAATAAGGAGTGAGTGTATCATCAAATTTTTTCTGGTCAAAGAAATAAGACATGAAGGCTTTGATTCGACCAAGCTCTTCAGCGGGAGGACAAAGAAAAGTATATGTTAAACTCTTGGCTGTGTGCTCGAAAAGGTTAGATACCTCAGAACAAAGCTTGGCATCTTTTGGAAACGTGGCTCGAAGCCAAAAGGGACCATAAAAGCCACCTAATGGTTTGGGTTGTTTGTAAAAGCTCAAAGCATCAGAAAGACACAAATACAAATGGCCAAGAAGTAGCTTAGCCAAATTAATTTTTCTGCCTTCATGAAGGCAGACGGCTAAAGGAAAAAGACCCTGAGGAACCTGGAGAGACCTAACACAAAATACAAAATTGGATAACCAAAGCCAAAGGAAGGCAATGTGTTCTCCCTCAAAAACATCAGAAGATGTTTTGACATGGTTATTGCCAATAAAGGCTTGAAAGGTCATTTTGCTGGTGTCAGTATTCTCATACTTAGTAACGGAGGGTTTGGTATTTGGGAGATAAGTCTCCCCACGAGGTTCAAGACCAGTTATAATAGAAACATCCAACAAAGTAGGAGTGATCATTCCACAAGGTAGAAAAAAGGTGCATGTACCTTGGTCCCAGAAGGTCAGTGCGGCAAGGAAGAGCTCAATGTCATACTGTATGTGCGACCTAGATAGTTGACCTGAAAGCATTCTTCTCTGGTTTGGCCACATCAGCTCGAACTGGATCACCAAAAGCTAGAATCTTCTCTGGTGGATATAAGGCTTGAAAGGCCTTGAAGTTTGAAGTTCTAGGAGGAAACTCGTAGGGGCCAAGGAAACCCATGTGAAATTCGTCCACATTGGTGGGGATGATGACGTTGGAACCCCACACTTTCAGATTTTCCTCAGTTGCCCTCAGGTTCTGGTATGAAGGTATCGTCGTCTCTGACAATGGTCTTGCCATTTTCAGCTGCAAGAGGGGTCGATCAAGTCACTTGGTATTTCTCGCTTGGGAAAATAAAGGTTGTAGAAGGGGATGCCATTTGAGTGGTGAGAGTAAAATGAAAGCAAAGGCAGGAAAGAAATCCAGAAAAGCAAGGATTTTTTAGCTGGGAGATAGAGAGCCATGAGGAAGAAGGTAAAGAGCTGAGAGAAAAGGTTGATGAGTACTAAGAGTTTGTCACGAAGTAAAGGAGGGAAAACCAAAGTTCATTGGCGGTTACAAGCCCAACTAACATTAGTGGAAGCCCAAAGGTTCTCAGTCCATGGATCGTGGGAGAGAGAAAAAGAAACATCAAATGTTTCCGGCTTAACATGGGGCTGCTACATGTAAAAAATGCATTAGCTTCTAAAAACAGTTCGAAGCTATGCATTTTGAGGGGCATTTGTTAGGCTTTAAATTTAAATTCGAAGTAACAGGCATAAAGTCAAATAAAAGTTCGAAGAGACTAAGCAGAAAAAGCTAAGTGAAGGAACTCGAAGTGGCTTGATGGAAAGTCAAATAAGGGAAAAGTCTATTGAATAAGATTAAATACAATAAGTCTATTTCCTAAGTAGAGTCTCGCTATTCGAACTTTACATCTATGCCCTAAATTATTTTGGCAGGTTTTTGCCTCGAGCTAAAGAGGGCAACGATCTTCGAACTCCTTGCCAGTGTCTTGCCTTCGGAAGGGAGAAACCCCAAAAGGTCTAGTGATGAGAAGGAGAGGTTTGAAGTTTGGAATCTTCCAAATAATCCAGGGTCTTCGATCTCTCATCTTCATCATCCTCTTCTTTGACCTTTTCTTCCTCTACACCTTCCTCTTCCCTTCCATTGTCCATCTTCCAGGATCAGAAGACCGGGCGCAGAGCAAGCATGTGATTTCCTGCCCCATAATATAAGTTAGAACCAAGGAGGTGGAAGCAATACTAGACCTTGCATGGGACTAAGGCCTAGTAATTTTGCTGTGTTGTTCGACCTGAAGTCTTGGTCTTCATTGAAGTGACCATTAATGTTGGACACCCTGACGACCTGAAATCCAAAGGAAATGGAATCCTTAGGTCGTACAGAACAGCCAATACCAAGGGCTTCTTCATGGAATAGGAGAAGATTATGGTGCATTCTCCATGATGCCTGTTCCTTATAAAGGAAAAGAAAGTTGGAGATTTTAAGAAGGCCACCTTCAAGAGCCAATAAGAAGCAGTCCCACACTCATTGACCAAGATGGACGGTAGTCAACTGAGTCAAAGAGGTCGGTGGTTCGAAGGCTTGGAAAGGGAAGCCAGGTTCGAAAGGAGACATATGTGCAGAGAAAGTCTCATACTTGGTGACAATGAGGTTCGAGTTGGATCTTAGCTCGAAGATATAGTAGCCCAGAGAGTTCGAAGTTCTTCTCGTTTTAGGGTCGAAAAGAAGAATTATAGCTCGAGCAAGTTCGAGAGATCAGTTATCTCTTCATTTGCTCAATAACAATTGCTCGCGGCCACGTCACCTTCAGCAGTTACCAATGGAGTCCATCAACGTTCATACAGAGAACATGGGCTATGGCAGTTCTAAAGGCAGTTAAGAGAAGCCATCTGGAAGAGGGAGCGGTTACCAGGATGAAGGCTATAAATAGGGGAGAGTTTGAAAGAACAAAGGTCCGCAACCTGAAAACTCAAAAGCACCCTGAAAAAGCCGTAGCATCCACCGTCGCGATCAAGGCACAATACCAGCAAGCTTAGAGAAAGCAGGGGCTTGGCAGACCAACTTCTTTGTTTCCTTTCACTTTATTTCAGTTCATCTATGTATTTTTCTTGCGTGTTTACAGTACTTTTATAGGTTAGATATCAATGGCACTGTAACTGATTCCTTCAGTTGCTTGTGTTTGTAAGTTACTTCTTTCTTTTAATGCAAGTTAAGGCCCTGCCAGGGGCCATTGCTACACTTCAGAGTTTATGTTTCTTACTTGAGTCACGTATCTTAGCTCGATTTTACCCTAAGATTTCACACTGAAGTAGAACCCACAATAAATAACAAAGAATTCATATCTTGTCCTAGACTGATCAGAGATACATTTGCTTATGCAAAAATCAAGGACAAATAATGTGTAATATATTTATTGGTCAAATATGCATTCATTTGTAAGAAAGGGACATTCTTAAAACATATGAACTTGAATTTGATTCTTATATGACAAGAGATTGGTTTCTTTATGGTATATATTTAGTTTTGATTTGGTTTACATTTTGGTAAAATTAATTTTGATTGATTTATATATATAATATATAGAATCAATAATAAGAAATGAATTTAAAATTAAATTGTTGGAATTGATTCTCACTATTTTTGGTGTACAATTGGCTATAATTGATTTCAATAGATTTATAGAATTTATAACAGGTAATAAATGGTGCACTGTTTGTTATGAAAGCGATTTATCGGTCGTTTGGTTCAGCGTTTGAATAGTGCGTACGAAACCATGGTCTCGTGGAATTGATTTTAAATCACTCTCGTCCAATGTACTTCATAAAATGTGTTTCATTTATCTCAACCAATTGACTTTTAGAATCAATTCTATTGAACAGTAAACCAAACGGACATTTATGGCGTGTTTGGTTTACAATAGATCCACATTTTAAACGTGGATCAGGGCAAAAGCTACTCTTTGTAGTGTTTGTCCATATCCACATTTGAAATGTGGTTTTGAGGTAAACCAAACACACACTTAGAACATGTTTGGTTTATTTAAACTTAATAAACCCACATTTAAATGTTATATTGGGGAATCCAAACTTGTTTGGCCAATTTCAATACCAAACTAAAGACACACTTAATCAATTCCATGAAATTAATTCTATCTATCTCAAATGGGCTCTTAATTCATAGGAACTAGAAGGATATATAGTACATTTAACCTTTGTTTGGTTGCATAGAAATAGGGGAGAAATAGGGAGGGGGGGAGAGAAGTGGGAGAGAAGTTGACAACTTCTCTTGTTTGGTGGAGGAGGGAAGTAGGAGAGAAATGCCAAAAAGTTTGTGGGTCCCACTAACTTTGTATTTCTCTCCAAATTTGTAGAGAAATGCATTACTCTCTTAAATTTCACCTATTTCTCTTCCATTTCACACTTATTTCTCTCACACCAAACAACTTAAAAATATATTTCTCTCTCATTTCACACTTATTTCTCTCACACCAAACAACCTAAAATTCTCCTCTATCTCTTCCCTATTTCTCTCTTTCCTACTTCTCTCTTCCCTATTTCTCTAATACTACCAATAGGGTTGTAAATGAGCCGAGTCGAACCGAGTATCTGAAACTCAGGCTTGGCTTGGGAAAAAAATGGGTGGCTCAAGCTTGACTCATTTATTTAAATGAGTCAAACTTAAAATTTGGACTTGACTTGTTAAAGAAAAACAAAGCTTGAGCTTGACTTGTTTAACTCATTTATAACTTCATTGATTTTGCTTTTATGAAAATTTTCTTTAAATTTTTTAAAATTTATTACTTTAGTATTTAATAAATATTTTACTATTAAATGATAATATAAAAAAATATATCCTCGATATATATATATATTTAAAAATTCAAAAATATTATATTTTTTAAATTCAATACATAACTTCTCCACTGATATAAGAAATATTTCAGTTCCTTTTTTCATATATAGAGTAATTATTTTATATTATTATTTTATTATTTATTTTAAAAATAAACTTATAATAGTATTTTTTTAAATAATCTTATTTCAGTTTAATTATTTATATTAATTAATTATTATATATATTAAATAAGCTATTCACAAGCTCTTAATGTGAAGCTTATAAACTTGAGCTTGACTCATTTAAATAATCGAGCTCAATTTTAAATTTGGGTTTGTCTGTTTAATTAAACAAACAAGTTTTGATCAAACATTTAACGAGTCAAGCTCAAATAGTTTATAAATAGTTGAATTCATTTGCGTCGCTAATTACATTATTGCAAGGAGCGAAGGTACGAAGCATGTAGAAAGTCCAGAAACCCAAAAATATATGGTGACCAACCACCTAGTTTTTTTACATTGCTATTCCAAATCAACCATGCATACTCCTTCCACAGGGTCCTTCATGCTCATGGTCCTTCATGGCTGTCGAATCAATAATGTATGGTAGATATCTCAGAGCTTTCTTCGCCACGAGAGATGGAAAGATAGGACACAGAAATAATAAATGTGATTGGGAATACGTAATCCGATAAGAATAGAGCAGAGGGATAGACATAAATAGGACACAGAAATAATAAATGTGATTGGGAATACGTAATCCGATAAGAATAGAGCAGAGGGATAGACATAAATTTAGTGATATTAAACGAGTGTGTGGGAAATTTTTGTTATGTTTTTCGTCTCTATAATTTCGATCAATTTTTATCATCGTTCTTGTATTTAAATTTATGTTTTTTGTTAGTGAGCTTCCAAATTAACCCCCAACCCCTAGTCTCTGACTGTAAATGAAATATGTTAATTTGATGAGGTGGCTAACAAAAATTACTTGTAAACTTCATAGTGGCCTCAATTAGCTGATTCATCTAATTAATCTTTTATTATTAATTTTTTAATTATTAAAATAACTCTAATTATTAAATTAGGTTTTTTTATCAGGTAAATTGCCAAGGTGAAAACTCTAATTTAATAATTAGGGTTATTTTAATAATTAAAAATTAATAAAAAATGATCATTTGATTAATTAGTTATTTGAGACTCATTATTGGGGCTGACATGTAACTTTTGTTAGTTAACTCATCGAGTAATTAATAGGTCTCACTAACGGCAAGGACCACAGTTTGAGAGTTTAGAAAGTTTAGGGACAAAAAATACAAGATTTAAAATACAGGGACGAAAACTAAAATTGACTGAAACTATAAAGACGAAAAACATATTTTTCTCTTAGTATATATTATTGTTGATTTCAAAAACAATTATAATTTTTTTTTTGTTAAATATGTTTTTGTCCCTCAAAATATAGTAAAATTTGGTTTTGATCCCTCATTTAATTTTTTATTGGTTTTGGTCATCTATTTTTTAAAATCACATGATTTTGTCTCCGTCATTAGTTATATTATGCTAAATGATGACGTAACAATATTTTTTTATAGATTTTTCTTTAGTTTTTTGTTCAAAATTTTCTACGGATTTCAAAATTCAAAGAAAATTTTATTCAAATTCTAAAATTTGTGGGAAATTTACTATAGATTGTTCTATAACAAAACAAAGAAATTTTATAGCGTCATTTTTATGTAAAAAAAATTGTGATTTTTGGAAATTGACTACATATGACTTTTCTTAAGAAAAAATCACAAGAAATTTCCGATGAATTTTTACCTAAAAAAAAATGTAGTGGAGCTGCGAAAGTGACGTAATATATTTAACAAAGAGGACTAAAAATGTGCAATTTTAAAAAATGGAGAATGAAAACCAATGAAAAAATAAACCGGGGATTAAAACCCAATTTTATTATATTTTGAGGGACAAAAACATATTTAACCCCCTTTTTTTACACTCCATTATTTCATACTTCCCTGACACTTTTCTTTCTACTCCTCCCTCATTTTTCTTTTTCTTTTTCTATCACATTACATATCATGCTTTCTATTTCCTTTCTCTTTATTTTCTTTTTATATACACTCCCATTTCACATCTTTTACGTATTATAACAAATTTAAAAATAAAATATTTTTTGAGTTTTTATTTTCAGTTATCAGTGTAAATATATCTTTTGCGATATAAATGAAACACCATATAGAATAAATTATGTGTCGTTTGGGGTGGTTGTTAGTTTTCGATTTTGGTTTCGAAATCCAAATTTGAAAAACAAAATGTGTTTGGATAAAATGAGGTTAAAATAGTTTTTATACAAGTTTCAAAATCAATTCCCCTTACTTTTCAAAACAAAAAAAAGGTTTTGTGTTTTGTGTTTTCTGTTTCATTCTTTCTCTCTCCTCTATCCTCTGTTTCTCTACTATTTCTTTCTCCTCTCTCCCTCCTCTATTTCTCTCTCCTCTCTCCTTTGTTTCTCACTCCTCTCTCCTCTCTCTATTTCTCTCTCATCTCTCTTCTTTGTTTCTCTCTCTCCTCTCTACTCTCTTCTTTGTTTCTCTCCTGTTTCTCTCTCCTCTCTCTCATTTCTTTCTTCTCTCCTCTCTCTCTCCTATTTCCCTCTCCTCTCTATGTTTCTCTACTATTTCTCTCTCTTGTTCCTCTCTCTCCCTCTCCTCTCTCCCTCTCCCTCCTCTATTCTCGTCTCCTCCTCGCTCATTTGTTTCTCACGTCCTCTCTTCCTCTCTCTATTTCTCTCTTGTTTCTCCTCTCCTCGTCCGTCCCTCTCCTCGCTCCTCCATTCTCTCCTCCCTCTCTCCGGTGTATGTCTCTATCCTCTCTCTCCTCTCTCCCTCCCTTGTTTCCTCCTATTTCTCTCTCCTCTCTCTCTCCTTTGTTTCTCTCCCATTTCCTCTTCTCTGCTCTCGTCTCTCTCTGTGGTTCTCTCTCCTTTAGTCCCTTTGTTTCTCTCGTCTTGTTCTCCTCTGTTTCTCCTCCTCCTCTCATACTATCTCTCCTCTGTTTCTCTCTCCTATCTCTCCTCTATCTCTCGCTCATCTCTCCTCTATGTCTCCTCTCCTCTGTAGATAAACAGTAGAGAAATAGAGGAAGGAGAGGAGAGAGAAATAGTAGAGAAATAGAGGAGAGAGGAGAGGAGAAACAATAGAGAAATAGAGGAGAGAAGAGGAGAGAGAAACAGAGGAGAGAGAGGAGAGAGGAATAGTGGAGAGAGACAGGAGAGAAACAAAGGAGAGAGGAGAGAGGAACGGGAGAGAGAAGAGAAAATTATTCCTGTAATGCATAGAACTAAAAATCGATATTAAACAAATGAAACTGGAAACCATAAAACTGAAACTGAAAACTGGTTTTAGTTTTAAAAATTTTTGAAACTGAAAACTAGTTTTGGTTTTTAAATTTTTCAAAACTGGAAACTGAAAACCACCCCATACGGACCCTTAGGAAACAAGTTTCAAGAACAGAGTGTTCCAATTAAACCCACACTTTTATTACTCTTTCAACTAAAAAGCAATATGTCATTTTTTTTTTCATTATTTTCCTTTGCGTGTATATTTCACATATCCCTCTTATAAATTTTTTTAGTATTAATTTCTTTGAATTTTTTATAATAATTATTTAATAATATATAATTCTTAATTATTAATAATAAGGCTTAATTGCATTTTTGGTCCCCTTACTATTATCAATCCGCGATTTTGGTCCCTTATTTTTTTTCACGATTTGGTCCCCCTATTATTCTAAATTCGCGATGTAGTTCAAAATTTTGGTTCCCCTTACCTCCCAAGTATACGTTAGAGGGACCAAAAATCGCGAATTTAGAATAATATGGGGACCAAAATAGCGAAAAAAAGTAGGGGGCCAAAATCACGGATTGATGATAGTAGGGGACCAAAAATGCAATTAAGCATAATAATAATAAATTATGAAAATTAAAAATTTAAATATGATGATACTAGTACCTCCAAATTTATAACCTGTTTGGTTTACCGTTGTAACAGCGTAAAACCATGGATTCGCAGAATTGATTTAATCACTTTCGTTCACGTAATTGCATCACTATCTAAACCATTCATTTCTATAATCAATTCAATTCAACACAAAATTAAACCAACATTTAATCTATATATATTGTAAGATGCAAACCACCTACAAACCATATACAATTAAGCTTCAGAAGCTAAATAATGGTAACAATTACAACCTCTTACACTATCATTCCAAATGAATCGACTCCACAAGGTCGTTTATGGTTGTCCGATATAGACCAAGTCATTCGTATGCGCCACACACTCACCATTTACATTTACAAAGTAAAACACAACCCCGATTTCATAGAGAGGTTGAGGAACTCCCTTAGCATGATTCTAGTGCACTATTATCCCATAGCTGGTCGAGTGTGTTGGGCAGAAGGTGGTCGAATAGAATTTGATTGTAATGCAAAGGGAGCAATATTGCTTGAAGCTGAAACCACAAAAACATTGACTGATCATGAAGACTTTTCTCCCTCTGAGTCCACCAAAGAGCTTGTTCCAACAATCGATTACAATCAACCTATGGAGGAGCTTCCTTTATTAGCAGTGCAACTCACAAGATTCCATGGCAATGAAGGCCTTGCAATTGGAGTTGCTTACTTTCACCCTTTGTCTGATGGGCTCGGAGCCATTCAATTCATCAACTCATGGGCAAAGATAGCTCGAGGAGACACATTAGAGCCCCATGAAATGCCCTTTCTTGATCGAACAATACTCAAATTTTCACCCCCTTCTGGCACCATGCCTTGACCACACAGAGTTAAAGCCTCTGCCACTCATTCTAGGAAGATCTGATGCCACTGTTGAAAGGAATAAGAAGATAACTGCTGCATCTTTAAGACTCACAGCAGAGCAAGTGGAAAAGCTCAAGAAGAAGGCCAATGAACAAGCCCCAAAACAAGGGTCTAGACCTTATAGTAAATATGAAGTAATTGGAGCACATATATGGAGATGTGCATCTAAGGCTCGTGAGCTTGATGAAAATCAACCAAGTGTTGTTCGGTTCCATGTTGATATTCGCAATAGAATGGTTCCACCTCTCCCTCAAAATTATTTTGGGAATGCCTTGGCACAAACATGGGCAAGAGGTTATGTTGGAGATATCACATTAAAACCATTGAATTATGTTGCACAAAAGATAAGGGAAGCAACAAAACAAGTAAGTGATGAGTATATAAGGTCGCAACTTGATGTTATTAGAGGACAAGAGCATTTGGATGATGCAAGGGCTTTATGCATAGAAGGTAAGAATGCCTCATTTTGTGGGAATCCTAATTTTCATCTTACAAGCTGGATGAGCATGCCGGTGTATGAAGCAGATTTTGGGTGGGGAAAGCCTGTGTACTTTGGCCTAGCATATGTTGCCGCACACGATAGGGCCTTAATTCTTCTTAGCCCAGAAGGGGATGGCTCTGTTATTGTGTGTTTGCACTTCCAGGTAGCACATATTCAACTTTTCAAGACATTATTCTATGATATATGAAATTCTCACAATTCATATCATCACAAATGTCGTGAGTTTGTTGTGTGCAAAATTTAAAATGTGATTTGTAATTTCTCGTGTTCAATAAATCTACTTAGCCATAAGAAATTGAGGTCTGAGTGATTTTACATTTACTGGCTATTTATGCGAATCCATTGCGAAATTTTTTAATTTTACATTTGTTTTTCTGAATATTTTAATGTAATAGTAAACGTTTGAAATAGCTCTGGATAATAAAAACAAATGATTTTGAACTTGTGATGGAGAGATTCGTATTCAAAGTCTATTACACGTGGATTACTTCGGTGCGTAATTTTTCATTTATGTTAAAATATATAATTTAGTAAATAACTTTAGAGAAGTAATTAAATTACATGTTTCATTTCCCGTATTTTATTAAAATGTATACATGTTAAAAAAGGTAATTGCTAAGACACACTATCGGGTCGGGTTGTGTTGTTCTCATGTCTGAACCAATTAAATACTACTCCCTCCGTTTATTTTTAATAGTCATTTTAGAGTATAAAATTTGTTTCTAAATAAGTGTCGTTTTCACATACCAAGGCAATAATAAATGCTAATTTTCCAACTTTACCCTCTTCCAAATTTATTAAATGGTGGAGTATTTATTGCATATGACTAGAAATGGTAGAGAACTTTAAATGTTTTAATGAGAGAGAAAGGGTATATTTGTAAACAATTGAGCTAAAAAGACACACTTATTGCATTCCTTAATCTATGTGCAAAAACCTTAAATGACAGATAAAAAGAAACGGAGGGAGTATCGGTTTGGGTTGTGTCGGGTTCTTTAAATCTGACCATGTAACCCGAATCGAACCAACCTAACGAATAACGGATTGGTTCGGGTCGCGGGTTATGAATAATTTTTTTTTAAATGTAAACATGAAAAAATGAAGAAAAAAAAAACCGAAGCTGAAAGGCCATCAGGCCACAGTGAACATAAAGGAAAGGGGTACACTCGACAACCAATAGCACACAACAAGAAACAAAAAAATGACACAACTTAAAAAAAAAACACTTAACTACAGCTTCACTACCTGGGGTTTGATTAATTTAAAGCAACCTAAAAGAGGGGTAGCGGCCAGTAGAGGCGGCAATTGTGGTCGGAGATAGATTGCAACAAGCCCAACGGTGGCTGGCCCGCACCGACGAGGGATAGGCAAAGGGGATAGCTAATCAGAATGATGAATCTCGCTGTAATGGAAAAGTTGATTTGGTTCGGACGTTCGGTGGTGGAAACTGGTTCGATGCGCGACGAGAACTAATCGTTGAGGGAGGCACAAGGAAAATAGATCTAAGAGGACGAAATGATGGCGGCTCCAGTAAACTGATGGCGAACAACAACACCGATGTAAAGGACCAAAATAAAAGAACAGCAGCGAACAACTGATGGCGAACGATGGTGGCGAACAACTGATGGCGAACGACGGCGGCACAGGGTGAATAGGAAACGCTAAAGTAGACGGAGAGCAGGGAGTAAGGGACTACTGAAAGTGGAGGAACATGCCACAACTTTCGTGTGTTTTCAGCATTTGAAGTCCCTCGGTTCGGGTTGGGTTACTCGGTTCCAAAATCTTGTAACCCGATATCCGAACCAATTACATTTGGTTCTAATAAAATAAACCCGACCCGAACACAATCCAACATATATTTTTTGGTTTGGTTCGGTTCAGGTCAACCGGGTTCGCGGGTTGACTTGGAACCGCTTACACCCCTGGTTCTATCATGTGTAGTGTTAATCCGAAATTCAAATGTTGAATTATATGATCCATAAGATAATATATGTGATATTTGACCCCAAGTAATCCATTTCCAATCCGTAAAACAAAACGTAATCCATTTCAAAATGATTAATTTCAAAAAACGTAAGGGAACAAGTCCTTGGAAATTTCATCATCCTTGTTCACTCTCATCATTTTCTAGTGTCAAATTGATTTGGGTTTGTAAGGTATTCATCTTTTTCCTCCAATGGTTTTATTGAATATTCATAGAAAACTAAAGAGGGATTTAATTTTAAACTGTTGAAATTCAAAAAATATATAATAGTGGGCTTACTCCCTTGTACACGTGCACGGTGCAACAATATTTGCATTTGACATTGCAACTTTCTTTTAATTTTAAAATATATACGAGTAGTTCAAAAGCTATTCGAGTTACCCAACCCGAACTCGGAATGACTACGGGTTCATTTATTTTGGGGTAAAAAAACTTGGCAAAAATTTGGGCTTTAAATTTTAGTGCCCAAACCCAGTAAAAATGCGGGTTCGAGCGAGTCAACCCAGTCATGCTGACCCATTTTGCCGGCTCTACTTTAAGGATGTGAGAATATGTTTTGATGTTTTTAAATTTTATTGATTAATTAAATCAATTTTTTATTTTTAAAAAAATATGTGATTGCAAAAGAAAAATGAATTGTTATAAGGTAAACCCTTCATGTTTAGGTCCAACATGTACCTTTAAATTTTTATCACAGCAGGAAAAGAATTATAAGTATTTTGTTGATTGGTCTTAAGTGGGAAAGATTGAAGCACCACATCTAAGACAAAAATTCATTGGTAATGTAAAAAATTACTCTAATTACGAACCCAACTTTCATGACTTGTACAAAATCATCTCTTATAGAACTCACATCAAGGAACTTTATCCCAAGGATTCAAATTAGGAGTGGCAAAATGGGTCGATCTGTGTTGACTTGTTATAAGTCTATAAAAGAAAATAGGTCGGGATGGGCTAGCCCATCAATGAAAATGACTTAAAAAATTTAGCCAAACCTATTTATGGAAGAGCTAAATGGTCTAACGGGTTGGTCTATATATCAGGAAAAAAATATATAAATGGGACGAGTTAAATGGGTTGACATGAAAAAATGGTTAAATATGTTTTTAGTCCTTGAAAAGTAGTCAAGATTTGGTTTTAGTCCTCGTAATTTAAATCTGATGATTTTGGTCCTTCAAAAATTGAAGACACACCAATTTAGTCTTTATTGCACAGTTTTCTTACAAAATTTGCTACGAATTCGCTACGAATTTTTATCAATAAGGACTGAAAAGGGGGCATTTTCACCTTTTGAATGACCAAATCGATCGGTTTTGAATTACAAGAACTAAAATCAAATCTCGACTATATTTTAGAGACTAAAACATGTTTAACCCAAATATTAGTAAAACCATATTTAAAATATTAGTAAATAAATAATAACATCAAACATCATCCATAATAACAAACACATTAAAGTCTATTCTAGCAAATTTAAAAGTATACAACACAAACCAACATCATCCATCGCAGGTCAAACGAGCTAGTCCATCCTAGCTCATCATCAATCCAATTTTTAATGGGTTAAAACAGGTCAAGTTAAACAGGCTAGTGGGTTAAATACCCCCAACCCAGCCTGTAAAAATAAATGGGTTGGCCTAATGACCCAAGCCCATTTTTCCACCCCTAATTCAAATTGTTGGATGTGAATAGATTTGCTTGGCAACTTGGCAAGTGTAGAACACTTATTAGCACAATCTCATCACCATTAATGGATAACAACAAATCTTAGTCATAAGTAGTAATCATCATTTGTTGCATATGTTTCTTTTATCCTTGCTCAATTGTGTTTCCTATTGGTATTCATTATTTCTTTTATGAAAGGGTAGTAATCATCATTTGTTGCATATGTTTCTTTTATCCTTGCTCAATTGTGTTTCCTATTGGTATTCATTATTTCTTTTATGAAAGGATCTAAGAATTTTGATAAAGTTAACCCTTCTAAAGCAACATGTTTACCCTTATTTTCGATAATAAAATTATCTTCTTAATTAATCTAGGGATAAACATGACTTTTTTTGATAAGAAATTTAAATTTGTAAACAAATAATACCATAATGTAACTAATCAAACTCCATTACAACGATGTACTAATGAACATAAAAGCTTTAAAATGTCACATACCCAAGATGAACAAAGGAGAAATCACACAGTAAAGAAATGAAAATTATAATGGTGTAACAGATATCTCACAACACCATACAAATGACAACGAAAACTTAAACTAAAGATTAAACCAAACCAATATTAATCATAAACAAGTAATTAGATCCAACATGTATTAAAGAAAGAAAAAAATAACAGATGATAGCGGGGTGAAGGGAAAGAATAGAAAGACTATAGAAAAATTTGAAAAAAAAAAATTATAATGACAAAAAATATGTGAAAGTAAAGGCAATAAAAGAAAAGAGTTGAAGAAGTTTAAGAGTAGAAAGAGAAGAACTAAGAAAATATTGAATTAAGTGAAATGGACATCAATGGCTTTTACAGGGACTTGAGTCAAGGGTACGTAAAATGATCTTTTTTCCGTGATTTGACCTACTATTTAAAGACCACTCACCCTATAACGGGTGATTCTTAAACTCTTGCCACATTAGTGGTATTTACAATTTTTAAACCTTAACTCCTATTTATACACTGTGATATATGTCTCTATGATTTATGTTAACTATTCTCATTCGACTTTCCTTCGGTGACCATTTTGAATTCTCTTTGGTTTAAATGCTCTTTGAACTGCCTCTGAAGCTACTAGGCATGGCAACGGGCGGGTCGGGGTCGAGTTTTACTCTCCCCGTCCCCGCCCCCGTAAAATTCGGGGTGGGTTCGGGTTCGGGTTTAAAGAGAGCGAGTATGAAATTATGAAACCCAACCCCATCCCCGCGGGTCCCCGTCAGGTTCGGGGAAACCCGCGGGGATTTCACCTTCTCTATTTTTTCATTTTTTACTTTATTTTTTATAATTTAAATATATGTTTTTAAATCAATTATATATATCTAATATACTCTAATTCAAATAACATGTCCTAATAAAATAAGAAACGTAAGAACTATATTATATTTTAAGGAAAATATATAAATTTACCTTTATTATTTAAGTATTAGTATATTAAAATTATTTAATTATTCTGTCGGGGCGGGTTCTTACACCCCCAAACCCTCCCCCGTCCCCGTTAAAGGCGGGCCAGGGTCGGGTTTTACTTAAACCCGGTCAAACCGGGTTTTCCCCGTCAAAGTCGGGGCGGGGACGGATCGGTACCCGCGGGTTCGGGTTTGTTTGCCATGCCTAGAAGCTACCCTCAAATGCTACCAGGCTCAAACGTCCCTCGAACTACCTTGATTTTGAACCTTTTTTTTCCTTATGAGTCATCGTGTTTTGAATCAAATCCCTTATAGGAAATAACCTTTTCTGAGCTTAGGAAAATTCTTGATATTATTCCCTACTTTCTTCACACAACCTTTTTGAAGATTCTATTATTCAATTTGAGATTGAGAATAACCCCAACAGATGCCCCTCGAACATTTAAATATATGTCCCCACATTTGGGAATCCCAAGAGATTCAACTGCCACTTTCTGATATAACTTCCATTTTACCTCAGCCATCAGCCTGTTATCCTGGGCCTATTTTTTTTCATGCAACCCCTTGAACATTCTATCTCTTGTCTTTTCTGTCTTATAAAAGGAAAGTGAATTGTTGTTTGTACAACAATACAACATACAACATAGAAAGTTGAAGAGAGAAATGCGAGATGTGATAAGTGATGTGATGGAAAGAGATAGAGAGAAAAAATGCGTTATATGAGTTGTTGTATGGATTTAATATCTCAAGAGGAAAAGACTATCCATTTTGCCTTCTTCTTCAACAATCTTTCTTCATTTCCTCTATTGCTACCAAGCTCTCAAGCTTCTGTGTTGCAGTTACCTCTCCTATGTAGCCATTCTTACATCTCCTCCCTTTAATCTACATCAATTCATCACTATTAAAGGTATATATATTCCTGCCCCTTTACTTCAACATTCTTATTTACTTTCTATTCAAGCTTATGGAATTCTTTCCTTCCTTCCTTTTACTTTCTTTAGTTTCCTGATTTAATCTCTTTTTCACTAGAATTCTTCAAGTTTCATTGTTTCTACCTTAGGGATTGTGCAATGGGTGTCTTTTCTTTCTATTCCTTTGGTAGCAAAAAATGTTGAATTAAAGGTGCATGATGGAATCTCTTATGTTCCTGAATCTGAAGGGGCTGAGGAAAGCTTAAACTACTGGAAGAAAAACATTATTATTTCTTTTACCATTCAAAACCAGAGATATGCTTTCCTAGGCCCTCGTGACTTTCTTCCAAAGGGTTTTGAATGCCAAGACTTTTTCCATGGCTTTGAAAAGAAACATATTGCAACCTTTGATGAAGATGTGATTCGTGTTGATTTCTTTTATAACATGAAATCTATTTTTTAGGTATCCTCATTATTGAGAAAAACATTACTTCACTTTATCGAACCATATTTGACCTCATAAGGAAAATGTCTAGAAGGACATAGGTATCAATGATCTAATTGAACTCGATACCTATTCAACTCATTCATTCAATTTTCATTTCATTATAGACATCTCTATTCAGACTATTCTTTTGGAATTGAATCACTTCATCCTCCCATTTACCTTTACCCAAACCCTAGTTAATGTTATTGTGATTACAAGTTTGAGTCTTGAAAGTGAAAATATCATTCTTTCTCTCGAACCCAGTAAGAAAATTGAGCCTGACCAAAAGAAACAGACATACAAACACTTCATCAGTAATAATGTGAGGTCTACTGACAACATATCTAATCAAGAACGTATGGTTTTCCTTTAGGTTTGGTTGTCCTCTTTTGTCTTTTGCATCAGGTTTCTACAAGTTCCTTAATCTCTATTATGTTTAGCTCGACTTCTTCATGAAGGTAAAAAGATGAACTCATGCAACCTTCTCTTAGAAAACCAATATCAAATATGGTAGAAGGTCTTTTGTAACCACCCACTTTTTTAAAAAAGTAAATTAAGATATTTAAGAGTCACCAACAATTTTATTTTGGGGAAAATTTTTAATCCCTTAAAAATGGAAATTTTTGGTCTGTGAAATCAGAACTGAGTTCGGTAGTCGATTATGTATAAGGAAAGGTGGTGATTGAACCCTACAACATCGCTGATACATTTGTTCAAGAATGGTTACCTTTAATTGATTGTACGAATTTCTTAACTTTAAAAATATTTATTTTACCCAAAAAATGAATTCACAAAATATTTACAACCAAGAAGGGGACTTTCTTGTAATCTTTATAAAAGATTTGCAATTGTTAATGGAAAAATATCAGAGGTAAATCTGAGGACTAGATGTAGCTCTTTGTGGTTGAGAGTGAACTAATATAGATCCTTCGTGTCATCTCTACTCTCTCTTTTATTGCTTTGTAATTTCTGCTTATGTTTAGTATTTCTTGATTGAATTACATTGCATCATTCTTTCATCTAATTGAAATTAGTTAGGATTATTTCAAATTTGTATCTCTATCTAAATTCAAGAAAGATTCATCTTATTCCAATAAAGAGTATCACAAATTTAATTAAGATCAAAAGTTCTCTATTTTTTTTTTTTTTCAAATCCAATTCACCCATTGAAGGCTATTTGTCTAACATTTTATTCACGTGGTAAAACTCATACTTACTATTCATTCAACTACAATTGATTTTACCTAAAGTACATATTTTTTGTTCTACCATGGTACATACATTGCCACGAAATATTTTATACAGTAGTACATGGAATTAGAGTTGGCAATTTGAGCTACTTAACCTGGTCTGATTCGGGTAGTGAGTTTTTGCTGGTCGGGCTGAAAAGCCTAGAAGTTATTCGAGCTTCTAAAATAAATGTCAGAGTCCTACATTTTTTAACCTTTTTGCAGGTAGCGAGATTTATCGGCCAAACAAAAAAACCTAAGAGTTATTCATACTTATAAAATAAAGACTCAAGCCATGTGTTTTTGTGGATCAGCCCGATCAGGTTAGCACATTTTGCCTGCTTTATATGGAATGTCATTGTACGAGAAATGTATTTGAAAATCCACAATAAATAATATTTCAGGTTAGAAAACATCTAAATACTTTGTACTACTGGAAGGTTTAGAATATTGAAAAAAATAACTTTTTATGAGAATGTGTTATTACAATTCTTAGTAACATATATTTTATCATGTGTATATATAGATAGTTAGGTGTTAGATGTTATTTATTAGATATAGATATTAAATTAAGTAAATATTAAAAATTATATTATATATTTTTTATTATAAAAACACTTTAAAAAGTTATATAAAGAATTATAACTACTAAAAAAGCAATTTTCATTATCTTCTATACACGTATTTAAAAACAAAAAATAAAACAAAGAAGTAACAATTTTGTAATTTAAAAAAAACGCAACCTAAACCTAAAGAAAAATTTACCTTTTTTATTTTTGGTCAATAAAGAAAAATTTACCTTTTTTATTTTTTGGTCAATAAAGAAAAATTTACCTGAAAACAGTGATTGGATAAGAAAGCCCAATGGATGCAAAGCGAAGCCCAGTTGCTTATTTCACTTGACTAAAATGACAAATACCTATAATGGACCAAGAAAATGACAAATACTACCCTTGGGCCAAAAATATAAAACAAAGGACACATCCCGCTGCCGTCGCTGTCGCCGCCACCGTCGCTGTCGCCGCCACCGTCCGCCTTTTGCTATCACCGGTTGTGTTCTCCGACAAATCAACCGAAGTACACTGTTTTTCCATCTCAGGTTAGTTCACTCTACTCTCTCTCTCTCTCTCTCTCACTTTCAAACACACAAGGGCACTGTTCCAGCACTCTTTAAGTTTTGTTTGTTCAACTAAGAGCATTTGGCGTCTTCGATTGGTTGTTCAACCGAAGCAACACTTTTTCTTTTCAATTCAATTTGTTATTCTTTTGAATTTCCTTCTCAACTAGAAGACGGGGACTCGTTGCTAATGCAGGTTCATTGTTTCATTCGTGATTTCCCTGCCACTTTGAAGAAACGAGCCAAGTCCTAACGGTGGAAACTATCCCGTGGCCCACTCGATTATCGCCCTAGGTACCCCTTCTTCTCAGATTCTGTTGCGTTTTGTTCTGTTTCCGATTTTGTCTTTATGAAATTTAAATTTGTGTGTATTGTTTCAATTAGGGGATTTTGACAAATATGTCTTACTCTTAATAAAGACACAAATTTAAAACATACTGTTTTTCCCCTTCAGTGTTAGCATTACTCCTGGAATAGTTCTGATTCTGCTTGCTGGGAGATTTAAGGGAAAGAGAGTTGTTTTTCAGGTATGACTACTTCAAGTTTTCTGCTTTGTTTCAATGCTGGGTTTGTATTGTATCCCTTTTTTCTCTTACCAGTAGATATGTTTGTTTCTTCTTCTTCTTCTTTTTTGGTGCCTAGATCTCTCTGTTTGTCCCCTCTCCTCCTTTTGTGTTGCAATTTTAGATTCTCTTTGTTGTTGTGGTTTAGGAATATTAGCTTGGAATTCTCTTTGTTGTTGTGGTTTAGGAATATTAGCTGTGATTTAGGCTATGAATGGATTGATGAAAAGAAATGTAATGAAAGGAAATAAATGGAATGACATTAGTTATAATTGTTCGGATTGTCTAAAATAGGATAGGATGAAATGAAACCTAATGGACCGAATTCCATCTCATACCCTCCTTTCCTTTTCATTTTTTCCAGTTTGGGGTATGGGATGGAACCACTAATATGCTTATTTATATAATTATAAAATTACTTTATTATCCTTAATTTAAATTGTGGTTGTGTTCATGGTAGCGGTTATAGTTACATCAAAATTCTTGATAATGGGGACAAATGCGTCTGATGTGATCACAATTGTGGTCTTGATGTGATCGCGGAAACCTCCAATACCATGATGTGGACACAATCACTGTGGTTTAAAACTTTGCCTAATACTTTTTTCACACTGAACTTTCAGCCATCACATTAACTTCATTATCCTCAGAACTTTTTGCATTAGCTACTCTTTCTAACTTTTGAAGAAAGTACTAAAGCATGTTTTTAATAACTTGTTTTTCTTTTAAATTTTTTTAATTAACATAAAATATTTTAAATATGACTATGCTTTTTTAATAGGAAAAGCAGAAATATGCCCTTAATTTGCTTAACATGGTTGGTTATACATATAGTATGTATGTTTAAATGTGGATTGTGGCCAGGTTGAAATAATATTTTAATCCAACCAACCCCCATGCCCATACAGTTGAATGGTGTGGACTCTCTAGATTTTTCAATTCATTGGCTGTGCTTAAACATGGTTATTTCTAGTAATTAATTAGTTCTCTTCTTTGTAGTTATCTTCATGGTGTTTTTTTTTTGCGCTGATAGTCAGCCTTGCAGGATCTATCTAAGCTTTTCTACCTTTACACCAATGTTCTATGCTTTCTCTTCTCAAATTGGTGCCGACCGGCAGACTTAAGCCAGTTTCTCAGGTTTTGCCATTGTGTCAATGGGTTTACCAATCTTTTTCGGCAGTTACAAGTTCTCTACAACTGACATTACATGACTTTGGGAATAAGAATAAAGTTGCTGATTTTGAAGTTTTATTCCATTCCTGCACAAAGGTTGATGTTGCTAAGCAGCTTCATGCCCTTCTTGTGGTATTGGGGAAAGCTCAAAATGTTCTTCTGTGTACTAAGCTGGTTAATTTGTATGTTACTCTTGGGGACATCTCACTGTCTCGCTGTACTTTTAACCTGATTCAGAAAAAGAATATTTATTCCTGGAACTCAATGATAGCTGCTTATGTTCACTGTGGCCGGTACCATGAAGCTATGAACTGTGTCAATGAAATGTTGTCCATGTCCAGTCTACGACCTGACTTTTACACTTTTCCTCCTGTATTGAAAGCTTGTATACATCTAGTTGATGGAAAGAAAATACATTGCTGGCTTTTTAAGATGGGTTTTGAGCATGATGTATTTGTGGCTTCTTCCTTGATCCATTTATATTCGCGGTTTGGAGCTTTAGATGTTGCCCACAAGTTGTTTGTTGATATGCCAGTTCGAGATGTAGGTTCTTGGAATGCAATGATTTCGGGGTTTTGTCAGAATGGAAATGCAGCAGAGGCATTATGTGTCTTGAATCGTATGAAAGTTGAGGGGGTAAAGATGGATAAAATGACAGTGTCAAGTATACTTCCCATCTGTGCACAATCAAACGATATCATTAGTGGGGTATTGATTCATTCGTATGTGATAAAGCATGGGTTGGAAAATGATGTGTTTGTTTCCAATGCTTTGATCAATATGTATTCAAAGTTCGGTAAGCTTCAGGATGCACAAAGGGTTTTTGATCACATGAAAGTGAGGGATCTGGTGTCTTGGAATTCTATAATTGCTGCATATGAGCAGAATAATGATCCAACTACTGCGCTTAGATTCTTTAAAGGGATGCAACTTGTTGGAATACAGCCTGACTTACTGACAGTTGTGAGTTTGGCTTCAATTTTTGGTCAGTTAAGTGATCAAAGGATTAGTAGGTGTGTTCATGGATTTGTTGTAAGGCGAGAATGGCTTGAGGGGGATGTTGTGATTGGTAATGCACTTGTGAATATGTATGCAAAATTGGGTGCTATGGATATTGCACGTACAGTTTTTGAACAGCTTCCTGTCAAAGATATAATTTCATGGAACACTTTGACCGCAGGTTATGCTCAAAATGGTCTTTCAAGTGAGGCAATTGATGCTTACAACATGATGGGAGAGTGTGGAAAGATAATCCCAAACCAAGGGACTTGGGTGAGCATTCTCCCAGCATATTCCCATGTTGGAGCTTTGCAACAAGGGATGAAAATTCATGGGAGGCTAATCAAGAACTGTCTCTACCTGGATGTCTTTGTGGCTACATGCCTGATTGACATGTATGGAAAATGTGGGAGGTTAGAGGATGCAATGTCCTTATTCCATGAAATTCCACGGGGAACTTCAGTTCCTTGGAATGCCATAATATCTTCTCTTGGGATTCATGGGCGTGGAGAAGAAGCTCTGCAACTTTTCAAGTATATGCTAGCTGAAGGGGTAAAGGCAGATCATATTACCTTTGTATCTTTGTTGTCGGCCTGTAGTCATTCAGGTTTAGTTGATGAGGGTCAACAGTGTTTTGACATTATGCAGGAGGAGTATGGGATCAAGCCTAGTTTGAAGCATTATGGCTGCATGGTGGATTTGCTTGGCAGAGCTGGGTATTTGGAAAAGGCATATAATTTAGTGAGCAATATGCCTGTACAGGCTGATGCATCCATCTGGGGTGCTCTTCTTGCTGCTTGTAGAGTACATGGAAATGTGGAATTGGCATCATTTGCTTCAGATCGCTTGTTGGAAGTTGATTCAGAGAATGTTGGCTATTATGTTTTGTTGTCAAATATCTATGCAAATATTGGAAAATGGGAAGGAGTAATTAAAGTAAGGTCATTGGCCAGAGATAGAGGATTGAGGAAGACTCCTGGATGGAGCTCTGTTGTAGTGGGCAATAAAGTTGAAGTCTTTTATACCGGGAACCAAACCCATCCACAATGTACAGAGATATACAAGGAATTAGGGGTTTTGACTGCAAAAATGAAGAGCCTTGGTTATGTTCCAGACTTTAGTTTTGTCTTACAAGATGTTGAGGAGGATGAGAAAGAGCAAATTTTGACAAGTCATAGTGAGAGATTGGCCATTGCATTTGGAATTATCAGCACCCCACCAAGAAGTCCCATTAGGATATTTAAAAACTTGCGTGTTTGTGGTGATTGCCATAATGCAACTAAGTACATATCTAGAATTACTGAGCGAGACATTGTTGTGAGGGATTCAAATCGTTTCCATCATTTTAAAGATGGGATTTGCTCATGTGGTGATTACTGGTGATAGTCATTAAATTATGGGAACTTGAAAAGATTTGCCATTACTGAAGACCTTAATTACTGAGATATGCCAAACCAGGCATTAGTTTGTCACTGCAACTCAATTGCCAACCAGTGAAATTAACTTCACCTGATTGGTTGGAGGAAAATCAACCGAGCTTGATTGTTCTGCCTAATTTTCTAAGAACATGATGGATTGAGAGTGACTTTCAAAATCAGAATGATTTTTGGGAATAATTGATTGTGTCAAAACAATCTAATAAGACCTTGATACCATGGACTAGGACAGATTATTAAGTATAAACATATTTATGTATATCATACTAAAGTGTATGGCTGGATTCTTGCAAAGCAAAGCATCATCCCAACAAGTCTTGTTGACAACTGCCAGATGGAAACGTAATTGACCTAATATCTTTCTTTATCATTTTGTCTTCAATCATTAGCTGTTCCATTTGTATTTCTACTCCCCTTCCCTTTGTCAATCTCTGTCCCATGGAAGTGCTTAGTAATGTGAAACTAGTTCTTTGCTTCTCATGTCAAATCTCAGGCATTTCTTTCTTCTTGAGAGGGCTGTGTTGTTGACATCTCTAGATTCTATGCTTTGAGAAAGCTTAAGAGTCGGATGCTTTTGTTTTCTGATTATGTTACTTCTGTTAGATATAAAACCATTGGTTTAAACTTTTAGGAGAGTTAGTTGATGGTTTATGACATGGCATTAGAAACTATATGACTATGTATCTAGAGTTCAATCCTTGGCACCCTCATTCTTCCAAATAAGTTTAAATTTCAGTAGTAACTGGGTGGGGTCTATGCTTCTAGGTCAAAGGACTTTTGAATGCTTTTGGTTGGTTTATTACAATTTCATTGTTTCTTTTTATTGTTACTGTGATAACTTGATTGTTTAGGTTGAAAAAATATAAACATAAAATAAAAGGTTAAAAATTTTAAAAATGACTAATTAGTTTGGCAAGATAATAAATGAAATAGGTCATTTAATTAATTACTAATGCATTATATTCTCATTTTTTTTTCCATAGAACTAGCATTTTCCATGCATAAGATAAGAGCCAGAAGAGGGTGATGTCATTTCGTGATGACCCTTACATTACACCATGATATATTATCATGCTACCTACACCCTGTTCTGGCATGATCTTACTGGCTTCTCTTTTCCCAATATGTAAACGCTACCTATACCCTATTTTGGTATGAACTCATTGGTTGCTTATCTCAGCAATATGTTGATGCCATCAATCGCTCATTTTGGCAACCAATGCCTCTTCCTATAAATACCTATGGGTATATTTGAGAATGTGAAGAGAAGGGGAAGGGAAGGGTTAGGGGGGGATGGAGGAGGGAGGGGAAAGACTTTGTAAATTATTGACACTCCCAAACACATAGGGAGAGGGCTTCCTACTACCCTCCCCCTTCCCCCCAAACCCCCCTCCCAAACAAACCCTAAGAGTTCTAGAGAAGGGCTGCTATCATTTTGGAAGGAAGACGTTGGTCATTTGGTGAAGGGCTTGGCTACTATATTGTAGAGATATTCTAGATGCTGCTAATCATCCCTTGGTTGTGCACTTAAGTTGCAATGCTGCTGCATTTTTATGCACTAAAAATTCTTGATGGTTGAATTACACCCTTTGGTTGTTAAGCTTTTCTGGTGTCTTTGATTTTTGCTTGAAGGTCAGTGTTCTTACCATCTCATTTATTTCACCATTAATGAGCATGAGATCTAGGCTGTCTCCTTATATTCAGTAAATGTAGCTAGGATGAATGTAGGTGCTCTCTGTTGTTTTGTTGTTTGCTCAAAGATGCATGGAATCTTGCTGTGTTTTGTGCTCATACTTGTTTAAAATTCTGTGTGGTTGTGACACATTTTGTAACTAGGGTTGCCTCTAGACAGGTTCTAGGTTCTATGTTAATGGAAGAGGAAAACGGGACACGTGATAGAATGTGTCTAAAGTACACATCGGTGGTGAATTATAAATACAAATATTACAGTTATCCTAATGACATGATTCTAAATTTACATTTTTTGCAACAGAATCTAACTGAAGTTTTGCTAGTTGTGGATGTAATGACAGGGCAAGCAGTAGATATTTGGAATTGAATTTATACTCTTTTACTTGATTTATTTTTCCTTCAAATATAAAATGAAAAGAAATTATCCATATTTATGAACTGATTCTAAATTAATGGCTATCATATTATTGATAATTTTTTCTTTGGCATTGGTATAATTTCATGCCTGATGTAGCCTACTATACTATGATTACTAATCTACTATACTATGACAATTATAACTATTCCAAAATTCTGACTTCACTATTGTCTGTGAACAGTCTTGGTACTTTCAATCTTGAGATTGGAATAACAGATGCCATCTTAACAAAGCTAAATGGTGATTCAAGAGGTGAAGCAGCTTTCAGTGTCAGAGGTTTGCTTATCTTTATCTTAGCTTTGACAAGAGGTGGAGCAGTTATCTGATGACAATCTCCCAGTTTTTGTGAACCTTAAAATTGAGCATTGCTAGAATTTGCAATGTTTTTTGATATCTGCATTTTTTATTTTCTGCATATTGTCAACCTCATGAAATATCACCTGCATGGTCCTTTCTTTTGACTTACTAAAATATACTCTTTATTTGATACTGAAGAATATTAGGGAAGCAGAGTTCCTATGAATTCTTCAAATCCAGCAGCTCAAGATAGTAGATCTGATAATGTGGATCCTTTTATAATCAGATCCTTTTATACCTAAGGTTGCTAATATTGCTGGGACTCCTTCAAAGGACAAAGCAGCTCTTGCTTAATGATAATCTGACCAGCTTTGGGTTCCTTTTCAACTATTATAGATTTTTGGCAGTTTTAACTTCTCTGAACAAAGTGGATGTTGTTTAATGGCATTGTACATGGTTGGCGCATGGAAAATATTCAATGACATGGAACGTGAAAAATATTCAATTTTCTGACTGTAGTGTTTATTTGACTGGGATGATTTGATGCCTAATACGCATAATTTTCTGTAAATATTGTAGTAGAAGGAAGCCAGGACACAGTACTTGTAGTATGCACAAAAACAATAAGTTGCCCAAGTGTAATTTTGGGGTAAATGTTTTTTGTACCGTTAAAATGCAAACAGTCTTGGTTATTAAGAATTAGATACACATGCTAAAGAATGAAAACAATTATGGACCTGAGGATATCACTTGTTGTGAGAATTTACCATTTTTTACAAGCATTTAGTTTTGGATAAAAAAGGCAATAGAAGATAGAGAAGAATAACAAATATTATTCTAAACTAACAATCATTCTAGTACGGAGCACTCTTTGAAAAAAATATATAAAATGATAATGAAGGGTATTTTGATTAAAAAGAAATGCTTCGTTAGGTGAATAAATGTAAACTAAAAGATCTTAACAAAATTTTACCTTAAAATATAAAATGGATTAAAGCGTAATGTATTTTTAGTGTTTAAGAAAAGAAAGTATAAATTTTAAAATAGGAAGAAAAACAATGTAATACTCCTAGCTGGGTTTTTAAGATGGGTAATCATTGTTTTACCAAATTGGAGTACTACAGTGTACTCTACCTAAAAATATTTTTTATCTAAAAAATAAAAAACATAAAAATTATAAAAAAATGTGTCTTTTTTGCTATTTTTCATTTTTCTGTTATATAAACAACTAATTTCATCAAGTGTTTCTAATTCAATAAATTAACTTATAAATTTTCCATTTTTAGCTAATAACTTATAATATATCAAATTATTTATAAACTATTTTTAATAAATATTATCAAAGTCCACATAGTACTTAGTAAGGATATCTTTATCGGGGATCTTGTATGTGTGTTTAACACGGTTCTCCAAAAAAGAACCGGTGCTTAAAATTTATGCACCATTGGAGCCCGTAGTTCTTAAATAAAGTGAAATTTATTTAATTAAATTTTTAGAGATGTTTAAGTTATAAAAAATAAATATAATTGATATGTATTAATGAGACCAACTTAATTAAAATATGTGAATAGTATAAAGTGAGGTACTAATGAGGATTGGTTCAAGTGGTACATGTTTGATTCTCCTTTTGCAAGGTTTTCGAGTCTTGTGGGTGGAAAAAATCTCCTCTGGGAGTGGTAGCCCCACCATAATGTGGATGTTCCCGACTCGAATAAGATTGTCTTCCGTGGAAAATACATTTGGTTAAACAAAAAATAAAGTATAAAGTGAAGTACTGGAACGAAGATGACCTAATTAACCTTGACCTTGAGATTCAAAATACAAGAGTGAGACTTTGAATCATATTACATTCCTCAACAAGTCACAAAATAAAAATTACCACTTCTTTCATTTTTTAAAATGTTAAATTAAAATTTTGTTCCCATATGTGACTCTTAATTTTAACTTGATACATGAAAAAGAAAAAATTCGACTTCCTATACATAAAATTATTTTTACTCCGTTTATGATAGCATTGTGATCTACTCTACATGGCCATTGGCCAACACATTGTGATCTTAGCTGTTCCCACCCGTTTTAATGATTCCCACCCCCATAATGTTTTTTTTTTTTTAAAAAAGAAATCCCTGACTACCCCACCCATTCCCCTTCACCACCTCCCACCTCCCCATTATTTAAGGGCTGGACAACTAATGGATATTTAATTATTTCATTATTTGTGACTTGATTGATCTCTAATATAAATTGTCCATCGAATTGTAAAGGAGACGCATATAGACCCTTAGAATCAATTAGCATTTAAATTCCACAAAATGTTGATCTTCAATACACAGAAGATGAACATCCTCTTCCTATTCACTTTCCTTATTACGTAACCACTACAATATTATAATGACACTCTTCATCTCCCCCATACACCAACTGTTACTAAACACTCCCTCTACCCAGCTACTATATAAATCCTAAACAAGTTTTCACCAAAACCATCCACACCTTTTCTTCTAATACTAAAATGGCTTCCACTCATACTTTGCTCATTGCTTTTGTGATTACTGCATTGGTCTCATCAGCATCTGTGGTGGACTCCAGAACACTCTCAAATCCATCCACATCAAGCCTTGCAGTTCGGTTGAAGCTGAATGGTGATTGTTGGGAGTCACTTTTGCAGCTCCAAGCATGTAGTGGCGAAATCATAACATTTTTTCTCAATGGTGAGACTTACCTAGGCCCTGGTTGTTGCCAAGCAATTAGGGTCATTGGTCATGATTGTTGGCCTAACATGGTTGGCTCTCTTGGGTTCACCAATGAAGAGACTGTTATTTTGGAGGACTACTGTGATGAGGCTGTTCAGTCACCTCCACCACCACCACCATCTGAAATTGAAATAGTTCCATAAAGGAACAATTTTTACTCTTTCTTGTTTTCAATGAATAAATAATAGAAATACTGCATTTTTGTTTTCTTTTCTATACATTTTGTGTTGTCACACATCCTTATTACACTTAATGGAAAACACAATTCTGCTTATGTGGTTAATTTTATGAGATGAGATACCTTATACAAATATTGATTTGTTTCATTGCTTGAACTAGAGATATATATGATTTTTATTGATGCATTTTATTTGTAATAATAAGCAATAACACTAAGAATAGGCATTTAATTAATTTTGAATGAGCTTTGCATAAAGAAGCTCATTCCAAGTATCAGGAACACCAGCTAGGCACCAGTGGCTGCAATCAATGTTCCTATGTCCTCCAAATCCATAAACAGATGGATGACCATCTTTCCTCAGCTGTGATAGGGTAGTAATGTTGAGCAAATACACAGGCTTTTGCATTGCTCCTAGCACTTTCTCTAATACCAACTCTGCTGGGTGTGGACCTCCTCCATACTTGAACCCCAATACTGGCCTAGTTTGACCTTCACAAGTTGCTCCTGTGTGGTCTCCCCATTGCCCTGCACTGGAATATTAATCCAAACAAAAGTGAATTAAAATTCTACAAAAATTGTATATTAATTTCTTGTTTAATTTTATAATGACAACACACCCTTTTGTAAATAATATACTTATAAGTGTTAATGCTATAATGAGTAAAAATCTTTCTTGTACTTGAAAATTGAAATCAAGGTAAGTAATTTATGATTGACTCAAATTTTATTGACAAATATAAGTGAATTGTACTTATATTATATTATTATTAGCATCCTCTCAGCCAAAATTTTATTCTTAAGAAAATTAATAATTATAACATATATAGACTTAGAACAAATTATTCATTATAATCCATTTAATGGCAGCAGGTACTTACTCTAGATGATCTGGAGAGACTCCTTGGAAGAAAACCTTTGTTTTGGTTGGGTCAACATTGTCATCAACCCATTTTGCCCATGTATTCAATCCTTTCTCATATGCAACCAAACGATCCATGTCTTTGAATGTATGGTTCCCTTCTTGAATGAAATCCCATCTGCATGCACAAAATAAGGAAAGAAGAGACAAAAATTAAATTGGTACAAAGTTTGCATGTGATGAAGAGTGTGTATAAGTATAATGGTGTGTGTTCTTTCTACATACGGTTGTTTTCTTCCTGTGTGAAGCCACCAATGCCAAGAGTCAAATATCAAAACATCTATTCCTTTCCATGTTTTGCCGGCTTCAATAGAATCTAGTTTCATAACTCGACCAATGCTTTCACCAACAATGTCCACCAGAAATGCATTGCGTGAGAACATCACCTTAACATCATAGGTCTGCAAATCATGTGACACACAAAATATTATAGTATCATAGTTAAGATTTCCAATAAAACAATTCCTAGTACTAGTATGAAATTTACACTATTTTTGTTAAATCATAATTATTTCTACGCCAGGGACTGACCAAACTAATAGCATATTTGGTTTAGCGTCACGTTTCCAAGAAACAATTGTGTTGGGAAATTTAAATTTGAGTTTGGCTAGTTTCAAATATCAAACCAAACACACTATAAATGTTATTATTATAGACTTATAGACGTGTTATGTTTTGTATGAGTCAATCCCTATCACTTGCTGCCATATTAAATATATGCCAAATGAAGATTCATCTTTCAAAATCATGTAGAAATCAAACGATTTTTTTTATCAAACCTTAAGTTAAAAGCAAAGTTTATTTATTAGGAAATGCATGTAGTAGATAATTGCCGGACTTTTGTCAATTGAGTCTGCGCCTAATAGTACAAAAATCAATTGTTATAGTCAACCTCATACATGAATAGTTAAATTAGACATTATTCAATTCATGGTTGTGGGCCAAGGAATAATGATTAGAAGTTGATTCAATAATCGAATTGTTAAGCACTGGGTTCTTAAAATGAAGGCAGTTCTCAAAGAACAGGACCAGCACATGCTCTGTTTCTTTCGGGTGGACCCATTTCAAACTCTCAAGAAATTTCAAAAACCATGATCTAATATTCCTTTGTATATGATAAAATATACTTTGCCAATTTTTACGACTTCACATATGAGACTTGTTCAATTGATTTAATTTAATGTCTAGTCACAATTATTATGATATAACAAAGATTATGTTGATAAGTTAGCATGATATATCACACACACACACACACACACACACATATATATTTCCCTCTATTTGTGTCGGTTTGTTTTCAATTATTATGTTGTTTCCTTTGTTATCTGTCTGAGTAATCAATAAACTTGTGATTATCTATCTTTCTTTTATGGATACTAAAACATCAAATTATTCTATTTTATCAATCACCTTCCTTGGATAATTTGTTGGTTTGGTTACATTGTTTGCTTGTGTATGTGGGAATCTGATATATTTAGAGTCAAATACTTAATAAAGAAACCATCTGTTAGGAGGTATTTTTATATCATTTTTTACTTTATTGCAATGCTCTATTTAATATCAAAACTATTCATGCATGGTCCTAATAGTTTTTAGTTGTGACAATGACTAAGAGAAGAGGGAGGAAATTAAATTAAATAAATATAGAGAACTTATTACCGGGAAGGTGAAAATGGAGAGACCTCCATTCCTCTCTAAGGTGTAGTGGACTTGTGGCACAGCAATGTGGAGCATACAAGTGAGTGATTGCCATTGATTCAAACTCAAGGAGTCCCCCACAAACATGATGCTCTTCCCTCTATGTCTTGTTAAGAAATCTTCACCATTGAATCTGTAAAAAAAAAATCATTTAAAATCATAATTGGGTCCATCTCAAATTGCATGGCTTTAGTGACATCATTTAAATGGTCTTTTGTTGGGATCTAATATGGCATGTGATCCTATTTGAGGACAAAGCTATTGAAAGCAACTTTACAACAGCATCCTCACAATGGAGGAAGTCTCTGACTTTCTGCCAACTTATGCACATGAACTTTATGTAAGTAGTTCAAATATATATATATATATATATATATATATATAAGCCTAACAACCTTACCTAAGCATTTGGTGTTTGACAATTTGAGAGGAGAGTCCAGCAGACAAATGTGCAGAGCTATGCACAAGTGTCTTCTGCCAATTAGAGGTTCACAAATTACAAAACACAGTCATTGTTATTGTTTAACTCATCTGATATGAATAATGGATTAGGAGAAATTGAAGATGGTTGAATGCATATTTGATTGAGCGTTGAAACGTGATAAACTCAAGTTTTTAATGTTAGAAATAGTTGTATTAGGAGTTTAAATTTGAGTTTGGCCAATTTCAATGTCAAACCACATACACATGGAGTAAAGTTAACTAGGGAAGGATATTAAAGAGAAAACATATATATACCCTGGACCTTACATGTCTTGGAAATGTGGTGTCCAGCTTGGTTAATGCTTTATATGACCCTCTACCAAGTCATATATGTTCAGCCTTTTTCAAAGAAAAGCAGTGTTTGATTGTTTCTCTCTTTTTTTTTCTAACCTTTTCTTTGTTTCTTTTTCATTTTGGGATGAGTAAAATTTTAAGTCAATGAAAAGATATTTGTCAAATGGCAGCAAAGGAATGAAAATTATGCCAAATTTTAAGTTAGATCTCTTAACACATGAAAAGAACAAACAGTATTAATTAGGAGAGGAAAAGTGATACACTTTTATACTTACGTCTATATTATGAATGCTAGAGTAGATAGCACTTTAGTTGCCTCAGTAAACAAGTAAAATGTCCTTACACGGTTCAAATATTTCCTTTTTTTTATGTTAGTGGTTTATTTACGATATAGGAGTAACAACTAGACCCTGAGTAATTGTGAAATCACCATCATACATATATCACATTTAACTCAGATGAAGAATTTTTTGGCATGTTCCTTAATTTCAAGGTTCTCTCTCCTTTTTTTGGATTTTATCAAAAAGTCATCATTTCTTGACAAAGGTCTTAATTTTACCCATATAGTGAAATGAGATCCACCACCCCTTTATAGGAGAAAGAAATACATATGTATATAAATATTTTCACATTTGAGCCGTCTGATCTTTTGATAACTGCAGTGATTGCGTGATTTTTTCTACTGCACACTATTCGGGTCCTTGTGGTGTGGGCTAAGAATAATTAGTTGTTGATTGGTATCCTTCATGGATTGATTCCTAAAATTCCAAGAGCAAAAGGATTTGAATTCAAAAGAAGCTCTATTGGTTTTTTCATGTGACTAAGTGAGTGTTTTCAAGTTCTCAAATGGCTATCCTAGGCATGCAATTAAAGTTCAGATTTCAGAAACAACAAAGCTTAGTAAATTATAATTAATTGGAAGTGAACTAGAGTAAGTTTAACATAAACATCAATAGAGACCATTTCATTTTCAACAAGTAAAAATTCACATGATTTTGGCCACCAAAAAATTTTTCAAGCCTCAAACCTCATCTTTCCCCCAGAAGAAACAATTTACCAGTTCCCAAGGTTCTTACCTAGCTACATCAGTGGATTTGTCTTTCTCTTAATTTCTCAGTTATAAACTTAGTTGGTATTGTCTTTTTCCATTAGAAATCAAAACAATACCAGCAATTTCAAAGTAACTGACGCAGAATAGGCTAAAGTGAAAAATATGTCAGCAAAAACTAGTTTTGGGAAATGAAAAAAGAAAAAGAAGATACCACCAGCAAAAACCATGCATCTATGAAATAATCCAATGGCATGAGCATGACATGACATGACACTGATAAAAATAAAATAAAATAACTGACACAATGTAAAAAATAAATATATAAAAAAAAGAGGAAATTAATACAGGATATGTATGTATGTATACCTTGGTAAGTTGCACCCTGTAGGCTGCCATCTATACTTGAGATAGAATTGATCTGGTCTTCCATTGTTTTGGCAATCAAATTGCTTCTCTATAAAGGGACACTGTGAGGTTTCATAATAAGGGTATGAATCATCATAAACCCATGTCCCCTGAAACAAATCACAACCACTCTCTGCAAAGCCTCTGGCTTGCTTGTGATAATCCTTCCCATGTATCTGAATGAGAAGGGCCAGAAACAGCACAAGAGATATGGTGAAGGTGACAGACCCCATAGGAGGGAGAAGGAGAGTGATGAAAAGGTGGTGATGGTGGTGGAGCTCACAATAAGTATGATATGATCACAATCAATAGAAAGGGTGTGTTTTCCTTTTGTTGTTGACTTGTTGTTGATGATGTTGTTTGGATGTGGAGTTTTATTTATAGATGTGATTCAATGCTTGAATTGGTATCTGCCAAAATGATGGTTGATGGAAGCGGATTGCAAATTTTGTTTATGTGGTTTTCTTCTTACGCATGGATTATATATGCAAGAGTGTGAGATACCAACAAATATGATGTAAGGAGGGAGGGAGAAGGAACTTCAAATGGATTAAATTAAGAATCACAAATCACAATGGATACTACAGAAACAAAACTAGAATTAGTGACAAGGGATTCTATGTTATCTATCTAGCTATAAGTAAATTGTCTTGAATTTTAGTATTAAATGCTATATTTAATACAATATATATAACACTAATGTTACAACCAAACCATTATAATTAATTACTAATATTAATTACTATTATATTCGTACGAAAATGTTATATTTATTGAATAAACAATTATTACACTTTATAAATTTTTAAATAAGATACTCTTATCAGACTATATTAGTTTTAGGAAAATAAAACATGCTCAAATTTTGGGTATAGGGAAGAGAGATAGAACAATAAAAAAATGAAGAAATATGATAATTGATATGATGAAAAAAGAGAAATGTAGAATATATGTGAGTGTATGATAAAATCAGGACTCTTAAGTCTTAATTTAATATTAAGTTGATGATTTAATCATATATTTTGACTCTAACTTTAGTTTAGCTTTTATGTAGTATAAAACCATTTAAGAATATTTTTGTAATTTTAAAAATATAAAATGATTCATATGAAATTTTATATTTATACTACAAATAAAAATTAATTTCAGTTTGTTTTATGATTAAATGATTATATGTAGGGGTGGAAACAAGTCTGACTTTGGCAGGTCTGGACCTGACCTGATTCCTAATTATTAAACTTGAACTTGGGTCTGTTACTTTATTTTATTATTAAATGATTATATGTAAGGGTGGGAACAAGCCTGACTTTGGCAGGTCTGAACCTGACATGTACCACTTAAATCAATCTCGATTAGTCTATCATGATCTCATTTGAGTGGAAGAATCTCCTCCTGATGTGCATTCTCTACTTGATCCAGTTGTATTTCATCTTCCAGATTAATGGGATGCATTTATTTAAAAAAAATTAAAAAATTCATTATTCAACTGAAACGAAGTACTTAATTAACTCACTTAATATAATTACTTATGAAATATTCC
Source organism: Sesbania bispinosa (assembly GCA_026901365.1). Classification (NCBI taxonomy): domain Eukaryota; kingdom Viridiplantae; phylum Streptophyta; class Magnoliopsida; order Fabales; family Fabaceae; genus Sesbania; species Sesbania bispinosa. Next base: position 2,957,067 of record QLOH01000009.1, on the reverse strand, counting down.
ATTAAACTCATTTAAATTAAGAATTGAGAATTCTTATTGTTAAGTATCGTGAAAATTACACAACCTAAACTAAAAATGTTAATCACAATAAATAATTTAATAAACTCACTCAACATACCTTATATTTACTTTATTTTGTTTTGCATTTTAAAATTATTAAAATTTTATTTCTCAAAAATATTTTAAATATATTTAAATTGTAATCATTCTCATGCATTTCTTCAAATTTTACCCTTTTAAATTAAAAAAAGTTAAATTAATATAGTGTGGGTTGCTTGGGATGATGTTTGTAAACAAAAAAAAAAAAAAAATGGTGGTTTGGGTTTGAAAGATTTGAGAGCTTTCAATTTAGCTCTTTTAGGGAAATGGCAATGGCGCTTATTAGTTGAGAGGGATAGGTTATAGAATAGGGTTGTAACATCTATTTATGGTGCTGATGTATTATCTCCTTATTAATAAAGGGGGTAAAATATCTGGATCTAGGTGGTGGTCTGATTTATGGACTATAGATGAGTGTGATAATGTTAAGTGTGATTGGTTCTCTACCTTGTTTGCTAGGCGTGTAGGAAATGGGAAACAAACTTCATTTTGGAGAGATTGTTAGTGTAGTCCTAATCCTTTGTGTGAGCGCTTTAGTAGATTATTTTCTATTTCTATAAACAAAGATGTAACAATTGCTGATCTGTTGGTGAGAAGAGAGGGAGTTTTTTAGTGGAATTGATGTTGGAGAAGGGTTTTATTTCAACAGGAATTAAGTCTTCTCTCCATGCTTCTATTAGAAGTAAATTCAATCCATATAAGTGACGTAAATGGTGATTCTTGGTATTGGAGCTAATTCTGGTGGTGTTTATACTGTTAAATCAGCATATCTTGTTGTTGTCCATGACTCTATTTATGTCGTTTTTCCTTTGTACAAGTTTGTTTGGTGCCACTATGTTCCTACTAAGGTTTCTTGCTTTGCTTGAATGTCATTCCTTGATAGAATTCCTTCAAAGTGTAATTTATTCAAGAGGAATGTTTTACTTAATGCTACTATGGAGTGTAGTTGGTGTGGATGTGGATTAGAAACTGTTGCACATATCCTCTTTGACTGCCCTGTTGCCTATTAAACCTGGATGATGTACCTTAATTGGTTTGGATTTTGCTCAATGCTTTATAATAATTTTAATGATCATTTTCTGCAATTTTTGGGCCTCTCGAATGAGGTATAGGTGGTCTTTGATTTGGTTAACTACCATTTGGAGTCTTTGGTTGGCTAAGAACAAATTGGTGTTCTCAAATATTAAATTATCACCAGCTGATGTATTGGATTTGATCTAGTTGCGCTCTTGGAATTGGCTTAAATCTAAGAATATTAGCTTTGTCTATAGCTATGCATCATGGTTGCTGCAACGTTATGCCTGTCTGTGCTTTGGTTAAGTTTGGACCTGCGTGTTGAAGACTGAAAGATCCTGCTGGTTGTATTGTTCCTGTCATCTATTTTTCAAATTTTGGTAACTTTTTGGTGGCTTGTTTCTTGTTATGCTTGGTGCAGGGCCTTTTGACCAATTTCTATTAGTGTTGCCAGTACAGTAACTCCTTGCTGGTTTGTATTTTCTTGTTTATGCTCGGAGCAAGGCCTTTTGTCAATTCTCTATTAGTGTTATTTTCTTTTTCATTAGGGGGGCTCGGTTTGGTTTTCTTGGGTAGTGATGTGTTCAATTTTCAGATTAATTTGTACCAAGATTAACTTTGAGTTTTGGTTATTTTTTCTTGTATTCTGTAATAGGTTGAAGTACCCCTTATACTCCTTTTTAATTCAATTCACCTTTTCTTAGCAAAAAAAATCAATAAGTCCCTATAATTTCATTTAATTTTTAATTAAGCCCCTCTATAGTGTATAACCTTTTAAGAAAATACCTTAGCAAATCCTCTGGTATTAACAGTGTTAGAGTCCTGTTAAGTTATGTTGAGCCTAAGATATCGGATTTTTTATGAGATAAATTATTCCTACAACAAAATCATACAACAACTTATACAACATATTTTTTATCTCTATATTTTTCCATCATATTTATATCACATCACACACTTCTCTCTCTTCTATTCCTATCTCTATCTATTTTGTAGAAAAATATTGTACACAATAGTTGTACAAATATGATTTCTCATTTTTTTATGTGTCAGTCTCATTCCTAATTTCTTATGTGGCAATCATTAAATTTTACATGACCATCAATTCTTACATCAATTCAGTTGCCTCTGAGACTTGGGTTGAAAGTTCACATTCAATTTTATTTTAAGTGAGACCATGTTATAAGTTGCATCAGTTTTTTACACCAATGAATAATTAATTTCTTAAGAGATAATTTTATTCAATAATAAATCATTGGATTGAAAGTTACTATCATGTATATTATACTTATAAAATTTTACATTGTTCCATCATTATTTAATAAATTATTAAGATATGTCATGCTTAATAACATCATGTATTTATGTATTTGAAATATATAAAAGAAAAAACCATTTCATTATCAATATATTTTCTTGTACATTTACTTTGTTTCTATGTGTAGTTTAGAAAACTATATATCAAGAATTCAGAGTGAAGCCACTGCACTAATTAAGTCCCACATCGCTAAGGCAAGGAGTACCAACTTACAAGAGCAGAAAGTCTCAAGTCCCACATCGTCCGGTTAACTGAGTAGCACACACGCACTGCACGCACGCACTCTTTCATTCCTCCCTTACTTCATTTTCTGTTACTTCCCTCCTTCCTTTCGGTTTCAGTTAGCCTTTCCTTTTTGGTTATCTTTCATTTTTCCCTCCTTCCATTCACTCATGTGCGTATATAAGTGAAGGTTTGTACACTCTATTATTCATTCACAAAGACTAATATTCAAAATACAAAATACTTAGCATTCTATCTCTCATGGTCCAGAAACTTTTATGGTATCAGAGCTCTTGATCTCAAGAGCTCTGGTTTTCTTCTTCCATGGCAAGAGGCAATTCGAACAATGGAGGTGGAAATCCTCTTCCTCCTCCTCCAGTACAGGATCCTTCTTTAAATCCTTTGAGTGAGTACTACATCCATCCAGGAGAGAATCCCTCTTTGGTGTTAGCTACTCCACTACTTTCTGAAAGAAATTATCATAGCTGGGCTAGAGCTATGAAGAGATCTCTTATCTCCAAGAACAAATACAAGTTTGTCAATGGCATGCTACCAATGTCGTCTTCCTTCGATCCAAGCTTTGAAGCATGGGAAAGGTGTAATAACCTGGTCTTATCCTGGATCTTCAACTCAGTGGAGCCAACAATTGCACAAAGCATTGTCTATTTGGAGGTAGTTGCAGTGCCTGGAAGCTGTTGAAAGACAGATTTGCTCAAGGTAACAAAATTCGTGTATTTGAATTACAGCAAGAACTGAATTCCCTGAAACAAGGTACAAATTCTGTGACGTATTATTTCACTGAGATGATTACTCTGTGGGATGAAATTGAAAATGTCAGACCTCTTCCAAATTATGTTTGTACCGTTAAGTGTGTATGTGATGCTAGTAGGAATGGGAAAATATACAGAGATGAAGACTGTATTATGAAATTTCTAAGTGGATTGATGTAGCAATTTCCAGACCTGAGTAAGGCTTTCTCCTTGGTTGTTCAACAAGAGAGGAAGTTAGGCAACATTAATAGTAATGCAAATGTGCAAGCTTTTGTAAATTCAGCAGAGTGGAAAAAGCCATATGGCAGAGGTAGAGGTGGTTCATCAAACTCCTTCAATGGAAGAAACAATCTGAAAGTGTGTAGCTATTGTGGGAAGATAGGACATACAGTTGAGGTATGCTATAAGAAGCATGGTTATCTAACCAATTTAAAAAATAAAGCTGCTGGAAGTATTAACGGTATTGCAGGGGATTCTTCAAGTTCTGCTGTGAATGTTGAAGCAGATTCAAAGTCAGATGTTGATACTATTTCACAAGCCTCTTCTCAGGTTTCATTGTCTGATAAGCAATTTAAGGCCATCACGGCTCTGCTCCAATCTTCCAACATTGCTAGTTCCTCAAAAAATAATCAGGTAGCAGCTGTTACTACAAAACAACAAACTCTATCAGGTAATCATATAGCTTGCAACATTCATATTTTATCTGACACCTAGATCCTAGATTCAGGTGCTACTAACCACATCTATTCAAATAGAAAACTCTTAAGTTGTTTAGTACCAATAAATACCGATCCTATCACAGTGAATCTTCCAAATGGACACCATCCACAACAACACATAAAGGCACCATCAATATTGCTCAAAACATTACTCTAACATATGTTCTTTTTCTGCCTGGATTCACGTTGAAACTTATTTCAATTTCAAAATTGAGTTCTCAACTTAACTTTGGTTTCATCTTTCTATCTGATTCATGCCTTATACAGGACTTGACCAGTTTGAAGATGATTGGTTCAACTAGGATGAAGAATGGGTTGTAATGCCTTCCTCACCATCATCATCCTTCATATTCAAACATTTCACATTCAACTACAATCAATGCAACCTTAACCAAGTCTTGTTCATATCCAGAAACTGCTTTATGGAATTTTAGGTTGGGACATGTCTCCAACTCAAGAATGAACATGTTATGTACTCTATGCCCTTTCTTACATACTTATAACAAAGATCTTATTTGTGACACTTGTCATTTTGCAGAGCAAAGAAAATTTCCTTATACAGATAGTAAAAGTAGGGCTAATAAACCTTTTGATCTTATTCACCTAGATGTTTGGGGGCCCTATAATATTCATATCATTCACAAACACAAATATTTTCTTATAATTGTGGATGATCACAACAGATACACTTGGGTTATTCTTATGCAACAAAAATCAGAAATAGAAAAACACATAAGGAACTTTGCAAAATTGATTGAAACTCGGTTTGAGAAGAAAATAAAAATCATGAGATCAGATAATGGAACTGAATTTCTCATGAACTCTTTCTACAATGAATTTGGAATTTTCCATCAAACAAGTTGTGTTGAAACACCTCAACAGAATGCAATAGTTGAAAGAAGGCATCAAATCCTTCTTAACATTGCTAGAGCCCTCTTATTTCAAGAAAATCTGCCAAAAATGTTTTTGGGGCCTAGCTGTTGCACATGTTGTGCATTTATTAAATAGAATACCATCACCCATCACTAATTTTAAATCTCCACATGAAATCCTGTTTGGACAAAAACCTGAATTAAATCACTTAAGAGTTTTTGGTTGCTTGTGTTAATCATCCACAATCACTTCACATAGAAGTAAGTTTGATCCAAGAGCAAAGAAATGTATTTTTGTAGGATACAAGCCTGGCACAAAAGGGTTCTTAGTATATGAATTGTGTACAAAGAAATTTCATGTTTCTCGAAATGGTGTCTTTGAGGAGTTCACTTTTCCCTATCAAAATATCATACCAAGTACAGTTTCTGATCAACATTCCTACCAACCTGTCACTGCAACTCAACCAGATTCACCACCAGTTACCACTTCTCCTCCTCATATTGACCAAGACTCACCAGCAACTACCACACCTCCTCATCCCACTGAATGAGATTCATCACAAGCACTAAGAAGATCTAACAGAACCAAACAGAAACCACTTGTCTCAAGGATTTCAATGCAACTCAGTTCTATCATCCCAGCTGACCAATCAAGGTAATCCTTACCCTCTCTCATCCTATTATTCCTTGTCTAATTTGTCTCCAAATTATGCTGCATATTGTGTGAGTCTCACTGATATAAAGGAACCTAGTTCATTTTCTGAGGCTAGCAAGCAGGAGTGTTGGAGAAAAGCCATGGAGGCTGAAATCCAAGCTGTTGAGCTCAACGACACTTGGACACTTGTGGACCTTCCTCCTGGTATTACTCCCATTGGCAGCAAATGGGTTTACAAAATCAAGAGGAAATCAGATGGGACCATAGAGAGATTCAAGGCAAGATTAGTTGCCAAAGGGTACAATCAAGTTGAGGGACTTGATTATTTAGATACCTTCTCACCAGTGGCTAAATTGACCACAATCAGAATCATTCTAGCTTTTGCTTCAGCTCATAAATGGCATTTGCATTAGTTGGATGTCAACAATGCCTTTTTGCATGGTGATTTAAAGAAGGATGTTTACATCACCCTTCCATAAGGTATGGCAGTTTCTCACCCCAATAGGGTTTGCAAACTGACCAAATCACTTTATGGATTGAAACAGGCTAGCAGGCAATGGTTTGAAAAGCTTTCTTCCTTCCTTTTGACCTTGGGATTCCATCAAGGTGCTGCAGACCACACACTCTTTCATAAATTCTCTGATATTGGCTTCACCGGGTTGCTTGTTTATGTTGATGATGTCCTCCTCTTTGGGACTTCTTTAGGTGAATTTGATTCTGTTAAACAACAATTGCACAAAACTTTTGGAATTGAAGACCTTGGGATTCTTAGGTATTTCTTGGGATTGGAGGTTGCTCATTCTTCACAGGGCATTTCTTTTTCACAAAGAAAGTATTGTCTTGACTTATTAGAGGATGTTTCTCTACTCAACTGTAGACCAACATCCACTCCTTTTAATCCAGTTGTGCATTTGCAACAAGATAAAGGAGAGCCACTTTCAGACATCACTGCTTTTAGGAGATTGGTTGGGAGATTGCTTTACCTTACCACTACATGCCCTGGCATCACCTTTGCTACTCAGCAGATTAGCCAGTACCTCAATTCTCCTACTCAGGCACATCACCAAGCTGCCATTAGAATCATTCGCTACTTAAAGAATGCACCAGGCCTCGATTTGTTTTTCCCTCGTAACAATGACCTTCAACTTCGTGGATTTGCTTATGCGGACTGGGGTGGTTGCTCAGACACTCGTAGATCCATCTTTGGGTACTATTTTTTTTATTGGCTCATCCTTGGTAAGCTGGAAATCAAAGAAACAACCCACAATGGCACGCTCTTCTGCCGAAGCTGAGTATAGGGCCCTTGCCACTGCAACTTGTGAATTACAGTGGATACACTATTTGTTTTAGGATCTGCACATTCATTCCCACAGGTCTCATGTATTGTTTTGTGATAATCAAAGTGCCATACACATTGCCCAGAATCATGTCTTCCATGAGAGGACCAAGCACCTGGAAATTGACCGTCACTTAGGGAAAAACTACACCCTGGCCTCATGCGCCCATTGCCTCTTTCATCTCATGACCAGCTGGATGATTTCTTCACAAAAGCTTTGCTTCCCAAATATTTCCATTCTTTTCTTTCCGAGCTTGGAGTGCTTAATGTCTGCTGCCCTCCAGCTTGCGAGGGGTATCAAGAATTCAGAGTGAAGCCACTGCACCTAAGTCCCACGTCGCTAAGGCAAGGAAAGTACCAACTTACAAAAGCAAAAAGTCTCAAGTCCCACATCGTCCGATTAACTGAGTAGCACACACGCATTGCACGCACACACTCCTTCATTCCTCCCTTACTTCCTTTTCTATTAGAATCTTTTCTATCACTTCCCCCATTCCTTCCGATTTCAATTAGCCTTTCCTTTTTGGTTATCTTTCATTTTTCCCTCCCTCCATTCGCTCATGTGCATATGTAAGTGAATGTTTGTACACTCTATTATTCATTTAAAAAGACTAATATTCATAATATAAAATACTTAGCATTCTATCTCTCATGATCCAGAAACTTTTACTATATAACTTCAGTGCTTTTGTTCGTTCTAAATAACTTTGCAAAAAAAAAATGCTTAAAAATCACTCCTTAGACCAAAAAAGAATTGTCAATATATGGAAGTCTTTGCCCACCATTTTCTCGTTGAGACAAGTTTCGTAGGAAAGTAAAACTATATATGCACAAAGGAAATTTTATCATTTCTTAATCTTAATTTTTCAAAAAAAAAATTAAACCTAAATTTTGAAGATCTCACCATCTTGTAGAGCTTAGAACCGTGGTAATATATTCAAATTCAAATGTGCATATGTGAGTAGAAAAGGCAATAAATGAGGCTTAATTGCTTAAATTTCTAAAATCTATTATTGACGCTCATGTTTTAGGTGTTTTAATTTGTCTCTCTTTTTTTATATTTTCGCCTTTATGTGTATCACATTTATATTCTGTACGTTAAAACTTTTTCTCGAGTGATATTAGTAATGTATTATTTTTAACAAATTATTTAATGTATTCATTATTATTAATTTACTTTCTAAAAAGGAAATTCTATTGCCTCATAAATAGATTATTTTTAAGTAATAAAATAAAAATGTTCTAAAATTGGATTAGAATAATATATTACTTGACGATATATTACTAATATTTCATATATTTATAATATTGATATTAACCAGATAAGGCTAAGATTGTATTAAATGAGAGAGCTTAAAAGCATGTAATGAATTAAAAATAAATAAAATATTTAATATTCAATTTTTACTTAAAATAATTAAAAGCATTATTAATAGGATTGAACATTTAAAATTATAAAGTCTCGTAAGATTCAAATCTAATATTTTGTTAAGTACTTAATAATTCTCCCTTAACCATTGTTTGCTTAAAGAGTAAGAGATAAATGTTTAAAATTATATATATTTAAATTAAATTATTATAAAAATATATTATAATTAATATTGATCATTTAAAGTATAAATGAAAATATCCCATATAAAATTTCATATTATTTAATCTATATGTGTGTGTATCTTTTTATATTTAATTCGCTTATATTTATAATTAAGGGAAATATATAAATTCAGTTCTTTATTCCATTATAAATAATTCTAAAAATAAAAAAGACACAAAAATGAAAAATCATTCCATCAAATAAAAAAAGTCCACATATGATAGTAACTGACTAGCGTTGTCTTTATATAACAATATGTTGGTAAGAAAAAAATTGCTCCGATCCAAAGGAAGTTTTATCATCTCTAATTCTTGATTTTCAAATAATTTCAAACCTAAATTCATCATCTTCTCAAGCTCACTACCATGGCGACAGACTCGGATTCAAATGTGCATATCTTGGTAGAAGAGGTAATTCGTGAAGCTTAATTACATTTTTTTCCCTCTCTAAAGTCAATTCTTGTTGTGCGTATCGGAGGTGTTTTTTGTTTTATTTTTCTATTTTCATCTTTTATTTTTCAAATAATTGTAGTTTTTTTCTTCTAATAAGCTTAGCTATATATACAATTCAGAAAAACCTTAGATCATTCTTCTCAATCAATAATCATACATAGCTGGATTAATTTTAAATTTTGACAAAAAGGTATTTGATGTTCATTTCTGACACCGTTTCGTGAGACAAGTGTGGTTTTGAAACAAGAAATTCTTAATTCATGCATCGAAGCCCTAAATCGTTGTGTAGTGCATAGTTGTAGAAATCTTACAATTTGCTATTTGAATCTTACAATTCAATGAGAATCACTAAAAAAATAATATGTATTAGATGTTGAATCGGATAATATGTTCAGAATCGTGGATTAAGTTGATGAAATCAAGCGATTCATCTCAAAATTTGTGATTCAATTGTTATCTACGATTCAACATATCTTTTTGACTTCAGCCAGTTGTAACACATACACTCACCCCTGTTTTTTCATATAGCATTCACTGCTTCACGCAATTTTATTACTTTTTATTATTTATTAGCTTATATTGCATATAATTATGAGACATAGTTATAACTTTATAATATAAGATTATTATTTTTTATATCTATATTGAGCACTTATACTTAATAGATTATTTATATGATATATTTTAAGTTTTTTTATTATGTTTCTGAATCTCACGATTCGATACGATTTAAGATTTGAAAATTAATTTAGCGATTCACGAATTGATAACTATGGACTGTAGTGGATTCGTGAGGAATAGATTTGTTATAACATCAACAAAGTTTTCGGTTTTAGTAGTTAATCTTTATGAATCAATATGGGATGTATATGCACCAAATCACTATTTATTCTTTACTAAGATAATTATAAGTGATGGATTACATGTTACAGGGTGATCTTGAATTTGAAGATCCAATTATTGCCACACCACCCAATCCTAATGCACCTTTATTTGATCCTTTCAAATTTCGATCTGAGGAGCACTCTAACAGATATCTCTCTATTATCCAACATCGAAATATCATTTTCGAAAGAAGTATTGCCTTGGGTAATCAAGGTTTCAGGCTAATTAGTGGGGAGATTCAGAGAAGAAATTGGCAAGGATATTGTGCAATACTTGGCAATGGAAGAAGGGAATTAACTCGAGAATTTTATACAAATGGATATAAGATGGCAAATGAAGATTGGCCTTTAGACCGCACATATGTGAGGGGTAAAGAAATATGTTTTGATGCAAAACACATTAACAAGATACTTGGGTTAAATCGTGGTAATCCTGCAGTACCTTATGAGTTTGACATCTTCATGAGTACTACTGTTGATCCAAGACTAATCTTACGTAGTCTCTGTAAATCAGGGGCAAGATGGAGATGCACTGTTGAAGGGGAAGGTCCATTATATCTAATAGTTTATGATTTAAAACCCATTGTAAAAGCTTGGTACTTGTTTTTATCCAGTTCTATTGCTCCCACAATGAGTACTGACATAGTATATATGGATAAGGCTTATCTTTTGTATGCTCTATCTACTGGTATGGATATTAACCTAGGAGAAATTCTTAGCAGGGAGATCGACTTCATGATGCAAGCTCCCGGGGGTTCAATGGGACTCGCTTCTATTGTGACACAATTGTGTATTTATGCAGGTGTTAAGGTGGATCATAATGAGCTTATGGTGTATTTGGATCCTTCTATTGATTGTGATCTTATTGCACAGTTATATGATGAAGAGGCTTGAGTTGGGGATGGTAACGATGAATGATGAAGATGTCGTGCACGATAGGTCAATGCTTGTGGAGGAATGGACAGGATGAGGAACATGATAACTTTGATTGACCACTTTCCTGCATTTCATTTTGATTTCTTCTTTTCTATTCCAGTTTCTTCTATTTTTAAGTATTTGTAATTGTGTAAGAATGTTTTGTACCAATTCACTATCAAGTATATCATTTATATATTCTATCTAGGGACAAACATTAAGAACTCATTGGTTTGTAATAACTGTAGATTTACTTTCCAGCCTTATTTATATTGATAGTTTGGATTGCATATAATTTACTTTCTTCTTGTTGTGTAGGATATTTCTTAGGTCACTCACATACTCTAAGGAAGGAATGTGTAGTCCTTCCCTTACCATACATAGATTCACATGGAGTAGTTCTATGACACTTTCTAAAATTTTTTGCTGCATAGGAATTAGTTGTTCATGCATTTTGAATTGCATCTTCTATAGTTGTTTGACATCTGTTCTGAGCAATATTGTAGAATTCAGGAATCTCCAATGTCCAACAATGGTTGAGGGTGAAGGTGATGTGAAATTTTGGCAAGTGTACCAATTATCACAAATATTCAACAGTGAGAAAGGATATCGTTTCCACAGGGATTGCAACTCAAATACCAAAATACAGGGGAATTATCTAGTTGAATAAGAAGAATATGATTGTTGTAAGGTCCAAGAATCCTCTAATGGTGTTTTCATAATGACAAGCTCTCAAAATTCACTTAGTATAATTCTGATTTAAAAAAGGTACTAATGATTTCACTTAAGTTTGTCTTAAGAAGATACAAACAGGGAAAACTCCAGAAGATCTTTTTGATATCCTTAAATGACCTTGTTCAGAAGAAATAGTTCAACACTTCTCAAAGAGTAATTATGCAAATCATCAGAAGATGCTTTCACATTGTATATGTGATATAATTATAAAAGAAAGCAAGAAAGTTGTTGAGAATAATTATAATAAACCTTTTGTCAAATGTCAAGAAAACCACTCTTTCAAAAGAAGCAAACTGAATGAAAGAATAATTCTTATTCAAGAATGGTTGAAGGATATCAAATTAAAATTGAAATGTAAAAGGAAACTGTCCAGAAGAACAACATGGTATGCTGACATAATATTAGAAGGAAGATTCACTATCAGGAATTCTGCAGAAGAAGCAATTTCCTGTAAATTCATATTCTCTAAGTTTCCTTATGTTGCAGTTGTTTAGATCCATCCTAAAATTATTCCTTCAGCCTTAAATGTATAAAAAAAAACCTTTCCAGAAGAAAGAGGGTTGTTTTAAAGAAGGAATTAAAATCTGCATAAGAAGCAATTTCCAGAAGATATGACCAGTCAAGGGACAGCTGTACATGAAAGGGACAGCTCCTGCTTTAACAGCTGGAGTTTCAACACCTTCCCCAAGTCTTCCCAACGGCTAGAAGTCTGCCTTTGTCTATAAAAGGAAGACATCTCTTCATTAAGAGACACACAGCACCAGAAGAAAACCTTATTTGTTTAAAATTACCATCTCTACCTTCTGGAAGATTTTCTCTCTCTTCAAATCACTAAAATCTGAAGTCACAAAAGTCTGAAAGGAAGAAAGGGAGAGTACTAGCTCAATAATCCTCTGCAGTGCTAACTCTGATTGTATTTTGAGCCTTAAATTACTGTATTCACTATTTCCATATTATGTAAAGCTCTCAAGAACAACATAGAAAGTATTAGTTCTTCTTGAGAGAAGTTACTCTGTTCTGCAAATTGCTGTGAGCATTAAACTTGTAAACAGAAACATAGGAGAATATTTCAAGGAACTGCAGAAGAAATCTGTGATCTATTTTGAGTTGTTGAAGCTGCAGAAGGTAATTGTGGTGAGCCTGAAGAGGCTGCAGAAAAATACTAGTGGTAAGGAGTACCCAAGAAGCTTGTGTAACTGAGTTGTATAAGGAAAATCCTACTGAGTGTAGGGACTGGATGTAGCCTCAAAAGTTAGAGGTGAACCAGTATAAATTTGTGTGTGCCTTCTCTTTCCTTATCCTTCTTTACATTGATAAATTTATTTAACCTTGCATCTGCATAAAATAAGTTTGGAAACTATCTAATACCTAAGTAAGTGATACTCTAAGGTTCCATCAAAGAGAACCATATTTTCTGCATCCTATAAACTGTCATTAGTTAACTATATCTTTATTGATAAGCTTCTAATATTTAGCCAATTAATACTTGAGTAAGAAAATATTAGAAGAAGTTGCAGAAATCAAAAAGGAATCACAATTCAACCCCCTTCTTGTGATTGCTATATTTACTTCAATTGTAACAAGTGACGTTTAAACTATACAGAAACCAAATTAGAATTTATAAACTAAGGACTTAGAACAAGGCAAGAGTGCAAGAAAAGAAACTTAAACTATAGAATTCACTATCAAACAAAGTGGTTAGGGTTGATTTCACTTAATCCTCCCTTCATGCAAGTGTTCATGTCATTCAATTCAATTATTGTCATTCTATCAATGATCGAATTCACTAACATAGTCAAAACCCATGATTCCTTGTTGAATTAATCCTATGTCATCAACTAAGAACCCTAATTCCTTAGGTGAACCTAATAGAGACATGCATTAGATTCAATAATTGATAAAGATCACACAAGAATCAATTCCTATTCCTAGACAATCAATCTCTCATGTTGCTTGCTTCAGATCCAAGCTTTTCCCCAATTTTCCAATTGTGAGAATAACTTTTGATTCATGCAATTGAGTGGCCAATCCAATTGATGCATTAAGAGTATAAGGAAGCAATTGAATTTAACTACGAAAATTGAATTGAATTAACAAATCACTTACATAAAGTTCAGATCAAGATTCATCAACACCTAACCTAAAAGATTTAGAAAGACATTACAAGAGATAAGGAGATGAAGAAAAGAGAGAAAAACTTAAGAGAAGAATCCATAGTTGTAGTGTTCAAGCTTGCTTTCAGCAGTTTGTTCTTCAAGTTCTTCAGAGAAAGAGAGAATTCTAGTGTTTAGATCTAAAAACGAAAGTGAAAAAAATGAGGAAAAACTATTTCTAACAGTTACAAATTCCTATTTATAGTTGCTGTCAACTAGCGTGAGGACATGATGATTTTCTGGATGTCCTCATGCGAGCATCCAGAGGCCATAGAAGCTTTCTGTCCATTCGTGTCCTTACAGGAACTACTCTGTACCTGTGCCCACATGAAGAGGCAGTAGCTACTGATGCTCTCTGATGGCTCGTGTCCTCACGTGACAACAATCTTCACGTCCCCACACGCATAGACATAACTGAATTTGGTCTCTCCTTGAGTTACTTTTAGGACATGGAAGCCTTCTTGTCTTCCCACAAGTATCCAGAGCTCAAATTACCTACAATTATGAACAAAATGACATTAAAACTACACCTAACATCTAAACTATGAATTAAACACCAAATTTCCTAATTTTAAACATTTCAAACTATTAATCACACAAAAGTATCCTAATTACTAGTATTTCTAAGATAATTACACCTATAAATCAACTAATGATATGGATTTATCAGAAGATTGTGGTGTACATGCAAGACACTCAACACATAAGTTAGTATGGGTCTTAGTTTTAATAAGGTTCCAAAGTAATCTACGTACCTTTCTCGTTGTGTAGTATTTATAGGCCTTTATCATCTGCATGGGAACGAATCCATTTGCTATTTAGTGGGTTAACTATCATTATAAGTTAACCTATGTGTCTAATGTAGTATGGGGAATATTTCCTTGTAATTAGTGCTTATATTAATAATAATACACATATATCACATGAAACTGAGAACATGTCCCCCGTTACAGTACAAGTGTCAATAAGCATTCATGGTCATATATCCGCATATCTGGCCAATCTGGATAGTCCAAATAGTCAATATATACTAGTAGTTAATTAAGCAGGAGCCGGTTACCCACCATCCGGTCAAGCTATTCAGTGGTCAATTTGGCCCTAAGAACAACATCCAAAAAATCTTTTACAACAATCGCCATTTTCTTCATTTCATTTTTTTTTTTTCAATAATTCTCATTTCCGGTCTTTCTTTCTATACGTAAATCTATTAAACATAAATCAATTAATTCATTTGTAGTAAATTATATGTGTTATTTGATTAAATTTACATTTAATTAAATTTTATAGAAAATATATAGTTTTCTTCACTTTATTTTTTCTCAACAATTCTCATTATATCTAGTAAACATTATATATGTATCGTTATAAAAATATGTCTAGTAAACATTATACCATTTTCTTCACTTTAAATTTTGTCAACAATCCTCATTACAAGTCTTTCTCTCTACACATAGATCTAGTAAACATTATGTCGATTAATTCATTAATGGTAAATTTGTGTGATATGTTTATAATTATATTTAATTAAATTATTATAAAAATATATTATATTATTGATCATGCAAAATATTATTAAAACAGATCACATATTAAATTTTAAGTTTTTTTTTTACGGAATATTAAATTTTAAGTTGAACCATGTAACTTTTGCATCAATTTTTCACATCATTGAATAATTTTTTAATAAGCAATTTTATTCAATAATCAATTGTTGGGTTGAAAGTTACTAATTACTATCACATATACCAGATTTACAAAATTTTACACTATTATATCATTATTTAATAAATTATTGAAACATGTCAAATTAATGTTATATATATATATGTGTGTGTGTGTGTGTGAGATCAATGAAAGCAAGCAAGAACCATTTGATTATTAATATATTTTCTCTTATATTTATTTTATTTATATTTATAGTTTAGGAAACTATATAATTTCAATGCTTTTATTTGTTCTAAATAATTCTGTTGATAAAAACGCATAAAAATCATTCTCGAAGCAAAAGAATTAAAAAGTGTACATATATATAGTAGTATTTGCCTACCATAGTCTGAGACGTGTTGGTAATAAAATTTGAGCTAGAAAATAAAATTTTATCATTTCTCATTCTTTATTTTTTGGAGATTTTCTACCTAAATTTTGAAAATCTTATATCATATTCTCTTTTTGTTGCAAGATTATGGGTATCTTACACGGGAGACAATCCTGTGTTTGAGTCGGATATAGGATTTCTTGTAAAAAAAATTTGCACATCATGTTTTATATTCATATCAAATAAATAACATGAATGAATTCCCTAAAGGATCATAGTTGCACGTATTTAGGACACCATATAATATAAGAGAGGAAAGGAAGATTGTGAGAGCCGGGGGCTGATGAGGGCGGGGAGTGATCGCCGGTGCAAAGAGGCACGGACAAAGAGCGGCTCCTGGCAGGCTTCTAAGCTAGAAGGGACACATGGATGAACCGAGCCCACACCCGAATGAGAGGGATCTAGAGACTGTGCAGGTATGGGACTGCACAGTTGAAAATAGCTTAAAGGAAATTGTTGGGGAGAACTATACCAACAAGATGCATCTTCTTTTCGGAAGCCCATAACATAAGAACTCCATAGTTAAGCGTGCTTGGCTTGGAGCAATTCTGGGATGGGTGACCTTCTGGGAAGTTTCCCGGAAAGTGTGCAAGTGAGGACAACGCATACTGGAAAGACTCGTGTTGGTTTGTGGGGACCCTCACCACTCCTGCAAGCGGCTCGGGGGCGTTACAAAGATAATGTATCTCTTGAAGCCATTATTATAGTCTTGATTTGATATTCTTGATGGTCCTTTGAATCACTATAATTTTAGAATAGGATCTTCCCCTCCTTCTTCCTCAAGTTTGATGGGATTTAATGCATGTGAATCATCTTGTTATTCCATATGTCCCTAGACATATATTTATAGAGGAAGTGGAGAGGGGACCTACCCTTTCATTTAGGGTTGCAATGGTTTAAACCATAACTTTTCATGAAAAGTTGTGATGGTCCTACCTATCAAGGATCCATCCAACTATAGGCTACACTTATATATACATACACTTATATGTGACTTCCAATATCCACTGATCACAGAAATGAACATTCCAGGAACCATCAAGATACTATTCAACTAATATTTTAAAAAATTAATGGAAGACCAAAACCATAGAAATTTTTTTTTCCAACATTTCTATGACCGGCAAAGCTCTCCTTCAAAAACCTCGAACTTGAGACTACTGATTAAGCTAGAACAACTCTTTACCCTATCATCCACTCGACGGTAGATCTTATCATCTCAAAGCTTACAATTGTGGTAATAGATCGAAATTTGAAATGTGCATATGTAGGTAGAAGATTTAATAAATGAAGTTTAATTGCTTTTTTTCCCCTGAAATCTATTCTTGACGCACGCATGTTAGGTGTTTTCTTTTTTTTTTTTATAATTTCACCTTTTGTTCAACAAAATTTAATTATTTTTAGGACTTTTCTCCATTCAAGTTACTGATTCATTTTAGAGAGTAGAAAAGCACATAATAATGACTATCAATTAAAAAAATTAGTGAATAAGATTTAAATAATACCATGATCATTATACATGTGTTTGTATATGCTTCATCGTTGATTTTCCAATCAATAACTATTACTCTTTACTTTCCTTTCTTTCAAAACTTCCTCTTGAGTGATATTGGTAATATACTCTTTTTAACACATTATTTAAAATATCTATTATTATTAGTTTACTGGCAATTTTACAATGGTCCCGTAAAATAAGTACTCATCAATGATCCCTTTATATAACCGGTAATAAGCGGTTTCCTTATATAATTTAAAAATATAATATTTTATTAAGTATTATAAAATATTATAGATATGACCCTTATTTTGGCGGCATTTCACATTTGTTAAAGTGTTTCCCTCATTCTGAAAGATAGAGGAGAGGGAAACACATCGTCAATTCTGGGTTTGAAGCGGTGTATGTGTTAGTGACCATCTCTTTCCTTTTTTTAAAAGAAAAACACACCTTATTTAGGAAAAAGATTATATGATTGCCTGTTAAATTAAAGCTAAGATGCAAATGGCTTCAGTAGTTTTATATGTTGAATTGTATGTATTATATAGAACATATATGGTGATGGTGACTTGACTGGATTTAACTATAAAATGGCCTCGTTCTTTTCAAATGTTAAAACTGCAGTACAGTGCCTTGATTTGTAGTCAAAATCATAGAGAATCATTGATTTGTGATGCAGAACACACAAAAAAAAAAAAAAAAACTCATCTATCAATGGAAAAAATCTACAATCCTCCAGGAGTAGGTACTCCTTCCATTTAAAATTCAACACCTGATATGATTAGTTATGCATCCCCAATTTTAATTTGAAAAAAGAAATTAAAAAAAGAAAAAATTGTCAAATAACAAAGAGGAGTACTGAGGAGTATCCACTCCTGGAGTACTGAAAATTTTTTCCTATCAATGACCCAACACCACCACGTGAACCTTTATTGCTCGAGCATAAAACCATAAACCACTTTATTCTCGTTCAATGATGAATAAGTCGTATTCAAGAATGTGTGTTCTTACTCCAAACAACATTCTTACGACATTGATGTGTACTAACTCATAGCGACGCCGGTGACGAAAAAAGTCGGTCCGGTTGTCCGCCGCGATGAAGGTCTGGTTCTCGTCTGCGAGCAGAGCTGGACAACTGCGTTAGGGTCCCAATCACTTCGTTGGGGTTGTGTTATAACCTTATTCTATAAGGGTAGATTGCAAATAAAGGACATAGTTCCCACTTTACATGCTTAACCGGTTGACATTTTATTTTATAACCGTTAAATCTGTTTAAAGCTGATCCGATGGCTCTAGACGATGAAACCATCCATGGGGAATTTTAAAAGTCACCATCATAAAAGACACCTTAGTTTACTTTCTAAAATGAGAATTCAGCTATCTCATAAATAAATTATTTTAAATAATATAATAACCTTTTATGTTTCATATTAATAATAAAAAATGTTTTAAAAACTGTATCGAATTAATATATTAATAGAATTTAACATATTTCAAATATTGATATTAATCACATAAGACTGAGAATATACTAAATGTGAGCTTAAAAGTGTTTAATGAATTCAAAGTATATAAAACATTTAGTATTTATTTAAAAATAAATAAATAAGAGAATTATTAAAAGGATTATAAAATTTAAATTTATAAAATCTTGTAATTTAAATCTAATATTTTATTAAAAACTTAATAATTTTCTCTAAACTATTGTTTGGTCAAAGAGTTAAAGATAAATATTTAAATTTATATTTAATTTAAATTATTATAAAAATATAATATAATATTGATAATTTAAACTATTATTGAAAATATTTCCCATGTAAAATTTCATATTGTTTAATATATATATATATATATATATATAGAGAGAGAGAGAGAGATAAATAGTTGGATATGGATAAGGATCAACTTACTCAAGAGTAACTATTTCTAAAGTTACTCCTCTTATAACTTTATGTAGAATGTGAATTAAACAAATATAACTGTTCGATAATGTGATAATAATATAATGATTATGCACATCAAATTTTAGATAAGCTAGACTTTCATAAGTAAGTAATTATAGAGTAGGTATTTACTTATATTTTAAAATGTATATTATACATTAAACATAAGTGATTTTATGAAGTATCAAATAATTTTTACAATTTCTGAAATTTCGTAGGCTTGATCTATATGTGGAGTTGTTTAACAATTATACACAATCACCATTATTCACAGTTATCCAACCACTCTTATCACTACGTCGACTCATTATCCTCTTTGTACTTTTCTTGCACCATGTTTCTGAATATGCAAATGGGTAGATATTTCTTGGTGCTTTGAATTATCTGAAGATATTGATGTTAGTTTTCAATTGGATTTAGTTTCAACCCAAATTGACTCTATAACTCAAGTTATGGTCCATTGATTATACTAAGATCATGTTGTGCGAGCATAATCACGATTACAACTTGAGGCCCATTTTCAATCCAACACATGATCAATTTAGATCTTGAAAAGTAGAGACAAAGTTGTAGATCTTTTCCTTAACTTTCCATGGACATAAAATATGACCCATTTGGATAAATATAGCTTTAGATATAGCCTTCGTAAAAGAGAAAGGACATGAGGGCCCAAAATCCAAATTTTAGCATAAAACCTAGTTAAGCCCGAAATGATCTTAAATTCATAAAATAAGATCAATGACCATTTAATTAATTGCGAAGAGGGAGACCCGCCCATAATATGTTTTTCACTCATCCCCTGTTGTAGTTGACCTAATTTTTGCAGAGCACGACCCACCCCATAATCATAGAATCTGACCCCATTATGAAGGGACAACCGAATTCACCCCTTCTGTAAAACCTAACCCACCCTTATCGCTAGAAATTGAAGCACATGCTGAGGAAGAAACTGAAGATGAATATGTATCAGAAACAAAGGAGCTGATGGCTTCACTTTTTTTTTCTTTTTAGAATTTGATGGTGATAGTGATGACTGTGAAGGTGCAGAAGATAGTCCTTATAGACCACTACCATGTGACACTGAAAGTGACAATGAAGGCATTGAGAAAATAGTGAGCATGAAGGGAAATAATGATGCTGCAAACAACATGGTTGAAACTTCATGTCTGACATGCAAAAGGTATTGCTTTTATTTGAGGACTTTTATTTGAATTCATTAGTAATTTTTCAGGGACCTATCTGACCATTATAATAATCTTGTAATAACTAATTTGATAATTACCGAGATCTTTCATAAACCAATTTGACCATTAATTTTTTGGGTTAAATATATTTTTAGTCCCTCAAAATATAGTTAAATTTGATTTTGGTCCCTCATTTATTTTTCATTGGTTTTGGTCCTCTATTTTTTAAAATCACATGATTTTAGTCCTTGACGTTAATTATATTCCGCTAAGTGATGACATAGTAATATTTCTTGTAGATTTTTCTATGAATTTTCCCGTAGATTTTAAAATTCAAAGAATTTTTTTTAGATTCTAAAAGTTGCGGGAAAACTACTATATTTTTTTACAACAAAGCAAGGAAATTTTACTGTAGCATTTTTATGTAAACATTTTGTAAATTTTTTTGGAAATTTACTACACATGAATTTTCTATAGAAAAAATTGCAAGAAATTTCCTGTGAATTTTTACCTAAGAAAAGTCATATTGGAGCTGCGAAAGTGACTTAACAAAGTACAGTTAATATGGAGGACTAAAAACATGTAGTTTTAAAAATGGAGGACCAAAATCAATAAAAAAGTAAACAAGGGGCCAAAACCAAATTTCATCATATTTTTAGGGACCAAAAACATATTTAACCCAATTATTTTCTATTGATAAGGTCTAATTCCAATAATGAAGGAAGTTATGCTCGAGATGCCTCACAGGTTCTGCACAATGCATATGTTGAAGAACTTCGTTAAACAATGGAGTTTACAACAATTCCACAATTCAATGCCAACATGGACTTTTGACATCCGTACAATCGCCTTGCTTCAACAATAACACAAACGAAGCCTATGCCTCTTGCTTGCAGATGTAAAATCCATTGAAGTTGTAAAGCTAGATCAGGAGGCTGTGGTTGGTTTCCTTTGCTGTCGCAACTCGTAAACGAGGTTGTTCACACCCCCACCCAACATCTTGCATAAAAGGAAATTCTTTAAATTGGAATTAGGGTTTCACTGACCAAACATTTGGGGGAACATGAGATTTCAATTTTTTATACAAACATTCATTCTAGTTCCTAAAAGATTCTTAAGCTACATCACACATGCTTAATAGGATCCACCGTGACAAATAACGTGCCACGTAGGCACTTTTGTTAAGTTTAACTGACTGCAAGTAACGAAAGGACTAACTTAACCAATATGAGTATCTTTCAGGGACAATTTTGTTATTTTGTTTTTTCTTTCAGGGACTAACTTGACTGACCCCAATTTTTCATGGACCAATTTGAGGTTTTAGTCATTTTTTTTTATCTTTGATTAAAAATCCTAATTCTCGTATTGAAAGAAATAGTTTGATAAAAACACGTTTTTAAGGTGACAACTCTAGGATTCAATCCCTGACGATTCTTTGATAAAAAAATCCTTATTAAATCGTGTAAAATCGGCCTAAAATGATAGTTTATTTCCCACTAGGGATTGCAAAAAAACTCATACCTGTAGATACCTGCATATATACCCGCAATGGGTACCCCACATATTTATTAAATGGGTGGGGATAGATAATATAATACCTGCCACGTGGATACCCACATATTCATTAAAATATAATTTCTATTAAATATATTAAAATATTAAGATTTTTTTTATTTTATTATAAGACAAAATTTATTTTTTATTAATTTTTAATATTATTTTTAATATATTAATACGTAATTATATTATGTTATATGACATTTTATTCGTTTTTTTTATAAATTTTAAAATTTTAAATATTAATAAATACTTGTGAATATTTCATACCAGTTAATTTTAACGAATATAGATACGAGTAATATACTACCTCGTCCTGCCCCATTAACATCCCTATTTCCCACTATGACCAATTGCTATGAGTAGACTAAATTGCACTTGGAAAATACTTTTTATTCTCATTGTTATCATTATCATAAACATGAAAATTAGGCTTGGAATCCATTCAACCAACTGACCCTCCCACCACCAACCCAGCTGCCTTAACTTTTTTTTTTTTTCTCTTATTGAAAGCAAAGTTTTTACTTCGAATTAAAGGAAAGACGGATGCAAACCCCAAAATTAACATCAATAAATACTAGTTATGTATAAATAAAATAGAATTTATATTAATCGGTTGACAATATTAACACTTTGGTTGTGTGGCGTAAGACATTAACATCCAAACCAACTCCTCAAAACGCCGAAGGCTCCCATCCAAACCAAGGTTCAGATCCGACGCACTCAGATCAGATCTCACTCGTTCTCTCTTTCTCAATCAGCCCCAGGTTAGTTCCACGCTTCGTGAAAATTAAATGCAATAATCAAATTTCGTGGTAGGTACGAACAAAAGCCATGTCTTTGATTCAAAGATTGCATTTTTGTTCAGCTTCTTCATGTTTGGGGAGTACGAGCTAAATTTAGTTCTAACTAATAGGTCCTTATGTCGTTCATTCTTTTTTATTAAAATGATGCTCTTTTCATTGAGCTTCTCTTTTGGCGAGTATGAGCTGATTTGGTTCAAATGGATCATTGTATATCATTCATTTATACTCAAAAGTTTATCTGAATCTGAATGACAGTACAAACCAACCCAGATTTATATATATACTTTATAATATATATTTCTTAGTTGGATTCCTTTATTATTTTTAAGCATTATGGCACTTTTGGGGCTTAACCTCGATTTTAACTAGTTGATGGGTTAGTTGTTTCTTAATCAATTTCAAATTCCATTTAAATTTTGAAGATTTTTATATTTCCTCTATGCTTTTCAGCAATTTGTAATATGAGTTCATTTGAATACAATTTGGGCAGATTTAGCCATCCAATGAAAATTTTGACTTGTGCAGGTGAAGTTAGAATCTTCAGTTTAATCTAACTATAGTGTGGCTATCTAAGAGCTCTTGCTTCTTTTGGATTGAACTATATCTTGGAATCTTATTAGGGCGTGAAGACAATCTATATTCAGGTACAGACTATTGGTTGATCCCAACATGATGAGTTTGATTTTGAAGGCAGGTCATGCACTAGTTGTGTTGTGAACCCAAGTGAACTTATGTTTTTGGTGACAACTGATGATTTTAAACAGCAGTTGGCTGGACAGATTTGTATTGGAGTATATACATGGATGTAACTCGTTATACAGTAGGAGATGGTACAAAATGAATTGGATTCAGAGAGTGGTGACATAACAGGGATTGATGATTTTGATGGTGGAAGCCTAGGCTTTGGCATCCGTAGAGAACTTTCATTTTCACGTTGGTGTGATGATGATGAAAGGGTCCATTTGGATCAACAATTAGGTAATGGAGATGTTAGTGTAGAAGAAGACTCTGATTTTGAGTTACCTTTTCCTCAAAAGAATGAGCTACAAAGCAGACCTTTAGATAGAGAGCAATTTTTTTACCAAAAGTTTCAGCAAAGGAGTATGCAAATGAATGGTACTGGTGCCATGGATGATGATTCTATTCATCGGAGAGGTAACGGATCAGAAAAGTATGTACCTTTTGACATTGAAAATGACTCTGAAAGGGGAACAATTGGCGTTGGCTCCCATATTTCTATGGGTGGTGATGGATCATTGGGAAAAGGCTCACAGAATACTATTTCTGTAGCAAATATCTTGAAGACATTGTTTTTCATATTTGTGTGGTACACTTTCAGTCTATTTTTGACCTTGTAAGTTCCTTCTTTACACTGTTGGTCTTTGCTGCCATATATACCCTATTTAGCATTATTTGTGATGCAAATCCTTTTTTCCTTCATCTCTTATTCTAAACTATTTTGAACAGGTATAATAAAAGTCTTTTAGGAGATCATATGGGAAAGTTCCCAGCTCCTTTTTTAATGAATACTATCCACTTTACAATGCAAGCTATTTTATCAAAATTTATCACCTGGTTTTGGTCTCATAGATTTGAGACTAATGTTGTCATGTCTTGGAGGGATTACTTTTTGAGAGGTAAGTTTCCAAGTTCTCTACCTCATTCTTTCTATTTTTAAGTTCTCACTCTGCCTACTTTAATATGTTGATTAGGTATGTGACACTGGAGCTTCTTTATACATTTTGGCTAATAATTTTTGTTATTACTTATTGACTGTTATTGCAAATAATTTGTTATTCTTTGTGGCGATAGCTCTTCTGAATTAGGATTTGTTTTTCACACCATTCTTTTACTCAAATATTAATATTCTAACGGTACTTTGGTCCAAAAATAGAGACTGAGGTGAACATACTAGGTTCTCACACTTGTAGGTCAAGTGGCTCTTAGACATCATGAGACAAATCAGCTCAACTTATTACCCATTGCTTGGTCAATGGCATGAAAGTAGACAGATATTAAAATTTGGCAAATCAATCGTTTCTGCTCATTAAGTTTCATCTGGGACAATGTTCAATGTTAGTCTAATGGATATGTACTTCTAAGTTGTACCACTTCTAAACATGCCATTAATTCTATAAAGAAACATATTCTTGAAGAGGAACGACTTGGTCAACGAAATGAAAGCATACAACTATTGGAAAATGCCACATGAATCCTCTGTTATCATTAAGTTTCTTCTGGACTGGAACAATATTCAATTTTTCTTTCTTTCTTTCTTTATTTGCTCTTTTTGATTTCTTTTGGTTCTAGGGAGTAGGGAAGTTCGGTGGGATCTAAGGGGGAATGGGAAACAGGGATGTGGAAGTGGAACCCCTACCACATAACCACAGCTCCCTGCTAAAGACCAACAGACATGCTAGTTGAGCTACTTTTCACTGTTGTAACAACATCCAATTTTAGTCTCTGTGATTATGTTATTCTACTTCTATCACCTCTAATCATGTCATTATTATTAAAAAAAATGGTTTTCTTGAAAAGGAAAAAAGTTACCACATCATTCTTTCCCTACTTACAAAAAGTTTCCAGACATTCTGCACCATTTTGTTTCAAGTTATTCTTTGTTTCAAACACCCTATTTTTAGAAAGACTTCCCCTGATAGCATTATCACTGTTTATATTGCCAGGCATCTTTTGCGATAATCTTGTCTCTTCTACATCCTGTATGCAAACATTTTTCCTAAAAGTAGTACATCACTATCAGGAAAAAAAATATCTGAATAACTTTTCTTACTCCATGGGATGAGGATGCCCATGTTTGTCAGGAAAATGAAAATCCAGAATGGGGATTCCATTTCATGCCTCATTCCTTAGAACCAAGAATGGAGAATAAAATCCATTCCTCCCAAGCAGGGTAGGATTGGGATTCCATGTCCCATGAAAAGTGAAATATTTTTATTTTCTTGTGAGTGGTATTTATGTCATTTAAAGCACATTTGATTTCATGCCACATCAATTCCACTTACCAAAAGAAAGGCATCAAACTGGAGATCGGTGATGATCATTTCATTCTTTACCAGCTCACTAAATTTCATCCCTATTCCAGTTTCATTCCATGGAATCACCATTCTTTGTAACAAACATGACAGAATTTAGCCAAATTCAGAGCTACTTGTTGGAGAGGATTAAGTGGTAGGTCACTCATCCATCTAGGAGTCATTAACAATGACAGCTCATTCTGGCTCCTATTCTATCAGAAAATGTCCTGGCTATAGCATTTTTGCTGTCTAGTTTATACCACTCAATACAAAGGATTTAATGCCGGGCATTTACAAGAAATTTATCTCTCTTTTTATCAATTCAAAAGTGTTTTTAGTTTCTTGGAACTCCTGCCAGACTTATGTATATCTATATAGACACATCTGTATGCAAATTTTGAATAATTGACCTAATCATCAATTCTTTTATTTGCTGATTTTAGTATCTTCCTTTTCACTGAAACGCAAAAACATATTAGTGATATAAAATGATCTAGTCATATCTAGAATGATTGATTATGCAATTTTTTCTTTTCCTCTCCCTTCCTTATCTTCTACCCTGAAGCACACTTATCTGCAAATTTCTCACCACTTATTACATTAACTTTTATATCAACTAATGCCACAGATGGACTTTGCCTTTCACAGTTGTACCAACTGCTCTTGGAACAGCAATGGATGTTAACTTGAGCAATGCATCTCTAGTTTTCATCTCTGTCACATTTGCTACAATGGTTTGTTGCATTTCTTTTATTTTCATTTAGAATGAGAGAAATGTTAATTCAAATCTATTTTCTTTTGTAATTTTACATCAGAATAGGATTCTACATTTTCCCCCATTTTAATGGAAGCAACTACCCCTTCTCTCCTTATTTACCATTACTTTTCTCTTTCAGTGTAAATCTGCTGCTCCAATTTTTCTCGTTCTGTTTGCTTTTGCTTTCAGGTGAGTTTCCTGTCTTTGTAACCAATTTGATTATGTGATTCCTGGGATTTCTTAAGATAAATGTTAAACATTCTAAAATTTACGGAGCTGCACCACTAAGATAATTTTTGGGAGGTATTGCATGAAGGAAAATAAATTTTATATTATGAAGTATATGTAATCACTATGTATACCAATAGTTATTTATTGTATAAGCAAGTAGAATTCTTTTAGAAATGAAGCTTTGAAGACAAAGTGGTCTTGACTTGAGAGTCAGAATAGTGGGAACCTTCCTTCAGCTTTTAGAAATTGCATGTTCCTCCTTCTTATGCTGGGTTATCAATATTACTAGAGTTCTCTATTATGTAGTATATTTTTAGTGTTTGTGGCCCTTAAGAATTTAATATCTACAATATACAGGGCCAAAAAAAATAATTGTGCTGTCACGAACAATTGATAGAAAACATGGTAATTTCTCCTTTAGTTTTAAAAAAAGCTGTGAGAAATATTAATGACAGTTTTTTATATAAGGGGCGATTTTTGTAATTTCAATCTACTTCAGATTCCAAATTGGAGGAAAGTGATGAATTTTACAGATAGTTTTCAATTCTAAAGTTTTAAGTTTTGACTGTGTAGAAGTTGTTCAAATAAGCCTTGATAGTTGATATTTTGATGTTAAATCCTAATGGATTAATAGTAACTCTCATAAATTATATCCACCGATCACTGTTGTATACTACAGATCACTGTTGTATACTACAGTGATATCCCTGCTCAATCTAGTACTGAAAAATCAAATAGTGCAATGCTTTCTACCAATGTCAAAGGACTGATTTTGTTTCTTAATAGAATAAAATTTAATAGAAAGAAAATAGGGAGTGTACAACTACTGGAAGGACAAGATATCCTTAAAAAATAAGCCAAGAAATTTTTAAAATGCAGCAAGGCTACCCAGTCTCTATGTATCAGAAATGGCAACTCCCTTGAGGCAACCATGAGTGTAGAGAAGCCATAACAGGTGACATTCCTAAAGAAGAAAGCATTATACTTTAATCAAATCAAATACACCATTGACTTGAATAAACATCAGGTTGCCACAAAATTTTATCCGTTTATTTACAAAATCTTTATAATGAACCTTAAAAGGATGTAAAAGGACATACCCAGTTCTCATCAATGATGCCGAAAGGACTATTTCGGAAATTAGCTGCTTTTACAATGCAAAAATTGGGGGCCTATTGACTACTGTTTATAAGATATATCTTCACATAACACAATGGGAGAAAGAATGGTGTCCCAAAGCCTACAATAATCTGACTGTCATATTTTCACATGATGCCATCAGATTCAAGTTGCTGTTAGAATGGCTTATTGTTTTCAAAGAATGCATTTCATAACTTTGTTAAACCATAAACATGCTAAAATTATTTAATTGATATTTCTTTATTCTCTAATCGGGTCATATTTTTTTTCATGCTGCTGTGTATTTTTTGTTCTCAGATGATTCCATGTTCAGTCATACATCCTCTAGACGAAGATTATTTTTTGTGTGTATTCATTTTTACCTGTTTTCTGTCATTTAATTGTAAATATTGGTTGGAAGGTTGGAGACACCAAGCTTTAAATTGTCAGGCATCATCTTAGTCATCTCTGTTGGCATATTACTAACGGGTATTGATATCTTCCTTCACTTTCATGGTATAAATTTATCATTTCAATATGCATTGATTTGCACTTAGGAATTCAGAACATCTAACTAAGCCACCTTGGATGCCTATGAGCTTAGTGGTTAAGTTTGGAGTGAGGGCATATTTTACAAGAGTAAGCAGGATATTTATTATGGATGTTTACATATTAGCATGCCGTATTGAATATATTTCTGAATTTTTTTGTGTGAAAGATAGTATTTCAATTCCAAATGAATAGCATCCAGACATAAGTTAGGAAAGATGTTTTATACCTCAGCTAGCTTGACAGTTAATTAACTAAACAGTTGTCAGAATTTAGAACAACCAATAAGTTCTTCCTTATATTCTTGATGGGGTTCTCTATCAATTATAAGTATCATTTTTTTTTTCCCTGTAATTGTGTGTTTGGATGGAGAATTTTAGAATTCCCAAAATTATGATAGAAAATTTTGAGTGACTAGTAAGTATGAGAGGAATTGTAAATGATAATTTAAAAAGTTAAACATAATAGAGAAATGTTGAAATACTCTCTTAATATGTGTCATTTGAAATTCCTCCTATTTGTCATAAAAATCCGTCCTATTTGCCATTTGAAATTCTTTCTTTTACTATTTTAACACATAAAATCTAGTAATTTTAAATTACTCTATCCAAACACAAGGTAAACGTTTCACAACAATGAAAAAAATCTGAATATTGAAATATTCTCAATTTATCTTGGTTATTTTTTCCCATGGCTTTCTTGATCTTTAATTTTCATTTGAAACTTATTGAAGTGCATTTTGTAAGTTTTAGGAATTTATACCACAATCGGAATTCAAACCTTATGTCTTTAATTTTATTTTGGTGCACTGCAGTTGCAAAAGAGACAGAGTTTGAATTTTGGGGATTTGTACTTGTTATGCTTGCTGCTGTTATGTCTGGGTTTCGCTGGTGTATGACTCAGATCCTTTTGCAGGTATTGTATTTGCCTTTTCATTTCTTTGCATATTCTATATCTACATGTCCATCTATACACACTAACATATTCATTCTTATTTTTTCCTGCTCTTGTTAACTTAACATTCTTGCTTCATTTTTGTTGGGTTGGAACCTGATTTTCATTCTCGTCGTGTTTGTTGAACTAAACGAAATCGAAAGAAAGAAGCCTATGGTAAGTGGCCTGCATAACTCCGTGTCAATAATTTATTAAAAATATTAGTCTTATTTAGATTTCTATGATATATTGGATGAACAGTTTCACTCAATGAAATTATCTATCTTTTCTCTTCCATTTATTTATTCTTTGTTTGCTTGGTCATTCAATCCATATTTATTTTTTATCAACCATGGGTTTTCTGGAAACTGATATATAAATTTCTATAACTAGATAGTGTAAAATTGTAAACTTTAATTTTTTTGTTTTGGATAAAAGAATACATTTATTGAGATGAAGAGAAAGAGTTTCAAAGTGTGGGAGGATAAGAAGTCCTCCTAAGAAGTAAGAAAAGCAAAACATGAAACAAACATGGAAAAGGAGAAGATCAATGTAACAAAGCTTCTCAGTTCCTCGACATATCTGTCAGAGAAACCTATGAAAGTGAAGACAAGCTCTTGAAGCACATGACTTTTGTTTAAATAGCAGTAAAATAATGTATATAGAATATAACTTTAGCAAGATGCACACTAAATGTGGTTTCAAGGTGAAAATTGGAGGGCTATATCATGCTATAAGTCCCACAAATTAAGTATCTAGAATTCATCATACAAAATGAAAGAAAAATAGAGGGAGATGCAAACTGTAGGACGAGCAGGGTGGATAAAATATAGGCGCTTGGGGTATAATTTGTTATAGAAAGGTGCTACTCCAACTTAAGAGAAAATTTAACCTCATAGCAATAAGACTTGCACTGTTGTATGGAATTGAATTGAAAGCGAGGAAGTAAAGAGCCAAAAAGAAATTAGGCTCACTGTTACAAAAATGAGAATGTTACGATGGATGAGCAGGTACCTATGACTAGATAGGATTAAGAATGTAAGCATCAGCGATAAAGTTGAGATAGCCCCTATTGTGGAAAACATTGTGAAGTCTTGCCTTAAGAAGGATTAAGGTGGGTTGGGTATGTATGGAGAAGACCCCTAGAAGCCCCAATAAAGAGGATGGAGCATATGGAGGATAGTCTAATAATTAGAGATAAAGGGAGACCAAGGAAAAACTACATGTCAAACTATTAAGAAGTATTTAAATTTAAATGATCTATCATTAGACATGATTTATGTTATAGGCATTATGGCATACTTTTATCTGTGTAGCTGAACTCAACTAGATGGTAAAGGCTTTTGATGCTGCTGTTGTTGTAGGTCTTCTTTATTTGAAGATTTAGTGAGATTAACTCTGTAAATTGCCACATTCCCATGTTTCCCTCTTTCTAAATTCTCTCTTTATCATCTCTTCAGCTTATTGTTTGCCTATTTTCCAGTTAGAACTTTGTAAGTGCTGTTATGTTTAAGCAAAATTTTTATATGCTTCTTTAAATGACTCCAGGTCTGAAAAATCCTCTTACCTTGATGAGCTATGTGACTCCAGTAATGGCAATGGCAACTGGACTTCTTTCTCTTGCATTAGATCCATGGGAAGAATTCCGAGAAAATAAGTACTTTAATAATTCACGGCATATTACTCAAAGTTGCTTGCTGATGCTTTTTGGTGGAACACTTGCCTTTTTTATGGTAGGAGTGTATATTCCCTTAATCACTTTAAGATGCATGTATATTATTTTATCCCTGTTTTCCTGCCTCCCAACACCCATGGAGGAGTTCAACATTTTTGTACTACTTGTCAGTTATTGTTTTTACTTGCTTCTTATTTGGTTTGTCTTAACAGGCTTTTGTTTGTTTAGGGTCATATTTCTTAACTTCCAGTCTTTGTTCTTTCCAACATTTGTATCTTTATCTTGCAGGTACTAACAGAATATGTTTTGGTCTCAGTAACTAGTGCTGTCACGGTCACAATAGCAGGGGTTGTTAAGGAGGCCGTCACCATATTGGTACCGATTATGTTTTAAGATGATTTCCATTTGTTGATATGATTATCCTGTACCTGCCCCTCTTATTATTCAATTAGATATTTCTAGACTACCTAGTTTCACTTATGTGGTGTAATTCTGACAAGCATACAATGTTATAGCTTATGTTATATATTTACCAAGATCCTTGCTAAGCAACACATTAGCATTCATTGTATCAGACAAAAAATATATATATTGGCATGCGGGATAGAAGTTGGTTAAGGACCTAGAAAGCTTATAATAAAGGAATTTGATACCCTGGTTTAATCCTGACATTGGGCCAGGTGCTAGCTATAGTGTTTTAAATACTTAGCTGTCATTTTATTTATAGATTAGGTAGTTTGTTGTATTTATCTTTCTTTAGGATTGAGTTAAGGGTAATTTGTCAATTCTTTACTGCAGTCGAGTTTGGCAGGTTATTAAACTCAAGTTGTAATTTTTAACTTAGTTGATTCCTGGGTTTCAATGTCAGCTCTTATTGTAATGTGACCTATCAAAAAACAATACAGTAGTCAAAATGGCTTCAGAGAGTTGTATCAGGGGAGGGATAAAACAAAAGAAATATTACATCAGAGAGACAGTTTGTATTACTGGGTCATTACAAAATATATTTGTTTATAGTTTAAACCCTAGGGACTATTTTCAGTATTTTACAGGCTCAACCTTATTTTATTTTGAACCTTGACACTGGTTTCTTGATACTCTGAAGGTTGCCACCTTTTCTTTATTCCTAATTGTAAAACTTTTATAGTCCTGCTTCAAGGTGGATCGGAAAAACATAAACCCGATTTTGTCCTACAGAGTAGGTAGGAGGCTGCGATTCAGCTTTTCAAATGAAGTACATATATGATTTCAATTAAATGAACAGAATGGATAGGGTGTAATGGAAGGGGGGATTAGATGATCATATTAGAACTCAAGCAGAGCTTATTGCAGGCTTGCAGCTGATAGTATGCTTTTGCACATAAATATAGACTGTTAAACCTGCCCTTTGTGAATGTTTAGGGCATAAGAGAAAAATATCAGGGTCCTAACCTAAGAGTAGTTTCCTACAAACTTCAGATATAATTTATTGTCTCTGAAAATCACGGGTCATGTAAAATTGAGCCATTCTAATAACAAATTGATGTTGATATTGATGATGATGATGATGGAGAAACAAGTATGGAACTTGAGCATGGTTTCTCATAATACTATTATTCATATAGTGTTTCTTGAGAAATCAATCAGGTGCTTGTTAGATTGTAAGTCCATTTAAATGAAATTCTGTTTGGACCCACTCAGAGTAACACTTCTTTAACATCATTCATTCATATGTTGTCATCTCATTAGAATAGTTTGTACTCTTAATTAATGATGTGCATGGTTAGATGACAGAGTAGAAAAGTTTTAATTAACAGTGGAATAAAATTAATTTGAAAAATGAATAACCATTTTTTCTATCATACAGATACATGTTATTCTACTCATGTAATGCTTTTCATTGGATAAATAAATATTTTATGTTTCAGTTTTTATTAAATCTTCTCACATCTGGATTGTATTGAACTTAATGTTATGGTTTCATGCTGTTTTTCTGTAGGTTGCAGTATTGTACTTTCATGATGAATTTACTTGGCTGAAAGGATTTGGTCTATTCACTATTATGGTTGGTGTCAGTTTGTTTAATTGGTACAAGTAAGTCATCAGCTGACATATTTGTGAATTCATTCTTTTCTCAACTTTTAATTTATGCTCTGATTGATGCTTACAAAAGTTGTATTATTCTTTTAACTGGTTAGTGGGATTTTCTGGGAATGCTATCTTTTGCAGTGTAGATATAGAGGTTTAGGACATAAGAAAGATTTTATTGCATTATACCATGTTTGTAGTTGATTTGCTAATGCAGATAGCTTGCATTATTCAGAAGTTCAATGCAACTTCTTTGGTTGAGCGCTGGAGTTGTCATTTCTTGCTTTTCATAGTTTTATGCTTTAGGGGTTACTTACTCTGCATTTTCTTTTTGCTGCCTTATAATCTTCAGTTATTAAAATGTAAATAAATAAAATGGTTTTCTTTTGTTTATTATTTTTTTCTTCATATGTCTAATAAAGAACTATTTAACCAACTTCTCTATGTTAATGAAACAATTTATACAACCTTAGTTTATAATGCGTAAAACAATGGAACTGCTTATTTTCCGATCAAATAACACAACATTAGAACTCAAGTTACAACATGCTCCTGTGTAAATCTGGTACAAATACTATCTTGTTTTTTACCAAAGCCATACTGGTGTGCCTAATATGTCCTTTCAATTTAATGCTAGTCATTAAATGTTTTTTTTTTTTTTTTAATTACAGATACAAGAAGCTTCAGAAGGGTCATGCAGGTGACAATGTGGCAGAGCATCATACAAGAGATTCTGCAGCCAAATATGTTATTCTTGAGGAGATGGATGAACAAGATGATGGCATCTGAAACCTATGTGGACCAACTAATTCAAATCCAAAGTAAGTCACTTTTCTTGGATGCCAGTTAAATGATGCAAATCATCATTTAATATTTTATTTATATATTCACTAGTCGCTTCATGCTCTAGTATTCATCCAGAGGCAACAGATGCTACATGATATTAAAATCCCACAAATGATAACCTTGGTCCCTGTATTGTAGACAATAATGGTGGCTGGAATCATGAAATTCAAAGTTTCAATTTGAAAAAAAAAATCTTTTATTGCAATGGCAAGGAAATTTGCAATACATTTAGCTATGAAACATCAATTCAATTTTTGAGGCAGAGATATTAATATAAATAAAATATATCAGTTTATTATTTACTGAAGTCTGTTTTCATGAACTACATGGATACACTGAAGCAATGAATTCTAGAGACCGAAGGGCACAAAATTATCTTCCAGCAAAATACCTGTTGGCCTGCGCCATCTCATCTTTTCAGTTGTTCCCTGTTGCAATTGTTATGTCAAAATTCTTTCAAGTTTTTGGAGTAGACAAATTTTCAGGATATATTCCCTGCCTGCGATCAACATCAAAGCCTATCGTCTTTTGTATTCTGTCAGAATAAGTGCTTAACCAGTTGCAGATTTTGGCATTCTTTGTAGTTTACAAGATATATGTTGTAGATCAAGAGGCTGTTAATAGATAAACTCTCCTTATTTTTGCCTCCTAGTATTGTATTAAATTTTATTTTTGATCATATTAACAGTGTTTTGCTTGTATATACTAAATGCAGCTCTTAATTTCTTACCAACAATCAAATTGGTAATGGTTATTCAAGAAATGCAAGTGTCAGTTTCATTGTTACATTGGCAAAACCAGACAGACTTAGGTACCTATTGAGCCTCTAGATTTGCAAAAAGAAGTATAAGAACAGCATTGGCGGCACCCTTAAAACTATGCCGACAAGATAAAGTGTTTTCTTGTTCCGGGATCGTTGGTTATGTACCATCTGATTCTACTTATGGCAAAGAGTCATTTTTTATGCCCAATCCATCGTTAGTTAGATGTGTCACACGGGGAAAAAGTAGAACCTGCAGAAATTTGCACAAGACAGGTATCTCTCGAACCTGCTCCGCACAAGAGCTAGGTCTATATTTTGTTGTAAAATGAGTAAATTTTTATTTTGGTTCCGAAAGATTTAAGATCGATTATATTGGTTCTTGTAAATGGAAATTATATTTTCATTAAAAAAATGAAAAAATT
Source organism: Sesbania bispinosa (assembly GCA_026901365.1). Classification (NCBI taxonomy): domain Eukaryota; kingdom Viridiplantae; phylum Streptophyta; class Magnoliopsida; order Fabales; family Fabaceae; genus Sesbania; species Sesbania bispinosa. The sequence continues at coordinate 2,921,852 of QLOH01000009.1, read as the reverse complement.
ATTTAATTTAGTTATATTTAGAAACTAAATTAATGTTAAAAATTAATAAGGATTAAATATTTAATCAGAATTAATATTAATATAATCGATCACAATTTTTTTATTAACAAAAAATGCGGGTTTAAAGTTGGGAAATTTGCAAGTGATTTAAGAGAAGGAAAGGGGGTGGGGGTGTTGAGGACGATGGGGAAGGGGGAGTAGGAGTGGGGAGAAGGAAAGAAGGGTGGGGGTGAGGGAGACGATGGGGAAGGAGAGTGGGGCGGCTATAGGGTGGGTGACGGTGAAGGTGGGGTGGGGTGGGGGTAGTTTAGGAAAAAGGGAAATGGGTGGGGGTGGTAAAAGCAACTCCTGAAGTAAGACTTTGTTAGAAGGGTAATTGGTCCACCATAGACATTTATCATAAATAGTATAAATTTAATATTAAAAAATTTATTAATCAATATTATAAAATTAAAATTATCTTTTATAATAAAAAAAGTTAGTGGTCTATGATGGACCCAAATTCAAAGTGTCCACCCTATAATTACCTTGTTAAAAGCCTGAGATTATTTCTCCATGAAGGCAACCTTATTTGAAGAGAAAGTTGCCAGAGAAAGTTGCCAAGCCTAGTGTCGGAAAGGTGGTAATTTAACCAAATTTGGATCCTTGGTCCAAACTTGTGCATGAGTCAAATTTTCGTACAGAAGTTTTTACAAGTCTAATATACTAACGTATATATTTTTTAAGAATAAACCCTCATATTAGTCCTCGGCTTTGTTAGTGTTGTGGACTTTAGTTCATGAGATTTCAAAATATATGGGCTGTTTGAAAGAATTTATTTGGGCATATCTTATGACATAAGTAAGCACTTATGTAAGAGTTTGTATAAGCTTATGGAAATAGCTTATGATGTGCTCATAAACTTTTTTTCGGTTTATTTCAATAAGCTTCTCAGAGTAGTTTATGGAATAGTTTATGCAAAGTTAAAGTACTATGTCCCCTCTTCAATTTTCATCTATTTACTTAAGAGTTTAATTAGTAAGTGTTTATGAAATAAGTGCTTATGTTATAAGCGCTTAATTATTTTCCCAAACACACTCATATTCACTAACCCTGACATTTATCTTTGTCATTCACTTTAGTTCAAAAGAGTACATAAACATTAATTGAGTGTTGATGTATTACGTTAAGTGACACTATGGATTCAAATTAGTCCCTATAATATTAAAAATTATTCACATCAGTCCCTGAGATAGTCTTATGCATGGGAAGATGAGTTCTTATTAACATTATGAAGAATAGAAAGTCTTGAATCCATGTTAATTGTCCAACCTATATTTATATTAGATCTAATTAGTTTGTGACAAATTTTCCCCTCATAAATAACCATTTTTTCTTAATAATGTTTTATACTGAACAAATTAAATTCTCATTTTTGTATTCTCTTCTTTATGATTAAATATGAACGAATAAATGTTTAGTTGTAAATTGGTTATTTACCAATATTCCTTAAGAAGAAAAAATTGTTTCAAACTAATTAGATCTAATAGAAATATAGATTGAATACAATTAACAAGAGCTAGGACTTTATTTTCTTTAAAATTTTACTAAGAACTTGTCTTCTCATACACAAGACCATTTTAGGAACCAACCTGAATGATTTTTAATATTATAGGAACTCATTTGAATCCACAATGTTACTTAACGAGACACATCAACACTCAATTACTGTCTCCTACTATTTTGGACTAAAGTGCATGACACTGACAAAGTCGAGGAGTAATATAGGGATTTACTCTATTTTTTTAATGACTACCTACCTAAGCAATGTAACATGGGCTTGTTTCTATTATAGCCTATCTACAATTTCAGTCTCCATAAATTTTTTTTACGTGATTTTGATTCCCCTAAAACTATTTTTTGTTGAATAGTGTTAAAAAATTTGGTCCCTATATACCTCCAAGTATGTGTAAAAGGGACCACCAATTTAGCAGAAGAAATTTAGGAGGATCAAAATCGCCCAAATTTTTTTAAAGAGATCAAAAAACGGATAGACTATAATAAAAGACCAAAAGTGCAATTTGAAATACTTTCTAACAAAATTATGGTTCAAAACTTCAAATGCTAGTAGTTCATAACAATGTCATACTTCCTAAAATTCGGTGCAACTTGCAAGTAGACAGCCCAAAATTTGGCGAACTAAAATATCATATATTTTATATAAAAATTAAATTAAATAATAGAAATAGTGTAATGAATAAAATGAACAGGGTAATATTAATTAAAATAGTGTAATAAACAACAAAAAAAAGAAACAAATGGAGCATAATCCAATATCTAATTTATATTATGTTTATATTATATAAAAGAAGATTTACACCTTCAAGTTTCATGTTGTGTGTCATCACTCTAATTATTTTCCTCAAAAATGCTTATTGTTCATGGTCAACCGATTGAATCAAGGATGCAAAAGACTCAACTAGGGCCGGTTAAATGTGTTCCATTTTTTTTTATTCTCGAAGTTTCTTATTCATATTGTTCCCCTCACTAAGGGAGGGACTCCCTTATGACAATTAAGTGAGGATCTTTTACCATTAACAACCGGTGTCTGTTTATTCATGATTTAGGTCCTTTTATTAATTACCTCTCGATATCTTGGCCATACTCTAAGACAGACCGCTACCCTCCAAAGCCCAGGCCTTTTGGAATAGTGAGCTTATAGAGCGTATTTTCTTCTTATGGTCAGGCTCTTCTTCCAAGCCCTAATATGTAACTATCGAATCGAGTTTAATTTCGAGTTCTTAGTCGTCGAGCTTTAAGCATCGACACTTTGTTATTTGGTCGTCGACACATTTTACCCTTATGGCTGGGCTTAGTATTCTGATGCTAGGCTCTTCTTTCTTTTTCATGTGCCAAATTTAGTGTTTTGACACATTTAACCCTTAGGGTCTAGCTTATTGTTCTGACATCGGGTCTTCGTGCGTCGAGCTTTGTGCTTCAGTCATTTCACTTGCATCTTTTAGCAATTTCAAGGAATGCTAAGCTTTTAGATTTGATGTGCTTTGTCTCATATCCATATCAAGGGCTAAGGATACGACTTCATTGTAAAACTATTACCTGACCTGTACGGGTGAATTGATGATGTAACTTACGTTGTCCGTGATTCGTATAAAATATTAGTTATGATAAATAGAGATAAAGATTGGATTAAATATATTTTTGATTTCTAAACTTTTACCCGAATTTGTTTTTGGTTTCTAATCTTTTTTTGTTGGTTTTGGTCCCTAACGTTTCCAAATCATTGAAATTAGTCCTTGTCATCACCCTTATATTTAACAGAGTTGACGACAGGGACTAATTTTAATGATTTGAAAATGTTAGGAACTAAAAACAATGAAAAATAAAGATTAGGGACCAAACCCAATTCGGGTTTGGTCCCTAATCTTTCACCCGAATTTGGTTTTGGTCCCTAAAATTTTTAAATCATTAAAATTAGTCCATGTTGTCACCCCTATATTTAACAGAGTTGACGACAAGAACTAATTTCAATGATTTGAAAACGTTAGGGACCAAAGCCAATAAAAAAAAAATTAGGGACCAAAACCAAATTCGGGTGAAAGTTTAGGGACCCCTAAAATATTTATTAAGAAAACTTTAAATATAACGTAAATCAACACATTTATTGTATTTCTTAATGTGTGCTTCTATGTAACGAAATTGATAAACTGAAATGGATAATGAGAGAAATTGTTTTATAATAATAAGAAGAATACTAATAAAAACAACAAAAAAAAAAGAAAATTAAAGTTTGATGAAAGGGGGAAAAAGAAAATGGCAGGAGCAAGTTCGTCTCCCGTGGAGGTACTCGTGGTTCGTATAAAAATATTCACCCTACTGAATAGAGAATAAAAATACTTCAATAAACACAAGATAAGAGCGATAATAAGTGAAAATATTAATGAGTAAAATAGAGAGATAAATAATATATTAAAAAATACTTTAAATTTAATTTAAATCAACACATTTATAGTATTTGTTAAGTTGTGTTTTTATGTAATGAAACAGATAATAAAAATGAATGAGGAGAGAAAGTGTTTTTGACACTGTCTCCTATGGATGATGATGATGATAATAATAATAATAAAGAAAATCACTTCATTAAAAAAAACTACAGAAGCCCGTAGAGGATACCCGGAGACAATGATTCATTAAAAAATTTACTTTACTAAAATGAGAATAAAAAATTTTAAAAAAACTCAGTGAAAAAAAAAACATAACATGTATACTGCGGAAACAATTTTAAAATAAAGAATACATAGATAAAGAAAATAGATAAAATAGACATTAAGTGAAAACATTAATGAATAAAATAGAGAAATAAGTTATATACAGGAAAAGACACTTTAATTTTAATGTACATTAAAATATTTAATGTAATCAGGAATAGACGATGTGGAAAATTGTTTTAATATACAATATTAAAAAGAAAAATTAAATTGTGAAAAAAAAAGAAAATAGTAGGAACAAAACCATGACTATCTCCCGTGAAAGATATATGTAGTTCATTAAAAAAATCCTCTTTTGTAATGAAACAAATTAATAACAACAAATAATATGAGTAAAAATATTAAAATATAACAATAATAATAATAATAAAAAGAACATGAAAGTGTTAAAAAAAATCAATAAAAGAAAGAAAAAATGATAGGAGCAAGACTACCTCCCGTGGAGAATACATATGGTTTATAAAAAAATCACATTATTGAAGTGAGAATAAATATAATAATAATAATAAACAAAAATTAAAGTGTGATAAAAAAGAAAAAAAAGAAACGACATGAGGAGAACTGCATCCCGTGGACAAAATTGTGTTTCATAAAAAAAATCACTTTATTAAACACATATTAAAAAATTTAAAAAAAAAACTCAAGTGAAAAAACGTAACACGTGTATTACGGGAACATTTTTAAAATAGGAAGTAAATAGATAGAATAGATAACAGAAATAATAAGTGAAAACATTAATGAAAAAAATAGAGAAATTGTATATTGAAAAAGCACTTGAAATTTAATGTAAATTATTATATTTATTGTATTTTTCAATATGTGTTCCTATGTAATGATAGTGATAAATAAAAGAAAGAAAAAAATGATAGGAGTAAGACTGCCTCCGGTGGAGAATACATGTGGTTTATAAAAAAACTACTTTACTGAAGTGAGAATAAATATAATAATAATAGTAAAATAAAATTAAAGTGTGATAAAAAAAGAAAAAAAAGAGACGACATGAGGAGAACTGCTTCCCGTGGATAGAATTTTGTCTCATAAAAATCACTTTATTAAACACAGATTAAAAAATTTAAAAAAACTCAAGTGAGAAACCGTGACACATGTATTATGGGAACATTTTTAAAATAAAAAGTAAATATATAGATATAATAGATAATAGAAATAATAAGTGAAAACATCAATGAAAAAAAAAGAGAAATTGTATATTGAAAAAGCACTTGAAATTTAATGTAAATTAATATATTTATTGTATTTTTCAATATGTGTTTCTATGTAATGACAGTGATAAATAAAAGAAAGAAAGAAAGAAATGATAGGAGCAAGACCGTCTCTTGTGGAAAATATATGTGGTTTATAAAAAAATCACTTTACTGAAGGGAGAATATAAATATAATAATAATAAAAGAAAATTAAAGTTTGATAAATAAGAAAGAAAGAAACGACAGGAGGAGAACTGCTTCCTGTGGACAGAATTGTGTTTCATAAAAAAATCACTTTATTAAATTGACAATAATAAATCTAAAAAAACTCAAGTGAGAAAACGTGACACGTGTATTACGGGAATATTTTTAAAATAGAAAGTAAACAGATAGTTAAAATAAATATAATAATAATAATAAAAAAAATTAAAGTGTGATAAAAAGAAAAAAGAAACGACAGGAGGAAAATTGCTTCTCGTGGACAGAATTGTGTTTTATAAAAAAATTACTTTATTAAATTATGAATAATAAATTTAAAAAAAACTCAAGTGAGAAAATGTGACATGTGTGTGTATTACGGGAATATTTTTAAAATAGAAATTAAATAGATAGTTAGAATAGATAAAAAAAATGATAAGTGAAAACATTAATGGAAAAAAAAAGAGAGAAATTGTATATTAAAAAAGCACTTGAAATTTAATGTAAATGAATATATTTATTATATTTTTAATATGTGTTTTTATGTAATGATAGTGATAAATAAAAATAAAAAATGAGAAAAATAATATTTAAATAATAAAATAAAAAAGTGTGAGATTAAAAAAATAAAAAAGAAACCAAAAACCATTAGAAACTTTAAGAAAAATAAAATAGAAAATAGAAAAGATGAGAAAGAAACTTGAAAAAAAAAAGGAAGCCCAAATTTTTGGGCGGGAATCACGTTCTCCAAGAAAGTGATAAGTGTCCCATGTGTATTGAGTTTTAATAGCAGTAAATAGATAGATAGATAAATAAAAGATAGATAGATGGTTATTGGAGAACATAGTGAAATTGAAAATCCTAATAAGGATATCAAGAAAGCTCGGGAAATTTAAGTAAATTAGCATTAGTATTAAATTAATTGAAAAGATACTTGGAATGTAACATTAATTATAAATCAATATTAATGATTAAGATAATTGTGAAATTTAATAAATGATGACATATAACATTGAAAGCAATCAATGAGAACTGACAAATAATAATTAAATATTTTTAGCTAATGTTATAATAATAATTTTTGTTTTTCAAATATTCATTGTATTGCTAATTATACGTGATTATGGTAAATATGACATAATAGAGAATTTAATTTGTATCAAACCTCATTGTATCGCTAGGTTCAAATCTTATTGCTTTCCTTATACATCGGAAAAAAATCTGTATTAAAAGTTTAAAACCACTTTGGTATAAATCACTCAGTCCTATCAATAACAAACCAAGAATAGATCATCATAGTTATGACAATATGATCATAATTAGACAAAAAAATTAATAAAAAATCATAATTATAAAAATTCAAATTAACACCAGTAATAAGTGAAAAAAACACTATAATTATGACAATATAAACAAACTAGACAAATTTGGGTCAGTAACAAATCAAAAATAAATCATCATAATTATAGCAATGCAAATTAAATGACAATATAAATAAACTAAACCAAATTAGATTAGTAAAAAGTCAAGATAAATAATCATAATTATAGCAATACAAACTAAAATTAGTAATAAGCAAAGAAATCATTATAATATATTATGACAACATAAATTAGACAAAATTAGATTAGTATCAAATCAAGAATAAATCATCATAATTATAACAATATAAGTTAAAGTTAGTAATAAGTGAAATAATCATCATAATTATGACAATATAAACTAGACAAAATTAGATTAGTAACAAATCAAGAATAAACCATATAACAATATAAATCAAAATTAGTAACAAGTGAGCAAATCCTCATAATTATTACAATATTATAAATTAGACAAAATTAGATTAGTAACAAATACAAAATAAATCATCATAATTATATCAATATAAATTTAAATAAATTAAGCAACAATATAAATTTATATTTTATATAATATTTATTTACAATTTTTGTCTTCAACCAAAATTCTTTGTCTTTAACGATTTTTGTTAAAGACAAAGAAGAAAATCTTTTTTTTTTTTTTTATGAAAGGATATGTTAAAATTTTGATATAATTAAGAAGGTTTAAATATGTTTTCAGTCCCTCGAAAAATAGCGAATTTTGTGTTTAGTCCCTATAAAATTTTTCACTTAAGTTTAGTCCCTCATTAATTTTCCGTTTCCAAGTTTAGTCCTTACCGTTAATTGTTGTTGTTAAATGATGATCTAACACTATTACAATACGCTAATGTGTCTATTTAGGCTAATGTGGCTGCCACGTTGGAATTTAAAATAATTAATTTTAAAATTAATAATAAAGAATTGTGGCAAAATAATTAATATAAAATTTAACGTGGCAGTCACGTCCGCCTAAATAAACACGTTAGTAGAGCTGTGACCTGGCTTGATGCAGGTGGCAGACTTTTTCAGGCTGAGCTAAAAAGCCCAGGAATTATTCAAACTTCTAAAATAGGTGCCCGAACTCTACATTTTTGCAGGCTTTTTGCGGGTAGCCCAGATTTTTTTGCGGACTACCCAACCTTTTGCGGGTTTTTGCGAATAGCGGACTTCATTGAGCTGGACTAAAAAACTCGGGAGGTATTTAGACTTCTAAATATAAGTGCCCAAGCCCTACATTTTTACGAGTTGACCCGGTCGGGCTAGCCCATTTTTCCGGCTCTACACATCCACGCATTGTAATAGTGTCAAGTCATCACTTAATAGCAACAATTAACGGTAATGACTAAACTTGGAAACAAAATATTAATGAGGGACTAAACTTAGGTGAAAAATTTTATAGGGACTAAACACAAAATTCGCTAATTTTTAAGGGACTAAAAACATATTTAAGCCAATTAAAAAATATACTTTTGTTAACAAATGGTGTCATTTGAGTAGTTTAAATTTAATATCGCGATGAATAATTCAAACTAATGTATTTTAAATGTTGACTGAAATGAAAAGGGGGGTAATTGTCAGATACTTAAATTAGGCGATTACTTATTCTTTGATCATATTTATGTATTGTCAACCAATGCATTTTTTTTTTGCAAGGAGGGGACAAAGCCCCACTACACTATGCGCAATTTTTGTTTGCAAGTATGAAAAGATAAAGATATAGATTTCACTATTAACTAACATATAAAATTGAAGAATGACTAAAGAATTGTGGCACATTTGGCAACGCATATTGAGATTGTGGGAAGAGCTCCCGCGTTCAATTCCCAATAAATACATTCTTTTATGCTTTGTTTGTTTGGTGAAATTAGGGAAATAGAGAGAAGAGAAGTGATGAAAAGAGAAGTGAGAAGGCGAGAAATAAGAAAAATTAGGGAAATAGAGAGAAGAGATGAGAAGTGGGAAAGAGAGAAATATGTGTGAAATGAAGAGAAATGAGTTGTTTGGTGTGAGATAAATAGGTGTGAAATGAAGAGAAATAGGTTGTTTGGTATGAGAGAAATGTGTGTGAAATAAAAGAAAAAAATATGAAAAATCGATTATTAAAAAAATTGATTTTTTAGCTCAACAATCGATTATGAGACATTAAAAATCGATTTTTTATGACAGTGAGTAACATAAAATCGATTATGTGTACATGAAAATCGATTATTTATGACATTGGGTAACATGATAATTGATTATGTATACATAAAAATCGATTATCACCTGTCTACTTCTCATTTCTCTCCATTTCACTACAAAATTACAGAGAAATGAATAGTGTAATCATCTCCCCTCATTTCCACTCATTTCCCTCCTCACCAAACACACATCACTTCTTCATTTCTCCACACTTCTCTCCTCCCTCCTCCACTTCACCCTACCAAACATGGGCTTAAGGAGGGATGTATAGTCTTAACTGTAGCTAAGTCTCGAATAGAATTGTCTCCCGTAATACGGGATAAATATGTTTAACACATAAGAAAAAACAAGAATGAAATAATTTAGAAGTTTATGCGTATCAATATAATTAAGCGTAGAAGAAATAAACAAAAATATATTTTCGTAGAAATGAAAATAAAACCCATTAATAATGCCAATAAAGGATGTAACCAAAAAAATGCCAATAAAGGTTACCGAAATTGACCATCTGCCTTCCAAAATAGAAGACTGCGACGAAGGTATCACCTGACATGGGTTTTACTATCGTAGGATATGTTGCACTTGTCAAAGCCACCACTTTGACTCTTTGAGGTTGTCCATAAATAAGATTTGATGTGAAAATTTCCTATATAAATTAAGAAATGGTGGAAAGAGCTCTTCCATTGTGTTCTTTAGCTTGTTTCTAATTCACCATGTTGTTTGATGTCAAATCTTAAGGTGAATACCGAGTCCATTGTCAATTGCATGCAATGTTTGCTCAATGGAGAATCCTAAGTAAAAAGTTGCACCTCTAGTATGGTTGAGAAGGTAGTTACTAATTAGGAGAAAAAGTTGTAAGAGGAGGGACTTTTTTTATACATAGAACCCTCTTTACTCTTAACATTATTTTCCTTTTAAGATTTTTTTAGAAAAAATATTAATAACTAAAAATGTTTTTAGGGGCCTAAATAATTAGAACTTTTATTGGGCCCATAATTACTTCATTAAGCTTATGTTAGGACCCGCCCTCTAAGCTTGAAGTCTAGTTAATATCAAATATGCATCAAGATTAAGCATATTTTTAAGACCGCCTTTAGAACTTATATGATGTGAATTTTTTATATTTTAAAATTAAAAAGTTGGTCAAATACATATATTATTATATGCAACTAATCCTTTATATATCAAATTATTAAACTAGTTAAGGAATTTATAACTAAAAATAATTATTTTTCAAAATCTAAAATCATATATATCATTTAAAATTTAATTATTTTAAAATTCCTCTTAGAATTGATATTATCAAAAACTGTTAAATTAAATCCTACTTGATTTGGCAAATCTTATTGCTAAGGAGTTTGAATTTTGATATTATTTTATTTTGAATCAAATTCAAAATATTGTTATTGTAGTATACTTTTATTATATATTAAAGTTTAGTCCTTAAGATAACTCTTATGTTTACTCATAGACTAAGGGTTGGTTTGTTTGTGCTTAAAAAAAGTACTTTTTTAATTTGTTTAAAAAATTTTATTTTATTTAGAGATTCATGTATAATCAGTAATAAATTTTCGTTTGACTATAATCATAAAAAAATACTTTGTTTGTCACAATAAATGTTTTCACATTGTTAAAACGTTTTCTCTCTCTTCTATTTTAACTGTTTTTTTCAAGAAGCAGCTCTGAGTTTTTCTTAAAAAAAAGCATAAAACTAATTTTTTTTATTCTGCTTCTTGAAAAAAGTTTAGACAAACATCTTAAATATCTTAAAAAATTTTATAAGTGATTTTTTTTAAAAAGAAGCGATTTTTTTAAGAAAAAATTTTAAATAAACGGGCTCTAAGTAGGTGTGGAATCAAGTCGGGTCGGGGTGTGGAATCAAGTCGGGTCGGGTTTGGATTTTGGGCGATCTTAAAACCAAACCAATAGAATATTAACGGGATGGGTTGGTTCGGGTTTAATCTTTTTGAGCGGCAACCCGAATATCAATGGTTTGGGTTGGGTTTGATAATCAAGTGGTGGGTTTTAGTTTTTGAACCCAATGTAAGTAAAGAAAAGGTGAAAAAAAAAGAAAACAGAGCAACTATCTAGAGTTTTTATTCTTCTTTTTTCACAAAAAATACAAAAACTATCCGAAAAAGATGTTTTGCTCCAGCTTCCACCCTCAAATTCAATCACAGGTAGCAAAAGATCAGAGACAGAGACAATCAAACAGAGAGCAAGAGACCAAAGATAGAGGGCGAGTGATGGTGGAGATTCAAGGTCGAGTAGCAGATCTACTCTGGCAAGCTCGTCGAAGCAGGGAAGAACACGATGGAGCGATTATCAACCATGGCGTTCCAATGCCAGCAACATATGACAGTGAAGTAGGCTAACGCCAGCAATACTGGATCTCCACATTGCCCCCGTTGCCGCAAGCCCCGCAGTCCCACCACCGCATCACTGCAACAAAGAGAGAAGATCTGCCCTTGCCACCGCGAGATCGGATCGTTGCCAAGAAGATCACGTCGTCTCTGTCATTCTGCCACCGCAAGCTAGCCTATACTCCTTGGAGGCTTGAACAGTTGAACCACCACGCGGCCGCATTGCCCTCACTGCAGAGAACAGATCATGCTACTGTTGTTTGTTGTCTGCTAGGGTAAACAAATTTGAGAGAGGGAGAGTTTGAGTTGGGCCTTTACAATTTCTTTTAAAGTCATAGTAAGATCGGGTTGGGTTTCTTGCGTTTAAAATCCTCTAACCCGAGACCCAATCCAAAGGTGATCGGGTTGACTGAAAATAAATCGAACTAACTCGTGAACCCAACCCAACCTATCTATTTACACTCCGGTCGATTTGAATCAACCGAGTTCGCGGGTTGACCGAGACCCGCTTACACCCCAAGACCAAGGAAACTCTCTTAATAATTCAAGTGACTTCTTTATTTTATTTTAACAATTATAAAAATAAATTTGAGAGATTTTAAAATTCTCTTTATCCAATATTATTCTTATGGCTTAAATCTCTCTTTATCCTTTGGAATTTTTTGTTTAAATTTTAACTTATTAATTAAGAAACTCAATAATTTTCGTGTGATACTTTTGGATATTTTTGTTTAACTTTTAAAACATACCATTTTCTATACTTCATTTTTTAGTCATGTTAAAAGTATCAATGAAATAAAAATATTATCTCGTGTATTACACTAGTAGTTAAAATTTATTCCTATAAATTTGAGTCTTAATGGAACTCTCACGTTCAGTCTTAGTGTGTGTTTGGATTAGCGTTTGCAAATTTGAGTTTGAATGAACGTGGATTTAGTAAACATGATTTATGATAAACTTGAGTATGAGTAAACATGATTTCATGTTTGGATATTTTGCTGCAAACGTGAGTTTAAGAAAGTAAATATTGAGGAAACTCAAGTTTCACACGCAGAAGCTACAAAAGCCTGCGTTTTGCAAACTCAAGTTTCAGAACTCAAACGTGCGTTTTAATCAGTATAGCCAAACAACATGAAAAATATGAAACGTGAGTTTACTTTTAGGGACGTGAGTTTGGGATTGGCAAACGCCAATCCAAACTAGCTCTTAGACCAATGAAGTTCTCATATTAATTCACGTGACTATTTTATTTTATTTTTAAAATTATAAAAATTTACAAAGTTTGAGTTTTTCTTTATCTAATACTATCCACGTGTTTTAAATATTTCCTTATCATTTAATTTTTTTTATCTAAACTTTAAACACATTAATTAAAAAAAACTCATTAATAAATTTCATAGGATAGTCTCCTTATCTTTTGGATTGTTTTGTTTAAATTTTAAAACTTATTATCTTTTATCCTTAATTTTTCTCGTTATACTAGAAGTTTCAACAAAATGAAAATATTATCTCATACATTATATGAGTAGTTAAAATATTAATTATGCTATTATCTTTCAATTTAAATAGAATTCTATTTAATTTGACAAATTATATTGTTGAAAGGATTCAGATTTTAATATTATTTTATTTAAGTAAATTCAAAATATTATTATTATAATTACACTATTGTTTTAAATTCAAATTAAATTCTATTTTATTTAAATTATAATTAAGTAATGATATAAAAAATTATCTCATTCATTGTATACAGCTGCCTCCATCCAAACGAACATCACAAGATTACACATTGATCCTTTCTTTGTGTATTTTTTTAAATAAATTAGATTAGATATTGTTGTTTGTTGCCAAAGATGAGAGAGAGATCACGTGATGGTTGTTATTGTTAGGACTTTCTATTTGGACTGAGATTGCAAAGAGGAGTTGATACATAAGTAGGAACACTTCCTTTCACCTTTCACGCCTCCACCACCAAACCCCACAACACAGTTACCTTGCAATTGCAAATATTTATACGGCAAAAGAGAAAACCAACAACCACTACATCCCTCCCCATTTGACCATAAAATTATTAGCATTTGTTATTTTTAATTCATTCATAAACCAGATTCCAAGGTATCATTCCCTTACTTTTTTGTCTTGAATTTTCCGATTTATTTATTATAACTGTTATTATTTTGCAGTGTTCAGCTTTGACACAATAAACCTTTCAAGATCTCAGGGGGCATGATCAGGAGCTAAGACACATTCTTACATATAAACATAGTGTTCAGGACCGTGAGAGTTCACTTTTCACGACCCTGACACAGAAGGGGTGTGTCTGATTTTGCTTTTTGTTCCTTTGAGATTCTTTCAGCAACCCACTAAGGTTTTGATCAGAAAGTTTAGATTTTTCACCTACCCCTTTATCCTACGCAATGATTTTCTCGTTGAGACAACCTGGTATAGGGATCACCGGCTCTGGTGTTGTTCTGAGGAACAGACATGCAACCCCAGTTCAGCCACGGTCGTTTTTACCTTCTCTGTCAAGAGAAAAAGTTCAGAAACCCCTTGTTTCAGTGCAAAAACCTCTGCACCTTGCATCTCTTGGTGTTGGAAATTTTGGGTCGGTGAGGAATTTTGAGTCAGAGAAGAATCCTGGGAGGGATGATTTGGTGAAGTGTGGAGCGTATGAGGCAGACAGATCAGAGATTGAAGCTGCAGCCACGCCAACAGAGGCTGTCAATAAGGTGAAAATTGGGATATATTTTGCAACCTGGTGGGCTCTGAATGTGGTGTTCAATATTTATAACAAGAAGGTTTTGAATGCCTACCCGTACCCTTGGCTCACTTCAACTCTCTCACTTGCATGTGGGTCTCTTATGATGTTGATCTCTTGGGCCACCAGGATAGCAGAGGCGCCTAAGACTGATCTTGAGTTTTGGAAGTCTTTGTTCCCTGTAAGTTTTGAATTGGTTTTTGTTTGTTTGTTTGTTTGTTGAGAAGAAAAAATTTGATGGGCGGAAGTGAAAGCTTTGTTTTGTTTGTTCATATGTTTTTTGTTCTAATAAAAATGTTTTTGTTTTTAGCAATTTTGAACACACATTCTATGTTGGATGATTTCAGAAAACAACAAAGTAGATAGAATTTAGTCTACTCCGTTGAATTTAGTCTATTCCATATGCATAATGGATTCAAAAATGTTCTTAATCAGTTTGGTTATTCTCCTTTATTTATTTATCATTTTAAATGGATGGTGACTTTAGTCTTTGGTGTCTCCTTCAGGTTGCTGTTGCACATACAATAGGACATGTTGCTGCAACGGTTAGTATGTCTAAAGTTGCAGTATCATTTACCCATATTATCAAGAGTGGTGAGCCTGCTTTTAGTGTTCTAGTGTCAAGATTTCTCTTGGGTGAGACCTTCCCTGTGCCAGTCTATCTGTCTTTAATTCCAATCATTGGTGGATGTGCACTTGCTGCTGTGACTGAGCTCAATTTCAATATGACTGGTAAAGACTTGTCTTCTGAAGTTTATCTTTTTTTCATTATATTTTGGGCATAGTATAAGTTGGAGATAGGATGATAAGCTGACTTGATTTTGAATTTGACCTGAAGAAAGATAACCTGTTTTTAGTTAACTGTATCTTGATAATTTTGCATCTTTTATTTTTTGGTGAGCAAACTGACCTTTACTGCACTTTGTTGTCTCATCTTACTTGAGTTCATCCACCAACCACAAGGGTGATTTACTTGTGTAATAATGCCAATATGCCATTAGTGGAGGTTATTTATGTTGGAATGTATTTCTTATAAATTTGCTGCAATCTGTTCTTGGTACTCTCCTGACTTTGATACCATTGTCTTTTTTTTCCCAGGTTTTATGGGGGCTATGATATCAAATTTGGCATTTGTGTTCCGTAATATCTTTTCAAAGAAGGGGATGAAAGGAAAGTCTGTCAGCGGAATGAATTACTATGCTTGTTTATCTATTTTGTCCCTTGCACTTCTCACACCCTTCGCAATTGCTGTGGAAGGGCCACAGATGTGGGCTGCTGGATGGCAAACAGCCATCTCTCAAATTGGACCCCAATTCATATGGTAATTACAAGATCACAACTCATTGTAATGTCATCCCTATTGTATTTGTCATCATGGTTGCACTCATCTTAATCTGTATGCATCTCTATTTTCCATACCGAGTTATTATTCATAATAATTGATTAGATTCAGACAACTGTTATCTAAAATCTCTTGTCTGGCCTTATTATGAGGAAAGTATTGCCTAAATTATTGGTTCATTTGTTTTTGAAAGACATGTATAGCATCAGTATGGGGAAAGGTAGGATGGACCAGAAGAGCAAACTGACAGCTTCTGATCCTGTTACCATCACGCCAAAGATGGCCTAAATTGCTGGTTATTAGTTCTTTGTACAGAATATATTAGAAGATTTGGTAGAATTCATGCTAGTTAACTTCTTTAGTTGCTGGACTGAGAGACTTTTCTGTCTCAAATTGATGACCATGTCTTTATTTTAATTTAAGACTTGATAGCTGATAGATTCTATGTAAGGAGCAATAGACTAGTTATCAAGTGCCTGATTTTATATATGTTAATGTAATTTAAATGAAAGACTAAACCTTTAGTGAAGTTAACTGCGACATTGATGATATCTGATTTATGTGTTTTGACTCTTGTAACAGAAAATAGAGCTTTACTTTTTGTTCTGATTTTGAGTTATCTGTTGTTCTCATCCCCTATCTTTCGACTCTGAAAGCTTCTGTACCTCTCCATATATGACTAACTATAGCGGGTAATCGTGCACCACAGGTGGGTAGCAGCTCAGAGTATATTCTATCATCTATACAATCAGGTGTCATACATGTCTCTGGATGAGATCTCTCCCTTGACCTTTAGCATTGGAAACACCATGAAACGTATATCTGTCATAGTGTCTTCAATTATTATCTTCCACACGCCAGTTCAGCCCGTCAATGCTCTTGGAGCTGCTATTGCTGTCCTTGGGACCTTCTTATATTCACAGGTATTTTGTAGTCTCCATTTTTTTATGTCTCATTGTTTATTTACCACCTAAAGAAAAATGCTATTTATATTTGAAACGTCAATTATGCACTTAGTGTTACATAGTATTGGTTGGAGAATCCATTGCAGAGAGAGAATGCGTTTGGGGTCTTCGAGGATGCTCACTATAGGACGGTGAGGAGGACTTGGAACCTCAGAGTGGTGAATCCTTCTTAGCAAATCACATTATTTTGTCTGGAGTGCAAACTTCCATAGGATTTTAAACTATTCTCTTTATAAAAGGGTTTGGTAGAAGAAATTTTGAAAAAATTGGAGGCTCACAGGGTAGAGTTTAGTGTCAATGTGCCTCAAGAATTCTTGCCATCCTATTTGATGGTGCTATTTTGAAGTTAGGTATCCAATGTTTCATTGGTAGCTAGACTTTGAATTGTCACCTAACTCCTATTGGTTTGAACTTTGAACCTACCAATACTTATTTCTGTTCCAAGTTAATTTCAACATGAGTTAGCTTACCTTCTAGAGTTTCCAATGTTGACCGCACCAAATACTTGAGCATATGCTTTGGTTCATACCTTCACAAAGAGGCTTCTAATAGGAACTTCTTTGGTACCATTGAAGTAGTTGTCATGTGGGGCCTTGGAAAATAGAGAAAAAGGAAGAAAAGAAGGGTTAGAAACAATTCAAAAAAAGTAGAATATTGATTAGAATTACATGTATTTCTTTAAGATAAATATGTGTTTTTCTTTTAGAGATAACATTTTTTTTATTCCAAGAGTATGCTCATTCTTATTTCTCATTCTACTGAATTTTGCAGGCAAAACAATAGAATTGGAGAACCAAAATTCCTCTAGGGGCTTGTTTGTCAAGCTTAACCGTGGACAAGGAAGTTGATTTTGAAGTATGTGACTGCTGGATTTTTGTTAAGACTAGGAATGATCCAGCTGTTAATCCATCTGTAGATAATAAATAATAAAGAATAATGCTGCTGAGGAACATTATCATTAAACAGATGATTAATTATATTTTCTTTTTTGTCAATTTCTGAAATGCCAATGAATTGAAATAAATGTTTTTGTTTATATATGAGAATAATTTCTCAAAACCTTGTTATTCACTTGTCAATTTCTAAGTAACTTTATAATAATGTGATGCGCATGATCTATTTGATGCTCACTTGTTATTCACAAAATATATAAATGTTTGATAATATTAATGTAGATGCAACTTGTTGGGATTGAATAGTAGAGGGCACTGTTGTCTTTTTTATGTTATGCTTAGCAGAAAGAGGTGCTTTGTATTTGTGGCCCTTTCATTTGTTCTGCCCTTTTTGACCCTTTTCCATTGTGATGTGAGCTTTTTGTAATGTCCGGACTGAGAAAGCGACTCTTCACTTTTCTAAGGGACATGTATCCCTTTGTGCGCGTGGTCGTTCATTGTTGATATTTGTATTCTCAAATCATACACTTATACACTATTTTAGTATTTTTCAGTTTGGGGGAGACTTGCCAAAAAAAAAATCTAAGATAATTGTGATCTTGTTAACAAAAGTGTAGCTGTTTTTTGTTACTAATAAATATTTTTAAGGTGTTCTGAATCTGATTTGATAATTTTGTTTTTTTTTCAATAGCTTTAATTGTTCGTTCCTCTCAAACCAAATTGATTTTGTTTAGAATATTTGAGAATAATTTTAGGATGGACCAGTGGTTCAAAATGAGTGATGCATGTTTTACGAAACAAGTTAGACAGAAGTGATTTAAAATCAATTATGTGGAATCGATTCAACGTTGTGCAGAATTTAAACCAAACATACACTTATTCAATGAGTGTTTATTACATGAAAGTTTAATTTGCAAGCATTTGTAACATAAGTTGATTTTTATTAGTTTATCTTAGAAGTTTATTAAAATAAGTTCTTGGCTGAAATATGTTTTTGGTCCCCCAAAATATCGTGATTTTCTCATTTCATCCCCCAAAATATTTTTTTTTCAAACTAGCCTCCCAAAAATTATAGCGCATTCCCATTTGGTTCCTCTGTTAGTGCACCGTTATAAGTCTCTGTTAAATGCTTATGTTGCAGCTTAGGTGGACAAAATGATCCTAAATGGCATTCTCATGTGTCATCTTATGTGTCATAAAAGCTCATCCTTTTAAATTTTAAGAAATCCCTAATTATTATAGAAATCCCTAAACATTCTTCCAAAACCCTAACACCGTGTCTACATTACCCATGGGTGTTGCCCCCTTGCTCTACCAAATACTGCTCCCCTTCCTCTAACAATTGTTGATCCACTAGCACCTTTAGAAATCAAAACTTTAGAAGTGTTGAATTAAGCTACAACTGTTAAATCAAATCCACAAAGTTTTAAATTCTCACATTTACATTGCCTTGCACTTGGTGCCTTCATGTTGAGGAGTCGACACTCTTCCTCTACCCCTCATAGTTGCTCTTCCTGATGTACCTACACTAAAGGGGGAAATGCATTACCTTTTGAACCCTTCCATTTCAACAAATCCCGCGCGATGATTTCTTCACTTAAGCAACAGCACATATTTCTTCATACACTATCAACCACTCATACAAGGTCAATTGCTGGAGCAGAGCAACATTCATGCAACTCCTTCCACCACAAGGTATTATGCATTAACACAAGTCACACGAGAATATGACCAACCTTTACTAAAAATCCATGTAGGATGCTTCAGATGACTTATGGGAATGTTATTTAGGATTATTTTGTCGACCTAGGCTGCTACATAAGCATTTAACAGGGACTTTTAACAGTGCACTAACTGAGGGACCAAATTGAAATGCGTTATAATTTTTGGAGACTAGTTTGGAAAAAAAATATTTTGAGAGATCAAATGAAAAAATCGCAATATTTTGGGGATAAAAAACATAATTTAGGCTAAGTTGTTTAACTTATAAGTCATGAGTTATTTCTTATAAGTTTAATTAAACATCGCAGATTTTGTAGAATGCTTTACCTAACAACCATCTATTTTCTAGATCAAGAGGTAATCTATAACTATGTGTAAAGGATTTCTAGTCAAAGAGAAAAAAATGTTTATATTATAACATGTCCAAGTAAGTTCTAGAAAAGATCTTTCAGATACCGCTGTTGAAGTATTGATAATAAGCTCCACTATAAGTTAATCATAAATTAGGGCCTAGATGGTAAATTTTGAGGTCTTTCACTTTGCTATTTCATGGGAAGTTAATTTTCAGTTTATTCACAATAGAAGTAAAATCCATCAGAAATTGTTTCCCAAAGAAGCTTTGTTTCAGGACTGCCTTGGTAAGCTAAACTGGATGCGTATAAGTTGATATTGAATAAACTTATAGGAGGAGTTGAAATTCAACTTCTTTCATAAATTGGAATTAATTATTTATAAAAAAATTAAATGAGAAAACTTATGAAAAAACTAAGTTATAAAGATTAATATCAACTAATGGAAGAAGTTAAATTCATTTAATTACCTTTTTGATTCATTGTATTTTCTCCTCCTACGAGTTCTTCTGGAGAAATTTATCCAAACTGACCTTTTATATATATATATATATATATATTTAACAAGGAAAGGTCTATTTACGTAGCCATTTTACATGATATGGTCAATGTGAAAGGAGGGAATAAACACAAACATTTTCAATGTTTCATGATTTCATTTATTCAAGATGTTTGTGCCCATCTCTATTTGCACTTGAACTATTATGTATAACTTATATGAGAGGATCTAACATGCACTTCAATTAAAATTTTCTCAAGAAGACTAGAAAAATGTTAAGTGGGTGATAAAGAGAGTAGAGCTGAACCAGTTTCATGGAGACTATCTGTGTCAAGAAAGGAACAGCGACGAGGTTCCGTGTCTGCTTCCATTTGCCATGGCTAGATAATAACTTTTGATGGGCCTAGAAACCATTCTAAGAGGTAATAGAAAAGGTGAACTCATTGCAGCTAAACTGTTGCAGAGACCAGTTTGTAGGGGATGTTGTGGATGATACTTTTGAGATTGAGGATCCAACAAAACGTTTTTGTGGATAAGGTTTGCATCAATAGAAGCCATAAGTAAACAGGTTACCAACAAATTTTCCAAAATAATATACATGGGTCACCGTATAAATTCCTCTCCTGACGTGAACCCAGGGGGTGGATTCGTTTTACGGATCTATCTAGGTTGGAATGATCATAAGTAAGAAATTTGGGAAATTGTTTAAAACGAGAAAATGGAAAAAGGTAAGAAGATGGAATGGAAATTGATTGACGTCACACTCCCAAGGATGGAAGATAAGCCTAAGAGTTATACACACAAAGGGATGAAGGACCTTTGATAAAACTCAATTCTTGATAAACAAGAGAATAAGAGAAACACTCTCCAATTTCTTAAAATTTCTGAATTAAACTTGTCTTGTAAATTCTGCAGGCATGATGCGCCCCTTTTAAAGGTGCCTACAATCCTTGCATGGCTTTTCACATTCAACCACTTAATTCTCCTAATAATTCTATTAAAATTTAGAAACATAACAACCAACAAGGATTAAAGTTACATAATTCAGCCATCAATTGGCCGCCCCTTAGGAGAAACATAACGGCTCCAATATTGAATTATGGCTGCTCCATTCAATGTATAACTGCTACATTGCAATGTTTCTCTCCCCCCTTCAATTTGTAACAACTCTCTTCTTGATGGTTGTAATTTCTTTGTCCCCTTGCATTGATTCAGCCCAACAATTTTTGTAACTGTCCAGACAAAATAAGTCAGCCAAATAACTCCAAGTTAGCCGCCCACATGTAGCTTCTTGTATAGCCTTCTTATGCCTGGTTGGATTCACATCATACCCTCCTTCTTCGAGAAGATTCGTCCCGAATCTTAAAGCTTTATTTATTTGCTTAATTTAATTTACTAACTACTGCAGAAACTCAAAAGCTTCCTCCTGGATCAAATACAACTTGAATAAATTCAGATTTGTTCCTTTCCAATGGTTGCAATCCGTGGAGCACCTCTCTTGTCAACACTCCCTCACCTTCCTGCAAGCAATAATGATTACCAATACACAAAGTATGCAAAATTTCTTTGTCAAGCACATATGATTCAGCCCCAAAATGTTTATGAAATTGTGCAGCTTGGATACTATTCGTAAAAACAAATAACTCCATGTGTTGGTTTTCATCATCCTCAAGAGGTTGTGTTTCAACATCGGGCTGGATGTACAATGGAGCACTTGGAACAATATCAACAAGCTTCCTCTTCAAACATAGGGGTTGGTGTATTGCATTCACATGCCCATCCTCTTGTTCCTGTAATTTAACATCACAAACAGTAGAACAATCATTAACAAATAAAATTTCCTCGCTCTTTTTCTGTAGTTCTTTTTCTATTTCTTCTCTCTGTTTTTCTTCTCTTTCTTTTTCTTCTTTTTCTCTCATTTTTTCTTCACTCTCTCTTGCTTCTTTTTCTCTCCTTTCTTTTTCTATTTTCTCCTTCAACTTACATTGATACACACTGGCTCGGCTTGGTGTCAGAAATTTGAACTTAATCTTACGTCCCCCATGCCTCAAAGAAAGCGAGCGTTCATCAAGATTGAGTGTTTTATAACGAAGCCATGACCATCCTAAAAGAAGATGACAAGAGTCCATGGGAGCGATATCACATGATACTTCTTTCTCACACTGCCCCGCAGTGAATGTGATCCACGCTTGATTCGGATGAAAGCTCGTTGGTAGGTGGAGTTTCTCCACCAATCTTTGACTCACAACATTGTTGTCGCTTCCATAATCGTATGCAACTATACATGGGTGACCTTCGATTAAACACCTTGTATAGTAAATTTCCATCGCCATTCCGAACCCAGAGCCGAAGCTCTGATACCAAATGACGTGAACCCAGGGGGGTGGATTCGTTTTACGGATCTATCTAGGTTGGAATGATCATAAGTAAGAAATTTGGGAAATTGTTTAAAACGAGAAAATGGAAAAAGGTAAGAAGATGGAATGGAAATTGATTGACGTCACACTCCCAAGGATGGAAGATAAGCCTAAGAGTTATACACACAAAGGGATGAAGGACCTTTGATAAAACTCAATTCTTGATAAACAAGAGAATAAGAGAAACACTCTCCAATTTCTTAAAATTTCTGAATTAAACTTGTCTTGTAAATTCTGCAGGCATGATGCGCCCCTTTTAAAGGTGCCTACAATCCTTGCATGGCTTTTCACATTCAGCCACTTAATTCTCCTAATAATTCTATTAAAATTTAGAAACATAACAACCAACAAGGATTAAAGTTACATAATTCAGCCATCAATTGGCCGCCCCTTAGGAGAAACATAACGGCTCCAATATTGAATTATGGCTGCTCCATTCAATGTATAACTGCTACATTGCAATGTTTCTCTCCCCCCTTCAATTTGTAACAACTCTATTCTTGATGGTTGTAATTTCTTTGTCCCCTTGCATTGATTCAGCCCAACAATTTTTGTAACTGTCCAGACAAAATAAGTCAGCCAAATAACTCCAAGTTAGCCGCCCACATGTAGCTTCTTGTATAGCCTTCTTATGCCTGGTTGGATTCACATCATCTCCAGACTCTAGTTCATGGATTTAGTTAATGGGCCTTTGGTTTTGGTGTTATTAATTTACTCAAACATAAAGAAAACTTGTGATTTTAATCCATTAGATTGGTAATTAGGTAAACCTTCACCATATTTTTAAACTTTATAAAAAAAGAGAGGAAGACACATGATGAATTTTAAAATTCTTCAAAACCCTAATTGGTGAACATTTTAAAAAATTTTATTTTGAATAATTTCAAATATCCACACTAGTAATCATCAGTGGCTGCCGGTGTTAGAAAATGAGGTTTACCTTTGAACAGATTTATCATTAATAAAAAAAGCTATCGAGTGTCTTAGTATGTTTGGTAAAACTAGCTGATAGTTGAAAAACTGGATGAATGCTAAAAAGCTAGTTGAAAGTTGAAAGCTGAAAAGCTAGCTGATTTGATTGAAGGTGTTTGATAAAACTAGCTGAAAATGATAAAATGACTACATGGACATTATTAATTATTAAATAATGATGAGTCGTGGTGGTTGAGGAATAAACTTGTAATAGATTTTCAGCTAGTAGCTGAAAATTGGAGTTTTTTTAAAAAAACTACCTCAAGTAGCTTTTCAAGAAAAGCTAGTAGCTATCCAAAAAACTACCTTCCAAACACAGCTTAAATAGTTTCAGCTACTAATTTCAGCTAGCTAAAATGATTTACCAAACATATAAGTTAAAAAATAAAAAATTAGAAGCTTTTATTAGAATACAAGTAATATAATGATTTTCTTAATCAATGCTCTTAAAACATTTGTTATTGTGATCCATCATTAATATACCATCACAAGTCATGACTAGAACACGAAAACTCAATGTTGTATGTTAGTAAGGAAGGAACATGAAAGAAATCAAATAAAACAAATGGAAAAGAAAGAATTTATCATCAAATTTCCACGGTTTGATTGCGTTAGTATTTGAAGTATGTAGATAATCGTAACTAACATTACTTTCAATTTTTCTCCTTGCAGTTTTGTCACTTTCAAGTTTCAATTTTTTAACATGCCACTCGGAAAAGGATAATTCCCATTTTTTGGCCCAAGTGCATCTTCAGATTTAGATATACAAACTAGTTTCTTTCCAATATCAATTTTCACAATCAAAAGTTATTGCTTCATACATATAGGCAAAGCAAAGCATTGATTAATTGGTTTCAAGTTCAACCATCAGATTTAGATATACAAACTTGATACCTCTTTAGCTCTCAACAGATACAAAAGCTCCAAGCAGCATGTTTTTATTTCATTATAACATTCAAAACAGAGGTTTATTACAGATTGAATAGCCGCAGTTCTCTGATACAGATATACATTGTTCTTTAACTAAACTTGATTTAACATTAAACTGAACTAACTCCTGTCTCTATAAGTATGAAAATGAATCCAAGCTCATTCAGCAGCAAAACCACTGGTCTACAGAAGAACATGACCTTTTCAAACCTTCAAGTACTTGATAGCAGTTTGAACATCCTTATCACCTCGGCCACTGAAGTTAACCACAACCTTAGTTCCATTAGGAAGTGTTGGACACACTTTCTCTAGATATGCCAATGCATGGGATGTTTCCAAAGCTGGAATTATGCCTTCAAGTCGTGAAACTCTCTTAAAAGCTACACATAAAAAAATTCCAAAAATTAGATAGAGAAACAAGATCTGATAAAAAACAGCATTAACATCTTACCACAGAAGTAAAACAAAAAAATAAAAAAAAGATATGTGTTTTATGATAGAAAATGGAAAATGGCAAGATGTTGCTTATACTATAGAGAACTATGAGCCTTTCTTACTTCCCTGGTTTATAATTGCAGAATTCATATATGTAAAACTTATGCAGAATAAGTACATGCAATTTAACAGAGTAGATGGATATCATATACTTAAACTACATCAATCTCTATGTAAATTATTATGCAGAATAAGTGGCAAGGAAGCTTATTGTAAGTAGAATAAGTTTTGAATAAGTGACTAAGATGAGAATTATCATTCTCATATAATAGCATCTCTAACAATTATAAAGCACAATTGCACAAAATAATGGTGTATGCCAAAGCAAATGAGGGAGAGAGACATATCATGAGTTCATGACAACTGAAATTCAAGATCAATACAATTTTCACTTTATACAAAATATTTTCATCTAAATGTGTAATTGTGTTTTATATAAAGCAACAAGCTCAAGGTAGTCCTACCTTCCAATGCTTCTTCATCAGTGATACTGTGATATTCAGCACGCCCTAAATCTTTCAAAAAGCTATGTTCAGGTCCGACACCAGGGTAGTCCAAGCTGCACACAATTTTTTTTTTTTAGAAAAAACATAATTACATAATCAGAGGCAGAATCTGAATAGACATAAGAAAACTGATAATGAATTATCAGTCAGCAGAATTACCCTGCACTAATAGAGTGAGGCTCAACTATTTGTCCATCATCATCCTGAAGCAGGTAGCTCATAGCTCCATGCAAAACCCCAACTTCTCCCTTTGTTAATGTTGCAGCATGCTTGCCACTGTCTAGGCCAAATCCAGCAGCCTCCACGCCAATTAGCCTAACATCTTTGTCATCAACAAATTCATGGAAAAGTCCCATGGCATTTGAACCTCCACCAACACATGCTATCAGGACATCTGGTTTCCCTCCCCATTTTTCCAAAGCTTGTTTTCTGGTTTCCTTGCCAATCACAGCATGAAATTCTCTTACCATCATTGGATATGGATGCGGCCCAGCAACAGAACCCAAAATATAATGAGTCGTCTCTACATTAGTCACCCAGTCCCTTATAGCCTCCGATGTAGCATCCTTAAGTGTGGCAGTCCCAGAATGGACTGCTCTTACCTATATTACAGGATTAGCCTATTAGATAGACTGATGAATAGATCACATTTTTCAAATGTAGATCTTTTAAATTCAGTTTATAGCACCTATGTTTGGACACACCTGACAATCACATCACAACACCTTGTCTAATGCCAGATAAAGAGCACACAATTTCCCAGATGAACAATGTAATATAACAATCCAAGCATCTTTTTTTACATATAAAACAATCAACATAAAGTCTTGGATGCTACAATTAGTCAAGCATAATTACTAATATTAATACAGAGTTGAAACCTTTTCTTTTTTCACTTATAGCATTCACATGTCTCTTGTTTTGTCCCAAGTCACACATTTCTATGCTTTTGTCAAATGCATCATGCATCCATTATGTACAGTACAAAAATTCTTCTCCAGAAAATGCCATATATCAAGCATAAAGTTAAATATACTTTCAAGAACAGAATTGTATACATCTACAAGCATGGATATGCTACATCAATCTTTATTCAAATTAGAAGTAACTTCAACCAATTTGTGAACCTCAGCACATTCGGACTAAATGTCTTTTCATATTTAAATCATTATAACCACTGTATCAGAAAAAATTTAAACCAACAAGTTTTAAATATCCGTATGTATAAATTAAACCCTTATTTTCAAAAGTTAACATGCCATAGACCTTCAGAATCTTCATAAACTAATTGGTGAATAAATAGTTCAGCTAATGATTGCAATATGCAACAAAAGCAGCATATTTTAGAAAGAAGTATTTTATCCATAAGTCAGCTCAAAAGATAACTGTGCAAAAGTCTTTTAGGTCTAACAAAAAAGGAACGGTAAAAATTGCATACATGAAATTATCTTATCCAATTATATGTATATTTAAAAAAAAAAAAGAGTGAAAAAGAAACAGATTAAAAGACATTATATGGAAAAGGAAACAGCATAAATCCACAAAAAGATAATACACAAATTAATTATAACAGAATACAGAGACAAAGTACATGCAGTTACAAGGATTAACATAACACCTATCGCAACCTGTAATGGTGCATTCTTAAAAAGATTAACAACTGACATCCTTCAGCCACACTATCATCTTCAGCAGATGATCATTCATATGAAGTCATGAAGAACAAATAACATAAGAACATTAAGCTTTTTTTAATGGAGAATTTTTACCATATTTTATATTTTCAACAAACCAGAGACTGGATATAGGATATATCAACCTAACAAAATGGAACAACAATAACAACTGATATACCTCAGCACCAAGAAGACGCATCCTAAAAACATTGAGTGCCTGTCTTTCCATATCCTGTGCACCCATATAAATAATGCATTCTAAACCAAATCGAGCACATACAGTAGCAGTGGCAACTCCATGCTGACCAGCTCCAGTTTCAGCAATAATGCGTTTTTTCCCCAACCTCTTGGCAAGTAAAGCTTGGGCAACAGCATTGTTAATTTTGTGAGCCCCGGTGTGATTAAGATCTTCCCTCTTCAGATAAATGAGAGGCCCTTCACCATTAGGCCTCTTATAATGCTCTGTCAATCTTTCCGCCAAATAAAGAGGACTCTCCCGACCAACATAATCTTTCAGAATCCCAGCCAACTCTATCTGCAATTTAAAATATCTATCTCAGAAGATTTCAATTTTTTTTCCATCCAGGAAATTAAATTGTTGCTGCTTATTACCAATGTAAAATTAGTTTACTTTAGTTGCTGTTAGTTATCTGTGTATTAGTTAATTATGACAGTTAGCCAGTTACTAGATGATCACTCTCATGTGATGGTCATATAAACAATAAAGTTGTACTCAATTGAACAGAATAGTGAATCACTCAATACATTCCTTTCTTTCATTCTCTCGGGCTTCAAGACTGCTGAATGTTATGGTATAGCAAAGAATGATATAAAGTTAATCTCAGTATAATTGAGTGAAGGTTCTGTATGGAGTTCCACATTGTCTAGTTCTGTATGAAAAAGTAAAGACTGAAGACTACGAGATTAGCTGAAGAATAAAATGAAACACATTCAAATTGTCAAAAAATGTACATTTCACAACTATCAAAATTTGAAGAAACGGCAGAAAGGAAAAGGAAATAAAACATCAAATATTGTACTTCAGAATAACAAGGTTGAGTGTAACCCTTGGTTCTTTTCATAGCAGAAACGAACCTCAGGTCAGTTTCTGGCTATGCCCCACTTCCATGGCAAATCGAAGAGGAATCAATTCAACAAACAAAATGAAATTCCCAAACGTAAACTAAACTTTTTATAAAAAAAAAATCCATCAAAATAACCACCAACAGTGCCACATTTCAACAATCAATTTGTGTGCCAAGCTAACAAATATTGTGCAACATGGAAAACTGAACTCATTATAAACAAAATTTTAGCTTAACCCCACATTGCAAAGGAGACACAACTGTGACTAAATCCAATGAAATTGCTTCACAGAACCCAAATATCTAGTATTTCCCTTAAAAATAACTAAAACAAAATAACAATTGAAAAATATTGCTTTGGTTACAGAACCTGAAAATCCTCATCAGCAGCAAGGGAATGGAACGCAGCTTCAAGCTCATCGAGTGCATGCATTAGAGTTTCAGGGACATACTTGCCACCAAACTTCCCAAACCTGCCCAAAGAATCAGGTCTCTGAAACAGAACCGACCCGTTATCGAGCTTGGTGCGTTCCTCCAATGGAAGAACAGAGGTAGGGTCTTTGGTGAGGGAGCAAGAGATGGAAGAGGGGGTTCTGGAAGCTGAGGAAAAAGGGAAAGATGCAAGCTTTAACGAGTTTGAGGACAAATGGGAAGATGGGTATGACTCTTTGGGAATGGAAAGCAACCTTGAAGAGTTGAGGTTTGTGAAGGAGGCCGCCATTGGAAAATTTTCAATTGATGTTGAAGGTTTTTTGTTGAGAGAAAAGGTTTCTGGTGTTTGGAATTTATATGGCTTGTGCAGATTTGAGGATTTTGACTGTACGCAGAAACAGAGGAGCAAGATTACAACACAATCAATGGTTTTGGTTTGATATTGGATTATTTTTATTTTATTTTATTCTTATTATTACTGGCCAATGTGATATCATGAATCTGATGGATGTGGTGTTTCCTGGAAAATGTTGCAATTTTTTTCCAATTTTGTCATCATATATTCTCAACATTTTAGGTTAGGAAAAAAAATATTTGCAAATTGTTTTTTATTATTCTATTCATATTATTCAATGGTTTTGGTTTAATATTGGATTTTAAAAA
The DNA here is from genome assembly GCA_026901365.1 of Sesbania bispinosa. Classification (NCBI taxonomy): domain Eukaryota; kingdom Viridiplantae; phylum Streptophyta; class Magnoliopsida; order Fabales; family Fabaceae; genus Sesbania; species Sesbania bispinosa. The sequence goes on along the minus strand of QLOH01000009.1, from coordinate 2,892,559 downwards.
AAATGTTTTTTTTTTAATTATTGTTGAATTTACCTTATATAACAAATTTGAAACATGGAACCTATAAGATGTCACCACCTTATTCAATGTATTTTGAAATTGCATTAAACACTCATGTTGAAATGGATAAAGAGTGTGTTTAGCAAAACTAGCTGATAAGCTAGCCGGTAGCTGATAAGCTAGCTTCTAGCTGATAAGCTCCTAGCTTATAAACTCCGAGCTGATAAGCTAGCTTATTGAATTAGAAGTGTTTGGTAAAACTAGCTGATAAGCTAATTAGTGAATGTAAAATGACATAAAAGGGCATAATTACATAAATTTTATTATATGAATTTTATTTGTGTTTTTTAGAAAAAAAAATATTATTATGCAATTATAATTTTATATTTTCTAAAAAATAATTAAATTCTTATTAAAATTTTAGTAATAAAATATTTAATTAAAAATTAAAATAAATAATGAAATTAATAAAGTAAATAGTATAATCTAAAAATAATTTCATAAAATAGTGAAAAGAAAATAACAATTTAATTAATTCGTAATTTTTAAAATTACTTGTTATATATATATATGTAATGATAGGTAAAAAGAAATTGGAAGGTTTTTGTCACTAAAATTGAAAATATATAATAATACGTAAAAAGAAATTAATAATAATAAGGGAAATGTATTAAAATATAAGGGGTAGTGATGGAAGAAAATTAAATAAGCTACAAGCTAGAAGCTTGGTGAACTAGTTTGTAGCTTATAAGTTAGAAGCTCCTAAAATAAGCTACTTTGATGTAGCTTATCAAACACTTTTGTGTTGGTCAAACTAGCTTATAAGCTAGTCAAATAAGCTAGTAGCTAGCTTATTGACCTTGCCAAACACACTCAAACATAGCAGCTATAATTAGACTATGTTTGGATCGGCGTTCAGGCATGCTGGACGTGTAACCGTATGGTAAACGTGAATTATCCATTTTTCTCTTTGTTTGGATCAGCATTCTGAACGAAAGTTTAGAGGGAAACTTGAGCATGTGCATATGCGTTAAATTCTGGCTTATGCATTACAGGTTACGTGAGTCTGAGTGGCAATATTTTTCATTTTCGTTTTTACCCTCCAGCTGTTTATCTGGTGGGGGCCTGCATTCTCTGTGATGAGGGAAAATACACGGCCATGGTGAGGGTGAGGTACATAAAAGTATTATAAAATATCATTTATATATTTTATTTTAATAAAATGGAAATCTACATGACAAACAAAGACATGTCCATTTTAGTAATTATATCTGCAAACTTGATTTATAAAATATCATCCAAACAACATTCACTTTTTTAAACTCACGTTTGCAACAAATTATCCAAACAAAAAATCATGTTTATACAAACTCAAGTTCCATTCAAATCACGTTCAATAAATCATGTTCATCTAAACTCAAGTTTATAAACATCAATCCAAACACACACTTAGTGATGTAAAGGGGAACAAAGTGTAAATAGTTTGTTTGGAATGGTTAAAAATGGAAAGATAGAAAAATAGAATTTTCTCTTTGCTCGTTTGGTTGAAAAAAAAACAGAAAAAAATATATTAATGTATGGACATTTTTACCAAATGCACCAAAGTAATGAGTGTTGCTACAGATAAAATTATGGTTATCAACATATTTTTGGAAGGGCAAATTTGTAAATAATTGCTTTTTATCATTCTCTTTCTCTAGTCATTTTCTTCACCGTCCAAACAAGAAAACATTTTTTTATAGGCCCACGCTCATGTTTTCTTTTATATTTTTAATACACTTCCAAATAAAACAAAATGAAATTCAATTTTCATTCCATAATTGCTGAGTTCATTTTTTTTTTTTCATTTTCTATCGTTTCAAACAAAGGCTTAATCTACACATTTTCTCACTATTTTTTTCTGCTCATTTTTCTTTTTTTTTTTCACTTTATTTCTTTTTATTTTCATTCATCAATCAAATAAAGTGTTACTGACCTGAAGTAAAGGTGTGTTCATTCATTAAAAAATGATATTGCAAACATGTCATCAATATTTTTAATAAAATGTTTTTTTTATAAATTTAACATTTTTAAAGATTTTTTTTTCTCTTATGTGAAAAATGAATGATGAGCGGTTGAAAACAGCAAATCATAAACTTTTAGAATTATGGGAACACGTACATCATTGCCCGAACGAGAGTATGATATGACATTTTAAGCACGAGAGAAAAAAGGAAATGAATGAGTGGCTGAGAGAGAGAGGAAAATGTGATTTTTTTTAAACCATTTTTTTTTATTTTAAAGAGAATTTTCGGACTCAGCAGAGAAACTAATCTCTCGGGGGTATGCTTAGGCACAAAACAGGGACCCCTCACGAATCCGGATTAGGTGCAGTCCAAAATGGATGCATTTTGTGCTGTTGTGAGATCTGGGCCGTCGATCTTAATCGGACGGCTCAGATGCCGAGATGCTAAATCGGTATTAAAAAAGCATCTCGACATCTAAGATCGGACGACCCATATCTCACAACAGCACCAAATGCACCCATTTTGGACTGCACCAAATCCGATTTCACCCCTCACAATAGTTTTTTTTTTATCCACATGGATGCAAGGATTAAACACGAGACCATATATTTAAGGGACTCAAGCCCCTTCCACTCGGACCATTACATGTTGGTAAACCACTAGAGCCCATATTATTTGAGTCGGAACATCTACATCATGGTATGTTAGTTTCCCCTAATGCAATTTTTTTCATTCACAAGTCTTTAACCCTAGACATTACTTACCCTTTGTTTGGTTTAATGAGAGAAATAGAGAAGAGAAAAATAGGAAAGAGAGAAATAGTAAAGAAATTAAGTAGAAATTGGTATTAGAGAAATAGGAGAGAGATATAAGAGAAATTAATTATGATAGTTGTTTGGTTGTGTAGAAATGAAGGAGAGAGATTTATAGAAAGTTAAAAATACATAAATTCCCTTCATATTTGACAAAACACTGTACATACACAATATATAAAAGAGTTAATTTGTCTTTTCCCCCAAATCTCCCCTATTTCGCTGCAGCAATGAGAAGAGAAAACAACCTCCGTGGGACCCACGTTCTGATACATAAAAGCATCTCAATCTCTCTCTCCTTCTATAACAAACGCGGTGGTGTTATTTTCTCGGCCCTATCTCTCTCGCTCTCAACTCTCTCTCTTCGCAATCTCGCATCAAACAAATAGAGGCTTAAGAAGTTAATGACAATCAAGTATGTACCACTTGAACAAACCTCTATTGGTGAAGAGGGAAATGTGATTGAGAAGACATTTCTTATTTTTATTTTTTTCATTATAAAATGTTTTTTTTTTATTTTTAAAGTTTTATATAGAACATTATAAAAATAAATTTTCACTATTCTCATTATTTTTTATACGAAATTTTGAAAATAAAATAGAAAAATAAAATTTTCAAACAAAAACTAGAAAGAAAAGAAAAAATTAGGCATGGGATCTGCATATATTTTTTAAAGTGAGCAGTAAAAAAAGAGAAGAAGAAATTTTTAAAAGAAATGGTACTCATCTACTTATCATTACATAAAAAATATAAAATGCATTTAACATAAATACATTGTTTTCATTTTTTATTTTCTTCTCTATCAAAATAATATATAAAATATATTTTCTCCACTTTATTTTAATTATTTTCTATTTACTTTTCTTCCGCATCCAAACAAATTGTAAAATTGACAACCTAGACTGAGATTATGGGAAGAGCTTCTAGGTTCGATCATCACTAAACACACTCTTAGGGAGGGGTGATGAGCCTTAACTGTGATTAAGCCTTGAATAGGATTGCTCGTGGTAATAAGGAATATCTATAGTTAACACAAAAAGATCCAAACAAATTGTAAATTGACTTTGATTTAAAAAACAATATATTCATTAATGTTATCCCATAATTTATTTCACATGTTATTTGTGACTTAAAATGTCAAGTCATATAAAGTAAAGTAAGAAAATTTAAAAAATATTAAATAATTTTAACTTTAAAAAATTTAATTATGTTTGAAAAGATTATTTCTTCCATTAAACATTAAAATATTGTCATTTTATTAATATTTTACATTTTGTTTGATACAAATATTAAGAAATAAAAAATAAGTTAACATCAAAATTAATATTTTTATTTTAAAAAAATGTAAAGATAAAAGAAAATAATTTTAATATAAAAATATTTTTAAAGTAAAGGGAATAATCCTTCTCATTATCATTTATGAGACAAATATTATTAAATGGAAATATCAAAAAGATTTATATGTATTCACTATTCAGCCCTATATATATACTTTCATTCATGAAAGTTAAAAATCTTCTATATGCAGTTTTAAAGCACATGTTTTATTCTCAATTTTGACATTTATCTTTTAAAGTTACGTAGTATTAAAGTAAATTAATAACTCTATTATTTAATTTATTATTACATAATAAGATGTTTAAATTACAATTAAAATAATTTTTTTATCGACTAAAATAATTTAATTTTTTTTCTAAAACTAAAAATTCAAATTCATGTATTTTTTATATGGATTAAATGGATATATATCATTAGTGTAAAAAAAAAAAACCTTCCCTCATCTATGTATTGTGATATTATTTATTGAGTTTAGTAACATATGATGTGTTATACTTATTAAATAGAGCAAATTTTCATACTTCTCCCGTAATACTTACTTCTCTCTTGATAATTATCCCAATTCATGGTTAGTATTTTATTTTAATTTAAAATAAATTTTAAAATGAAAAAAATAACCAAATAAGACTAGATGTCAATATTACTATAATGGAAGAATAGGTACTATATGAGTACCAGGTACTATAACAGGTACTATATGAGTACCGATCAAAATTTTTATTAAATGATATAATAACACATTATTAATTAATAATGTAAATTTTTTTATATTAACAACATATACTGATTAAACTTTTTTATATTTTAATTTATGTTTATTGAGGTAAATAATTTCACGTTAATTAAATCAATTTTTTTAACATATGCTTTTATTTATTTACACGCACAGATGAAATACTTGCTTGATTTGTGGTTTTTCTAGGAGTTTCGATCCTCCTCCCACTCGTATATATGTCGGTCAAGTATCCTGCAACACCACACGTTAACGTTATGGAGTTCCGAATCATATTTTGATGGGGAGGTTTGTGGTGTGCTTGACTTGAGTTTGACGTGTGAGTGAGCGACAAACAGTATCATCTTAATGCCTTAATGGTGTTCAATGATGTTGAGAAGAGGGTTGCATTGCGAACGTCACATAACAACGGTAGTGACGCCGACAGATTTCAAGGAAACCTGCGCAATATTGCACAAGATAATAAAATAAAAATAGAAAAGTTTTATTGGGAATTGCAACCATTAACATTATCAATGCATTGAGTGTTGTGATAGTTGTAATTCCCAATAAAACTTTTTCAGTTTTATTTTATTATCATGTGCAAGGGCCTTGCACATGTTAGAAAAACCCTTTAACGAATGAAACCACCACCCATGATCATGGCGGTGCACTGAATGTTGTGCTTAAGAAGCATAGATTTCCTCCAAGTGTTGCTCCAGTGACGTGTTAATATTGATGTAAGAATTTAGTATTTTAAATATTTTTTATTAAATAAATTAATTTTAAAGTTTATTATTGAATTAAAAGTTGTTATAATATAGTCTATATAAATAAAATTTTATATTAATCTAAAAATATTTGAAACATTATCAATTCAATATCTATCAAGATTAATGTTATATATATACTTTTAAAATATTTAAAAATAAATTTTATTTGATTTAAATTTTTATTACTATTCAATTTTCACAAAAATCAACATAAATAATAAATGATTATAATTCAATAATTTGAATGACAAGCATCACATTCCATGTAAATTTATTAATAGTATAAGAGTGTTGAAGTCTTACACCATGCATGAATACTATAAAATATATATTTTTTTATCAATTCAATGATTATTATTATTCATAACCTTTATTATTAAATCAAATATTGTAAAATTTAAATAACAATTAGTTTATAATCAAATTATTCTTAGCTTAATACTTTCTTCGTGTCCGGTCATATTTATAAGACCCATATTTGATTCAAACACGGATATTAAGAAAAGATGTTTTAATGCATTAATTTTTATAAAATTTCTCTACCTACCAAATCTACCCCTATTTAATATCAAACTCTATTCAATTTTTTATTAACCAAATCTTGAAAACTGTAAAATTCATTGATTCTTAAGTGTAAAGAAAAAAAAACTAATAAATACTTCTAAAATTTTGTAAGGAATCTTAAAAGGACCAAAACAATATTTTCAATGAGGTCTTATAAAAAGAACTAGAAAACGTATATTTTAAATGTATTATGTTAATCTTAAAATTTTCAATGATATGTCAAATGTTTTTTTGAAGCAGGACACTTTTGGGATTCAGTGTATATGTTATGAACCTATTAGTTTCTTTTCAATTCAACGTGTCTTTTATAATATTTTAGGATACATTTGTTATAGTAGTTTTATCTTTGTATTCCAAACCCGAAAAAGAAAAGAAATCTTCGTTATTTGAATTGCCTATTCGCATTTTTTCAATATGAAAAAAATAAGTGATTGTTAATTATATTTGTCTTAAATCTAATAATTCATTTATAAGGGAGCTGCCACAGTAAAAAGGGAGTTTTTGACAATTAAAAAATTGTTGAAAATATATTTCATTTATTTAAATAAAAAATTCATTTGAAAATATATGAGATTTGTTTCCACAAACAATTTATTTGAAAATATATTTGTTTCATACATTAATTTCATATCACTCTTTCCGTCCCATTATACTTGTTTTTTTAAGGTTTTTAAACACGAATTAATAAATGTAATTAATTCTATAAATTTCATCAAATATGTTAACTAATTCTGTATCATACCATTTTTTATTTATTATTAAAATTTGTCTCATTTATTATTCATAAAGGATATACTTAATAAAAAATATTAAATGCTCCTTGAAATTGTAGAATAACAAGTAAAATGGGCCAATATTTTTCCTAAAAAGATAAGCAAAGTGGGATGGAGTATACAATAATAATCTTTCTCAATTTGATTGTTACTAGTCGTTGGGCCACTTTTTTATTTTTCTTATATCTTTGTTTGTATTGGTAGTATTAATTCTTTTTTAGTTTAAAATATTTAGGTGATATGGATCTCACTAAAAGTCTTGACCAAACCCAATGGCTCAATGACTCACCTATTGAGCTCAGCTTTCCACTAACAAACAATTCATACAATACACAAAGAAATGCAAATTGGAACAGTTTCATTACACATAGAGGTGAACACGGTACAAGTTGGATGCCCATGACGGAGCTTAATGGCCGGCAATGGCGTCCCACGGTGGTTGGTCGCCGTCCTCCTCCCCTTTCACCAAATAAGGGGATGTCTTGCAAAAAAAAAAAAATCGGTGAGATTGAAGAGTTTAGGGAGAGGGAGAGATTGAAGGAGAATGAGAGCTTGAGGGAAAGTAAGGGAGAGCATGAGGGACGATGAATGGTGGCTCACGGCGGAGGAGAGAAGAAGAGAAGGGAAGAAGAACGGAGGAAGAAGAAAGGGAAAGTCGTTTTGCGTATATGTTTTAAATTTAGCGTCGGCTTTAGTGACAGTCTGACCGTCACTACTTTCAACCACGACCGTTGCACAAATTTAATTTAAAACTTACGGAATTATTTAAATTTTAAAGATAGCATCGGCATTAGCGACGACTTGGTCGTCCGTCGCTAATCTCATTTTTCAATTAGCGATGAACTGATCGACGCTAATCTTAATTAAGATCGTCGATAAATACTTTTTTTAGCTTCACGATGGTTAGACCGTCGCTAATGTCATCCAAGCTAGCGACGGCTAGACCGTCACTATATTTTCTGAATAATTACCAAATCAAATTAAAATGTAAAATATTGTAGCATCGATTTTGCGACGGCCAGGCCGTCGCTGTTTTTTCGCGTCTAATTACCAGTTTTCTTATAGTGGTTTTATGCTACATGTTAATGGTGGTCTAAAATAAGATAGGTTAGTGCCAATAGAAGAGCAAGTTGTTGTGTTTTTACACATGTTAGCTCACCATGCTAAAAACTGTGAAGTAAACCAGCACTTTGGTCCCTGACTTTAAGGGGTCATGCACTTTGGTCCCTATCTTTTATAAATGCTCGCGATAGTCCCTGACTTTGCTCAACGTCTTTCACTTTGGTCTAAAGACTAAACGTCTATTAAAAACTGATGACGTGGGACGTTAAATGTCTGAGGTGGATGCCAACAGGGATTCAGTTTCTCCCTCTCACAATTTCTCTCTCTTTCTCCTGCGTTTCTCTGTGTCTCTTTGTCTTCAATTTTCCTCTGCAAATTTTGTTCTTGTTGAAGGCGAAATCTTGTTCGTAGGGGTTTGAGGCTTAATGCTGCAATGGATTCCCAGGTAAAGTGAAATGATTCCATCTATGTCTCTGGTTAGGGTTTGTACTAGGTTTTAGGGTTTCGTTCTGCTTTCTTTTACTCACTTTGCGACTTGTATGGGGTTGTCCCTTGCAATGTTTTAGAGTAAACTTATGTGTTTGCTTGTTGTATCTACGATTTATGGTTATGTGGGGACAACCAGGTTGTGTTGTTGGTGGAGTAATATCATGTGAATCTTGACCTTTGTGTTTAATAGTCAGTGTATTGTGAGGTGAGTAATGTGAGAGGGTGGCAGTGGTTCCTCACTTCATTGTCAGTATAGAATAGTTGTTCCCATGTGAAACTGTGAGTGTCTTTCTTTAAAAGTTATGTAAAAGTTGTCTTTATTTAATTGAATCTGACTTGTAATTAATTTAATTATTAATTGAAATATTTAATTAATTAATTATTAATATTAATAATAAATTAATATATTTGTAGAGAATTGATATCCACATTCACCATGGAGGAAACTTTGATGAGGATGGGTGTGGGGGTATAGTGAGATATAAGTGGGGGAAGGTGGATATTTGGCCTGAGTGTGATGAAGACATGTTGGATGTCTTTAGTTTTAGAAACTTTAGTAAGGAGTTAGGATACAACATGTTGACAAATGTGTTGTGGCTAGGTCCTTCTAAAAGGTTTAGGGATGGTTTGAGGGAATTGAAGGAGGATGTTGACTTGCTGGAGGCTATGCAAGTAGCTAAAAGTATGGGAGGGAGCTTCATATACTATGAGCATCCAGTTCAAGAGCCTGAAGTGGTGGACATATCAATTATTCTGAAGGAAGTAATTAATGCGGTAAATGTTGAAGGTGATGAGGGAGGTGGATGTGCTGGTGAGGAGGGTGTTGCTGTTGGAAGAGAGGGTGGAAGAAGATCCGATGGTGAAGGAATAAGGTCAGTTGACCATACTGCTGATGTTGCTACTACAGGGATAAATTCTGGTGAGTTTGAATATAGTGGTTGTATTTTGGTGATTATGTATTAAATGCTATGTGGTGATAATTTGGTTTGTGTGAATATCAAGTATGACAGCAAATAGGGGACTAGGGGTGAAGAGTCCAGCCAACAGAGGGAATATTGGAGGGAAGAGTCCTGTTCAAATGGGCCAAGGGGAAGCACAAAGTCTAATTAGGGGGGCCCTCATAGAGTGTTGCGATTCAAAAGCCCAACAAAAAGGAGTCCATATAAGAAGAAGCCCCTTAAGAACATTGCAACTGAGGGATCTCCAACAGTTGAGCCCAAGGATACTACAACTATTGATCCGCAACAGTAGAAACAACCTGAAGGTGAGACCCAAGAAACAGTCCCTGTTGAACAGGATAAAGAACCACAAGCTGGAGTGAGGGAGTTGAGATCAGGGAAAAAAAATAATAAAGCCCTCATGTAGCAATGCACAAACTGGTGAGGCAGTGGGCTCAGAGCAATGATCATGTGGGACATAGAGGTACTTATGGAGATCACAGCAATGTGTGGTTTGGGGATGTTGACTCTGATGCATGGCATTCTGAGGAGCTGAAGACCCCTGTGAGCAGTGAGGATGAGGGTGGTGACACTGCATCTTACCCACGATTCAACAGAAATGCGACTTTTGGGCATGTCAGACTAGAGTTGGGGATGAAGTTTGCAACCAAAGAGACCTTCAAGCAAGGGGTGAAGGACTTTAACATCAACCTTGGAAGACAATTCAAATGGGTTAAGAATGACAAGACAAGGGCAAGAGCAAAGTGCAAGGTGTGTGAGTGTGATTGGGAGATTTACTGTGCATATAGAAATGCAAATAATTGTTTTCAAATAAAGACCTTCAAAACTGAGCACAATTGTTGTAGGGTATTTAAAAACTCACAAGCTCAACAGCCTTGGGTTGTTGGGAAGCTGGTCAAGAAGGTGAGACAGAGTCCCACCATGAAGCATGGTGAAATATATGACTACTTCAAGAAGAAATATGGGGTACAACTTGAAGATACAAAAATATGGAGAGCTATAGTGAGAGCAAGATAAATCATTGAAGGGAGTGAGAAAGCACAGTTTAGAAAGATGTGGGATTACTGTGGTGAGTTATTGAGGGCTAATCCTGGCTCTACAGTAAAGATGGATACCATTCCACAACCAGAAGGACCTCCTATTTTTCACAGTTTATATTTGTCTTGAAGGGTGTAAAGCTGGGTTCAAGGTTCAATGCAGATCCCTAATAGGCGTTGATGGTGCCTTTCTGAAGGGATATTATGGAGGGCAGTTGCTTTCAGCAGTGGGCCAGGATGTAAATAACCATATATGGCATATTGCATATGTTGTAGTTGACACTGAAAATAAGGATAATTGGATGTGGTTCCTGCAACTGTTACATGAAGATCTGGGGGACTTTAGGCAGCATAAATGACACTTCATCTCTGATATTGTAAAGGTGAAAGGGAATCAAGCATGTGATCAGGGTGCAGCGGAATAAATGGATTCTCTCCCTTGTTGTGATTGTTAATGTGAAAACACGAATTAAGGCATAAAAGGCATAAACATAATGACATACCTTTTGTGGATTGTAAACGAGGCAATAACAGCCACGTCTCTAGAGGTGTCCACGCCAACAGCCGAACTAGGAAACCCTCCTCAACTCTGCTAGTAGCCTTAGAGAGTAAGAGCGATTGCTCATATGCTAGGGTAATGCATCTTATACTATATTTATAGAGTGGTGGCTAGGGTTTAACCCCTCACTCTATTAACCCTAACATATATGGGTCTGGCCCATTATGTTATAATCCTAATCAAATTAGAATTAATATCTTTCCTAGCGGCTTGTTGTATGCGTGTGACCCAATAGGCTTTTGATATTTGGTTATGATATTAAAATAAAACCCTTTTATATTTAATATCATAAATAGTGAGCGGTATCTAGCAATACATCACTACTACCCAAATATTGAGAATGTCAACAACTTTTGACGAATCCTATTTTATGATAATTTATATGATCTGTCCCTTTATCCAAATATCTAATTGAACACAAGGAAATGGAATGTGTCAACCTCGTATTGTTCAATTTATGTTTTCTTGATCCCTAAGTAGACTGTACAGAAAATAAACATCTCATGTTTATCCTCCTGAGCATGACCATGCATTTTGCAGTCTCACTTTATCAAGAGGCTTACAGATATAACTCCTGTTACATAGGAGGGACAAATCCCATCTAGGTCACTCACATCCCACCACATAATTTATTATATGTCCAAATACCAACTTTATGATCACCTTGTTATAGGCAACGTTCGATGATATTTAAAACATATAATTCCTTATGTAGGAATCGTAGTGATTTCAGGTCAAAGGACCTCATATAACATTTATCAATTTAAGAAACGTTCATGACACTTATGTAACAATCCATGCAACGTTCTTAAGGTGGGTCTGTCCAGTACACTATTACTCTTAATATGTACTTATGTGAGCACATGATATCTCATATTCATGATCCATGAGATATGATCATCAATGAACTCACATACTAGTCTAAATGCATCTTTTGTCCTAAAGATGATACTTGACCAGGGACTATTTTAAGAATAGTTCTTCATAAAATCTCACGATCAAGTCATCTACTTGATTTCTTATGAACTTTAAGTTTACTATTCTAAGGACATTTATTACATTCTAAAAAAATGAATTGTCTTTATAAAATAACATGATACAAGTGATGGATGTTCAAAACATATATGTCTCTAGTGCATATATTAACAAAAGGTACTAGCTGGACTAAACTGCTTTAATGTTTAATAAGTTGAGGACTAAACTGCGTTATTATTTAATAAGTTTAGGACTAAACTGCTTTATTCTGAATACATTATAGGAACTAATATGCATGATTTATGAGTTGTAGAGGACTAAAATGCATGTTGTTTTATTTTGCAAGGACTGATTCCAGCCTTGTAAGAGGTCATGCCAGAAGCCCAACGCATGTTCTATGTGTGGCACCTTTGGCAAAATTTTAACAAACAATGGAGAGACAAGGCATTGAGGACACTGTTTTGGGAGTATACAAGGACCACAACTGTAAGTCAGTTTAATGAAAAAATGCAGGCTATGAAGATGATCAATGAGAAAGCTTGGGATTATTTGAATACGTGACCAAAGGAAGCGTGGACTAAGTCCCACTTTAATGAATGGCCAAAGGTTGATAACATATGCACCAAAGTCTGTGAAGTGTTCAATTCAAAGATTGTTGCTACAAGGACTTATCCAATTATCACAATGTTGGAAGAGGTGAGGGTCTACATTATGACAACCATTACATCAAACAAATTGAAGCTGGAGAAACACAATGGTCACCTGACACTTGTTCAACAAAGCAGACTTGAAACGAAGAAAAGGGAAAGCATAGATGGGCCCCCATCTGGTCAGGTAGTATGACACATAATTTGACGTTTACTCTTTAATTTTATTAATATTCTAAACTAACATCCCTTATATTAACATGCCTTAAGTAGGTGATGATGATATGCATAAATATGAAGTGCACTGCTGGCCAACTAAAGTTGTTGTTAACTTAGGCACTCATACTTGTACATGCAGATTTTGACAATTGACAGGTAAATTTCACAACTTTGCAAACTGCATTATACTAATGTGACACTGAATTTGGGATGCCTATTATTTTCTTGATAGGGATGCCTTGTATGCATGCCATTGCTACATTGGCACACAAGAATGAAAAGCCAGAAGATCACTGTCGTGGATGGTTGACAATGGCATCTATTAATGCAACCTATGCTCACCATGTTAACCCTTTACAAGGTGATCAATTTTGGCATAAGACAGACCAGCTGCCACCACCAATGAAGAAAGCTCCGCGCAGACCAAAGAAGCAGAGAAGAAATGACGGTGAGGGAAAGAAGGAGCCCGTCATAGGTTCAAAACTTAAGAGAAAGCTGCCTGACTTCACCTGCTCCTTTTGTGGTGGAAAGAAACATAACAAAAATGACTGTCCAGCAGCAAAAAAGTAGAGAATAAAGGAATTAGAAGCCCAAAAAGTTGGGGTGGGAATAGGTTAGTCGTCCTGTCAGGGGCCTGCGGCCTGGCCTGTTTATGGCCTGGCCTGACTCGTTTATTAAAAATGTCAGGCTAAGGCTTTTTAAAAGGTCTGTTTAGTTAAATAGGTTAAGCTTCATGCCTATGAAAAAGCATGTTTGGCTTAACGGGCCGATCTGTTTAATATAATAATATATAATATATCAAATTAATTATATAAATAACTATAAATATAATTAAAAAACTAGAATATTATAAAAAAACAAAAATATATTAAATTAATTATATAAACAAACCTGCTTAAAAGGCCTACTAGCCTGCATAAGCTTATAGGCCTGTTGGCCTGTTTGTAGGCCTTGATATAAAACAAGCTTCTTAACAGGCTTACAGGCCAGGCCAGGCTTTTACGTAGGCCAGGTCAGGCCTTAAAAAAAGGTCTATAATAGGTAACAGACCCAGGCTCAGGCTTAAGAATTAGAAGCCAGGCTAGGCTCAGGCCTGCCAAAACCTGGTCTGGCCTGGCCTGTTCCCATTCCTACCAAAAAGCCAAGGAAAAAGGTGATCAAGTTGGGCCTTCTAATACTACAGCCCAACAAAACCAAACTGAGGCCCCTACACCCTGTGCTCCGTAAGCAGAACCAACTCATGCTGAAGAGATTGATCTTTCCCAGTCACAGCCCCCACCCATCAACCAAAGCCCACCAAAGACAACCAACTTGGTAAGGGCTAAGCTGCCAGTGATAGGGAAAGGTTCCACAACAGCAACAAGCAAAAGGCAGAAAAGCCCACCAGCAAGTGCTCCACCTGATACAAATGATGACTCTTCAAAAGCGTCTCAATTTATGCCAACACCTGGCTTCAAAAGCATGACGCCTTGATTGTTGTATCATTTATAACAGATTTGGATGTAATTTTCGTTTTTGGATGTAATTAGGGTGATGGATCTGTTTTGGGTATTTTGGATCATTTGAAACCTTTTAAGATGTTATTATTGGATGAAGTTAGTTGAGACAATTTAAGTTGCTGACTTTATGATCTTTGTTAATGGATCTTTGATATTGGATCTTTGTTATATTATGATTACATGTTATCTTTTGCTTAATTTATATTATGTTGTTATTATGTTGTTATCATGATTACAAATTATAGTCAACACATAAATGGAGGACATAGATAAAGTCATAACATAATATCATTTCTTCTAATATCAGCATTCATTGCATAACATAACCCAAATATAATATTTCATTTCACCTAAACATCCAAAATGCTTCTAAATTCATTTCACCTAAACCACGCTGATTTTTCCACAAAATACCCAACACAAAACCCAAAACCATACCCAACACCAACATAACCCAGCTACTTCTCCTAAATTCATATTCCAGATCCTTCATTTTTTTTGCAACATTTTTCTTCCATTCTTCATCATCAATGCTTGCAGAAAATCCAATTCTTGATGTGGCTTCACTTTTGCACTCATCACCAACACATTCATTGTCCAACCACAAGAAAAAATTACATCTCTTTGTAACCTGAAAAAAACCATAAACAACAGACCCCCACACACGTTAAACACATATATTCACTGAACTAAAATAAACAACAATCATGGAGGGAAAACTACCTTCAGTTTTGGGTATTCGTAGAATAGTCTGCTGAGGTACTTTGTGTTTGTGAAACCCTAATTACTGCACCTAAATTACCCAAGCATTTCCTTTCATTTCGCTTCCTCTGCAAAAGATGAGAGGATGTCGAACCATCACTGTTCATGGTTGCAAAATGAAGGAAGACGTACGAGAAGAAGCGGTGGAAAAAGCGAGGTTGGAGAAGGGGGAACAATGAAAGAAGACGGAGACGAAGAGGACAATGAAAGAAGATGGAGGTCAAGCACAGAGCAGAGGAATGAAGAAGATGAAGAATAAAGAAGAAAATGGAAAGGATTGGAAAAAAAACAGTTAGGGCTCGTTACTAATTTAGTAAAAATTGAGGCAAAACGACATCATCTTAGCCACTATGTCATCCAGATCATTAGTTTTTAACAGAAGTTTAACGTTTTGACCAAAGTGTAAGACGGAGATCAAAGTCAGAGACTAACGCGGGCATTAATAAAAGATAGGGACTAAGTTGTTAGTTTACTCAAAAATTGTGTCATATAATTTAAATTCCAACATTTGAGAAATTTATTAGTAGGTACTTCAATTTAGTGTTGAAATATGTCCTGAGATTGCAAGGCATTTTCATAGAGCACCAGATCTGGTTTCTGAAGATTACACTGATAATAGGTGGAAATGATTTAAGATAGTAGGTAAATTGAATGCTTTTTTCTTTTAAATTATTACATCATCTCTATTTATTTCATATGAATTAGTATTGTTAAAGGCTGCTTGATTATTTATTTTGGGTTTGTCTTCGAGCATTAGATAAAACATATATCAGTGTTAATGTTCTTGAGTTTGTCAATAAAGTGTTAATGTTCTTGAGCTTGACAAACGAAGATATATAAGTCGGAAAGGTGAAATTGCAACAAATGTATTAGGAGTATGTTCACAAGACATGAAATTTATATGTATTGCTGGGTTGGGAGGGATCAACTTTAAATGCTAGGATAGCATGACACCATTAATAGGAGAAATGGTCTTAAGGTTCCAATAGGTAAGAATGTTAATATCACATTCAAATTTTAAATATTATCATAGTAAAAATAACAATTGAATCTTGTTTTTTAAATAGGATATTACTATTTGGTGAATGCTAGATATACTAATGGGATGAGTTAGTTTGGATTGGGTTAGGTGGACTAGACCAACACAACACAACCCAATCCAAAAAAAAAAATGAACAACCCACAAAGTCGCACCCACACCTATACCCACAAACACCCATCCCAACCCAATCCAAACTTGCCTAACACAACCCCAACTGATCCAAACCCACCCAACCAAAGCCCAAATTGAAACTAACCCAACCCAACAAACAAAAACCAGTGCAAACCACCCACACACTTGTATCCACCCTAACACCCAACCCAAACCCAACCCAAAAGAAAAAAAATGCAAACTACTCACACTCGCACCCACCCTAACACCAACACCCAAAATCACCCATCACAGCTCAACCCAAAACCTAACCTAACCCAAACCAAATACAAACCCACCCAAACCAATCCAACAAAAAAATAATAACTTATGACATGTTCATACACTATTTTTAACTTATTTCATTAAGTTCTTTAAAATAACTTATGAAATAACTTACATCACCTCTTTGATTCTCATCCACTCCTTTAAGTGCTTATCATGTAATAAACACTTCTTGAATAAGCATTTAATTAAATTATTTTCCCAAACACACCCTAAATATTTCATAAGGATGAAATTAAAAAAAAAAAAATCAGACGAAAATCAAAACTCAGCATTTAATAATACCTGACAAAATTATGTTACCCTATAGTAAATGACAAGTGACAAGTTTTTTGTTTTAGGTAGTAGACCTGAAAGGGTCCAGGCTCCACTCCTATGCTACCTAAACCAACGGAAAGGGAGGAAGATGAATAAGAAAGGAATGTTCCATCACGTGTTCAAGCAAGCGAATATCTCAATCACGTTAGATTCACCACACAAGTGTGTCAGCTTAAAGGGTGCAATTTGCTCAAGAAAGGCTCTGAAATTCTCATTTGGCAGAGGCCTCAAGATTGTATTGTACAACTTAAATAAATATTCGATCTGATCTGTCATGTATATATATCAAGAAACTCAGACAAACTGACTGATCTGTCATGTATATATATCAAGAAACTCAGACAAACTGACCTATAATCTTCTGAAAGAAGGAATACACAAAAGTCGGACATGATTAGAAGAACTGCTGGTACAATAATGTTGCTTTAATCACTCCTGATGAGCAGGATGGAGCAGAATCGGAGAAGTCAATGTCCATTACCCAAGAGAGTTCTCGTGTAGTAATACATATTCTCGGCTGCAATTACAAAACAAACAATTTTACAATATGCATACAAAATATATTACAGCGTTGGGCATCCTGAGAAATCGAGAGATGACAGGGCATAAACATTATATATGCATCCTTTTGAGTGATGGTCAGAAATTCCTTGCATTTGTATCAACAAACGAAAAGGCAAGTAAATTCCTTGCATCAAACATGCACCAGACTAACTCCATCCAGGAAATTGTCAACGCAAAATCATCAATACAAAGATGTGCCAAAATCAGAAAATCTTTTTTTCAGTTTCATGAGAATTGTCAATTGAGAAGTAAGCATAAAAGCGTTCCATGCCTCAGCTGGAGGACAGAATACAGAAGATATAATTCCATATATTCAGATATTCTATTTTTTCATTTTTTCTTTTCCATTACTGAAGACTTGATAACAGAAACTCTTTTCCTCAATCTACACCTAATTCCCAAAACAATATAGGTTCTAATAATGAATGATTCAGATTATATATTAATACATCCATATAATAAAATATTCTCTCAATGGAAAGTAGAAACAATTATTAAATATTCCTAGAATAGCATAGAAGATACACAAAAGAACTGTGTTGTGTTTTGAACATCATGAAAAGCAATGCATATCTAATTGTCACTTACCTACTATTCCCAAATTTAATGGTGTCCTTTTCCCTAAGTTCGTAATAACGTTGAGGTTCAATGGGACTCTCCTGAAAAAATAAAAAGCATCAGATAGATTCAATACACATCTAACTTCAGCTCATGTATTGTCACTGCACCAAATGAACATGAGGAAGAAACTAATCAAAGACATTCAATGACTACTCACATTAATAAAAGTTTTATTTGTGCTTCCGAGGTCCATTATGTAAGGCCTAGTGCAGATCACATAGATATCAGGGCTTGCAAATGGAAGAAACTTTTGGCTGCATATGTGGAGTACCCAAAAGAAAGAATCAGGCATTACCTTATTTTCTTTATCAATGTACCATCAGGTTGCTCCTTTTCAACTTGCCTAACAAGAAAAGGAGTTTTAAAAATTCAGAAAATTTGATCAGTGTTATAACAAAAGCACCAATTTAAATCAGTGTTAAATTAATGAAATACCGGAACTGAATAACAGCATGTTGTTTGCTGCAAGATGGATGATCTGTTGGGATATCAGCAACCCTTCTTTCCCTTCCAAAAAGATAACAACTTTGGCGATGTATATAAAGGGGCTCTGTCAATCATATATATATTTTTTAGCAAAAGTAGTAATTTAAATAATTTTAACTGCAAGAAGAATTGAAAAAGAAAAAATATTTAATATTTACGAGAACAGAAAGAAAATTGCACACATGAAAGCTTGGCATCAAACCAAAATACAACTAAATATAGAGGTAGAAAAGGGATGGAGACTCGATTAATTATGAAAACTCACCCCAATGGCTAAGGTATTAAAGCTCATCTAATAAATTGTAACAAAAAATCTATAGTCATCATGATAAGACAGAGTAAAACCAAATATCAAATTGGTTAAAAGACAGCAAACAGAGCTTATTCTTAGCACTAAAGTGTTTACATAACACAGGGAAAAGTGGCCAGGGCTGGGGGATGAAAAGATTATAATATAAGGAAGAAAAAAAAGAAATATCATTAATATAAACTATATGGAGACTAAAAGACTTACCATTCAGCACTTCACCAGCCTTGAAAACATAAAGCCTCCATTTAATATCAGGTTTTCGAGCCTCAGGCGGTTCATTGAACAACAGAGTAACACCTGAAAAAGAAATATTGTTTACAACACAAATAAAGGTGAAAGATAAACTCAAAAAAACAAATAGATAGTTCAACATGTTAAAAAATAATTAGAGTCTCACCTCTGACTCGATTTGTTTCAGCTGCGAGCTTTCCAGACAGCTCAAAAGAAGGTTTTTGCTGTAAATAGCAGATGATTTCAGAAATGGCAACAGGGATAAATCACTCAGAATATCCACATCCTCATTCATACAAAACAATAATAGTAGCTTTTAATTTGTTAAAGCGTATTACATTTCACGAATTTTCTTTGTATTGCAATGCAACTCTAGTTAATAAAGACAAACTAAGTACAGGGCACACATCTTACTCTGAGTTCAATCAACATAACCATAAATGTCTTAGTGTTTTCTACGCTAACAAAATTTAAATATTACTTCCCTCCTTTTTTTTCTTTTAAATTTTAAAATTACCAGTCTTTTGTTTTTCCTTTTTGAATGGTAAAGTCTCTCTAAAAAATTCTGCAGCAGTATCTAGAGCCAAGATGTCTTACTCTAACCTCCATAAAGGAAGAGGATGCCTGATTGAACATTATGCTAACTAGTTAAACAAATCTGCAGCAAGTGTTTCACATGAACATCCTTGTTCATGTTCTTTGAGAAGAATAATACTTATACCATATGGAAGTAATCTTGTTAAGATCTGATCCTTCCACAAACATCTAATTGGGTAACAAGTGGGGGCAATTAAACATTGTGTTCACATGAAAAGCATCTAACTCACCAAACTATCAATAGAAGCCTCCCAAAGATCATAGCAAGACTCAACAGTATGAAGCTTAGAAATAAATTATAAGGGAGTAAACATGCTATACATCCCTGAATAAATGCACGGGTTAAATTATCTGTCAGGAATCTTAACCTTTCCCTACCAATACAAAAAGGATATTTTGATTACTACAAAATGTTAAGGCACAAGATCTGACAAAAAAAAGTGCATCATTACCTTCTGTTTTTCTTCTAGAGCCTCCTCAGCAGCCTTCATCTTTGCAATAGAATCATTCTCATCATTCCTGCCAAAGCAGCAATCAAACTGTCATCAGAAGCTATACCAACTAATTCTAATCTATATATGAAAACATAGCATACAGAATTCCAAACTTTAAAGAAATTATAGAAAGATAGGAGAAGAAATAAAAGAAAGAAACTGGAGCGAAGTAACAAGCTAATGTCATTTCAGTTTATTACCAGTTCACTACTATTTTAACAATTTCAACTTTACACAAATAAGTGTGCTGAGATCCTTGAATTCCAAAACTGAGGTTTGATCATTAAATTCAGAGAATAAAAGAAAGGATCTAAAGCCAAGTAACAAACTAATGTCATTTCAATTTTATTACCAGTTCACCACTATTTTAACAATTTCAACTTTACTCAGACAAATGTGCTGAGATCCTTAAATTCCATAACTGAGGTTTGACCATTAAATTAGAGAATAAAGAAAGGATCTGAAGCCAAGTAACAAGGTAATGGGTGTGTTTGGCAAAACTAGCTGATAAGCTAGCTGCTAGCTGATAAGCTCCTAACTTATAACTCCGAGCTGATAAGCTAGCTTATTGAATTAGAAGTGTTTGGTAGAACTAGCTGATAAGCTAGTTGGTAAATGTAAAATGACATAAAAGCGCATAACTACATAAATTTTATTATATAGATTTTATTTGTATTTTCTAGAAAAAAAAAATATTATTATGTAATTATAATTTTATATTTTTTAAAAAATAATTAAATTCTTATTAAACCTTTTAGTGATTAAATATTTAATTATAATTAAAATAAATAATGAAATTGATAAAATAAATAGTATAATATAAAAATAATTTCATAAAATAGTGAAAAGAAAATAAAAATTTAATTAATTCGTAATTTTTTAAATTACGTATTATATAGGTAATAACAAATAAAAAGAAATTGAAAGTCTTTGTCACTAAAATTGAAAATAGATAATAATAGGTAAAAAGAAATTAAGAATAATAAGGGAAATATATTAAAATATAAGGGATAGTGATGGAAGAGAATTAAATAAGTTACAAACTACAAGCTACAAGCTAGGTGAAGTAGCTTGTAGTAGCTTATAAGCTAGAAGCTCCTAAAATAAGCTACTTTGAGATACCTTACCAAACACTTTTGTGTTGGTCAAATTAGTTTATAAGCTAGTAGCTAGCTTATTGGCCTTACCAAACACACTCAATGTCATTTCAGTTTTATTACCAGTTCACTACTATTTTAACAATTTCAACTTGACTCAAATAAGTGTGCTGAGATCCTTATATTCCATAACTGAGGTTTGACCATTAATTTTCTCTCAAAGCAGAGACTTCCTCTCTTTTTATATATAAACAGAATGCTTGGAACCTACTAAATTCAATTTTAATAGAAATTAACATTCCGCTTTGCATGCTATTAAGTTTGAATATTCAATCTGATGATCTGCACCAATTAAAGGAGATCTGTAGCACGTTCAAACTCAAGGCCAATTCAAACAATTATTTTACAAACACAATTTACTGCTCTGATGTTCTGATAGCTAATATCAATTGAGATGACACCTAGGCTCAGATAATGAGGTATCCCCTTTATGTACTAGTAGGTGGGGTCAAAGAGGGACTAAAGAAGGATGTTCAACAAATGAACAGGTAAAGGAAAAGAAGCTAAAAGCTTAATAATCTTCATAACATGAAAGCTTAATATTCCCCATAACATTAACATTATTTTGAATTGTACATAAGACCTACCATAATCACAAACTACTTGGGGTTTGCTGGATCTTTCACTTACCATCCAATCCTGTCTATATCCAAACCCCACTAATCATTTCAAAATCATACCTTTATATATCATTTCTGTTTGTGCTGTAACTAGTTCGACTCCTATCCTCTTTCAATAATCCATTTCACTCTTTCCAATAGTACATTTACATATACATATCTATCTCTATATTATACATTTAAAAATTACAACCTACACGATTGAGTATCATTTGTTTTTTAATGAAGCTACACGATTCTTCAAGCTGTTGTCTTCATTCATAATACACTGATTTCTTTGGTCATTATTTACAAACTTCATAATTATACTGGGTGTTCTTTCTGGACATTTTGACTCTAAGCATCCCAACATTCTGATCCATACACCATAATTAG
This sequence comes from Sesbania bispinosa, assembly GCA_026901365.1. Taxonomy (NCBI): domain Eukaryota; kingdom Viridiplantae; phylum Streptophyta; class Magnoliopsida; order Fabales; family Fabaceae; genus Sesbania; species Sesbania bispinosa. Next base: position 2,870,123 of record QLOH01000009.1, on the reverse strand, counting down.
TTGATCACCACATGCATCGACTCTCACTTCTCCAACAGCCTTCTTCATTTCCATCATACCCATTTAGTGTACAGCAAGAATTGTTTTATCTCCATAGATTCTCACCAAATACTTGTTTCATAGATGCCTATATTACTAGATTCTAGAAGGCAATTTAGCAAATTATATAAGGTAAACGCCATCATCTCATTTCAAATATCCATACTCATCTAAGATCCATCAAACTTAAAACATTTTTCTTTGATACACACCAGAATTTCTCCTTACAAATTCAAGCATTCACCTATAGATTTTTCTTCTTAAGCCAAATGTCACCAACAACCAACAAGAATAATAAAACTTATCCTAATAGGTGGTGTCAGCTACATGGATCAATCAATGCTACTGGGCTCCATCAAAAACAAAAGTTTTCAATAAATGCATTTTCTTAATCCAAAGGTCAACTAGACTAAAATCATAAGCTATACATAACATAAGCTATGTAACATAACATTAGTACATTTGCTCCATTCAAATCATTGAAGCAATAAATCCAAGATACATTCTCAAGTCCTCTGCTATGGTACTGCACATGTCCATACAGATCTGCATTCTTACCTCATATGTCAATACAGTAAGCCACTAAGCCCTGGCTAACTTCAGCCCATTTCCACTGCATTTAGGTTTAGTGAGTTATCACAGCATGGAAACATTCCATCGATTATAATTTATTGGTTTAGATCTAGATGCAGGTTCAATGATTTGATAAGGTCAAATAATAGCTACCACTCCACAGCAACCCTCCCCTTTTATCAAAGTTTGGTATTATGCTCAAACAACAAAAACACCTTAGATGCAAATGCAATTAAAAAAAACTAAATTGCAGCGGTTTGAAGGAGAAAAATTACTCCAAAGTATAGCACTGTTATTAAAGGCTTAAATCAAACCAAAACTGGCAATTAAACAGTAGGATCAAAACATCAACTAGCAGCAACACTGGAATATGCAATTAAAAGTTGAAACAGCAGCTTACATCTGTTCAGCTCCACTTGAGTTTGTCACCTGCAAAAGTTAAACAGCAATCCAGATAAGCATCATTTCCAGGGAAACATGAAATCTTAACATGCAAAGTAGAAAGCAAGAATAAAGAGACCATAATGATGAGAGAAAATAAGGGAAAATGAAAATTTAATGCAAAAAACTTAGAAGAATAAATAACAAAATTTTGAGAACCAAGAGGAGAGGCAGGACAAAATCAACCTGCTCTTATAGAAAGTCAACAACAACAAAGACGTTCCACCTGGGTGGAGTTAGCTACATAGATCAAATAAAACCATAATTTCCTATCATAAATCATGCCTATATATAATGAGTAATGACAAACTATTTAAATTTAAATCTTAATAATGGTTTGGCCTATAGTTTTTCTAGGTCTCCCTCTACCTCAAACTATTAGATTATCATTTATCTAATCTATTCTCCTTATTGGGGCTTCTATAATTCTCCACAGTCTGCACATGCCCGAACCACCTAATGCAAAAAGATCCATCATATTTCTACAACAGGTGCTATCCCAACTTCCTAATGTATTCATTCTTATTTCTACCATGTCTTATGTGTCCACTCACCCATCATAACATTCTCATCTTTGCAATATTGGCTCTATTTTCTTATTGTTGACTCTATACTGCCCAGCATTTAGTCTTATACAACATCGCAAGTCTTATAGTTGTGCAGTAAAATTTTCCTTCCCTAAAGCCTGAGTGCTACTTTCCTAGCTTGGAAAGAAAAATCAGAAATAGGAACTTGAAAGTGACTCTTCCATGCAAATTTGGCAGTAGTAGACATGAAAAAATAGCTTATAAAAAGTGTTCGCCATTGAAGCCTAATGGTTACTTCTAATAAGCTCACTTGACTTGACTTGACTCCCCACCAGCACACCCTGGGCACACCCAAGAAACAGAATACATAAAAGCAACAAAACCACAGAGACAGATAATGATGCACAATAATCATAAATTCCTCTTTCCCTCTATCCTTGAGAAGCAAGGCATGAATACGTACTATAAAAAAAAAAGGCGAGGCAATAATAATAATAATAACAATAAATCTTTCATCATTGGAAAACAATCACCAGTATATAAATCTATATTTCTGTACTCTCAAATTAATCATTGTTATGCTTATCATCATCGGTCCTCATTAAAAATAACTAAGCTCACCCATCATGTTTATCATGCTTATTATCACTCACCTATGACCTATCAACTGAAATTACTAACTACTAAAACTAGAAACTTCAATGTGTGGAATGCAACATTCTATAGGCTCCATGTGTCCCAACATACCATTACCCTCACCTTAACCCTTATTTAATCTTTAATACCACAATAGACTAAAAAGGGACATAACACCGCTCCATAATAGGAATAGGTCTGTCCAGTAACATCATAGCAACAGTAAGTGACATGAAATAAGCACATACTTACATACTCAACAAGCAATAGGGAACTCTTGAATCAGACAATTTTCTTCTACGGAATTGAAACAAGGAATGCCAAATGCAAAGTAGTGGCATAATACCTTTAAACTCTACCAAACACAGTTTCTTGATCTGAACACAAAAGAATGCACTTCAAACTTCAAAATCAAAGTGGCTTCTAATACGTTGTCAATGAACGTGCTAATGGGATAAGACCTCTCATAATTTCCATAATTGGAGCCATAACCTCAATCAGTTAATCACATAACTAGGGTAAAACTATCATTTCAATAACAATCACCTGTTCTTTTACTGCATTTCTGTAGTAACATTAAAACTTTTGACTCAAAGCCACCATCAGTAAATCATCAAATACCCTCTACTCTCTAGGATTCTCAAAGCACCTATGTTTGTGAGTTAGAAAATAAAGTCTCCCAATCACATAAACGCTTTGTTTGCCAAACAATATGACATCTACATACAAATATGAAGAAGATTTACTAGTCCTTAAATTACCTCCAAAACTCTACATTCCATTTCAATCAACATCTGGTGATACCTAAATTTCCACACAATTCACTACCAACACACTAAAACAGATTTCAAGTCATATCATATGTATCAAACAACAAAAGACAGCAATATAACATCATTTCATAAACCACGTCCTCATTTTTTCAATTCCAACAACGGCATTAGAAAAGATGCTTGAAATTCTTCCATTCCGCAAAAGAACATACATGTACGAAGCAAAAACAAATGAAATTAAGAAAAGAAAGAAGTTGAAGCAATAATTTAAACTAGAGTTGGATATCACCGGACACCTCATCACGAGGCTTTGCGTTCGCGGCCGCGTGACGCTGTGGCGACGGAGACCTGTTCCTGCTCCTCCCATTGCGATGATGCTCCGGCGACCTCTCGTGCCTCGACCTCGACGACCTGCTGTTCCTTCCACCATCGTCGTCGTCGTTATCCGCCCTCCTTCTCTCCTTCCGCTCACCAGCGTCTCTATCCGAACTCCTCCCTCTGCCACTACTGCCATGGTTCCTCTCGCCGTCGCGCTCGCGTCCGCGTTCAGATTGAACTCTCTTCAACCGCTTCGTTCGTGGAGAGGGAGAGCGAGGAGGAGGATCCGGCGAATCGGAACCCGACCGAACCGGTCCGCGACTCGAATGTCGATGCTTCTCTCGCGGCGACGGGGAGATGCTGCGGTGGCTCCGGTGACGACGAGAGGATGGAGAATGATTGGTCGAAGAGTGACGGCCCATGGTTGTGACGGTGGTCCTGCCAGTACAGAATCGAAAGTTCCAGAACGTTAACTAAGTAACACTATTACATCATGCAGTGTTCGTTATTGTTGTTATCGTTTCTTCTTCGTTCGAGGATTGCAATTCTCTTATCTTGTTGTGAATGTCAAGTTCCTCCGAATTCCGAGTTGCAAAATAAAAAAGAGTTAGGCTAGGTTTAGGGTTTATCAACTTCAGCCAATGCCAATTTTTCTTTTTTGTATAAGTTTTTCTCCTTTTCCTTCTTTGTTGTTATTGCAATGGCAATTTATTTGAGTAAAGACAGTAAACATTCATTTTTTTTTTTTGACTGTAAGTAAACATTCATTTTTGGTCCTTCACGGCTCACTCCATTTTTTTTATTTTTATTATCTCCGGGGTGTGGATTTAGTTAGGGAAAATAAAAAAAATTCGTATACCTCCCCAACAATGGTAACTGCATATTTATAAGATAATTAAGGATGAATATTTTATTATCTATATCATGAATGTCATATACTTATTAAAATATATTTTTTATCAAATATATTAATATATTAAATTTTTTATTATTTTATAATAATATTTTTAATATATTAATGTATAATAATATTATATAATGATAATTTATATTATATAATATTAATAGATACACATTAATACTCGCTACCTACATGGCACGGGTACTGTTAAGTTTTGCAGATATGAATATAGGTAGTGTGCTATTTGCTCTCGTCCCACCCCATACATCCCTATATGAATTAGGGGTGTTCACGGGATGGGTTGGGACGAGTTTCATATGTCTCTAACCCGGCCCTAATTTTTGACTGGGCCAATTCTATGGACCTGAATAGACTCGATGATATGCGGGTTTAAGTAATACCGGGTCTAGCTAGGACGGGACCGGGTTGACCCGATATATAAGCTAAATATAATCATGAAATGATCATATACCAATATTCAAAAGAAAATAGTTCATACCATTAATAAATATATTGCATACAATAAAATATCTCTTAATGTATGCAATATATTTTATTTTTTTAAAGTTTGGGATATTACTAAACCAAGAATAACATTATATTTATTATATAATTTTATGTATAAAATGTATTTTTAAAGGTAAATAGAGGAAACTTAGACTTAAAAACCCCATCTAAAATGAAAAAAAATAAGGTTAGGACTTTACATAATAGAAAATCATAAATAATAAATATTATATTTATATATAAAGGACGGGTAGGTTAACCCGAACCCCTCCTCAACCCAATACTGGGTCAAAAAACGAGACCCGATGAGACCCAATATCGTTCTATTCTTTTTCGTATGACACGAACAGACCCGACCCGAGTAGGACGAGTTGGGACAGGTCAAAGGGACGGACCAGGTCTTGAACACCCCTAATATGAATTGTGTTAAGTATGAAAATAATGAGCTATAATATTTTTAATTAATAATTTAATATATTTGTTATAATTAATGAATATTAAACATTGTAATAAATCAAATAATCACTATGTGTAAATATATTTATTGACAATGAATTTATTTTGAAAAGTTTTGATACCACAATAGGAATATTTTAATTGTATTAGGTTTTGGTAATTATTTACCGTAAAATACAATAAAATAAAACTCATAACAATGAGTAAATAAATAAAGTTGTAATCAACGAAAAAAAACAAATAAAGTTGTAAATATAATAAGTCCACTCAAAACTCGTAAAAAATATAAAAACTTTGTAAGTTGAAGATGTAAAAAAAGTTAGTTGAATATGCTTTAGTATTTGCAAAAGAGAGAAAAGAAACATAGTCATGATATAAATTATGATACCGAATAAGATAATAAAAAGATATATCAACTCTTTATATTATAGATTTGAGGCATTACCTTGAAAATGGGACACTCATTAATTTTACAAGGGATGGTAAAAAAATTTGCACTGTCACGGGTACTCGTGGGTAAAACCCGTTGCGGGTCAGGTTCGGGTAGTTAAACAGGTGCCTGTGTGTTAAGTTGACGGATTTTTTCACTACTCACGTATTAACGGTGTGGGGCGGGTATTAGGATACTCATACATGCGGGTACCCGTATATGTAAAATTACAAAATTACCCCTTTATATATAATATGAAAAAAGCTAACAAGTACCCTTGAGACACTAGTTAAGAAAATCGAAAATAGAAAGTTTTTATTGGAGTGTGTAACATTTAATGTTACAGATGCAATTAATGTCGTGATTTCTAATAAAAAAAACTTCTATTTTTTATTTCTTAACCAGTGCTCGAGGGCACTCGTTAGCGGGATCGATATAACATTAACATATACATAATTTTAAAACTTTTTTCCATATGTTCTCTTCACTCTAACCATATGAAATTTGAAGTTATTTATTGCAGTTGTGCGTCCCCTTGCTGTAACTCACCTTTGTGCCACCTCTGTCACTAGTTTGCATCGTTGGCCACTTTCCTTTGGTCACCCTTGTTATGCACTCTCTGTGTGCGATTCAGTCTACTAATTCCATCTGCTACGTTGCCTTCTTCTTTCCCTGCTCCGGTCATTCTGCGTCTATAGTGTACTGTGTAGTGTGTGTCCAACATTATTTTGCGAATTGCCTTCTATGATTTATGTGCCACAGGGCACGATTTACAGTGTATACCATCCACTTATTTACAACATTTTTTATGTTTATTTTACATTGCTTTGTTTTATATTTTGAGCTACTTTTTCTTGTGCTTTATGTGATTATAAGACAATTTTTGGATGCCCTTGAAACAAAGTGATTATGAGACAATTTTACTTGTGTTCATTTTACTACTTTTATGTTCATTTTACCAAATTTTAATTGTTTGAATTTCAATATGTTAATAATGAGGTACAAGATGGTTACTGTAACATCTTAATTTCTAATTCAAAGGTTTAGTCTGTTGGAGACCAAATCTTGAATTTCTGAAATAATTACGCGCCATTTAGATATTGATAAAATTAACATACACTATTCAAGTTGCCAATGATCACTTAAATAATATATGTCAAAGGCCTGAATATTAAACACATATTTGGTCATAAAAGCTGGACTTAAAATCTAATACAATAACCAACTGAGGATAACCTCATACATATGCCCTGACAACCACAAAGATGCCACATGTACAATCATATCCTCTCAAAATGCAATATCATAATAGAGCCAAGGTCAACTAAGTATAATTACACATAATCCCTATCTCAAAAGTACATCCAAATAGGAGAACTGCAACTAATCTTCAATCATTGTCCCAAGCGGGGAGGTACCTGTGCATCTAAAAATAGTCCACAAAACGTGTGGTGAGACAAAATGCCTCCGTGAATATAACCATGCAACATGCAGTGTAGGGATATACAGACAAATGATGCACAAGCACAATTTAGACATTTCAATAATTACTAACTCCACGTAATCTCAATCATAAGTATGAATACACCTGACCGGCATAACCCGACCGACGGGTTCTTTACACTTAATAACTGTGTGGCTAGATCTGAGCTCAGACTACAAGGAACGTCTCCCTTGGGCACTAATCACCCCAAGTCTTCAATCAATAAAAGAGTTATATTCTTTTCATTCTGATAAATTAACTGGCCGGAGCCAAAGCTTAAAAGTGTGGGTGTGGAGGCCAAAGCCAAAAATAATCTCCTTCAACATTTCCAATCAACAATAAGTTACACATACTCATTAGCTTCCAAAATCCAAACAGAACATCGAACTAAGTCACACAAACCCCCATTATCAATTATTCCCACAAAATCACAAGATTCCCCAAATCCCCTAACCTGGGGTTTTCACATACAAGCTCATAAACAATTCAAATCATGCAAATCATCAAATCCAACAATAAATCAACATCCACAAACCAAAAGAAGAGGAATAAGAGAATAGGGGTCAAAAGAGTGACAAACAACCATGGAAGTGAAAGTGTGTGAGTTATACTCACTTGAATGGAGAAAATAGAGGAGAATGGAGATGGTGGAGGGAATGGAGATGATCCCAAGCTTTTTATGGACGGAAGACTCCAATCCAGGCTCCTCCTTCTTCTTCCCTTCCTTTCCCGAATAGAGAACAAATGAGATGAAAAACTCCAAAAATACAGCTACTATTCGGGCCAGATATCTCCCACCCCAGACCTTGTCTCGACGATCCGACCGTTCAGAATGAAGAACCAGGCGTTCCGAACCACCTTCCAAATTTTTAGCACGATCCATCGGTGAACAAATCTATAGTGGAGATTTTTCCGCAGTAGCTTTGTGGAAATGCGAGAATAGCTCTCTCTCTCCTTTTCTCTCTCAAAGCATTTGTGTTCCTCTTTCTTTTTCTTTACTCTATTGTTTCTCTCTCTAACTTAGGAGCCCCCTCCAAGTATTTAAGTGACACCTTAAGTGGGATTCTCAATTTTGGGCCTTTCTCCCATCCTTTTTTCCTAGTTACTTTTATGAAATTTCTTCTCTAATTCTACTTAGAGCTATAAATTGATTTTATAAAGAAGAGAAGATTTTGTGATGTTAAAGTTACAAATCTTCACCTTCAATTTCTCATAGAATGATTACAATTTATTTTATTTTTTTCTGTCAAAACTGTATATTATATTAGGAGAATTTTTTCCCATAATATTAATGTGGGTAAAATATGTTTTTGGTCCCTGTAAAATTAGTGAGTTTTGCTTTTAGTCCCTATTATTATTTTTTATTAAAACGTTCTTCCAAATTTTTTTTTGCAATTAGTCCCTCCCCTCAAATGGAGTGTGCCAGACGCTGATGTGACACACTTTCTCTTTCCTACATGTCTATTATTGTATTTCTGGCGGTCTAAGACAGCCAAAAAATGACATACTTCAAACGCAACTAAAACTCCTGTAGGAACACAGGGAAACACTAGAAGAGGGGTTGAATAGTGTTTCTAAATATTTTAGAAAGCTTTTCGCAAACAGGTGTTAAAAACACGATTTCAGACAGGCTCTAAAAGGGTTGTCTGAAGTTTTCAGACGACTTAAAAAAACTGATTTTAAAAGATGTTTTGTGCCTTTATAAAATATCCGATTAATTACTCTAACCCCTTGATTAGTATAAAAAGAATTGACAAGAGATAAGGGTAAGAAAACTTAGCCAAGGAATTTATCCTGGTTCACTCACTACCACTGTGAGCTACGTCCAGTCCCAATGCCAACTAGCAATTGGATTTTCTCTTAATCTTTCAAGATTACAAGTATTCTTTTACAGTCAAGCCTCTTCAGGCTCTACAACCAAGTATTCTTTTGCAGTCAAGCCTCTCCAGGCTCTACAACCAAGTATTCTTTTACAGTCAAGCCTCTCCAGGCTCTACAACCAAGTATTCTTTTATCAACCAAGCCTCTCCAGGCTCTAAACAGAGTTTACAGAGAAAGGAGTTTAAGCTTTTAAACTATATGAGTTTGAAGCTCAAACAAATACAATGTACAATAAAATCTGAGGTATGCTCAGGATATACAAATGTGTACAGCGAATTTTATCAGAGAGTTTTTACAGAGCAAAAACTTGCAGCGTGATGTTTCTCTGGGCTTTCTTGTATACTTAATTTTTTTCTTTTTCACTACGCTGTTCTTGATGGTCTTCATGGAGGGGTATTTATACCCAAACTTCAATCCGTTGAAATACCACCGTTTAGAGATAGCATTAAATGCTATTTAATCCGTTGTGAGACATGTTTATGAGAGCTCTGATGTTTCTGACACGGTACAAGGTTTCTCTTGCCATAAGGCTGCTACAAATGTTGCTGCAGAGGCTGCGTTGCAGAGATTTCCTCAGTGGTGTATGAAATTCAAAATCACCAGGAAAGGTCTCTGTGTTCCTTGCTATAAACGTGTTTGAAAAGGTACGTGCAGCAGAGGTTCAGAAAAGTCTTCACAAGCTTCAGCAGAGGGTGCCACGTCATAAGTGAGACTTCAGACGACTTCAATACTTCAGACTAGAGGTGCCACGTCATCAAAAGACTTCAGACGGCACTGATACTTCAGACGGGTTGAACTACTTCAGACAGCTTCAACTCTTCAGACGAGTTCTGCTTCTTCAGACAGCTTCAACACTTAGTCTTTTTATGTAGGCTCATAGTGACTCTTGCTGAAATCATAGATAAAACATTAAAGCATGTGTGTATATATGATAAGTAATTTAAGTCAAATTTGTCAACCATTAAAACTTTGGGAATCTAGTTGTCTTAAAACATCATAAACAACCTTATGATATTTTTGAGACTCAACATTCTCCCCCTTTTTAATAATGACAAATTTGGTTAAAATATACAAATCTGTAATCAGTTTTTAAGAATAAGAAAGCTCCCCCTGAGATAGAAATATCCTTTAACAGGTTCTGTTTAAGGTATATTTCACTTTTTTTTTCAAATTTCTCAGAAAAACATATGTACTCCCCCTGAGTCCTGTAACCACTTCAGATTCAGATTTTGTTAGTTTAATACTCCCCCTTTTGTCATCAATCAAAAGGGAATATCAGAGCAAAACAGTAACAGAGCAATAAATTCAGATAAAACATATATAGCATAGCATTAACAATCAACTCACAAAGATATGAGATAAGCCACTAATTGTATTTAGTGAATGTTCAGATAAAGAAACAGACAATCAGACACTTGTCATAAACATGAAAATAAGCAAAAGACAATGGCTAAATTAACAGTTTAATCTTTCTTCTTCAGCAAGGCCTCAGTCAGAAAGGAAATCAAGTCGTCCTTGGCCTTGTTTATTTCTGCTTCCACTGAGGTTTTCAATTCTTGCTGACCAGATCTGATAAGCTGCTGTTCTTGAAGAATATGCTCTTGTTGAGCAATTAGATGCTTAGTCTTCTGCTCTTGATCAGCATACTTCTTTTCAAGTTTCTTAACTTTGGACTTCAGCTTCAGATTTTCCTCAGTCAAGTCTTGCTCAGATTCATAGAAGATGAGCTGGATGTAGGGGCAAACAAATCTAAGCACTCCAAATCCTGGCTGCAATCTGTATTCAGATGGCCTGAACACAGGGCAAAATAAGGTGCTAATAGGTTTCAGCAGAACCCAATCTTCATTGAAAGAGTCAGCAGGTGGGGGAAAGTGATCTCTCATATAGTGATATTTGACATTGGTTGACTTTCCAAGTCCAACATCAGAATCAGCATCAGGACCAGTTGATCCCGAAGAAGATCCAACATCTTCTCTGATCTTCCAGTAAGAGGACCACATCCAATCTTGAAGTAGATCATCCAGGCCTCCTCCTTGGTTTCTGATGAACTCTGGTAAAGATTCCCACTCTGATGGACTCATCATTTCAGACAGAGGTGAAGATACAGAATAGACTTTAGCTCCTTTGAATTTCTCATCCTGACCTTCCTTTAAGGGATACCTAGGAACTATTCTATCAGGTTTCACCAAGATTTTAGTGGTTGGCCTGATTGAACAAGTTCTAGGTGGCCTGTAGCCTCTCATCCCAACTCCCTTGTGCAAATCCCTCTGAAACAGCTCAGACTCAGTGTTCAGCTGCCTCACAAAACTCCATTCATCATTATTCAGCCTAAGGGAATCATTTGAGAATGGATTGATAGGAGCCCAAGTATGTGTAGGAGGGACAACACCCTTCCTGATCTTTTCTAATCCACCTGAAAGAGTACTGTATTGATTTCTAACTTCAGCAGCAGTTTTCCTGATTAAGCCATGATGCAAGGATACAGCAGGTGCTGGTCTGAAATACTGTAGCTCTTCAGACAGGGTGCTAAACTTGGGCAGTGAGCAGGGATCCGAAGGAAGGAGAGATAACTGTAGAGCATCAACAAGCACTTGCTCTTTTTCAGCAGAGAGCTCTTCTTCCAGAGAAGGTGTAGGTGGTGGAGGTGATGAAGGTAAGAGTGGTATCAGAGCAAGGTCATGGGTTTGTGGGGAAGGTAAGGTAGGCTCAGAGAGTTGATTCTCTGAAGGTTGTGGTGAGGTAGGTTCAGAGGGTTTGGAAGGTTCAGAGGGTAGGTTTTCTGTTTGTGGAGGTGGTGATGGTTGTGATAGAGGTGAAGATGGTTGTTTTTCAGGTGATAGGGGTTTTGGTGAAGGTTGTGGTGAAGGTTGTGGTGAAGGTTGAGAGGGTTGATGAGGTGTTTGTTTTTCTGGTGAGGAGGGTGGTGAAGGAGTTATATTGTCAAATCTCACCTCAATTCTCTTGTAGGGAGGCTTGGTTACCTCAGATTCTTTTGCCTTTGCTTCTTCCTTCTCCCTTTGTGCTTGTTTTTCTTCCTTTTTCCTTTTAAAATACTGTTGAGCTTTAACAAAATTTTGATACTTCTCAGCTTCATCTTCTGCTATCAGCTGAGAGGCAAGACTTCTAGTCACCCTAGGTTCAGGTGCAGTCTGAAGTAGCTTGCTTTTGGTTCTCCTTCTCTGAGGTGCACTTGACCTCTTCCTTTTCTTTGCTCCCTCAGCTATGGTTGCTTGCCTATCATCTTCAGCATAGGCCAATTGTGAAGCAAGAAACCTTTCACTCCTCCACTCAACCAAAAGATGAAGCTTCTCAGGAATGACAAGCACAGGGCTACACCCCTCTTCGTGATGAAATCCTCGATCGTAAAAACCAATTACACGGTATCAGACTATGTATATATACATGCTCTTTCAACTTTCATAGAGATACACACCTCATCTCACTGTCCTCTTCTTCCTGAACCATGGTGTCATTTTCCCATAACTAGGAGATGATAAAGAAGGGTATTATCTTGGAGTTGAAGTGGCTGAGGATAACCCGAGATCACAGAAACCTTTTTACGGGCCAAACATATGGCATGCATCAGGTATGGGAGAAGAGGGAGTGGATTGAGGGAAGAAGAGGGAGTGGGAGATTTAGTGGCGTTTGAAGTATGTCATTTTCTAGTGGTCTTAGACCGCCAGAAATACAAAGTGTGTCATATCAGCGTCTGACACACTCCATTTGAAGGAAGGGACCAATTGTAAAAAAATTTGGAAGGACATTTTAATAAAAAAAATTATAGGGACTAAAAGCAAAACTCGCTAATTTTACAGGGACCAAAAAAGTATTTTACCCAATTAATGTCCAAGAAGCACACACTAGGCAACATGGGATTGAGATTTTTCAAGAATTGATTACCATATATCATCTGCGGCCTGTACCTGGAGAATTTAGATTTTTCGAAAATATGGGTGTTGTCTAGTGTGAACGAGAGGGAGAACTTGGGTACGGTGGCAATGAAATAATATTCGTAAGATATATTAATAAAAAATGAACGTGTAAGATTGCAGGTGTAACCGGTTGATAACGAAGTGTGATTTCTTTTGCAAAGAAGTACCAAACTTAGCTTCTACTATCGTCCCATTACCACCACATTTCCCCATCATTGCTTCACCACCATTGATTGTACTCCTTTGTGTCGCTCTTACCTTTTCACCGTCTTCTTAGCCATCACCGTGCGCAAGGTCGTCACGACCTCCATTACCATCCTTATCTTCAATGGCACATAACAACCACTTCTAGAGCCTCCCGTTGTCATATTCGTGCATGCCACATTTGCACTATCACACGCTGTCAGCAACCATCGTTCACCTTCTTCATCAGCACAAGCCCAGACATGTCACCGCCTCTTTGTTCCATTCGCCACAGTCACGGGGCCACGCCCCTTTGTCGACATCGCAAGTTTTTTTGTGGTTGAAATCCCCTCTCCAATTTCGTTAAGTGTTCCTTGTTCCCGATGAAGATTCTATAGTGCAATGTGAAAATGATACCTTCAAAATAATAGATTTTTGAGACAAACCACATGGAAGACTCTCAAGCTCAATAGCTCTCCCTGCAATCCTAATAGTAAGCTCATTGTGAAGAAATTGTGCATAAATAAGCGAATTCTTGTTAATGGCTTGATTTTGTGGGACTTGGTAATAGGGAGATTTGGTGGCAAGGGGACAACACAAGAAGCTAAGTTTGATGAGTTTGGTACTTCCTTGCGAAAAAAAAAAACATAATTTGTTATCAACCAATTACACCTACAATCTCACACGTTCAATTGTTTATTAATATATCTTACGGGCATTATTTCTCTGCCACGGTACTCATGTTCTCCCACTCGTTCACGCTGGACATAACTGGAAATATGTACACAAATCATGACTTTTTTGGGTTAAATTTATATTGGACTTAGTTAAGTTCTATTTAGATAAATCCAAATGTCCTTCCACGAAGCCAACATAAGATATTTTTTTAGTTCAATACTCGATCTATATATTTTGTTGATTCTTTACTCGATCTATTATTGTAATTTTATATTTTTTAAATATGACTTTTTATAAAAAAATATTTATTTAGATTGTTTTTTTGTTTTTTATTTTTTATTTATTAAGAAACACATGTGGATACCCATGGGTACCACGTAGTACGGGGCGGGTTTCCCCCTCAGGTGCGGGTAGCTACTAATCGTGTCTGCCCCGTTGACATCCTTATTCTCATCTCCCTCTTAATAATTTTTAATACTTCATCTCTATTTTTATTTTATGGTGAATTTCACGAATTACTTGTGAAAGTGAGATTCTTTCTCTCAATTGTAACTACTAGCATTCTCTCTCTTTCTATTCGAAATTTTAAATGCTAATAAATATCAATAATTAATTTTAAATTTTATTAAGATTCAAAATTATATCGCATCTTTTTCATTTTTACTCCTTATTTTTAATATAAATATCCATTCCCATCGTTATGAATTTAATTTATTTAATTATAATTTGTTATTAAATAATAATATAAATTAGATTTTAATATTAAAACATAATCTATTATAATTTGAAATTAAATGAATATTCAAAATTATTTTAATTTTTAAATTTTAAAGGTATTAATTTATTAGAAAATTAATTCTACTTAAATAAAATATACTTTATATGCATATTACGTAAATTAATATACTATAGTATAAAAATATTATTAATTGAATCATTTATCATTAGAAAAAATTTTTACTAAAGTAATGCATTCAAGAAGAAAACTAGTCAAACGATATCCTAATTGAAGAAGAAAACTATTAACATTTGGGAAATAGTGTTAATGTCAGTGGGATAATGTTCACAATAATAGGTTAGACCAAAGCATTGAATATTAAATAAGGAGATGCAACAAATGTAAAATTTTATTAATGGTAAGTTAAAAAATTTCTACCAAAATCAAATGTTTTTATATAAGATTAATTATGAATTTTTAAGTCAAAATTATGGGGAATTAGAGATAAACCAATGAGAGGAGGAGATGGACCATATAAAGAAAAAGATTGAATGTGTTGAAAATGAAGATCTAAACAATGTATTTATACATTTATAGGGGAGTAACTTGGTGGCAATACAGCCATATAACAAAGTATAACTCCTCTTCTAACTAACAAAACTAACCAACTAACTCATAACAACTTAACAAAAATAAATATCAAATCGATATTAGTGGGAGTGTGTGAGAGCTCTGATATCCCCTGCAAGTTGGTGGCAGCTAGTATATACTCACCATAAATCCATAATCAACTTGAAAAGTAAAACCATGATGAACTTTTCCTTTGATAATAATTTATGGTTCTTTACAATTTGTTGATTCCCATGACTAGTGGTGCATGTGGGTTGGGTAGACCCAGCCAACCCAACTCGACACGAGGGGGAAGCATTAGAACATCCTTCAGATGCACCTTCAGACTTGGTCTGAACCTCTTCCGATTTCTTGTTCAAGTCCATATCTGCAAAGTCATCTTCTAGATCTGATATATCTCTATCAGTATTTTCTTGTCATTGAATCTCACATGGATGGTTTCTTCAATTGTTAAGGTTCTAGAGTTATAAACCTTGTACACCTTAGAAGTTTTAGAATATCTAAGGAAATGACCTTTCTCATACTTAGCATCAAACTTTCCAATATCATTGGTGTTGACTATGAAACACTCATATTCAAAAATATGGAAGTATGATGTGTCGGGCTTCCTTCTCCTCCATAATTCATAGGGAGTTTTTTTTAGAATTGGTCTTATCAAAATTCCGTTTTGAAGGTAACAAGCTATGTTAACAGCTTTTGCCTAGAATACCTTGGAGAGAGGGAGCTTGAAATGAGCATGGTTCTTCCCATCTCTGGCAAACACGTGTTCTTTCTCTCAACAACCCCATTTTGCTGAGGTGTTCTAGCCACAAAGAAATTGTGAGAGATTCCATTCTCTTCACAAAACACACTGAAGTTTGTGTTTTCAAATTCTCCTCCATGGTCACTTCTGATAGCAGAAATACCGAATCCTTTTTTATTTTGCACATTCTTACAGAAGATTGTGAAATTCTCAAAAGTATCATCCTTGCTTTTGAGGAATATCACCCATGTAAATCTAGAATAGTCATCCACAATGACCAAACCATACTTCTTTCCACCAAGACCCTCAGTCCTTGTTGGTCCAAACAAGTCAATGTGAAGAAGTTCTACGGGTCTTGAAGTAGAAACAACATTCTTGCTTTTGAAGGAGTTTCTTGTTTGTTTCCCCTTCAAATAACTTTCACATAAAATATCAGATTTGTATAAAAGCTTGGGCAATCCTTTTACAAGATTGTGTTTTCTAAGCTTTGAGATCAACCTCAAGCTGGAATGGCCAAGTTTCTGATGCCAAATCTGTTTTTCATCTTCCACAGAAAGAAAGCACTTCACATTTTGACTTTCAAATTCCTCCAAGTCTATTTTATACACATTGATGTGTCTCTTGGGAGTAAAAAGAACTTGGTCATTGTCATTTTTTACTATAAAGCCTTCTTTAGTGAATGATACCACATAACCACTATCACACAATTGACTTATGATTAGTAAGTTATGTTTGAGTCATTCAACAAACAAGACATTATTAATAGATGACAGAGGTGCCATATCTACTGTACCTATGCCAGTGATCCTCCTTTGTTGGTTTCCTCCAAAGGTGACCACTCCTCCATCTTTGTGTCTAAGGATTTGGAACAAAGACCTTTCTCCCGTCACGAGCACCCACTGTTCAGGTACCATTTGTGGGATTTACTTTGTCCTGTTAAACATATCTACAACGTGAATCATATAAAATTTAGGTATCCATAACTTTTTGGGGCCTTTCTTGTAAGCTTTGGGTTTACTATTCCCTTTGTGTCTGCACTTTGACACATGGTGTCCAAGCTTACCACAATGAGAACACCCTTTACCTTTCATAGCTTTGTTGGGTTTAACTTTAACATCAGATTGATCCGATAACTCACTTGCAAAATAACCAAGGGAACATTTGTTTTTGGAACCTTTTCTAAACTCCTAAGATCTTATTCAGATTCTCAGTTCCTTTAACAAAATTATCTAGGTCTAAGGTAAGTTCTTCTACCTTTTTCTGAAGTTTCTCAACTTCTTCAAATTGGCTTTCAGAACCACCACTCTTGTAGTTTAAGATTTCTTCCTTGAGCAAAAGATTTTCCTTCTCAAGAGCCTCATTCTTTTCATATATTTTCGTGTATGCTCCTGAAAGGTCCTTGTACTCTTGGAAAAGTTGTTTTGAACTTTCCAGCAAATCATCAAATCTCTCTTGGAGATCAGGATTAGAAACAGGTCTTACCTTTGAATCTTCACTATTTGAAGATGGTAAACTAGTCGTTAATTAGAGGTTGGCTTCTTCACCAGATTCTTCCCCTTCTTCCTCTGAAGCAGAATCATCAAGATCTTCCCAGGTGGGCATCATACCCTTGTTTTTCTTGAAGAACTTCTTCTTCTTGAAGGATGGCTTCTTTAGCTTTGGATAATCAACTTTCATGTGACCTGCCTATTTACATTCAAAGCAAATAATTTGGTCAGCACTTGAATTCACCTTACTTGACCTTCCATTAGGCTTTTTGAAGGGCTGATCTTTTCTGAACTTTCCCTTCATTTGTAGCATTTTCTTGATCTTCCTACTTAAAAGGGAAAGATCATCTTCATCTTCTGAACTATCTTCAGAACCTTCTTCAGCATCTGAAGTCTCCTCAGCTTGCATGGCTTTCATGGCTTCATGTATAGGCTGCTTGGCTTTTGCGTTCAGTTCTAGGCACTTCTTTTTACTAACTTCCTCGCCAAGCTTTAAGTCATGAACCTTGAGAGAGCCCAAAAGTTCCTCTATTTTCAGGGTATTAAGGTCTTTTGCCTCCTTGATAGTAGTAACTTTGGGTCTCCAGTCCTTAGGCAAACTTCTTAGAATATTTCGATTATAATCTCCAGATTCATAAGTTCTACCCAAGGACATGAGTTCATTTGTTATTGTCTGAACCCTACCAAACATCTGATCTATGGTTTCATTTTATTGCATCTTGAACATCTCATACTGATGAACAAGCATGTTGATCTAGGATTGTTTGACATTGCCAGTTCCCTCATGGGCTGACCCCAATGTATCCCAGATCTCCCTGGCGGTTTTACAACCATGGACCTTTTCATACTCAAGTTTGTTCAAAGAGTAAATTAAGTAGTGTTTGGCCTTGACATTCAGTTGTATCTTTGCCTTCTGTTTACTTGTCCATTCAGCCTTAGGAATGAGATGTCCACCAAGCATGGGTATATAGTCACCATCTATAACTATGTCCCATAGATCGATGTTGTTGTTCTCAATGAACACTTTAATCCGATCTCTTAAGTAATGATAATTAATACCATTAAACGCTAGAAGCCTTGTCACAGATGCTCCTTCTGTGATATAGTGATTGGTGCTTGCTTGGGCTTCCATTTTGGATCTTCATCCTCAACACTTGTTAGGTGCTCAACCTGAGGTTGAGCTCTGATACCAACTGTAGGAACACACAAGAATATACTAGAAGGAGGGTTGAATAGTGTTTTTATAAACAAAGCATTCTTATGGAAACCTTTTCACAAAATAAGTTTTGAAAGCTTTCAGACAGTAATTCAGAAGTTGTCTGAAGGTTTGTTCTTTGTCTGGAAAGTTTCAAACAGAGATTTGCAGAGATATTTTTGTAATTAGTTTTCACAAGATAACTTATAAAAGCTTAGTTCAAGTTCCCTCTTCTTATTAGAATAAACATAATTTAATGAGTCCAGGGATAGAAGAGTGTTAGGAATATGCACTAGAGACTTATATAATTATGAACATCCATCACTTGTATCATGTTATTTTATAAAGGCAAACTTATTCTTTTAGAATATAATTATTGCCCGTAGAATAGTAAGCTTAAACTTCATAAGAAATCAAGTAGATGACTTGATCGTGATATCTTATGAAGAACTATTCTTAAATAGTCCCTAGTCAAGTATCATCTTAGGACAAAGATGCATTCAGACTAGTATGTGAGTTCATTGATGATCACATCTCACAGATCATGGATATGAGATATCATGTGCTCACATAGGTACACATTAAGAGTAATGGTGTACTGGACAAACTCACCTTAAGAACATTGCATGGGTTGTTACATAAGTGTCATGAACGTTTCTTAAATTGATAAATGTTATATGAAGTCCTTCGACCTGAAATCACTATGATTCCTACATAAGGAATTATATGTTTTAATTATCATCAAACGTTACCTGTAACAGGGTAATCATAAAGTTGGTTTTTGGACATGTAATAAATTATGTGGTGGAATGTGAGTGCCCTAGATGGGATTTGTCCCTCCTATGTAACAGGAGTTATATTTGTAGGCCTCTTGATAAAGTGAGACTGCAAAATGCATGGCCATGCTCAAGAGGATACATATGAGATATTTATTTTCTGTACAGTCTACTTGGGGATCAAGAAAATTGACACAATCCATGCCCTTGTGTTCAATTAGATATTTGGACAAAGAGACAAATCATATAAATTATTATCATAAAATAGGATTTATCAAAGTTATTGATAATCTCAATATTTTGATAGTGATGTGTTGCTAGATACCGCTCACTATTTATGATATTAAATATAAAAGGGGTTTTATTTTAATATCATAACCAAATATTAAAATCCTATCGGGTCACACGCATACAACAAGCCAATAGGAAAAAGGATAATAATTCTAATTTAGTTTAATTAGAATTATTATAACATAATGGACCAGGCCCATAAGTGTGAGGGTTAAGTGAGTGAGGGGGTAAAACCCTAGCCACCACTCTATAAATAGAGCATGAGATGCACTACCCCAGATACACATGAGCAATCGCTTCTTACTTTCTAAGGCTACTAGCAGAGCTGATGAGGGTATCCTAGTTTGGCTGTTGGCGTGGATATCAATAGAGACGTGGCTACTCTTGCCTCGTTTATAATCCTAATAAGGTACGGCGTTTCGTTTCAATACCTTTTATGCTTTGATTCGTGTTTTCGCAAAAACGATTATAACAAGGGAGGGAATCCATTTATTTCCGCTGCACCTTGACCACATGCTTGATTCCCTTCAAAGAGCACTCAGCCAATTATCCTGGTTCACTCACTCCACCTGTGAGCTACCTCTAGTCCCAATGCCAACAAGCTACTGGATTTTCTCTTAATCTCAACAAATTATAAGTATTCTTTTGTTCACCAAGCCTCTTCAGGCTCTACACCACGAGTATTTTTTTATCTACCAAGCCACTCTTGACTCTAACAACAAGTATTCTTTCATCTACCAAGCCACTCCTGGCTCTTACAACACAAATATTATTTCTATCAAGTCTCTTCAGGTTCTTCAAACAGCTAAGTGTTTACAAGTAAAGAATGAACTTAGAACACAAGTTTTTTGTTCTGGGTATACAAGATACAACAAAGATCTAACCCTTGATATGAAAGTTGTTTGTACAAAGTTTTTACAAAGTTTAAATCCTAGAAGGATTATAGTAGAGATTCGCAAAGCGTAATCTTGTAAAATCTTATTTGTTCGCAGCAAAAACCCTCTACTTGCTTCAAGAGATGTTTGGTATTTATAGGCTTCACTCTGACTGAAAACGTCGTTAAGAAATTCGTTGTGAGATTGCAATTTCTGCATTTAATCCCGTTAAGACACAACTTCTAACACCGTACCAGGTTGCAGCGCTGTTCTGACTTCTGCAACTGCTGCAGCGCAACGTTTCCTCTTTTGTGCTTATATTTTGAATCTTAGCCCAAAGTTGTCTTTTGTCTTGCCTTTCTGGTGTTATGAGGATGCGTGTGGTTCTGGTACAAACTTTGACTTGCCACGTCAGATGCCTTTGTACATCAGACAATCTTTGTCTTCAGATGAGAACCAACGTCTGAACCATTCACTCTTCAGACTGTTCCTTGATCTTCGGAACTTGATTCTTCATAACTTTGACCAACTTCAAATCATGACATGACTTCAGACAGACTTTCTTCAGACAATCTCTTAATCTGAAATATCAGAACTTCAAGTGAAAGTATTAAGTTAAGATTAAAGTTCTGAGTTTAATTAGGTTTATAATCATCAAAACTAAATGTTAAGGGTGTCTTAGACATTTTAAGGTCTTGAGACTCAACAGAAAAAAGGGGAAGAGATTTTGAATGAGAGGATTAGAGTTAAGAAGGTCAAGATTGAATTTAAGAGGATAACTTAAAAGTGTATTATGTGTAACATTTCAATTTTAGCAAAATCAACTTCTTAATTCAAATAGGGCTAGAAAGGAATTATTGTAAGAAGGGACTAGGAAAAACGGGGCAGAAGATTGGTAAGAATGATTAGGAATGGAAATATGGAATTTCCATTCTTCAGCAATTTCGCCAAACGAGAATACCCTCGCTTAAGCAAATCTATCAGCAAAAATGGGAAGATTGAGTTATGATTTTCTCGCTTAAGCGATGACAGCCTCGCTCAAGTGAGAAAAGCTTGAAGTTGGTCGAACGTCTCTAGAAAGGGGGTTGAATAGAGACTTGAAAATATTGTACCTGAAAATACACACTTAAATTCAAGCTAAGACGTGATCTCAAGTCTAACACTTGGAGTCTCAAATAGGTTAGATGAGATGTAGTCTCAACAATAATTTTGTAATCAAGTAAAGATGATTCGTTAATTAATGAAACTTGATAATCTCTGAATAAATTTGATTTATTTTAGCAAACAAATTTGAGATGTAAGATTAATTAGCTCAACAAATGTTAAGACTTTAAAAGAGAATGAGTGAGACTATTGATTGATCTTAAGTTCAGATGGGATCTGAGATGAGATAGACTTGAGATGTAAGATGAGATGCAGAGACAAATCTTAGTTTTAGTTGTGAAAAGATTTAATCAAATGTAATTTGTTTCAAACAGATAAGTCTCAGGAATTAGAGATGTGCTGTGTAAATAAAGAGATAAAGGAGAAGAGATGCACACAAAGATTTATACTAGTTCACCCACAACCTTGGGCTACGTCCAGTCCTCACAACTCATGAGATTTCCATTATTGACAAACCCGTCAATTACAAGTATTCTTACAACATTTTCAGAACGTCCCTCACACCAAGCATAGGCACTCCTACCTTGGTTAAGCCACAAGTATTCTTTGTTCTCAACTGCCTCTTCAGGAAAATCATGTAGTATTCTTTGTTTTCAACTGCCTCTCCATTCAACGTATGCAGTATTCTTTGTTTTCAACTACCTCTCCAGGCAACTCAATGAATATTCTTGTTACAGTGCCACTCCAGGCTTTACAAACGCTCACACTAAGCTCAGACACCTCCTGATTTAGTTGAGACTTGGTGGTATAAGATGATATGTGATTGATCTAGCTTAAACTACATACAAAGTATGGATAAACCGTGAGCTCAGATAGATGGTAGCTCTCTAAATCACTCAAAGAGTGTATATAAAACAGTACAAAACAAGAGCTAAACCTACTTCAAGATATTGACTAAGATAGCATTGGTAGGTAGGTGAAGATTCACTTGAGACTTGGATTTTTTTGGTAGTGCAACAACATCTCTGCTGAGTCTCACATGTGTCTCTCACACGTTTCATCATAATGAGACTTCCTTTTGTAGTCTTCAGAAAACTAGTCGTTAAACTAGCCGTTATACTAGCCGTTAGAAGAGAGAGAGGTTGTTTTTCACTTTTCTGACATGAGATAGGTGCTTTTCTGATGTTGTCTCTACTGTGACAGTGTACTTGCGTTGACTTGCTTTTGCTGCTGAGACTCTGTCTGCATCTCAAGTTTGATTCTGATGTCTGCATCTCAAGTCTGAGTCTCATGCTTGCATCTGATCTCTGTGTCTCATGTCTGAGTCTCATGTCTGCATCTAATCTCTGCGTCTGAACTTGAGACTGCGTCTGATCTTGAGACTGCATATGATCTTGAGACCGTCTCAAGTCTGATTCTGCATCTCAAGCTGAGTCTACATCTCAAGTGTGATTCTGCATCTCAAGTGAGTCTGCATCTCAAGCCTGACTTTGAATCTCATCTTTGGTTAACTTTATATTTCAAAGTGTTTCTTTGTCATGCTTGGACTGAGTATGATCTTACAATGAAAATGGGCATGTCTCAAACTGACTTTACAGTTTGAGCTTGTCTCAAGCTGACTTTGAATCTCTTCTTTGTTTAGCATCTTCTATTCTGATCTTATCTCTTGATTCTGAAGCTAAGTTAGAGTCTCATCTATAGGCAGATCTTGCATCTGACTTTTGATCCTTCCTTTTAAGTTTGTACATGAGTCTCTTCTTTGAGCATTTGTCTCAAGCTGATTCTTAGACTGAGTCTGCATCTGAACATGAGATAGCATCTGTGCTTGAGTCTGCGTCTCATCTTGAGTCTCAAATATTGGTCTTCTTGATGCTTGGCATTTCTAGTAGAGACTTTTTCTGACTGTAGCTAAGACTTCACTCTGATGTGCACCTTTCTCAACTTAGGCTATCTTCCATTCAAAGCTTCTGAAGACTTTCTGATAAAGGGTATGTCTTGAGGCCTTCTTCTGAAATTACCTTCAGCATATAAAATTTCTAAGCTTTTGCCCATACTCCATAAATGATTCTGAAGTCTGATGCTTCTTAACATTAGGATTCTGATCTTTCTGAATCTCATGAAAGACTTGCATTAATTGCTCAATCTCAGGCTGACTTTTATCTTCATCATAAGTCTGAGGATTACTACCAATCTCAATCTGTGGTTGCCTCTCAATCTCAGACTGAGCTTGGTCGTGGCTGATCTTTCTGAGTTCTTCATGAGAATCCTGTCTTTCTAAGACCTCACATACAAAACATCAGTAACTTCAAGAACAGAAAACATTAAGTTTGATCAAAAGGTTTGTTGTCATTAAAACCAAATCTCAGAGGGTTTTTGCGCTAACATTCTCCCCCTTTTTGATGATGACAAACCTATTTGAACAAAATTAAGTTTTCATATATAATAGCATATAAAGGATGATGAGAGTCTATATATTTTTCATAGTATGATCCACTCAATTGAACTCCCCCTGAATTCATGCGTATAACATTATTTCTCATTTCAATCAATAACATAGCATGATTCAGAAACTATAAAGATGCAGATTTTATAGATTTTGTTCTTTCCAAATTCTCCCCCATTTGGCATCAACAAAAAGATGGAAGGAGAAATATATCAATTTTATAGCATCAAATTGTTAACTTCTTCTCTATAAAAATCTGTCAAATAATCATTGCATATTAGTTTTCATCTGTACTAATGGCATCAAAGACATGATTTTCACTTATCAAGCATATGAGTGATTTCAACTGAGGGTTTTGAGCAAGAGATATATGCAATAATATTCTCAATTTCCCAAGAGTAATATGATAAAGCAATAGATCACACATATGGTTATAACAATGATCCCAAGAGTTCTAGATAAAGCAATATGATATAGAAAAGGGATAAATGCTCCAACAAGAATAGTTAGAACAGAAGAATCAAAGACTAAGAATAAGAGTATTTAGAGTCTAGATTCTGGAATTTTTCTTAGTATTTTGATATTCAGATTTTCCTTTCTAAGCTCAAAATCTTCCTAAAAACTCTTTCTTAATCATTTGCTTACATTTTTCTCTTTGATCTTTTTTCTCAATTGAAACTTTGAGAGAGCTATTTTCCCATTCTCTTTTCTTTAACATTTTCCTCTCCAAAAGAGTGGTTTCTAGAGTTGTAGAGGAATGAGGTATATGCATTCATCAAATACTATAGATGATCACTACCCAACAGAGTCAGCATATATGGTTAGCTCATTAGCAGGTTTAGCAAAGTTGCAGGTTCTGTTTAAATTTCCAAAGTTGCAGGTTTAACAACTTTTCAATTACTTATGCAGAATTTTTAATTTGGAGAAAGATCATTTGAAAAGGGGATGCAGTTAGGATTGATCATTAGAAAACAGAACTCAATCTTAAACTAGAACAGTAATTTATTCTATTTACATACTTGATTGAAAGATAGGAATTTCATTTGATGCATGATCAAGCAGAAAGAATACATTCAGCACAAAGATTGATTCAGCTACTCTCCCTAAACATGTTACCCAACTTGATTTTTATGCCTATAATGAGTTAAATATGTAGAACATGGATAGAGGCACAAAAGGTCAAGATTACAGACTTTAGACAGCATGAGAACAGAACAGAACAGAAATTAATCAATATGATTTGCAGATAAGATCATAATCATTTCATATTTTTCAGCATTAAAAAAAATCTGTTCTGATAACATTTCAAAGATTGAGATATTCCATGTTAAGTTCTTCTTCATATTCATTGATTCACCCAATATTCCAAATCATAATATGCACATCAATTTGATACAATAATTTATATTTGATATACCATAGTTTATCACAGATTTGGGAATCAATGGGACATTGTCAAAGGTATCACTTTCAAGAGATCAAGTTTCACTACTTCTCTATCATGTATCCTTAATCTTTGAACAAGTACTGCTCCTATCATAGATTGATCTAGAGATTTATATTCCATCACAATAAACCACATCATCACAACTTTCCAATGCCACAAAAATCAACTTATTTGGATTGGTACAATTAAAGATATTTTAACTTGAAGTTTCAACACCAAACCAGAAAACATCCATTGACTTAACTACTTTAATCTGAACTTGTGATTTATTTCCAGTTCATAAAAATATGAGATTTCAACACAATAAACTAGACATCACAAGCTTTCTAATGATATAAAAGTCATTCCATTTGGAGTTTTCTATCATAAGATATGAGTGATTAAAGTTGGCAATTCTATAATAGAGTGCTTATTGTGACAAATCTGTTTTTTTTCTTTCACCGTGATCAATCTATGTGTCTAAAAGTAGTGAAAATTAATATTGTTAAACCATTGAACAACATCTTTTAAATCCAACTGGTTTCATTTGAAAAAGTCTTTCCTAGCTCCAGATATAAGCATTCAAAACAGATGTGTTTAGATTTGATCACATGAGAGATCAGTTCACTTGAAGTGTTTGCTGGGAATTATACAGATGATGAAAAATTATAAAACTTTCCAGTCAAATACTTATATGAGTTATCTTTCATATAAAATTGGTTTCACTCAAAAATCATTTCTGTAGCTCTAGTTATGATCTGTTTAAGTGAACGGGTTTATATCAGACTTTGTATCAGTGAGACTGTGTTCACGAATTTACTGGCACTTTTGTGGTTAGTATAAAATCTTTAAAATTTCCAGTTTGGGACTCATATAAAATATCTTTCACACAAAATTTGTTTCACTGAAAAATCATTTCTATAACTTCAGTTATGATCTTTTCAAGTGAACTTGCTTATATTGAAGCTTGTAACACAGCAACTGTGTTCACAGATTTAATGGTACTTCTGTGATTAGAATGAAAATCTCAAATTTTCCAGATTGATTCTATTTCAAATTCACTTTCCAATAAAATTGGTTTCACAGAAAAATAAAATCTACAACTCCAGTTATGATGATTTTAAGTAAATAGGTTTCTGTGAGCATTTGTAAAACTGCAGCTGTGTTAGAAAATTTTCTGGCACTTTTGTGCTTAGTGTAACAGCTTCAAACTTTCCAGTTTGGCACTCTTATAAATTAGCTTTCCAACAAAATTGGTTTTACTCAAAAATCAATTTTGTAGCTCATGTTATGATCATCTTAGTCAGGCTATATCAGAAACATTTCTGCATACAGTACACTAACCTCTTTGCTTCCAAAATTCACTTATTTCAAAATCCTTTTATGATCCTTCAATCTCAGAATTTCCTTTTCATATCAGTTGCTTAGAAGATTGACTTGATTAAGGAAATGGAGAGCATATAGACTTAGCTTGTAGAAATGTTTCTTCTAATTAAACAATTCAATCTTTCAAAGTTCTCTTTTCATGATTATCATGAGATTGACTCAAGGATTTTCATATGATCAGCATTCAACACATGTTCCATCATAAATAGACCTCAAACTTAAATACTCACATGATACAAGATCATCACAAGCAGTTGCAATTATATTCACTTAGTTTTCAACAGTGTAGATTCAAAAACTATATTAGAGTCTTTACAGAAAATCAGCCTGAACATAATCATTCAAATAAGTATATGTTTATCATTCAAAAATGAATCCCTAATTCTGCATAATATCACTATACTTAACTTTTATCTTCAAAATGACAATAGTAAGATTCATCACATATGCATCATCATGGAAGATTAGAGTTTCAGAGTACCTCATGAAGTATTCCTCAAGTTATCATTTGATCCATATGACTTAAAAATTTGCATCTTGATATATGTAGAGATAAGCTCATCTTCTGCATTTTCTTTTCAAACTTAGTCATTTCTTTGTGCTTTCTTCTTTTACAGGCTTCTTCCTCTTTCTCATATCATTTGTCCTCTTGTGTAGTAGCCATTTTATAGGATTTATGAACCTCCTTTAGTACTGTCAGAATCAAAGCTGCAGCAGGAGTCTCACTTGACTATTCTTTCTCATATATTTCCATCTAAGTCTTAGTCTCAGTCTCAACCTGAGACTCATATGTGATTTTCTTAAGTGCAGCCGTACTTTCTTGCTTTTTATAATTTCTGAACATCCTTTTGACTTGGATATGAGGATTTTCTCATATTGTTCTTGTTGAGATCCAAGCATTCCACTTTGTCTCCAAATCTACAATCTTTCTAATCTCAAGTGTAGGATTAGTTTTGTCAAAACTATCATCCATACTTTCTTTCACATATTGAGCAATGAGATTGTAGACTTTATAATTACTTGGATGTTATAGAATGTTTAGAAAATATTCAGATTTGAAATTGGCATCTTGTTTTAAAGATATGAATATATAAAGCACTTTCCAACAAGAGGATATCTATCATTTGATACTCTAAACTCTAAGTAAGCATATGAGACATTCAAACGTTCAAAAGAGAGTAAAAATATGATTTTTAATTTGCTGTTCAGAATCTCAAATAAGAACAACAGAGGTAACAAATAATGATCAAATGGATTTTAATACCTTTTGCAAACATGGTCTCTACAAGTCTAGCATGCTTGTATATTAAAATACTCACAACCATGATACCATATAAACAAGTAAACATATAAGAGAAATTATCAATGATTTGATCAAGTATGTTTTAGTCTAAGTATAGAGAGGGATAAGAGATTGATATCACCAATGGGTCTTCCTTGTATAAACAATTTCAACCTTCAAGCATTTTTAGACAGCATCTTTTTCCCTTTCTCTTCTTTGAAAAAAGTCCTTTAATGCTTTTGTTTAGCTTTGGAAATCAATTTTCTTCACCCACTGCTTCTCTTTGAGAAGTTCAACATTATGCATTCAAGAAGCTTTGATTCAAAGTCTTATATCCTCTTTGACTAGACCAACATGCTCATCCTTTTTGAAAAAAAAAAAACTTCTGCATAATCAAAACACTAGGGGAACACTTTGGTACCCATTTAATCTTGGGTCCAAGTTGGTTAGTAATCAAATATTTACCATTTTAGCATATGTTATGATGTTATTATTTCTAAATTTTGTATGAGAATTTTTAACATCACTGTAACGTATAAAGTGATTTAATATTATCTCTTAAAAACATTTTCCTCCCCCTTTTTAATTTAAGTGCTACCTTATTTCAATTTATAAAAGAACGTAAGGAATTTGTATACTTATCTCAAGATTCCTTTTCCTCTATTCTGTATGTCCACTTCGTCCAGGTTGAGCGTCCAACTCTAAAGCTTCGATTACACTCCAAAGCTTCTATTTCGTCACGTGGCAACCATTACATTTAAGCCATTGCATTCTAGTCGCGGATATTACTGCAGTAAATCATCCAATCAAGGATAACAAAGCTTTATTGGAGTGTTATGGTTTCATTTAGACAACACTGAATTCTCCAATCTCTAGGAAATCTTTTGACAGCATGGACGTCTACCCATCTTGATGTTTCTTTCTTTTCCTTCTTTTGATTCTCATCGATCCAGCAAGTACTACTCTCTTACTGCCACTGAGTATCCATCTTTTTAACTCTAGGCAGACAACTACTGCAATACGAATTTTGTCACTGCCTTTTATCTCTATTCCATGCCACATTTGCAAACTCCGTTGTTGTTCCTTTAGTTTCTCCAAATGATGTGAGTCATTTTCCATTTGCCTCAAAGTCATCTTGAGCCATGTAGGATGTTATCTCAGTTTTCTGCATGATTGGCTCTTCCATGAAATTATCTTTATGATTCCAAGAGCAACCTCCTTCATGAATGAATAAAATAGAGCTAACTTCAGCCATCTTTCTTTCCTGGATCTTTCTCCTCTTCACACGTTGGTGTGCTCAACCCCAAGAGGCCAAGCTCTGATACCAACTGAAGTTGGTTGAACGTCTCTAGAAGGGGGGTTGAATAGAGACTTGAAAATATTGCACCTGAAAATACACACTTAAATTCAAGTTGAGACGTGATCTCAAGTCTAAAACTTGGAGTCTCAAATAGGTTAGATGAGATGTAATCTCAACAATAATTTTGTAATCAAGTAAAGATGATTCGTTAATTAATGAAACTTGATTATCACTGAATAGATTTGATTTATTTTAGCAAACAGTTTTGAGATGTAAGATTAATTAGCTCAACAAATGTTAAGATTTTAAAAGAGAATGAGTGAGACTATTGATTGATCTCAAGTTGAGATGGGATCTGAGATGAGATAGACTTGAGATGTAAGATGAGATGCAGAGACAGATCTTAGTTTTATTTGTGCAGAGATTTAATCAAATGTAATTTGTTTCAAACAGATAAGTCTCAGGTATTAGAGATGTGCTGTGTAAATAAAGAGATAAAGGAGAAGAGATGCACACAGAGATTTATACTAGTTCATCCACAACCTTGGGCTACGTCCAGTCCTCACAACTCGTGAGATTTCCACTATTGACAAACCTGTCAATTACAAGTATTCTTACAGCCTCTTCAGAACGTCCCTCACACCAAGCATAGGCACTCCTACCTTGGTTGAGCCACAAGTATTCTTTGTTCTCAACTGCCTCTTCAGGAAACTCATGCGGTATTCTTTGTTTTCAACTGCCTTTCCAGGAAACGTATGCAATATTCTTTGTTTTCAATTGCCTCTCCAGGCAACTCAGTGAGTATTCTTGTTACAGTGCCTCTCCAGGCTTTACAAACGCTTACACTAAGCTCAGGCACCTCCTGATTTAGTTGAGACTTGGTGGTATGAGATGAGATGTGATTGATCTAGCTTAAACTACATACAGAGTATGGATAAACCATGAGCTCAGCTAGATGGTAGCACTCTAAATCACTCAAAGAGTGTATATAAAACAGTACAAAACAAGAGCTAAACCTACTTCAAGATATTGGCTAAGATAGCATAGGTAGGTAGGTGAAGATTCACTTGAGACTTGGATTTTTCTGGTTGTGCAACAACATCTCCGCTGAGTCTCACCTGTGTCTCTCACACGTTTCATCATAATGAGACTTCCATTTTTAATCTTCAGAAAACTAGTCGTTATACTAGCCGTTAGAAGAGAGAGACTGTTTTTCACTTTTCTGACATGAGATAGGTGCTTTTCTGATGCTGTCTATACCGTGACAGTGTACTTGCGTTGACTTGCTTTTGCTGCTGAGACTCTATCTGCATCTCAAGTCTAAGTCTGATGTCTGCATCTCAAGTCTGAGTCTCATGCTTGCATCTGATCTCTATGTCTCATGTCTGAGTCTCATGTCTTCATCCGATCTCTGCGTCTGATCTTGAGACTGCATATTATCTTGAGACCGTCTCAAGTCTAATTCTGCATCTCAAGTCTGACTTTGAATCTCATCTTTGCTCAGCTTCATATTTTAAAGTGCTTCTTTGTCATGCTTGGACTGAGTATGATCTTACAATGAATTTGGGCTTGTCTCAATCTGACTTTACAGTTTGAGCTTGTCTCAAGCTGACTTTGAATCTCTTCTTTGTTTAGCATCTTTTATTCTGATCTTATCTCTTGATTCTGAAGCTAAGTTAGAGTCTCATCTCTAGGCAGATCTTGCATCTGACTTTTGATCCTTCCTTTTAAGTTTGTGCATGAGTCTCTTCTTTGAGCATTTGTCTCAAGCTGATTCTTAGACTGAGTCTGCATCTGAACATAAGATAGCATCTGTGCTTGAGTCTGTGTCTCATCTTGAGTCTCAAATATTGGTCTTCTTGATGCTTGGCATTTCTAGTAGAGACTCTTTTTGACTGTAGCTGAGACTTCACTCTGATGTGCACCTTTCTCAACTTAGGCTATCTTCCATTCAAAGCTTCTGAAGAATTTCTGATAAAGGGTATGTCTTGAGGCCTTCTTCTGAAATTACCTTCAGCATATACAATTTCTAAGCTTTTTCCCATACTCCATAAATGATTCTGAAGTCTGATGCTTCTTAACATTAGGATTCTGATCTTTTTGAATCTCATGAAAGACTTGCATTAAATTCTCAATCTCAGGCTGACTTTTATCTTCATCATAAGTCTGAGGATTACTACCAATCTCAATCTGTGGTTGCCTCTCAATCTCAAACTGAGCTTGGTTGTGGCTGATCTTTCTGAGTTCTTCATGAGAATCTTGTCTTACTAAGATCTCACATACAAAATATCAGTAACTTCAAGAAAAGAAAACATTAAGTTTGATCAAAAGGTTTGTTGTCATTAAAACCAGATCTCAGAGGGTTTTTGCGCTAACAAAGCCTCGCTCAAACGAGACAAACCTTGTTCAAGCAAGAGCGGGGGGCAGCATCAAGGGATGCTCTCTAGAGTAATTTCTCTTAAGCGAAATTGCTTCAATTATGGAGGGTTGATCTCTGACTTCGTCTTGCTGAGAGCGCAAAAATAGAAGGCACCTAATGTTCTCGCTCAAGCGAGAAATTCTCGCTTGAGTGAGAATGCGCAGATTCAGTTTTTAAAATAGAACGCTTAGGGCTTTGCCAACATTTTTTTTACCTCATCTACTCATCTTAGAGAGAGAAGTTAGAGAAAGAAAGAGACATGAAGCTTGAGCTACGAAGAAGGAGAATATATGATCTTGCTCATCCACAACCATCATCACCCCATATCACCTTCCTCTTGAGCTACCTTAAGTGAGTATAACTCACTCACCCTCACCCATTCTTACTTGATTCTCCCAAATGAACTCTATTCTCTCATTCTCTCTTCTCCTTTGTGTTGTATGTAATTGTTTGATTAGGTCCCTCTATTATGCTTATTTGATTGATTGTATTGGTTAGTGAGATGGGTTATGGTTATTGTAAACTTAGGGTTTTACCTAAAACCTTGTCTATGCATTTATTGTTTATGTTTTCAATTCAAATAGCCTTGTTGGTGTTAAATGCTTTTGAGTTCAACCCTAGTTATCTTGAAAAATGAATTTGGCCTCGGCCTAACAAACCCTAAGTTAATCGAGCTTGACTTTGGTTCAGAATAAAGTGAAAATGATTTTGGCTTCGGTCCAGATTATTTGGCTTCGGCCCAGATTATGAGAAATGGCTTCAGCTTAGTTAATCTATGTTAAGACTTGACTTCAGTCCAGAATAATTGGCGGTGTTTGTTACCCAAGGAAGATGTTCCTTGTAGTCTGAGCTTAGGTCTAGCCTTAAAAATAGTGAAAATACCCCATCTGCTGGGTAATGTAGGTCATGCATGTCATGAGTTATTATGGAATGAGATTTAGTATGTTGTGAATGTTATACATCTATGTATATATTTCTCTTGCTGCATAACATATGCTTGTTGTTGATCCCTTATCAAGCGTACCAAAATCAACTGTAGTATAATAGTTTTGAAAGTAAGAGTGTTGAACCCAAGAGGAACGGTTTCGATTAAAGTTCAAAGTTTTGATGCTCACTAAGTATATATACACAGAGAATGGATTTGTTCATGATTGAATTGGTAACAAACTAAACTAAATTGCATTTAAAGTAATAAAAGGCAATGTAAAAGTTTAGGAAAAATTCAAATGGATATATTGGGATTGAATTTCATCTATCTCACTCGTCTGTATTCTGGATAAATATAGATACATAGCATTTGGAACTATCGATATTGATGCAACACACAAAAATCATTTATATCGATTCCTCAGATATAAAATTCATAAGATTAATCCCATGAATATTGGTTCCTCAAATATCCAACAGATTATCCAGCTTTACGTTCAAGTGTTATAAGCAATCGATATATTGAAATCTATTCCTAGCATTACAACACATCGAGTATTTTCGTTCAGATCGAATTTCCAGAAATACTTTCCTGTTAGATCTAAAAATTGAAATCATGAATCTATTGATCAAATAGAATCAACCATAAAGAATAGAATGAAAATACCAATATCGAATAGAAACGAAATTACTATATATAAATATCACCAGAATACATCCGAGTTCGAATCGATTATATTCAATCCCAAGAAGAAGATTAGCTACTCATGGTAGCCATTACAATCACAAAGATTGGAGAAGAAATGTAGAAATTCCACTTCCGCAGCCTTTCGTTCATTTCCATCCACGTTTAGAGCTTTCTAAATTAGGAAAAGATCATTTCAAAATTACGAACCATCTTTCTGACTCTGTTCTTCAACTGGATTAATGAAATTCCGCTCAGGCTTAGCCTGAGCGCAGCCTGAGCGAAAGACAAACATAGGCTGTGTGCAGATTTCCTTTCCTCGCTCAGCTGCGCTCGAGCGCGAGCTGAGCGAGAAAGTCAACTTTTCTCCTTTTCTCATTTTCTGTTCCATTTTACTTGCTCTTTTTATTCCTCTTCCTTCACTTGTCTTCTACTTCTTGAAAAAATATACAAAACTAGGATTAAATGACTTCATTATCATATACATCTCGTAATAAACATATGATTTCAAAATATCCTTAAATTGGGTGAGTTGACTATCAAAATTAGCACAATTCAATGGATAAGTGCCCACATACATCACATGATTTTATTTAAATTGGGCACTTATCACTTGTATTCCCACACTGCTTGTTGCATTGTTATGCTCATTGAGGCACTAATCTCATCACATGTTTTTGTGGCTATTATTTAGATGCACAGGTCCCACCTCGGGCTGATCAGTGAGAGCGTCGGAGCTAGGGAGTTATATATTTCATTTTGATGTACTGAATGAATTATGTTTAAGATGTTTGTTACTTTAATTAGTTTGTATTCTTTTATGGAATATTGTGGTGCAAGTGTAGCCTTTGGACCCTCTTCTATTTTGTTGAGGGAACATGTATGGTAGTATCCCAGTTGTGATGATGTATATCTGATATTGTTAGTTTGAGCCATTGATCGCCTTTATGTATGTAGACCTATTTGATGTACTACTCTGGTCTTAAATATAAGCAAAAGTTAACTAATTCACGCTAATTAAGAATACTAGTTGACCTCTTTAAATTTTCTCCAACTCACATAAAAAGTGAACTGTTTTTACTAAACTATCCCTCCTAATATTTATTGCAAAGTGGGTCATTGAAAAATAAAGGTAAATTAAATAAGGGTATTATGGTGATACTAGCATTTAATAGGGTGAAAGTGGTTAGGTTTTGCTTATATTTGAGACCAACACAATTGAATTTTGAGTTGCTTATATTTGAGACCGGAGTGGTATATGTGTAAGCTTAAGTAACGCTGGATTGCCTAAGTGTTGTTTGTGCTGTGTGCGGCGATATCGATAATGAAGCGAAATAATTTCATAAACTTGGAAATATATCTCCAACGAACATTATTTCTAGGTTCACAGAATTAGGACCTTACAAGATGCATATCCAAGAGTTGAACCTAAGACTGGTTATGCTGGAACATCCCCCTGCCTGCTAATCCACGTGCTCGGTGGTTGAATATAAATACTTTGTTTCTATAAAAAAGGCTCGTAGTTTATTAAAGAATGTAAAATAAAATATTTTTCTATGATTGTAAAATAAGTAAGTTTTGATTTTAGTCATTATAAAATATTTTTCCATTTGAATCATTTCAAGCTTTATTTTTTTTAAAATGACATTTTTTGTGTAAGACCACATATATACACTATGGGAGGCTATCCTACTCGAGTCAGGTAGAACCTCTATGGGCGCCAAAGCTCCCGCTCTAAATATTTAATGAAGTTGCATACCAAGAGCTCGAATCTCAGACTACTGATTAAATTAGAACAGACTCGTGCTAGCTGATCGCAAGTCAACAAAATTGTCATAATGTTATTACATGTCATTTTTTTTTTGCTTAAAACTTCATTTGTAAGGACATTTTTCAAATTTTTAGATTTTGAATGATAGAAATAAAAAAATATTTTATAAGCACTAAATAAAAATTCACTTATTTTACAAAATCAAAAACATATTTTACACGAAATTTTTTAGTATTAAATTATAATTAATTCGTATATTTATTATTGTGCTTTAAAAGTTATGCATTTAATGTTTTCATTAATTATTTTTAATAAATTTATTTACCATAGTCAAAAAGTCAAAGTGTATTAAATGCATGACATCCTTATCCTTTGAATATTACCTTAAAAAATTACTCCTTATGGCCTTTTTTATAAGACACACTTAACTGAATTACACATACCAATAAAAATTGTTAAAATTAGTTAATTTTATTAGAGTTTTAAAAAATATTTTAACTTTTTAGTTTTACCCTTATTTAATATCATTAACCAACTCCACTACCATCTGATAGTTAAAAAGACATTAAAGTTAATAAATATAAATAATAAAAATGATAATAAATGTTATCTTGAAATTGTAAAGTGCGTTATAAAAAGGACCACAAAAAGTTATAAAAAGTGTCTTATAAAAAGAATCGAAAGGAGTAATATATAGTTAATAATATCATTAATTTCCTTTTATCGTAAATTTTGAATTTATATGTACATAAATGTGTTAATAGAAAATGGTGGCATTAATAACACTTTTTAAAGCTTTTAACACGTTTTTTATTATTTGATGAATTTCATATGGATGCCATTAAATGGGGATGGAACCCAAATTATCTAGAAAGCAAACATAAAATCCATTCAATAATAAAAGTTTATTATAAAAAATGTGTTGTTGGCATTTTTTAAGAGATGAATAGTCTTTCATCACATTAAAATTATTTCAAAACAAAAAATAAGGGGAAAGCATAAAAACATGTAATTAGTAAAATAATTTTTTTAAAGTCGTGCTTGTTCACTTGTCTTTATATATGTGTATGTCATGTTCTAATAGCCACTCCATTTGCATCCGTTACTTTCGTTCTCCTCCATTTTCCCTCTATTTCATCATAATCATCGCTCGTAACCATGGCAGAAAGCTCTGATAAGTTCAATCTATTGCCTGAGTCTTTGCTTCTTTCCATCATTTCCCTTCTTCCATTCAAGGAAGCTGCAAGGACATCCATCCTTTCCAAAAATTGGTTGCACAAATGGTTGAAAACATCAAATATAGAGTTCAATGAACTTTTCTTTGTTAAGTTCAACCAACCTGATGATATAAGAAAAGCTCAAAGAAGGGATTTTCTTAACTTCATTACATCATGGCTTGATAACCACAAAGAATCTGTTGTGGAAAAACTTTCTTTAAAGTTATCAACACCTGAAAATGCTCATGAGATTGTGGAAAGATGCATCGCCTTTGCCATACAACATAAGGTGAAGGAGTTGGGGCTAGATTTTTCTGATCCCAATTGGGAGAAGGTAGAGTTTCCTACGGAACATGAATCGCTGGTTGAATTGCCATCATATGTTTATGAGCATAAAGCCCTTGAATATTTAAAATTGTTTTCTTGTAGTTTCTGTGAAACTGATTTGATTAATCTTCATGCACTCAAAGAAGTTTCTTTTGGTTATATGGAGGTGACACAGACTGCTATTAAAACTCTGTTATCAAATTGTGAGATGATTGAGAGTTTGAGTTTGAAAAGGTGTTGGAACTCAAGCCAATTTGAAATTGGCAGTAACGAGTTGAAGTTGAGAAGACTTGTTGTTGACAATTGCATGTTTGAATGTCCTTTATTCAAAATCAATGCTCCTAATCTTGTTTTTCTCAAGTATTCTGGACTAATGAGTTTGTTTGAAATACAAACCTCCTTAGTCATTGAAGAGGCAGATATTGAGTTCGGCCTTGAATTGGAAACAACTGAACTTGGTCATTTACTTTGCAACTTGATTAAAGCTCTTTACCCTGTCAAGATTTTAACTGTATGCAGCTATGTACTCCAGGTATGTTTTATGTTTTTTCAAACACATATACTTTGTTTAACATAATCATTATATAGGTTTCTTCATTAAGTTTATTTTAGATCCATATATAAACCAAGTATAATTAAATCCTGCATAAATGTGTGTTGTAGATTTTTTTTTATTAAAAAAATTAATGTCTGTCAAATTAAAATAAATACTAAATGAGACTCTTTTTTTTTTTAAAAAAAATCAATAATTAGAGATCGAATTGATGGGTGGAAAATCCTCAACGTTTTATTCCTCCCTAATGTCTCTTTTCTCCATTATCTTCTCCCCAACATATTATTCAAAAACCCTAAAAACCAGTAGCGCCTGGGGAGGAGTTATGACAGGGGGTGGAAGTCAAATTCCTCAATCTCGACTACAGAAAAGAGACAACAGTGACAACTTGGGTACCTCCTTATCATTTATGATCAATGGTGTGTGATTGTGCCATTGTGGTAGGAAAGTTGTTATTAGGACCTGAAAAATGCAGAGAAATCCAAGGACATTTTACACATATCCTTTCTTGTCTAACTTCTTCCACTGCTTAATAAAATTATTCTAGGGATGCATTACACAAAACCTGTGTGCGATATCGAGCATTAACTCCTGAATTGTTAGGATAAGCCCCTATATCAAACTAACTAGTTCTGTTAGTCACAAAAATATTAAGACATCAAGTTTATCCCTAGGTGATTTCATTAGATATCAAAATAGTCCATGAAATTAATTAAACTTAATTCAAAATGATCCTTCAAATATAATAAATGACATCAAAATAGTCCTTGCAACTACTATCAAAACCAATTTTCCCCTTCTTTCTCCTACCAACAGACGACTTCACTCTCTTTCCAAAACCAAATGTCACTCCCTTCTTCCTCCTACCAGCAGGTGACTTCACTCTTTTACTAGCAGCAAGTGAAATTCCACTGCCTTTATTATCATTAGTTGATGTCCCCCCGGTTTTTCCTTTATGTATTTCACACGTCCCCCACTTTAGCATCTTTCTCCAATTCTCTCAAACTACCATCTAAGTATCTCTCAGGGTTTAACTAGTAAATCTTCTCAAAGCTCTGATAGAGATGCTCCTTACACATAATATCCATAGTGATTTCATTGTTTCCCCATCCAACCTTTCACACACACACACATTTCTCCCTTAACATACTACAACACGAACAAATTTTTCCTTTAAAAGAAAGCATCCACTAACAAAAACAAGAATAGCAAGAAGCAAGAAATTTCAACTAAAACAACAACCACCAAGCCTATAGCAGAACTTTAACAACAAAATAAAGAACCATTATAAGAAAGAGAAGGGCAAATACATAAATCAAACCTTTAACCGTGTTGTTACATTTGATGCAGGGACTATTTTGAATGATTTTAATATTTCTTTTTTGTCACATTATAGCTAACATGGAACTTAATCTTTGTTTTTTAACATTAGGGAAATAGAGAAGAGAAAAATATGGAAGAGATAGAGGTAATTTTTAGGTTGTTTGGTGTGAGAGAAATATAAAAGAAATGTAAAATTGAGTTATTTGGTGTGAGAGTAATAGATGAGAAATACCATACAAATATTCTCTCTCTCCCATTGGAGCCGTGCATGCTAGAGTGGTCGTGCACTTCTCTGCAATTTTGGGCATAATTGAGTTTGGGGTGGGGCCCCATGATTTTAGTGTATTTCTTTGATGGACCAAACAACATAGAAAATGGACCACTCTCGTGTTTCTGTGCATTTCCCACCATTTCTCTGTTTTTTTTTATTTCACCAAACAAGGGATTAACGTGCACTTCTGTTAACTCTAACATATGAGGGTTAACAAAAGGACCATGTTGACCTATGTGAGTCTATCATTCAGGGACTATTTTAAGGGTTTGTTTTTTCATTTATTTGAGAAATTAATGTAATTAGGATTACTACTTGATAGAAGAGAAAGGGACTACCATGCTTCATGTATTATTAAGGCCAAGGTTAATAGAAAAAAGAGGAATTGAATCAGAAATTGACACTATAGTCAAAGTGATCATGTGGCAAGAAAATATGGAAATTGTGAAATTGTGATTGAGATCACTACTTGATTAATGAAGAGAAATTGATTCCCATGTCATGTGTATTATTATAGCTAAACTTAATAGAAAAATGGAATTGAAATCAAAACTTAACACACAAGATCAAAATGCTGATGTATTAAGAAAAGACAATGATAAGCATGGTTGAAATGGTGATGCTTATGCAGCATCTTAGAAATTATATATTATAAATAAATATGCAATTATAAATGCAGATGATTTTGTTAATGGGGTTTTGTTTGCGAATTTGAAACACTTAACTTGTAAGATTTGATTTGATTTCCTCTTCCAATAATCTTCTCATCTAATTGATCTCGCAAATGCCATTATAAACCACACAGATTCATAAAAGCCTTGCCTTAGAATATAGGATCTTATTTGTTCTCCCTTACCTTATAAAACAAATCTAGTGAATTCTATAATATCTTTGTCTTGATTAACAATTAGATCAAATAAACACGAAACATAATACATGTATTGGATTTGTTTCAAATTCTTACATTAATTGATCTAATTATATTCATTTGATTCTATTACCCATGTAGATTATACTCAAAATTCATTTTCAAGTATATTTGTTTGATACATATTTAATTTTCGTGTCATATGTCATGTGATATATACCATAATATATGATTTAAATGTTTATGTTGGATATGCAAGGTTATATGTATTGGACACAATTTGCAACGTATAGAACGTAATATGAATGTAAAGCATTTGATAATGAAGACGGACTTGGACGATGATGAACTTCCTGGGATCTCATTCTTGCTCAATAGTTGTCCCTTGTTAGAATGTCTCACCTTTGAATTAGGCTTTGGAAGAACTTTGGAAGTGAGTATCTCTAATCTCTCTGTGTGGGTGTTTGTGTGTGTACTAAGATTTTAATTTTAATTATAACATTTGTTGTGTGCTTGTATAAATTATAGGATGATGAATCATCATTACCCGTTGATTATCGTAGTTTTTGGATTGACAATGTAATCAGTTATGAATGCTTGAAATCAACTGTGAAGGTGGTGGAGATGAATAACTTTACAGGAAGTGTGAATAAGCTTCTTGTGATTTGCTATCTTATCCGTCATGGGAGTGTCCTGGAAAAAATTAATATTAACGTGCTCAAAGGAGAGGTTGATGATGACAATAGGAATGCGCCATTTTACCGTGAAATAGAAGAACTTGTGATGGCTACTACAAGGGCTTCAAGTGATTTGCAGATATCGTTCAATTATTGAATTGGAAGTTCTACATTATGCTTCTTTGTTACTGAT
Organism: Sesbania bispinosa; assembly: GCA_026901365.1. Classification (NCBI taxonomy): domain Eukaryota; kingdom Viridiplantae; phylum Streptophyta; class Magnoliopsida; order Fabales; family Fabaceae; genus Sesbania; species Sesbania bispinosa. Next base: position 2,829,479 of record QLOH01000009.1, on the reverse strand, counting down.
GTTTATGTTTAAGTCATGGTTTGGCTTATTTTAAGACATGATTTGCTTATTTTGGGAAATCTCAATAATTCAAACATTCTAGCTTATATTGACTTATATGCATCCATATTTTCTTTATAGACACACAAATATACATACTTTTTGGTTTTTATTTACAATTTTTTTCAAAAGAAAAGATAAAAGCAACTAATTATAGTTCTGACTAATATGCCCAACATTATAGGCTTCCATAAAACGTTAGTGGAATAGATTTTGGGATTTTTTTCTAGTTACAAAGTTTAGGTCGTGAGGATGTTGTTATATTTAAACACACTTTAGAGAGAGATGAGGAGTCTTACCTAAGTCCGAGCAAATTGTCATAATAAAGGATATATGTGATTAACATAAAAAAGAGGTGAGACTATACAAAGTGTTGGTCTATGCCCTAGAGGCCAATGGTATATTGACCCCTTTTAGCATACAATATATGTCATGCTAATTATAAAAGACATTATTTATTATATTAATTAATTAATACGATAAAGTCCTTGGAATGACTTGTTTGTGGCTGTAAGATATCAAGTCTGACTTGATAGTGAGATTCTATAGGCTACTTTAGAACGTCATTCCGAAATCATCTCTAGTCAAGTATTATTGTGAAAAGGGACAACAATAATACGTCGAGACTAGTATGTGAGTAGATTGATGACTATGTCTCACTAGTCATGGATATGTGATATCAAATCTTTCAAATGGGTGCACATTAAAGAGTTTTAATGGTGTATTGGGTTGACCCGCGATGAGAATGCTACATGGATTATTATGTATGTCATTAGCGATTCTCATAGTGACAATGGTGTATGTGGTCCTTTGACCTGATGTCACTATGGTTCCCAACATGATGAGTTGTATACTTTGGTGCCATCAAACGTAATGCCTAACCCGGTGACTATAAAAGTGGTTACCGAGTATGCCACAAATCATGTGGAGGGATGGGAGTGACTAGATGGGATCTGTCCCTCCCACATAATGAGAGTTATATCTTGGGACCCTTGATTTAGTGAGACTAAAATGTGCATGGTCATGCCCAAATAATATTAGTATGAGATATTAATATTATTTGTTAAAAGTCTACTCGGGAAATCAAGAAATTGAGATTGAACTATACAAGGATGACACATTCCATGCCTTGTGTTCAATTTAGATATATGGACAAAGGGGCTATACATACATGGTAACATTGGTCGTGGATTGGTTATATGTCAAATCACATTGACATTCCTATTATTTGGGTAGTAGCAATGTTTTGCTAGATATCATTTGCAACTTGTAATATTAAAATAATATTTTAATGTTACTGCCAACATAATAGGACAGGGTCACACACTTAGAACGGGCTGACTTGGACACTGAAGCCATAAGATGGTTTTAATTGGGATTTTAATTAGATTAAAGATCCATGTGATGTGAAGCTCAATTAGTAAGACTAAATGGGCTAACCCATTAGTTTGGGCCTACACATGGGTAGGTATCACTAAAGCCTAATGCTCATGATGAGGGTTAGCAACCGCAACATATATAGAAGTATTGATGGTAGCTAATATGTGATTACTCTAATACTTCAAAAACACGAAAGAGAAAAAGGTTTTCTCAAAATCATATCACCATCCTTCATAATGAGAGAAGAGGCAATCATCCCTTCGCCGCCGCTAGCACTGCGAAAGAGAGAGTCCTAGTATCGCGTTCTTGTGGATACCGGTGGAGGCATACCTACTCTTGCATGCCTGTGGTTTGGCAAAAAGGAAGGCATTAAAAGGTATACTCTATAACACGATTTATGGTTTTTTCTTGGATCCTTGGAGGGTTTTGGATATATTTAATTTTAAAAGTTCAGTTCTTCCGCTGCGTTTGACCTTCCAAAACCCAACACAGGGCCACTAAGTTTAGCAGAATACTTGTGCACCCTACAATTAAGGAAGTGGAAATGGATTCATCTTTGACCCGTAACTGTGATTGTGTCACACACTTAAGGTAGTTAGATCCAACTGACCAAACTAGCTAAGAAACATTCCATATTCAACTGTAATATCACATATATTACACTTATAATGCACCTAATTATACATAAATTAATGAAATCAAGTTGGTTGTCAGAAAAACAAATCTTGTGCATAAATTAGTAGTTAGAGAGTCTTAGACTTCAAAATTATCAGAAATGATCATTGTCAATCTGATCTTTGTATTTCTAAAATTTCAAAGATAACAATGAGGCCTTTGAGGCAATAAATTTCATACATACACCAAAGAGGTGAAAACCTGAATGCCTATGCCTTTTGGCCTTAGGCATATGGGGAAGGTTGGGGTAGACAACAGTGACAAAGAAACTGAGTCACACCCTTCTTATCCTCACTAGTTGTCATCAAAATGGCCTAAAGAAGATATGTAAATTAGGTACTTAAGTTGTGAATTCTGCAGAGGCAAGATTAGTAATCAATATGATTGGATCTTCTTGTTTTCTTTTTCTTTTTGATTTTCTTTGTCCTACTATTTACATATGATTCAGTATATGTACATTTCAAAAGTCAATTATAGGCTCTCTCATTATCACATTTCATTCTACTGTCCATGGCAAGTTAAAGAGCTTGGCCATTATAAACTTGAAGTTTTTAAAAACAGAATGCTTAGGGCCTTGCCCTCATTTTTTACCTCATCTACTCATCTTAAAGAGAGAAAGAGAGAGACGTAAGCTTGAGCTAGGAAGAAGGAGAAGATAGGATCTTGCTCATCCACAACCATCGTCACCCCAATTTCACCTTTCTCTTTAGCTACCTTAGGTGAATATAACTCACATAATCTCACTCATTCTTGTTTGATTATCCCAGATGAACTCTATTCTCTCATTCTCTCTCTTCCATTGTCTTATATATGATTGTTTGATTAGGACCCTCTATTATGCTCATTTGATTGATTGTATTGGTTAGAGAGAAAGGTTATGGTTATTGTGAACTTATGGTTTTACTTTTACCCAAAACCTTGTCTATGCATTTATTTCTTATGTTTTCAATTCAAATAACCTTATTGGTGTTAAATGCTTTTGGGTTCAACCCTAGTTATCTTGAAAAATGAATTTGGCCTCGGCCCAACAAACACTAAGTTAATTGAGCTTGACTTTGGTTCAAAATAAAATGAAAATGATTTTGGCTTCGGTCTAGATTATTTGGCTTTGGCCCAGATTATTTGGCTTTGGCCCAGATTATGAGAAATGGCTTCAGCTTAGTTAATGTATGTTAAGACTTTACTTCGGACCAGAATAATTGGCGGTGTTTGTTACCCAAGGAAGATGTTCCTTGTAGTCTGAGCTCAGGCCTAGCCTTAGAAATAGTGAAAAGACCCCGTCTGGTGGGTAATGTAGGTCATGCATGTGATGAGTTATTATGGAACAAGATTTAGCATGTTATGAATGTTATACATATATGTATATATTTCTCTTACTGCATAACATGTGCTTGTATTCCCACACTGCTTGTTGCATGATTATGCTCACTGAGACACTAGTCTCACCAAATATTTTGTGGCTATTATTTAGATGCACAGGTTCCCCCTCGTGCTGATCCGTGAGAGTGTCGGAGCTAGGGAGTTATATATTTCATTTTGATGTACTTAATGAATTATGTTTAAGATGTTTATCACTTTAGTTTGTATTCTTTTATGGGATATAGTGGTGCAAGTGTAGTATTTGGACCCCCTTTTATTTTGTTGAGGGCACATGTATGGGTATCCCGATTATTATGATGTATATATGATATTGTTAGTTTGAGCCACAGATGGCCTTTATGTATGTAGACCAAGTTCATGTATATGTGTAAGTTTAAGTAACATTGGATTGCCTAAGTGTTGTTTATGCTGTGTGGGATGATATCGATAATGGCGCGAAATAATTTCATAAACTTGGAAATATGTCTCCAACGAACATTATTTCTGAAGGGAATCAAGCATGTGGTCAGGGTGCAGCGGAATAAATGGATTCCCTCCCTTGTTATAATCGTTAATGCGAAAACACGAATTAAGGCATAAAAGGCATGAAACATAATGACATGCCTTTTGAGGATTGTAAACGGGGCAATATCAGCTACGTCTCTAGAGGTGTTCACGCCACCAGCCGAACTAGGAAACCCTCCTCAACTCTGCTAGTAGTGCTTAGAGAGTAAGAGCGACTACTCTTGTGTCTAGGGTAATGCATCTCATGCTATATTTATAGAGTGGTGGCTAGGATTTTACCATCACTCAATTATCCCTAATACATATGGGCCTGACCCATTAGGTTATAATTCTAATCAAATTAGAATTATTATCTTTTCCTAGCGGCTTGTTGTATGCGTGTGACCCAATAGACTTTTAATATCTGGTTGTGATAATAAAATAAAAACCCTTTTATATTTAATATCATAAATAGTGAGCGATATCTAGCAATACATCACTATTACCTAAATATTGAGATTATCAACAACTTTGACGAATCCTATTTCATGATAGTGATTTATACAATTTGTCCCTTTGTCCAAATATCTAATTGAACACAAGGGCATGGAATGTGTCAACCTTGTATAGTTCAATTTATGTTTTTCTTGATGCCCAAGTAGACTATACAGAAAATAAACATCTCATGTTTATCCTCCTGATCATGGCCATGCATTTTGTAGTCTAACTTTATCAAGAGGCCTACAGATATAACTCACGTTACATAAGAGGGACAAATCCTATCTAGGTCACTCACATTCTACCACATAATTTATTATATGTCCAAATACCAACTTTATGATTGCCTTGTTACAGGCAACGTTTGATGATATTTAAAACACATAATTCCTTATGTAGGAATCGTAGTGATTTCAGGTCACAGGACTTCATATAACATTTATCAATATAAGAAACGTTCATGACACTTATGTAACAATCCATGTAACGTTCTTATGGTGGGTCTGTCCAGTACATCATTACTCTTAATATGTACTTATGTGAGCACATGATATCTAATATCCATGATCCATTATATGTGATCATCAATGAACTCACATAATAGTCTAAATGCATCTTTTGTCTTAAGATGAAAATTGATCAGGGACTATTTTTAAGAATAGTTCTTCATAAGATCTCACGATCAAGTCATTTACTTGATTTCTTATGAAGTTTAAACTTACTATTCTAAGGACATTAATTATATTCCAAAAGAATTAATAAAAGGGAATTGCCTTTATAAAATAATATGATACAAGTGATGGATGTTTAAAATAAGACATATAAGTCTCTAGTGCATACACTAACAATTTCTAGGTTCACAGAATTAGGACGTTACAAGGTGCATATCCAAGAGTTGAACCTAAGACCGGTTAAGCTGGAACAGCCCCCTACAAGTTGATCCACGTGCTCGGTGGTTGAATATAGATACTTTGTTTCTATAAAAAAAAAGGCGCATAGTTTATTAAAGAATGTAGAGTAAAATATTCTTTTATGATTGTAAAATAAGTAAGTTTTGATTTTAGCATTATAAAATATTTTTCCATTTAAATCATTTCAAGCTTTAAATATTTTTTAAAATGATAATTTTTTGTGCAAGACCACATATTACCCTATGGGAGACAATCCTACTCGAGTCAGGTAGGACCTCTATGGGCGCTACTAATTAAATTAGAACAGACTCGTGCCAGTTGATTGCAAGTCAATAAAATTATCATGATTTTATTACATGTCATTTTTTTTTCTTGAAACTTCATTTGTAAGGACATTTTTCAAATTTTCAAATTTTGGAATGATAGAAATAAAAAAAATATTTTATAAGCACTAAATTAAAATTCACTTATTTTACAAAATCAAAAACATATTTTACACAAAAAAAAATAATATTAAATTATTATTAATTCGTATATTTATTATTGTGCTTCAAAAGTTATGCATTTAATGTTGTCATTAATTATTTTTAATAAATTTATTTACCATAGTCAATAAGTCAAAGTGTATTAAATGCATAACATCCTTATCCTTTGAATATTACCTTAAAAAATTACTCTCATCTGGTCCTTTTTATAAGACACGCTTAACGAATTACACATACTAAGAAAAGTGGTTAAAATTAGTTAATTTTATTAGAGTTTTAAAAAATACTTTAACTTTCAAATTTTACTCTTATTTAATATTATTAACCAACTCCATTACCGTCTGATAATTTAAAAGACATTAAAGTTAATAAAAGTAAATAAGGAAAATAATAATAAATGTTGCCTTGAAATTATAAAGTGCTTTATAAAAAGTACTATAAAACGTTGTAAAAATGTCTTATAAAAAAGATCAGAGAGAGTAATATATATTTAATAATATAATTAATTTCCTTTTATCATAAATTATGAATTTATATATGTACATAAATGTGTTAAGAGAAAATGGTGGCATTAATAACACTTTTTAAAGCTTTTAACACAATTTTTTTATTATTTGATGAATTTCATATGGATACCATTAAATGGGGATAAAACCCAAATTATTTAGCAAGCAAACATAAAATCCATTCAATAATAAAAGTTTATTATAAAAAATGTGTTAGCATTTTTTAAGAGATGAATAGTCTTTCATCTCCTTAAAATAATCTTAAAACAAAAAAATAAAGGGAAATCATAAAAACATTTAATTAGTAAAATACTTTTTTAAAGTTGTGCTTGTTCACTTGTCTTTATATATGTGTGTGTCATGTTCTAATAGCCACTCCATTTGCATCCGTTACTTTCGTTCTCCTCCCTTCTCCCTCTATTTCATCATATTCATCGCTCGTAGCCATGGCAAAAAGCTCTGATAAGTTCAATTTATTGCCTGAGTCTTTGCTTCTTTCCATCATTTCCCTTCTTCCATTCAAGGAAGCTGCAAGGACATCCATCCTTTCCAAAAATTGGTTGCACAAATGGTTGAAAACATCAAATATAGAGTTCAATGAACTCTTTTTTGTTAAGTTCAACCAACCCGATGATATAAGAAAAGCTCAAAGAAGGGATTTTCTTAACTTCATTACATTATGGCTTGATAACCACAAAGAATCTGTTGTTGAGAAATTTTCTTTAAAGTTATCAACGCCTGAAAATGCTCATGAGATTGTGGAAAGATGCATCGCCTTTGCCATACAACATATGGTGAAGGAGTTGGGGCTAGATTTTTCTGATCCCAATTGGGAGATGGAAGAGTTTCCTACAGAACATGAGTCCCTGGTTGAATTGCCACCATATGTTTATGAGCATAAAACCCTTGAATATTTAAAGTTGTTTGCTTGTCGTTTCTGTGAAACTGGTTTGATTAATTTTCATGCACTAAAAGAAGTTTCTTTTGGTTATATGGAGGTGACACAGACTGCTATGGAAACTCTTTTATCAAATTGTCAGATGATTGAGAGTTTGAGTTTGAAAAGGTGTTGGAACTCAAGCCAATTTGAAATTGGCAGTAACGAGTTGAAGTTAAAAAGACTTGTTGTTGACAATTGCATCTTTGAATGGGCTTTATTCAAAATCAATGCTCCTAATCTTGTTTTTCTCAAGTATTCTGGATTAATGAGTTTGTTTAAAATACAAAACTCCTTAGTCATTGAAGAGGCAGATATTGACTTCGGCCTTGAATTGGAAACATCTGAACTTGGTGATTTACTCTGCAATTTGATTAAAGCTCTCTACCTTGTCAAGGTTTTAACTGTATGCAGCTATGTACTCCAGGTATGTTTTATGTTTTTTCAAACATATATACTTTGTTTAACATATTCATTATATAGGTTTCTTCATCAAGTTTGTTCTAGATCCATATATAAACCAAGTATAATTAAATGTTGCATAAACGTATGTTATATATTTCTTTTTAAAAAAAGTTAATGTCTGTCAGATTAAAATAAATACTAAATGAGAATCTTATTTTTTAAAAAATCAATAGTTAGAGACTGAATTGAATGGGTGGAAAATCCTCAACGTTTTATTCCTCCCTAATGTCTCTTTTCTCCATTATCTTCTCCCCCAACATATTATTCAAAAACCCTGAAAACCAGTAGCGCCTGGGGAGGAATTATGACAGGGGGTGGAAGTCAAATTCCTCAATCTCGACTATAGAAAAGAGACAACAATGACAACTTGGGTACCTCCTTATCATTGATGATCAATGGTGTGTGATTGTGCCATTGTGGTAGGAAAGTTGTTATTAGGACCTAAAAAATGCAGAGAAATCCAAGGACATTTTACACATATCCTTTCTTGTCTAACTCCTTCCACTGCTTAATAAAATTCTTCTAGGGATGCATTGCACAAAACCTGTGTGCGATATCGAGCATTAACTCCTGAATTGTTAGGATAAGCCCCTATATCAAACTAACTAGTTCTGTTAGTCACAAAAATATTAAGACATCAAGTTTATCCCTGAGTGATTTCATTAGATATCAAAATAGTCCATGAAATTAATTAAACTTAATTCAAAATGATCCTTCAAATATAATAAATGACATCAAAATAGTCCTTACAACTACTATCAAAACCAATTTTCCCCTTCTTTCTCCTACCAACAGACGACTTCACTCTCTTTCCAAAACCAAATGTCACTCCCTTCTTCCTCCTACCAGCAGGTGACTTCACTCTTTTACTAACAGCAACTGAAATTCCTCTGCCCTTATTATCATTGGTTGATGTCCCCCTGGTTTTTCCTTTATGTATTACATATGTCCCCCACTTGAGCATCTTTCTCCAATTCTCTCAACCTACCATCTAAGTCTCTCTCAAGGTTTAACTAGTAAATCTTCTCAAAGCTCCGATAGAGATGCTCCTTACACATAATATCCACAGTGATTTCACTGTTTGCACATCCAACCTTTCCCCCACACACATTTCTCCCTTAACATACTACAACACACAAAATTTTCCTTTTAAAAAAAGCATCCACTAACAAAAACAAGAATAGCAGCAAGCAAGAAATTTCAACTAAAACAACAACCACCAAGCCTACAGTAGAACTTTAACAACAAAATAAAGAACCATTATAAGAAAAAGAAGGGCAAATGCATAAATCAAACCTTCAACGGTGTTATATTTGATGCAGGGACTATTTTGAACGATTTCAATATTTCTTTTTTGCCACATTAAAGCTAACATTGAACTTAAGCTTTGTTTGGTAGTATAAGGAAAATAGAGAAGAGAAAAATATGGAAGAGATAGAGGTCATTTTTAGGTTGTTTAGTGTGAGAGAAATATTAGAGAAATTTGAAATTGAGTTGTTTAGTGTGAGAGAAATAGATGAGAAATACCATAGAAATATCCTCTCTCTCCCATTGGAGCCGTGGATGCTAGAGTGGTCATGCATTTCTCTACACTTTTGGGCAAAAATGAGTTTGGGGTAGGGCCCCATAATTTTAGTGTATTTCTTTGGTATTTCTTTGATGGACCAAACAACATAACAAATGAACTTCTCTCGTGTTTCTATGCACTTCCACCTTTTCTCTGTTGTTTCTATTTCACCAAATAGGGGCATAACATGCACTTCTGTTAACTCTAACAGATGAGGGTTAATAAAAGGACCATTTTGACCGACGTGAGTATATCTTTCAGGAACTATTTTAAGTGTTTGCCTTTTCATTTATTTGAGAAATTAAAGTAATTAGGATTGCTACTTGATAGAAGTGAAAGGGACTACCATGCTCCATGTATTATTCAGGCCAAACTTAATAGAGAAAAGAGGAATTGAATCACAAATTGAGACTATAGTCAAAGTGATAATGTGGCAAGAAAATATGAAAATTGTGAAATTGTGATCAAGATCACTACTTGATTAATGAAGAGAATATTAAATCCCATGCTATGTGTATTATTATAGCTAAACTTAATAAAAAAAGGATTTGAAATCAAAACTTAACACACAAGAGGCAAAATACTGATGTGTTAAAAAAGACAACGATAAGCATGGTTGAAATGGTAATGCTCATATAACATCTTAGAAATTATATATTATAAATAAATATGTACTTATAAGTGCAGATGATTTTGTTAATGAGGTTTTGAACGGGAATTTGAAACACTTGTAAGATTTAGATTTGATTTCCTCTTCCAATAATCTTCTCTTCTAATTGATCTCGTAAATGCCATTATAAACCACACAAATTCGTAATAAGCCTTGCTTTAGAATACAGGATCTTATTCGTTCTCCCTTACCTTATAAAAAAATCTAGTGAAGTCTACAATATCTTTGTCTAGATTACCAATTTGATCAAATAAACACGAAACGTAATACATGTATGATGTATTGGATTTGTTTGTTGCAAATTCTTACATTAATTGATCTAATTATATTCATTTGATTCTATCACCTATGTAGATTATACTCAAATTTCATTTTCATGTTTGTTCGTTTGGTACATATTTAATTTTCGTGTCATATGTCATGTGATATATACCATAATATATGATTTAAATGTTTATGTTGGATATGCAAGGTTATATGTATTGGACACAATATGCAACGTATAGAACGTAATATGAATGTAAAGCATTTGATAATAAAGACGAACTTGGACGATGATGAACTTCCTGGGATCTCATTCTTGCTCAATAGTTGTCCCTTCTTAGAGTGTCTCACCTTTGAATTAGGCTCTGGAAGAACTTTGGAAGTGAGTATCTCTAATCTCTCTGTGTGGTGTTTGTGTGTGTACAAAGATTTTAATTTTAATTATAACATTTGTTGTATGCTTGTATACATTATAGGATACCGAATCATTATTACCTGTTGACTATCAAAGTTTCTGGATTGACAATGGAACCAGTTATGAATGCTTGAAATCAACTGTGAAGGTGGTGGAGATGAATAACTTTACAACAAGTGTGAATAGGCTTCTTGTGATTTACTATCTTATCCGTCACGGGAGTGTCCTGGAAAAAGTTAATATCAATGTGCTGAAAGGAGAGGTTGATGATGACAATGGGAATGCACCAATTTACCGTGTAATAGAAGAACTTGTGATGGGTACTACAAAGGCTTCAAGTGATTTGCAGATATCGTTCAATTATTGAATTGGAAGTGCTACATTATGCTTCTTTGTTACTGATGTTTATGTTTAAGACATGGTTTGGCTTATTTTAAGACATGATTTGCTTATTTTGGGAAATGTCAATAATTCAAACATTCTATTTTATGTTGACTTATATGCATCCATATTTTCTTTATAGACACACACAGATATGCATACTCTTTGGTTTTCATTTACAAAATTTTTTCAAAAGAAAAAATATAAGCAACTAAATAGTTCGGTGAATTCTATGGTGAGGTACCTTAATAGTTGCCTCACCGTAGAATTCCCCAGATAGTTCTTACTAATATGTTCAGCCTTATAAGCTTCCATAAAACGTTAGTGGAGATTTTGGGAATTTTCTAGTTACAAAGTTTAGGTGGTGAGGATGTTGTTATATTTAAACACGTTTTATAGAGAGGTGATGAGTCTTAACTAAGTCCGAGCAAATTGTCATAATAAGGGATATTTGTTATTAAACACACACAAAAAAAAAAAGAGGTTGGACTATACAGAGCCACATTAAGTTTAGCAGAATACTTGTGCACCCTACAGCTTAGGAAGTGAAAATGGATTCATCTTTGGCCTGTAACTGTAATTGTGTCACACACTCAAGGTAATTAGATCCTGCTGACCAAACCAGCTAAGAAACATTTCATATTCAACTGTGAAATAGAATCATTTCAAAATTAAGTTGGTTGTCAGAAAAACAAATCCTGTGCATAAATTAGTAGTTAGAGAGTCTCAGACTTCAAAATTATCAGAAAAGATCATTGTCAATCTGATCTTTGTATTTCTAAAACTTTAAACATAACAATGAGGCCTTGGAGGCAACAAATTTCATACATACACCAAAGAGGTGAAAACCTGTGCCTTTTGGCCTCAGGCACATTGGGGTAGACAACAGTGACAGAGAAACTGAGTCACACCCTTCTCACCCTCACTAGTTGTAGTCAAAATGGCCTAAAGAAGATACATAAATTAGGTACCTAAGTTGTGAATCCTACACAGGCAAGAGTAGTCAATATGATTGGATCTTCTAGTTTTCTTTTTCTTTTTGCTTTTCTTTGTCCTGCTATTTACATATGATTCAGTGTAAGTACATTTCAGAAGTCAATTATAGGCTCTCCCAATGTCAGATTTCGTTCTACATTCCATGGCAAGTTAAAGAGCTTGGCCATTATAAACTTGAAGATTTTGTTGACATTTATATTGTGGGTTGCACTTGAGAAGAAAAGGGTAGCTTTCATTGCCCTTGCATAAGCCCTTGCCTGTATGCACTATTACCAAGTTAAATTTTGAACAAAGCTAAGTCAATTGAAAGCAACACTTTATTTTAAAGTAATGAATAGTGAAAAATAGTACTAATATATAGCTCTAATCAATAGGTAGGCCCCAATTTTTATATTCTTAACGCGGAAACAGATAATTTGGTGAATGTATGTCAAGTGCCTAGATTCCAAAGAAGACTCCAACTCATTGAAGACATTCCTTATTTTCATACGTCAATCAAGGGTTATATATGCATTTATAGGAGAAAATTCAAAGACTAATAAATTAGACACTGACATGCATGATTAAGAAAAAATAGTTCCTAAACTTTCTACTTTTGTGTAAGTTGCAATTATAATTATTCACCTGTGTTATAATTGTCCGTTGCAAATCTGGGGGAAGTCTAACAAAATCATCAAATTTGGTTCCTATTAGAATGGGAATAGCAGTCTGCAAGTGAATAACAGGTCTTCAGAAACTAGAAATATATAAATTTAGCAGTCAAATTAGGGTTTTTAATTAAGTGCATTAATGACATTAATTTGCCATTATGACATAGAGAACAATCTTACTATAGATCATCTTTATCAATAAATCAACACCGTTCTTTATTTGGTGTTGATGGTTATTAAAGCTTCATAAAAAATAAAGCATGTACTCTGTCCTTTGTACTATTTCATAGCTTTTCCATGTGAAAAGAAATCGGAGCTAAACTTTAATCAGTGATGATCATACATAACTGTACGACAGAAAATGAATTCAAGTAATTTTAAAGTTGTTAACCATGTGAAAATGATTTTTGGTACCTGATTCCACTTTCTTGCTTCACTATACCATCCAACTACACTGCAAAAACACCCCCAAAGTGAAACAACAAGTCATTATTTCTGTAATTGTTACCAAAAAGGTATCCACATAAACTGAGCAGATAAATTATGAAGCTACCTATTCAGTGTGCAACGACTTGTGAGATCAAACATAATCAAAATTGCAACTGCATCTTTACAAGCCATGGGAATTTGATCCAAAGACCCTTTATCACCTATAAACATCACCACAGAATAACTTACAAGTTAGAATATGTTTGATTTAACGTTGAAATGTGATAAACTAAAGTTTTCAATCCTAAATCCTAAACTAAAGTTTCTCAACGCTAGAAATAGTTACATCAGAAATATAAATTTGAGTTTGGTTGGTTTCAATACCAAACCAAACACACTTTTCCCAAAACTACAGATTAAACCCAGCAAAACCATATGTGTGTTTGTGAGTTTTGAGAGGGGCTAAAGGAAATGATGGGAGAGAGAAGAGAGGGAGAGAAGAGAAGGGAAAAACTTTATAAAATATTCAACCTCACAGACATGGGAAAATGGCTTCCAATAAACCAAAATTCAACTCAGAAAGCTAGAAAAACATAGAAAAGCAAAAGAAATAGACAAACAAAACAGAGAGAGACAGGGAAAGTTAAATCACCTGCAACATCCCATATACTAAACGAAATTCTAGCTCCTTGAACAAATAAAGTTTTGTCCATCAGATTCAGTCCATTCATCTGCAAACTTCTCTTTTCCTGCTCATCTCCTACATACTTGATCTGAGAAAAGTAGCCACATAAACAATGAAAAATAAATAAACCATTCCACCAAAAAAACACAAAAAGAACTAATACCCATTTCATTTTAAGATGAATGAAAGTCAAACAAATTAAAGGTGGCAAGAAAGGTGCTGTTTTTAATTTTAGCTCACCACAAAACTAGTTTTTCCAATATGGCAGTCACCCAGCAAACTGATCTTGAGGTTCACCAAATCAGAGTCTGTGTCATGTGATGAGCTGGTGAGGGGTGCTTGCATGAAGCTGTCACCGACGTCGGGTGCCGGCGGCGGAGAGGGAGAGTCATGGAGGGGTAGTCTCAGGTAAGGACGAGAAGAAGGGGTTGTTGTTCCCACAGAACAAAGGAGGATCCTATCCCAAATGAAGTGGAAGAAACGGCCAACAAAGGAGACTTTTTGGAACAAGTTACAGTGGACGTTGACATGAACGATCATTCTCCGGCACAGTTGAGACGTTCTTCTTCTTGTCTCGCCAATGATTTTGGCCATGAAGAAGTGGGTCTTTGCTTTTCTGTCCTTTCTCAATGCTCATAACTCCATTGCCCTGTTCTGTTACTGTACCTCTGGTCCCATTAACTTTAAGCAGGGAATAAATTCTTGTGCATTCAATTCAATATATATATTAAAACTATTGATATGGAATGGATTGGTTCAACTCAAAGTTGAAGTAGAATGTGTCTTAGCGAAAATTAAATTCCCTTTGCAATACTTTATAGTAAATTTATTTATGCCTTTTACCAAAAACATAACCTGAACCCATTGTATAAGAATAAGAATCAAAACATAATATGTTAATATTTTTTTTTTCTGAAAATGGTTAAATTTGTGTCTAGTTTCATAAAAAAAAATGTGTTATAAATATGAATTTAGATCTACACTTATAACATAGTTTAATAGAAATCAAATATGTTATAATAGAGCCCGAATTTACATGCATATTTAGGGAGAATTTTCCTTTCATGCATGTTTTGGACTTGAATTTGAGATCATATATTTAAGAAAATAAGGTATATGTCACTTAAATAAATTATTTATTTATAAATTTTATAAGCAAAAGCAAAGGGTGATAAAATCAATTAATTGAATATTTGAATTCATCGAGCGGTAGAGTTATTGGTGACTCGGTGTTTTTCATTTTATACATTTTTTTATTTAAAGAAGCTACTTTATTTCGGTTATATAAAATTCTCTATATTCAACAAAAGTACATAAAAATATCAATTTTCTTGTATTGGTGAACCATAGGAAGGAAGGCATCAGTGTCTAGGGGACAGTTGATTGGTATTTCTATGAGATTCCTAAAGGGTCCAAAGTCCAAACTGCCGGCTTGAATTGGAAGCATGGTTGTAGGGGCATTATAGTAAATTCTTGTAAGGATAGTTTTGGAAAAGAAAGGAGGAAAACACGTAACGAGGCTATACCTATACATGTTTTTGTCGACATGCGTTGAGCATCTTGTAAAAGATTGTTAAAGAAAGAAATGAATGTTTAGGATTGTGTTTGGTTTTCTGTAAATTAATTAAGGTGGATTTTGGCTAATTAATTTATTATGTTTTAAACGTGAATTTAGATAAACGTAATTTTAAGATAAATCCAATATATTATATGTAGTATTGACTCAAAATTTCATTTAAAATGTGATTTTACAGTGAAATTAAACACACAATATGATATCTGAAAAGCGAACACAATCTCATTAGTTGTTATTGAAGTAAAACAAATCGAAACAAAACTTTAATAATGTATACTAATTGAATTTTCTATGATTTATCAATTACTATGATTTTGATAAAACAATTAAAAAATGTTCAGATTTTATGGTTGTTAATTTTTCTGAAAGTGACAAGTAAACCAATTGAATTCTAGACTTCTAGTTATTCTTCACATTTGGAATTGTCTACTAATATAGTGATTGTGATAGGCTAATCTTATTTTTATTATTTTTAATTTCAAACTATCAGATAAATATTTTACTTTGATTGGTGGATCTGGCGGAGTTTTTAATTTGTTCTTTTAAATACAAGTTCTCAGAGTCTTTTAGATAAAGGAAAAGCTGCTGCAGCCCTGCAGCACTTCTCCATTTCCTCTACTCTGTATGGTTGAAATCTTAAATTAAAATACACAGAACAGAACATACATGTATGTCCAAATTCGATAGGCTTTTACTTTGAATCTACCCCCTTAAATTAATTTGCAACTTGCAATACATGGTATGTCCTTTATATTTACAGACGCCATTATTTGATGCACCAACCAATATATTTATGTGCAAGTTGACTACTATTGGCCATGGAAAAGGGTCTTTTTGTCTCTTGATCATGATAAACAAAAAAAAATAATAGAAAGGAAAATAATCTGAAAGAAAATACAAGCTTTATACCATGACATTCAAGAAAGTGTCAATCCTTGGGATTGGTCCAATGGATCAAGATAGGGTATCACATCTGACAGGTCGCAGGTCTAGAGACTTTTCCTGCCTTGGACTGATGTGTCATCCTCTCACCCTAAATTTTTAAATAAAAAAAAGGTGTCAATACTACCTATAAATTTTTATTTGTTTTTATTTATTTATAGATACTCTTCCATGTTTATAGGTTTATATATAAAGACTAGGCCATGAACCCATGACAAAAATTATAATGTAAAAAAGAAAACAAACTGGAAGAAAATACAAGCTTTACCATGCCATTCAAAGAAAATATCAATATTACCTATAAAGATTTATTTGTTAAACGGAAAATTAAAGTCCGTGGAACTATATTTATGGAAAATGCATGCTGAAACAATTGTAAAGTCATTGAAGTTTTACAACTTTAACTTATAAACAAAACTTAGCAAGAATTCAAGATCTATCTTTGTCAAGTTTGGAAGCACAATTTCCATTTCATTGACGGTGCTGTCTTCATAGCCGTGTCTAAAAGCCTCTTCAAGTTGAGTAGCATGTGATATGTGAAGGGTGCTTAATTGTGGAAGCATTCTGACCATCACAATAAGGAAAAGCTTTTAGTGCCCGTTTGTTTTAAATTCCAACAGTATAAAACCATGGTTTTGCAGAATTGATTTTAAATCACTTCCGTCCAATATACTTCGTAAAGTATGCATCCTCTATCTCAACCATCATTTATAGAATCAATTCTACACAACTGTAAACCAAACGGACCCTAAACTTGTTGCAATTTTTTACCTTTATATTTGTTAGCTTTGGAAAATACATTTCTGCATTAGGCACCTGCAAGTTCTTCATTTTCAACAGTGATTTGTTCCAATTCTTGGAAACCATTTATATCATGGGATATCAAGTCTAGTAAGATTCTGTGTACCTCAATGGAGAACATACATTCAAGATTTCAAATTTACTCACTTCTAACTACTAAGGAAATTGGAGATCCTAAATCTGTCAGGAGTAGGATCCATCCTTGATATGAGGTTCAATTCAAGCAAACCTCGTAACTCCAGTCATTTTAATTTTGAATGCAAGGTATTGTTGCTGGAAATGTAATATTCAAAGGAAACTAACAAAATAATGGGACGTGTAGAAATATAAAAATCAATAAGGAAATGGTATAAAATATAAATAACACAAAACTATACCTCACCCAATGCATATTAGAAACGTGGTCAAAAAGAGTACTCAGATCCATACAATTCCACATAATTTTGGACAATCCACCACTTTTTTCTACCTTGAATATCGACGCATTACATGATATTTTTGGGACATATCCCAACTAGATTATCAAGACGATGGAGTTCGATATTTTTCAAATGTGGAGGCATGATTTGGTTTTGGTGAGATGAATGATCTTGGTGATCACATTCACCAAATACATATTTCAGCTTAGGAGCCTCTTCTATTGTTAAGTTTTCTAGTCGTGGTAGTCCTTCAAAACAACATATTGGGAATATCGACTCTAACTTCCTACATTTAGAAATGTGAAGTGTCTTCAAATTGGGCATCACAAAATGCTCGCCTCCACTTTCAATTATATGCTTCAATTCCTTGCAACATATTATAACTAGCTTTTTTAGCTGTTGTAGACTTTGAGCAACACACGTTGAGAATAGTACTTCACCTGACGTGCAATTGTCATCCCAATCATGATTTTCTATTATGAGGGTATTAAGATTTCCTAAGCTACATTCCTGTGGAAATATGTTGTGCAACTTCGGGCAATACCTTATACATAGTGTTTCTAATTTCTCAAAGAATGGTAGCACTTGCTGAGGTGGACCTTGACACAATTCTTTCAAGTTATTCAAATGCAACAACTCTAACTTGACTAACCTGGGAATTGTAGTATCAACCTTAATTGAGACAACATGATCAGAATCAAAGGTTGTATTGAAGATGCTCTGTATCTCTTGGCAATCATGAAGAATGAGATTAGTTAAACCATTCATACCTCCCACAACTCCAACCATGTCTGGGATGATGTTTTTACATCCTCCATAAAGGCTTTCGAAACGAACAATCTCAGCTATTTGGAGGATATTCTTATTACATGCTCTCAAGCTGGAGATATTGAAATCCACACCTTCTAGAAGTCTTTTCACATAATATGGTGCATTGATCTGACCAGCATATATTACAAACCTTTGCAGGTTTGGGAGACTACTAATATCCACAATACTTTGAGAAATGTATTTTGCTAGATGCCATCCTGAAATATATAATTCTTCAAGCTGTGAACATTTCCCTATTGCTTCATTATAATTTTCTTGAAGAATATCACAACGCGACAAATCTAGTAGCTTCAATCTTTTGAGCTTTTCTATTTCTCTAGGAAGTTCATTGAAGCTAGAATCTCGCAAGTCAAGAACCTCAAGTCTTGCTAAACTTGTTATGAAAGAAATGTCACCCAACTGCCATCGGTTCAAGCGCAGAGTTCGAAGATTTGCCAACAACTGGGTTGATTGAGGTAACAAAAGTGATTGTTTATGAAGGAATGAATTGATTAGAGAAAATACCTTGAGCCCTTCTATTCCTTCAAATGTTGCATGTGATAAATTCAAGGAAACCTTAACATCAGTATGTAGCAATAGAATTTCAAGGTGGGGAGCATGCAACTGATGAAATACTTGGTTTTCCTTATACCATGAGGACACTGCAAAACAACCTCTAACACTATCATCCTCTGCCAAGGTGCTAAGTGGTTTGTCAAGATTCACCAAAATTTGGCGATTCTCTGATCTCTTTGATATCCATAAGGCTGCATCACGAACCACGTCATGCATTCTCACATAGTCTTTACCTTCCTCAGCATGCATCAACAATGAAGATCCTAAAAGTTTGCTTAAATTTGCTTCAATCATGTCCCTTGCTGAGTCCAATGAAAATGTTCCTCCTTGGCCCACTCCAACTGCATATCGGATCAAATCTTCTGTTGAGATGCTATAGTCTTCTGGAAACATAGCACACATTAAGAAGAGCAACTGTGCCTCTTTGTTTTGTAAATAATCATAGCTTAATTTAAGACAACTCAAAGCAGCTTTCACTCCTTCTTCCACATGATCATCAATAGCCTCAGCAAGCCTCAAGCTGTTCAATGCCACATTCCAATTAGCAATAGATTTTCCTTTTAAGGATGATCCCACAGCTACAATTGCAATAGGCAGTCCTCGACATTCATAGCAAATTTTCAATGGCACATCATCCAATGACTTGGAGAAACCATCATCAATGTTTGCATGCTTTTGGAACAGAGTCCAAGATTCATCTCTAGATAAAAGCTCCAAATGAATCTTCTTTTGACAGTCCATTGAATCACACACATGTTGATCACGAGTCGTTATAAGGACCTTGCCATTGTAATCATTATCTAAGCGAATGCCTACATCCTCCAAATTAAACTGTCTCCATAAATCATCTATGATGATAAGAATTCGCTTCCTTTCTTTCAAACTCAACCATAAACGTTGTGCTCTTCCCTCTTCAGATACTTCCTCCAGTTTCAGGTTCAACATATCTGCCATTTTGCTTTGAATGTCTATAATGTTTGGAGTTTGAGACACTGTAATTAAAATGACCTTATCAAACAAATTCAACTCCTCAAGCTTTTACCAATTTCTATTACAAGAGTTGTTTTCCCACATCCACCCATTCCATACACACCTATCATGAAGATGTCATCCTCTTGGAGTGCCTCCAAAAGTTGATTGTAAGCCAATTTTGCTGATTCAAAATAAATAAATTTTTTGGATGACTGATACTGAATACCTGGAAGTGAAGCACGACGGCAAAATGGCTGAACATTGCTTTTGCCTTTGAAATTCCTCATTGCCTCAATTTTCTTTAGCATTTGCTTGCATAAACGATGTTTTCCTTGAAAGCAACTGGTGTTTGTTCTATTCCTTTGCTCCAGATCTGCCACCTCTTCCAGTAAAGTATTCACATCATAAAGCCACTTTTCTACAGGTTCCTCAATTACTTCAGTTCTTTCCTTGGCTTGTTCAACTCGACCAAGCAAGCTATCTCTTTCAGATGTGAGCTCCTTCTTTTCATTCTCAAGATCTTTGATTACTTTACCAACACAAAGAAAGTGCTGTGCCCTGCGCATTGCTCGTTCCACCAAAAATTCAGTGAGTTTAGCCACAATGGAGATAACAATATCTGCCATTTAATCAAACAAATTAAGGCATATCCTGACAACAAAATCATGAGCACAAATTAGTCAACACACATTTTAATTTATTTATTAGCGTCTCGTATTCTTATTCATCACGAGTGAAATCAAATTGAAAGTTTAGCAACTCGTAAACGGCTAATCACTAATAGGTATGCGTGATTATATTACAAAAGGAAAAAAAAAAAAAGATGTGAAGAGACAGAAAGGTGAGAGGTTGATGTACTTTTACCTGAGTGCACGATCTTTAGGCTACACTCCTTGTAGAATGATCGGCTTCCACAAAGTCTCGGATTTTTATTTTTATTACACTTTCTTTGACGGGCTTTTGTATTTGTATTAAATCAATGGAAAATTGAAGGGTGAAAGTTGGAAGAGAGCTTGATCTGATTGTGCATAAATGGAAAACA
This sequence comes from Sesbania bispinosa, assembly GCA_026901365.1. Classification (NCBI taxonomy): domain Eukaryota; kingdom Viridiplantae; phylum Streptophyta; class Magnoliopsida; order Fabales; family Fabaceae; genus Sesbania; species Sesbania bispinosa. Next base: position 2,808,525 of record QLOH01000009.1, on the reverse strand, counting down.
AATAACGAGGGCTTATGGAGTACTTACTGTGTGGTGGGAGGAGTAAAAGCTTATGGTTCCTGTTAAGCCACTTTAGACTAGAACATAGCTTCATAAAAGTCTCACCTTGGCTATGGTCTTTTGACTTTTGAGCATGGCACTTGACATTTGACAATTACGTGTGAAACTCAAATTAGATAAGCTATTTTAGCGGCTCTATGCGATTAATAGCTGTAACTACTTTAGCTATGTTTGACAATGTAATTTTTTTGGGTAGCTACCCACTTTTCTTGAAAAGGTTACTTAGGTAACTTTCTTAAAAAGACTCTAATTTTCAGCTACTAGCTGTTTATCCCTCAACCACTCTCATTTATTATTATTTAATAATAATAATTAATGATATCCTTATATGTCATTTTACCATTTTCAGTTAGTTTTATTAAACACATTCAATTAAATCAACTCACTTTTCAGCTTTCAACTAACTTTAAGCTTTCAGTTCATTTTTCAACTAATTTTACCAAACACACTATTAAATTACAAAAAATATATTATTCTTGATACTTTTTATTCGTAAGGGGTTACTGTGACGGTGAGTTTTCAAGTTTTGATTTATAAAAAATTTTAAATAAATTTTTACAACTCAAAATTAAAAATTAAAAATAATTTTTTATAGTTTTAAAATGTTTATTTTAAAAATCACAAAAAAAATTATTTTTTAGGGTTTAGAGACTTCATCTAGCTTATAACTTATTTAATTTTCTTCCACCACCATCCTTTATATTTTAATACATTTTTCTTATTATCCTTAATTTCTTTTTATTTATTATTACCTATTTTCAATTTTAGTGACAAAAAACCTTTCAATTTATTTTTACCTATTATTACCTACATAATGAGTAACTTTTTTTTTTTTGGTAATGGGGGGCAAAGAGAAAGCAAAAACAAAAGAAAAAAAATAAATTACAAGCGAGTGTAAGCTATGCCTATAGCATTAGCAGTAATAAGTTGCTCCATCTCATGAAGGAGATCCTGAAGAACACATAATGAACTATCCCCTGCATCTCCTTTCTTAGCCAAGAAGTCCGCACACATGTTTCCTTCGTGCAATCTATGCGAGACAGATGCAGTCGACTCTCAAGCAATAACACTGCGTATTTCCTTCACCATACAAACATATTTGTGCAAGTGGGAAATGTCTTCCTTGATAAGAGAAGCAATTGCTTGAGAGTCAGTCGTGCACTTGACATTTCTGATACCATTGTCCAAGCAAAGGTGTAAACCTCTTAAGACCGCAGTCAGTTCAACCATCAACACATCCTCCTCACCCAGGAAACCAAAATATCCCATTACTCACTCTCCATTCATGTTGCGAAAAGCCAGCTCTATTGTCCATCACACTCCCATATGTATTGAGCGCAAACTAATCCCCTGCAGGGGCTTCCCATCGAACCAGTCTAGGTTCCCTAACAGTTGGAGACAAAACAAAACTATTTTGAACAACGTTGGCAAGAGACATAATGAGTAATTTAAAAAATTATGAATTAATTAAATGTTATTTTCTTTTACTATTTTATGAAATTATTTTTTATATTATAATTTTATCAATTTGATTATTTATTTTAATTTTAAAATGAAATATTTTATCAATGAAAATTTAATAAGAATTTAATTATTTTTTAAAAAATCTAAAATTATAATTATATAATAATATATTTTTGTCTAAAAACACAAATAGAATTTATATAATAAAACTTATGTAGTTATGTCCTTTTATGTCATTTTACATTTATCAACTAGCTTATCAACTAATTTTACCAAACACTTTTAATTCAATAAGCTAGCTTATATTAGTCAAGTTGGAATAAAAAAAATCTTTAAAAATCTAAAAAAAGAGTGAGAAAATGCGACACGTGTAATAATAAAAAATGAAAACAAATTTGTGAGAAAAAAAAGAGGAAAAACGATTGGAGCATGATCTTCTCTCGTGGAGGATACCCATGATTCATAAAAAGAAGGAAATAAATTAATCGAAACGAATAATAAAAGAAAATATTTTAATAAAAAAAAGAAAAGTCTGATAAAAAATAAAAGAGAAAAGGACTAATATGGCTTCCGGGGGAGGAAACATGAGGTTCATAAAAAAAACCATTTTACTTAAATGAGAATAAAGAAACTAAACAAAAATAAAATAAAAATCAAGTGAGAAAACATGACACGTGTACATTGTTGAATAAAATAGAGAAACAAATAATAGGGTAAAATGTGTTTTTAGTCCCTGTAAATGGACCGAGTTTTGTTTTTAGTCATCGTAAATATTTGTTTTCTTTTACATCCTCACAAATGTAATTTTTTTTAAATTGGCCCTTACCGTTAAATACTGTGTTAACTTTAACGGTCCTCCTCCTCCTCCTCCTCCTTGTGCCTTTTCTCCAGCTCCTCATCCTCATCCTCCTCTTCCTCCTTATATATCATACTTTTTTTGAAATTAACAATTTTTTGCATAGGTATATAGTTAGAGAAACTAAATAAGACATTCTCATATAGTCATAACTCTGAAAATGAATCACACCTGAAATAAGAGAAGGAGAATGAGTAGCAAAAGTAGGAGGAAAGTGAAAAGGAGATGAAGCAGTAAGAAGAAGAATGATCAATAGTTGTAACAACAGGAATGCAATTTAAAAAAATCATTTGTAAGGATGTAATAAAAAAAAGAAATTCATTTACGAGAGCTCAAAACAAAAGTCAAATTGTTAATTATTAACAAATTTTTAACGGTATGGATGTATTTAAAAAAATTTGCATTTGTAAGGACGGAAAAGAAAAAAAAACATTTACAAGGATTAAAAACAAAACTCAGTCCATTTACAGGGACTAAAAACACATTTTACCCAAAATAATATATTAAAAAACACATTGAATTTTAATATAAAATAAATAGATAAATAGAATAGATAAAATGGATAATAAGTGAAAACATTAATTAATAGAATGTGAAAAATATATTGTTGTGTTTATAGAAAATAGTAACCAATATATGATTAACATAATTATAAATTTAAAATGTATTGAGATTTGGAATCTCACAATCCAATCACTTTAAACTTATATAAAGTGTATGGAAAAACTCCCGTTGGGAGAGTTGGCTCACAACAGGAGCAATACTATCTTTCGTGAATGGTACATGTAGTTCATAAAAAATAATGGACAATGAAAGAAATTGTTTTAATATATTTATAATAATAATAATAATAATAATAATAATAAGAAAATTAAAGTTTGATAAAAAAAAGAAGAAGAAATGGTAAGAGCGGAACTGCCTTATGTGGTTCATAAAAAAAACACTTTGCTGAAGTGACAATAAAAAACAAATAAAAGCAGGTGAGAAAACGTGACATGTGTATCGGGGAACAATTTTAAGATTGAGAGTAAATAGATAAATATAATAGATAAGAGAGATAATAAGTGAAAACATAAATTAATAAAATAGAGAGATAAACTGTATATTGAAAAAACACTTCAAATTTAATGCAAATCAACTTATTTATTATATTTTTAATGTGTTTTTATGTAATAAAATAGGTAAATATAAATGGATAATTAGAGAAATTCTTTTAACACAATAATAATAAAAAGAAATTAAAGTTTGATAAAAAATGATAAAAAAAATGAGACAAAATCTTTTTTAGATTATTCTATTTCTTGCTACACAATCCCGTTCAAACAACACACCACACCACATCACACCGTGAGGTTTTCCTCCCTTAAGACTAGGGATGACAATTGAGTCTAAACCTTATGGGTACCCACAAAAATTTACTTATAATGGGCAGGTAAAAACCCGCAAAGCGGGTATGACGTGCGGGTACAAACAAAAGCCTGCATTTTTTCATGGGGACGGACGCGAGTACGGACACTTTGATGCCCAGCCCGCCCCATACCCGCACTCATATATATAATTATTTAATAAAAAATACCATATATAATTAGGGATATATTAATTTTATTATAATATCTAATATATTTATACATATTTTTTAAAATTGATATATATAATATATTACAAAGGAAAAATATATTTTTATAACTATCTATTTGTGTTTTTTACTTTATAATATATGACAAATTAGTGTTAATAATCTGTTTTTTACAGATCTTGAAGAATTCTAACACATGATATCAAAGTTTATAAAATAATGTTACGTGAAAGTATATTTGTAATATTTAATAAAACTTTTGAACTTTAGATCATTTGTTGTGTTTTAGAGCATTAACATATTGTGTTTCAATGTAATTAAATTGTTGTATCACTGATATTTAAAAATTATGTTTGGACGATCTTCAAGTAACTTTTTCAATTGAGATATAATTTTCTTAAATTAATATTTTTTAGTAAGTTATTGATTATTTATTTAATAAAAGTGCGGTAGGTGCCTATAGAGACTAGCACTAAAATTAATATTCGTGCGGATACATGCGCGGGTATGTTTTTTTTTAACGCGGATACAAACACCGTGATACCCCGCCGAGATGATACCGTTGTCATCCCTGCCTGACTTGAGAAGTGAGTACCACTACCATCCCTCACCCAGTCACCCTCAAATTTCCCGTAACCAAAAAACACCCCACAGCCTCGTTCCCTTCCCCATAACGCCACAAGCTATACCACTAGCAGTGCCGTTCCACTGCCATTCGCGTCGCGCAGGTACGTTCCCGTTCGCCTAGTTCTTAAGTAATCTGTGTGTTGTGTGTGCTTTAGTTATTTTTCAGCTCAGTTCTAAGTGTTACGCTCTATTTCTGCCTTATGATCGATGTTTCTGCTACGATACAATGAATCATGGTCCACTGGTGGACCACTTTTAAATTTTTACTTCTTTTGGATTCCCTTGCCTCTCACCTTAAAGCTGCCGCATCTCAACTGCCAGCCACTGTCTATAGCGCTGCAGGTTGTTTAAAGTTTGTTCACTGATTCCATCAACAGAACGTTGTTGAATATTCGAGGAACCTTTTTCAGAAAAGAAAAAAAATAAGCACAACACACACACTAATGCATGATCAAGGGTTCATGCACACACCCAATTACTTTGTGGCTACACTTTAAACTTTCATGTTATGGCACTTGGCACCTATATGCACTGACAATGCAGAATCATGTTTATTTTCTGTTGTTTTTTAGATAGTAATTCAGCCGTTGGATCAAAATTGCAAGGTCTCAATGGGTACCGATCTTGAAACAATTGAGGGAAGGATAACATCTATGCTTTCACAGCTCCAATCTGAGTGTGGTATCCTTCAAAGAATGGTATACAAGAATAAGAACCAGCACCGTCGTTGCTCCTATTTCCAACGTCTTTTGAAGGTATGCACTATAGTTTAGTTTCTTTGAAGTCAGTGTTCAATGATATGAGATTGCTTAGTGTTAGAAAATTTTGTTAAAGGATTTTTCTTTTTCTCCCATAATTGACAAATTCTAAGAGTAATTGCATTTGTATGGAACATTTGAATGGAGCATGCTTTTTTACATTTGAGTTACATGTATGCAATGTGTGTTAATATTTCTTTCGGCGTTTTGCATTGTATGGTAATTGGTAGGTGAGGAGGGACTTAAGGCTTCTGCAATCGGAAAACTTGGAGGAGCTTGTTACATCATGTTTCCTTGTTATCAAAGGAGATAGACCAAAAAAGAAGGTTCATCTTTTAGAGAGGTATGTATGTCTTATTTCTTGCAGTTTTTTGGAGTTTTCCAAATTTATGTGCAAAGATTCAATTCAGCTATAAAATCATGATAACAGACAAGGTAACATGATTGAGTATTTAAAATATGTTGTGTGCCTTTCTTGCTGGTATTTCAAGCATTTCTTCCCTTACCATTGTTTCAAAATCGGTAACAGTATACCTTAATGATGGAATAAAAAGGGTAAAATAACTAGATGCCTTAGGTGACTAGCACATTAACATGGATGATATTTATTTTTTCTTTTTAAAAGAAAATTCCTAATTCTATATGCCTTTTTCCTTGTGTGTTTCAATTGTATGTGCAAGTACCATAGACCAATATTTAGACTTACATGTTTTGCATTTATTGTTAAAAATTGAAGTATGTGAATATGGATGTTGCAATATTATAACACAATTACAATCCTTTGAGAGATGGATTACTCATAAATGAACATATTGCAGTCATGTTCCTTTCTTATCTATTGCTTTGTTATTGGATTTTGAAATATTTGTATGCTGAAAATTTTCCATCCATATATGATGATACTATAGGCCCTCTCTTGCTGATAATAATATCGTTCTACTTACTGTTTCATGACAGCTTGAAAAGGAGAAAAAGCAATGATGAAAAACATAATTTTTTGGAGCGCCTTTTAGGAGCTGCACGATTACTAGCAGAGGTGAAACTGCGGCTAAATAATATTAAGTGTTTCTCTTACTGTTTCTGTAATTCCTTTGTGAGTTAACATTGAGTTTGTGCTATGCTCGCTCATTTGCTACCTTCTCTTGCCATGCATACAGTGTGACTATGAGGATTTGAGTCATTTGACACATTGATTCTACTGGGAATTTTTTCCATATGGAATATGGATTATAATAGATTTAACTTTGGATTGCTTATTTCTTTGCAAACCTGTTCTCTTAGTTCAATTGGTGCTCTGTTTTCCCATGCAGATGGTTGAACCAATACTAAAGGCTGCAACGTATCCTTCTACTAGTATCATGTTGTTTATGTTTTTAGTGATTGTTCACTTATCCTATATGCTCAGGGTTTAGTTAATTGGCATACCCTGATAAGGGCATAAGGCATATAAAACTTTTCTGTTTTATTCATACAATAACTATCAGTTGGTCTTACCAAATGATATAACATGCATCATGATATGATTTTAGTATTCATATTTATCTGCTTTTTTCCCTTTAATTACAATGCTATTTGTAAAACATTATGAGTTTACTTGCTTAATTTTACACAGTATCTATATAATTATCTGTACTGGAATTTTTTATTTGCTGCCATTTTGTTTACTCATTTATACTGATAATTTTCCCTCGGCATGTCTGTTGGTCGACATTGATCTTTGTTGAACTAGGAACTTCTTAATTCATACTTGCCATCCTTGATATCTTCTCCACTTTCCTTCATAAGTCCCTAGATTATATTTATTTCCAACTTTTTCTGAAGTAGTTTCCAAAATTTGGTTGGATACAACTGTCTAATGTGATATGTTAGTCTATCATTTTATCCATGAGTCATATTTTTATTGTATACTTTAGAAAAATAGAAGATACTATCTCTTAGAAATAGAAGATACAGTAGCATTTAGTGCATGCTTCTTGACATTTTAGGAGTGATCTGTTAAGATTTCTACATAATTTTTCTTTCCTTAACTATTTAATAGTGAGGTATCTGTATTGTTTGCTCAGTCTTTTTTCATGGGGTTTTCTCTGACAATTATGGCTTTGCTTGCACGTCTTCGAGTTTTGGTTCAACAAGTAAGTCTCCCATGATTATTAATTACAATTTAATCTAGGTTGTATTATCATTAAGTTGGAAGTTATTTCACGAAGAACATTGTTCCAGAGGTTATTTGTAAATTAACTAGAAAGTAGAAGTGATATTAATATTAGGCTGACATTAGATATTGCAAATTGAAAGAGTTTGTATTGTTTAAGACGTAGGTTAGATCTCTCTGTGATTGTGAATTTATTTTGCTTGAGATATAGCTACACTGATTCAGATAATTGAACCATTTTTGCCTCCTTGTACAGATCTTACTTGATGTTGTTTCATTGTTCAACACGGTTTCTTCCCTGTCTAGAAAGAAACAATCAATAAAAATTACTCATGAGGGAATAGAGGTTAGTTTGTAGTTGTGCCACTAAATTCAATGTGGTATATTTATTTATGCATAGACATTGATATGAATAAAAAATATATTCTACATTCTAATCTAGTCTTTTCTCCATGTGTTTTGATATATACTACTGAAGCAGGTTTTTAGAGAGTTCTACCCAGTTAGTGATGATTTTGTAACGTTAGAGTGTGTTTGGAAATTAGATAAGTTTATATTACTTGAGAGGAAGCATAAGAAGGAGAATGAAAGTCAAAATGATGACTCGGGTGGAAATCTCTCTGTTCAAGCATCGGGTGTCAACTATGATAGTATTGAGTCTTTTCTTGGGGGTAAGGTCCATGATGAGATCATTTCTTCTGTTCCATCTTCACTTACTGTTCTTTTTTTATATTTAATTCTTTGGTGCATAGAATGTTTTATAACAAATGTCTTGTTGGTATGATTTGTATTCAATAGCTTTGATGAGACCCTGGAGCCGATTAAATCAGGAGATAAGAAGGTTAAGGCCTGGAGGGTATACTATAGGAAGAGAAAGGGGGTCACACGTGGGGAGGACATTGGGGAGAGTTAGTTATGCTAATTGGGGCCCATGTGAGATGTGGGGGGTGAGAAGTTGGTTATAGGAGAGAGAGTAGAGGAGGGGTAGAATCAGAGTAGATTGTAATCAGAAACTCGGCTATAGGCTTGGGCAAGAGAGTGGGATATTCTCTTGTATTCCTTACTGTTTTCCTTTTCTGTTTTCCATTTCCTGATACTATACACAAGTTTCATTCAGTAATCAATATACAATACAGAGAGTATTCAGCAGATATTTCCATTGTTTCCTTATCTTTATCATTTTGGTCCGACCTGCCGGATACTGACAGGGGAGAGAATGGAGACCCGAACTCAAGCTCGAATGGAGGGGATGGACCAGCGGCTGGCCGAGGTGGAGACCACGCTGTCTGACTTGGCAGCAGCGGTGACGGTCGTAACCCAGGGACAACAGAGGTTAGACCAGGAGATGACGGAGCAAGCCGAGTTTCGCAAATACATTGCGGGATTGGTGCGACGCCTGGAAAAGATACCACCAGAAGGAGAGGAGCGCGAATCTCCTATGACGGAAGTGATGCGAAGTCGTGCGGGGACGAGCGGAGATAATAGTAAACGGGGTAAGGACACTCTTACAATGTCCAACCTCGTCGGAACTTTGGACGACCTATTCACAGCGGAAAAACGAATAGAATTGTCGGTGTTTGACGGTACTGATCCGAGAGGATGGTTGACGAGAGCTGAACTCTATTTTCGGGTGAATCAGACCCCAGAGGAATCGAAGATACCCCTTGCGCAGGTGAGTATGGAGGGGACGGCTATTCACTGGTTCACGATAATGATGGAGGTGCATGGGGACCTGAGTTGGGCGGTGTTTAAGGAGGAGTTGATGGAGCGGTTTAGCGGACTCGAAATACAAAATCCATATGAGGAATTGGCCGCTTTACAACAAACGAAGAGTGTTCAAGAATATGTGGAGGAATTCGAATATTTGGCGTCATTGATTCCTCGCCAACCGGAACAACAATACGTGGGTTATTTTCTTAATGGGCTGAAGGAAGACATCAGGAGCTGGGTACGAGTACATAACCCAGAAACTCGTCTGCAGGCGATGCGCTTAGCCAGAAATGTTGAGTTGGCCATAAAAAAAGGTGTGGGACCTCATGTTCGATCGGGTGCACAACGTGGATTCACAGCCAGGGATGGAGGCTTGTTATCGTAGAGTTTTAAACCAAGCTCGCAAACATCAACTTGGAATGGTAGTAACCGGGATTCGAGTTACTCACCCAAGCAAGATCGGAGGGTAGCAGGTGCCGCTTCTGAAACACCAAAACAACCGGTTTCAGGGGCACGAGGGGTACGACATTTGACGACTCAAGAGTGGGAGGAGAGGAGGAAAAAGGGATTGTGTTTCCGATGTGGGATGCCGTATAATCCGCTTCATAAATGTGCTGATCCAAAGGTGAGGGTAGTTCTACTCGGAGAAGATGAGATGACTAATGAAGAAGGGGAGGTGTTGGTGGCGGAGGAGATGAATCCTGAAATTGAAGATGATTCAGAAGAAGGGGAGTGCAGGATGTTGGAGTACTTGGACATGGACGAATTGTTTCAGACTCAGGAGAATAGAGGAGAATTATCATCTATGAAGGTTGAGGGTCAAGTTGGTGGGATCCCTATTTTGATACTGTTGGATAGTGGTACAACTCATAATTTTATTTCTCCAAAATTGGTAAAGTTATTGGGTTTAACTATTCATGGAAATAGGAGGATGAGAATTAAATTGGGGGATGGACATCGGGTCTTTTCACAGGGAGTGTGTCAAAAACTCAAGGTAGACATTGGAGGCTATGGTTGCCTCATAGACGCTTACGTCTTGGATATTGGTGGGTTGGACCTTATATTAGGTGTTGCTTGGCTGCGAACGTTAGGGGACGTGATAGCAAATTGGGAGAAGATGACTATGAGTTTTCAAGTTTCAGGACAGAACTTCACCTTGGAAGGAGCAGTAAAGCCAAATCAGGTGGTTTCATCTCTACATAGCATAATTCATAATCCTTATTTTGGCAGCATTCAACCTGACCGTAAGAAAGGAAATTGTGAAGTTAGAGGTACTTAGACCTTAACCATTCAGCAGCAACAACAATTGCAGCACCTGTTATCAACATTAGAAGTGGTTTTTCAGGAACCCTCAGGCCTTCCTCCTCGGCGATCTTTTGATCATGGTATTCAGTTGGTGCAAGGGCAGGGTGCTGTCTCGGTCAGACCGGTTCAAAGGGGAATGATCCGACCCAGTACTAGTGCCTATTCTAGCCCGGTTCTGCTAGTGAAGAAAAAGGATAATACTTGGCGCATGTGTGTGGATTACCGAGCTCTCAATAAAGTCACAATTCCAGACAAGTTCCCTATTCCTGTGGTGGAAGAATTATTGGATGAATTGAATGGAGCAGCTTACTTCACTAAATTAGACCTTAAATCCGGCTATCATCAGATTCAGATGCGAGATGAAGACATAGAGAAGACTGCATTCCGGACTCACAATGGTCATTATGAATCCTTGCTGTTTTACATGAGTATATTTTATATATAATCCAAAATTTTAAAATAGCTAAGCTATTTTCTGTAGTGAACACAACTGGAACCATAGTTCAACTTGACTGTAAGTTGGATTCCTACTGAGTTGTCACTTGTCAGAGCCACTCCCATTCTTTCTAATGGTTTCAGATTTCAAATACAAGATATACATTGCAACAATTAGAATCAAAAGTGTTCTTCTTTGGGTTTTCATTCTAGATGAAGGCTACAAGTGCATGATCAAAGACATTAATACCTCTCCATTAGAATTTTTAGAAAATAAAGATGTAATACTTTTGATGTATGATCTTGTGCGTAAAAGAAAAAAAAAAAATGAGAAGGTTAGCAAGGTTTGTTGTTCTAGTTGGTTTTGTCTGTAAATTACCTTGACAATGTCACAGGCTCAAATCATAAATCTTAAGTTTTATGGTACAGATTTGGATTTGTAATTACTCAGATATATTAGGTGTTACATTTTCTCTCTCCTTTATTGGTCACATTGATCACCCTTGTATATCTAAAGTTAAATTGTTAATTTTTTGTGTCATTGTTTAACCAAGGCTTGGTAAATTGTGTCTTGTGCAGATGATCAGCTTGTCTCAGAGAGAGTTGAAGCACATGCTGCTGCCAAAGAAGATCCCTTTCATGTCAAGGATATGAATACTGATTTGTTGACAGGCTTGTCACAATCTGATGATGGTAAGGAGACTGTAAGTAGTGAGGGAGAAGGAGAAAATCGTGGTACCACAAAAGCCTCTTTTAGTGAATCTTCACCAGAGGCTGGTTTGCATGCATTATCATGGTCTTCTACCATTAATAAACTTCATTCTGGTTCTAAGGTGGCATTTGTCTCAATAAAGAATCCTACATCAGCACCACAAAGTGTGCAAAGTATTTCTGTTTTACCTACCTATGTTTAGGGATTCCATTCAATGGGAAATGAAAATGATCAAACAAAAGATGACATGGGGAATTCACTTGCTAGTTTACTTGCTAATGCAAATCCAAAGGATAGTCTTTTTTAAACACTGATATATCTTAATGCAAGCATAATGGAAATGTCTTGATACTTCTTCTATCTGCATTAATTTGACTTACACAATGGGGTTAGCCGGCTAGGTATTATGGTTATTCTTTTGGTGGTAACTTTATCGTAAGAAAATTTTATTTAATATTAAAGTCATGCATGTCAACTTAACTTATCTCCATCCCAACACATCTCAAAAGTTTTTACACCAATATTCTATAATTTTTCAATTTCCCATACTACTCCCTCCAATCATATTTATAAGAATCTTTTTTAAGGTGGGTCTTGGTCTTTTTTATAAGAATCTTTTCAGATTGTCTCATGCATTAATTTTTTTTACAAAAATACTCCATTAGTGCAGATATGTGAGTAATTAATTAGTAGAGAGAGTATGACACAATTGAGTAATTAAATAGAAAGAAAAAGATAATGAGTCTAAATAAATTTAATGGTAGTTTAGGAATACATTCATGATAAATTTATTGTAATAAACTAAATTAACTAACTTCCTTAATTCGTGTGAAGTAGTTAAAATGTTCTTATAAATATGATCAAAGGAAGTATTGTGTTAGTTTATTATTTTAAGCAACTCAATAACTTTTTATCTCCAATCCAACAACTTTAAAAAGTTTCTTAAATGAATTTCATAATTTACCTATTAACTAATCTCACACCATACAACTATTATTATTTTTTTAATGTTAAGCACTGGTGCTTGTAGCACTCGATGCTAAAATAAGACCCAAAGAACATGTGCTCCATTGTTGTCAAATGCTAAGCACTCGGTGCTTATAGTTAAGAACATGTGTAGGCATCTCATCGGAGATGCTCTTATACCCGTAAAAGAAACCGACTTTTGAACTTTGGAAAACTTGTTTATACTCCTCTCCATTCAATGGCCAAAATTGTCAATGCTTAACAAATTTTCCACATAACTACAATTTTCTATGATCTTTCGATTCTATTTATAAGAAACATAATACTAAATCATCAAGATCAAGAAAATATCTTGAAAGTTAAAACTAGTTATTTGTAATTAATAATGTTATAATTTTAATTTTTATTCCAAAAATATCCTTAATTTTAAATAATTAAAATGGTGGTAAAATCACTCCTAATTAAAGCCATCATTGATGTACATGTAATAACTCATACTCTAATAGTTAGTCATTGCAAATAGCATAACATATCCACTATCATGGTAAATAGGTGAGGTATAAAAAGAACTTCATAATTAATATAATTTAAAATAGTACTATATTTTTTATATTTAGGACCAATTAAAAACACATTTCTTCTCTTATAAATAGAACAGGAGGTACTATCATCATAAATTTGTTAAAATAATTTTTTTAAGCCATTGGAATTTTATTTCTGGCGAATATATGGTAAATCGATTGAAAAGTTTGTCAAAATTGTTATCTACGGACATCTAATTAAATAGAGTTCAGTTGTTAAGTGAACATAAAATCTTATTTAATTTAGATCTTTTGTTAAATAGGACTTGTAATTCTAATTTAACAATTAATAAACTTGGATATTCTGGCATTAATAAACTTGTATATTTTGGCGATCACTACTTATACTAAAGTGCGGAACAATTTTTAATTGTAGCTTATGCATAAATGAGAAAAGAAGTTTAAGAAAACTGATCATATATGGTGAAATAACGTATACATAGTGTCTCTGTATTGAATGTTTAGCCAGTGTCGGTTTTATCTTTTATCTACAGAGCAGGTTAAGGGTACAAGGAGCTGTTGATTTTAATGCAAAGCACAATGAGTCAATGACAGTGGGGTTTTTATGTAGCATCGTTGTAAAGGTGACATAATATTTGCTCACAATGTTGACATACAATATTCATGCACAACTTGATCATGAGTAAAAAGCTCGAAGGACTGGATAATTATAATAACACGGCAGTAATATATACTATGCATGTGGCACCGGCACTGTAAAAGTTGCCTGTATCAACAAGAATCATAAGCAGAGGGAAGGCAACTCAATCCCAATTTAATATTGCCCTCATATTGTATATTGTAGTAACTATTTGGCCAGTTTGAATATATTTCTATAGAAGAACTTTTAAGAGATAAAAATAGAATGAATCAAAAGAGGTTCCATAAGTTGAAATTAGTTACTTATAGAGAAGTTAAATGAGTGAACTTTTGGAGTAAATGGGCTACAAAGATTAATTTCAACTTATGGAGAAGTTAAATGCATTTGACCTCCTTGATTCATTCTATTTGTTTAACCTCTACAGAAGTTTCATCCAAATTGGCCTTTTATGCGTTAAAATGTTATATGTTCTCAGTTAGTTTGTCCAAGTTTAGTCATGACTCATGAGGGTATATGCTGATAAACTTCATGCATATGATCAATTCAAAGCATATAAATTAACACAGTTCAAAAGTTATCATAATGTAAACAATGATGTAGCTAAACTGACATAACAGGAACGAACTAATCATGCCCTCTGCACTTGAAAATTAAGAATGAAATCTTTAATTTCATCATTAGCCCTGTCCAGTGCTGTCCGTCCATCTGCATCTTTTACATCAAATTTTGCTCCTGCTCTCAAGAGTTCTTCAATTTTTGGCTTGTCACCTTCTGAGGCAGCTAATAGCAGTAGGATGTCCACGGGGTGGATGTTTTGGCTTAGAAGAGCCTCCATTTTATCATATGATCCATCGACAGCGAGCATCCCCATATAATTGAAGTACTGCAAAAGAATGTGATGTACATATGAAGTTTCTTATTATTGCTGTATCATAAAAGCATTTTCTAACCACAACACATTCTCTTCCAAAACTAAATTTCAACATTACAATACCTAGGGATAGTCAATAAAACAAGGAGGAAAGGCATGATACTAGCACTGAATAATAGTGTTGTTGAAAGTATATTGTGGGGAAATTTGAAACTCAAGAATGACTGTTATAAAGTGATATCAACAAAGTATAATCCCCGGCAACGGCGCCAAAATCTTGATAGCAATCGCAAGTGCACGATTTGGTAAGGACTGGAGCCTAGCTCTATCTCTGAGTGAGAGGAAATAATCGACGTCTCAAAGCATCTATTGAAACACCATTCAACTTCATCAAATCACAACATAAAGCCATTTGAAATAGTAGAAAACGGGAATGTCAAATAAATCCTATAGAGTTAAACTCCAATTTCTTGCAATGTAGAACCTGTAACAGGATGGCAATGGCTATACAAACCCTACCAAACTTGTTTATCCTCTAATGCAACATTGAATAGAGAAGATACCTTATAAGGTTGAAATGTTTTAACCGAACTAAACAAATAAATTTAGAGAAACTCTTGTAACTTGTTATTACAAAAGGTCATATTCCTCCTTCCAAACAGCTTTATAACAAAGTGGAGATATTCTTAATGCAGAGAATTTCATGCAATGTGTATACTTGACTTATCTATACTATTACATTGCGCTAATTGTTTGGGCACTGTTCACTCGCGGTATATTTTTTTTTGCTGGTCAACGATTTGTTGGGCCACTGGGTGCCACACGATTTGGGCTTTCGGTGTCTTTGTGTGTTGGGCTATATACTGATACTTGGTTTAATGTATACACATCCTGCACTCTCGAGAAACGGGAGCAAATATATGGACAATTTTTAAAGACAGATTTGAAAGACAATTTTTGCCTGCTACATCATTATCAACACAAAAGAATGCCAACAAATCAATTATCATCATGTAACATTCAAAAACATCTGAAAACCAAAATTGAAAATATCTTTTATTCTTGAAAACCCACCCAAAAATAGATTCGTGCATAGATATATTTTCTCAACAGAAAATGCAATTTTTGTCGCCTAACTAAACCTATTAGTGGGTGTTTTTTTTTTATATTTTACTGTGATAGAAAATAAAAAAAATATAGGAAAATATTAGGTGTGAAAAAAGTGTAAAATAAATGAGTGTGAAAAAAATCATCCTATTTTTTTAAGGGTATTGCAATTTTGACACCTTACTTTTAGGGTGTAATAAGTGTAGAAAAGAAAGAGATAAAAAGAAAAATAAATAAAATGAAAAGAGATAAGATGAAAAATATGGTAATTTATATGATAGGAAATGAACATAGACATAAAAAAATTGTGTGCGAAATAGAGTGTAAAACTTTGATACCTCAATTTTAGGATGTGACAAGTGTAGAAAAAAATATCAATGTGATAAAGGAAAATAAAGATAAAAAATGAAGACAATGAAAATGTGATAATTGATGTAATAGAGGGATAAAAAATGATGTATAAAAGAAAGTGTAAAACTTTAACACCTCATTTTTAGTGTGTGGGGGGTGTATGAAAGTAAGAAATAGAAAGAAAATAAGAGAAATAAGGTGAAAACATGGTACAAAAGAAAAAAAAAGATATTTTTAAGACAAATAAAGTACAAAAGAAAGTGTATAATAAATAATTTGGAAAAAAACCTTAGTTTTTTAAGTATTAAATTTTAACAACCAATTTTTAGGACATGAAAAGTGTATGTGAAAGAAATATGGTAAAAAAATAAAGATAGAGTAGTATCTATGTAGAGTGTTTTTTGATAAATGTGAAAACTATATTTGGTGTTCATGAAATTTATAGATTAAGAGGTAGAGTAGTATTGCTATGGGTTAGGTTGGTAGAGTTATACATTGTTCCTAATATTTGTTTTTTTATATTTTACTGTGATAGAAAAGGAAAAAAGTATAGGAAAATATTAGGTGTGAAAAAAGTGTAAAATAAATTAGTTGTGGCTTTTAATAAAAGCCAAAGTTAGACATTGTCACATGTTGGTGTTATTTACCAAAAACTGTTTTCTCTCATGGTCAATTATATGTTACTATATCTAGGGTGAAGTCTCGACAAGGACTTATGATTCTTATATGTGATCATATTTTTAAACGTTATAATTTGACAAAAAATATAGTGTATAAAGAGATATTTAAAAATATATAAATAATACGATATGGTATATTTTATATTTATAATTATTAATGTTTAAAATTTGTTGTTTCAAACAAATTTTCTATGTTTTAATATTTTTTAATTATTTCTATATGAACAATCATAAATTTTATATGAAAAAATACTAATAATTATCATTTTCTAAAGTTTACATATTTATATTAAATATATTATAATATTTAGTATAAACAATCTGTTTGAATAATACTACTATGCATCGCATGGGTGGGACACCAGTTTATGACAAATTGGTATGATGTGAGGTTGATAAGTTATAACATTTTTTTTTATGAATTCAGCATATTATATTAGATATGTCCTGAGGATGAGAGGATCTAAAGTTCAGAGATCATTAACCTAGTTATTATTTTCCCAAGTTACTTGTTATAGTGCCTATTCCTTCCTTTAAAGTAACTTCAAATCCTCATGTAAATTGTCATCTAACACTGTTAAGCTAGACAAATTCCTTCTCCTGAATGTATCTCAGATAAAGTCCAATCCACATGTTTCCACAGAGAATATCTCTTTCAAATTTCAATGACACAAATGTAGATGAACTGATCCTCTTTTGGTGTCATTTACAAACACAAGTTTTGAGAAGAAAACTAGATCATTTTGATAGTGTTGAAGAATGAAGACTTCTTCATCTTATTCTTTTCTGTGATTCCACAACAATTGCCTCAATGAGAAGTGTTTATATGGTCTTTTTATTTACAAAATGAAGAATGAGTCAATGGTAATTTCAAGTTGGGCAAAGATCAGACAGATTTAAGCAAATCAATCACAGCACTTCCAACCCAAATCATTCCATCTATGTGGAAGAAATATGAAATTGCTGATCTATATATCTTCATTGCTGCTGCTTTCCTTCTTCAGTTATATTCTGTTTCCTTTCCCTTTTCCCATGATTTCTTTTATCTTAAAAAAAAATACTATTATAAAATAATAACACCAACCAACTCTGGCATTGTAGCATGAGTGAATGTTACTCAAGTTCTATTGAAAATCATAATGAAAGATTTTCTCCCATATTCAATGTCAGTCCAAGAACATTTACCAGTAATGAATAAACACAATCCTCCATAACAACTAACATAAATCTTATCTCTTACTAGTTCTAATCTCCTAACAAAAAAAAAAGACCATCTATACCAGAATCACAATGAAAACTATGAAATAATTGCATGCATAAATGACATAAATGAGAATAACAATAGCTTAAACAGAATTTCAGTTACCAACCTGTTCAACATCATCTCTATCAAAATCATCACGGGACTGGCTGCCATAAATTCCAGCACCTTCAGCATCAACACCATTCTTACCAAATCTGAACCAGCATGTGGCTTTGGAGCCGTTGGAGGGTCCAATTTCAGAGGTGAGTCTGAGCCACCCAACTCTTTTTCTGATACCTAGAAACCGAGAAGACAAGTTTGAGGAAGAAAGTGGTGAAGGCAAGGAGGCTTTAGAACTTGAAGTGATGGGTTGGTGGGTGATGCATGTGATAGAAGCCATTGTTGAGTTCTTCAGACAAACTTAGCTTGTTCCACACTTTCACTTCTGTTTTTATCCACTTACTGTTAAATGAAACTAATTTAGATATTATTTAATTAAATATGATATTTATAATTATATATAATAATTATGATAATTTTTATTGTTATGTGAGTTTAATGATTTTTTTACCGTAGACAGTATAGAAGGGATAGCTTGAATCTGTTAGGATTAATGAAAAGAGATGATAGGTTGATTTTAGTCAAAAGAATAAGAAAATGACTTAAAAAAATGAGAGAATTGTTTGTCCAAGTATTTTATATTCCTTCAATAAATGTGATAAATGCCTCATTTGTTATGCTATCATGTTTAATTTTTTTGGTTTAAAACATGTAATCCCTTCGTACTCATTTATATGTAAAAATAACCATATTCACACTTATTAAGAAAGTTAGTTAAATTCATTTAATTTTCTTGATTTCATCTGTATTGCCTAAATTACCCTACATTCAACTTTATTGAAACTCGTTTCAAGTGGGCATATTCTCTTTCTATTAGCACATGATGCATTAAATAAAGTGGTTGAAAAATAAAATATGAATTAAATAAAGGGTAAATTGGGATGATATCATTTAATAGGGTGAAATTTAGTTAATTTTTGCATATATTTTAGTCCACCATAGGTGGGTGTTTAGTCCACCTTTCACGGGAGGCAGCCAGGAATATCATTATGGTGGGGCTAATTCTCTCAGCGAGGAATTTTTCCATCTACAAGATTCAAACCCAAGACCTTGCTTAAGGGAAATCAAGCATGTACCACTTGAACCAACCCTCGTTGGTGCTATCATGTTTAATTGACTTATTTAAAGTTTATATTGATTTTTTTACAATTATATTTTTAAGATTGAATTATAATATTAAATTGAAATTAAGATAAGAGTTATAAAATCTTAAAATGAATTTGTAATTATATTTTAATTATAAATGAATTACATTTAAGACCTTATAAGAATTATAAAAAGATGGAAAATTTTGAAAGACAAAATTTGAAGAGTAAAGAAATTTTACACAGACATCCAATGATGTCCTGCCACATTATTTATTGAATTTAATAACACATGAAGTTCACATTCATTAAATGATGTGATGACACATTATTTATTGAATTTAATAACACATGAAGTTCACATTCATTAAATGATGTGATGACACACCATTAGATGTCTGTGTAAATTTTCTTTACATTGACAGTATATATTGATTAAATCTAAATTTTAAAAGATAATACCTCGTTTAACATATTGGTATATGGTAAAACTATTATTCAGGAAATAATTAACGTGATGTTTTACATTTCAGATTTAATATAGAGTTATCGTTTTCTTCCGACGAGCAAATATACAAGGTAAACATATAATAATCTACACATGTTATGCGTCACCCTTACTTCCGTTTAAAATAAATAAATAAAAATGATTTACTTCCATTTTTAACATAAAAATGAATAAATAAATATGGTACATTATTTGCGATCCAAAAAAAAATAATCATTTTCACTTACAGAAAAATAAACTGTAACTTATTTAAATAAATAAAATAAAATTAAATAGAAGTAACATTAATTTTGAAAATGAAAAAATTAAATTTCCTCTGAATCGAACTACAAGTTATTTTTAAAAAAAACTACAACTCATTTGTTTGAAATTTCCTCTCATTTTTTGCATGAAATTGTGATATATTGTTGTTGGTATTCTATTTTTCCTCCACTTTTCCACAATTAACCTGCAATCTTAATTTCTCCACTATTGCATCCTTTATTATCCACAATCATCTCTCCATTTCTTCTCTTCCTTAAGAATGTGGAGGTGAGATTTTGAGGCGGAAAAAATAAAAAAATTGATGATAGAAAAGTTCTCTACTCGTGGCTCCGACAATTGAAATCAATCATTATGACTATTACAAGTAAATTAAAGTTTATATGGTTGTAATCAAATAAAATAAAGTTCATAAGTTAGCAATTAGTTTATAATCAAACTAAAAAAAGTTCTTGATTTCTTCATATGCACTTTTTTAATTAAGTTATCAATTGTTTATTGTACATAACTTATATAAACATGATATTTGTAACTCACTGTGATAAAGTTTATAATTTGTTCAGATTCTATTTATAAGCAAATAAAAAGTGGTTCATAAATTCCTCATGCTTATTTTTTAAACAAGTAACCGGAGTTTATAACTTATAAATATAGGTGGCAAAATAGGTCAAGCACATCGGTCCAACCAAAACCCACCCGTTATAGGACTTAGTTTTTAAAAATTGATCCTAAATTAATATCGGGCTTTATTAGCCCAACCTGATTTTATCAAAATGGCAGGCTTAGCTCACAAAACTCGCTAAAATACTAGGCTTAACCCTCATTTCACAAGGTTTGGACACCATTTTTTGAGCCCTAATTAAATCCGAGATTTTTTTGCTTTGACCCGTTTTAGCCCGCATTGGACAGGCCCAAATTGGGTCAAATAGATCGTTTTGCCACCTTTACTTGTAAACATGTAGTTTGTAATCAATTGAGATAAAGTTTATAACTTGTTAACCGTCAATTTATAACTAAATTAAAAAGTGGTTAATAAATTCCTCATGCTCAATTTTTAAGTAAGTAAACCAAACTTTACAACTTATAAACATCCAATTTGTAACCAATTAAGATTAAGATAAGATTTATAACTTGTTAACAATTAGTTCATAACCAACTGAAATGCACAGTACACGCAAGTAGCCTCCCTTAAAGTGTTTCTCTTTTTTTTTACATTGTTTCAATTTTTATCTATTTAAATAAAAAGCGATAACATGGCGATAAAATTCTTTTCTTGATTTATACTTTATTTAAAACTGGGTGCAATTTTTTTTATGTCAACTAATATGATAATTTTCATTAGTTACCTTCTATATTTTTCAAAAGGAGTAAGAGTGACAAGTGACTGTTATAGATGGTTACATGTTTGTTTGTTGTATGAATACAATATTTCTTTAATACACGGTATTAAATTAGATATGTATTTTTAAATATATATTTTTAAAATACGCATGAACAATATTTTTGACATGGAGGGATTAATGATCCATTCACATTTCACATGATTATGTATGCGTCAAAAGATAAAAATGTTTCATCTTATATAGCATTGTTGTTATTTTATATGAATTATATATATATATATAATTTTTCAAAAATAATTCTCATATTAATATAAAACAAAATAAATTTATATTATTATTATAATATAAAAATAATTGAAATAGATAAATGACATAATACAATTCAAAATCCAGTTGGGACAAAAAAACGAGTCTTCTAAGATTTTTGAATCCTAAAATGACAAATAGGTGCTCTTTTCTTTTACAGCAAGTTTGAACAAGAGTAGTGACACTGACACAATCCAACGCCCACCTTGTTTTAACATTTAAAAATCTATCAATGGAATTCTTGTTCCCTAATGGGATTCTGACTTCCTCTGAGTAAAAAAAATATAAAAGTCCTCAGAATCAAATTTTTGGCTTTTTATAATGACATGCATATCTTGGTGAACTATCCACTATATATTTAATTTCAGTAAAAGCAAGAGCTGGCAAACATTTTAGAAAAATTATAACAGACTCATTACATTTTGTTGGTGAAAAATACTAATAGGTTATTACAGCATTGACATGTATGGTGTGATAGCTATTAACTATCTATCCTCTTTTAATTACTTTTCCATTAAGAAGATGCTGATAGGTACTTTCTCTTCTCCAAAAGTAATATCCTACTACTCAGCACTGTAACTACTAACTACCTGCAGTGTTACAGACTAGGTGTTTACAAGAGTTGAATCTCCCCTCTTGGTGATTGAAAACTGGTGGATGAGCTATTAAACTCGAGCACTGAATCTTGGATACAAATCCCTCCTAATTTAGAGTCAGAAATCAAAACCATGGTTCTCCATTGGACAAGGCATGATAATGGAGTTCAGTATTGATAGGCATAGTATATGGAGGCTGGTCTTTCCTTTCATTTCTCTGTTGTGGTCCAAATTAAAGACGGTTTATTATTCTACGTGTAGCCATTACAGATAGAAAGACCGACAGTTTTTTGCAAAAACGTTCACAGCACTAGTAATAATAGCCTTCAATGAGTCCCACATCGTAAATGTCAGCCTATGTAGGATGGAGGATGAAGTATAAATATAAGGTGTGTGAGATTGGGCAACATGCTTACCTGGACGGGGTCAATGGCTGATCATGAAGGGTCATGGCCTAAGGTAGTGACCTCCATTGCACTTAGGAGGGGTGCTACTTTAAGGTCTGTCCTAGAGGCAGAGCCTACGTCATAATTTGTGGCAGTGGGGGCCTGCGTACGCGCGGTCTCTATCAGTATAAAGATTAAGCATTTTTGTGATACATCCTGTCTCTACCTGATATTTCTTATCTACTTTATCTGTTGATATTCCATTTAGCATCATAAAGCATGCTTAAAATTTTTTATGAAAGTAAAGAATTAAAAAAGCATTTCTTTTTGGTGTGTGTGTAAAACCATAAAAATAATATTCAATTACTATTTTCAGGCATGTATCTATTTAACCCTATTTTTAGGCCTTTTCTTATTTTTTTTTTCCTCCGTGTCCAACCTTGCTCTAATCTTTAGAAGTAACAATCTTTTTTTATGAAACCATATAGATCTGAATCCTTAAACAACAGAAAGTAGTAGTACTCTAATTATTCGGCAAGTTGGATGTTTATTGGCAAGGTCATACCTCATTTTAAGATTTAAATCCTACAAGGCTACAACTAATAGAGTGATTGTCCCACATTATATATATAATTAACCTGGTGCTGATGTGCAAGAGGCTTATCATTCATCAAAATGTAATTTTCATTTAGTACAATGACCGCGGTAATAGAAGTGGTCTGGTCTGTAATATTTCGAAGTTGTTATGGTTTCTTTTTGTGATTTGTGAACCTACACCCTCAAACATTATTAATTCTACTTCAAGTGTTTAGATAACATCAAAATTTGAGGAAATCATCAAAACATAAATAAAAACGTCACACTGCCTGAAAAATATCTGAACCTTTGAATCCACAAAGTGATTATAGACTAGGCATTTAGAAGAGTTGAATCTCCCTTCTTGGTGATTGAGGTATTCAACTCGAGCACTGAATCTTGAATACAATTCCCTCCTAGTTTTAGATTCAGAAATCAGAACCGTGGTTCTCCATTGGACAAAACATGATGCAACTTGAATGGAGTTCAGTATTGGTAGACAGACATAGTAGACGGAGGCTGGTCTATACTCTTCCTTTATTCTCTTATGCTCCAAAATGAAGACTCATAACTATATTAGTAGCCATTACAAACGGAGGCCCACACCTCTTAGCAAGAATGCTCACAATAATTGTAAACCTTGAAAGCCATTCATTGAATCCCACATCGGAATACGTCAGAAAAAGTAGGATGGAGGATGAAGTACAAATATGAAGTGTGTGAGACTGAACAACATACTTACCTGGACAGGGTCTATAGGTGATCAAGAAGGCCTATGGCCTAGGGTAGTGACCTCCATTGCACTTAGGAGGGGTACTGCCTTAAGGTCTGCCCAAGTGGCAGAGCCTATGTCATAATTTGTTGCTGTGGGGGCCTGCGTTCGCGCGGTCCCTTTCAATTTTCAGCCCAAGAATTTTGTGTTCTATGTTTAGTTTTTGGGGATTTTGTTAATGAACAATGTCAAATTGAATTTATTGGAAATTAAGTTTGTTTAGTAAACGAATTTTGTTACATTGAATTTATTGGTAATTGAGTTGGTTTACAGCTGACAGGTCTCGTATATGAAACTAATCAACTTTTAAACATGTTAGATTAGAAGAATAGTATATTGGATTCATATTAATTTTAACCCACTGTGGTTTTTATCCTTTAGCTGCTGCTATTCATGGATTGAAATGAAAATATCTTGGTATTTTTAACTAAATACATACTTCATTTCATGTGTTCTCACTATAAGACTTATCAAGTAGAGAGATGCAAAAAGGAAAACAACCGGTTGAAACAACTTGTAGTTCTTTCAGAATATACAGAGAAATCAAATTACAGTTCTAAATTGATCGATTTTTTGCATGCACACAAATATTTTATCAAATATATGAATGAGTATTATAGTGCTTTTAAGCAGGTACTGAAGTTATTTTGTGGCTACACTTGAAACTTTCTTGTTATGGCATTTTGGGCGGCTTCTAGCGTGGAAAAACAAAAGAAGCTGTTCAGGTTTCCGAAAATAGAGGCGGTTTGGTAACCGAAAATAAGGTTATAAATATTGCTATTCAGTCCCCTATATCTAGACACAGGTCACTTTTTCCCTTTTCTTTTTTAATTATATTGTGAACATTGCACACACATTACGTCATCACGTTTTCCTTTTTTTATTTCTTTTTTGTTTTTTATTATTTTTACAACTATTACTATATATGAAAAGTGTTCTTCATCATCGTCACTTTTTCATTTTTTTCCTTTTTTTTATTATATTGTGAATAGCAAGAATTTTATATTTTTATTATATATTTTTATCTATTATTATATATTTATAGCCCCTGATTTTATTTATGTCTCTTTATATAAAAGATTATATTACAAAAAATAATAAAGGTGTTGATTTACATTAAATTTATTGTATTTTTTTAACATATTTTTTATTTCTCTATTTTATTCATTAATGTGTTTACTTTTTATTTTCTTATTGAGAGTAAAGGTAGAAAAACATAATTAACACTCTCTTAAACTTTTAAATGGGATAAATATATATATACATAAAAAAATCTTTAAATGAGAGATAAATATGAACAGAAGTAATTACTATTTAATAAAATTGTTTACTCAATTATAATTATCATTATCATTATTATTATTATGTTATTAGTTTTGCTTAAAACCAACACTATTTTGTACTTATAACAACACTCATTTATTTTATAAATTAGTTTAAATTTTTTTTATGAAAAAGACCAACACTATACATTGTACTTATTTTACAAATTAGCAACATTCCTAGCAATCTACTCCCACTCTTTCTATTCATATAAGTTATTTTACTTTCTTTTTTTGTACAAAAAGATAAGGGTTGCAATAAATTTGGAGTAATTGAACCTTTTTCTGTGTTACTACTATTATTATTAATTATTAATATAAATTGATATTTGTAATTCTTTATGATTTTAGACACCAAATTATTCCTTGTATTAGTATTAAGTATCATTACTATAATTGCCTGAATGATCAAAATATTTAATTACACGACCATTATGAATTTACAGTGACAAGAATTTTATGAGAAATAATTTTATATATTTGTTAGTGTAAGTATATTATTTTCTAAAATTTAAATATTCTATTCATCATATAGTGGTTACGATTTTACATTAAAAATTTTAATATAAATTTATAATTACATTTATGATGTATCTATTACTATTATCTATAAACATATTTTTTAAATTAGAATTATAAAATTTATAATGATTTTTGTTGAGTGAAGAGTTTTAAATTTCTTTTATTATGTGACCGTGTGTGTTTGGTTCATTAATGTCACCAAAATGAACATTCCACGATTTTTCCATATTTTTCACAATTTTTGCTAATTTAAAGTGAATTTAATAGCATTAGAAAGAATAAAATCATCATAAATAAGGATAAATCCGAAAAATCATCAAAATTTACCTGACATCTCCTTGGATGACATGGAATGTGGACATGACCACCCTGAGGCAGTATCAAGTTAAAATCACATAGAAAACAATTGCATGAGATTGTGCACGTGGTTAGGGATTGTGTGACTATGCATGTGTTTGGTTCATTAATGCCACAAACTCAAAATCACCCAAGTGGTACATGCTTGATCCCCCTTAAGCAAGGTCAGTCTTGTGGATGGGAAAATCCTTGTTGAAAGAGCTAGCCCCACCATGATGTAGATGTTCCTGACTCGAACAGGATTACCTCCTGTGGAGGATGCTTGTGGTTAAGAAAAAAACATTGTATAAATTGAGACAAATGAACAAATCTTCCATGTAATTATTACATGTATTTTGTTATTGACTCGCTACATTCATTTGTACCATTTGCCCTCGTTTAATTTAGATTGTAGAAGATGATCATAACGTATAGGATACCAGCGACAGAGATAAAGGCACTATTATTGATATTCACAAGCACACCTCTTCTGATATTTTTTCCTATTTGGAAACCCATATTTGAAAAACACAAGAAACCTGAAGGCTTCTTTGATTTGAATTTTTCATTACTAATTATAAAAATGTCACTTTGTTAATTTGATTTTTGTTTTCAACGGTTGTAATAGGAAATGATGGAAATTTGTTTTTTTTTTAATATTTTTCTGTGCAAATATTTTCTCAAACTACACGTTTTAATATTAAAAGAGAAATGTTGTTTGTACAACAAACAACATCTACAACCAAGAGATAAAGAGATAAAGGAGAAAAAAAAAGAGAAAAGTGTGGAATGTGATATTTGATGTGATGGAGAGAGATAGGGAGAAAAAATATATTGCATAAATTATTGTATGTTTTTTTTTGTATGAATAATTAATCTCATATTAAAAATCCAAAAGTTAATTTGAACGAAGAGCATGAGAATGCTGTGATATATCCTAGACATGACATGTATACGTATACATTGAAAATAAGCAGTAAAATGCTGACACCAATGATTTTGGCCCTGTGCTTCTTCCTTCAGGGTTAAGTTAAAAATTCCATGCTTACCAAAACATCACAATGAAACTACTCTCAGGATATCAACCTCTCTAGAAATCAAGGAGGACATAGAATCAAGGACATTACTTATCCCATAGAAATAAAAGGCACCCCCAAGTAGCAGTCTTTTTTTTATTAGTTTACCAAAGGAACCATGCAGCCAGTGCTATCTGAATGAGAAAACATTTCCCAAGTTCAGCCATGGCCTTTGTATGAAACCAATCAACGGTGTAAAAATTATCCCACCATAGCAATTTGCCTGAATATCTATCTATTTTGCAGCATACCAGTTTTGAGCACACTTGGCATCCATGGAGAGGTCAACTTTAAGAATATTTTTGCCATTAAAGGGTTTTGACATGCACTCAACAACTATGGCCTTTGCAACCTCAGCTGACTCTGTTGGCCCTTCCAATATGACTTCATCATGAACCTGCTTTGTCATATACAAAAATCTTAGCTAAAATGAAGCAAGAAAACATTTAACTAAACCAAAACATTCAGATCTGAAAAAGAATTAATATTATATAGCATAGTGATAGGGAGTAACAATTGATAAAACAGTATCTTCAAATTGCTAACAAATTTGTTGCCAATACCCCAAACATTGCTATGTCACCTAAGTAATCAGTCAAGGGAAAGGTACTTTCGTATTTTGCAACAAAATCTTTTCTTTCTCCTAATTTTTTTAATTACACTTATCTTATAGATTAATTAGTTTTTTAAAAAATGAGATGACTTCAAAAAATACACCAAACATAATCATAAAGACATGTCAACTTGTGTCAAAAAAACATGTTGCTTTGCATTGAAAAATATGTGCTAATTGCTGCCGTGCTTAATATCCTACACAAGGTAACTCAGATAATTGAATGGCTATGTTATTGAGATTGACAAATAGGTGTTGTTGATATTTGAAATTGAGTTGCATGTTTCCTTGGACATGAGAAAGTTCTTCCACCCTCCACTGATAGAGAAAAAAAATGAAGGTTATCATTTGAAGTTCCACTTCCCTTAACTATCCTCTTATATCAGTATCATCACCATCCTCATCCTCATCTTCTTCTTCATCATCATCATCATCATCATCATCATCATCATCATCATCATCATCATCATTCACTGCATTAGATTCATTGTCTCCACTGTCATGTCCATCCTGAGAAGAAGAAGGAGAAATCTCTTTTGAATGTTGCATTTCATCCACCTCTACTTTCCTCCTTGCCAAAAAGTCAAGAGCTGTAACGACATCACTGATCAAAGGCCGGGTATCAGCTTCTTCTTGGAGACACATTGCTGCTACTGCTAAAGTTTGGTATAGACCCTTTATGGGGTATTTATCTTCTAGCAATGGATCTGCCATTATTGTAAATTTCCTTCTGTCTCTCAGAAGCGGTTGTGCCTAAAAACAAAAGAGAAATTCTTTAGAGAAATGCTATGCTATGATATGATTTTTGGTACATAAGAAAAGTTTCAAGATATTATATATACATACCCAAATGACTAAATTTTGTTGTTCTGATGGCCTTGAATTGTCAATGACTCTTCTTCCTGTGATCATTTCCA
Source organism: Sesbania bispinosa (assembly GCA_026901365.1). Classification (NCBI taxonomy): domain Eukaryota; kingdom Viridiplantae; phylum Streptophyta; class Magnoliopsida; order Fabales; family Fabaceae; genus Sesbania; species Sesbania bispinosa. The sequence goes on along the minus strand of QLOH01000009.1, from coordinate 2,779,731 downwards.
AAAACACTACTCCAAAGCTGTACACATCTGATTTTGAAGTTAACTGCCCTGTTGATGCATACTCAGGAGCACAGTAGCCATAAGTTCCCATCACTCTGGTGGATACATGTGAGTTATCCCCAGTTGGACCAAGCTTTGCAAGTCCAAAATCAGAAAGCTTTGGATTGAAGTTTTCATCTAACAGTATGTTTGATGCTTTGAAGTCACGATATATCACTGGTGGGTTTGCTACTTCATGTAAATATTCAAGTCCTTTTGCTGCACCTTCTGCAATTTTCATTCTAGTTTGCCAGTCCAAGGGCTTTTCGTCTTGATTTAAGTCTGACAATCATTTTGTTGTTGGTCAGATAACATTTATATTCTAAGTAGTAAATAATGGTATGATAGGGACATTTACTCTAGCTTTAAAATGTGTGCTTGCATGCCAATATGTCAGGGAGCATCAAATTCTTCAGGGTTTCATAAGGGGTAAATTCATATTTAGTACAAATCCATTGTGGCAACCATGATGATCCTTTGTGTTCATAGGGTCATATTGCTGCCTACTCTCATTTATTCAAATTAGATAGTTAAGATGGATGCCATAAACTTTTGCAGAAAAACTTAGAGGAAGAAAAAAATAAACTGAAACAAAAGGGTAAAATCAATCCAACTTCTTTCATAAATTGAAATTGGTCTTTGCAACTCAACTTTTTCATAAGCTCTCCCTTTAGCTTTTAAAAAAGTTGAGTTGTAAAAATTAATTTCAACTTATGAAAAAAGTTGGATTCATTTTATTTTCTTCAACAATAAGTTAATCCAAACCAGGTTGTGTAAGAAATACATTTACTTACCAAGTAGGTGATCTTCTAAAGAACCATTGGCCATGTATTCATATACCAAAACCCTTTGTTCACCTTCAGCACAATACCCTACCAAATTGACAAGGTTAGGGTGGTGTAAAAGACTCAAAATCAAAACCTCTGCAAGAAATTCTCTGTTTCCTTGAAATCCATTCCTGTCTAGCTGCTTCACAGCAACAACCTGCAAGTAACTCAGCAGTTAGAAGGTTACCTACAAAAAGCTTCTTCCTTTACATAATATTCAAAAGAGAAGTTGAAGTAATACTTGATCTGTGCCTTTAATGCATCCTTTGTATACCCTCCCAAAGCCTCCTTCACCAATCATATTGGAAGGGTGAAAGTTCCCAGTTGCAACACATAGCTCACGGTAAGTAAAAATCTTAGAGGTAATATTTCCTTTCCCAAGCTTTGCTATCTCATCTTTTATGAACCTTCTCTTGCCACTTTCTACAATATAAAGTTTGTTCAAGTTTTCAGAAAGTACTTTAGAAAGCTCAAACCCACTTTGCAAAAGTCCTGAACTCTAGTATTTTGCATCCTTTTCATTTCACACTTTTTGTTATTAGACTATCAAGTTTATAAAACCTATGCTATGTACCAACCAAACAAAGAGAGTTGATGAAACCTATTGTGTTTCTACTAACATTATATATATTTCCATTTTAGACCACAACATTTAGAGATTTTGGAAAGTACTGGCAAATGATTTGTAACAAAAACAACATTAAGATCAAGACATGATACATTAAATTGCAGAATTTTGGCTGGTAAACCATCCAATACAATGATGAGAAACCTGAAATTGAGAACCCCACATCCAAAAATAGGAGTAGGAGACATAATATTGAATCCCCATCACAAACAAGAAGGGGAAGAAAAACATTGTGCAATAAGGAGGAAGATTATGATTGAAGTTGAGAAATTTACCAGTTTTAAAATAGATGTTGGCAAATGAGGCTAGAGTTTTTGCTTCATGGTATTCCTTAATGCTATTCTTCAATGACTTCTTGTTGATCCTCTCTTGTGACGTACAACATGGAAAGCAACTCATTTTCCACTTCTACAATTTGATCTGATCAAACCCCACATTTACAAAATCTCAAACTTCCTTTCCAAATCAATCTCTCAGCATGCATATGTTTGTTACCCTATAATCCAATGCTAGAGCAACCTTATACACAGCTCCACAAGTGCCCTAAAACTTGTTCTAGATGTTCTTAATCAAAACCTTGGCCCTGCAAAACACCAGGTTAATCTCCTAGATTCTGAGAATCTTCTACATCCCACATGGTTTCTTTTGTTGTGTCTTTCTTCAAGGCCTCTATCATGTTCGGAGAGGATATGAAGACTTGGTCAAATTTGCTAAACCATAAATAACCAAAGTGAGTCATTCTTTGTTTAACTATGGCTCTCATTACCTAAAATCTATCTGTTACAACAATACAAGATTGCACACATGTTTTCTCTCACATAAGTCCACCTAATAGAGGATGTCTTCTTTATGAATCCAACTAAGAACAAATAATGCTAACTACGTTGTGGTTGAGCATATATACATTTTGTCCTTCATATCTACCTCACTAGTATATATAATGGCTTTCAAAGGAAGAAAAACAACACCAAATAATTCTTTTTTAAAAAAAATAATTACTTAACGAATTCCATTACGCCTTGAATAATATGTAATATTTATAAGTAATTTGTTTCCCTAATTAAAATGGCATTATTATAATATGGATTATTACTGTTTTAAATTTTTAATGGAAGTGTGTTTGGTCCTTTTGGATGCTTAGCAAGGTCCTCTAATATAGTGCTTATTATTATATTATTATAATAACCAGTATATTAACCCACGTAATATGCGGATAAAGATTTATTTTTATTTAACTAAATGTATAATAAATTAATATTTTTATAATTAAAAAATAAAAAAAAATTTGAAATATTATTTAATTTTAAATTGTAATGGTAGATTATATTTTACTATTGAAATCTAATTTACATTATTATTTTTTAGTCTTTGACTGGGAATCCCTACCAGCATAATTGTGGATTTAACCATCAGGCCGGGGTGATGGTTAGGTAAAGTCCTCCCAAGAGTGACGACTCCAGATACGAACAACACCTGACCTTGCAGGTAAATTCCACCTGGGGCCACAGTTCACTTCTATTGCGACCAACCACTATTTGGTAATTTACATTATTAATTTATTATTTGACAATAAGATATAATTAAATAAATTAAAATCATAATGATAAGAAAAAAAATATTTATATTAAAAATAAAGATAAAAATAGAAAATATATGATAAGATTTTGAATCTTGATAAATTTTTAAATTTAGAATTAACATTTATTAGTATTTAAAAATTTAATTAGGAAGAAAGAGAAGATTTGCATTAAGGATCGGGAAGGAAAATCTCACTGTGTGAAATTTACCATTAATTAAATGAAAAAAGAGAGAATGCTGAAATTGACTAATTAAGAGGGAGAATAAAGTTCATGAGTGTCTCACTCTTTAAGGTAAGGTAAGATCACAAAATTATGATATTGAGAATTGATTAACCTTAAATTGAAGCTGGATGTCACCAATTTAACCAAAGGAAATTTACAGATACAAAATTGCATGAAATTAATTGCAATCGTTGGATCCGTGATTGGTTTTCTAAAATAAGTTTGTTGCTTTCTGAAATTAAAACGCGTCATCGTTGGTTGAATTCGTGCAACACTTTCCTCGTAACCAATATCTCAGAACTCAAATAACCTATTTTTTCACAAACAAAATAAATCTATTAAAATTTTCTGACATATTATTCAGTACTCTAGCTCCTTTTTACAAAAGATAATAAATTGCTGACCAGGTTAACTATACAAATATTTACAAGAAGAAAAGTATCCAAGGAAATAAGGATCCCAGTTAAATGAAACTATAGTTCTACATCAAAAGTGATATTGTACTTGATTTATTTCACCATCTCACATGAATTATGACTCTCGAGTGAGCAGACAACTTGTAGTTCTTTCATATATTAGACTTTGCGGAATTTACCATTGTTCTATAACATGTTTCAAAGTTGTTCAGTTTCATATATAATCTATAGTTAGTTTGTACAACAACACAATTTCCAATAAATTCAATTTAAGGTCTATTTACAAATCCCCTAAAGACCGAGGGGAGTTGCTTTTACCAACCCTTTTTTATTATTTACACCCTCATCCCATATCTCCTTCCCAATATTACCCCTACCCCTACCCCCATGCCCCACCAGCAACCACCCCCACACCCACCCCTCTCCCTTCCCCACTCCCCCACTCGCCACCCCCCCATTCTCATTCCGTCCCTGTCCCCTTCACCCTCCCCTTTAATTTTTTTTTTATGTTTTGGGTTTAGAGACGAAATTTTTTCGTCTCTAACCAATGTTTTTTAAATCAGCAGCCGAAACCTCTTGGAAATTAAATTTAAACCAACTTCCGGAACCTTCCGGACATTAATTTCCGGAAAGTTCTGGAAGTTATTTTTTAAAAAAATTGGTTAGAGACGGAGTTTAAATTTCGTCTCTAAACCAAAACCTTTGAAAAAAAATTAAAGGTGCGGGGTGGGGGTGAGATGTTGGCTGTAGAAGGGTAGGGAGTTTAGAGACGGAAACACAACATTGAAAAAAAATAGAAGTAGAGGGGGACGGGGGGAGTGGGGGAAGGGGAGGGGGTTGGGGGTGGGAACATACCAGGTCGCTCGTCAGGGGCCTACTACCCGGCCTATATCAGGCCCAGGCCAGGCCAGGCCAATTTTTTAAATAGATCAGGCCAAGGCTTTTTCAAAAGCCTATATAGCAAAACAGGTCAGGCTTCAGGCCATTGAAAAAGCCTTTTAAACCTATCAGGCCGACCTATTTAACTAAATATAAAAAAAGTACTAATATTTTTTATATTGCTATTTTATTATAAAGATTTTTTATTAATTTTCCTTATAATTATATACTTATTAACTTGTATAAACATTTAAGTATGTTAAAAACTTGAGTCTATAAGTCTGTTCATGGATTTAAGGTCAGATAAACAAGTCAGGTTCAGGTCATGGATTTAAGGTACAGACTAGACTCAGACTTTAAAAAACCTAGCTCAACGCGGCCTATGGGGCATAGAAAACCTAGCTCGGCACGACATAAACAAACCAGATTCGGGCCATGGATTTAAGGTACAGACTAGACTCAGACTTTGAAAAACCTAGCTCAACACGACCTATGGGGTATAGAAAACCTAGCTCGGCACGACATAAACAAACCAAATTCGGGCCATGGATTTAAGGTACAGACTAGACTCAGACTTTGAAAAACCTAGCTCAACACGACCTATGGGGTATAGAAAACCTAGCTCGGCACGACCTATGGGGCATTAAGGTAGGGAGAATTTGGAAAGCAGGTGAGATAGAAGGTACAAATAACAAAAAAGGATACTAAAACCAATAGCAAAAAGAGGATTCTAAAAGCAACTCCCAAGACCGAGCAATACATACAACACAAAATTCTTGGGCTGAAAATTGAAAGGAGCCGCGCGAACGCAGGCCCCCACAGCAACAAATTATGACATAGGCTCTGCCACTTGGGCAGACCTTAAGGCAGTACCCCTCCTAAGTGCAATGGAGGTCACTACCCTAGGCCATAGGCCTTCTTGATCACCTATAGACCCTGTCCAGGTAAGTATGTTGCTCAGTCTCACACACCTCATATTTGTACTTCATCCTCCATCCTACTTTTTCTGACGTATTCCGATGTGGGATTCAATGAATGGCTTTCAAGGCTATTACAATTATTGTGAGCATTCTTGCTAAGAGGTGTGGGCCTCTACTAATATAGTTATGAGTCTTCATTTTGGAGCATAAGAGAATAAAGGAAGAGTAGAGACCAGCCTCCATCTACTATGTCTGTCTACCAATACTGAATATTCCATTCAAGTTGCATCATGTTTTGTCCAATGGAGAACCATGGTTCTGATTTCTGAATCTAAAACTAGGAGGGATTTGTATCCAAGATACAGTGCTCGAGTTGATTACCTCAATCTCCAAGAAGGGAGTAAGGGACTAATAATTTATGTTAAACTGATTTCAATGCTTTTCTGAAACTTGGATTGACTAGAGCTTTTAGAACTGGTGTTATGGCACAGACCATTTATAATTGGAGCCAATAATAAAGGAGGTGTTTAGACCCACTATTCAGCTGTTTGGTGATGACACTGCAGTTTGAAGCTGTTTTTATTCCATTATTGTACAATTTGTTCTTATATTTTTATTTTTTGTTACTATTAAAATGTTTTCTATCAGTTAATTTTTTTGAAATATTTTTAATTTATATTTTTATTGACATGCGGCTGTCAATAGGAACCGGCACAGTGGTTTGGAAACTATGGTAATTGCAAAGTATAAAGATAAAGATTCATTTGTCTTTAGCCACTAATGCAATATCTTACAGAAATAGCAAAGAGAAATCTTTCTGCAGTGATCTAATAAATTATGAATATGATTTAAAACTATTGTTTGGCAGTATCCTGAACAATTCTAAGAAAAGACTATTAAAGATGGAATGCAGTGCTCTTCTACAGTGACATTAGCTGATGCAAACATTCAGGATTAATGTCAAACCCAAATTTACATTTGTTATAAACCATCCACGCTTTCTTCCAATTATATTCTGTTTAAAGTTTCTTCTAGTCATTTATAATCCTACAAGCCTAGTACATAATATTGTTAGCACTAAGGGGGAAAAGTTAACATTCTTCTAGAACAATGTGGGAATGTTTGGGGAGCTAAAATGCTGACCTAGTGTTAAGTGGATACTGGATAGTAGGTTTTTATTGTGGATGGGATGCAGATTTAACAAAAAAAAATCTTCCTGTACCCTCTACATATCCACGCATACTACTTTAAACATAACATAGTTAATTAATTATGTAACCCAAAATGTACATAATCATTTTATTTAAATTATAATATGCAAACTTGCTTCTGGTTGACACCGCCTAGGGAGATTATGGAGCTTTTGTCTTTTGACAACTCCTTTTAGCTTTCTTTCTTTTGTCTGATTTTTTATTTCCTTTGTAACCAAAAAAATTATAATATGCAAACTGTTAATTAGTTTAAGACTTTAATTTACTCAATGTATTTAAAAAAATACGAAAGTTTTCTTCTTCCAAAATGGGTTCTTATAATTTTGACATGTTTTTAGAGAGATTTTTTTTTAAAAGAAAAAAGAGATCCTGGCCATTAATTCACCACGCACTCCATTTCTTTTTCTCTTTCATTCCTTAGATCATGTGATTCTTGTACAAAAAAAGTATCCATAAGCACAGTTTATTGAAAATTTAAGACACCTTAATATAATAAAAAAAAACACCAAAACTCATGCTAATATTATTTTATATTTTTAATTGGTTGTGCTTATAAGTGCTTCAGGGGACTGGTATAAAGTATTGGTGGTCTGAGTAACTCAATGTCCTTCAAGATAAATTAAGAGTAATGAGGAACCTGATATCAGTGGGACATCTCACAAATAAACTCACTCTTCAAAGAATAGAGAAAGAGAGGAGGAGTGTTTCTAATATTCACTCAAAGTTTCATTCATATACTTGTATATTTTTATCACGTACAACAACCATATTTATAGGAAAATGATGAAATAACAAAATGCTAAACACTTGGCAAATGAAGACAAGGAAGTGTGCTATTGCAATCCACACTTAGATTTCCCGTGCAAAAATATTTCGGCACCTAACATGCAAGGCAAGATTCATATCTCTTTGAAGCTTTACTTTTTTGTCCCTTTCTTTTGTATTTGAGCTTTGTTTTGTAACAATAGGCACCTACTACCAACCGTTTGCATGTTGTTTTCTTTTAGGCTTGATTTAATATATCTAATATTGCCTCTCTTAAATCAAGCTTGCACCATTCCAAACATTTTCTTCAACTTGTAAAATAACTCAGCTTTCAGTGGCTTTTGTAAAAATATCTGCAATTTGTTCTTCAGTTGGACAATACTCGATCACCACTTCTTTCTCAGCTACTAGCTCTCGGATCTTGTGAAACTGAATATCTATGTGCTTGGACCGTCCATGAAAAACAGGATTTTTACATAGTGCAATGACAGACTTATTATCACAAAATATCCCTGTGGGATTATCCTGCTTTTGATGCATCACTTCTAAAAGTCTTCTCAGCCATACTGCTTGTATAGCACAACTAGCTGCAGCTATATACTCTGCCTCGACTGTTGAGAGTGCAACAACTGGTTGTTTCTTTGAGGACCATGATATTAAGCTAGTACCCAGATGAAATGCGTACTCTGACGTGCTTTTTCTTGTTTCTATATCTCCTGTCCAATCACTATCTGTATATCCAACAAGATTCGCAGTAGTATTATTGTCATAAAAAATTCCATCGGTCAGAGTACCTTTGATGTATCTCAGAATTCTTTTGGCTCCTTGCAAATGACAAACACGTGGCTCTTCCATAAATCTGCTGAGCAAACCAACTCCAAAAACAACGTCTGCCCTAGTTGCAATCAAATATCTCAGACTTCCTATCAAGCTTTTGTAATAGGTTGGATCTATCTTCTTGCCATCGGTTTCTCTTGTTAACTTCAACTTTTCTTCAACGGGAGTGGAAATCGGCTTTGAATTCTCCATCTTGAATTTCTTCAAAATATCTCCAGCATATTTCTTCTGAGATATAAAAATTCCAACATCTTGCTAATTGACCTCAATACCGAGAAAATACGACATTAGGCCTAAATCTGTCATTTCAAAGCATTTAATCATAGCCTCCCTGAATTCTACGATCATCTTTGGATTATTTCCAGTAAATATTAGATCATCAACATAAAGGCACACAATAAGAATATCATCTGGATCAACAACTTTAATATATAAAGTGTGCTCAAATGGGCATCTCTGAAATCCATGTTGTACAAAATAGGAACCAATCTTTTTGTACCACGCTCTAGGTGCCTGCTTCAAGCCATACAATGTTTTCTTCAATCTGTAGACTTTATCTTCTTTTCCTTCAATCACATATCCTGCAGGTTGTTCAACATACACCTCTTCTTCCAAGGTTCCATTTAGAAAGGCGGATTTAACATCCATTTGATGTATTTTCCAATTATTTTGAGCTGAGATAGATATAATCATACGAATTGTATCTAATCTCGCAACAGGAGCAAATACCTCAAAATAATCAATACCTGGCTTCTGCTTGTATCCTTTTGCCACCAACCTTGCTTTAAAACGATCAATTTCTCCATTGGGTTTGTACTTTGTTTTGTACACCCATTTCACACCAATTGGCTTCTTCTCTACTGGCAAGTCTGTCAGCTCTCATGTTTCATTCTTCTCAATTGCATGGATCTCAGCATCCATGGCTTTTCTCCAATTCTGATCATTTGCAGCTTCTTCGAAAGTCACTGGCTCACAATCTGCAAATAAAGCAAAGTTGATAATGTCTTCATCAGATGGGTCATTATCATTACCCACAATATAATCCTCCAATCTAGCTGGTAGTCTTCGTTGCCTCTGTGGCCTGCTTGATGTTTCTGGATCATCAGTTGCTGAATCTTGATGTCCATTCTCTTCTTCACAACCATTTGGAATTACCACCGGTTGCTTTTGGACTTTTGGAGACCAGTCCCACATTCCTTCTTCATCAAATGTCACATCTCGACTGATTATCACCTTCTTTGTCTTTGGATTAAAAAGTCTATATGCCTTTGAATTTGTGCAGTAGCCAGTAAACACACATTTTTCTCCTTTATCATCAAGCTTCTTCCTTAATTGATCTGGTACATGGACATATGCTATACACCCAAAAACTTTGAGGTGCCGAATAGAGGGTTTCCTTCTGCTCCAAGCTTCTTCTGGTGTTTTGTCACGAACACTCTTTGTTGGACACCTGTTCAAGATATAAACAACAGTAGCAACAACTTCTGCCCAAAATTCTCTAGGCATTTGTTTTGCTTTCAGCATGCACCTTACCATGTCCATGATTGTCCTGTTCTTCCTTTCAGCAACTCCATTCTGTTGGGGAGTGTATCTAGTTGTCAGTTAATGATGAATTCCATGTTGCTCAAAGAAATCTGCATAAACAAGGTATTCTTGGCCTCTATCTGTTCTCAACGCTTTGATCTTGCAGCCACTTTGTTTCTCCACAAATGCCTTAAATGACTTAAAGGCATCACAAGCTTATGATTTATGCTTCAAAAATACACCCAAGTCTTTCTGCTGAAATCATCAATAAAGGTAATAAAATACTTACTACCACCATGTGATGGGATTTCAACTGTGCACAAGTCTAAGTGAACAATCTCTAGTGACTTCCTTGCTCTCTATGACTTTCCTGCAGGAAATGATTCTCTGTGCTTCTTTCTCAATTGGCAAGTCTCACATACACTATTAGGGATATTTACAACAGGCAAACCAGACACATTCTTTCTTTGACAGATAATTTAATCTAGAAAAATGAAAATGACCAAAGTGCATATGCCACAACCAATCATCATTTGGTATTATAGAAACCAAACAAGGAAATCTTTCATGTTGAAACTTCAAAGGGAATAGGCGGTTAGGAGTCATTTTTACCTTGGCAATAAATCTCCCGTTCTTGTCAATCAACGTGCAGTACCTATGTTGTATTTGCATGTTGTAACCTTTCTCTGATAGTTGTCCCATACTTAATAGATTATGATGAAGTCCAGGAGCATAGAAAACATCAGAGATGAAGTTTTGGGATCCATCCTTCAATCTGAGACCAACTTGGCCTTTTCCCAGAATTGGAATATTGGTGTTGTTGCCAAATTTTACAGTATAAGTCACTGTTTCATCTAAAGAAGAAAATATCTCCTTTTTTCCACACATATGGTTACTACACCCAGTATCTAAATACCAGATGTTTTCACCTTCATAAAAATTACCGCTTGCCAAAAATAAACTTTATGGATTAGAATTCTCACCAACATCCTGATACTGGTTTTCTGCTATGTTTGTCTGTTGTTTGTATCTGCAATCTGCAACTTTGTGTCCGAACTTCCCACAATGATAACAATTATAATTTGCTCTTTCTTGGTAATTGTTACCTCTTCCTCTTCCATGGTTGGAGTATCCATAGTTGTTTCCTCCTCTTCCTTGGTTGAAATTGCCACGTCCTCTTCCTGTGAAATTTCCACGACCTCTGCCTCTATAATTTCCTCTTCCTCCATTATTGAAATTGTCACGACTTCTACCTTCTTTGTTTTGACTGGATTCAACAACGTTGTTGAGATTCACCTGACTTTTTAAGGCTTCTTCATGTACTTTTTCCGTCTTCTCTAGGATTCTGCTCACATGGCTTTCAATGCTTCCTTGCAACTCTGCTACCGCCATGCTATCTGTGTCGTGGGACTCAATTATTGTAGTCACCACATGATCAAATTTCATTGGCATGGTCCGCAATATTTTCTCCACCACTTTACTGTCAGGAATACCTTCTCCATACACCCTCATCTTATTCACAAGATCAGTAACACGTGAAAAATATTGTTCAATTGTTTCAGAATTGGACATTTCATACCTCTCATATTCTCTACGCATGGATTGTAACTTGGATTTCTGGGCTTTCTCCACTCCTTTATATGATAGCTTCAAGATGTCCCACGCTTCTTTAGCAGTTTTGGCATTTGCTATTTTACCAAAAACTGAGTAATCTACGCCTTGATGGATTTGTGTCAGAGTCAGCTGATCATGCCGTCGAGCAACATCGTTGGCTCCTTCTTGCATACCCGGTTCAACATAGCTCCAAATATTATGAGCTTTCAAATGGGTAGCCATTAATAGTGCCCAATAATTATAATCCAGTTTCCCATCTAATTTGGGACCGGACTAGACAATATTGTAGTTTGTCATATCTTTCTCACACACTGACTCAAAAAAAATATTAAAGTGAGAACACTCTTGTTCCTCACACACTCTTGATTTTTTTTAACACTCACACCACCAGGCTCTCAAGCTCTGATGCCAATTTGATATCAGTGGGACATCTCACAAATAAACTCACTCTTCAAAGAATAAAGAAAGAGAGGAGGAGTGTTTCTAATATTCACTCAAAGTTTCATTCATATACCTGTATATTTTTATCACGTACAACAACCATATTTATAGGAAAATGATGAAATAACAAAATGCTAAACACTTGGAAAATGAAGACAAGGAAGTGTGCTATTGCAATCCACACTTAGATTTCCCGTGCAAAAATATTCCGGCACCTAACATGCAAGACAAGATTCATATCTCTTTGAAGCTTTACTTTTTTGTCTCTGTCTTTTGTATTTGAGCTTTATTTTGTAACAATAGGCACCTACTACCAACCATTTGCATGTTGTTTTCTTTTAGGCTTAATTTAATATATCTAACAGAACCTGTAAGAAATACTCTAATGCTCAAGTTAGAGAGAATTTCAACAAACCAACGGTATATTTAGAGGTATACCAAATGTCAATTACTCATCATCTATTTATAGGATGTGAGAGCAGGTGAGTCCTTGTTGGGTATAATCCACGATAAATGTTGTAACCGCATGACTAGGTATAATCCACGGTAGTGTGAGGCATGGTTTAAATCATGTACCTACAACTATGTTTCGATTTACGTACAACTACTAGGTCGGTGAAGTTGTGTCAGTTTATAGTCTATGTTCCTGGTTAAAGGATGAGTCGACCCCATTTAGGCAAAACACATGAGTGGTCCGATGAAATCCTGGGTCAGTTGTGACAAACCCAAAATAGTACGAAACACTTGACTAAATCAATGCATCTAATACGCCATTAGAAGAAGATTTGTTCATAGACAGAGAACAATTCCTCCTCGTAATAGCTCCATGTTGTATTGTTGTATAAGGTAAAATGACAAAACTAGGTTGGTAAAGGCATTGAAATGTTATTTGTACAATGAAAACATATAATAACATATACAATATAGAGAGAGAAAAAAGAAATGTAAGATGTGATGTGATGGATAATGTAATGGAGAAAAAATGTGTTATATAAATTGTTGTATGTTTTGATTATATGAATAATTGTTCTCAATGCAATATATGACAAAGATGAATAAAAGGGGAATGGTTTTCACATTATTTTGTTACTTTGTTTTACTTATTTACAAAGAAAAAGACAAAAAAGTGTGTAAAAATAGTGAAATATTCTTATAGGTATGAAAATGCTTTTCTTATTTTATTATCTAAAAAGAAGTGGTATGAAAATGGTGATGAAAATAGTGAGAAATACAACATTTACTAGAAATAAAATATTCCTATAGGTAATTGGTATTTTAGTTTTTTTATGTATATTTGGGAGTTTGGAGGAAAGTAAAGGGAAGAAAGGGGTTAGGAGGAAAAGAGAGGGGGATGAGGAACTCGAGAGAGTTTTGTAATCTAACCACAAACACAAAGGGAGAAAGATTTCCTATAAACCTTTACCTTGTCTCTCTTTCCCATCATTCTCTAACTCATAAATATACCTTTTAGTGTAGAAATTCACAAGATCAAGAATTTGAACTCGAGATCAGGAAACGAGCTTTAAGCAGAAGACATTTATAATGAGTCAGATTAGAGAGCAGCACTTAGGGGTGTTCATTGGTTCGGATTGACCCAACGAACCAAACCAAACCAATTAAATTGGTTTGGATTTTTTGACTTATGGAACCGAACCAAACCGAACCGATGAAACTGAAGGCTATTGGTTCGGGTAACGGGTTGGGCAATCCAAACCCGTTACCCGAACCGAACCAATCCATTTATATATATAAAAAACTTTTTTTTAGGGTTTGTGACTTTGTGTCTCTTATTTCATTTTAGGCTTTTAGCCCGCGGCCCCTCCCTCCCTCCCTAGTCCCTCTTTCTCTCAATCTCACATTCTCAATCTCAGAAACTCAAATCCGGTGAACCTCCGCTCTCCGCCTCCCTCCGCTGTGAGACCTCCGGCCTCCAGCCTCCTTCCGCTCGACCGCTCTGAGACCTCCGACCTCCGTCTCCGTCTCTGAACCTCTACTCTGTGCCTCCGTCTCCGTCTCGATCTGTTGTAGCTCTGTGCCTCCGTCTCCGTCTCTGCGGCTGCCGTCGATTCATCCTCATCCAACCGCGCACCCTTCCTTTTTCCCTTGCTCCGTGCCTCCGCAGCTCTGTGCCTCCGTCTCCTTCTCCGTCTCTCCATCTCTGTTGCATTCGGTGTTTGAAATTAAAAGGGGGTTGTTCACAGTAATCAGTATTAAGGTTTCTAGGTACAATTTCTTTTCCCTTTTCATTTCATATTTGAGATGGTGTAGCAATTGGAATTGGTTGTGTAACTAAAAAGAGGAATCTCTGATACTGTTAATTTTTTTGCATTAGAATTTGGTGCAATATAATATAGACAGTGTGAAAAGAGCACATCAATTTCCTCGGAACATTAGGCATGCTAATTTTTGGATCGTGTCTTTAATTTGATGTGGAATTGAGAATGAAAGAAACAATGGAAAGGGCAAGAAATCAAAATACTTCGTTGAACTTTTATTATTTTTTCTATTTAAGTTCTTACACGTACACAGTTAAGTAGAATAAAATTAATTTGATTAATTGGATTGTTGTCACTCTAGTGAAAGAAGCTAAACTAATTTTTGGCCATAACACGGACTAACTTCAGGGAGGAATCACAAGGAACTTTGGATTATAATTTAGTTATTTCTGATTTTTTTTTTGCTGTTTAGGAATAATAGAATTTTTAATAATGCTGAGTTTTTTTTTTGGTAAGTAGGAATATAAAAGAACAAAGAAAGAAAAAGCAAAAGCAAGCCTAACCATCTGAGCCTAAGACTAACAGGGGCTGAATACAAAGGGGGGGAGAAAACCAAATAGAAAGAGGCCTTGTTTGATTGAATCTATTATTTTCAAAATGCTTCAATTTCTAGAACTAGTAAACTATTATGAATTAAATCTTCTATCTCCTTTCAAAGTCCTAGAAAAATTATCTTCTATCTCGAATTAATTTTTTGTGTGTAACAGTGTGTTAAAGAGATGGCAAAAAGGAAAGCTAGTGAGATTGCAAGTGAGGCAGCTTCTAGTGGACCCAATCCCAACCAACAAGTTGACCATGGAGATGTCCCAGCACCATTGCAAGTGATTGAAGAAGGTGAAACACAAGGTCCAACACAAACACAACAAGTTCCAACTCCAACACAACAAGAAGCTTTTAAAAGGAAACCAAGTAGGCCTCCCTCTAATGCTTGGACTCATTTTACTAAAGAAAATGATAAAGCAACTTGTAACTATTGTAAAAATCAATATGCATGCAATAGTGCTAGTCATGGTACCAGTAATATGCTTAAACATCTTAAGATTTGTCCAAAAAATCCAAATAGGGAAGTTGATAAGGGTCAGAAAACATTGTCTCTTGGGAGGCCAAGTGAAGATGATAACTCTGTTAGTTTTAAACTTGTTGAATTTAGCCAAGAGGTCACACGAATGGCACTTGCAAGGATGATTGTTATAGATGAATTGCCTTTTAAGCATGTTGAGAATCAAGGCTTTAGGGACTTCATGTCTGAGGCACAACCTAGGTTTAAGATTCCCTCACGTATCACTGTTGCTAGGGATTGCTTGGTATTGTATAATCTTGAGAAGGGGAGCTTGAAAAAAGTGTTGTGTGCAAATAATCAGATGATTTCACTCACTACTGATACTTGGACATCAATCCAAAATGTTAATTACATGTGTGTGACTGCTCACTATATTGATGATGGGTGGGAATTGAATAAGAAAATATTGAGTTTTAACTTGATTGGTGACCACAAGGGTGAAACCATTGGGAAAAACTTAGAGAAGTGCTTGAAAGAATGGGGGATTACAAATGTGTGTTGTGTGACTGTTGATAATGCAAGTTCTAATAATTTGGCCATTGCATATTTGCGTAGAGGCATGAGTGATTGGAATGGAAATACTTTATTAAATGGAGAGTTCATGCATATGAGATGTTGTGCTCACATTTTGAACTTGATTGTTCGTGATGGGTTGATGGAAATTGACCCCTCTGTTAAAAAAATAAGGTCTGCATGTAAGTATGTTAAGTCATCTCCTGCAAGATTGGCTTGTTTTAAAAGATGTATAGAAGAGGCAAATATCACTAGTCAAGCAATGGTCACACTTGATGTGCCAACTCGGTGGAATTCCACTTATTTGATGTTAGAGGTTGCTGAAAAATTTGAAAAAGCTTTTAATCGCCTTGAATATGATGATCCTGCATATTTGATTGGTCTTGACAATGATGGGGTTGGGTGTCCTAGTAGAGATGATTGGAATCGTGCTCGTGTGTTTATTAAGTTTTTAAAGATCTTTTATGATGCAACTTTGGCTTTCTCTGGTTCATTGCATGTTACATCTAACATGTTTTTCAAAAAATTGGTTGATATTCAAAAGTCTTTGAATAAGTGGAGGCAAAGTGGAGATGTGATATTGCAAAAGATGACAACAAATATGCAAATCAAGTTTTCTAAATATTGGGATAGTGGTGAGATTAACCTTCTATTGTTTGTGGCTATATTTCTTGATCCACGGTATAAGCTTGATTACATTGAATTTTGTTTGAAACGCTTGTATGGTGTTGATAAGATGAAGGAGATGATGCACAAGTTAAAAGATCTTATCAACAAATTGTTTGAGCATTATGTGTCATTGTATCCACTTACTGTTGATGGTAGTGATTCTAGTAGTAGTGTAGCATCCCATGTGGCCTCACAATCAAATGCCACCAATGATGTTGAAGATGAAGATGATGTTAATTGGGAGGATGAGTTTATGCAGAAAATGAGGAAGAAACAAGGTGATGAGATGAGGCATGAGTTGGAGAGGTACATAGAGGATGGCATTGAAGTCACTGATAAAGATAGTAATGATTTTGATATTTTGAAGTGGTGGAAAAGGAAGTCAGTAAAGTTTTATATTCTTTCTCGCATGGCTAGGGATATATTGGCTATTCCAGTGTCCACAGTATCTTCTGAGAGTGCATTTAGTACTGGAGGTCGAGTTCTTGACCCATTTCGGAGTTCCTTGAATCCCACTACAGTTGAATCTTTGGTTTGTACACAGAATTGGCTAAGGAATCCTCCTGAGGTAATGGATTTGCATGCTGAGATTGATGAAGTGCAAAAGATGGAAACATGTATAAACTCTTTAATTTGATCATTTAGTTAATTAGTTTGGTTACATTTTACAATAATAATGTTTATGTTTCTATTTGTAGAGTTGGCTGGATTATCTTTATCTGCATCCGGTATTGGTACTAGTGGAAGTGGAGATGCTGGCAGTGGCAGGTCTTGAAGTCTTGAAGAATAGCTGGAGATGTTTATGATTTTCATAATGTTTATGTTTATGTTTATGCACTTATGTTGGTTTGTAATTTTTATGTTTGAATGTTATTAGTAATTTTGCCTTTTTTCACTCACCACTGATACTTGGTTGAAACTTGAATTGTTGGTGCAAATTTGAAGCAAAAAAAACAGCCTTTTGCCTTCTTTATATCAGGTTATATGTATTATTTTAGGCAAAATAATGCATTTTTTCTTTTTTCCCGAATTGGTAAAAAAATGGCATTTTTTTAGTTCCTGATTCGATTGAACCGAACAGAACCAACCCGTATTTAATTGGTTCGGTTTGGTTCGGATCAGTGCAGAAAAATGATGAAATCCGAACTGAACACTTTTGTTTGGTTCGGATTCGTTTTACCTTTGAAACCGAACCAAGCCGACCCGTGAACACCCCTAGCAGCACTCATCTAAACTAATAAATAAGGCATCAAAGTTATTGCACAATAAGGGAATAAATGGAAAAAATAAGATCCTGCGGTGATAGCCATTATAGGACATGCACTGCACTTTTAGAAGTATTATATTTTGATTCCAAGTATACAAGTAAAATGAAAACAATATGCCCCGAATCATTTTGGGTTAAATACTTAAATTTACATTATAAGACATTATGATATCAACACCAAATAAATATGAACTATGGAAGCATAAGCATGAGCTGGAGCCACTAGGTTATAATGTCACTGTCACAGAGACTTTCACAGTAATTCATTTGAATTTAAAATTACTTTCAATGCCATTATTAGAGTTTAGTACAGCAAATGAAATTGGTAATGCTTTAGCCTTTTCTTCCCGCACTGGAACAATATTCAGCACATAAATTTAATTTAATTCTGAACAACAAGATAAACTGATAAAGCACAAGTTTGAAAGTACATCGTTACTTTGATCAAGAGAAAGATTAATGCATTGATATAATTCTGATGTCCTACTTGGACTAAATTAACTTTGATATCTTAGCTAACTCAAGCTCTTCATATAAACAGCATATGTGTAATACTTGCATATTCTCTGCTGAACAGACACAATATATCTTGGACTAGAGAAGACTGTAGATATTATCATATTATGGTAATGTTGGTAATACATTGTATGTCAAAAATGAAAATTCACAAGCAAAGATCCAGTGTTCTAAATAGCTAGCTATATGTCTACAACGAGGTTCCAATTGATAACTATGTTTCTTGTAATGAAGTAAAACCAGAACAAAGTACCAACATTAAGATCCCAAAAGATTACATTTCATTTGCTTTTTGGAACATTCATGTCATGTAATTTAGCTAGTACAGAAAATAAGTAACATAGTGGTAAGGTTTTACTTTGTTGAGCTAAATAGCTAATAATTTTTTCAACTGTGACCAAACCTTGCTATCTTCAACTTTGTAATCACTGTCTCAAGTCTGCTAATTCTCTGTTCAAGTTCCATTGCTTCCATTTCAGATGAACAACTATACCCTTCACCTTGAATCCTGCATAGACTTTCTCTGTCACTAGACAACCTTGATTCTTTGCTACCATTTTCATCTTCAAAATCTTCCTCAAAACCCCCTATTGTATCTCCTTCATCCTCCACCTTCCTAGATGAAGCTGGTGACAAATGTTCTGAACTGCTTATGCTTATCATACAATGATCATAACCCTCAACCTCAATTGCATCTCCTTCCTTGCCAGATTTTGATTGCTTCCACCAATCATAGTACCTAGAAGTAACACTTGGCTGGCAAGAAAATAATGCAATCCTCAAATTTACATCCATTACTGGCTGGCTATAACTCATCCAAGGATCCTTGTTACAACTTGCCACAATACCAGGAATGTCCTGATCCATCCCAAACTGCATAGCAACACGGTGTGGAAGGTACTGCTCTATACAACCCCCCATACCCACCAACTTAGAGACCCTCAAACAGCGACCAAAGGACTGTAATTCACCATCTAAATAAGGATTATCACATACCCACATGTCTTTTTCATTGTAGAGATTAAGAGATGGAGAATTTTCATATGGACGCCACACAAAACCATTTCTAGAATCTAAGATCAAATTCAAATTTTTACTTTTCAGGATTTTCACTCCATCCCATCTAGCCAACCTTGGTTTCCTTTGCTTAAATGCAAACCCATGTGGCTGTAGTGCTGGAAATCTCTCCAAAGCCCATGTTTGAACCAACTGAAAAGGAGCCCATAGAGTAACCCCCAACTTCAATGTGGCATTGTTGTTGATGCTGTTATTGAGCAAACTCAAGTCCCTATAAATGCTTGCTAAAACAGCAGGTGCAAGAGCTATTTGAGTCCCTTGAGCTAGATGTATGGCAATAGGGACAACACTTTTCAAAATGGTGTTAAAAGCATTAGCAGGGAACACATACCTTGACAACCAATAAACCAAAAAAGCTTCATGCTCCACTGGGCTTTCATTCTCCATGAAATGCATCATCCATGGCTTTTGAATCACTTTTCTGGCTTTAGTGCTATTGAACATTCTTCTTGCAGCAACTAGTTTTGCTTCTATTTTCTTTTGCTCACTGGTCACAAGAGGGCTAGAAACAGGACACCCCATAACAGAGTAACCCCAACAAACCTTCATGTCTTCTAATGTGATGGTTGCTTCTCCCCAAGGGAAGATGAAAGTTTTGGTCTTTGAACACCATCTCTGTGCAAGGCTAAGAATCAACTCATTATTCCTGTTGATTTCATACGTAGAAGCTTTGATTGCTTGGTCAATTCCAGCTTTTATCCACAAATATTCATACTTGAGTTTCATTTTTTGGACCCATTTTTTCCATTCTTCTTGGGGCCTTCGCCATCCATTGTAACTTACTATTGGTGGAAGCTTTGAAATTGCATGGTTGGTAGTGAAATTGAGCAACGAAGACTCTTTGGTGCTGCAACTTATGCAAGGTTTGAGAAAATACCCTGTTCTATGAATTGGGTTTCCACCAGATGGTGAAACCATGAGCTCTTCTCTAACTTGGATGATATTGTCCTCCTCATCCATTTTTGGAGTGCAAGATCAATAGTGATGTTATGGTTTGTGAATGAATGAAAATGAAAGCAAGTTAGTGACTGAAGAGTAATCAAATGGAGATGGAAATGGTTATTGTTCATTCATTATTCGAAGAGTTGCCACCGGAAAGAGAGAGGATTGAATTGGACTTTTGGAACTTCAAAAGTTTTTCATAGCTGATTTGGGAGGTTGAATTGCTAGTATGTGGTATCCAGGTAAGAATTTTGATGTGACAAATAAAAAATTAACCGCTTTGTTTCTTATTATTATATTTTATTTTACTTACTTATAATCTTATATATATATATGCTTTTACTTAATTTTATTTTACTTGGTTTTATTTAAATAATTAATATTAATAGAAAGAAAAACAATTCGACACATAAATAACCCATAAAATTATTTTTTATAAAATCAATTCATGTTTAAAAATATTAGAAACGAACAATTTAAAATATATGTTTTTTATATTTTTAAAATTTAACTCTATGTTTCATAAAATTATCTATGTAATAGACAATATAGCAACTATTTGTTTTACCGTTATTAAAGTGGAAAATCATAGAACCAACATGGGTTAGTTCAAGTGGTATATGCTTGATTCCCCTTAAGCAAGATCTCGAGTTCGAAAAAATCATCTTCGGGTAACTTTTTTCTTCAAATAATTATATATTAAAATTTATCGTTAGATTGAAAGTTATTATCATATATGTTATATCTACAAAATATATCAAAATAAAAATGATTTATTTGTCACATTATTAATATTAAAATTTTATGAAATTTGACACAAATAATCATGATGATGAACAGTTATAATTCAACGGTTAAATCAATAAAATTCACATTCACTTCAAAGTTATCAATAGTATAATACTATGTGTAAATTACACTGGTTGAACTCTTCTCATTTGGTAATTTAATTTTAAAATTTAATAAAACTAAAAAAAATAAAAAAAGAAAACAACATATGATATAAATTATCGTAAAATTTAAATTATTTTTAAAAAAAGTCAAATATATTTATTTTATATCGTTAAAATAATTTTTTATCCACTGAATTAATTTTTAAAATATAATTGATATTTTTATATCACTGCTTCATTCTATATGTACAAAAAATTAACCAGCACTGTCCATTTCAATTCGACATTATTGTCATAGCTAATGATAATATATACAGACACAAATTTTAACATCATATGAAACATATATGTTGTTGCGTTCCAAATCAAATCAACCTCATGAGTTTCAACAACATCAAGAGGATGGAACAAAAGAAAGAACTAATAAGAAGAATCACTTCTTCTATAAATGGTCACTCTTATAACTTGCTTGTGGCACCTTCTTGAAAATAGCTTTAACAAGATCAGCATATAATGGAAACTGCACCACCGCATAGAAAGTAATAGGCAAGCAAGTGGCAACATAAACTGGAAACAGGACATTCTTGTATTGGTCCTTGAGAACAAAGAAATGGGCAGCACAGAAAGAAACAAGCATGGAAGCAATGGACACAAAGAGAGAACTTAAGCCAAAGAGAAGCTTCAATGGTAAACTCCTGCGAAAGTCTTCAGCTTGTTTTCTAGAAGTGAGTATGGCAAGGAACATTACCAACGCAGTGACTGAGAAACAGAGTCCAATTAAGGAAGCTATGGCAAATGTGTCAAATGCTGGTTGCCCTTCTAACTCTGGTTTGCCTTTGTCAGTGCCGCCAGGGACAGTGCTTGATGTTGCAAAGGAAACGCCGGCGATCAGTGCTGCCACAACTGAGCAAGATTCAGATGTTTCCTTCAGCCACTCTGAACTATTTTTCACTAGATCTTTGTGTTTCTCCTTGAAGATTTCCCCTGCAGTTTTGTCATCTCTGTTGGTTCTGAAGATGAAATGCTCTGGCACCAGTTCTTTTATGTACTGCTCCATTGTATAATCAAAAGTTAATATGATAAACCAATTATCCTAATAATTTAAATTGTTAATGTAAGTATGTTTGGTAAGAATAATAAGCGTTTCTAACTATCTTATAAGCTAGTTAGTTTGACCAGCATAAAAATGTTTGGTAAGACACAAGATTTTTATTTTAGGAGCTTCTAATTTATAAGTTACAAGTTATTTTTGCTAACTTAACTTCTACCTTATTTATTTTTCTTCTATTTTTCTCCCTCATATTTTAACACATTTTCCTACTTGTCTTTTTTTTACATTTGTTATGTTATTTTACATTTATTATCTAGTTTATCAATTAGTTTTACTAAATACTTTTAATTCGATAAACCAACTTATAAATTTGAAGCTTATAAGCTAGCAACTAACTTATCAGCTACCAGTTAACTTATCCGTTAGTTATACTAAACATACTCATAGAATGATTTAACATTTAACATGCCCTCTCATACAAAAGCCTTGATGAGCAACTAATAAACAAGTCCACTATATATACCTTATGCTGAAATATCAAATATGTGATTTTACTTATATCTGAAATTCAACTATTTAATTTGTAAAAAAAATGTAAGAGCATATCAAACTACAAATCACTTAATCACAAATGCTATGATATCATTTCATAAACTAACTACCTTGAAAATTTAAACACATGAATGATTTTTTAGTTAACAAAAGATCCACATTAAGGTAGAAGATTCTCAAGCTGCATAATGTGTAGCAGATATATATATATATATATATATATATATATATATATATATAACTCATGCTGATGTTATAATTATAACATAATATACATACCTGATACCATTTGATATCCCACATCATTTGCATGGCAGCACCAGCAATTCGCCAAGTCTTTTCATTGTTGCTTGCTGTACCTGCTGCCAAATGCAACACAGTGTTCTCCTTATTATCCACTTCAAAAATTAGGCTATAGAACAGTTCCTTGTCCAAATTCTTCCGCAACAACTCAACAACACGGGGTTGTCTGTTCTTCACTGCCGCAAGCAAAACATTTTCATTGTTTGAGTTAGTCTCATGGACTACACTTGGTATTGTAGATTGAAGTGCAGACACAATTTCAACTATGCCATTTTTTGCTGCAGTCAAATATGCTGTCTCCTTTTTGTCAATGTTATCTATTGATTTGTTTTTTATGTTCTTCATTGCCACAAGCAATAGGCTTTCCTTGTCTTGGGTAGTGTCTTGGTCACTTGGTAATTTAGTTTGAAGCTCATTCACAATTTCAACTATGCCAGTTTTTGCTGCAGCCAAAAATGTTGTCTCCTTGTCATCAATTTTTGTTGTAGATTCCTTTTTCTTATTTTCTTGTTGCTTCTGTGTTGAGCTAGTCTCCTTTTTGGCAAATTTTGGATGCAAACCTCCAAATATGCAGAGAACAAGATGAGATCAACTATATATAATTAAATAATGAAAACTATATACACATGAAAATGAATGTGGGTAATTATGTTATTCCTCTGTAGTACTAAGGTAGATGTCTTTATTCTTATAATAACTATAATTATTTTTCTTTTAGTACATACATAACTCTAATTATTGAGAGTGAATCAAAGGAAAAGGGATTTTTTTTTCATATTTAGATTATATTAGTTCTCAAATTAACTTTTCATATTTAGATTAATTTTTGTAGTATACTCCCAAACAAATCTTAATTTGTCTCAAGGAATTAGTTTGCAAAGTTGATCTATGAAAGACTAGATTGAAAAGTAACACAAAATTTAAGATTCTACTACAAAAGAATAGCTAGCATATTATTCAGATTATGTAAGTAACAAGTTCAAATTAATTGAGTGGTTTATTGCTTGCTTACTTTCTAGCTGTCGTAGGCTAATAAAGGGTTGTGTCACGTCTTTGTCTTCAATTTCATCTAAGTCCTCAAATGGTTGAGCACCAGTAATTCCCATGTACGATTCATAAGGTTTTTCCATAAAAGCTCTCAATAGCTGATTACCCCATACGTGGTTCTGCTTTATCTTCTTTATTGCTTTCAAGTCTTAAACATCAAAAGAAAAACAAGTCTTTAAACATACATGCAGGGAGCAGCTAGTAATAGCATTAATTGTGAAGAAAGATTAGATTGGTACATATATATATATATATACCCGGTCCTGAGATATCCAATCGTGAGCTGAGTGCTAACCGAAGAGTGTTGTATACAGACCGAAGCTTAAGAGTGGCAGCATTCTTTTGTGGAACAAGAGCATTTGCTACTATTTTGGCCATATTTTCTAACTCTATTGTCACTGGAATATAGTACAGCTCAATTAACTATATACAACAATGAGTAAAAACAATAACATAAAAATTGTTCTATTATAAGTTGAATCTTCTATCTCTTTTTCAAGTCCCACACAAATTATATCATTAATGAAAAATACTTCAAAAATAATAAAAAAATAAGTGTTTTATTTTTTTGACCAGAAATCTCTCACAATTCATATCACTCTAAAAGAGAGTAGGAATAAAACGATTTAAATTGTTAAACCGAAACAAAAAAGGATTTGAATATATTAAATAATTAATGTGAACTATTTTGATATTTGTTGGTAATTAAAAAAATTACGTAAAATAATTTCATTCCATGCTTTATTTATAGAATTGAAAACCACTATCTTCTAAAGGAGATCATCACCAAATCATGGTTGGTCATCGTGGGAAGTGGATTGTGACCTCATATGGACTTAATCTGTCAGGGGTTTGAATTTGGAGTTTTCACTCTTGGGAAGACTTTACCTAATCACCACCTCCAACTCGAGGGTTAAACCCACAGTTATGCTTGTGGGGATTCCCGGTGAAAGAACAAAAAAAATCTAAAGGAGGTGATCATCTTGGTGATTCTACATTTATGAAATGAGATTTAAGAATTTCTTTCTTGATATATTGTTATAAGTTTTTTCAAATGGCAATTGTTACCCTACATTAAATATAATCTATAGATATCCTAATTTTTTTCTAATTTGACCGAGAACCCCTACAAGCAAAACTGTGGGTTTATCCTTCGAACCGGGGTGGTCCGTAAAGCCCTCCTAAGAGTGGTTGAAGACTTAAGGATTTAAATTTTTGACCTTACTGATAAAGTCCGCCTAAAATCACAGTTCATTTCCATTGAGACCAAAATACTATTTAGTTTGCCCTAGTTTAAGATTGCATATATATTAACTTTTTGCTTTTTTTTTTTTAAAAAATGTTAAAATTTGAAATACTCAATTAGGTATAAAAGAAAAAGTAATACAGCAAGCAAATATGTAACAAAGCATAATATTATAGAAAAATAGTAATGCAAAATCTTACAAAACTAGGGGATTACTTTTTCTTATTTTAATAAAAACTATCTGTTTTTAACCAGAGAAGGTAATTAATAATCATAAGAAAAAAAGGGTATAAAATATAAAAACAACAAGAAAGGAAGCATATTCACTTCTCATGTGAGTGTGACAGAACAATAAGGAAGTCATAACATTTGAGGTAGTTCATTTGGAAGCTTACATTTGTGTTCATGGGCCTCGGACTTATCTATTGTTGTCTCCAAATATGACTTCATTGCTTTTTCAGCGTCTAAAGGTTCTACGATTATACCTTTAGCAAGAAAATATTAGAAAGGACCTTAGAAGTGCATTTGTAATTTTTGATGTCGTTTAAACATAAATAAAATACTGCAAATGAATATTATTTTGGTGTTCTAAAAACATATGACAGCTAGATTGATTTTTTTTTTTTGAAAAATATGTTTTTCGTTCATATGGTTTCGATCAACTTTAGTCTTTTCCTGTACTTTAAATCCTGTGCTTTTTTGTCACTAAGCTTTCTAAACCCCCAAGTCTTTGTCCCTGCCCGTCAATGAAATATGTTAATTTGATGAGTTGACTAACAAAAGTTACATGTCAGCCCCAATAGTGAGTCCCAGTTAATCGATCATCTAATTATCTTTTTTAATAATTTTTAATTATTAAAATAACCCTAATTATTAAATTAAGGCTTTCAACTAAGCAATTTTACCCGATAAAAAACCTAATTTCATAATTATGATTATTTTAATAATTAAAAATTAATAAAAAAGTTAATTAGATAATCAATCAATTATTTTGGACTCACTATTGAGGTTGACATGTAACTTTTGTTAACCGACTCATCAAGTTAACAGATCTCACTGACGGACAGGGACCACAACTTGGGTGTTTAGAAAGTTTAGAGACAAAAAACAAAGGATTTAAAGTACATGGATGAAGACTAAAGTTGACCATAACTATAGGGACGAAAAACATATTTTTCCCTTTTTTTTTCTTTTAAATGAAAGTTTATGTGTGTTTGGTTAAAATAACATATAAATTAGTTGAAAAATGAAATAAAAAAGATCAAAGCTAATAATTGAATTAAAAGTGTTTGATAAAATTATCTATTAAACTACCTGATAATTATAAATTATAGATAAAAATATTATTAATTATTGAAATATATAAAAAGGGTAAATAAAGAATTGTAAAAAAAAATTAAAAATAAAAATATAAAAAGCAATTCAAATTTAAAATTAAAATATTTTAACTTTTCAATTACTAATTTTAACTTTCTAAAATGAGATACCAAACATGTACACTGTATATATTCCAATTTCCAGAGTTGGAGTAAGAGTAAGAGTACCGTAAAAAAAAAAAAAGTTGGAGTGAGAGTTACAAATAAAAAAATCACCAGCAGCTAGGTCCTCCTAATCAAATACACACAAATTGGTCATTAATGTTAATTTTACATTAATTTGAAATTCAAAGGATAAATTTTAGGTCCGAGTTCCTTTATGAGTGTGTTTGGATTCTAGCTTATTTGACTAGTTTATGAGCTACTTTGACTAACACAAAAGTATTTGATAAGGTAACTCAAAGTAGCTTATTTTAGGAGCTTCTAGCTTATAAGCTACAAGCTACTTCACCTAACTTGTAGCTTGTAACTTATTTAATTTTCTTCCATCACTATCTCTTATATTTTAATACATTTCTCTTATTATTCTTAATTTTTTTACCTATTATTATTATTTTTATTATCTATTTTCAATTTTAGTGACAAAAATCTTTTAATTTTTTTACCTATTATTACCTATATAATAAATAATTTAAAAAATTACTAATTAATTAAATTGTTATTTTCTTTTCACTATTTTATGAAATTATTTTTATATTATACTATTTATTTTATCAATTTCATTATTTATTTTAATTTTTAATTAAATATTTTATCACTAAAATGTTTAATTAGAATGTAATTATTTTTTTTAAATATAAAATTATAAATTACATAATAATATTTTTTTTTATAAAACACAAATAGAATTTATATAATAAATTTATTTAGTTATGCCCTTTTATGTCATTTAACATTTACCAACTAGCTTATTAGTTAGTTTTACCAAACACTTCTAATTCTATAAGCTAGCTTATCAGCTCGAAGCTTATAAGTTAGGAGCTTATCAACTAGCAGCTAGCTTATGAGCTTATTAGCTAGCTTATCAACTAGTTTTATCAAACATACCCTATATCTAAAAATCAGGTTGAACAATTAAATTTGAGTTGAGTTAAATGGATTTATTTAATTAAAGAGATAAAGTTTTTCTAAAACCTATTTAATTTTTTCAAGCATAAGGTGTCGGTAGACCATGTAATATCTAGGGGTGTAAGCGGGTCTAACCCAACCCAAACGATATCTAACGGTTCGATTTGGACATTTTTTTTCGAATCCGATCTGGTTCGGTTCGGGTTTTGGGTTTGCCTATGTTGAACTTGATAGACCTAACCAAAACCAAATTAGAAAAAAAAAATCTTAATCTTATTTCATTTTCTTGCCCGGAGAGAACAAAAATAGGCGCAACAGCAACCCAAGTAGTGGTGATTCCCCAAACCTTATTTCATTTGTTCCTCTCATTTTATTTTAATTTCATTTCATCTTCTATATTTTTTTAAAATAGAAAAAATGTTCATAATCCAATGACCCAACCCGACTCGGGTCGGGTTACTCACACAAAAATATAAAATCCAAGCCAACTCAATCCACCATCATTCTATAGTTTCGTACTTAATGTCACCCAAACCTAAACCAACTCAACCCGATTAATATCAATGAGGTTATATTACAAAAATGAATTGCATTTTGTTTTCTTTCACCATGTAACACTTACATTGGTATATAATTTGCTTCCACCACATGAGATTGCTTCCACTCTTGAAAGCTGAAGATCTAGTGGCAAGAGTTCTGAGAGGAGTGACTCCATCTTTGTTCCGTGTGTCGACAAGTCCAGGATAGCAATGAATTATTATAATTGCCAAATCTGTTATATACACATCACGCGAAGAAATTAAATTATGATGTTTTCCACTCATAATTAACTTTATTAGTTTTACATAATTTAACTGTCTACATCTTTGGATACCACAGTTAATTATTTTCTATTTCAAATAGAAATTATAAACTAGAGTAATTTTTAAAATGTTGCTTACCATAAAACTCTCTCCGAATGGCACGGTGAAGGATGCTATCCCCATCATTGTTCCTAAGTGGAACATCCAAATCATGTTTAGAAACATGGTGCAAGTACACAAAGCACTGCGTCTGACACGTCAGCACAGCCCTAAACAGAGGTGTCTCACCCTTCTTATTCATCGCTTTAATCAAATCTTTCCTTTCACCATTTTCTCCAATGATGCACTTACACATACCAATGAACCCTCTCGCAGCAGCAAGATGCAAAGGTGTGTCCCCTCTCTCGTTTGTTGACCTAAACGCACTCTTCTCACCCCTCACCTCATTCCCTTCATGCTCTATGATTGCATCTACCAAATGGTACACAAGTTCGAATTTCCCATCGTTCACTGCCACGTGTAGTGCTGTTCCCCTGCTTTCATTGATCTTGATCTTGTGATATATGCTGTTGTTTTCATATGCGGCGATCACATAGTCCCATCTACCTTCCACCACGCACCCGCGAAACACTGAAAACAAATCCGCTGCGTCCGCTTCCGTTCCTTCTATTGCCGTTGTTTCTATCCACCAAACATAAATTCAGTTCAACTTTTATTTCTTTAAAATCACATTTCAAACGTAAATAGCGTTGATCCAAGTCAGTAGTTAAACACAAAGTATTTTTATAACCATCTAAATTCATGTGATTCATTGTAAAATTATATTCCTACATTTAATATTGGGAAAGATATATAAGTGGATGAGTTAAAATTGGAGAGCATCTCGGCCGTTTATTTTTTAAAAACATTAAATAAAAAAATTAAAAATTCAGCACATTAATTTGTGGCTATTAGATTCGGACTGCAGAATTTACAGTAATGTAGAGGATCTTGGCCTGATTCCGGATCCTCTCTAGTTGAGTTAAAATTAAAAAGCATCTTAACCGATCATTTCCAAAAACATCAAATAAAAAAATTAAAAAATCAGCACATTGATTTGTGGCCATTAAATCCGAACGGCAGAATAAGCATAAGGAGTGAATTGACATGAGATAATAAAGTAAAGGTCAACGGAATTTAAAAATATTTCAATCAGAAGAGTTTAGAAAAATCAGAAATGTAACTAATTTATAAATGTTTCCCACCTTCTATTTTGGAATTGCCTTGCACTGTGATCATTTTTGCAAGGTTGAAACAGAGAAATGAAAAGAAGGATAGTGATTGATGTGAAATGGGAGATGGGTGGGTTATGGAGATACTAGGGAAGAGTTATATGCCAATGCTCCAATTCTTTATTTGTGTCTTTGAATGAATTGAATTTAAAGTGGTTGCTTATTACTGTTCTTTTTCTTTTACTATTGTTATATCTTTTTAATTAATTTTTAAAAGTATTCTATCAAACTGTATTTATTAAATAATCCAGTCATATTAGTAGTTGTCAACTTGTCATACCACTCTCACAATTCTTCACCAAGGAAATACCACTCTTAATTATAATAATTTTAAAAGGCTAAAAGCAAAAGAAAAGACACTACAATTTTAAAGATAAAGTTTAGAAGGTGGAATGCAAATAATAGGTTTTTAATATATAACTAATTAAAAGTAATGAATAATTAATTAATATATGAAAGGGACATTTTCAGAAAATAAGAAAATGAAATAGTTAGAAAAAAAATTATAGTAAACAAAGTACATAAATCGAGAAAACATGCTTTAAGTTGAAGTACAGAATAGAATAGAATGACATGAGAAAAGGTTGGTAGGAGAAACGAAAAGGATCTTAGCCATGTTTACTATTATAGGGAAAGGAAAGGTTTTATTTTTATATTTTTTAATCTGGAGAATTTTTAAAAAGTAAATAATGTATTGAGATTGAGAGTGTAAATGTCTTCATTACACCCCCTATCCTTATTTAATTCAATTAAAAAAACAGATAAAACTAACTGTAAAATATGCTATCAACTAGAACTTGGGAAGTCAAGTGACCTATGGTGCTATCCATGATTAAACAGGAGAAATCCCAAAAATGGTTATGAATTAGAATTCAGGAAGATTTTTTAATTGCATAAGAACAAATTCATATATATATATATATATATATATATATATATGCTGAGTAAAATACAAGTTAAGCAAAACCTAAGATAAGGCTTCGTATCTCGTCTCGTTTTACTTGTGGTCTTAATCATATTTTAATCCTTTTCTTCAAAGTACACACTATTGAAGTAATGGTCGGAATTTAATTTTAGTGTACTTTTAAGATTAAGAGATTTTTGTTTAGGCATTGGAAGAGAAAAAATGCTACGTACATTACTCTAAAGAGGAAAGAATTATGCTTCACTTCAGCAGGAATACTCTCAAGTTTAGCTGTAATTCAAAAATTGGCATGTGCCAATGAAAAGCAGGAATGATTTTTTTTTTCCTGCAATTTATGGTGTATTCTTTGTCTTTTCTTCTTGACAATGAGAATGTTTAATATTGTTGAACCATTAAACTCACATTTCCAATTTTATAAACGATTTTTTTAACATGTATAACTATTTTACATTATAATAAATTAAAAGTGAAAATATTTTATTAAAAATATAACATTTGTTATTATCAAGGTATTAAATGTTGTGATAATTACATTTTTCAATTTATTATCCAGTGCAATATTACAGAAGTTAAAAAAATCATTTTATAAATTATGTTGAGAGAATTCACATTTAAATTTGATTATTTTTCAAAATCACACACTAAAATTTAACGAAGTAAATGAATTGAGCTAAATACCAATATCAATACTAAATGTTGCAAAGAATAAAGATTTTGCGCGTCGTAGCAAAAAAAAAAAAATGAACAACCAATCAATTTATAGTAAATTAGTTTGATACACGTGTCGTGCACAGGAGGATAAAAAAGAAATATATTATAATAAAAAAATATAAAATAATTAGTTAAATATTATTGATTAGGAATATGAACATTAAAATATCTAAAAAATATGAAGAATACAGAAGCTTAAATAAGAAAACTGAAATAAAATGTAATATATTAAACTGATATTAATATAATATGTTTATAAATTTTTAAATATCTCACAATAAACAATATTTAAAGTACAATTTGTACTTAAATCTTCATGATTAAGAAGAAGAATGCGAAGTCCTTCTCTACTCTTCACTCTTGATAATGCAACATAAAAGCTGACCATGTGTGAATACAGGCCTTGGCAAATAAATTCCCACATGAGATAATGTTTGTCTTTGGGATTTATTTATAGTCATAGCAAAAGATATGATCAATGGAAATTGCCTCCTCTTGAATCTAATAGGCAATGTTTGATTACTTGGAACCAATGTCATTCTTGGAATAAGGACCATATGACCAGCTCTAGTTCCAGTTAAAACCTGACATTCAATAACATGATTTCACAATCTCCTAACCCGCAGCCCGGTACCATTGCATAAACCATTGGATTGATCAATATTCCGCATAAGCATCACAGGAGCTCCTACCTTCAAATGCAATTTATGTGGTGGCAATCCTGAACAGTTGATTGCATTAAGGATTTCAACTGAAAACGCCTCCATATCAAAGTCTGAAGTTCCCTCTTCTGTACACAGAGAATCTGAACTCAAATATGTTTTCTCTTCATCCTCTATCCACATCATGATGTGATTGTTAACCTGTGAAACAATGTCCAAAGTAGGAGCTAAAATAGCCCTCTCACTAAAATATGAGATGTTACTCAAGTTCTTAACAATATTTGGATAAACAAAATTAATCAGATCATCAAATGCAGTTTCAGAATTTGGAATCAAAATATCTGTAGGAATTTGTATCTCTGACTCACCTTCTGTTGAGTCTCCTTCAAGCCCATCACCAACTCTTAACAACCATTCACTAAATAATTTAATTGCAAACTGGTCAGCATCAGAAGAGTTGTTTGTAAGTCTCATGTTTTTAGTAAGTCTCAACACTTTGCAGTATCACCAAAGATACGATGCATTTACTGTTGAATACACAATATCTTGCTTTGATCCTCTTGGAATTACAGGCAAAATCTTCCTAAAATCACCTCCGAGAACAACTACTTTCCACCAAAAGGAAGGTTAGGATTGAAAGACCTTGAGAATCGTAGAATATCCTTTAAGCATTTGTCCAAAACTTCAAAACAGAATTTACTTACCATAGGTGCCTCATCCCATATAATCAATTTTGCTTTCTCCAATAATTTAGCATGAGGAATGCCTTGTTTTATACTACAGCATGAGTCTTCTGTTGTATTCAAAGGAATTTTAAACCTGGAATGGGTTGTCCTTCCATTTGGAAGTAACAGAGAAGCAATACCACTGGAAGCAACATTGAGACAGATTTGACCTTTTGATCATATTCCAGCTGACAAAGTGTTCCAAACGAATGTCTTACCAGTTCCTCCATAACCATAAAGGAAGAAGAAACCTCCTTTTTCATTAGCAATTTCTTCCATTATCTTGTCATAAGCAAACTTCTGTTCATCCGTCATAGACGAAAGGTATTGATTCAAAAGTTCTGATAAATATGTATGATCAAAATTTAACTCTTTCGCAATGAGCCTTGATTGAAAATTTGAGATTGAGTCCATTGAGGGTAAGGGCATTGGTGGATAATCCTTCAAACTCTTACTATTGCATTGCATTATTTCTTCTATTTCTGCAAGGCAAAGATCTTTGACATCTGCATCTGATAACAATAATTCTGCACAGTAAAAAAAATTTCAAATCAAATCCAACAGCTTCATCCCAAATAGTTAATAAAACAAAATGAATTAGTTAAATTTAAATTAAAACCTGGACATTCAAGGATTCTTCTTTGTTTGTGAAGAATATCATCAGACAACTCTTTCCAGCAATTTTCCCAAACAAACTCAGGCCTAGACATATTGTTTGAAATCAAAAGAATACAAAACAACCTCCTAATGTATTGCCCAGAAGCCCAAGAATGAGCCTCACGAATTGCATCAATGAATTCTCTATCATCTTGCAACAAACCAAGTGAGTAGCATGCATCCTTAAAAGTTGGATATATTACTCCATTAACTGTTCTAATTTCCTCAAAATTCTGGCAACCCTTCTGAATATTTAGAAGTAGACGAAGGTAATAGTCTTCACCATTACCAACAGGGACATGGGATACTCTACCAATAGAAAAACTTTGTTTTCGAGGCTGCCAATAACCATCTTTTGCATTCCACGCAAACTTTGTAGGAAACTCTGCATATGTTAAATTTCTTCCATCAGGGAATTTCCGATTTGCTTCCATCCAACCTAAGAACATTGACTTCTTGTAATCTGCTTTGTCCAATACATTGTCTATCTCATCAAAATCTTTATACACCACGGGTTGATGATCCTTAAGATGAAAATGAAGCCTTGTGACAGAAGGTTCTTTCAACTGTATATCAAAACCGAACAACCTCCATGCAGCCTCACATGCAGAAATGTACCTACAATCATAGTATGATCTTATCTCATCAACATTATTGTCTTTAAATAAGGCTGCAGTAACCCTGTCATTTCCTTTATGCACATACTTGAACAGATATTTGATGGAGCTTGTTTGGCATGTATACTCCACATTGATATGGCATCCAAATTTAAGAAGAAGGGTTGGATTGTACGGAACAATGAAACCGTTGTCAACCTCTGCAGATTTTCTTTAACAGTTCTGCCAGTGTCTCTTCTCCTGTACTTGGGAAAACCTTCATCATCAACAATTGTTCTGCTTCTCAATGTCTTAGGAAAATGCTTAGAGCATTTTCCATTTTTATACATGGAGACTTATTGTTGAAATGGCCACATGGACAATGAAGCATATATTTTTGGACTGATGCAAACAGCTTAGAGTTCATGTCTTTATCAGGTATCTCTGCCGATATATACCTGTCAATATCTTCTGGAATCTTAGGCCTGGCTTGTGGATCCATAAATAGCAATATGTGAGCATGGGGCAAACCACGCTTCTGGAACTCAATAGTACAAACATCTGAAAATGTTTAAATAAACATTATGAGAAAATCATCACAATTAAATGAGTTAAGTAAATCAGAAATTATTCACACAACAAACCTTTATTTTAATAATTTAAGTAACTTACATGCAACAACTTTGCCAAAAACATTTCCGCTCTTCAAGTCTTTAATTAACTGATCCAGCTTAATTTTGAACACTCTACACAGAACATCTGGACGATCCTTTGGCTTTAATCCACACACGTTAACAAATCTCTTTATTTCAGGCCACTATGGGTTGCAAGTCATTGTAATGAAATAACTTGGATACCCATAGTATTTGCAGATGGAAAATACATCCTTGCAATTATTTTACATGTATCTTGGCCCCCCGGTAAATGAACCTGGTAGTATTATCCGTTGTCCAGATGCAGCAGCATTATTCTCACCACGAACTGAACACTCATGCAAACCCTTGTAAAGCTCTACCCTTAACTTAGGTTGATTGAAACAAATATATCTCAACCTTTCAGATTCAACCATAGTGTATGAATCAACTAAAAATTGTTGAAATAACCTTTTTGACATGAGTATAATCGGAGATTCACAGTACCTGTCTTGAATTCTATATGCAAAAAACTCACGCAGTGTTACCTTAGTCCTTTTCCTTTCTCCCCTTGTGTTTCGACCGTCTGAAATTAAAATTCCAGGCCTAAATCCATCCTCACCATAAGGAAATAATAACGGATATTGCAAACCAAGATAATTAGGATGCAAAACATCAATCCTTTGAAGCATGCTAGATTTAGTCTCCAAAATGATATCTCTGTCAACAACTTTGTGGTCAATATCACCCACTACTAATGCAGCAACTTCAGAAGCAGTAGGAAGATTGTATGTTCTACCATCAATGTTTCTTTTACGAATCAATTTCATCTTCAGCTGAGAAAGTTCATCTTCCTTAAAACGGTCCCTTGCATACCGAAAGTTTTTTGCAAGAACGTTGTGTTTTTAAAGCATTTCCTTTAACAAAGAAACTATCTTAATATCAAGATCAGTTACACTCCTTTCAGACCTAAGACCACAAACAAAATATGGAGAAAAATCAGTAAACTAAAATCATTAAAACGATTTAATAAAACAATTCTCAAATTTTACCTTACCGCTCGAAATTATGTTGTCAATCTCATTGTCAGTATCATACACATACAACTGAGCAAACCTTGGCTTCTCGTTATCAAAAGGCAATAGACTTCCTATAGAATGATAATTCTGACCACCAAGAAGAAAAATAGGGGAAGCCCTTCCATTGTTGATCTGATGATCTATCTTGCCAGACATGGAAGTAAATGCAAACATTGAATTGAAAGCTCTGATATTCTTTAAAAAGTAATCACTCTTCTCATCATTTTTTTTTATGTAGATCAATCAGGACATCAGGGGGTCTTTTCAGTTTAGGAAGGATGATCTTGCCATCCATACAACAAAGACTAAATCTCGGAGGTCTTGAACGCCTACTTCTGGATAAAGCTTCTTCAATCCACATAAATGCCTCACATTGGGTGCATTTAACAATGGGATCACCTATTTCCCACATTTCTGCCAATTTTATTAAAACAAAAACTTAACAACTACAATTTTTTCCAAAGAAAAATAAGAAACTGGTTTCTAAAAACCCTTTATTGATAATACCTTGTTCAGGAATGTTGACTTCGTCAGTTCCAACTCCTACATAAAAAACTGATATTAAACAACCTAATTTAAATAAAAGTCACGGGTATCAATACAAAATGATATTAATAGACAGAAAAAAATGTTTACCTTCGTCATCCAAATCTACAAACATATCAGGTTCATTAATGTCATTTTGCAAATTTGAATCATCAAAACTGTTAATCACTGAAATAAGATAAAACCTTTCACAATCAGTCTTTTATTGATTAGGGAAGATGAAAAATGGGTTTAAATATATAACATTAATATGAAGACTAAAATTAGAATTTCATACCTTCATAATCCTGAAATGTATCAATTAAATTTTGTTTAACATGGTCCTCATTTTGAGCAGTTGAGGCCTCTTTATCAAATGCTTTAAACAGATTTTGAAAAATTGATTCTATAATTCTTGAATTTTGAATAACATGTTTTCCACTGTTGATAGAACGGTTGCTGTTAAAAATGAAATATTATCAAATAAGATTAATTAATTTGTCAGACAAAACAAACTTAACGCTTTTAAATACAAAAGACCTAAAAGAATTCTAACACACCTCCTTGATGAGGAGCTATTTGTATTCCTATTCCTCGAAGATTGACCATGATTATTAAATGTGTCTTGCTGACTACCCCTACAATCCAGATTAGTTGAATTGATAATTGTTGAAAGGGGAGTCCTAAAAGTATTACTCATAGCCAGATTATTTTGGGAATATTGGATAACATAGTGGTTGTTAACTTTGGCCATTTGAGAAGCAGAGCCTGTTAGCAACAAAAATAACTTAGATTAATGATAGTAATACCATAAGAAAATACAACATTAAAAGATAACTAACCTCCTTACCTTCATTCAAAATATTTTCTTTTCCAGATTGAAAGAAAATTCTTTTCGATGCCAAAGAAGGTGAATAGTTTTCTGTCAAATTAAAACATTAAACAAATCAGTTGGCGTTTTCTTAGGCTTTAAAAAATGACATCAACTAATTACCTTTTGTTAACTGACTCGAAGGAATTAAACCTTCACTTGAAATATCGGAATAATGACATGGTTTGGATAGTCTGTTCTCTGAGGTCAATCCGGCCAAACTCTTAACAACACCTATAAGAGTAAAAAAACAGATTAATACAAAAAAAAACAATTTACTTCAAAATTTAAATTCCAAACCTGGATACAAACTCTGACTATGAATTGACTCAATATCTCTCTTCCTTTTGTTATTCAAAATTTGCTTTCTTCTTAACCTAGCAGATTTCTTCTCCTGATTCTCTTTGTTATCCATTAAGTAAAGAATAACTTCTAAACAGGACGAATATTTGATAACAATAACTGTCAAAGAATTGCAGAAATGTAATTGAAAGTAGTCCAGAAAGAAAATGAATAAGCTGAATAAGCAAATGCCACCAATAACATATAGTAAAGGACAAATAAGGATGTGGAATACAGAAGATCTATTTGTAAGATGAATATTAAAAACTTTAGGAGGCTAAACTAAACATCTCGTAAAAATACAACATTGATACACACAACAATAATTAAATTGCAAATACTCATTTTTATGGTTGGTATTTGGAGACTAAAGAGATCAATATTTAAGAACCCATGGAATTACAACATCTGGCATGTTGTAATTTCAATAATATGATCAATAATTTAGGGAAATTAATTAAAACTAATATAAAGGAGTTCAATAAAACATGAAAGCAGTAATTAAGTAATATATAAATCCTTACGTAAACCCTTAAACAAACCATTATTCCAATAACATCATGGAATAGAAACATAAATAACATTCTAAAATTCCTTTGTAAATGAATAACGAATTCGAGAGCCAGGTTTAATGCCTTTCTCTTGCAGAATACATTGTATCCTCAAGACAAAACAACTTCATTTGGTTTATTGTCAAACCAAGTAACAGCACACTTCCAAGTATTTCCATAATCATCTTCGAGGAAAACATATTCCATATCTTTGATTAGTACTGAAGAAGTATAAAGTTCAGGTAAGACCTGCATAAAAACGATAAAGTAAGTTTAATAAATTTTTTTTATAATTTGTAACATTAAAATAATATGTAAAAAAGACTGTGTTGAGTACTAACAAAGTAGCCAGTCAGGATATCAGATTCAGTCATTATTCTATCAAAGTAGAAGAACACAATATCTCCATCATCTTCCTTCTTTTTAAAAGCCTCAACAATTTCATCAGACAATGAAAAACTATTTGCTGGTTGAGGATATTTGATTTCGTTTAGGAACCTGTCCTGAATCTCAATGTCAAAGTCACCATTGCCCATGAAACAGAGTTTGAGCCAAGCTCCATCATTCAAACCATAAATTTCACGCAATTGATTCCACCCATGAGTAAATGTCATTTCACCCTTCCAGCTTTTTTCGATTACAACTTGAAGAACATTTTCAACAGGATCGACCAACTTAACAATGTTTGGAACCTCATTTAAAAAATCCCTAGAAAATAACCCTGGAAGCTGAGCAGAACCCTGTTATTATCAAAAATCATGAATTATAAGATAATAATCCACATGCATGCAACATATTTACCCTAAACAAATTAACTTACAGAAGAAGGATCAAACTCGATCATGAAGGATTTCTTAACACTCATCTTCCATTTTGAAGAACTTGAAATAGCCATTCAACCGAAACTGACAAAGAAAAAAGATGGACAGACTTTGAATTAAAATCGAATGAAAGTCGTAGATATTATTTTTAATTTGGACTTTGAATAATAGAAAATGAAGATATCGAAAATGAATTCGCACCGAATCACGAAACTTTGCGGATGTTGTAGTCGTGAAGAAATGATGATATTCATATATAAGGGGTTAACTCAAGCTTTACACCGACCCAAGAGACAATCAGTAACTCCTTTAGTTTTAAAACCAAATAACTTTCCTTTAAAGATTATTAATAAGTCACCCCTATAGTTTTAAAGGAAATTAACATTCATAAGTGTGGTAGTTTTCACCGTTTTAATTTTCCTTTGTACAAAATCAATTCATAAAATGTGGTAGTTTTTACCGTTTTAATTTTCCTTTGTACAAAATCAATTTGAAGACAATGCTACTCAAAGAAGAATAAATACTATCTATAAACAAACCTTGTATCAAAATTTAATATTTAATACCGATAAGATTTTTATTATTTAACTAATTGTGTTTTATAAAATAAAACGGTCCAATTTTATTTTCCAGAAATAAAACGACTAAATATAAAAAGACCTTTTTGTTGTTTATAATAAAAATTATTTTCTTTCATTTAGATTAATTTTATGTCATTGAATTTATTTTAATAAAGAATATTATGATTCTTATTCTTTTGAATTTATAAAATTTGTATTAAAAACCTAAGTTCATAAATTAATAAATTGATACAAATATCTTGTCAATTTAAATCTAAAATCAACAGTTTGAAATTTTAAATATACTATCAATAAGAAATAAAATTCAGCAAAATAGAAAAACATCCATATTAACCAACTTAAACCATCAAAACAAATTATCTTCCCAATACTATCAAATAGAAATTGCAATAGAAATATGTCTGAAGGCACTAAAAGCCTGAAATTTTTAAATGCGAATACAAAAAACAAAGACTCAGAATTAAATTCTGATTCTGATAACAAATCAATTAACAAAGAGAGAGACTTCAATCAATTTTCTCCTGCTTGATAATCTTCCGGATTTTGTTGGAGGACATCTCAGCATCTTCAGCAAGAGGAACAACATTTTTGGAAGAGAACTCTTTAACTTGTACTAAATGACACTATGGGGAATTAATTGTATGTAATCGAATATATTTATTAAAAAAACAACATGATATTCTAGCGATTAACACCCACTGAAATAATAAACCTATCAAAAACTTCAAAATAAAAAATATTTGTACAATATGGCTTAAAATGAACTTTGAGCCAGCCCCCATCATACAAAGAATACAATTTCATAATATTCATCCATCCATGAGTAAAGAAAAGTCTGCCATCATCCTTTTTAACAGAAATTGGAATGCGATTTCCATCTCCAACAACGAACAACACAATTTGTTCAACCTCATTACAAAAATCACGTGAGAAAACGTAAGGAAGAGGAGCATAAACCTGAATGAAAAAAATAAGATGAATTAGGAATAACAATAAAAAAGTAGGAAAAATATTAAATAAACATCAAAATTAAGCACTTACAGAAAAGATGGACCAATATTGTAGACATGATTCAGATAAATTAAACATCAA
The DNA here is from genome assembly GCA_026901365.1 of Sesbania bispinosa. Taxonomy (NCBI): domain Eukaryota; kingdom Viridiplantae; phylum Streptophyta; class Magnoliopsida; order Fabales; family Fabaceae; genus Sesbania; species Sesbania bispinosa. Next base: position 2,739,128 of record QLOH01000009.1, on the reverse strand, counting down.
AATTATCAAAAACCATAAAGTCATCAAAATTCTCCACAAACTAATGAAAACATAATAATAAGAAGATGATGAAAAAACAATAAAATTGAATGCAGGCCATCTACAATTAGGAAAAGGCACAGAAGCATTGAGTACAAAAACCACTCACAGGTTGGAGAAATCAATTTGAGACATCTGAAGCAGATATCCACCATTGCCTCATTGTCAAACCCAAAATGATGCAACCTGGAATTAGCAAAAGCCAAAAAAACATTTGGTAGAATCGGTGCCAAACCATTCATGCATCATAATTCTCCACCAACTAATGAAAACATAAGAAAAAGAATATAATGATAGTACAAACAAAATTGAATGCATGATATCTGGAATTATTAAAACCAATGAAGCAGTGAGTAGAAAAACAACTCACAGGTATGGTATCTCAATTTGAGACATCTGCAGCAGATATACACCAATGCCACATTGTTAAAAACCAAATGATGCAAGCTATAATTAGAAAAGCCAAAAAAACCATACATAAAGAGCCTCATTATCCAAAAACATCCTGGAACGAAAAATTAAGCTAATCTGAACGCGAGCAAAATTGAAAAGAAGAAACAAACAGAGTAAAAAAAACATAACAAAACAGGAATCGAAAACAGTGATAATAATAACATAACAAATCCATGACACAGGAAAGAAAAAAAAGAAAAAGTGATAATAAAAACAGAACAAAACAGGAATTGAAAAAGTATTCCATTTTCAAACAAAACACAATTAAGCCCGCAACAGAGCTAATAAAGAGATAGAAGAAATACTAAACAAACACTTCAATAAGTGGAAACCTCAAAATTCGTCAGCCTTCATCGTCAAACCGAGAAGAAGAAGCTAACAAAACCTGTAAGCCGATCCCTGCAAAAAAAATTACGAAATTAAACAACTTAAAAAAGGTGGAAATGTGAACTACTTGCAGAACAGAAAATCAATGAGAAAAAACTAAACGAAATAAATTAAAAACTTCCACAATATAAGGTCTCCAACAGAGAACAAATAGAAGAAGAAGAAGAAGAAGAAGAAGAAGAAGAAGAAGAAGAAAGAAGAAGAAGAAGAAGAAGAAGAAGAAGAAGAAGAAGACGACGCCAAACCGAGAAGAAGCTAACAAAACCTGGAAACGGATCCCTGCAAAATAAATGGAAATGTGAACTACTTGCAGAACAGAAAATCAATGAAAGAAGTAAAACGAAATAAATAAAAACTTTCAATAAAAAAGGTCTCCAACAGAGGACAAAAGAGAAGAAGAAGAAGAAGAAAACGAAAAAAAAAAAAAAGCAAACGGAAGAAGAAGAAAACGAAAGAGAAAAAAATTCGAAGATGAAAAAGATATATCTGATGGAAGAGAAAAACAATAGAGAAAAAAACAAAGAATGAAACTTTAAGCCATTGTTTCTGAATAGTATATGCATTTTGAATTTCAAATTTGAAAATATTATTGGGAAAGGAAACTCAATAAATGGGAAGAAGCTCTGAACAAAAAACCAAGCACCTTAAAGGGATAATGCACAACACCACATACAACTCTATCAATGAATCTGAACACATAAATAAATATTAAAAAATCCAAAAATTAAAATATTGCTAATTTATTATTGGCCAGGAAGAGAGAGGGGGAAAACCTTGCAGGAAAACAAACTCACAAGAGGCTGATACATCACCTTGAAAAACCTTCTTTATATAATATATTGATTGATATTGATGGGAGTGATGGATGATATGTTTATATTGTATTTTAATTTGTCATGTCCGAACATTTAAAAAATCCAAAAATAATTTGATAAAAATAATTTTCTGTTTAATTGACTAATATACATGTGGCAGCGTAATGGAACTTGTGAATTGTTAATTAAGATCAATTTAAATTCATATTATTGTTTTTCTTAAGGAGTGGGTGGTAAATAATTTGATACACTTACAAGGTGTATTAATTAATCTATTTCCTATCAAGGTTTCAAACCAAATTTTAATCATTACACAATTATATAAAGCACAAAGAATATCAACCAAACGCAGATAAATTGCTTCTAAATATCGGAAGAATAATATTCTCAAAAAGATTTAATCTAAATTTTATGATAATGTTCTATTTTATTGGCATGAATCATGATAAATTGATAATGTTGTCTACATTTTTCTTTTCGTCCAAATAATGTTAAGTGTTATGAACTTCAGTGCGAAAAAAAAATAAGAAATTTTATTCTCGGCCTACACGGCCCAACTCATCTTTCGGTATAATCCAAATTAACGAAAGACTTTCGACCAAAAAAAAATTATAGAAAGACTTCGACCCAAAAAAAATTAACGAAAGACAACAATTTTCAGCAAGCAGCCAAATTGCCAATTCTCAGAGAGAGTAATCCTTTTCTTTTATGAAGAATTGAAGATTGAGTGTATACATATAATCAATTGAAATTTAAAAATATATTAAAATAATAATAAAGAAAAATAAAATCTTAGTGTAGGCTTATTTTCATCAAAATCACCGAGTATGTTTGGTTTAATATTGAAACATGATAAACATGATAAACTCACGTTTTTATTTGGAATTCTTAACTTGAGTTGACCAGTTTCAACGCCAAACCAAACACACACTGAGAATAGCTTCTGTTTGGATTCACGTTTGAAACGTGATTTTAATCAAAATCAAACACACTTATGATTTGTTTAATTAATCCACATTTGTAATGGATTTTGAAATAAACCAAACACACACTAAGTCTTATATTAAACTTTAAATAAATTTTGTATCTAAACACAATTACCCAGTCTAGTGTGAATTAATAATAAATTGAAAAGGATTACTCTGATCTGATGTGTATTAGTTAGGGGATCAGAAGTCAGACCAAATCCATCAGTGCATCAACAATGGTAATTTTATCAATCTTGATATGAGGCCAAAATCTTATGAATCCAAATAAATCCCTCAGGAAATGTTACAAGGAAAAGAACTAAGATGTTATAACTAACTGCAATGTATCTAAAATGTTTATAATCATCAATAAAATTGATCATAAACAGAAATTTCAAATCTATAGTAGCAAATAATTTAGCCCCTAGCCAGAACCGTGGTATGGAACTTCACTGCGCTCAGTATGACAAAAGGAACGGCGTTAAATAATAACAAGGGTGTCAATGCAATCACCTTGCTTTCCAAACCGTGCCTGCTTGTCTATGATGACAATCTCTTTGCCAAGACAATGTCACTTCATAAATCATAAGGGATTTGCCCCTGACACAATCAAAGAGGGTGGAGAGAAGCAATCAAAGAAAATTGCAGAGGATCAATCTGATGCCCATTTCTGATTTATCATTGTTGCTCATTACCCAAAACCACAAGAGTTGAGTTAATACTAACACAACATAAAAGCATGCAAACATAACAAAAAGAAAAAAGAAAAACAAATTGAACTTTTTACATGCCCTTTTACACATTCTAAATCCAGTTATCTATTTATTATTATTTCATAGTATTTCCAAACACAAAAGATTAGCAAGTCAGAAATTGAATATGCCTCAAAACTTGAGTTCAGAAAGGACTTCTCCTTTCACACATCTAATTGATTCATCAACCTTGCATTCTTCTCTACTTTCAACTAAAACAGAACTAACAAAAGCAGACAAAGCAAAATACCAAATCAGTCATCAAGGTACAAGCCAACTAAAAATATGAAGAGTAAAATTTGATATTAAGTGTCCCCACTTACTAACTGAGGCATTAATTATAGAGCACCAAAGGAGCTGAAACAGGATGAAAGCAACAGTTCCTAAGGTAAAAGGGTCTATGCCTCATCAATATATGAATCAAGTGGGAGAGAGGAGGACCCAGAAGGAAAACCCTAATGAGAAACCTCCATAGTTAAGTTGATTTAGCACAGCTATGACTCAAAACGCTTCCATGGTGGATAAGGAAGGCGATCTTAAGGGCCGTGCATACATGCAGTCATCAGTGCATGACAAAGATAGATGAACCACTGAATTAAACTGCCTGTATGATAAAACGCTTCACACAAAATGACAATTGAAGCAGTAGAAAATTAGCAAAAAATTGTATAGATAGACAGTGTGTGCTAGGATCTCAGAATGGATGCTATATGGCACAGTAGTTAAATAAAGTACACAAGACCAACCATAAAACAGATACTTTCATGTTACTTATAGACAATGAATTGCAAAACATTGATTAATGATTCATAATAGATTCAAACATCCCTCTGACTTCATTTTTCCTCAAGGGAATTCAGTCCACTACTTTAAGATTATAAATCATCATAGGGAAATAGCCATCCATACTGAATCATCCTCAAAAAGAAATTTCAACAACCCCCACAAACTACAAAAAGAACTCAGAAACATCCTCCTTATATAAAACAATCTTTCTTTTTTATAATTTACCATCATCAAACATGAAATTGACATAACCAGTCACGCCAATACAGAAACTTGAAAAACAAAAACACTCAGGAAAACAGATCAGATAAAGATATAATGGCATATCCCCAAAAGCAAATTTCCCTTCACAGTTAACACTATTAAGGATAAACAAACATAGTCTTAAGAAACACCAATAAAATAGCACCAGGTGACAGAAAAATTTCAACTTTTAGCATTATATACACAAACAAAAAAGATAAAGACCTCCCCAACAAAAAATTCACAACACATCAGCTCCTACAAGAACAGGTGGTGGTAAACTATCACTCTCTTCGCAACTCCTGTTAGAAGCGGCGCAACACACAAGCAGAGTGAGGGTTTTGCTGGTATTTATTGGAAAGATAATGGAGGATGATTTTCCAATTTAGTCCCTAATAATTCTTCAAAATGACGCTTCTGTCCCTACCCAAACACTCGACTCAGCGTCGGTGGAAAAATCAAAATCAATGCACTGTCACTGTGAGCACCCCACAGGAGCATAGAAAACTACACCATAAACCCAAAAGCTGAAAGGTACCGTTTTTATCTCAATCTCAACCATGGAAGCAAGGAAACAGAAGATGGCGATGCGTCTGATTCTCTTATTGTTCTTTGCTTTGGGTGCGAGTGCTTGGACTGGTGAAATCCATGGAAGAGTTGTTTGTGATGTTTGTGGAGATTCTTCTCTTGGACCGGAAGACCATGTTCTCGAAGGTGTCTCTCTCTCTCGCTCTCTTTTCAATTGGTGTTACATTGCAATTCTAAGTCATTTTGATAGAGTTTTTTGAAGTGGGGTTGTTTGCTTTTTGTTGTTCATGGCCTTGTTATCATTTCTCCACCAATTGTTCGACTTGGCTGAGCAATTGACTTGTGTGTTATGGTATCACTGGAATAGTGTAGTTAGTGATTGACGTTTAACCATTTAGCACTTTTTGGACCAATTTCTTGCTTGGTTCTGTGTTGTTTAACCAGTGGAGGAAATTTGCCATACAACAATCGACTTGTGGACTGGATTGATAATTTGATATTGTCCTTTCTCTGTTAGAACTGCTGGCATATGTGATGGAAGAATGAACATGTTTTTAGAAATTGTTTATTTAGTAAGAAATACTACCATATAACCATGGAAATGATGATGATAATTAGTTGTGGCTGTGCTGAATCATTTTTTTCCCCACTAATTGACTGATGGTAGATGAGATGGCTTTGGTTGGTTTGACCAACGGATTTGCAGATCTTCATAACATTGCATAACCTTATTAACCTAATGAGAGTGAATGATCCCCCCCCCCCCCCAGAATCCCTACTCTAATCTGATTTCTGGATGGTTGATGTTCTTGATTCTGTCTTGTATATAGATTTTTTAATAATGGTATTGTAGGTTGGAAAAGATATTTTTCATAATAGTCACTTCCACCAGGTCACTTTGCATTGCCATTCTTTGAGATTTTTTCTGTAATATCAATGAGAAGAAATTTCTAATTGTTGTGAAGATGTCTAAATTTTCTTTCTTACCCTTTGTTTATGTATAAGAAAACTGTTTATGTATTGTGTAGGTTGATCTATGTTTGCGGATATCTTGCATATATATAGTGATCATGCTAGTTCTTGGGAAGTGAAGATATGAATTGATATGTCAATATAAGATGTTGCTGATGACATGAAGGGTAAACAGTTGAAATTATTGTGACTTACAGTCACAGTAATGTTGGAATTATGTTTCAATTTAATTATACACATAGATCAACGAATGCTGCAATTGAAGTTTCAGCCTTTGCCATTTAGTATATTTCAGTCACACACAAATAATTCCAATCCTGCAAATCGTTTATAGATTAAACTAGTTGTAAATGCATGAATAGAAACCTTGTTATAAGATCATCTAGTGTTCAAATTCGTATTCAAATTCGTTTTTCTAGCTAGGCCATGAGAAACCTTGTAAATGGATGGAGTGTCCTAACTCTTATGTTCTTGCAAGTTGCAAGTGACTCAGTGAGAGAACTAGTATTACCATCATTGGAGTACTTGATAGTAATGAAGACCAGAACTTAAAGGAATAACCTGTTTGCCGGAGAGTATGTTAATCAAGAAAGGTCCGTCTGAGTTGTCTTCACAGGTCGTTCTCCTAAAACTAAAAGTTTTGATACTGATTTAGGTTAACTTTTCTTTTATTCTCTGTTTTCTTTTCTGTTCCCTGGTCATTCAAATTAACTCTTTGTTCTATTTGCATAAACACTTGGGAACCTAGGTTGTTGAAAAGTTTACATCACAATTGGGTTATTATTCATTTCACAACTGCCGAAGAACTGGGCAAACAGTTTCAGGATTTGAATTTTGAAGCTTTTAAGTTTTATATTTTATCCTAAAGATCCATTAGTATACCTGTGATGTCTCATGGATGTCCTTCCAATTTTCTTTTACCAACATTTAATATTGATTCAGTGATAACCCGATTCAATGTTGCCTTTATAACATGATTGTAACATATTGTAAGATTTAGGCCCAGTTGAACTATCTTCTAGTTTGTAGGAGTTTTTCAACTGGGATTAGTCCTTATAAGGTTATAGATGTTTAGAGAGAAGTTAGATGAGAGAACTTCTGAAAAAGTTGAGATGCAGAGATTAGTTTCAACTTATAAAAGCAGTTTAATTCATTTTATCTCCTTGATTCATTTTATTTTCTTTCTCTATAAATATATGTTAAAAAGTTTGTCCAAACTAGCTTTATATTTTCTTTAGAAAAAGTGATTTTGACTTTGAGTGCTTTTATTTTATGCAGGTGCTGAGGTTGCTGTTCTTTGCATCACCAAGTCTGGGGAGGTTCTAAATTATCAGGCATTTACAGATGCTAAGGGGATATACACAGTGGCAGAGACAATGCCTGAGAGTGATCGTTGGGATGCGTGTCTTGCTCGACCCATCAGTAGTTTCCATGAGCACTGCACTCATCTTGCTCAGGGAAGCTTGGGGGTGAAATTCAGCTACACTCACCCATCAGGGTATTCACACACTGTCAGAACCTTTGTTTATCGACCTGCCAGTGTTCCAACTTACTGCATTTGATATATACATATACTTGACTTGGCTTGTTCCGAATCTGACTGTGCTTGTGCTTAGTTGAACTACAATAAAAGAGTGAGTGAGTAAGTAGTATATGGACATGTTTTCTTTATAGCATATGCATGTGTAGTGTTGTCCGGTGTGTATTTATATAGAGTTTAGTCAAAGTAGAGCATTAAACGTTATTTAAATTGTAAATGGCATTTTCCATTGAGAGTAATGCAAAATCATTGTAAGTAGCACTGTCATCTCATCTACGAGATTTGGTTTTTCTAAAATGAGGGGAGCTTTGTGAATGAATAAATAGGTTGAAGTATTATGACAAAACATTGTCATTGAGTGTTTTGGGGCCTAATTTTCATGTTTTACAAACTTGTTGGATTATACTTAATTGAACTCACCATTTTGAACAAGTTTGCACAAGGCTACACGAGTTCACTTGCGTTAGCTCACTCTACACGCGATTCAACTCAATTTTGGATGGTAGAAATGGAAACTCAAATGAGTTTATGAGTTAATTTGTGAGTTTGACAACCATGGTATTGGGTACCATTTAACTATGTTACTTATCCAATTGACTTTTATAATTGTAGTAGCTGTAGTTTTTTTTTTGTTTCACTTTCACAAAATTTACACCCATCAAACAAATGTTGCTTTAAATTATTAAAAAAATAGGAGGATATTAAATGATTGATAATTGTGTAATCTAATAACCTAACTTGATCCCAAAGTTAACACAAACTCAACTCTTAAACTTATGTACTCGCTCATGACAATCTCACAAAAAAGAAAAAGAAAAAAGAAAACGAACGTAGAATAAAAAGTGAACTAAAAGAAGTAGAAAAGTTGATAATGTAAAAAGAAAAATTGAGATATGTCCCGCCATATGAGTCCCATTAGTAAAGTTTACAAATGAAGCATTATGTTAAACGAGGAATTAATCTCATGACTAAAAAATGCCATGATAATTGTCAAACATTCGATGAAATTTAGGTATAATCATAAAGTGTAGTATACTATGATAAAATATTTTAAAAGATAGACTTAAAAATAAAATTAACAAATTAAAATTATCACAGAATGATATTTAGAATATATAAAATATCATGAAAACTACGATAATTAAATAATGAAAAACAATGAAATTCCTTAAAACATAAATATTTTTTTTAAAAAATTATTATTGCAAAACTAATAAAATGATACAAAAGAATTATTTAATTGTGTGTACCTTAGGATTTTTCACTTTTTTTAAGAAATTAGTCTCCACCGGTCATAAAATATTATAATCATCTTAAGGAAGGAAAAAAAAAGAAAATATTAAATTCTTAACACAAAAATTCAAATGATTTTATTAATTCCTTAATCAAGAAAAGAATACTAAATATAATTTTAAAACTCTTGAAGTACTAAATACAAATTCTTTTTACAGAATTTAAAATAAAATAATGATAATAAGGATTAAGAAAATGTAATATTTTTTAATGAAAATGATAAAAATTAAATTATTCCAATCATTTGCATAAACAAGCTTATTTTATGCTCGAAATAATTAATATTAAGCCATTGCAAAAATAAACTTAGTGCGAATAATTTAATTTTTTCATTTTATATTGGTGTAGTGTAGTTCGAATGTTCGACCGAACTTCTCCCTTTCTGGGCCTTTAATTCTGACTTCTATGTGCGGATGCAGCAGAAACCATCCATCTCCGCTAGCCTAGCCTCTAGTTTTTCAGTTCTATTGTTTTCGTTCTATTTTTCCCCTGTAACAATTTTTTTTTTTATATTACTGTACCTAACCCAACTTTTACAAAGTCTTGTTCATCAAACTAATGTTTTGAAATTCAGATTAAAATGTATTTAAATAAGTTATTTTTAAAATACTTTTAGAAATTTTTAAGGTGCTTGCCCGAGCTGTGAAAGAATTAACAACTGAAAAATTTTATTTTGATTATTGTATAAAGCTATTTGACTAATTCTAAAAAATGTAATTATAATATTTTTTATAATTAAAGCAAATAAAAAATATCTTTTACTTTATATAAATTTCCAAAAATTATTAATTTTAAACTTAAATAAACAAGCTTTAAAGTTTAAATGACTTCTTTCATTAGTTAAACTATAAATTAATTGTGTCTGGTTATTTTTTATTATGTTTATTTGAACCACTTAGGAGTAGGGTATTTTTAGATGAATATTATAAATTTAAATAAATTTGATTTTTTAGGAATTAATGTTATCGTGAGTGTGAGTTTGAAAGTGATATCACTTATATTTATAAATTTTTCTATTAAGTATTATTTAATATAAAACATTATAATTTATGGTAAAATTAATTTTGTTCAAAAATAAAGATAACAAATAGCTTTCCAATCATCCCATGAAAACTCAAATAAAGTAATAGTCCAGTTTCTGAAAATTGCCACGAAACATGTCTTTCCATAAATAGAAATATCCAAAAAACCAACATATTAATCCCATCCCCTGTTCTTCCTTCAACTTCCATCACTGACAAGTGACAACCATACCCTTCAAAATTCGCCCCCTGAATTCCTCAAAATTACAACTTGCCCCTTTTCTTCTTCATTCATTTTCAGACGCACCAGCCCCATCCCCAGCACTCTTTTTCCAATGGAGGACCGCAACAACCACAATACCGGTTCGGTCTATCTCAGCGACCCGATTCATTGGCCGGTTCGGCCAGTTTTTGGCGGCAAATATGTCCCCGAAACTCTCATGCATGCCCTCACCGAGATAGAGGCTGCGTTGCCATTCCCTGCTTCTGATGAAGACTTCCAGGTTCTGTTCTTTTCTTCATTTTCTCATTTTAACTTCCGAATCCCAAAACCCACTTGGGTGATTTGGTTTTTGTGAAGAAAACGCAAATGGGTATTTTTAGGGACCAAAAAAGTTTCTGAATTTGCGAAGAGAGAAAGAACTTGGTGGCATTCTGAGGGACTATGTGGGTAGGGAGAGCCCCTTTACTTTGCTGAGAGGCTGACAGAGCACTACCAGCGTGGTAATGGTGAAGGGCCTCATGGTATCTGAAGAGGGAAGATCTCAACCACACTGGTGCTCACAAGATAACAATGCTGTTGCTCAGGCTTTGCTTGCCAAGAGGTTGGGCAAGAAGAGGGTTATTGCTGAGACTGGTGCTGGTCAGCATGGGGTTGCCACTGCCACTGTGTGTGCTCGGTTTGGATTGGAATGTTGTTTATATGGGTGCTAAGGATATGGAAAGGCAGGCCCTTAATGTGTTCAGAATGCGCCTTCTCGGTGCTGAGGTATGCTGGTTAATGGCCACTTGGTTGTACTTGTAGTTGGTGCTTCATTTAAATAGGATGTTGCATTGATTCTGTACTGTAGTCTCTTAGGATAATGAGACATTTATGAGAAAGTGCTCTTATGATGATACCTTTGGCACCTATTCATGTGAGTGAATGAATGATCTTCTAAGTGCTGTAGCCTGATGTTGATGGCTATCAACAGTTAGTCAGTTAGTGTCTTATAAGTGAGGTACATTTTGTGTAGTCTCTTGAAGAATGAAAAGTTTATGAGAAATTGTCCTTACATTGGATGCTACATTTTCATATGAATTGTCATTTAATCGACTGATCCCAGTGGCTATCAAGTTCAATTAATTAGTACATAGTATTCTAGACTAAGTTTGAAGTATTAACATTGGAAAAAGGCATCTTATTGTGAATGGAGGGTGTCTCCATTGGTAGACGTTGACCATTCTAACATAAATTTGGTTTTCATTGAGGGGGTAAAGCTTGGTTGTTATTTTCATTGTTTGACAAGTTTGTGAATGTGCTTTTTTCATTAGGCTTGGTAATTATGTAATTTTGTGATGTAGGTGAGAGCAGTGCATTCTGGGGACTGCTACGCTAAAGGATGCTACATCAGAAGCTATAAGGGATTGGGTGACTAATGTGGAGACAACACATTATATTTGGGTTCTGTTGCTGGGCCACATCCGTATCCTATGATGGTAAGAGAGTTTCAAGCAGTGATTGGGAAGGAAACAAGAAGGCAAGCATTGGAAAAGTGGGGAGGGAAGCCGACAGATGTTCTGGTAGCATGTGTTGGTGGTGGTTCAAATGCCATGGGACTTTTCCATGAATTTATCGATGACAAAGATGTTAGGCTCATTGGAGTGGAGGCTGCTGGGTTGGGCCTAGAAAGTGGTAAGCATGCTGCTACATTAACAAAAGGAGAAATTGGGGTTCTGCATGGATCTATGAGCTATCTTTTGCAGGATGATGATGGCCAAATAATTGAGCCTCACTCTATCAGTGCAGGGTAATTCATCTGGTTGACATTTGGTTACCCTTTTCTTGGGTCTCTCCAGATTTTTTCGTTCCAGTTTTCATTTCTTGTTATCATTGTATAGGTTGGACTACCCTGGGGTTGGACCAGAGCATAGTTTCTTGAAAGATGAAGGGCGTGCTGAATACTACAGTGTTACCGATGAAGAAGCACTGGAAGGTAGGACTTGAATTTTAGTAAAATGAGTCTTGAAATTTTAGTTGTCATGGTTTATTTTCTTCTGCTTTTCTTTGCTTTTGTATCACTTGATATTCTTTCTATATTTTGGTTTATTTTGTATCACTTCTATAGTTCTCTAAATACAGAAGAATGTGACTGAAATGCGCACTTGATATTATTTTTAAACTCTCTAAATACATATAACTGAAATGTGTAAAGTGGATAGTAGTGAGAAAGAGAAGAATGAAGTGGCTTGAACTCCAAGAAGAAATTTTATTACAAATGATTACTCAAACAGGATGCAACTATTTTCCACCTTTATTATGGTGGCTTATTGAAGCATTGATAGTAAGATATGATAATGGTTGTTGTAGTTATGAATCACGATTCCATGTTCAACATCCATTTTGTTATGCCATTCCTGTATTCTTAACCTGGTATTTCCTTTACTAGTTTGATTTGCTTTTATATTTATTATTTAGCATTGGGATCCATGCTTGATATTCGTAAATCAAGTTTTACTATGTTGGTCACCATTTATTGCGGTGGTGCCAAAAAACTAGACCTTATAGCTTTACCAAAGTTGCAGACTGGCAATGACAGTTTCTTAGTTTATGTCAGGGCTGAATTCTTCTTGTCTGTTAGCTGTGTCTATGCTTGTATAACTCTGCAATAATAATAAAAATCCTGGTGGAAATTTTATGTATTAATTTTGAAAGCAAGCCAGGTATCTTAACAGATGTTTTAGCAAACATGTCATTTATCATTATGTTGAGCATATATATAGATACATATATCAAAGGTCAGAAGTTGAAGTTGAAGTTGTTTTTTATATGCTGTAAGTATCTTGTTCATTTGTCTCATATTTGGGTGCTTTTTATGTGCAGCTTTTAAGAGGTATCCCGGTTGGAAGGCATAATTCCAGCTTTGGAGACATCTCATGCTCTGGCTTATCTAGAGAAGCTCTGCCCAACCCTTCCAAATGGAACTAAGGTTGTGGTTAACTGCAGTGGCAGCAGAGGGGATAAGGACGTTCAAACTGCTATCAAGTACTTGAAACTTTGAAAGAACCTACACTACTATGACATGATTGGATCTCCAGCATAGTTGAGCAGCTTGGTTCTTGAATGGCTTTCTTTCTTGTTGAGATTGCTCTCACTTTGTGAAAGAATTGATTTGGGAACAGTTCACTTTTTTAAACCAATGTGTATTGTGGATTTTTAAAAATGTTACAGGGAATTAAAGGATATCTTGTCTTTGTTTTATTTGTCACAAAAAACAAAGAAAATTGTTTGGGGTCATGCAGTTAAAGTATGTATTATAGATAAATAATAGATAGATTGAGTTTTGCCATATGTGCCTAGATTGTAGGTGCCTCATTTTACTTATAGCTTTTGGTGTAAACCAAACACGCCATTAGAATGTGTTTGGTTTATATCAAAATCACGTTTCAAACGGGGTCCGGATAGAACTACTAGCGTTTACCCGGATTCATGTTTAAAACGTGATTTATGTTAGACCAAACACATTATTAATAAAAATACAATATTGTGTGAACAACACATTAAATATAAACAATTAATTTATAAAAAAAAATCATAACTAAATTATAGGTGAAGTGGTACAAGTCTTTAAAAATAACCTTACATCGAAAAGTAACTAGAATATTTTGTTTTATATTTTTTATTGCCTTATTCACTTTTCATTGCATGTTTGAATTAATATATCATATATGTAATAAACAATAGCTTTTCTATTTTTTTATAGAAAACAAAAAATATATGTTTTTTCAAAATAAATCTTAAATACCTATTATAAAAAAAATCCATCGATATTCCCTAGTTATTTCGCAGCTAAACTTCTGGAAGACCGGAGAAGATCCTTACACGACACACTTCACAAACCATAGATAAGAAAACAGAAAATTCAATACATGGAGCTTAGTCAAAGTCCTCATTTGAGAAAAGTCAAACCATCACAACAATCTATCAGTGGGCCCGAGTACCTGACGTGGCAAAATCTGGTTCGATTCAGGGACGTGTCCGCTACACACTGGTCAATGACGCAAATGACCTTGACACAGTGAGCTTCTTGATGAAATGAGAAGGATAAAACCGTCAATAGAGAATAACTTCCGGATTGTGGAAACCGTTTGGAGGGAAAACAGAAACTGGTGTCTTGTCCCTGTAACGCCGTTCCTTCTCCAAAAGCAACAATGGAATCAGCATCTTCGTAGTAAGAAGAAAGAGAGGGAGACAGAGATATATATATAGAGAGAAAAGAGTATCAAAGAGTGAGGTTTTGTATCGACAATGATCGAATGACGAAGCAGTTGAATGCTGCATTTGGAGCTTCGTTTCTTTGGCTGATTGCTTGATTTACTTCACCCAGGTTTCGATTCTTCATATTTTGTTAATTTTTATTATAAATATTGAATCTTTGCGTGGAATTCATGTAGGGTTTTTGCTTTTCTTTGAGATCTGGTAGTTTATTATTGGTTTTGTCACATTGGGCATTGGTCGATTCATGTGTTCAGTAGTCGTTTTTTATATTGGTTTTGTCACATTGTGTCTTGGTCAATTCATATGTTTAGTAATCCTTCTTTGTATTAAAATTTCTCTGAATGAATAATGTTATTTTTTCTTGTGTCATATTTTTTTGTGAATAGATGATTCTATGATTATATCAGCTGCTGTTAGATTGCTTCAGTGACATGCTTACATAACATTTTATAATCATAGTTGATTCCTTGCCTTTTTGTTCTGTCCTTTCACTTAATTAACTTATTAATGCAGGGTTTTAGGTCTTTTGTCTGGACAGCAATTTCCTACCAGCTTAAAGATAATCTTAAGTTGTCACCCTCAGCTTCCCAATTTGTGTTTTCAGTAGCATTTTTCCCATGGAGCATTAAACCATTATATGGGTATGGATCATTGGATTTTTTTTAATTGAGTATTCATGTGTAAAAACACTTTTACATGCATACAAACACTAATATATCTAATGTAGACTAGCAGACTATTGTAGCTTTCTTCACACCTACCCAGAAGATATGACACACAATGACAGAATTTTTTGTTTTGAATAATAAGAAAGGGAAAGCACCGGGAAAAGTCTGTGTTTAAATTAAATTATATATATACCAGTAGCTGTTCTTAGTCATCAGTAAAAATTATTTTCATTGTCATTAGAGCATGCAGGCAAGGTTTTTAAATGATATACATAATGTGATAGGAAACGAGCAAAAAATGGATGAGAGAAGGCAAGATCTTAAGATAACTCTAAATGAATAAGTGATTTTTTTTTTTCCACGTGTAAAGCAGCTGCATAAACAGAATTTTTACTAATGCTCTTCAATATCTCTCCAACCTACTGAACTTTGTTTACAATTGAAAGATGCATATTTGTGTATATTTGTATCTGTTTGTTCACTTCATCAATTTTTTAGTTTATACTACTTCCATGCAATCTGATTTGGTTACTGATGAACAGAATACTTTCTGATTGTATCCCAATTAAAGGAAGAAAACGGATTCCCTACTTAGTGATTGCAACTGTGCTCTCCCTTGTGCCATGGTTATTTAGGCTTATGACTCAACTGAGGATTCAACATGGCACTGATGGTAGTTTTTGACCGTGCAAAATTGGGCTCGGCCATGGCAGATGTTGTGGTTGATGCAATGATAGCTGAGGCAGTAAGAGTTAGAGAATATGACAAGTATGTTGGTTGTCTTCAGTTCCTTATATTTTCTGTAAACAAACTTACGCATATGGAATAGTATGCCTGCATATAGATTTGTAATAATGCTAAAATATAGGATCATAATAGAATCATAATTAAGATAATTTAAGAAGAAAAGAGAAGAGAAAAGAGAAAAATGCAGAGAGAAAGAAAAACACACCACGAACATTGCAATTAATTGCTAATTTTTTGCAGGTTTTTGATTGGACATTTTTCTTTTGATTTCTTAAGAACAAAATGAAGGTTTGTGAAAGTCAAATACTAGGTGTCAATGGTAAACATGTTAATTTTTATTGCCAAAAAGAGAAGGAAAAAAAAAATTGAAAATGGATGAGGAATTGAGTGGAGCAAGAGTTAGTATGATTCCTAAATATCAATCAAAGTTTGTTATGTTATTTTTTGTTTTTCAGGTTTACATTTTGTGAGTCTCCTTTACTAATTCTGTGCTATCTTGTTCAGTTGCATTTAGAAGACTCCATAAGATATTTTTGGTTTTAATGTGATTCTAACATGCACCCTTCTCACTAGTTGATTGAATTCAATTGAATTTGCTTCTGTAATTATAGACTTCTAATATCTCAATATAATGGATTAATGAAGGGAGATTCCAACCCTGGATTGGTTAATTTTGCAACTTTGTTGTTAACCTTTGTAACTTGGTCTTATTTGGTTATTAGATCCACAGATAAGGTTTAGCCTGGATATAATTTACCTTTTTAATCTTCTATGATGGATATCTTTCTTGGCATTGTAGCCAATGGCTGTACCTTGTATCTGTGTTGAATGTTTGATGTGGACCATGTATGTAGTTCATTCAATCTTTGCAGAATGCTTTTCTACACTTGTGATTAAGTACTGCTTTTGTTGACCAGGGCCTCATATGCAGGAGACCTCCAGTCAATATCTTGGTCTGCGATGGCTTTGGGAGGAATATGTGGGAGTTTGTTAGGGGATTTGCATTATCCAATTTACAGATAGATGCTTTTTCTTCTATTTGCTGTACTACCCTGCATACAGTTATTATCATGCTGTTTTGTGGAGGAGAACTCTGTAAATATCAAATTTTTACCAGAGGATTCTATTGCAAGTGATTCACATATCAATGGTAGTAGTAGTACCCTAGATGAAGATAGTCCTTTAAATAAAAAGTCCCACAGCAGTACAGAAGAAGAAAAGAGAGGGCAAAAAGAACACAAAAAATAGAGCAAAATACCAGCAAATCAAAGATTCTTGAAAAGGAAACTCGGTGGCATTAAAGTGGTTCCATTCTTTGAAAGAAGCAATTTACGATGTTTGTTTGCATTTAGACAGCCAATGTTTTTAGGTAACTAAAAGTAATCTTCAAAGATTATCTCTCTGTAGCTATTTCAGTTTGGCTGTATACTTTTAAGATCATGAATGATTCCTTGTCAAGAGCTTATTTCCTGTTTGAGAGTTTCATCTATCAGTATTGTTGGAGTAAATCTGCATACTGATTCCTGAAGCCTCCTCTTTATTCCTTAAAGCTGGTAATTTTGCTACTAAACACCTCCTCCCTGGTTCCTGCAACTCTCCAAGCCATATAGACATGAAAGGTTTGTTAGCAAAACTACAGCCAATTACAAATAAAATCTCAATCTTTCTTCATGTAATGTCCTTAAACATTTGGAAGATACCATTGACTTCAACAAAAAAAAATGTGATTAAGTTAGCTTATATTGCCAGATGTTATCTTCAAAATCATTCTCTGCAAGGGTTCAGAACTAATAGTAAGTAATGTTTAAGAACACTAACCATATCATCTGTATGGCCTCACCAAGTGAAGCTAATCATTTTAAGCATATGATATAAATTGTTTGTTTGGTAATAATATTAGTTTTATGTTGGGGATGGCAGACCTATGTGTTGGTTTTCCTGCCCATGTTACTGTTCCCAATCTTTCAACAGTCATCTTCTACTACCAAACAGAGGTTCTGAAGCTGGAAGCATCTTTCCTGGGGACAGCACGGGTTGTTGGGTGGTTAGGACTCATGCTCGGCACCTTCGTTTATAATCGCCACCTAAAGTTTATGACCCTAAGAAGAATTCTCATGTAAGCAACTAAGGATATTTTCATTGGTGCATGGTTAACTTGTGGATATTTAATTTACTTATATGTTCTCATCCTGATTACAGGTGTGCTCATATTGGGTTGGCCTTCTTGAATCTTCTGCAGATGTTGTAGTGTCTAGGACAAATATTGCCTTTGGAGTATCAGACAAGATTATGGTGCTCTTTGGCTCAGCTCTTGCAGATGGAGTCAATCAATTCAAGTTTGTCATTGCTTCTCTTTCTAGTTTTGTTGTTTACTAAGTAATTTTAGTTAAAGATGTGCATGGATGGATAGGTGTGAAAAATATTTCCAAGAAAAACAAAAAAATCAGCATGAAGAACATGTTATTTTATCAAATTTCCTATTCATCTTCATCTCAAAATAGAGAGAGAAAAAACACATTTGGTATGAATGGCATCCAAATGTTAATTAATCTCTTCATTTTTGTTATCTCTCTTCATAATATCATGTAAATTTTTTCATTCCTCAACTGCCCCCATTTTCATCTTTGCCAAGTACACATATATAGACATTAGAAGATAAGTAGTTTGTGATTGAGCCTATTTTCAGTGCATTTGGTTTGTCACATTGGCATTCTTTGTTGCTGGAAGCATAATAATGATTTAATTGGAACCATTTTGTGTTACATCCTAAGTTCTAATCTTTACCTGATTTATTTTCTTTTGGGAAAACTGCAGGTTTATGCCTTTCTTGATCTTATCTGGACAACTATGTCCTCCTGGAATTGAAGGGACTTTATTTGCCCTTTTCATGTCAATAAACAATTTGGGATCAACAGTGGGGTCTTTTGTGGGTGCCGGGTTGGCTTCTGTACTGAACATCGATTCAGGATCATTTGATAATCTTCTCTTGGGCATCATTATTCATACCTTGTGCAATTTCATTCCAATTGCTTTTCTGTTTCTGATACCAAAGGAAGCTACAGGAGCATAGATTATGAGTTATGACCACAATCGGTATTGGCTTTATTTATTAGTTTTTTCTAGGCCTTTGACAGTTGATATTTTTTCACATTTTATTTGTTGGTCCAAGATATTTCATACTTGTAAAAGGGAAAATATTAGAGGAAACGAGGAACTCTGATTTATACAATTCTCTTTGAGAATGACTCTTATTATACTGATTGTATATACTCTTGTACAACAACTTTGGTCAGATAGTTTATTCTACATGAAAAATGGGAAAGATGGTTGACACATTTTCCATTAATTTTTTAAAGGCTTGATTTCAAATGAGTTTAGTTTTGGCTAATATGCACTATCAGATTCTTCACTAAACGTGAATAAAGGGAGTAATCTGAGTAGGTACAATCCGAGCAATCTGAGCAAGCCTAGCAATCCGAGCGGGGGGTAGGATGGATAAAGTGTCATGTCATCACTTAACAACAATTACTTACGAGAGGGACTAAAATTGGTAACGGAAAATTATTGAGAGCCAAACTTATGTGAAAGTTTAGTAGAGACTAAACACAAAATCGCTAATTTTATAGGGATCAAAACATTTTAAGCCTTTATTTATAATATTTTATGATGATATTAATATATTAACTTATAATGATTATAGTATATTATAATAATATTATCTTTTTCTTTTATAATTTTTAAATTCTTAACTATTAATAGGCACATATAAATATTACTCGTATCCGCCCTCTCTTGTTTACATTCTTGCAATATACCTTCCCAACTACCAAAACCCAATAATAACATGCCTGGACTAATTATCAAGGATAAGATAAAACACTACACTTTAAGAAAATATTGTACAAAAGAGATTAATATAAAAAGACAATTGTATAACTTGCCACGTTATAGAAGTATTGATATAAAGGCCGAGTAAGCTATGTATCTGACTTTTTCAAATTCAAGAGTTAATGTTTTTATTGTAAAAAATTAAGCCTTTTACAACTAAGCCAAACTAATAGTTATAGATGAATATGAAGAAAGAAAAAAATGTCCCAGAGAAGTTATAAGAGAAAATAAAGAAAAAAACATTGGAAGCTACTCTTTTATCAGAGCCTGGTTTCGATCCAGGGACCTGTGGGTTATGGGCCCACCACGCTTCCGCTGCGCCACTCTGATTGTTGATTTATTCATTCTAATTTTACTTTTATAATGTAGCTTGGTTTTGGTTATTAATTGCTGACTACAGAATCAAACCTTCCCTATTTTGTATTTAAAACAACACTAGTCATTCTGCAAAATCCTTTTGTTTAGTCATTGATGTATTTCATTTCATCTTAAATCATTTTAATTCCTCTCAACAAACACATTGCTTTCTGTAAATTTCTGTCAAAGAATTCATCACCCAGAAAACCCAATTTGAAAAGGCCATAATTGAAATAAAATATTTAGGGGCACAATGAGAAGGAGGCCTGGAATTGGAGGGTTGCAGACAGCTGCTGCTGCAAGGGATCAATATCGTTTGCTGGGTGAGAATGTAGCCAAGATCAGAACCGATATGATGAAGGAGCAGCTTGCTACGTTTCGCTCTCAGCTTGAAGAGTTTGCTCGCAAGCACAAGGTTTGGTCTTTTTCTTCTTTACCTGAATTTGTGGTTCATTTTTCTTTATGGTGGAAACCAAGTTTGTGGTGCTATAAAGAGTTGATTTTTTCTGGGGTGTTGGAAAAAGAAATAGAAAACTCTATTGGGTTTTGGAAACTTGATGTTTTGAACGCAAAATAAGTTCTTTTGATGATTTCTGGCACTTGAGTTTGGCAGTTTTTGAGTGGGAATTGATGGAAGTTTGTAGCTTTGGAGATTGGTTTGGTTCTGGGATCCTCACAAATTTCAGTGTGGTTGGGCATCGGTTTTGAGATTAACTGTGGAAGCTGTGGTTGTAAATATTGTTGTTTCTGCTCCTGTAATTAACAATAAATTTGCAATCATTGCATGAGAATAGGAAGAATTTGTATTTGTGACTATGATGCGGATTGCTGAATGATGGAGTGGCTAAAATGTTTAGGAGGTTATTATCAGCTTTTGCATGACAGGAGATTTCAGGGGCTTGCTTGAATAAGTTGAAGGCCTTGAAAATTCAGACGAATGGTTGACTAGCAACTAACAATCCTACTTTAATTATACATATATCTTGAGTGTGTGCGTGTAGCAATTAATGATATGCTAATAGTTAATTTTACTGGTTCAGAATGACATCCGCAAGAACCCTGCATTCAGATCACAGTTTCATGAGATGTGTGCTAAAGTTGGAGTAGATCCCTTGGCCTCAAATAAAGGTTTTTGGGCAGAGCTGTTAGGAATTGGTGACTTCTATTATGAACTTGGTTTGTAATATCTTTCTTAACTCTGTTTACTTTCCCAACATATGAGTTTATTATGCTTGTATGGATCTTTTATATACTAATGTTCATATGCGATTATGATAATTAACATGTAATACCTGAGAATAAATTATAGGATAAGGCAAGCAATGTTAGAATTTGTAGTGTTTAAAGTCTCAACTATGGATAATAAATATTTTAATCATATGTTATCAGTATTGCAGTAAATAAGAATAACAGTTTAAATCTAGAGAGTAGTAGAAACATTTATCATCCTATTTCTTGGATTGACTTTTAGGGAAGAAGACTTAACTTCAGGACGCTTTTAAGAAATGTCAAAACTTTAGGCTGATAGATATCATGCTAGTTTATGTTTATGAAGTATAAAGGTAAAAATTAGATAAAAGGCCTCAATTACTTGGTTTTAACATTGCACTGCATATGAAGTTATGAACAGGATAGCTTAATTAATCTTAATTATATTTGGCATCCAACCCTTTATAACCAAGTACTGACAATACGTAATTATAATCCAAAATAGTAGAATCTCTGTCCTGCCAGTACAAATTGCTGACAACTGACAACCACCCATTATTAAATTCATTATTCAAGTACTGTCTTTCATTTTGGTTATTGATCCTATTATGAATTATTTGATTTTGATTTTTAAAAACAAACGATAACAGTGAGTTGAAGTTAGGTAGATTGTCAAGGGACAATGGCATGCTTAATGTAATGGCAGCTAATATTAAGTTTTCTGAATTAGATATAGGTAATAAATCAACTGTGGTTTGTTGAAAAGCAGAAATTGGGATTAAAATTAACAGAAGTAGTCTTAATGTTTTGAAGAATATCTACACTACACCCTTAAAATAACTAAGCTAGCATTCTCTTGGTAATTGAACGCATAACTGTCAAAGCATGGTATTCTATCATTAAGTAGGCTCTATGATACGATGTTCCTTATGAACATGGTCGCTCATGATGGTTTCACTCACATCACATTATAATGCATTACGTTACAATTGTTAAACTATTTATCTTTTTAATTTAATGAATCATTCCCGACTTGTTTTTATTTTTTTAATTAGATCCAAGCTGTTTAGTTTCACTATTTTCTTAGCATGTATGTTAAGATGAGTTATTTGGCTAGACAGGAGTTCAAATAGTGGATATTTGCTTAGCCACTAGACCCCACAATGGAGGATTGATCAACCTACAGGAACTGTGTCATGTCCTTCGTCAGAGACGAAAAAGTGATCGTGGAGTTGTTTCTGAGGATGATTGCTTGCGTGCTATCAGTAAGCTGAAGGTTGTGTGCTTTAGCTTACCCATTAACTAGATTATGACTATTACTGCTTGTGAATGTTATGTAGATAAAATATGCTTGACCCAGGAAATCTCAAATAAAAGTCAAAGGCAATTTCAAAATGTTGTTTAAGGCTTCTGTTATCCCATATGTTTATAGTTATATATCAGTGCATTGTTCAATGTAATATGTCCTACAACTTTAACAGCTTGCCTTTGACTCTTTCCAGATAACTAATCCTGACCTGTGAATGACCATAACTAAGCCGCAATATCTCTTTCTTTACAACCCCTAACATATTGAACTTTTTATTTCATTAACTAATGTGCAATACCTTACAAACATTTGGGATGGGAAAATTAATGCTTCCCAGGACTTAAACTCGATGATGGTATGAGCAAAGATCATGAAAGGTAATGGCCAAACCTGATTGTCACTAAAAAAAGTAAACTCACTAATCATTTTAGATATAAAGGGAAAATTGGGATATGAAAGGATTAATTGTGGGAGGAGTCCACTTCTTTGGGCAATTTTGGACTTGCTCTGAAATGTGGCCTTGATTTGCAGAAAATGACCTTCAGTTTTCTGAAAGTAAACCAGGGAAATTCAAAAGGACACAAAACTCTTCATTAATCTCTGAAATGTACATAGAACAACCATGTTTATAGATCTATATGTTTTTAAGTTTATATAAATGTTAGAATTAGTCACATGTTGTTTTAAATTAGTACAGCTAAATAATAATTAGCTGTCAATCCCTAATTAGTTGCTAATTAGGATTAGATTTAACAATCATGTTCTTATGTATTTATTGCATACATATTATAAATACAGCATGTGTGGTCTGAGTAAAAACACACAAACACACAGAAATTTCAAATTCAACATGGTATCAGAGCGGTACCATCCACCGTGACCTGTTTCATCACTTTTCCGCTGCCGAGTTCCCAAGTATGGAACTTTGTTCAGGTTCAAACCCTCTTCCGCCGTTGACACCATTGTCTAGTGCCATCAGTCGCTCTCCTCAGCCGTGTAGTCTTTTCCGGCACGTTTTCAACATTTCCGGACGTTTTTCCGCTATCTTCAGCCGCTCCGCCGTCTGCCACCGCCGGAGACGACAACGATTCCGACCAGCGACCATACCGCTGGAGTCGCCCCTCTGAGACGAGACCAACGCTGCCAGAACCGCCTCGAACGGCGTTTTGACGCGCTCACACGCGCCCTATCTTCGCCGACGCGTTTTTCTGTTGCCAGCCTCCGTCTGCCGCGCGTGGCAGCGCGTCCGGCCACCTTTCTGGCCGATCTCACTACCGCCGAACTCGCCCTTCCGTCCTCTATCTCGATCTGGGCATTGTTTGTCTAGTTCATGTCCGGTACTCGGGTCCTTTCTACTTTGGATGCGTTTTCTCTCCCATTTGTCGTTACCCATGATTTTTCAAAACCTAGAAGTGTATCTCGAGGCTACCCAAAGCAATCTTCCTGGCCCGTGGCTTCCCAGTGCAATCTTCCTGGCCCACGGCTTCCCAGTGCTAATTAGTTGCAATCTAGGATTAGATTTAGCAATCATGTTCTTATGTATTTATTGCATACATATTATAAATACAGCATGTGTGGTCTGAGTAAAACACACACAACACACAGAAATTTCAAATTCAACAATAAATAACTAAATATCTTTTAAAAAATGAAAAACACTATTGACAGGATGCTAGCCTCTGTGCTACCACTAATTGCAGAATATTAAATAATGGTTCATAGTGCTTATCTAAAGATGCTAGTGTTATGATTAACTAATCTTATCCTCATTGCATGTTTTACTAAAAGGATGCTACTTATGGTTTGGTTAAATAAATTACATATGGTGAACATAACTTGCATGTGCATTTTGGAAAAGCATGTGGAGTGCATGAGTGTCTGTGAGTAATGTGTTTTCCTTTTTTTCTTTTTGGATCATACATCTTTGTTTCTCCATTTGTTGAGAGATTTGTTACTTGCATCCTTGTTGTCCCTGGCGTTTCATTCTGATATGTCTCAAATATTTCAGGTTCTGGGTAGTGGTTTTGAAGTTATTTCTGTCGGAAAGAGAAAACTTGTCCGTTCGGTTCCAACTGAGTTGAACAAAGATCACAATGAAATTCTAGAACTTGCCCAGGTAATTGCCCCTTCATCTTTTCTGTTTCCTAAGTGTCAGGCTTATGAACTTTCTTGAGCATGCCTTGTAATTGCTTGATGAGGATAAATATGAATATTTTGAGTAAAATTGAGCAATAGATCAAATAGGATGATACTTGATCATTAATCTATTCAGTAGCATGAAAATATCTGTGGCTGGTTTACCTTATTGTATATTTGTATATATCAACAGAGGAAAAAATTTTCACACAGCGAATGTAGGTTGAATCCTTGATGATTTCTTATATAAGCCTTCAATCTGTATTTTTAATGGTCCCATGATTTACTTTAATTTTGTTACTGCATTTCCTCAAATATACACTTCTTTCTAATAGCTCATCAATTCATCTTCAAAATTTGTACTGTAAGTTTCTGTTAGGTATGGAGAGACACCCCTTGGTTTTTCTATCATGTCTTCTCGGTAATAATATGCATACTCAAACTAATGGTGCTCAGAGGCAATTAAAATGTCAATTTTAGCACAGGAAGCTTCATCCACGGTGTGGTTTAATTTAATTCGCATATGTTCGAATTTGGAATCCTTGTTGTGAAGCATGAAAAAGTTTACTCTGTCTGCTTATCCAGTGTAGCGAAAGTTCTGTGCAATCAGTTTGCTATTTGAGAAAGCTTAGTTTTTTAACATTTACATAGCACTTTTTACTTCAGGCTCAAGGATTTGTTACCGGCGACGAAGTAGAGAGGCGGCTATCTTGGACCTCAGGTCGTGCCATTGATGCCCTTGACACATTACTTGATGTAAGATAACTAAAACTTTCTTAACAAAATTCCTTTTCTAATAACATATATCAATCTTAAATAAAATGGAATAATGAACACTGTTGGCTCATGCAGGAGGGACTTGCAATGATTGATGATGGGCATAGAGATGGTAAACGACGGTACTGGTTTCCGTGTGTATCTCCCATCTCATCTTCAATAGGAGTTGATTCCTAAGAAATTTGTTAGAAAGGAAACTAAGGTCAGATTTTTTAAGACCTTTGACAGAGACTGGTCCATCATTCTCCCTCTCATGGAGGTGTGTACAAGAGCACCTACTGCGGACATGTTGTTACCCTTTTGCTTTTTATCAATCTTGTCCAGAACCCTGATTCAGAGTCTTGACAGAGATACCAATGGATCTTACCATTGGCAATTTCTGTTAGGACTCTGGGTTTGAATTCTGGACAAGATGGATCATAAAGTAAAAAGGTAACATGACCATTGTAGGTGGTCATGTACACGCTTCCCTGAGAGGGAAAATGATGAACTCAGTCTTTGTTACTGTCCACCTCGATCTCCAAAGTAGCATTGTATTGTTGCGAGCTTGCAATTGGTTATTCCTTTTGCTTTCTTGATTTCTTTGTCCTGAATGTTATTAATTCTGTTCTGTTTATCTAGTTTACGCAAGTGTATGGTAATTGGAAACGTACACTTCATCTTCTGTAAATCGTGTTTGCTTAAAATAGTGTGGCCGCTATTTTTCCATACATGAATTTTTATCTGAGCCTCAATAGTAGGATCATTTGGACCTTGTGAAGTTTTTACCAGCATAAGAAGATGTTGTATACAAAGTATCAAAGTGATGTGGATTAGTTTTTGTTTAATATTAATCTTTGAAGACTAGTAGTTTCTTTCATTTTACCATATAACGGTGTGTTTATGTATTCTCTTGATGAGCACTTAATTTAATCTCAGCAGTTGGTGTATATTATGAAGTTAAACATTGGCGAAAGTATAGCTTTTGATCAAGAATGTTGCTATCTACAATAAGAACATGTTAAACTAAACTACACTGATTTAGCATTGAACCTAACCAAAATTTTACATTATAACAACGACCAAAAGAATATGAATTTAATTTTAATATCTGTCGATGTGAATTTTTTTTTTTATATTCATGGATTTTTTTTTTGTAATAAAAAATTTAGAGTGAATGGATGGTATCACAGTTCAAGACAATGAACGCTTTCAGACTCAGAATATTTACAGAGAAACTTATATTAACCCCACCTCAAGGAGATGAGTGAGGTTCGAATTTGCAATTGCCACATCATTTTAGTGTTTCTTTTACTGTAAACAATTTTATTAAACTCGTCTTGAGAAAAAAAAAATCTTTCCATTGCGGTAGAAATTAATCCAATATTTTTTTCGTGCTTAAAATTGAGAAACATTAAAGATTTCCTCTTGTTTTTTATATAATCTTTCAAACATTATAATTTAACTTATCACGTAGTAAAATCACATGTAACATTTTCATTCCTTTTCCGGTCTTAATAAAAATACATCACTTCATGTCATGGTTTTGCTAAAGTGTTATGATTATATTGGAGGGAGGGACGGAGGAGAGATAGATGATTTAATTTTAATCCTTTCAAAATCTCGGTAATGGAAAGAAAAATTGATTCCTATGGCATGAAGTGTGTATTTAATTTACTCTAAAATCACATTTTAAATATGGATCCGGGCTAATATTACTGAGAGCAGCGTTTATGCGAATCCACGTTTAAAAATTTTCAGGTAAATCAAACACATTTTTAGTGTTTGACTTATAGCCTTTTTGAATAATGGTGTTGAACGTGGATTTGCATCATCCTGATGCAAAAGTAACAAGGAGATGGATCGAGGGAACATACGTTTAAGGGATATAAACGTTTACTCAAACCTGCACTTATGTATTTGGATTTCCAAATCAATTTTGTGGTGTGTTGAATTGATTATGATAGAATTAAAAAAATTTCTTTTCTTTGCCAACAATCAATTATATCTGCGGGATTCACAAAATATTTATATAATTACATGATGGAAATAATTTTACTTTACTATCAATTCAAAATCAAATTTTCTAAGTTTACTTTTAAAATATCATTTCCAAACTAAATATGCCCTTATAACTTCAATTCTTTCAATATCTATTATTTCAGTACCAATTATACCAAAATCTAAAATAAACACACACTATTATTAGATATATCAAGCATATATACAGGCTAACAAAGGCTTTTTCGAACCCAGAAAAAATCTATTCATTTTTACTTTCGTTATAAAAATAGAGAGATATACATAACATCCATAAATTCACACGCACCTATGTGCAATAAATCCCTTGCTTTGGTTTTTTGGTCAATAATAAATCCCTTGTAAGAAAAAGGAAAATATGAGAATAAAAGTTATTGGGCTTTGATTTGAGAAGGGATCTCAATCTCCTCCATCCACTCAGGATCAGGCTCACTCCATGACCTGGGCCTAACTCCTACCTTAAAATACAACATTAGCTCCATGGCTTCAAAACTCTATTCTTATCCAAAAATTCATTCCACACTCCACTCACTATGCAGTAATTATTATTATACGGTGGCCGGTGGTGCGCCGCGTGCTGCGACCGCGACACCAGCACCCCGGCCTCCTGCAGCGCCACCACGAGTGGCGGAAGCCGGCTCTTTGTACCATGGGCCCATGCATGAAACTGCTGGCTAAACATAATGCAACTAGTGAACACCCCAACAAAGCTTTGAACTATAGGGTCATGACAAATAAGATCTATAGGAAGCACTGTGAAGGTCACTACACGTGCAAGTGCATGTAAATTGTTAGCAAATTGACGCCTAGTAATGGTCCATGGCCACTTATGGTGCCCTTGGAATGCTTCAATTTGGGCTCCAACAATTGGGGTTGAGCCATCCCCATAATTATCAATGGCCCAATGATAAACCCCTGACCCAAGATCAGCTAAAATGTAACCAACCCATCCAGCCAAAATGGGCTCAACCCACATATGCAAATCAACTGCACCCTTTATGGACTCTCCCAAGGAAATGAGCAAAGTTGTGCATCCAGCTACCACCCATGCCCTGTGAGACCATGTTGATTGCAAACTTGGGTCATTGTCTATGGGGCGGTTAGTGGCGGTAACCACCGCCGGTGGCGGCGGCACAAGCCCGGGCTCAATGATCAATTGCTTATCATTGGGCCTGGGCTTGGGCTTGGAGGTGGTGGTAGTAGAGCAATAAACGCGAACCGGGTGGAGGAGTGGGCGCCTCGTGCTAACTTGGTGGTGGAAGCTTGGAAAATACTTGTGTTGAGCTAAGGAAGACATTGGAAAGAATGAAGAAAGAGGAAACAAATATGCTTGTATGAGAAATTGAGAATGTACAAAATATTGGAACTACTCAATAGTGGTTATGGGAAGAAATGTTGAGTTTGTGGAAATAGAAGAAAGCATGGTGTGGTGGGCAAAGAGGATTCGTGGTGTTATGGAATTCTCAAATGACCTTGGAGTATTTACATTGAATTTGTATCACATATTTTATTTGAGATTTCCTTATACGTTTCTTATAAAAGAACTTGGACCAAAACAATTGCTATGTTTCTGTGGTCCCCTAAGTATGTTTTATTTGATTGGATGGTGTGGCTAGCTCAAGTCATAAGCAACTAATGGAAATGGAAAGAGCGTAGTAGTGTTCTAGTATAACTTTTTGTGTCCACTTGCCAATCAATCTTTTCATGAGATTGCTTAATGCCACCAAATATAGGGACGTGGTGTAAGGTTGTGTTTCTTCCACGAATTACTAGTTGTAGAAGTAGTGTTGAATGAATAAAGGCTTAATTGTATTTTTGTTCCTCCTATTATTATCAATCCGTAATTTTGATTTTTCTACTTTTTTTTTCACGATTTTGGTCCCCCTATTATTCCAAATTCGCGATGTAGTTCAAAATTTTGGTCCCCTTATTTTCAAAATCTATGTATTAGAGGGACCAAAATCGCGAATTTGGAATAATATGGGGACCAAAATCGCGGATTGATGATAATAGGGGGACCAAAAGTGCAATTAAACTATAAATAAATAATCAAAGAAAAATATATATTGGAAGAACAGGTATATCTCAGCCGCGAAAGCATCTACTGTTCTCTAAAATAATATATTTTTTTTCGATTCAGACTTATGCTTAAGATCTAAATTAATAATTTCGATAAATTAATAGGATATAATTTTTCGGAAGACCCTTATATAAATTTATGGTCCCTTCAATATTATAAATTAATATTCTATAAAATTATAAATACAATATTTGATCTGTCATGATTGATTTTTGGGCATCTTTTATATGTGAAGCCATGGTTGGTTGGTTTTGATTTGGATTGACTAATTAGGGATGTTTGAAGTTGTTTATATAGTGGTTGATTTCCTTACCATACATGAACTTGCATTAAGTTTTAACTAGTACTACACTGGTCTCGAATATAAGCAAAAAATAACTAATTCACGTTAATTAAGAATATTAGTTGGGCTCATTAAATTTTCTTAAACTCATATAAAAAGTGAAGAACATTTACCAAACTATCCTTCTTAATATTTATTGTAAAGTGGATCATTCGAAAGGAAGTGCAAATTAAATAAGGTTATTGTGAGGATACTGGCATTTAATAGGGTAAAGGTAGTTAGATTTTGTTTATATTTGAAACCGACAAAATTTAATTGAGTTGCTTATATTTAAGACCGAAGTGGTACTACGTACTACAGTACAATGAACTTTATTTTTTTAAGGGATGTATTATATATTTAATTAGTTCATTGTACATGAACATCATTTCATTAGTCAATACAATATGCATGTGTTTTATTCATGAAGAATAGTGTAGGTTCATTGAATCAGAAAAGATCTCAATAAATTAATAAATTATTAATTTATCGATTAATATAAATTAATAAATTATTAATTTATCGATTAATTAATACCTCTTTAAATTAATAAAATTATGTGGTCCCAACATTATTGATTTATAGAAATTTTATTGTAATTAAGGCTTAGTTTAATTCATTGAATTCTAGTTGATAAAATTACAAGGAAAAAATTGTATCATAGTTTGTACACCATTTGATATGCGTGCAAACTTCCTCCACATCCTCTCTAATGGAAAGCCGTGTAATTAGAGAAACTCTCGGTATACATTATTTGCAATTTTATAGGAATTCAAAATATTCGTTATATTCGACACTTTGACGTTTATAGATGCTTCTACTTGTGTATTATAATTTCTTCTTTAAATTTTTAAACTTCTGATACCAATAAAAATGAGATTACCATAATAATTTGATAAATGATACCATGAGGCTTATATGCTTATGTGATTAATTAGATACTTATTTAACACTTAACAAGACAAGTCATATAAAAAATGTCATATTAGCTTCTATTAACAATATTTCTATCATGATCATCTTAAACTTTCAAGAACCTAACTGGTGACTAAACTATTTGATAAATAACCTGGTGACCACTTTAAACTTTTAGGGAACTTAACTGGTGACTGAAATCTTTGAAGGCCCAACAGTAACTAACGGAAAGACTAATATGGTGACTATTTTAAACTATCAAGGGACTAAAATCTTTGAGAAACCAAAATAACGACTCGTGGCATCTTCCAGGAAACTGATTGAGGAGAGTGAGATGAGAAAGGGGGTAAGAGTGGAGGGTACTAGTAAGGGAGAGGGAGACAAGGAAGGAGGTTGGGTTGGAGTAGAGGAGAAGGAGAGAGTAGAGGGAAGGGATAGGGACCATAGGGTGAGATGGTTAGGGAAATAAACAATTATAAAAAGAGGTGGGAAAAGAAAAAAAAAAAGGGGATGGGAAAAGCAATCCCCCAACCCCTTTATTTTTTTTTTCTTTTACAGAGAGATTTTAAAGACTCCTAATAGCAGTAGGAGAGGAATAAACAAGGAAAGGACAAAAGCAAGAGTAAAAACAAAATCAACCAGTGAGGTTTAGAAATGGCTTTCTCTCCTCAATTGAGAGGAAATCTTGTAATAATTAAGCTTTTATTTATAAATTACATGAGTCAATTTTTTTTAAAATTATAAGTCTTGCTTTAAAATTATAAATTTACAAATAACTAAAAGATAATTATTTTTTTAAAATAACTAAAACATAATTAGCTTCTAACTTTTATATACTATTTTTCTCTTGATTAGTCAACTTTAATTATTTGTTGATTTTTTTTATTAAAACAGTTGTTAGTGCAATCAATGTAAAGAAGAGGGAGTTAGTAAAGTCATAACTCCTATAATTGTTGGTAATTATTCACTTTGAGGGTTAGAATTTTTTTTTTATTGGGTAAGTGAATTTGGAATGTAATGCCAAACATAACATTATTTTTGTCCAAGTAAAGTTTGTTTTTAACTAGTAAAGGCAAACATGATATTATTGCATAACTTCTCACATTGATTTTTTTTTTTGCAAGATCACATGTATTTTTCACATGAGACAATAATGCTCGAGATCACTGGTTAAGCTAGAACTATTCCATGTTAGTTGATCCATGCAATCGATAGATCCACATCAATTAAAAATAAGAGAAGTATATATAAATTTTAGAGTGTACTAATCCATTAAATCTATTAAAAGAAAGACCACAGGTATCTTTCACAAGAGACAACTCTGCTCGAGACCACCGGTTAAACTAGAATATCCCCATGTCAACTGATCCACGCATTCAATGGTTCCCACATCGATTAAAAATAAGAGAAGGAAATATTAAATTTTAGAGTGTACCGATCTATAGGGGTGAGTGTGGGACGGGTTGGGACGGGTTTTGTCTGTCCCATACCCGACCCTAACTTTTTGTTAAACCAAATTTTCAGACCTGAACTTGTCCATAAACCCAAAGAAACCCCGACAATGTACAAGACTACTTCAAACCCGAACCCGGCCACAACCAAAGAAAACCCGTCCACAAACTCTAAATCCTAATATTTTACTTTCTTATGAACTTATAAATATTGTTAAGAGAAAAATATCACTATATTATTATATAACTTTATGTATGAAATGTGTTTTCAAAGTAGATAGAGCCTCCATCATAGGGAAAAGTTAATTAAAAATTTCTAAAAAGTTAAAATGATGTTAAGCCTTTAAGCAATTTAAAATTATAAATGTTATATATATATATAGGACGAGTTGGGTAACCCGAAGATTAACCCGAACCCGTCCTCAACCCAATACCGTGTTATTAAATGAGACCCGATTAAACCATAATCTTTCATGTGGGACAGAGTCTAACCCGGCCCAAATACCTTGGGTTGGGACGAGACGGGTTTTGCTCACCCTACCAATCCATTAAGTCTTTTAAAAGAAAGATCCACCTCACAACTTATGACTTATAATCCAAGCAAAGACATCTTAAAGAGCAAATTTTTCGGTATTGGATCTAAGTCAGATCAAATTTATTTATTAAATAAATATATTAGGTCAAGTTTTTCTAAAACCTATTTAATTAAAAAAGTTGGGTTTTAAGTCATTTGAAAAGTCTTCAGTTTGGCTAAAAAACTTGATGATACTTTAGATTCTTTCAGCGTATGAACTTTGGTGTTCATGGAGGCATAGAAGCCTCCTCAAAAACAGATAACCCAAAGCCAAAGCAAAAACTAGGATCTCTGTGATCCATGGATAACCCTTGAATGACTATCCCTTCATGGTTTGCGCTCATTCATCTAAGATTCAGAAAAAAATATATTAATTATTATACTCTAGCAGTAGAACTATCATGCCATTAATCATGGCATGGCCTTAGATTCAAATATAATTTCTGGTCTAGGAATACAAAATAAGAAAGTCATTTACACTGCTTACACAAGCAACCACATAGTAGCTTTCCTATTCAGAAACCAGTCTTTACAAAATTTAGACAATATAAGCAATACCATCTATATTTCTAAGAGAGTAAGAGACAACCAGCCTTATACTTAATTTAGAGAAGAGCAGCAAAGTGCTGAAACACCCCAATTTTACTCATTTCAAGGACAGAACACAGAAGGCAAAACCACTCAAGAGCTACTACTAGTGCTATATACTAATATGAGGAATTGTCTCATCATATGCACACACAATCAACTCTTGCTAATCCATTGTTGAGGAAAGACAGAAAAGTGTAAGGGATTTTAGGGTGTCATAAGTGTATGGCTGAGTTCATTTCTCTTCTGATCAACACATCCTGAGCTGACCAAAGAGGTTATCCAGATATCATCAGATTTTACTGGTTCATCGTCATCATTCCTGTGCCAACTCCAGAAGGCATGTGTGGAGTTTACAATCTTTAGCTCACCATGACCAAAACTGGCTTCACGGAATTCTGACCATTGTGGCTGTGGATCTATATACCTGCCAACAAACAATGATGTGACCATACAAATGGTAAGAATGATATAAGAGCAAATTCAAGGGGCATGGCATGAATGTTGACAAGTTTGAATTTAAAAACAAATCCAATATAGTTCTTTGCTTTTTTTGGTATGACAAATGATTCAGAGAACATATTTATTTGGAATTTTATGGCAGAATCAAACTTACTTAGAAGCTAAGCCTTCTCTATTCCCTCCATCACCAATTGTTATATGCACAGCACCACAAGGATCCACTCTTCCATTATATACACGTTTCTGTCAATCAAACAAAGAATTATTTAAGATCCAAATACCATAATAGAACACTTATATTAGATTTTGGACCTGGGCCTAACTCAACCCCAAAAGCTAGCTTGTAGGGTGAGGATTGCCCAAGGCTTATATATCACAATTTGACCTTATCTCTAGGCAATGTGGGACTCTAACACACCCCCTCACGCCCAGGACTGGACATCTGGAGCGTGGACAACTATACGGGTGGTAGCCCAATAACAACGGATCATCTAGGATAGGCTCTGATACCATATTAGATTTTGGACCTGGGCCTAACTCAATCCCAAAAGCTAGCTTGTAGGGTGAGGATTGCCCAAGGCTTATATATCACAATTTGGCCTTATCTCTAGGCAATGTGGGACTTTAACAACTTATAAAGAAATGAAACTCTAAACCACATAAGCATACCGAGCGCTCATAAGCGTGCACATGACCAGCAAAAACTAAATCAACACTAGCAGCATAAAGCAATGGCTCCATAGTTTCCATCATATCACCCCCCTTCACCTTGATGAGCCGCATTACTATTATACCATGGGACATGAAATAACACAACCAACCAAGGTGTCCTTTTCCTGTCCACCTTTGATAGATCTTCCTGCAGATCACAGACAAGAGCATTAACCCTGTGCTTGGAAAAAAATTAAACAAGAGAATAAAGTCATGGACAAGGGGGAAGGAGGAATTTATGGCCATTAGGAGGCAGGATTCAAGTGAAATGCCATGTATATGTTTATGGCTGAAAGGTTAAGATCGAATAAAGAGATTAAAATTATTATAACAGTAATGTTACAAGAATATTAACAGAACACCCACAATGACATCAGAATTTCTCTTCTTTGTCTTTATACATATATATGTAATGCGTAACAATGTATAGTGGAGGATATTTCAACTTCATATTGCTTAAGATCTTTAACATCTGAGTTAAAGACCTGATTCCAGTGCTAGCTTTATGAGGGATTGTTATTTTTAAGTATGTGGTTCACCCAAATCATATGCAAATGCAATGCATGCGTCTGCCTCCAAGGAGTTTATGTGCTATTAGTAATCATAAGTGTGATCAAGCCATTATGTTTCTAGTTCATTCATAATTTCTAAATGTTTAAACATGTTGCATTCATAGGTTTCAAGGCAACTAGATGGAAGACAATAAGGATGTTAATCATAGTTTTTGAAATGAACGTATGTCATTGCAACATATAACAAGACACAATACAACAACTAAACCTTATTTTAGTTGATGGGGTCAGTCAACTACATAGATCAATTGACTTCATAGCAAATAACTATAACAAGACAAATGAAGAAAAAACAAGGACATTGTAGCAGTAGAAAATAGGATAAAACAACTTTAAAATACTTTTTTTGTTGCAAGGTATAATTACAGTTATTTATAACCCATTATATGCATATCATGTAAATTGGTAATATCAACCCACCCTCCACAGTATGCATGGAAATAAAATTGAAAAGGGAAAACCAACACTCCAAACAATAAAGAAGCACATCTATATATCAATCACTAAATTTCCTAGATGTTTGACTTTTAAGTACCTAAACCAAGACTCTATCAGTCAAGCTATCTACAGCATAGATATCTGTAGATAATCTTCAATGACACAAGTGCAAGTATTGTATGACCAGGTATTTCAAAGTGATCCTTCTACATGGCCCTGATGAGTCAGGCGTTAAATATCCCAAGACTGCCACAGAATACGAAAACATCACAGAAGAAGCTTTGTCCTCCCATACTTATTATCTCTACTAGTAACTACTACTTATAGCTGAAAATAGATCAAATTACACATGTCTGAAAGTAGTAACCTTTCAGAAATTGGAGCAACCAACTAACCTTTAGCCATCTATATTGTTCTGAGTACACATCAGAATCTGCATAGGAGCCAAGCATGATAACATGAACACCTGCAACCTCAAAAGAATAATAGAGATTTGAACTTGATCCACTTTCCTCAAATGGCATTTTCCATCTGGAATTATAGGATACAAAGCCATCCTTCAACAAGGGTATGTTCTCCACTTCATGGTTCCCTTGTGTCACCATCCATGGTTTTGCACTAGCAAGTGGCTCCACAAGCCTACCAAATGTGTCCCAGCGATGCTGGATATAATCAGCATATGAAAGGTCTCCTGGAAGCAGTTGAACATCATATTTACATTGGTCAATGTGATTCAATGTTGATTTAGTCCAACCAGTTTGACCTAGATCCCCAGCCACAGCAAAAGTAATTGGAAATTGAGCTGGAGGAGTTTTGAGCTGGAACTCAGGACCTTGGCCACCACATCGGTAAAAGTACACAGAATTATGCTCTAAAGGACCAATCACGGTATGGTGTATTTTTCCTGAGCTATAGAACAGATAACTATAGGAGGTGGTCTCTCCTTCAGCTATAGAGTCATATCTCCCTGGCAATGTTCCATATTCTACAACTGAAGGAGCAGAATTATCATCAGTAACCCAAGTAATTCTCATGTGCTTGTCTCCTGCCAAAGAAATGTGTACCTGGAATGCACACTTTTCAGATAAGAACCTAAAACTAAATGAGTACCATAAAGTAAAGTACTTAAAAAGGTTGACATGATCTCTAAGCAAAGAATCATGACTCACACTTCCTAAAATAATTGTTCTAGACTGCATTGCAGTACCCAATTGTCATCACAATCAAGAACAAATAAGTGACTAACAATTACGAACTGCTGCTAATCATAGGTATGAAAAGCTGTTCCAAAATTGTGCGAGATCCAAAGAAATACGATTTCCACATAACGCAATTTGCAATGTAAAGGGGAAATTTTTTAAGTAAAGAAATACCAGAAACAAAAAACAGGGATTTTTTTTAACAAGAAGAAGAACCCAGATTCAGAACCAAAAACAAAATAAAAAAAATGGTAAAAATGTAACATTGATCAACAAGTAAAACAAAAGGGTATAGAAAAGTGATGATTTTGCAGGAGAATGAGATGGAACCTGCTGAGGGTAAGAAGAGGGTTTTGAATCCCATGAGAGATGTAATGCTTTTCGAGGCGGAGGTCGAATGTAATCAGCTGTGGCAGTTACTGACACGACCAATAAAACCGTTATAATGAGTTTGAGTCCCATGTTTGTGTCAACAATAACCTCTGCACAGTGCAAACGTTGGAACAGAACGACAACAATGTACTTCAGGCAACTATCATCGGCACGCCATGATTGAGGTTGGTGGATTTTGTTCAGTACATTGCTTTTTTGTCACTGTGTGGCTTATTT
Organism: Sesbania bispinosa; assembly: GCA_026901365.1. Taxonomy (NCBI): domain Eukaryota; kingdom Viridiplantae; phylum Streptophyta; class Magnoliopsida; order Fabales; family Fabaceae; genus Sesbania; species Sesbania bispinosa. Next base: position 2,701,822 of record QLOH01000009.1, on the reverse strand, counting down.
GTTTTATAATTTCACAAAAAAAAAACTTTTTTTTTATTTAAAGTTTAAACCATCAAATCGCATTGGTGGGACTAACTTTTATAAAGAGGGTTTTTTTTCTTCCACAATACTAAATCATACTATTATAGCATAGCATCATTTCAGATTAACAATTGTATGTAAGCTAGGTTTATGTCTGTAAAATGCACGGACCCTGAAATTAATATTTTGTTAATGGAATAATTTTTTTATATAATTTTTTAACTTTGATTTTCTATATTCACCTTTCACATTTCTTTTCTAGTTTTTATTTTTTTTCTCATCACATCATTTATCATATATTTCAATTCCTCTCTCTTTTCTTTATTCTTTCATTATATTTCTCTTCTCCCTACATCTATTATGTCTATTTTTTGGGTGCCATAATATTTTTACCCATAATATTATTGTATAATAAATTAATGCTACAGTAAAGAAGACATTCCAATATTAATAACTCAATCTATGCAATTATTTAGATATAGGAAATTTGTTTACATATAATGTTATATATGAAAATTATCCTTTCTCCAATTTTTTCAATCATATCAAGTCAAGAACAATAAATAAAAAATTGTTGTTGTATTAATGTATATATTAAGATCAAAGAAATCATTACTGACATTGTGAAAAAATAATGATTAAAACGGTGCCTTTCTTTCTACAAATGTTTTTTTTTTTTTTGTTTTGAAGTGTAATATTTATCAATATTTTGTCATTATATCAATTGAAACACACAAAGATAATAGAAAAAAGCAGAATTTCTTAAGTTAAAATTTCAATAGTTTTATATTTTTATATGAAATTAAGTTAATGGAATACAAAATTTTACTTTTCACATTATTATTGTTCACCACTCTTTTATTTTATAAAAAAATTAGGAATTTAGAAGGAAAAGATAAAATATAATAACTCATTCGAAAACTCAATAAAAAAAATAAATGGTCATTTTGGTCCCCGGAAGATTGTAGGTCAGTCAATTTGGTCCCTAAAAGAAAAGAATTAACACATTAGTCCCTGAAAGATATTTTCGTCAGTCATTTTGGTCCCTCCGTCAGTATCCGTCTGGTAACGTTAACAGGAGTGATGATTTGACACGTTAAGTGTCACGTGGACTCTTATGTGGCAGTCCCATGTAGCTATAACACGTATGAGGGACTAAAATAACATTAAATGGTAACTTTGACCGACTAAATTGACTAAAACGAAACTCTCCTGACTTAATGCAAAAATTATAATTAGGGATGTTTCCCCAAATTTCTTAACAAATAATGTAAACACTAAAATCCTAATACTGTTTTCAAAATAAATGGACGAGATTATAGGCATGATTTGTGGGGATCATAACATTCTCATTTGCACCATAAAGTTTATGTCAATGTTGTGTTTTGTATAACTGACTTTAATGTTATGTCTTTTGAATATTGTATGTATAAAATTTGATCACCAAATTTTAGTAAACAATGAAATATATTCCTTTATTTAATTTTTCCATTCACTCGTAAGTTTTTCTTATGCCTTAATACGTGTTATTTTAGTAAACAATGAAGTATATTCCTTTACTGACATTTTAGTCCCTCGCACGTGTTATTGTCATGTAGGAGTGCCACATAAGATTTCATGTGGCACTTAACGTGCCAAATCATCACTTCTATTAACGTTACCAAACAAACACTGACGAGGGAACCAAAATAACTGACAAAAGTATCTTTCATGGACTAACTTGTTAATTTCTTTCTTCCAAGGACCAAATCGACCGACTCCTTATCTTTCAAGGACCAAAATGACTGTTTAATTGAATAAAAACTATACAAGTCCAACATTCTAAGTATATGCAACTTTCAACTTTGTACACTGACTTTTTTACCCAACCACCATCCTTTTTTGTGTGGGTGGCCACAAAAAACTCATCTGGATCTACAGCCCGCCCAAGCTCTTGAGCCTACATATAAAAATTATAATAAATAATTATTTTAATTACAAATACAAAAATAATATAGAAAAGTAGGTTTATACGTACCATATCCAGAGAGCCACCGCAATGTAAGCCTTGCGGACTGTGGTGTGGACTACTACGCCTCGACAAGAAGCATGCTTGGTCTTGTTACGAGTGGACTTCCCCTTGAACTCATCAGAGGCCCAATAGGCCAAAAGACCCCCCAGGCCTCCTTACCACACCAAGTAGGCCTAGTATCACTTGTATGGGCCTTGTTGCGCATATCTCGAAGGCGTCTGACAATCCTCTGCTCGTACACCTTCTTAATTTGGGCCTTGTCCTCAGGGGCCCAAGTAATTTTACTCTGCAAAAAAAAAACTTTTAGGGTAAGTCATTTGAAAATGTCATGACTTATAAAAAATAATGTAAAATGAAGGCTTTTTACCATAAACTCATCCCACCACTTGTCTCCACATCCTTCGAGGTGACCTCCCACAAATAGTGAGGACCCCAGAATTGTGATCGGATCGCATGACCAATGGCCGCGATGGGGGATTGGTACGCACCCAACTGCAAAATAAATAAATTCAATGTTAACACTAAACACTTATAAAAATTCAAAATACAAAAGAAATAAAAAAATTGTAGAAACTCACCCTCTTCCATAAGGTCGGATGATAACTCTATTGTGAGGGTCCCGCTCATGATCGACACTAAAGCTTGCACCCCGGTGCGGAGGATGTTGTACATCAGGCTCGGGGTCAGCCTCGACATCAATGTCAGTCTGAGGGTTGCCCTCACCCTCAGGGTCAGAAAGATGTGGCAGGTCATCCTGCATCTCGGGGTTACCTCCTGATATCCCGGGGTGGGGATGAACGTAATCGGGTCGGGTCGATGAAGGCTCCAGTTGATGCAGCAAGTTGGGCAACCTCTGCAGGGGTGGACACCACGTACGGTGGAGGGGCCGAAGAAGAAGAAAGCTGCTCTGACAGCTGATGAGGGAGAGTATTGTTGGTCCTCTCCCGATGTGCGTGAGCTGCCTGTTCAGCAAGCTCGCCCAGAGGGATGGACCTCCCTCTAATGGGTGGGACCTTATGTCCACCTCGACCACGCATACGAGGCCTATTTACCTAATTTTAATAAGTTTAAAATAAATATCTAAGAACATATATATAACTATATAACTAACTATATAACTAAATAAATTAAATAACTATATAACTAACTATATAAATTAAATAATTATAAAAATATATAACTAAAATTAAATAAATTATTAAGTAACTATATAACTATAATTAAATAAATTAAATAACTATATAACTAAATAAATTATAAATTATTAAATAACTATATAACTATAATTAAATAATTATTAATACTAATTAAATAGTAATTATTAATACTAATCAAACCATAATAATTAATACTAATTAAATACTAATTATTATTAATAATAATACTAATAATGTATAAATTATAAATAACTAACCTGCAGGTGGCTGGACGACGGCAGAACAATGGGGGAACAACGGAGGGACGACGAATCTCCCAACGAATGGTGAAACGGCAACGAAATGTTGCACAACTTGCGGAGGGGAGAGGAGTTATGCGAAGCACAACGGAGAGAGAGAAAGGGTGGGAGGTTTTCAGAGGGAGGGGGAGAGATTACAGAGGGGTGTGTGGCGGGTGAGGGAGGAAGAAAAAGAGGGGAGGGGAAAAGGTTTTATGTGCGTAAGTTTTAAACATAGCGACGTTTAGACTATCGCCAAGGTCGTCGCCTATGTGACACAGAGATGTAAATTTTAAATTTTTAATGAATAACATAGCGACGGTCAGCACCGCCGCTATGCTAAATTAGCACAATTTTTAAATTTTCAAGAAAATAAAAAAACCGTCGCTACCATGTAAAACATAGCGACGATCGGGCCGTTGAAACGTATTAATAGCACAAATACGCGTTGAAATTCGTAATTACTAATTAATGATATAGCGACGGTGTATCGACGACTTGGCCATCACTACGGTTCGCATTAAAAAATCCGCATTCTTGTAGTGATTTTTAATACATGATATTGCTAAAAATGATCTTAAAAGCATCAAAATGTCATCCCATGCGTTATATGAGGGTTAAAATACTAGTTAAATTATAATCAAAATGTCATTTGTTTTACAAAAGTTCCTCACCTTTTTTTTTTTACTCGAAAATATCTTATCTACTTCCTCTTTCTTGCACCAATGCTTCTTTTTTTACTGTCATTTTATTTATCATATTATCATTTAACAGAATACATTTAATTACATGAACTACTTAGTTTAATCAATGAGAATGAGAGACCATAATCAAATAAAAAAATTTATGGAGTGATTAAAACTAAAAAATAGCATATTTATAGGAAAAAAGTTTAAAATGTACTTGTATTTTTTATTTTTTTTGACGGAATGTACTCGTATTTTAGAATATATGATATTTACTACCTACTTCAAATCAATGAGAGACCACAATTAAGTAAAAAAATTAACGAGTGATAAAAACAAAAAATATATAGTATATTTTTAAAAGAAATTAAATCAAATTTACTTGTATTTTAGAACCTATAATATTAATGATGTGACATTCAATTTATTATATTTTTATTTAACTGAAACTATTTAATGACATAATCTAAATTTATCCACTTTATAATAATAAAAAATTTGAACTAAGTTGCATTTAATATACACATTTATTCTTAAGTGTATACAAAATTATCCACGTTTTTCTTGGAGTGATTTTCGAATTGAAAATATAAAACTTTGAAAAATATGGAATTTGCAACATAGCCCTCTTGCAACAATGTGGTTTTTGTATAGGCAGCACACAATGGATCATGTGCATCCTCCGGTTTTATTTCCCTTTTACATGCTGAAAAGCTATTTGAAAATTGAAAAGTTAGCTGATTTAATTAAAGGTATTTGATAAAATTAGTTAAAAATGGTAAAATGACACACAAGAACATCATTAATTATTAAATAATGATAAGTGAGGGTGATTGAGGGATAAACTTATAATAAATTTTTATCTAATAGTTGAAAATGAGAACTTTTTAAAAAAGCTACGTCAAGTAGCTTTTCAAGAAAAGCTAGTGGTTTGACCCCAAAAAAAAAAATTAGTGGCTACCTAAAAAAACTTCAATTACTAATTTCAATTTTCATCAGACTGAAATGTCATACTAAACACATTCATGTTATGTATTGGGCTCCCTTCCTATGTGGAGAAAATGTCCAAATTGAAAAGCCCACTTGATGTGTCACTTAACTAAGTGGAGAGGGTCTGAATGGGCAAGTAAGAGGGAAAAGGAAAGGTCTGAAGTCACCAGCACTTTGAGAGAGAGGAAGAGAAAAAGTCATTCTCGTTTTTACACAGAGCTGCAACTATAAAATCACTACTGCAGATTCGTTCACCGTTGGATCGGGCTGAAAATTTGACAACAAGTTTGGAACTTCTGGTTCTGGTTGGATCGTTTATACAAGGTCTAAGTAGGGAAATATTCAGTTAGCACAATAGCTCTGTATTTGGGGTTTTTTTTCATCTTCCGTGTTCTCTATTTGTAAGCTTTATTGCTTTGTTGTTTGGCTGGGTGTTAGCACTATTTTGTGCACTTGATTGAGACTCTTTTGTACCATTTGTTGATCATAGTGGAGCTATTTCTTTGGTCTGAACGACCCGTGGTTTTTCCCTTGTTTTGAGGGATTTTCCACGTTAAAATATTGGTGTCTTTGTTTGTTATTTTGGTGATTTATTATTGCTGTTCATTTGTTGTTGCTCCTCGTAGATTTTTGCAAGTTAGGTGGATTTATTTCCGCTGCATTAACTGTTTGGGTGTGCTCTGTATTGTTATTGTTGTTGTTTCCCCCATCAACACAAACCCCAAGGGATTGGTCGAGTGGAGCAAGGGTCTCGTATTTGACAGGTCGCAGGTTCGAACCCCCACTCGTACCTCTATAAGTGCTCAAAGAGCCCAGAGACTTTCCCTGCTTTAGACTGTGGCACCATCTCTCACCTTAAATTTAAAGTTACCAAAAACACACTCATAAACCCTAGTGACTTAAGTTTTTTTTCAATGTTGTCATCTTCTCAAAATTCCTAACAAATTCCCTTGCCTCACGATTGACACCACCAAAATCCTGCTCTTGCTAACCTCTCCCCACATTAATGCTTTGGATTAGCATTATAGCCATTGATCAAGCATCAATATTATTGTTTGTTAGCCTATTAAAACATATGTTTCCTCTTTTTTTTTTTTCAATTTACTTCTTCTTCTACCCACCATTCCCTAACTCCCCCAACGCAACCTTTTCCTTACCTTTGACCCCATTAATGTCACTCATTTCGTGTCCATTTGTTTTACAGCTGAGTAGAATTAATTGTTAAAAATAAGTGATGCAAGTTTTACAAAGCATATTGGATGGAAGTGGTTTAAATCAAACGGGCTATTCGACCTATGATTAGTATATGAGATTTCCACCTAAGTATTTTGCTAGGGTTAAATATGTTTTTAGTCCCTCAAAATACAGCGAAATTTGGTTTTGGTCCCTCATATTTTTTATTGGTTTTGATCCTCTAATTTTAAAAATCACATGATTTTAGTCATCATCGTTAGTTATATTCCGCTAAGTGATGACATAACAATATTTCTTGTAGATTTTTCTATGGATTTTCGTTTGAATTTTCTTGTAAATTTCAAAATTCAAAGGAAATTTTGTTCAAATTCTAAAATTTGCATGAAATTTATTATAGATTTTTTTACAACAAAGCAAAAAAAGATTATAGTAGCATTTTTATTTACAAAATTTGTATTTTTTTTGGAAATTTACTACAAACTAATTTTCTTGAGAAAAATTCGCAAGAAATTTCCTATGAATTTTTACCCCGAAAAAGTCGTAGTGGAGTTGCAAAAGTGACTTAACAAAGTGTAGTTAATAAGGAGGACTAAAAACATGTGATTTTAAAAAATGGAGGACCAAAACCAATGAAAAAATAAATAAGGGACCAAAATTAAATTTCACTATATTTTCAGAGACAAAAACATATTTAGTGTATTGGTTTAGGATTTTAAAAGACTTTTTTAGCTGAAAAAAGTCTGCAGATTTTTAAAAGACTTTATAGGATTTTCATGACTTTAAGGATTCTGCAAGAATTTCAAGAATTTTTAAGTCAGGATTTTAATAGATTTATATCATAGACTTTGCGGGACTTTGTGGACTCTATAGGACTTTATAGACTCTGCAAGACTTCGTGAAGTTCTTGCATATGATAAGAATTCAAGATTCTTTTACATACATTTAAATTTAAAAAAGGGTCAAAGACACAAAAATAATTAAAAAAAAGTCGGGATAAATAAAAGTAAAAATAATACAGTTATTAGTTAATTCACCATAATATTATGTCCTCCTAAATAGCGTTCATCCACATATTCATAGCTATACTAGTCCTCCAAGCATAGATATAAAATTAGTATAAAAAATGTGTATATATATAGCATAGATAATTTTTTTTTAAAATTGTATATATAATTTAAATATCTTATTTACTATTATTATAAAATAATGAAAATTTGAGAAAAATAATTTAAATTTAAATATATTTTTAGCATTAAAAATATTATTTCTTTTAAAAATAGTCTTTATAATTTTTTAACATGTAATTTTTATAAAACACAAAATTCATGTACTTTTAATTCTTAAAGACGTATTAAAATGAAACTATGAGAAAAATGAATTAAATTTAAATATATTTTTAGCTTTAAAAAAATTGTCCTTTAAAATTGACCTTTTTAATTTTTTTAACTTTAAATCTTTACAAAACATATAACTCATGTGTTTTAGCTCTTTTACTTCACACGTCGTGTATTTTAAAAAACATATAAAACTCATGTACTTTTAGTTTTTAAATACATTTTGAAATGAAACTATGTGAAAAATGGATTAATTTTTATCTTTAAAAATATTTTTTCTTTTAAAAATATCTTTTTTATTTTTTTTAAATTATTCTTTAAAATGCATAAAACTCATGTATCTTTGGCCCTTTTACTTGACACATCTTTGATCTCTCTTCATTTCCTATTATTTCAATTATAATTTATTTCACTTTCTTTCTCTTTATTATTCTTCTATCTCTCTTTCTCTTCATTTCCAGAAAAAAATTATTGAAAACTTTGGCCTTTTTTAAACTTTTGGCCCTTTTTAAATTTTTTTTTGTTGGAAACTAACTAGTTACGTTATATAAAAAAGAAAATTTTTCTACATTCGGTATCTTCCCGAATGTAGACAACACTACTTGATTCAACTGAGATTAATCCAATAAATAATAGAAATTAATTTAAAAGAAAATGGACATAAAATATGAAGGTACTATTTATAAACTTGAGTTATAAATTGTGAACATGTACTTATCTAATGTTTTTAAGCACACACTATGGACATGTTACATTTTCAAACACCCAATAGCTAAAAAAAAATGATTTGAAAACAGTACGGAACCTATATGATGCAAAGGATTTGAAAAAGTTGTAGCATCCCATAATCTATATTCTCTTTCGCAAAAGTTGTAGCATCAGTATCATCAGTGTCTACTGATATGGAAGCATTCCCATTAGCAGTCTCACCCCAACAACAATCTTCAATTCCTCATAGTCAACCATACTTTTTTCTCGAAGATTTTTGTCACTTGGATGGGACTAGCAAAAAAATCCATTATTAGTAAATTGAAAATAACATAATGCAGTAAACGTGTAAACCATTAATATATACGATTACAAATTAGTCTCACCTTTAAGTACTCTTTCCATACTTCATCACAAGCAGTGAATGTCTTTGTAATTGGATCCCACCCAAAGCCAGAATTGTTGCACATAAGTGTTGACATGTTGTTATATTGTTCCTCAAACCATTTAATTCGACTCAGTTAATGATTATATGTTTTCGGGAACCTATATGTTTTTAGCATGTGTAGCAAATTGCTTATAATATGTTATCCACTGCAAGAGGATTCAGGAAATATACCTCATAAACCAAGACGAAAGAGATTCGGAAGATCGGCGAGTGACTCAGTGCTTGTTGGGTGAAGAGGTGAGAGAGAGAAAGAAAGGTTATGTGACTCTTGTTGGAGAATGAAACACTTGAAAAGTGACGTTCAGAAATCCTTTCAATTTGAGTGAGATTGTTTGATGGATTTGGTATTTATAGATACTACTAAAAAGTCACTCAAAATCCATGTAATAAAAGAATCCCTTAAAATCCTTATATTTTCTAATACCTATGGATTGTTTTTAAGTTCTAGGAAATCTCAAACAAATACCAATGGATTTTAACACACTCTTTTTAAAGTCTTGAAAATCTAGATTGAATAATAGTGGATTGTTTTTAAGTGATAAAAAATCTTGATTGAATACCAATGGACTTTTTTACCCAGAAAAAATCTTTTAGAATCCTTTAAAATCCTAAACCAATACACCCCTTTAATCCATTTTGCTAAAAAAAAATTGAACAACAACAAAACAATAATAGGGACCATACAAGGACTATATTGCAAAATTGCATACTTCCATGCAGGAAAGGGAAATCGACTACATACCTTCAAATCATGGCCTTTCATTTAAATAATATATTCTATCGCTTTTATTGAAGGGTCTAATGTAAACCCCCTCTTACAACAACGGGTGCATATTAAATTATGAGATAATAAATTATTACACACAAAACGAAATTAAAAATTAAGAAATGATCAAAATAAAATAAAAAGTACACAGTAACAACAAAGGTATATAAGCATGTCACATTAAGTTTGTGCTGTTTACAGTTGATTTTGGTAGATTATAAAATTAATAACATAAAATGAATTATGTATGAATTATGAAGTGCGTTGAAGAGAAATAACTTACAATCAATTTCATATAACTACATGTATGCATTTTGTACCTTTTTTATTAGACAACAATATATGGTAGTTGGAACTTGGGATTAAATGTGTGTTTAGTTTGATGTTGAAACTGACCAAACTCAAGTTTGGATTCTTTAAGGCAACTATTTCTAACGTAGGAAACATGAGTTTACTATGTTTAAACGCTAAACCAAACATGTTGTAAGTTGGATGAGAAATGTTTTTCATACAACATATTGTATATACAATATGGAGAGAAAAAGAGAAAAAAAAAGTGTGGGATGTGATAGATGATGTGATAAATGATATGATGAAGAAAGATAAAAAAAATATATTAGATGAGATGTTGTATGAATTTGTTATATGAATCTCAAGTTTGATTATTCCAAAACTTAGTGGCCATATAGCAAATTGAACAATCCTCGTAATTTAGGTTGGAGAAAGAAACAGCACATGTATAATAATATAAGGAACCACAACGTAGGCGTGTTGTGCATATCGTGCTCTTTCTCTAAACAAAACTGGTTTCGCAAGTGCCAGATCTCTTCATTCATTCACAGCAGCAGCAGCAGCAGCGGAAGCAGAAGCTTTTAGAGAGAGAAAAAAAAGGGAAGGAATTTGAGATGGATTGCAGAAACAGGGACTTGTTTACAGAGGATCACACTTCTTCTTCTTCTTCTTCTTCTTCTTCTTGTGCATCACTGAGCGAGGCCTTGCTCTTCGCCACCATGTGCATCATTGGCCTCCCAGTTGACGTTCACGTTAAGGATGGCTCTGTCTATTCTGGAATCTTCCACACTGCTTCTGTTGACGCCGATTACGGTCCACTTCTCTCCCTCTCTTTTATTTCTTCTTTTTTTTTGTTATTTTTATGGGGAAATCATTTTCTGCGTTGATTAACTTGGAAGCTCAGATAGGTTGTGAAAAGTTTCATGTTTTGGGCAATTCCCATGACCCTCTTGAACAATCATGTGGAATTTTCATCTGAGGTGGATTTCTTTGTTGTTTTGTCCCCACTTTCTTTCACTGTCTGGTTAATCGTGTGATAGTAACCTTTTTTTTGCTGAAACATGCGATATAGATCCTGAGACATTCGATAGTTTTTGGCTTCATTCATTTTTTTTTTTGGCTCTTATATTGTGGGGAAATCTGAGGAATTGAATTAGCAATTCAATCATTCTTCTAATTGTATTTGTTCTACTATTGGATCTGTGGTTACTTGATGAACTTGTTTCTACCAGAAATTTCTTTAACTGCGGTTGGAATAAGAAAAGCATAAGATTGATCTTGTTTGTTATATACATAGGCGCATTAAAATGGAAAATCAGCAAAATCAAACCTGAGTTGTTAACATTTTTAACTATTTAATTTTGCCACAAAGCCTGTCATTTAAATTTGAGTTCATTATTGTAATATCAGAAACTCACCAGCATGTCCTTGCTTTGTGCCGTGTTCAGGTATTGTTTTGAAGAAAGCAAGGATGACCAAGAGGGGAAAGGGCAACACCAATGTGGGAGAGGAGGGCTTGATAGATACGCTAGTGATTCTATCAGGTGATCTTGTACAAGTTGTTGCTAAGGTAAGTCATTTTTACGACGCCATACAATGTATCCTTTATGAGTCCAAACATATCTTGATTAGAATATAACTATGTTCGTAATGTACATGGGGCTCTGTACATAGGGAGTAATGCTTCCTGCAGATGGGATTGGTGGAAATATAACTGGTGATGATGAGGAAGCAGTTGTGCACAATGTTTGTTGTTCCGAGAATCTAACATGTGAGGCAGAGAATCATACAGGACCTTTGATGGATGTAGAAAAGGTTAATCAATCAAGGTACCTTCCTCTATCAAATTAATTCATGTGGATTGGAGACATGTTTGTTAAGCATACCCCATGTTAATTTATCATTATGTTTCATAACCAACATCCAACAGAGGCATTGACTGTATGTTTGTTTCTTACCAATTGCCATCTTTACTTTTGGTATGCTTTTTATTTCAGAAAAATAATCCCCTTAAACACCATGCACACACATCCTGACATGTTACTGTTAAGTAAACATTTCTGCAAAATTTTTATCTTTTCAGCAAAGTCAGACCTAAGTCATTGGCATTTTTTAATAATTGAAATTACAGACACTAATCTATAGACCTATTGTACACAAGTCATAATTAATGACAATCACAGTAACAAAGGGAAAATCCATCCTAATAACTATCATAATTTCACAGCTGTATATACAATTAAAGAGAATAATATCTAATATTTTGTACTTAAATAAAATATTTACGCTAATTACAACAACAGAACTTGGTTCAAAGTTACATTGTTAGATGCTAGTTAGGGTGTTACCCAATGGTATTAGAACATGATTTTCTCATGATACATGGACTACACATAATGAGGACATCGGCAATGGTGTGGTGGTTTCAAATTTCAATTGCCAAGAGGGATGACTGTGAGCTCTTCATTCATTTCTTCTTGTTTTGAAGTTTAACCCTAGTTAAGAACACTTCAGCTCAAGGTTGTCAAACTCAAAGAGTCTACACAAACTCGTGGAGCTTTTGTAGACTCGATTTGTAGACTTGTAAGAGTCTACCTAATATAAAAATAATATTAAAAAAATCCATAAATAGTAAACAAACAAAATATAGCAACATCAATTCAACATTATAAGTCCAAAATAAAGCAAACAACAACGTCAAAAATGTTATAGTACAAATCTTAATCATACAGACACGATCAAATCACAAGTACACAAAGTAAAAACTTTTAAAACAAGAGCTAATTATATGTCAGCCTTTAATTCCAAAAGTGGGATTTGAGTAAATAATGTTGTGGCGAACAGAGAGGATGCGCAAGAAACAGTATGAGCATAACTGCAGAAGAAACCAGACCAGTATGAACAGGGAAAAAACCAATATTTGAACCTATTATGTGCAGCGAAAAAAATTAATCTAGTGTGAGCAGGGAATAAGAAAATTCAAACATTCCAGTTTTGTAAGGAAGAGGGAACAAATCATATTTTAATTTTGAACAAGTATGTGCAACAGCGTAAGGAAGGGATTCAAAGTTTGCTTGAGATTTGCCGGAATCGAGCACAAATCTTTGTCGGAAGGGAGAGAGGGATGATGTTTGAGTTGCTTCAATGAGTGTAGATGGTCATGAGGTTGAGAACAAGATAAAAGACACAAACCCTAGATGAAATACAACTAGTTTTTGAGCTTCATATGTTGTTTTCATCATACTTATGGACTCGGCAGTAAACTTGCAAGTTTGAGCAAGTCTATCCAAGTCTACCCAAGTCTGCCTTGAAATGAGTTTGTATGCGAGTTAACTCGTTTTCCCTACCTAGAAACGTAAACTCGGACGAGTTTATGAGTTAACTCACGAGTTTGACATCCATGCTTCATGTGGTTTCTAGCATGTGATTTTGGTGTGCCATTAGCATAGAAATTTAAAATAATAATAAAATAGTGTTGATTGATATGTGCTAATGTAGTTGTCAAGATGCTAGTGATGAAGAAAAAAAAGGAAAAGTTGTTCTGGGTGCTATTACCTTAGACCTTGGTCAGATGTCTTTTTAATGTCTTCTTCAATCATTTTGCTAAAGTGATAGGATTTTAAGTGCTGAGGTGATGAGTGACATACAAGCTTAAATGAGAGGGAAAAAAAAGACACAACAATGTGATAAAGTTATTTCAAAAAATAGAGCAGCATATTTTAAAAGCTTTTAGTCAAACCAAAAGTCTGATTTGAGCTAGGAACCTAGCTGTTGTTTTTTACTCTTATTCATCCAATAAAATATATAATACACGACAATGTGATGAATTTGTAATTTCAAACTTGGGTTACAAGTTCCAGTTATTTCAACAACGAGGGCAGCTTATCTTAAAAGCTTTTGATCAAACTAAATATCTGATTTGAAGTAGGAAACTAGCTGTTGTCTTTTACTCTTATTCATCTAATAAAATATATTATTTATGTGTTGGTTATTTAACTCAAGGAAGAAGATTGAAGTTGCACACATACATAATATGTTTGTATTTTATTTTTCTTTCATCTGATGTAGTCATTTTGTATTCCTCTCTCTAGTAGTGTATAGTTTACACATGATTTAGAGTTTACTCACTAACATATTTATTGACAGTTTGTTAAAAATAATGTATTTCATAATAGCACTTTTAAAATATATGAAAATTATCTTATAGTAGGATTGATTTCCATATTTCCTTATACATATATCATGATTTTTTTCCTTATTTAATTAGGATTAAGGCTCTAGCTTAGTATATATAAGAATTAGTACTTTATCTACTATAATAATATCCAGCACATCATTCACATCATATCAATATAATTTTATTATTATGTGTATTCCTTTTCCTCCCTCTACACTTAAAAGACTCAACTCTATAATTTCAACACAGTATCAAAGCAGCACCATCCTTCGTGATGTGTCTTGTCACTATTCCATTGTTGAGTTCCCTCCAAAACTCTATTGTAACAATGTCATTATCTCCATCTCTTTTCTTGTTGGTTGTGCACAAATTTCAGACATCTTTTTTTACTCAGATTCTCTCATTATTAATGGGTTTTTCTACTTGCCACTTCCACAACCTATCTCGAAAACAATGAAACAACTTTGTATTGATTTCTCTATTTCCTGTACAAAACTTTGAAAACAGAAAACATAATGATGTTTTTACTTTTTATTATCAAAACTGAAAATATTTTGGTAATTACAACTAAAAAACATGAAATGAAAACAAAAAAAGTTTTCTCAAAGTAAACGGACCCTTATGAATCTCTGTTGTTTTGCTAATTTACATTACTACATTTGTATTATATATGATATGATATGATGTTAACTCTTAAAATATTTTCTTTTTATAGCACACCGAATTTACAAATATGTAGACAAAATAATGCGCTACTGATGGATAGTGTGATTCTAATTTGTTAACAATTTTAATATGAGAATCCTCAGGGCTATCATAACAACCTATTAGCACTTGCTAGATTTTTTAAAAAAATACAGGTTTATGACATCATTTTCTTTCATCCTTGGGTTCATGCCAACTTTTTGTTGACAGACAAGCTGGAGATGACAACTCAAAAGTGAAAGCTGATGACAGCAGACAAAAGTCTGAGTTTGTTAACGAAAAAATTGTATGTTGGCATATGCATAGCTAGTAATTCTAAACAGGATTTCCATGCATTTTGGTGGTTTGAATTTTTCAATTCTAAAGCTGTGATTTTCCACAGGATGAAAAGATTCAAGGCCTCAATTTGGACAATGAAAGTGAGTTGGATTTATCTGTCTCTACTGCATGTAAAATTATCCTTAGTCACCATTGATTGAAATGGCATAGCATATGATGATAATGGACATTTGTTAGTGTGCACACTTTAACAATTTTTATTGTTAGACATTGTGCGGTAAGACTTGTTGGTTTGTTATCCTGATATCAAGATATATATTTATTTAAGAACTTTTATACACACAGGCATCTTTTTCCTCCTCCAGGATACCCATTTGCAAAGCTGTAATTATGGATAAGATAAAAAATTTATCTTTGTTCATTTTTTCTTCCAATATTCTTACATAATATTACATCTCTATTCTTTCTGGTTAACCAACACTTGTTCTTCTCCAACCTAATCTGAGCCCACAGCCTTTGTTTTTTAACCTTGTATTACTTAGATCCCCTCTTCCTAGCATAAGATGAGGATATTGCTTTTATAATTGTGTTCCGTCCATATTTAACACTCTTGTACTTACATTGCAGTTTATACATGTCGTGACCAAGTGGAAGCTGTTGATCGTGGAAGCGCTGATATGACATCAAGTCCTTCTGATGATGGGTCATTCTGCAATAATGCCCCTGCATCTCCTAACGTCAATGATCACTGTAGTGAAAGGTCTACTTCAGCAGACTCTGCTGCTACAAATTCCACTCAAGGTGTGGTGGAGCTCATTGAAGAGTCACATAATTTGCCAGCAAATTCTGTTGAAATATCCGTCCTAAGGGGTACAGATTCTACCAGAAATGCTAAGGTAAATAAATCAGATTTAGTTTCCATCAACAGCAGCTGGCTAAATAGCTCCTGGTAAAAAGAAAAAGATGTAGCTGGAGGGTTTATTCATCTATGCAAAAGCACACTAGATGCATTTTATTTACTGAAAGTCATTTTGGAAACTTATGTCCATAGATCATCCATCAGACTTTCATCTCCCAAATACTTAACTATACTATTCCTGAATATTTTGAATTAGTGATCCATAATATTTTCAATTTTTTCTCCTTAGATATGTCATCCATCATTTCAAAATCTTTAGTATATTAATTTAAATTTTCACAGATCTTAGTTTGGGTTACCAAGCTGCAGAATAGAATAGCTAGTGCCAAGTTTGAGATAATATGATTTTCTTTATAGTTATTGTTGATATACTTATATTTTTTTTTTCATTATGACATTCTTTTAGGAATTTAAGCTCAACCCAGCTGCCAAAATTTTCTCCCCATCTTTTGTAAATCCTATTGCAGCAACTACTGTGCCAACTGCTGCAAACATGGTTTACATACCAAATAGCTCTCCTGTGGTACCTGTTGCAACTATTCAACCAGAAGTTGGATTCAATACGTATGCTTCTCGACCTTCTGTGCCTGTTAAGGTTGCACAGTATAGTAATTTGATTGTGGGAAATGGCGGCAGTGATTCTCAATTTTCACAACCAGTACGTACTAGTAAATTTATTGATATTCTGTCTCTTCTCTCTTGTGCACATCTGTGCTTACATGAGTATGTGTATTTGATACCTAATGTCATAAAAGCAGGTACAGTCAGAAAGCATATACTTCTTAGGTACTCATTCTTGTTATTTGTCTATTTCTTTGGCAACAGATTGTGGGACAACTGACACACAGGACACAACCTCTGCGGTATGCAGCAAATTACACTCCTGTTTTGTCTGAACCTGCTTATTTGCAACCAAGTTCTCCTGCTGTAAGTACAAAAAGTTATATGCCATCTAGCTAATTTGAGTTTTCTTTTGTAAAGTCTAAGAATTGGTTTTGGAGGAATCAGCCATCCACAAGGTATTGTCTTTCTTTTTGAGTGCAGGTTATGGTTGGACGTTCAACCCAGTTAGTCTATGTTCAACCAGTTTCCCATGTAAGATAGCATGCCTATAACCCTTTTCAGCTAAGGAGTTTCTTCAATTTACCTTAATAAAAGAAGATTAAGCCAAAACTGGAAGAAACTTATTCCATAGAAGATTTAGAAAAACAGTAAGGAATTCCCAGTGGGTAATAAGTGTGACGCAGCTTTTCAAGCATAGATTCTTATAAAGGGGCGTGACTGCTGAGAAAATGGATGGGTGTATCTTATTGTTTACTTGCTAATTGAATCAAGAGATAATTGCTACACTTTGCTATATCTTAAAAGTTTTATATTTACATGGTCAGCCAAATCAAATTTAAAAGCATTTTCTTCCCTCTGAAAATGCTTAATGTAATATATGACCATCATTAGCTTAGTCTTTTCACCTGTGATTGAAGGATTTGATTCATGGTGCAACGGCTATCTCACCATTCTCAGCTCGTCCTCTGTTGAATCATGTACAATTTCCAAAGCAGCAAGGTAACATGATAGTTTTTTTCAAAGGAAAAATACTGTCCTGTTAGTTATTGCATTATCTTTATTGCTATTTCTAACCACCACTTTCAATTCGAGGGATTAGTCTAATACCCCGTCAAAGACCAAAAAATTCTTTTTTTTGTTGCCATCTTTATAGATTATTTTATTACACATAACAAGTTTTACTTAACATTTTTTTTTTCGTTTTCGCCTTTTCGGTTCAGTTTTTCTAGGGAAATGATCTTTTTTTTTTCTTCAAAAGATCTCTAAGGAAGCTGTCAAAAGAAAAAGTGATTATTTCCTCAAAACAGGCTATTTCAAACACACTATTTTTTATCTTTCAATCCTTTTTTTTTTTGGTGCAAATCTTTCAATCCTTAACAAAGTGCCATAAAGACACTCGTTGGCATTTTCCATTTTGATATCTAAACATGTAATGTTTGAAGCTATGCTAGAACTACATATAGACTCCAAGTAATTTTGGTATCCAAATTGAAATATGGTTTTTTTTTTGGGCTAATGGTTCTATGTTCCAAAAACAGGAGGAACAGTTGGTCAAGCAATGCCAGTTTGTGTGCCCCCACCTGTCCTAACAAGCGGGCAACAACCCTTTGCACTTCAAAGCCACATTCCACTTTTGCAACCTGCCTTTCCTGTAACTAGACCTATTTCGGTCCCAGGACCAAATGGTTTCTATGGCACTAAGTTTTCATGAAAAATTCACTCAGATTTTAGTGTTAATATCCATTTCTCTGAGTTAAGGCTCATTTTTCTTTACTTACAAAAATTTTGTCTTGTCTCAGTTTTCTCCCTTTGTCTGTAAGAAGTGTATAGTACCTTTTGTGCTGATTACATCATTAGATATTTTAGGGGTATACAGTTTTAGAGGAAAAGTTTTTGTGACTCCCCATTTCATTTGAAGGTAAGATTAAATTCTAGTCCTGGAAGTTGAGGAAAGATTTTTCGTTTGAGGGTTATATTGTATGTTTGACAATTGCACTTGAATGGATTCGTTATGAACATTAGAATACAATATTAAGCATATTGAACATAGATCTTACAATTGATTATTCATACTTAATGATCTTCGCTAGACGCTGACAAATTGATGTGACATTCAATGTTTATCATGGACATTAGATAATGAAATTTTTTGTTTATTATAGGCATGTATATGCTTTTATTTTTTGTACTCGACTTTTATGGTATCAGATATTAAAAGAAGTAACATTCTGCTACATAGTCCCTAAACTTTTATTTACCAAATTTTCTATATGTTTCAGAAAGTGTTCGGTTTCAATTAATACCGGCGACTACATATAGTATCAACTAGTTCAGTTGATAATGTCTATTGACCTAAGTTATAAAAAAATTTCTACCACAACATTAAGGTTTAGAAAAAAGAGATGATTTACCCTTTGCTTTGTGATATTAATTTGGGTTAAATGTGTTTATATTTCTATAAAATTGGAAAATTTTGGTTTTAGGGGAATTTGTTTTAAAGTATAAGATCATATTTCCGATAATCCTATTATTAGGAATGTTATTTTCGGATAAAATTTATATGTCAGTTTGACATGTATTTAATATTTTTTAGAATATTTTTAAAATTGATTTAATTTAAAAATAAATAGAAAGAATATTGTAGAGTAAAGTGAAAGTGAGAAATTATTTTAAAAATATTTCCATGATAGTATAAAATTTCCACCTCCCACCATAGGAATAAAAAGTTTATAAAGCATTAATAAAACACTTTCTCATGAATCAATAATATCCCGGAATTTTTTGTAAAACTTGAATCAAACAAGAAAAAATCATATTCCCAAATCTTTCCAAGAATAATTTTCCATTCCTTAAAACAACCACTCTATATTTAAATTTTATTTATTTTTAATCCTTATGTATTTAATAAAAAATATTTTTTTTTAAATTTTTAATCTCTTACTAACTATTAAAAGTATGTGATTTTTGTATTATTTAAGGATCGAAAGTAAATAACATTTAGATAGGGATTAAAATTAAATTTTATCAATTTTGTAGGGGTGAATAACATTGTTAACTCTATTAATTTATGTTGATGGACAAAATTTCATTTTAAGTGTTTTTTTTTTTTTTTTGAAAACCATTTTAAGTGTTACTAGATTAAATGGTAATTAAAATAATACCTTGTATATGGGGAAAATTCAAGGGGCGTACTTGGAACAAGATTTTTCCACCAAAATTGTAACACTGACTTCCCTTATGCATGAATTGATTTGCGACCACATTATCCCCTGGTATTGGAACTTATGATATTAGCATTGTCTAAAATGCAGAGATACGTTTTAGAGAATAAAGTGCAAAAATAACTGTTGATTAAAAAAATTGACAATTACGATTATAATAAGATACGTGCATACATATAACAATTATAATTATTAAAAAATTTACCCTTGATTTTTTTTTATCAATGGTTCTAATTTTGTACTTTTATCCTTTAGTGTACTTACCTTATGTCAGAGGAGTAAAATCCAGCAAGTTAAGTTTCAAATTTTAATTTTGTTAAAATAATAATTTATTTAAAGAAATTAATAAAAATTGGGATACATAATCTTCATTTTAAATTGAATTAGCATCTACTGGAGGACAAAATGGGAAATGGCGGTTGGAGGACAAAGATAAGTGATAAAGAATAATAAAGAATCACAATGATTTTTGAAGTATAAAGTGACAAAGATAATAAACAAAAAATATATAAAATATGAATCTTAAGTTTTATCTTTAGTATTTAAAATTATAATTCTTAAAATCTAGACTAAGAATTGAATATAGCATAAACTTGTTAATTTACGGAACTTAGAATCAAAATTAAAACTTCAATTATAATGTATACACCAAATAAAATATTTGAATTTGAGAAGTTCAATTCTAATTATTTGACTTATTTATTTCATATCCAATTCCATTCATCAAATAACACCTCAATGTTCCTTCCCATATTCTTGGTCCTAATCGGAGATTTATGGCTACTTTTAGGATTGAGACAACTGATGATTGGAATTCTCTTAACTCATGCTAAATCACTATTTTAAATATTTATTTTAGTTATTTAATATTCATGGTTATTATTATTATTTGATATCTCACTTATTTTTTTTTATTTTATCACAGAAATAACAGGAGAATCTTTAATGAGATTTTGGTCAAATAAAAGGAGATTTGATGAGATAAAGGAGAATCTTTAATGAGATTTGGCCAAGAAAAGGAGATCATATGAAATAAAAGGCTAATCATTGACAAGATTTGAAAAAAAAGATTTGATGATGATTTTTGAGCTATCTTGGGTTCCACTTTTACTTTCCAAATTTAGAAAAGTAATAAAAGAGGAAATAAAGTTAAAATCAAATTAGTATACTTGCAACTCTTAAAAAAAAGACACCATCTATGACCGAGGAATAATCTCACTCATCTATAATCTTCCAACTATCTTGGTTCTTCAAGAGCGGCAACCTTTCGTAATAGGATTTAGAAAACTCTTGGACAAAAAGGTTTTTCTCTTCTTGTATTTTCTAGTAGTTATGAGATTATTAGGATTTTTAGTGTTGGTTGATTTATATTTTATTACGAGTAACTAATTAACTAGCCAAAGGGTGAACTTGACTTGAACTCGTTTTCTCTTTATAAATTATTATTTTCCGTTTATAAATTATTGTTTTTTTTATAATTGTGTTTTAATTATTGATTTATTATATCAAAAATTGATCACCCTCGGTAAATATTAGTTAGTTGGATAACATGTGGTCGTACCATTCTCAATCAACGGATCTATAAGGTAAACCGGATCAAGGATTTTGTTAGGATCAATCTTATTCCTATGTTTCCAATCAGTTATTAGATTAACAAATTTATTGGTTCTTTATGCTTTTCTTAATTCATTATCTTGCATGATCATTGAGGATAGTGTTCTAAGAGAAAGATTATCAATATTGCTTGATCATTGGGTATAGATAGTATTAGAATAAGTAATTGGCAGTTTTGTAGGATCAATATTATTCCTAGGTTTCCAATCAGTTATTAGATTAACAAACTTATTGGTTCTTTATGTTTTTCTTAATTCATTATCTTACATGATCATTGGGGACAGTGTTCTAAGGAAAAAATTATCAATATTGCATGATCATTAGGTATAGATAGTATTAGAATAAGTAATTGACAATTAGCTTGGCATAATTTATAAGAAAAATTGGAGAAAAATCTAGTAAATGAAACCAAGTGCCATTCACACTTCCATAATTAAATCCTAATTGTCCTTGCTTGCTTCCTTGTTTGACTTTTTCTTTCTTTCACTATTTAATTATTAATCTCAATCAACAAATCAAACCATAATCTTTATCTCCTATCTCATTATTAAAGATTTAATTTAATTTAATATTATTAATTAATATCTATGGAATGATCCTTTAGGTTTTAAATACCCAATTTTACTTTAATCAACGGATACACTGGGTAGATAAAACCCACAACTTACATCCTAAAAACCCCAGCAAACAGAACTATAACAAAACATAGAATGCTGTTTCAAAGTAAAAAAAGTAGGATTATATTAGAACGATATGACAAAGCATAAAAAAATACTAGAATGATATGACAACAAATATAACGGAACCACAAAGCACAGTTGTAGTGCCTGATTAAATGATTTGAGACATTAAATTTAGTTTTGGACAACAATTACTTTGTAAAGATAGTAAATAACATCCGACTTGAAGGTGATGTCCACAATCCCAATAAGACTTAAAAGTTTAAAATTATTTAAGATCCTTGAGCTAAGAACTTCAATCCCTAAATATTTCACTATGCCATGCCAGGAACTTAACTATTCTATGAGATAGATTAATCTGCTGGCACAATAGGCACCCACTAATGAAGAAAAAAAAAGGGGGGGGGGGGGGGGGGGGGGCGGGTTTAAATCAGGCATTCAATGCTCAAAAAGGCTTTGTTGATTGAACAGTACCACCATCTTCAAGTTCAGTTCCAAAATTCCTTATATCATCCAACCTGTTTCCAGATTCTAGCTCTGCTGCTTTGGATGCCTGGTTCTCTGCTTTGTTCTGCAAAACCTTATCACATTATAGCACATCAGTATATATATGTCACAAGTTCATAACAAACTACTCAAAGGCAACTAAAGTGTTGGTTTCTTCCATCACTTCAGTTCCCTTTTACATGCCTAATAAATATAAGTCAAAGCCTTGTTTTACCTGCAAAAGCTCAGACATTTTGCCAGTTTCAGTATAGTCTGAAGGTTTGGGAGCAGATGCATTGTTCTCCTGAAGATGAGACTGTACAGCTTGCAGGGGCTCAATCAAGACGGGTTGATCCATGTCATTGACTTTGTCTTCCTGTCTAGTCCTAGGATCCTTCACTAGTGTACTGTCACCTGACTTGCTGTTGTCAGTCTCAGTATCCATGGCATCTGATGGAGCTTGGATCCTTTTAACAACTTCAGTAACCAGATGCTCAAAAGGCGCACTAGGTGTTCTCATTGATTTGGCCTCGTCTTCAATTGGCACATTAGATGAAGATTGATAATGTGCAACACCTTCACTTTGCATGCCACTTGGCAATGTATTCTGGCTAGTTTGAGCATGAGAGGTAAGTGTGTGATTTCCATCCACTGGAATGTCTTTGTCGACAATTATTCCACTCCCTAGAGAAATTGGGGCAACTTGTGCTAGTTGATTAGAAACTGGCAGCCCATTTGAAAAGTTGTTAGGTTGTAACAAAACAGGCACCATATTACCTCTGACTAGTTGATGAGTGGTCGGGACTGCCACAGAAGGCACATTCTTACCAGAAGAGCCAGAGGCAACCAAGTTACTAGAACCAACTGTTCCTCTGGGCACCTGAGGGACTGAGGGTGGTCCATTCACTGTGGGTGTTTCAATTCTATAAACATTCACAGGATGTTCACTCTTTTCCTTTGGGAGAGGAGTTTGGACCTGAGTAGTTCTTGATGGGAAGGGAACATCATTTCTCTGGATCATTGGAACACCTGGAGCCACATCATTTTCAGGGGAAATAGGAATATAACGTCCAGGCTTGAAGACTAGCCCCCTCAAATTAGTATCTGAATCACCAACTCTAACACTGAGCAAATATCCAGCATCAAATACTGCCTCAATTATACCATAAACTACCTGGCCCACCATGCCATCATTTGAATCATTTTCTTGGCCCCTTTGAAGTTGTTGATTTCCATTAACCCCTTCAAATCCAGGAGGTACTGGGGCTTGTTCAACACGAACAGGATTCTGCTTTTTACTTTGACTAGACAGAATATAAGAACTCTCCTCTGAATCTGGCCTTGGGTATTTCCCGTGGACGACCACGTTTACGCTTCAAAGGCACATCTCCCGAACCATCTGGAGTGTTATTTTGGTTTTGTTGGTCCATCTTGGTATTTCAGTACCCCAGTGTCTACAATAAGGGGGAAAACTCTTTAAGCTACAAAAAACAAGTAAAAACTGTCTACACTCTACTTGGAAGTATATTGAATCTCAGCATCATTGGATCATAGCATGAGATCTGCACCTTGACAACGATTAACCTGACTCCCCAAAATACTGAGATCATAACACTATAATGACATTATTAGCTAACAGCCTGCTGTCATTCAAAATAATCCAAGGGTGTTTCCAGACAATATGGTAACTTCCAAAAATAACATGGCTGCTTGAGATGGTGTACATCACAATACAAGAAAGGCGGAACATGACTTATTTATTGCATAAATACTTAAATGAAATCTTCCTTACTTCTACTATAGCCATGAACTTAGAGCTGTGACTATATCTTGACTATTTAGGGTTTAGAAAATGCATGCTGGAAAGCTAGATTTCAAAATTATATAATCAGATCATCAAAGTTGAATATTTTTAAATCCTAAATTCAAAGGTTGCAACATGAATAACACAACACAATTACTACCATTTTTAGGGATTTGTGCTGCACAGGAAAGAAAGGGTATTGAAAATTAAGGAGTTTGTTCTAAACTTTTCATCTAAAGTTGCTTGGTGGATGGCAGGCAAAAATTTTGTTGGTTTTATCCTCTTATTGGCAGAAATTGATAAAAAAAAGGAACAAAGCGTATTAAATGCAATGCATCATAACTAATTAAATAAGTTTAAAACAAAAGTTGAGTGCAAGAGGAAAATATGCAGATATAAATAAATGAGCCCAGCATAAACAGCAGGTCATGATGTATGACACCTATCAAAATGACAAGAAATCATCTAAAATAGAAATAGAATATAACAGATTCATGACACATTTTTCAAAACAAATACAACACTATTAAGAATAGAAGGTTAGTCAATTATCCTCTATGTGGAAAGAGAAATTAGGGCTTGGAAGAGTGAGAGAGACACGAATAAAGAAAGACAAAGTAAAACAGACGTAGGATGAAGTATAAATTTTCTTTACCACATTTATCCCCGATATTAATTTTTTCTTGTATAACTACTCATTCAACACAGCATTCTCATCTTATGCTCCTATTGGCCCATTATCACCAACATTCAGTATCATAATAAGGGACATAATAATAACATTAAATTTATTCTTGACTTTGTTTACATGGAATCAAGCTGACATTTTATTCAAGTCAATCCAAATTAAGAGCTTATATTCCTAGTCTATAATGTATGCACCCTATTGAACCTGTAATTGACAGCAAAATAACACAGGTTGTGGACAACAGTGTAACTGAAAGTTGCAATAGAAATAACCAGTGCAGATTTTTTTTCTAAAATTGATTTTAGAAAAAAAAATCAATTACAATAAAAAACAATTTCTCTCCTATCCCTTCTATCAAACCAAACAACTAATCCTCTATCTCTCTCCTATTTCACACTTGTTTCTCTCATACCAAACAGCCTATAAATAATCTCTATCTCATCTCTATTTCTCTCTACACTATTTCTTTTCTCCTACCAAACATAGTGTAAGGAAAACCAATCTACATCAGTGTTAGTTTGAAGGTATCTAAAATTATTCCCAAGAAGTGAACATGGGAATATATCATTCCCATGCTTGGTATAGGTTATGAAGAAATATTCCTAGGTATTATTGACTCCCGGGAAAATAAGGGTGTATTTGATTCCGTTTTGGTTTTTAGTTTTTCAAAACTGTTTTACAAACCAATTTTTTAAAACTGTTTTCTACAAATAAAATGATTTATTTACAGCATTACAACCACCAAAATAGAAAACTAAAACAGTTTTCCAAAACATCTCAAAATAGTTTCGGAATTCTAGTTTTTAAAAACTAAATAGTCACAGTTTTTAAAAACTGTAAACAAACAGCCCTAAATACCCATTTTTTCCCTTGTATTTATTCCCATAGTGAGAGGTAAGTATCTTACTTTTCCATGGGAATGGAAGGTACTTTTCCACAACTTCCCGCTTCCACCTCAATCTACTACATAATTTCTTTCATTTCTGGAATACCATCGCATGCTAACCAAACATGTTTATGAATTTACCTGGGAATAATATACCTTGGGAATATGCCATAGTAAGAAGGACAGAACAGGAATTATTGCCAATTGAGTTCATTTTTTTACCTAATGGACCAGGCCAAACTATTTAACAGAAGTGCAGGAATTCTGAAAAGGAGAGGAGTCTAGCTGAGCTTTCTGAAATTCTTTTTAATAATGCAAAAATTGAAACTTTAAAAAGTTTTTTGGTGATATAGATTTTGTACAATAAAACATTATATAAAAGAACTTTTGACTATGGCACAATGTCTGAAAGTGGGATTTATTCACATATGCTAAGGTGGCCATGAAAATCTAAAGGATCTTATGTATAATTCATTTATCTCATTATTTTAAAAGAGGGGGGAATTATTAAAAAAATGCCGTGATGTTGCAATTTGAAAGTAGAATATGTAAAAATAATCTTGCTTTATATCCATTTTAGAAGGTTGCAAAGAACAGAAAAATTCCCAATGAAATCTGACTAAATCTAAGAAAAGCAATTCGAGTAATTAGATTGCTAAATGTGAAGTGTAAGATAGTGGAACCAAAGCAACCAAAAAAAAGAGTTCATGAAAAAGAAAACTAAGGGCCTGTTTGTTTACAGTTTTAAAATCTGTTTTCTGTTTTTTAAATAGAAAACTGAAAATCCTATTTGACTAACAGTTTTTCTGTTTTTAAAATTCTGAAAGCACTCCGAGATGTTTCGGAAAACTGTATTTTAGTTTTTTTGTTTTTGTGATGGAAACATTGTAAATAAATCATTTCATTTGTAAAAACGGTTCTTAAAACAGATTTAAAAACTAAAAAACAAAACTGAATCAAACACACCCTAAATATCAATTTTCCTATCGAGTTTCCATTTTTTTATGATGGATAAGGCTGTCAAAAGCCTGATTCAATTGTCACTCTCATAGGGAAAATAAAGAACACTTCCTCCTCATTTCCCTCTAACAAAAAACAAAAGGACAAACTTCAAGCAATATAATAGTTAACAGTCAATCATTACAAGAGTGAGTCTGACCACAATAGGGATTGGGGATAAAACATAGCACAAATGCAAGGGTAAAATGAATCCACCTTCGTTTATAAAACTAATAATTTCAAACTCATGAAGAAGTTGGATCATTTTATCTACTCTGGATCATTGTATTTCTTTTCCTATAAGTTTCTTCTAGAGAAGTTAATACAAATTAGGCCTTGTTTAAGTGAACAAAGAAAAGTAAAGGCATCAAAGAGACACACACACCGAAATGGTCATTCATTACAGAATAATAAATTAAATTATAAAGGAAAAAGTTTATAGTCATGGTACCTCTTTCACTGCTGTAACCTTGGCAGCAAAACAAACACCTGCAACAATTTTTAAAAATATAAAATCAGCACAAAAAAATCTAAATTCTAGATAACATCAAGCGCATGCCAATTAACACTAACACAAACTCGTAAAAATTAAAATAAAAAATAAAACACTACAATAACACTGAAGAACAAATATTCCCATTAATAATCCATACCCGAAAATCCAAGGGTTTAACCTTTAAAAAAAATCCAATTTTTTCCTTTTCCATTTCGTTTTCTACTTTCTGAATCCAAACCAAACTTCGACTCGAATGGAAACCAGTCCCCACCACCGAAAAAAGAAGAAGATATTTAGCCTCCCCGTACACGACACCTCAATCAAAGGGTTTAACCTCCCCCCTAAGAAAATAAATTTTCAATTTTTTTCCAGGCCCGTTTCTTTTTTTTTTTCCTTTATTTTCTAACAACAATAAAAAAATAAAAAAAAACTTCACCCCCAGAAAAATCCCTGATATGGGTTTGATCGAAAACAGTTAAAAAAAACGCATAAACAAGTGATTTTTAGGAGAGAGGAGAGAGAGAGAGAGAGGAGGGTTGAAAGAAATTACAGTCATGGAAACTCCAAAGGGGGGATTTGCATTGAAGTTGAGAGATTCAGAGACTTGAGATTCGATTTTGCAGACACACAAGAAGAAGAACGAGGAAGAGGAAGCTATTTAGACGGAGGAGGGCGAGGTGGTGCAGTGTAAGAGAGTGCTCTGTCTCGTACACACACATACACTGAGTGCTAGCGTATCAGGCTGTTAGAGAATGGCTTATGAAGGTTGCAGTGAAGAGGTGACACGTGTCAACAAGGTGGGTCCTAGTGGGGGAGAATGGTAGAACATGGTTGGACACAGTAGCATGCGAATAGCAACAGGTGGCACAGTTCCTGTTTTGATGTCAACCGCACGGTGATGAATGTGGCTTAGTGATAAATAGGAAATTAAAAATTAATAAAAGGCAATGTTTTGCATAGGAGGGAAAAAATAAAGATAGAAGGAAAGAAATTCCTCTTTTCATAACTACAAATAAAAAATATGAATTTATTGTACCATCACGTTAAAATAATTTTTATAATATCTTCTATTATTTATTAAATTTAATGATATATGAGATATTATATTTATTAGTTTTTTTTTCATGAATTGAAATTTAGGGTGAGGGTTGGTTGCCCCAGTTTAAGGGAGAGAAAATTTCTGGGCTCTTTGAGCACTTATAGAGGAACTTACATCTTTACCCTCACCCTAAAGGACGAGTGGTGGTTCGAAACCTACGACTTGTCAGATACGAGACCTGTTTTGCTCCACTCGACCAACTCCTGAGGTTATTATATTCATTAGTTTAATATTATTTAAAAAAATTTACACCTAGTACACATATATAATATAATGAGTATTAGGGGGTCTCATTGCTTTTATTGTATAGGAAAAGAGTATATAAGCACTCTTAACTTTTATCTCTTTATAACTAGGCAACATGAATTTTTTATCTTTGTCCTAATTAATCCTTAAACTTTCATTATTGTTTTGCAATATGTCATTTCATTAGCATGAAGTTAAAAAATTAACAAATATAATTTCAACCCTTCAAAATTGGGTTTAAAATATTTAAAATTATATAAAATAAAGTTTTCAAAATACA
Organism: Sesbania bispinosa; assembly: GCA_026901365.1. NCBI lineage: Eukaryota > Viridiplantae > Streptophyta > Magnoliopsida > Fabales > Fabaceae > Sesbania > Sesbania bispinosa. The sequence goes on along the minus strand of QLOH01000009.1, from coordinate 2,672,795 downwards.
AATAGAAAAAAAAAAAACTCTAAATCAAAAGAACATGGTCATATTTCGCTATTAAAATTTCAATATGCTTGAAATTTGACATGATTTCAAGAATAAAAATGTGTTAAATTTCTACTCTTTTATGTCTTTTTCATATTTGAAACAAAAATCTCGAAAGATTGAGATTGGTTATGGTTAATTATTTAACTTGATATTTAATGAATGGACCTATTGTAATAATGATAAGAGTTTAAGGGTTAATTGAGACAAATTAAAAGTTCATGGTGCTAATTTGCAAAAGGACAAAAGTTCAAAGTGATTTTTATACTTTTTTCCCTATTGTATATATATAAAATAAAAATTATATTATATATGTACACAATAAAGTCGAAAAATATATAGTACCATCATTCATATTTTAAAAATATAATAGGTGGGAGTGAAATGAATAAATCTTGATAATATTATTTTATGTTATATATAAATAGATAAAATTAACATTATTTAATGGTTACCTAATTAATTAAAATATATAATTAACTCTCTATATTATAATTTTTGAGACCTCAAGTTGGAGCACTCAATCACTCTACTCTCTCTCAATAGTTTTTTAAATTCTTTTTCTTTCTCTTATTAGATGGTGAATTTCACTCATACTTGTGAAAGTGAGATTTTCTCTCTCAATCATTAATAGTAATAATTTTATCTCTCTTTATATTAAATTTTTAAATACTTAAAAATGTTAATTTTTTTTTTTTGAAATTTTTCAAAATTTATTAAGATTCAACCTCTTTAACATATAAATATTATTCTTATCTTTATGATTTTAATTTTTTATTATATCCTATTATCAAATAATAATGTATATTAGATTTTAATAATAAATATTAATATACTATTAGAATTTAAAATTAAAAAATTATCCAAATTCATTCTATTTTTATTTTTATTTTAAAAATCTTTATCTTTATATATATAAAAGTAAGGTAGCGAAAGTAGCTAATGAAATCTAAAGTGAGGACATAATAATAAATTCCTTTAAGTAAAACTTCTAAAAATAGAAAGTGTCTTTTACATTATAAATCAAGAATATTATCAATCACCACAATTAATTAGAGTCATTTATATTCATATAAATATCACTATTATTATTATTATAATAATAATAATAATAATCTTTATCTTTATCTTTATTTTTATCTTTATATATATATATATAAGGTAGTGAAAGTAGCCTATGAGGTCTAAAGGAGGGACACAATAGTAAATTTCTTTAAGCAAAACTTCTAAAAATAGAAATTAACTTTTACATTTAAAATGTTTAATATTATGCATCACCATTAATTAACTATAGTAATTATATTAAAGTGAAATATCACTGTAAAAATAAAAACAATGATAATAATATAAATAATTATAATTTAAAACATATCTAATAATTTAAAAAAATATGAAATTTAAAATATTTTTAAACACTTTTTTTTATAATTATTTGATAGTAATTATAGTAATTATTAAATTATAGATATCTTTTTTTATATCAAATATCAATATTATTTAAAGCTCATTTTAACAATTTCAATATTAAAATAAAGATTTATAACATAAATAAAAATATAATATGGAATTTAAAACATTATAAAGTATTTTAAAAAAGGAAAAACTTCATTTTAAAAAACTATATATAATATGAAATTTGAAACATGCTCAAACCAATTAAAAATCATTTAATATTATAATAAAAAATTATATTATTATGTAATTATAATACTTTTATTTAATCAAAATATCAATATTAAATTCAATTTAATAATAAATATTAAAAAATGGTTTATAACATAAATAAATATAATATGAAATTTAAAACAATATTAACGTAATTTTAAAAACCACTGCATAAAATTAAAATTGTAATGGTAATTATAGTAATTATTTAATTATGGTTATCCCTATTAATTTTAAAACATATCTTAATACTTTTACAAAAATAAAAATATAATAAGATACTTAAAACATGCTCAATCACTTAAAAAAATCATTTTAATTTTTTTAATAGTAATTATAAATATTATCTAAGTATAGAAACTTTTATTATATCAATATTAAAGTCTATTTTAACCAATTATAATATTGAAAAAATGTTTATAACACAAATAAAAATATAATGCAAAATTAAAAACATAATAAATAGTTTATAAAAAAGATAAAACTTATTTTAAACAATAAAAATTAAACTCGAAATTTAAATAATGTTAAAACACGTAAAAAAAATTATTTTATAATTATGTTTATAGTATTATAGTAATTATTTAATTTTAGTTATCTTTATTATATCAAATATGAATATTAAAGTCCATTTTAACAATTTAAAAATTTAAAACATAATAAATAAATTTAAAAAATGTACAATTTTTATTATAATAATTATATAAAAACTATTATATCAAAATATAAAAATTAAAGGCCATTTTAATAGTTTAAATATTTTAAAAAAGGTTTATAAGATAAATATAAATATATTATGAAATTTAAAATAATATATAAAATATTTTATAATAATTATTTAATAGTGGTGTTTTGTTGGTTTTCTGTTTTTTGTTTAAAGGGTATTTCTTACCTATTTTTTTATCAAGAACAACTTTTCTAAATTAATGCTTTGTAAATGTCAATGTCCCAACTAAATAATTGAAACAATTAAATTGCATTGCACATGATCATCTTCATTTGGTTTCTTAGTTTTTTTAAAAAAACATTTATTGTTTATGGTGATAAATGAAAGATTGAAATGTTGCATAATTTCTTTAATTGGTGACTTATCTGTGTATGTGTTTGCAACAACTTAACTGTTTTGCGAAATTTCACTTCATAGGAACTTAAATTTGGTTTGGTTATGGGTAAAACTACTAGCAAAGTTTTTAAGTAGTTGATAAACTAGGCAATGCCTATATAACCCATAAAATGTTAGTTTTATTCAATTGCACTGTCAAATGCGGGCATATATAAGTTGGCAAGAAAATTATTGGCGTTTATAAAGAAATATTATAGTTCAATCTATTTGAATTTAAACCTTAAGATAAAATAATGAACTTTACATTTGAAGACAATTTCAAGAATCTTAAAGTTTTATCCTATACAAGAGGCATTCTTGGAGCATAGAAAGAATGCTCTAAAAGGCCCATTTATTTTGTTTACATCATATACTAGAGACATTCCATAAGCAATAGAAAAATTTCACTAAGAGGTCATTCCATAAGCATTGAAGATAACAAATTATATATTATATTGTATGAATTTGTTATTAAATATGAGATAAGAAATAAATAAAATAAAATCTTTTTAAATAAATGAAAAGATATAAAAGACTTTATAAGACTACTATAAGAGTGTGCTATGAATAAAAAGTCTAATCATTTAATTTATCACTTTTGAAAAATTAGAATGGGGAATATTAATCATATGAGAGGGAGAAAGTTTCAAAAATTGGTCAATTTCATTGATAAATGGTGGTGAGACATATGTTCAGTTGGATGAATGGGTTAGGGGGATAAATTATAAGATAAATAGTTATTATCCTTAAAAAAGAGTTAGTTATCCATTAAAAATGTTAGTATATATATATATATAATTATTTATCAACTACAGAAATAATAATAGTGTCTTTTTTAAAAAAATGTATTGTTGAGACTTTTAGAATGTTTAGATAATATTTTTTTAAAGATATTATGTAATGAATAAATTAAAAAAAATTTAAAGTTACTATAGTTTTTAAACTTCTTTAAAAAGTAAATTTTTAAATGGGATTTAATGGATATACACTGACAATATAAAAAAGTTTTACATGTTGGGGTTGGAAAGAAAGAAAAAGAGAAGTAGCTTGAGTTGGGTTGGGATATATTGTGCAAATGAAAAATTGAAGCAAGTATAAGAATAAAAGATAAATAGAGAAAAATAATCATTCACATTAATATGCAATTTTTAACTTTCATATATTATGAATTGAGTTTAATATATAAACACTGTCAGTGTAACTAAATTTTACACAGACGTTCAATGATGTGCTTGCCCACATCATTTATTGAATTTAATAACACATAAATTGTCATATTCATTAGATGATGTAGCGGTACACTATGGGATGTACGTGTTAAAACTCTTTTACATTGACATCATATATCAATTAAATCAGAATGAATTATATTTATTAAAAAAAATTATCGTGTGTCTTTTTTTTCAGTCAAATTATTATTGTATGACTAATGTGATAAAATACCACCGTGCATGGCACGGGCTGTGCACCGAACTAGTATATTATAAAAGTAAGGTAGGTGAAAGTAGCCAATAAATCTAAAGTGATGACACAATAGTAAATTCCTTTAAACAAAATTTCTAAAAATAGAAATGTCTTGTTACATTATAAATATGAATATTAGCAATCACCACAATTAACTATAGTCATTTATATTCATATAAATATTACTATAATAATAATAATAATAATTTAGAACATATGTAAAAAATATTAAAAATATAAATACAAAAATATAATACAAAATTTAAAACTTTTAGAAAAAAGATAAACTAAATTTAAAAAAGGTAAAATTTAATTTAAAAAATAAAATATAATACGAAATTTAAAACTTGCTCAACCACTTAAAAATTTATTTTATAATTATATTAATAATTATTATAAATATAGTTAATTTTGTGGTATAAATTATAAATAATAAAGCTCATTTTAAAAATTTTAATATTAAAACAAATTACGTCATAAATAAAAATATATATGAAATATATAATAATGCTCATATTAATTATTTAATTATAGTTTGTTATTGCATCTAATATCAATATTGAAACCCATTTTAACAATTTGAAAATAAAAAACTTGTATAACATAATAAAAATATAATATGAAAAATAAAATATAAATAAATTAAATTAAAAAAGGTACAAATTTTATTATAACAATTATAGTAATTATTTAATTATAGTTATTGTACCAAACATCAAATATCAACATTAAATCCAATTTTAATAATTACATATTTTTAAAAAAAGTATATAAGAAAATAAAAATACTAATATGAAATTTAATACATAATTAAAAAACTTTAAAAAATTTCATTTTATAATTATGTCTGTAAAAAATGTTGATTGAGTATTGTCCATAAAAAAATTGAATTATCAAACTTAGATACATTAAACTATATGTCTCAATCAATAAAATCATATTATATTATTTACACTATGTTTTTACAATCATTAAATTTACCATTTATTATTACTGTATACATTAATATAATTGTTATCGTACACAAAAATCAAAGTTATTTTGGAAGTTATGAAGCTAAATATTGAGGTCAATTATCACCTTTTATATGTGTATTACACATTCTCTATTTCTTTTAAAATTTCAATTATTGCACTAAATATAATAAAAAAGTATTTGAAGGGAAACATGTTATTATATCAAAATATCAAATTTCAATATTAAAATCCATTTTAATAATCTCAATATTAGAAAAAAGTTTATAATTAATGTTATAGTAATTAAATTCTAGAAGTTATAAAGTCTTATAGAAAAACTACTATTTAATAATTCTTATAGACAGTTACAAATCCATATTTTAATAATTCCAGTGGTTATAGTATTAATATAATTATTTCCAAAACTTGAAAAAAAAACTATTTAATACTTGGTCTTCATTCGTTATTCTTTTAGGTTTACTTTTTGTCTTCTATGGAAGTATATTTACTCTTCATATATAGAAACAAATCTTTAGTTTCTATTTTTCTTTTTATGATCTTATTAATCTATAATCTATAAGGATGGGAGAAAAAATCACTTTTATAAAATATCTACAAAGCAATTATTTTTTCTCAAAAAGATAATTTCAACAATTCTTAATGATATTTTTAAATCTTAGCAGGCTTAAGACTAAAAATGTAAATTGTGCTAACTGTTGCATCAAGTGAAATAACAACTTTGTTAATTTCTGAGGGAAGGATGACACATTCCAGATTTTTTATCCCTATAAATGTCGAGGAGAACTCCACTGGCAATATAAAACAAGAAACTCCTTTGGCTAAACTAATAGTAAAAACCAAACTTAGTATATGTGATGACGTTACCATGACTCATAAGCAATATTGTTTTTAAGTTGTTGATTGGACTTTCAAAGACATACTTCGATTCACTTCCACAAATGGCGCCAACCTTCATTTTGGAAAAAAAAGCTATTATTTTTTTGTGGTGATATTAGGCATGTCCTGAAGTTGTGACTTCAATCACAAGAAGGGGGGTTGAATTGTGATTGAATAAAATTTCTGCAATTTCTTTGTATACTTTTTCTACTCAAGGACTTGCCTTGGCTTGGTATAAAGAAATAAACTCACAGAAGGTAATAGTTAGTTAATTTTAATTTTGCAGAAGATATAAAAGTATGTTATGGCAGTGATAATAGTAAAGAGAGAGTAAAGAAGATGGCACACAGAAATTTTATACTGGTTCACCTCTTCCAACTTGAGGCTACGTCTAGTCCTTACACCCGTAGGATTTTCTCACTCTTATAATCAAATTACAATCTTCTTGGGTAACCTTACCACTAGTATTCTTTACACGCCTCTTCAAGCTAACAATAACCTAACAAACTCAGATTTTTCACTGAATACTTACTGCAGAACCTTCTGCAGAAGATTCAGTCCCCAAAATACTGCAAGTACCTTCTGCAGATTTTGTAAACCAACTGAGATCTCCAAATCTCAGTAAACCTCACTGAAAACTCTTTCCCTTGCTGCTCAGAAGAAGGATATGCACCTGCACACCTCTCTTGAGACTCTTACAATGAAAATAAGAAAGAATAAGAACATACAAGGCTCAAATCAATACAACCTTTGCACAGAGAAGCAAAATGATGAGCCAAGACTCTCCAAGGCTTTTCAAACCAGAAATCACAGAAATGAAGGAGAGAGAACATTTTCAGAAGATAGGAGAAGTGAAACTGTAGAATTTAATGTTTCTTCTGGAGTGAGGTGCCTTCAAAGTGAGGAGGAAGTCTCCTTTTATAGAAGGCTGGAGTGAAAATAGTCGTTGGGGATCCAGCTGTGCTCAAAGTCATGTCCCTATCTCAGCTGTAGCATGTGCAGCTTTACAGCTGTCACTTTGACCAACCCTTTCTTCTGCATGACATCTTCTGCAGGCTGTTTTTGGGCTGTTACTCAGGACTTTTCTTCTGTAGACATGATGAACTTATCCAGTATAATATTCTCACATATTTTAGAGTCAGCTGGCCCACTTGAATCACAAGAAGAAGAGAGAAGAAGACTTATTTGAATTATGCATTAATTGCACCTTCTGCAGCAAATCTTTTCTTCTGCAATATATCTGGAATTGCATTCTTCTTGCAAATCTTCTTAAAAACCTTAATTTGCTCAATGGAAATATTTTTTAGGTAGTTTCTGCAGCTGTAACCTCAGAAAGTGAAAAAATCACTTTGTTTTATATGTTCTATTTCTTCTGCAGAATTGATGACTTCAGGTTCTTCTCCAGAAATAGCTTCTATCTTCTTACCATCATTTTTAACTTTAGTGAGGATGATTTAAATATGTATTGATGCTTGGAAACTAGGGATATACTTTTCCATTTATAAGAATGAATCTTCCTTCTAAAGGGACTTTGTCATGTTCTCTTAATGTGAGGGGTTCATTCTTATCTTCTGGAGAGTTTATTGGACTGTAAAGTATCCTTCTCATGATTTTTCAATATGCATTATGTTTCTTTTTTACAGATTTGTCATTCTTGTCAAATCCGAGACTTATCTTCTTAAATGAGTGGAATTCATTCATTTCTTCTGTTGCTGAAATGTATCTTCTGCAGAAGCTTTCCTGTATCTTCTGAACACTTACTCAAAAAAATCATTAGTCCTTAAAACTCAGAATTATTCCAAGTAAACCTTGATTGGTTGTCATTATTAAAACGTTTTTAAGGGATTCTTGGACCTTACAATCTCCCCCTTTTGATGATGACAACCTATCAAGTTTTACATTGTTATAATTCTGAAAAAATACTCCCCCTGAATATATGTAGGTATCTTTGAGGGATATGATTGATTTATCCTTTCTTTCATGACATTCAATTTACTTTTGATTGTATGGCTGAGAATGTTAGTTTAAAAAATGCACATTTTGATTGAAGAATGTATTAACAGAATTGGGTGCATAATCTTACTGTTAACCAATTCATACATCTTTTAATTTATCAGTCATGAAATGCTCATAGCAGCAAGACAAAGCACAATTCAATTGAGCATCAAAAGACAATTCACATTAAACAAGACAAGGATCATTCAATAGTCATTCCAGAAACATGAGTCATAATCAATGTCATACAAAAAGTAAGCCAAACTGAAATTGATTTCTCCTAACAGATTCCTAAGACATAACAATGTCAAACAACCTACTACTCCTACTACTTCTCCCCCTTTGTCATCTATCAAAAAGAAACTAATATGGCCTAGGAGAAGCAAAATCACCATCTTCTTCTACTTGGAGGGTGAAGAATGATCAGAAGATGATGAGGTAGTTGGTTGGAGGATATTCTGAGGAGGCTGGTATTGATTGAAAGGCATCTGTGGTGCTTGAGGAGCTATGACAGGCAAAACAAAGGTATTAAACCAAAATTGGTGCTGTGTAAACCTCTCTATCCATCTCTCATCCATGGAAACATTTCTCCAGCAGCTTCATCCTTCTGCAGAGGCTCAGAAGGAATTTCTTCCCTTTCAGCACTTAGTTGCTGGAGAAATGTTTCCATGGATGAGAAATGGATAGACACAGCAGGAATATTATCTTCGAGAGGTTGAGGTGCAGGAATAGAGGAATCAAGAATTGGGGATGCAAGAAATTGATTTACAAAATCAGTCCCAAAAGTGCCTGCAAAAGGAGCTGATTGGTTTCTTCCTTCTGCATAATTTCTTTAGCAATCCCTTCTTCTTGAGCAGCTACAGTAGCAGTGGGAGACTGATGTTGAATAATTGGAGAGACAGGCTGAGTTGTGGCAAGCATGGCCAGGGTGTTCACTGCTAACCCTTCTGCAGAAGCAAGTGATCTTTCCCTATCTCCTTCTGCAGATTCAACTTCTTTGGAAACAGTTTGCAATGGAGAAACAACTTCTTCTTCTTCAAAAGGTGATGGTTCTTTTACTTCAAATGAGGATGGAGGAGTGAGACTTCTGGAACATCTCTCTCAACTCCAGAAGAAGAAGTTTTCTGAACTTTGCTTGGCCCTCCTTCTCCAGAAGGTGCAGTCAAACCCTTCCTTTTTCTGGAGAAGATCTTTAGTTCCTCTTTCTTCTTCTTAGTCCTTGGAGCCTTTGCTTCTTCTGAAGCTTCTTCTGCACTGCTACTGGAGAATAATTCAAAGGGTGTGGGGTGCACAAGTTTCATCTCCTTGATGTTGCTTCTATCAAAGAAGGTACAACTATCTTCACTTTCCTCATTCTCAAGAGGCACATTGTACAATCTGAAAATTTTGGTCAGAAGCATGCCATATGGTAGGCTGGCATAGGCTCTCTGTTGATTGGCTGAATAAATCATGTTTCTAAGAAGCAAATAGGACAGAGAAAGGGGTTTTCCAATCAGCAAATGGTACAGCACCAACAAGTCTTGGTCTGTAACCTTCTCAAGGGTTCCAGCTCTAGGAAGAATTGAATAACAACACATTTTATGGAATAACCTACAGATGGGGATGAGTTTACTTGAGACTAAGGGTGAGTTAGGTTGGCTGAGGACTTTTCTTGTAACTTCTCCTTTGGTTATGCCTGCAGAAGCATACCAATTGTCTTCATATAAGTGGTTTTCACATGCAGGAAGACTTAGAACTTCTTCAATGATGCTAGGCGTGAGGACAATGGTTGAGCCCTTAATATCAGCAACCAGTGAGTTTCCATCACTTCTATAGTTGCTTGCAGCAGCATAGAATGCTTTTATCAATCTTTGATAGATAGGCTCCCTGATAAGAAGGAAATCCCCCCAACCTTGCTTCTGGAGGAAATGTCCGACTTCCCATCCTGCCTTTCTGATTTCTCTTAGCAAGAATATCCTTCCAGGAATTACACTCTTCCATTCCCATTTTTCAGAGAATACCCTAAGCATCTTTGAATCTTGAAACAAGTCAAGGTTGCTATCTCCTGTGTCCTCAGAAGGATCACTTTCCTCCTTGCTATCTTCTTTTGAAGCATTTTCTACACCTTCTGGACTAACATGAGAACTGAAATTTTGATTAGCAATGGGAGAGGCAGGTTGAGGTGGAGAATCAATCACAATGGGATTGTTTGGATCATTTCCAATTGTATGGAAGGAGGTTTTAAGCCTATCAGATCTTCTAACTCTAAAAACAGGGGTATCAGTAGGAGGAGCATTTGAGAAGGAGGGTGCTGAGATAGACTGGGGTTCAGTAGATGCTGAAGAAGGTTCAGGTGGTGTTGGTTCAGCTGGTGCTGAAACAGTTTCTTCAACTAATGGTTCTGCTGGAGTTGATTCTGCCATGGAAGGTTCAGTTGATAGAGGTTGAACTAGTAGGGGTCAGGGGTTCAGAATATGGAACTATTTCCATTCCAGTATTTTCGTATTCCTCTTGGCTTCCATTATCTGAGAGGAGAGGAATTGGAGGCATTTTTGCAAGCAATTGCTTTCATCCTCATTTTGACTTTTGAGCAGAAAAATAGAGTATGTGAGAACAAGGTTGCAGCAAGTTTCAGGAACACAAAGAGGGTATGAAGATGAAGGGTTGAGTTCCTTAGTTAAGAAATAGAGTATCTAACTAGCCGTTTAATAGGAAAGAGATCGTGGGAGAGAAAGAGAGAGAATAACGCGTTTTTTGAAGCTTGGTTGTTGCAAACGGTAACATTGCTTTCAATTACCTTATTAGTGCAACTAACTTCATTTTTTAAAATAGAGAGGCAAAAGGTTTCTTCAGATTAACTTGCACTTAGCAAGCCAAGCACCCTGCAAACCGTGTCATGTCTTTTTCAAGGTTGACCTAGGAGAGAGAGAATTATGAGAGATTGACAGTGACCTTTCCTAGTACAGATTTTCAGGGCTATTTAGAAAGGCTATGATGGTAGTGAAGGGAATTAAGCATGTGGTCAGGGTGCAGCGGAAATAAATTGATTCCCTCCCTTGTTATAATCGTTTTGCGAAAACACGAATCAAGACATAAAAGGTATTAAAACGAAAGGTCGTACCTTATTAGGATTACAAACGAGGCAAGAATAGCCACGTCTCTATTGGTATCCACGCCAACAGCCGGACTAGGAAACCCTCCTCAGCTCTACTAGTAGCCTTAGAAAGTAAAAACCGATTGCTCATGTGTGTCTGGGGTAGTGCATCTCATGCTCTATTTATAGAGTGGTGGCTAGGGTTTTACCCCCTCACTCACTTAACCCTCACACTTATGGGTCTGACCCATTATGTAATAATTCTAATTAAATTAAATTAGAATTATTATCCTTTTCCTAGTGGCTTGTTGTATGCGTGTGACCCAATAGGCTTTTAATATTTGGTTATGATATTAAAATAAAACCCTTTTATATTTAATATCATAAATAGTGAGCGACATCTAGCAATACATCACTATCCAAATATTGAGAATATCAACAACTTTGACGAATCCTATTTTATGATAATAATTTATATGATATGTCCCTTTGTCCAAATATCTAATTGAACACAAGGGCATGGATTGTGTCAACCTTGTATAGTTCAATTTATATTTTCTTGATCCCCAAGTAGATTGTACAAAAAATAAATATCTCATATTTATCCTCCTGAGCATGGCCATGCATTTTGCAGTCTCACTTTATCAAGAGGCCTACAGATATAACTCTTGTTACATAAGAGGGACAAATCTCATCTAGGACACTCACATTCCACCACATAATTTATTACATGTCCAAAAACCAACTTTATGATTACCCTGTTACAGGTAACGTTTGATGATAATTAAAACATATAATTCTTTATGTAGGAATCATAGTGATTTTAGGTCGAAGGACTTCATATATAAAATTTATCAATTTAAGAAACGTTCATGACACTTATGTAACAATCCATGCAACGTTCTTAAGGTGGGTCTGTCCAGTACACCATTACTCTTAATGTGTACCTATGTTAGCACATGATATCTCATATCCATGATATGTGAGATGTGATCATCAATGAACTCACATACTAGTCTAAATGCATCTTTGTCCTAAGATGATACTTGACTAGGGACTATTTAAGAATAGTTCTTCATAAGATCTCACGATCAAGTCATCTACTTGATTTCTTATGAAGTTTAAGCTTACTATTCTAAGGACAATAATTATATTCTAAAAGAATAAGTTTGCCTTTATAAAATAACATGATACAAGTGATGGATGGTCATAAATATAAGTCTCTAGTGCATATTCCTAACAGGTAGGTCAGATAAGGTCCAGACCTTGGAGAAGAACATTCTTCTTCTTGTAGCAGAAGGAAGATGTTCTGCACATTGTTGCAGAAGGAACAACTTTATCCTAAGGATATACCTTCTGCAGAAGGTATAAATATCATAACAGAATCAGAATTTCAATCAAGGATAACACAATCAATCATTGTATTCAAGAGCATTTAATTTAATAATCTGCACATGTTTAATTTCTCTCTAATAAACACAAACCTATCTTCTACAAGTGGTTTGGTGAAAATGTCAGCAACTTGAAGCTTAGTTTCTATGAATTTAAGTTCAATTTCATTTTTCTGAACATGATCCCTAATAAAATGATGCTTTATATCAATATGTTTAGACCTAGAGTGTTGTATAGGATTCTTGGACAAGTTTATGGCACTTGTATTGTCACAGAATATAGGGATTTTTGTGTACCTTAAGCAATAGTCCTCCATTTGATGCTTTATCCATAACATTTGAGAACAGCAGCTTGCAGCAGATACATATTCTGCTTCTGCAGTAGATAAAGCTATGGTAGGTTGCTTCTTACAGGACCAAGATACCAATGCTTCTCCAAGAAATTGGCAGCCACCACTTGTGCTCTTTCTATCTATTCTATCTCCAGCATAATCAGCATCACAATATCCTGTCAAGTCAAATTTTGTACCTTTCTTGTACCAAAGACCAAGATCAGTGGTTCCAACAAGATATCTGAATATTCTTTTCACAGAGCAACATGAGATTCTTTTGGAGAAGATTGAAATCTAGCACATAGTCCTACAGAAAATAGAATATCTGGTCTACTAGCAGTTAAATACAACAAGGACCCTATCATTCCCCTATACTCCTTCTCAGACACAGGTTTTCCATTTTCATCTAAGTCTAAAACTGTAGAAGGATGCATGGGAGTTCCCATGAATTTTGATCCTTCCATTTTGTATCTTCTGAGAAGATCCTTGGTGTATTTTTCTTGGTAAATAAAAATTCCAGATTCTTCTTGTTTTATTTGTAGTCCAAGAAAGTATTTAAGTTCTCCCATAAGACTCATTTCAAATTCCCCTTTCATTAGATTAGAAAAGTCTTGACACATTTTTATATTTGTGGATCCAAAGATGATGTCATCAACATAAATTTGCACAATTAGTAGATCCTTCTTAATAGTTTTCTTAAACAAAGTAGTGTCAATTTTTCCTCTAGAAAATTCATTGTTAAGAAGGAAACTGCTTAATCTTTCATACCAAGCTCTAGGAGCTTGTTTTAAACCATATAAAGCTTTAGTGAGTTTGAAAACATGATTTGGATGTTTTTATTTTCAAAACCAGGGGGCTGGTGCACAAACACCTCCTCATTTATGTAACCATTTAAAAATGCACTTTTAACATCCATTTGGTAAAGCTTAAAGTTTTTGTAAGCAGCAAAAGCAAGTAGGATTCTAATAGCTTCTAATCTAGCTACAGGTGCAAAAGTTTCATCAAAATCAATACCTTCTTGTTGGTTATACCCTTGAGCCACTAACCTTGCTTTGTTTCTGATTACATTACCTTCTTCATCCATTTTGTTTCTGAAAACCCATTTAGTGCCAATAATGGGGTGATCTTCTGGAGAAGGTACTAGTGTCCACACCTTGTTCTTCTCAAATTGATCCAGTTCTTCTTTCATTGCTTCTACCCAAGATTCATTCTAGGGCTTCATTTACATTCTTTGGTTCAATTTGAGACAAGAATGCTGAACTGTTCTCATTATTTCTGAGTTGTGATCTGGTTCTGACTCCTTCTGCAGTGCTTCCAATGATTTGTTCATGAGGATGATTGGTGATTAGCTTCCAGCTCTTAGGAAGGCTCTCTTTAGCTACACCAGTATCTTCTGCAGAACCTTCCTGTTCTACTGTATCTTCTGGTGAGCCTTTTCTGTCAGAAGATTGCTTCTGCAGTAGCTCACCTTCATCATCTGATTCTTTTCTATTTTTTCTTGACAAGAGGGATTAGTATCATTGAAAACTACATGCATGCTTTCTTCTATGGTTTGATTCTTGATATTATAGATTCTATATGCTTTTGAAGTAGTAGAATATCCAAGAAAAATTCCTTTTTCAGATTTTGCATCAAACTTTTCAAGATTTTCCTTGTTGTTCAAGATGAAACAATCACATCCAAATACATGAAAATATCCAATGTTGGGTTTTCTTCCCTTCCATATTTCATATGGAGTTTTATTTAGGATGCTTCTGATGGAAACCCTGTTAAGTATATAGCAAGCAGTTGATACAGTTCAGCCCAAAAGTATTTTTGAATGCCACTATCACTTAACATGGTTCTAGCCATTTCTTGGAGGGTTCTATTTTTCCTTTCTACAACTCCATTTTGTTGTGGAGTTCTAGGACAAGAAAAGTTGTGTGAAATTCCATTTTCATCAAAGAAGTTCTTAAAAGAGTGATTTTCAAATTCCCCTCCATGATCACTTCTTACAGAAGCTATCAGTTGGCTACTTTCATTTTGTATCTTCTTGGAGAAGATCTTGAAAGCATCAAAGGATTCATCCTTAGTTGTAAGAAATAAAACCCATGTGAATCTAGAGTAGTCATCTACAATAACAAGTCCATATTTCTTTCCTCCTAGACTTGGTGTTTTAGTAGGTCCAAACAAATCTATATGCAGTAGTTCCAATATTCTTTTAGTAGTAATTACATTCTTAGGATGAAAACTTGATTGTGTATGTTTTCCTTTTACACATGCATCACACATTCTATCCTTTTCAAATTTGATTTTTGGTAAACCTCTAACTAGATCTAGCTTAGACAGTTTGGAAATGCTTTTCATGTTTAGATGACCTACTTTCCTATGCCATGTCCATTTGTCATTTTCAAAAGAAGCAAAACATGTATGATCAGATAGTTCTTCTAAGCATATGTTGTATAAGTTTTTGCTTCTAATACCAGAAAATAGGACCTTCTTTGTAGATGCTTCTCTAATTTCACACAATGTTGGTTGAAACATAACTTCATAGCCACTGTCACATAGCTGACTTATGCTAAGAAGATTATGTTTTAACCCTTTCACATAATACACATTATTAATTTGAGTAGAATTTTTCATACCTATCTTTCCAATACCTTTGATGTGAGCTTTGTTGTTGTCTCCAAAGGTAACTGTTCCACCTTCCATTCTGTGGAGAAGTATGAATTTGCTCTTGTCTCCAGTCATATGTCTTGAGCAGCCACTGTCCAAGAACCATAGCTCTTTCTTCTTGAGGGATTTTCCTTTTTCCTACATCAGAATAAAGTAATGATTTAGGTACCCAAATCTTTTTGGGTCCTGAAGGGTTAGATACCTTTCTTTTAAAGCTCCCTTTTCTTTTGTAACAATTATGAGCAATGTGTCCAATTTTGTTACACCAAGAACATTTAGGAGGTTGCCTTTTAGCAGGAACAAAAACTGTTTTCTTAGTGCTTGATGCTCCTATTTCATGGAATCCTAATCCTCTTTTATCAGTGGTTTCTCTACCATTTCCTATTAGTTTATTTAAGTTATGTGTACTGCTAACAAATTTACTTAAGTCTGTTTGCAGTTCATTAATCTTCTTCTGCAGAAGATAGTTTTCCTTCTGCAGTGATGCAGATTTTGATCTTCTGCAGGATTCTCTTTATTATCCTAACCTGTTCAGACAATTTAAAGTGTGATTGTTGAAGACATTGATTGGTTTTAATTAGTCTATCATTATCTTCCTTCAATTTTTCATTTTCCTCTTTAGATTTAATGAGTTGTTCTTTAAGAAGTGCACATTTTTGTGCAAGTGTGTGAGAGTCAGATAGTAAATTTTCAAATGCATCTTCTAATTCTCTATATGCAGTAGGAGTATATGTGATTACCTCATTTTCTTCATCATCACTTCCAGCCATGAGACATAGGTTTGCTGCTTCTTCTCCAGAATCTTCTTCTTCTGAGGAGTTGTCTGAATCATCCCAAGTTGCCATCATAGCTTTCTTCTTCTGGAAGGTTTTTGAGTCTCTTTTCAGCTGTGGACATTCTGATTTAAAGTGTCCTGGCTTGTTGCATTCAAAGCAAATTATTTGTGCTTTGGAATTTTCAGCTTTCTGTCCATCCTTCTTGAAGTTGAAGCTTTTCCTTCCTCTGCCTTTTCTTCTTATCAGTCTCTGGATTCTTTTTGAAATGAAGGCAAGTTCATCATCCTTCTCTGATGATGTCTCTTCTTCTTCAGAGTCATCTGCTTCTGTTGGAGTTAAACTGCTCCTTCTGGAAGTGCTAGCTTTTAGAGCAATAGACTTTCCCTTCCTTGGTAGTTCATCCATGAGCTCTTGCTCATGAACTTTTAGTGAACCAAGCAATTCATCTAGCTTTAAAACAGCAAGATCCTTAGCTTCTTGGATTGCTGTTACCTTAGGTCTCCATATTCTTGGAAGACTCCTAAGAATTTTTCTAACTTGCTCTTGGTTTGAGTAGCTTTTTCCAAGAGACTTTAAGTCATTTATAATGACAGTGAATCTACTGAACATTTCATCAATAGATTCATGTTCAACCATGCTGAACATTTCATATTGATGAATCAATATGTTAATTTTTTATCTTTTACTTGGTTGTTCCCTCATGGGCTATTTGGAGTGTATCCCATATTTCTTTGGCTGTTGAACATCCAGCAACTTTATCATATTCTCCCCTGCTTAGTGCACAGAGAAGGAAGAATTTGGCTTTGGAGTTCAGAAGATACTTCTGCTTATCTTCTGAGGTCCAATCTTCTCTTGCTTTAGGTTGAGGAGCTTCTACTTGAACTTCTGATTCTCCTTCTTTGGGCTGGGCAAGAATTCTTGTTCTTCTTACTACTGGAATGAAATTTCCTTTTCTACAATATCCCAAAGATCAATGTCTTGGGATTCTAGAAACAATTTCATTCTATCCTTCCAATAGTAGTAATCCTTTCCATCAAATGCTGGTGGTCTATTTGTAGATGAACCTTCTGGTATGAACATTGCAGCTCCATGATTTGCCATTTCCCTTGATCTTTTCCTCTCTTACTGTTAAGTAAGTTCAACCCTAGAGGCAAGCTCTGGTACCAATTGAAGTTGTGACTTCAATCACAAGAAGGGGGTTGAATTGTGATTGAATAAAATTTCTGCAATTTCTTTGTATACTTTTTCTACTCAAGGACTTGCCTTGGCTTAGTATAAAGAAATAAACTCACAGAAGGTAATAGTTAGTTAATTTTAATTTTGCAGAAGATAAAAGTATGTTATGGCAGTGATAATAGTAAAGAGAGAGTAAAGAAGATGGCACACAGAAATTTTATACTGGTTCACCTCTTCCAACCTGAGGCTACGTCCAGTCCCTACACCTGTAGGATTTTCTCACTCTTATAATCAAATTACAATCTTCTTGGGTAACCTTACCACTAGTATTCTTTACCTGCCTCTTCAGGCTAACAATAACCTAACAAACTCAGATTTTCCACTGAATACTTACTGCAGAACCTTCTGCAGAAGATTCAGTCCCCAGAATACTGCAAGTACCTTCTGCAGATTCTGTAAACCAACTGAGATCACCAAATCTCAGTAAACCTCACTGAAAACTCTTTCCCTTGCTGCTCAGAAGAAGGATATGCACCTGCACACCTCTCTTGAGACTTTTACAATGAAAATGAGAAAGAATAAGAACATACAAGGCTCAAATCAATACAATCTTTGCACAAGAAGCAAAATGATGAGCCAAGCCAAGGCTTTTCAGACCAGAAATCACAGAAATGAAGGAGAGAGAAATTTCCAGAAGATAGGAGAAGTGAAACTGCAGAATTTATGTTTCTTCTGGAGTGAGGTGCCTTCAAAGTGAGGAGGAAGTCTCCTTTTATAGAAGGCTGGAGTGAAAATAGTCGTTGGGCATCCAGCTGTGCTCAAAGTCATGTCCCTATCTCAGCTGCAGCATGTGCAGCTTTACAGCTGTCACTTTGACCAACCCTTTCTTCTGCAGGATCTTCTGCAGGCTTTTTGGGCTGTTCTCAGGACTTTTCTTCTGTAGACATGATAAACTTCTCCAGTATAATATTCTCACATTTTAGAGTCAGCTGGCCCACTTGAATCACAAGAAGAAGAGAAGAAGAAGACTTATTTGAATTCTGCATTAATTCACCTTCTGCAGCAAATCTTTTCTTCTGCAATATATCTGGAATTGCATTCTTCTTGCAGATTCTTAAAAACCTTAATTTGCTCAATGGAAAATATTTTTAGGTAGTTTCTGCAGTTGTAACCTCAGAAAGTGAAAAAATCACTTTGTTTTATATGTTCTGTTTCTTCTGCAGAATTGATGACTTCAGGTTCTTCTCCAGAAATAGCTTCTATCTTCTGACCATCATTTTTAACTTTAGTGAGGATGATTTAAATATGTCTTGATGCTTGGAAACCTAGGGATATACTTTTCCATTTAAAGAATGAATCTTCCTTCTAAAGGGACTTTGTCATGTTCTCTTCATGTGAGGGGTTCATTCTTATCTTCTGGAGAGTTTATTGGACTGTAAAGTATCCTTCTCATGATTTTTCAGTATGCATTGTGTTTCTTTTTTATATTTGTCATTCTTGTCAAATCTGAGACTTATCTTCTTAAATGAGTGGAATTCATTCATTTCTTCTGTTGCTGAAATGTATCTTCTGCAGAATGATTCAAGTGATCCTATGTTATTGGAAAACATGAAATAACCAAGTTTCTTTCAAGATCAACCTATTTTAAGACAATTTTTCCTCATGGCCAGTTGTGTGTTTCACTCTTAAGAGTAACATCACGTAATGGACTTAAAATTCTTATTATGATGAAGAGGAAAACCCAACGAACACTACATCGAATGTGGTTTTCATAAAAGTTCAAAATTTAATTTAGGTAAGTAACTTTCTCGTTTTTTTTCACATTCATGACTTATAAACTTCTACCATATTTTAATTTAACTTCTCTTTTATAGGGATTACATTCACCTCCATATATTCAATAAATAGAGTTTTGATCGTAAGATACTTCATCCAATATATGTTTTTTTATCCATTTTCAAATTAACTCTTTTACCATGTAAATTTCTTCTCATACACATATTTATTACAAATATATACACATTTAAATTAAATTATATTTTAAATTAATCAAAACATTTATTTAACTTTAAAACTTATTCGTCTAACATTTCCATTACAAGTGTCCTCCATGCATCGCACGGGCACCAGACTAGTATTAATTTATTATAATATTTTTTTTACGGTTAGTTATTATAATAATATACTAGTTACTTTAAAAAGTTATCAGATTTATATTTCACTCTTAATTGTTCAGAATTGAATTTAATAGTCATATTTTTTAGTATAAAATTGTCCTCTCCTAAAAGTAAAGTTATTTTTAGAATTATTGCTTTTACCAAAATCATCAATATATTCGGACATTGCTTTATAATCTAAAGAAAAAAAATATCAACATCATTTTGATTTCTGAATTGTGGCACGTAGATTTAAAAATTTAAAAAGAAAGTCTTTTGGTATGGGTTTCATAGTCAGGTTATTTTTAAAACTGATGTTTTTACCAAATTTATATTCTCAGACTTGATATTTTACAATTTAAAGAGAAAAAATTAATATCATTATCATTTTGAATTGTTGTAAAATTGATTTCATTTAACTGGTGCTTTTCTCATCAATGATTCAATGAACATGAAGATTTTTCTCGATACGCTTTACTTTAATGATAATATTGATATTGATAAGTTTAATAATTATTCATATTATTATATAATAAATAATTTTATTAACTCTTATATTTTTAAATGTTAATAAAGTTATTTAATATATTTTATTTGAGGAGAAAATTAATCATGTCTATTTTTTTTTTAAAAAAAGACAAGTTAAATCATAAATATTTTTTGCGATAGATGGGGCCAATAGCTCAATAGAAGAAAAACTACCTAGGCCATTTCTGGGAAAACCAATAAAAGTAAAGAAATTGCTTTTACCAGCCTTTAATTTTTCTTTTCCCACTCATAATAGGACACTTTAGAATCTCTAAGTTTAATTTTATTTAACTAAAAAAGTGCTTTTAAAAAGTTTTTTATTTGACCTTTTTATTAAAAAAACAAGTCGGACTAGGTCTTAGACGAGTTAGGTCATAGGTCTCGATGGGCGACCTAACCCATTTCCATCCTTATCTTTTTCGGAGGCAAGATTTCCATTCTTATCTTGAATCCAAATAGCTGTATAGGGGGAGTTAGGCCATACATAATGGGAAAGCAGTTATTTGTGCTTGATTACTTGGCTAATTTATGGGTCATTTAGCCTTCGTTTGGTGTTAGGGAAGTGAGAAGAGAGGGAGGGGGAAAGAGGGAAATATGGTAGAAGTCTACCCCCTCATGGTTCTGGTGTAGGGAAGAAAAGAGAGAAATGTGTGGGGCCCCATGGCGTTTTTATTTTCTATTAAAGTGAAGAGAAAAGGAATAATGCGCCCCACGCGGGTAAATAATCGATTTTCATTATGCAAAAATCGATTTTGGCCACATAATTGGTGCAGATAATCGATTTTTATATCAGTTCGCTTCCATTCACTTAAACGAAACAACCCACCGCATATCGCAGGGAGGCGCATCTATTTCACCCACACCAAACAACCACCAAAAAATAGCTCGAGCGCTCGCGAGGGCCGCGGTCCCGCGCGGCGGCGCATTTCTCTCGTCACCTAATCACACCAAAAACAAGGCATTAAGGTGGTTGTGAGTTTCGAATTGCTTGAACTATAGAGAAGCAATGATGATAAAAACTACACCCATAAGAGATTAAATTAATCGCCACCAGGGAATCAACTTCAAGCCATAAGAACTCCACCTGTAAAGTTGCTGGAAACTGCAGTGCAAAAAATATGCCCTACAACTTTATCATTATAATTGTTGCATTTCCAATGTTTCTAACAAATCCACTAACCCTTTTCACAGCTGCATCTCTGAAAAGGCACTGCAAGCAAAAAGGATGCATTCTCTTTGACTGACCCATCAACATTACACTTAATGAGGGGAGGCGTTGGAAAGATCCACTTAACTAACTTAATTTGATGACTTGGTCATTCTTATTGAACTATATTATCTATCAAGAAAGAATTATGGACTCTCATCGTTCTGCAAAGAATATTTTGATAAACGTTAGGTGAATTAATCATCTTCCCAGAAAAAAGCTATGTCATTCCTATTGTACCATAGGGAAAAAAATTGCCACTGTAAGCAAGACTAACAAGGGGACTCCACTGGTATGACATTTGAATTAATGATATTTATAAATCCAATTCAGAGCATCATATCAGAGGAAGAATGGATCATGAGATAAGCTCCAAAATGTTGCCGCAAGTTTTTTGCCACGGTATAATTACACAGAGCATGGATAGACGTTTCCTCATGGATGTGACAAATAGGACACCTATTAGTATCAGTAAGGTTCCTTGATATCTGAATGAGTTTGTAATAAGGCCTCTCTTCAAGATCTTCCTCATAAAACACTTGTTTCTATGGGGTACGCTGCATTTCCACAAAACTTTCCAAACATTATGAGTGGCCCTGGTGGGACCGAACAATGTTGGGATTTTGGCAAGCGTACCAATATCGCAACAGTATAATAGTTTAAAAGGTAAGGGTTGTCGTACCCACAAGGAACTCGAACTACTATTAACTCAACACTATTTAGTTCACTAAGTATTTACACAAGAACATTGAAATTTGCATTTGGTTTTGTGAAAGGTTTTGTAAAATAAGTTCATAAACTAAATGAAAGTAATAAAATGGTTTCGAAAACAAATTGATAAAATGGGGATTGAACTCGTCGTTCTCCTCCTCCGTATTTTGTTAGTTCCTGTATTTACGATTTCATTGACATTGATGCAATACACTAAAGTCGCCTAGGTCGATCCCTTGCACTTAGAGACCCTAAGAATAATACCCTTGAATACCGATTCCTCGCATATCCAAACATATATTCCAGCATTAAAAAAGTATTCAAAAGCATTCGATAGATCGATATCTATTCCTAGCATATTAAACCCACCGAGCAGAAACGTTTAGTTCGAAATCAAAGAAATACCTTCCGGTCAAGACTAAGATTTGATAACAAGAACTATATCGAAAATAGATTCAAGTGTTAATACAAAATGAAACTACCAATGTCAAATGAAAGTAAAATACAAGAACCTAAATTGAATATATCGAAGTTTGAAGACTTCATTCAATCCCGGAGGAGGGGGTTAGCCACTCATGGAGGAGGGCAACCCACAAGATGGAGTGGAAGGGATGGAGGAGAAAACCCTAACAGAGCTCTGGAGAGGAAACTTGGAGAAGAGGATTCAGTCCCTTTTGTGTCGTCTCGTTCCTCTTTTTATACTGCGTAAGAGTCTGATGGAAGATACGTGCACGCTATGTGCGCTTGAGTGCACATTTAGATGCAATGAGGCCTCAAATGATAGTTATGCGCTTGAACGCGCAAGCTGCCTGCTTGAGCGCACAATCAGAAGCTTTGAGCAACTTCAGATGACAGTGCGCTCAAGCACACCCTGGGTGCGCTTGAACGCGCTTTCAATGAGTGCTATTTTTCAGATCATGGGTGCGCTTGAGCGCTCCATGTGTGTGCTCGAGCGCGCCTTTAGACAATAGACTTATGGGCAATCTTTCTTCTCTGGTTGCTTCTTCATTTTTTTCTCTTCTTCCAAAACCTGCAAAAAGCCAATTTTCCTCATCAAAATAGCATCAAAACTCCAATTTAAATTAAAAGCTACATAAAACTAAATCATTAAATCAATTAATAAAAAGGCAATTATGGGCCAAATTAAGAATAATTATCATCTCAAAGTGCTAAAATTACACCTAAAAACTACTAATTTTATGCACTTATCAAACAACCAAGTGGTAGGCTGACTTGGTAGTAAACACCCATTATTGTCATTCCCCATATATGGTATCATTTCCCAACTCTTCTCTGGGGATGTAAAGTCCTTAAAACCTCATGAAAAGCCCATCTAGGGATATGCAGTTGGATTCTGCTAACATCCCATTTCTCATGCATTTGTCATTCCCATTACAGTAATATCAATCAAATGATTTGGTATCTGGCGGGAATAGATGGTACTTAGGACAATCCCTAATCTCAACCAGGGATCCTTCTAGAATGAAATTTTCCTACCACTTGCAACATTCCAACACCAACACTTCTTCAATAAGGGCCATACTGAACAGATTCCATTCCACACAAATGAAGCATTTGATCTTCTGGATACAGTTGGAAGATAAGACTGACCCGCCTTATATTTACTTCTAATGATTTGAGCCCACAAAGAATTAGAAGAATTAACTAAACCCCATCCTATCTTCATAAAAAGATAATTATTGAAATTCTCTAAATCCCTTATGATCATACCTCCTTCAATCTTAGGCATCTTAAATTGATCCCAAGCTACAGTATGAGCTTTCCTGCTGCCATTAGATGAACCCCAGACAAAACCACTGGTCATTTGCTCAAGCTTTTTGCATTTCCCTTTGGTATGAAGACCGTTGCATAGCGTAAGTTGGTAATGCTGCTACAACTGCTTGGACATGTGTGATTCTTCTTGCAAAAAGACACACATTCAACCTTCCAATTTGATGGGCGCTGATGTGTTTTCTCAAGAAGATAATGATAGCCTTTGTTTTTCTACCATGGATTAGTGGAACTCCGAAATATTTCCCCATATCACCTGTGAGTTTAAAACTTGACAAAGAACTCGATCGAGCTGCTCAGCATGACATACATTTTTAAAGACACACGACAAGGACTTATGTGGATTGACATGTTCCAAAGCAGCACAAAATCATTCAAGCACTCAAGCATTGTTTCCATCTAGTTAATAGAGGTGTCCCAAAAAGAAGTAAGACATATACAAAAAAAATCATATGAGATAACTTTGGTCTACCTCTCTTTAAGACAATTCGCTTCCATTCTTTGCTATTAACCCGTTGTTGAATCAGATGGCCAAGACGCTCAAGACAAAGCACAAAAATGTAAGGTGGTAGGGGATCACCTTGGCACAACCCCCTCTAAGAACAAAAAGCATTAGTTACCCCCCCATTAAAAGGAAATTTCATTGAAGTAGTAATTATGCAATTCATCACCATATTATAGAAGTTGGGAGAAGAGTCTGAGTCTTTCAACGTATCATGAACAAAACACCAATTTAGCATTTGCATGTGATTGGACTAGACATAAATATGTCTGGATCTGACAAGTAGGAGATGGATTTAAAAAATACTAGTGTGTTTGGTAAGACATTTTAGCTAGATGAAACTAAAATCAATAACTGAAATAATTTCATCAGTGTTTGGTAAGGTGACTTTTTTTAGGTAGCTATTATGTTTGGTAAAACTAACTGATAAGCTAGATGATAGTTGATAAGTTACCTACTGGTTTATAAGCTAGCTTGTTAAATTAAAAGTGATTGATAAAACTAGCTAATAAGTTAGGTAACAAATGTAAAATAACATAAAAAGAGGTAAAACGAAGACAAATAAAAAGTGTATTAAAGTAAGAGGGATAGAAATGGAATAAAAATAAATAAACTACAAGTTATAAGCTAGCTAAAGTAATTTGTAGTTTATAAACTAGAAACTCCTAAAATAAGGTAGAAGCCCGTGTCTTACCAAACACTTTTATGTTGGTCAAACTAGTTTATAAGCTAGTAGCTAGTTTATTTGTTGATCCGGAGGTTAACTCAAAACTAGCTCGGCTGGTCCAGCGGTCTACCAGCCATCTCGGCTAGCCTACCAGCCATCTAGACCGGCCTATCTTACATCCATCTCGGTTGGCCTACCAGCCATCTAGGCTGGCTTATCTCAGACATCTCGGTCGGCCTCTCAACCATCTTGGCTGGCTTATCTCAACCATCTCGGCTGGCCTCTCAGCCATCTAGGCTGCATGAACACTTAACAACTGTGCAACCCGGGACCACCAACCAGCTCATCACCCTGCCACTTGCCTAGGCCTACGCGGACTGACACCAGTAAAGGGAATTTCCCATCACATAGACTGAGCAACTTGCCTACTAACATAAGCAATCAGGCGTAGGTTGGGCTACATCACAGGCTAGCTCTAACTAGACCACATGCTATAAATACCCCCTCCTATGGAGGGTCAGGTACGCTCATTCTCCCCTGCTCACACTTTGTCTCAAACCCATTCTAACTTGGGCGTTGGAGTGTCTTCGCAGGTCACCCCCTCCTCCACCATCGGAGCTACTGTTCAGAGCAACCACCGCCGCATCACTACCTCCACCATCTCGGATCCCTATTTCGGACAACCTGGGAACATCTCGGATTACATCCTGAACCACCCTGGAACACCTAGGAATGATCACTTCCGCCACGATAATTTGTCTGGCACGATCATCACCGCCGCATCGCTACCTCCACCATCTCGAATCCCTATCTCGGACAGCCAGAGAACATCTCGGATTACATCCTGAACCACCCTGGAACACCTAGGAATGATCACCTCCGCCACGATCATTTGTCTGACACGATCATTTGTCTTATCAAACACGTTCTTAAGGTAGCTTTTGTAAAAAATCTCCATTTTTCAACTACTAGCTGAGAATGTATTACAAAGTTATCCATCGATAACACTCACTAATCATTATTTAATAATTAATATTGTCATTATATATCATTTTACCATCTTCAGCTACTTTTACCAAACAATTTCAATTAAATCAGCTAGTTTTATCAAAACACACTCATAAAATAACCAACGTATAAGGAAAAATAAATCAACTAAATATAAAATGATATTTTTAACCTCTGCAACATTGCACAGAATAATAAATCAAAAGTAGAAATTTTTTTATTGAAAAATGTAACATTTTAATATCATAAATGCATTGAATTTGTGATAGTTGTAATTCGAATAAAAATTCTCTACTTTTGATTTATTATCTTGTGCAATGTTGCACATGTAAAGAAAACTGAATATAAAATAGGCAACCAACAAGATAACTAGTTTTGATCTTTGAAGGATGACCTTATTCTTTAATGTTATGCTGTTAAGGGTTGTTTGTTTGAGCTTAAAAGTGATTCTTAGATTATGTAAATTGTGATTTATTTATTTTTTGAGAATTTTTTTAAAAAGACCAGTTTCCCTTCTCACATTCCTTACCATTTAAAGAAAAGTGGAAACCCAAGACGGAGGCACAATTACAATGATTTGTAGTCATTGTCGGGTGTAAAAGACACCACACTAGAGGACTGATACTACACTATGATTAAATCATTATACTTTGTTAAGCGGTATTAAGTAGATTTTATGAGAGAGGAAAGGTGGATCAGCGAGACTTGGGAGTATGATTAAAGTTGGGTGGTACCCATTTGACATCTAAGACCTCCAGAATAGCTAGGAAACAACTACTATTTAAAATTACGAAATATTTCCAGAGCTAATCCATAGCTATTTGGTAGCTAAATTTGCTAGAATTGATCCATGCACGTAGGTCATTGGCTTGAAATTTGTGCTGATTAACAATTACATTGTGTCTGGCAAGGGGTAAGATTGCAAGAAATAAGGAAGAGAGGAATATGAAAGAGAGAAGTAGGGAAAAAAAAATAGAGATGCAATAAAAATGCTTTATAGGTTGTTTGGTATGAAGAAATATGTGTAAAATATGGGGAAAATAGAGAATGTTAGTTGTTTGATGGGATAGAAGTGATAAAATAAATATCTTTTAAGGTCCGTTTATATTTGGTTTATGGTAGAATTGATTTTAGAAATCAATGGTTGAAAATGAGTGTGCACACTTTACGAAACACGTTGGACGGAAGTGATTTAAAATCAATTCTACAGTATTGATTTTGGATTGTTAAGAATCTAATCAAACGGGCACGAATCAAAACTAATTTTTTACTTTTAGAATCGACTGTCACTCAACTTTATTTCTCTCTCATTGATATGTCGTCAATTTTACAAAGAAATACAGTCATGTGAGCCGATGCTACTTTCACATTTCTTTAATACTTCTCCCGCCTACCAAACTGAAGAAGTTTTCTGATCTCTCTCATTTGTCTCCATATTCGACATTTATGCAGTAAATCATTGCAACCAAACATAACGTTAAATCTCATATATATTGTATATTTTGGTCAGCTTAATCAAGTCCTTACTGGAATAGGACTGTCATTACTAAATTATCGGGTGCTTAATAACTTTTTCTACTAATCTTGTCAATTTACTAGCATTTTAAAAAAAAACAATCTTAATGTAAATAAGTAAGAATATATCGAAGATTTTATAAATATACATTATTAGTGTAAAAATATTTTACAAGTGATATGTTACCAAATTATTTAATAAATAAAATATTTTATGTATTACTAAACTTATTAAATAATGAGCCCATTTGTTTAAACTTTTTTCTTAAAAGAATCACTTTTTTAATAAAAAATGCACTTATAATTTTTTTTAAAATGTTTGTCTAAACTTTTTTCAAGAAGCAGAATCAGAAAATAATCAGTTTTCTGCTTTTTTTAAGAAGCAACTCAAAGCTGCTTCTTAAAAAAAAGCAGTTGCGATAAAAGAGAAAAAATTTAGAAAACACGAAACTTTTTCAGTTCGCAAAATACCCCTTCTGAAATGTGAATATGACAAGCATTGTCCTTCACAAAAACTCATCTTCTTCACTGAACAGAAGCATCTTCTTCGTCTTCTCTGTTCTTCGTTGAGCTGATTTTTCTGGTTTTCCTTCTCCAGTGGCCACACTCATTACTGCTGCTTGGCAAACTGTCACAAGCAACCGATATTTTCAAATTGTGTTATTAGTCGGGTTACATCCCCCATTGGACTGGTTTACACTGATGTCTGATACTGATTGAGTTGTTTCTGTTTTGGGATTCCTTATTTTTTATATTTATTGATGTTTATTCTTATTGCACCCAACTTTAATAATGGAAAATATTTGAGTTATTTTCTATATTTCAATCCTTTTGTATTGTACCTTCACGATCAATATTTAGTACCTCTTATATATTTTATGCTTCGATAAGGCCTGTGAAATGTTCTGCTTTGTTTACAACTTTTATGCTTTCATGGGGCATCCTTCAAAAATCTTTATTTGATCACACCTCTCAGCAAAATTGGCATTGTTGAGTGTAAGGACAGTCATTTAAAGGAATGCTCATTTTATTCCTTCACAAATTGTTAACTGTTTTTTTAAAAAAAGTTAATCTAAATCCTTGTTATAAAAAATAATTTTTAATTATGTATTTTACATGTAAAATTTTTATTTTGATTGACCTAGTCTAAAAGTTTTTAGAGTTAAAAAATAATAAGATATTCAATTTTGGGCATTAAATTTTTTAACATTAATAAAAAGTGCTTTTGCTAAACAAATATGTTACTTTAGAAGTGTTTTTTTATGTCCTTTATTGTAATTTTACAATAAAAAAATCACTTTTACATTGTTATATCCAAACAAAATAAAAAGCGCTTATTTTAAAAAAGTGTTTTTTATGATTGTAATCAAACAAAATTTACATCTGATTATACAAGAATCTCTAAAATAAAAATTAATTTTTTAATTGATTAAAAAAAGTGCTTTTTTTAAGTATAAATAAACCGGCCCAATGTGTCAACACATGATTTGATGATATTGTAATTTTTTTACACCAATTATATATAATGTAAACTCGTGTATATTTTCAAATGAGAATTTGGGGAGTGCAAATAAGAATCTTAAGGGAATAAAAGTATAAAATCATTTTCACAAAAAAAAAGTATAAAATCATTTCATATTTTTGTTATAATTGTCCCGTGAGAGCGGAGTAAATCACTATCAATGAGAATTTAACTATTCTATTATCTATATGGCTAGTAGGCGTAAAAATCGAAATAAAATTAAATGAAATAAATTTTTTAATTATATTTTTTTTTATAAAATTAATATGTATCTCTCATTTTGATTCTTTTCAGTAGGACTGTTCATAAATTCAATTCAATTAAATGGAATTGTAAAAATCGAACTGAAAATTAAAAATTGAACGGGCGTCGTCGCTACTCGCTAACTTTGAAAAGAGAAAAACCTCATGGTTTCTTTGCTCGTGCAATTGAATTAAAGCGAAGATTTTTCTCGCTCTCTCTCTCACCATCCGTCTTCCATCTAAACCACCTACACCAAGCAATCTTAAATGCTTGTTGATTGACCATCCACCAGGTATATTCCATTAGTTCCTTGTGTTCAATTCAGATTACCTCAATTTTCTGGGAAAATCATAGAAAAATAGAATTTTTAGTCATGGGCTTGGCTTAAATCATTGTTCTTTCTCCGTTCACTATTCACTTCATCCCCATTTTTGCTTTCTACACCTGCTTGCACAGGATGGCAATCTAAGGAATTATTAGCAACAGTAGATTGAGTCTAGTTTATTAGTGTTTTTTCCCCCATTTTGATGATAAAGATTTCTCATTTTGATGTTTCTTTTCAACTCCCTTTTGTTTTCTTTTCTAGTGATTTGTGGTGGAGCTTAGGTTTTTGGGCTGATTTTGTGGAATCTGGTAAAGTTTTGGAATATTTGGGGGTGTTGGTCAAGTAGAGTGAGTGAATTGGATTGAATTAGTTGCTTGTAGTTTGGTGCGAGATAAAGTGAGTTGAGATGAGTGTGGTGGGGTTTGACATTGGCAATGAAAACTGTGTCATTGCTGTGGCAAAGCAACGTGGGATTGATGTTTTGTTGAATGATGAGTCTAAACGGGAAACCCCTGCTGTGGTCTGCTTTGGCGAGAAGCAACGGTTTTTGGGGTCTGCTGGTGCTTCTTCTGCTATGATGCACCCCAAGACCACAATATCTCAAATAAAGAGATTGATAGGCAGGAAATTTGCAGACCCTGATGTGGAAAAAGAGCTGAAAATGCTCCCTGTTGAAACTTCTGAAGGCTCAGATGGTGGCATTTTGATTCACTTGAAATACTTGGAGGAGACTCATACATTTACCCCTGTTCAAATAATGTCCATGCTCTTTGCTCACTTGAAGACTATGACAGAAAAAGATTTGGAGACACCCATTTCAGATTGTGTTATTGGGGTCCCATCATACTTTACTGACTTGCAGAGACGGGCATATCTTGATGCAGCAAAAATTGCTGGGTTGAAGCCTTTGAGATTGATCCATGATTGTTCTGCAACTGCCCTTAGTTATGGAATTTACAAAACAAGTTTTCACAGTGAAGGTTCAATTTATGTTGCAATTATTGACGTTGGTCACTGTGATACTCAGGTCTCAATTGCTGCATTTGAGTTTGGGCAAATGAAGATACTTTCGCATGCTTTTGACAGATGCTTAGGGGGGAGGGACTTTGATGAGGTTCTATTTAGTCATTTTGCAGCCAAATTTAAGGAACAGTACAGCATTGATGTGTATTCTAATGCCAAGGCATGTATTAGGCTGCGTGCAGCATGTGAGAAATTGAAGAAAGTTTTAAGTGCAAATCTAGAGGCACCTCTAAATATTGAGTGTTTGATGGATGAGAAAGATGTTAAGGGATTTATCACAAGGGAAGAATTTGAAAAGCTGGCATCGGGATTATTGAAGAGAATTTCTATTCCTTGCAACAAAGCATTAATTGATGCAGGCTTGACTGCAGAGAAGATTTCTTCTATAGAGCTTGTTGGTTCAGGTTCTAGGATTCCAGCTATAAGTACAATATTAACTTCTCTATTCAAGAGAGAACCCAGCCGAAAGCTGAATGCAAGTGAGTGTGTAGCTCGTGGTTGTGCTCTACAATGTGCAATGCTCAGTCCTGTATACCGTGTGAGAGAATATGAGGTTTGTGCATTTTATTAGGTTTATTCTTATTCTTTCTTTATGTTACGTATTGCAGACTAGAATTGGGCTTATAGATTCTTAGAAATGAGATAATTGATGGAGAACCTAGTTGTCATCAAGGTATATTTTTAGTCTTTAGCTATGTTATAAAATCAGACCGGACCGACGGTGAATCGGCTGGTTTCAGAACCGGTAAAATCTGGTGTCAGAAATCGGTTTGAACTGGTCTTTCTTAATTTTTTTTTCATTTTTTCTTTTTTATTTAATCTAAATATTTTTTAGATAGACAAAGATAATGTTTAAGGATTACACATAAATATCTATTATTTAGTCAATCATTATTAGTGCTTGTTTAGTTGGCAGTTAAGCACAATGCAGAATCAATTCCACAAATTTGATTTTAAATCACTTCCGTCCAATATGCTTCATAAAGCGTGCATCATTCATTTTCAACCATTGATTCCAGAATCAATTCTACTCATCTGTAAACCAAACGAACACTTAATTTTTTATCTTATAAAACATATAATAAGGTCCTTTTCCTTTATATATTTTATATATCTTAATTTCTTATGATTTTATGTTATTTTATTACTTCAAAATATTATATAATATTAAAAGCACATATTAATTATTACTGTCCCAACCACGGTTGCCAAGGAATTGTGAACTAGTGCCTTCATCGGTTCAATTACCAGTTTGGTTCTAAAAACACTGGTCTTTAGATTGTCTTCCATTGCTGTTTCTCTTTTTCGATGTAAAATGAATTTTTTGTTACGTTGATTTCTCGGATATAGACTCATATGTCTCTTTTGTGATATTGTCCTCTGCAAAATTAATGTAATTTCTCATGTTTGCTCAGGTCCAGGATGTTATTCCTTTTTCATTTGGACTTTCATCGGATGAAGGTCCAATTTCTGCAGGATCAGATGGTGTACTTTTCCCAAAAGGCCAACCCATTCCAAGTGTTATAGTCCCAACATTTCATCGAACTAATCTGTTCCATTTGGAAGCCTTCTATGCTAATCCAAATGAACTACCACCTGGGACATCTCCTAAAATTAGTTGCTTCACGGTATGCCCACTTTAGAACATTTGACTGATTTGAAGCAGTTAAAATTATCTCATGCTCATATTTTATCTTTTTTTTTTTAATATTTTCTCCTCAAGCCCCCTTTCTTAGTAGTTTTTCTCTCTTGGTTTTCTTGCTTGTTTAATGCAAGGCATGTAGTATAGCTTCTATGTTAGGTCTTTTTTAATTGAGTTAATATACAATTTGGGCCCTGGAAGTGAGTCAAGTGACACCCCTTTCTGAAAGTGTCGATATGTAAAATTTGGTCCTTGAATGTATTAATTTCTTACAATTTAGTCCTTTTAAGAAAAATCAGCCCCTAAAAGTGTCAATGTATACAATTTGATCCCTAAACCCACATTTTATTCACACTTTTGTCTTGGAAGGACCAAAATGTGATTATGTTAACACATTCAATGACCAAATTGTACACACCAACACTTTCGAGGATCAAAGTCAAAACAGGGTGCCACTTTCAGGGATCTAATTGTATATTTACTCTTTTGAATTCCACAGAAAAAGTTTTGTATTTTGGTAAGATATATCATTAGGCCAATCAACTGCTTTCAGTTTGAGCTGTAAGTTGTTTAATATTCTTATTTTTAGAATCTGTTATTTGTTCATGTATGCAACATCTCCAAACGTTTTCTCTGATTCCTGTCAGTTATTGGCATCAAGTGAGAAAATTTACTTGAATGGATCTGGAGCCATTGCAATAGACAACCTCACCCTACTTTCAATGATATAGATTTCATTACCAAATGGCCTGTGTGAGTCTGTGAGACTGTGGACTATTTCTAGTTCTGACATCAAAGGAAGCTAATGTGGTAAAACTAACCAGTCATTAGCAATATATAGAGTCAGAATCTGCTTTCTGTAGATGTGCACGTACCTGATTAAATCATTGTGTTAGGAGAAAAAAGGATCTATATGTGCTAGATCTAACACCAATGCACCATTCCTTGTGCTAGTAATTCAATATGCATTACTGCAGGCCTACAGCTTGTTATATGCTTGTGAATTTGTTCACTACTTTTCAGATTGGTCCTTTGCATGGATCCCATGGTAGTAAGACAAGAGTTAAAGTTAGAGTTCAACTAAATCTGCATGGCATTGTCAGTATGAATCAGCTACAGAAGTAAGAAGCCTCATTTTATCATTCCATTTTGTGTTATGACTTGTGAGTTTTCTGAGAGATCTAGCTATGGAAATAAACCTTCTTGTGGCTTCAGTTGATCAAGGATCAGTGGATGATTCAGTTATAGTGAGTGATCACCATTCAAGTTCTGATGCAATGGATATTGATCCCATGTCTGACACAGTTGCCAATGGCGTTTGAGGATAGTACCAATAAGAATTGTGAATCTCCACAAAGTTCTGTAAGTATGTACATGTTTACTCCCCCTCTGTTTTTTCTTCTTTTTTCTTTTCTCTGGGAGATCTCAGATGTTAGAGCTTTCTAGTAAACTGTCCTTTGAGCATGAAAACTTTTATAATTGTAAGATGCAGTCTCTTTTCTTTTAATTTTGTGGTGATATTTATTATTGCAGATTTGCAGATATGATCATATAGGTATTTGGAGTAAATAACAATTTTACTATCATACCTTTTTACAGGCTGATGGTACAAGAAAAGATAAGGCTAACAGAAGGCTTAATGTGCCGGTGAATGAAAATATCTATTGTGGAATGACGAAGGCTGAGATTTTGGAAGCTCATGAAAAAGAACTTCAGTTGTCCCAACAGGACAGAACTGTGGAACTAACCAAAGAAAAGAAGAATACCTTGGAGTCTTATGTCTATGAGATGAGGAATAAGGTACAGGTTCAATATCTCAATGAGATGTAGACATGGCGGTTTCTGCAATTCAGGATACTTGTTTTTGCAGTCACGTACTAAAATTATAATATAGGTAGTTTTGTCCATTGGATGATCTTTTTTATAAAGGGAAAAAACTATTAGATGCTTCTTTTTAAAGAACCAGAGCTTTAACTTCTATGTGAAAGTTGTGAGGGTGTCAAAATGAGAAACATTATATTATAGTTACTGAAGAAATGGTTTTAATGGCTGTCTGTCTTGACTCATTTGTAAATGTATAGCTGAAATTAAGAATACAAAGCTGGGAATGCTCTGCTGTTTATACTTTGTAACCTACCTGTACAGAGTCCCGAATTTAAATCTTTAAAGTTTAAACTTGTATCTCTTTTCAAGCTATTCATTTTTCACATGCATTTGAAGATTTTGCTTGGTTCTATTTTTCTTGATGGCCTGACATTTAAATTTATTTGCATACTTGAATAGCTCTTCAACACATATCGAAGTTTTGTGAGTGAGCAAGAGAGGGATGACATATCTAGGAGCCTGCAAGAGACTGAGGATTGGCTTTATGAGGATGGTGATGATGAAACTGAACATGCTTATTCTTCAAAACTGGAAGATCTGAAAAGGTTAGTTTTGCTTTTCTAATATCAATGTCTCCTTTGCCATACTTCTTGTTTAGATCTTTGTATTCCTGTAGCTTGTGGATCCAATTGAGAATCGATATAAAGATGAAGAAGAAAGAGCACAAGCTATAAGAGATTTATCAAGTGCATTCAGAGTATTGCACGTCTTCCGATTCCCTTCCACCCCGGGATAAAGAACTGGTATGATGACAAATAAGCCAGTAAGTTTTATTGTAATTATATGATGCTGCTCTTAAGATCACTTTCAATTGATGACTTTATTGTTTCAGATCATCAATGAGTGCAATAAAGCAGAACAGTGGCTAAAAGAGAAGATTGCAACAACAGGATTCTCTTCCTAAGAATATTGACCCAATATTATGGTCAAGTGATATTAAGAGCAAGACAGAAGATTTAAACTTGTATGTCGCTTGCCCTTTCTGTTTTCCTTTTCAGAAGTGTATAATTGTAGTTTACCGCTGGTATTATTTGATGTGGTTGATATCTGATATTTTTAGTGTAGGAGACAAAATATGCACCTGCTGTAAATAGATATATCAATCTGAAATTTAGGTATTTGGAATTGTTTCTAATCTGTGACTATGAACATAATTCCATAAGGCTGAGAGCTTTTTTCTCTAGCAAATCTAAACATTCAAGTTGGTATTAGAGAGTCTATTCTCTTTCATCGTGAATCACTCCAACCTATGCCATGAAATCACACTGGCAACTTCTCACTGCCATGACCCACTATGGCATAGTCTCTGCTCACCTAGATGAGGAGATCAATCAATCATCTCATAGCGTGTTTACCATCCTTTTCCTGAAGGACCCACCACCACACGTGAAACCCACCCGCCGTCTTTGCTTGGCTTTTTGTAGCAAATCTTCACCTACCCTTTGGATGGCCTTTTTCTGTCCCTGTTCTAGGCACCATAGCCCCTCCAGACTTGATCTAGCCTCTGTTGTTAGTATCTCTCATGGCAGCTGCTTTTGATGCTTCCTCTATGATGTCTGAATCCTCCAAAAGGGGTTGGTGTCTTTTGGTTTCTCTGGTATACCAACCATAATTTCATAGAAACTGAGTGGTGAAATTTCCTAGGCTGGCATGCTGCTATTGAAATATGGTTCTTAGGACAAGTACTTTCTGATCATTTGGCTAAGAAGGTTGAGGAAATTCATACTAAGGATAAGGTCCTATGGAAGAAGCCGGATGACTGACAAGTTCCTAGGTCTTGTTACTTTGGCAGTCTATTGATTTGAAGCTAATGATCCACTTTTGTTCCTACAAGACATGCTATGATATTTGAAAGAAAGCTCACAGTGTATGGTGTGTGATGCTTAATATGATTCTTTCCATCACTTAGCTATTCTTCCTATGACATACCATGAACTGCCCAGATATTTAAATAAAGCACAATCTACCATTGAAGAAGTTAAGCTCATCCATTATGAAGATACTTCTAGAAAGTACTGGACAAACTTGACAATCTATATATGTTGCTCATCATTCATAATGAAATAAAATAAGAAAAAATAAAACAGAATGTATCTTAAAATAAAATATTTACAAATATAAATAAAATATATTTTCAATATATTACACCACCCCCCTCAAGTTGGTGAATGGATATCAAACACTCCCAACTTGCAAGTTCCTTCAATTGCGAGGTGGGTGAGTGAACTGGGAACAACTAGGGTAGAGGCCCTTAGGAGGTATTGTGGCTACAATGAAGGCAGCAAAAAGTGAGCGCAATAAAGGCGGTTGAGATGGCTCAATGGATCTGAGGCTTGAAATTGACAACACAATGAAGGTGCTCAAGAAAGATAAATGGCTACAATGAAGGCAGCAAATAGCTACCGCAATGAAGGCGGCTTAGGGTTTTTAGCGCGGAGAGTCTCCCAGATCAGGAGTTCTGATACCATTTTGAAAAATGAGGAATAACTGAATATCATTTCCTACTGAAACATAATTACAATCAATAATATATGCACCAATTCTAATTAGGGAAAGTTTGTATGTCCTATTAACTAATAAAATCAATCATAATGATTAACATGATTCATAATGATAAAAGTTAAGGAAAAAAAAAAAACAGAATCTATCTTAAAATAGAATATTTACCAACATAAATAAATTTATTTTCAATATATTACAACAAACAAGCTTGATGCTTGTGTATATTTACCAACTTGAGGGGAAATGTTTATTATTTGATTTGGTTGATAACTTGTATCATTAGAATAAGAAACAAAATATGCATCTGCTTTGAATAGATATACCAGTCCCTAAAGTTTGGGGATTTAGACTTGTTTGTAATATGTGAATTTGAATATAAATCCATGACGGAGAGATGTTTTCTTTAGGTCAAATCCAAACATTCAAGTTTTTCTGTGCTGATGGGACACAAATAAACTGAAATGTCAGGGGAATAACTATTCATAGAATCATAGCAGTGTTAGGTAATTAAGTTGTATTGATTCATGTCTAATAAAGATCCACATATATCAATAGATTTGATTGGAAATAATTTTCTGGTGATCATTCTGAATTATACACCTGCACCTGCTTGGGCAAAACATTGTTCATATGCTCTTATTACCCTGTTTGTTATTATCCCTTGATTTTGTCTCAACAATAATTAATGTTAAAATTTAATGGGTTTCAGAATATGCCAACGGATATTGGGATCCAGGGCTTCTCCAACTCTAGAAGACAATGACACAGACATGCAGGATTCTTCCAATCATCCAGGAATACATTGATGGGGCGATAACTCCTGAACTAAAGACCTAAGTTTTCATCACTTATACCTTCTGACATATAGAGAAAATTTTTTCCTCGCATTTTTCTTTCATTTCTTACACTATCCATCCTCTGCTCCGGGGATCTGAAAAAGGCTTACTTAAGTAGATGTAAGTCATTAACAATCACCAGTGCAATCACAAGTTCTTCCAAGGTTTCAAGCGTTTTGTATTTTGATATTTTTATAAATTCTTTTCTGGGGTGATATCATATAGTTTCTTCAAATGAAACAAATAGATTCTGCTATAGGGAAGAAAATCTGTGTGGAATATGTATGTAGTTTTAAAGGCAGTTGTTTCTGCATTGTGCTCAGAAATTTTTACAAAATTGATTGGTGACCCTCTTCCCGTGTTGGAGTCTGTTGTGAAGTGTGTACATTATAATAACTTGATGCTCGGCTTTATATGATATTGGATGAAAAATTAAAGCCTTATTATTTAATAGGGTCGTCACAATTTATTTTGCATTCATTGTAAGTCTTTGTTTTTCTTAAATTGTTCATTTTAGTTTATTATCATTACATCAGTTGTTATCTTTCATATTAATACTGTAGTTTCCATTGTCGCAAAGACAGTTGCATAATTGCTGCAGTGACATCTTCATATTCATTAAAGTGGTTACACCTATTAGAAGAAACAACATCAATTGCCTCCAAGCAATCACTTTCACAAATCACCAACCTCAAACCTTTATTAGGCTAACTGCAGCCCATATTTGATTGCCAAAAGCTCTGCTAAAAGACTGGAACATGGAGCCTCACAACCAGAAAAAACCACAGCCAACAAGTGTCCTTAAGCAATCAGTCATGATTTGGCTTGGCAAAAGCCAAAAGGGTTCGTTTGTCTATAGATGCAATTAAACATATTACATGCATGCACCATATCATATTGTATAACATGATTGTTGAGGATGAATGATAAACATATGATTGTAATTTTTATTATTCTTATGATAATCCATTTATTTCATTGTCTCTCAACAAACATCACAATGATCATCATACAACATTTCACATCCAAATCTTGCAATATACCTACAAAGGATCTTGTGGAGCATATTTGGGAACATATGGGTAATTTCACATCCAAATCTTGCAAAATGCCTACAAAGGATCTTGTGGAGCATATTTAGGAATAGGGGTGTAAGTGGGTCTGATCCAACCCGCAAACCCGATGGATCTAACCCAACCCAAATGATATTTAACAGTTCGGTTCAGTTCAGACATTTTCTTTCAAACCCGATCTGGTTCGGTTCGGGTATCGGGTTTGCCTCTGTTGAACCTGATAGACCCAGGCTGAACCAAACCAGAAAAAGAAGTCTTAATCTTATTTCATTTTCCTGTCCAGAGAAAACAAAAATAGGCGCAACGACAACACAAGCAAAGGTGGTTTCCCAAACCCTATTTCATCTTCTCCTTTCATTTTATTTTTCCTTGTTTCTTTCCTTTTTTTTTTTCATTTTGTATTTTATTTTCAATTCATCTTCCACATTTTTTGTAAAAAAGGAAAAATGTCCATGACCCGATCGATCTAACCCAAACATATTCGGGCCTAGTTACTCACCTAAAAAATACAAAACCCGAATCAACCTAACCCGCCACCATTCTATTGGTTCGAACTTGATGTCATCCCAAACTCGACCCGACCCGACTCGATTACACCCCTATTTAGGAACATACGAGTCAGGATAAAAATCAAAATTGAATGTTGTTTTAATTAGGGAAAAATATGTTTTTCGTCCTTGTAGTTTGGGTCAACTTTGGTCTTCGTCCCTATACTTTAATTCCTTGATTTTTTGTCCCTGAACTTTCTAAACCTCATACTTTGGTCCCAGCCGTTAGTGTCTGCTGTTAAATTGGTGACGTGGCAAACGGAAGTTACACCTCAACCTGTCTGGTGGGCCCATTTTGTGCAGAGTCATTTTTTTATTCTTTTTTTATTTTCTTTAATAACACCCATTTGAGCAAACTGTTCCTCAATCCCCAACATCTTCACAAAAAAATAAAAATAAAAAAATGACTTTGCACAAAATGGACCCACCAGACAAGTTGAGGTGTAACTTCCGTTTGCCACGTCACTAATTTAACAGCAGACACTAACAACAGGGACCAAAGTTATGAGGTTTAGAAAGTTCAGAGACAAAAAATCAATGAATTAAAGTATAGGGACGAAAACCAAAGTTGAGCCAAACTACAGAGACGAAAAAACTCATTTTTTCCCTTTTAATTATGTAATATTAACGATTTTGTATTATTTTTAAAAAATTTACAAGAATAAATGTATTTCATAAAAAATAATTCATATAAAATTGTGACATTGAGTGTGTTTGGTAAAACTAGTTGAAAATCTAAATGAAAGTTGAAAAACTATTTGAAAGCTACAAAATAGCTGAAAAGTTAGCTAATTTGATTAAAGGTGTTCGATAAAGTAACTAAAAATGTTAAAATAACATATAAAGACATTATTAATAATGATAGTGACAGTTGTTGAAAGATAAAATTGTAATGAACTTTCAACTGATATCTGAAAATAGAAGTTTTTTCTTTTTAAAAGCTACCTTAAGTAGCTTCCAAAAAAAAAAAACTAGCAACCTAAAGAAGCTACCTTACCAAACACAATTAAAATGATTTCAACTTTACCACAAGTTCAATAAAACAAAATTAAGTAATTAAATAAAAATAAATGTGTCATAATTAAAAAATGTTTATTTCGTAAATTAAATGAGCATAATTGTCTCTCATACAGGATATTCGTGATTTATAAAAAAGAATGTTTTAAATATAAAATTGAGACATGAATGAAATTTTAATTTGAGATATTTAATTCCATTTTTTTAAATTATTGAAAAGTATCTTTCTAATTATATTTTTATTGTAGTTTTATTATTAACATATAACTGTATAATAATTTATATTAGTGGTATCAAATTTTATAAGATGTTTAAGTGTCGTAGTTGAGTATAATTGATTTTACCATCCATGATTAAAAAGAATAATACACATTTTTTCAAAATATGTTAAATATAAATGATTTAAAATTAATTATGTTGAGTTGATTCTGCATTATACACATGACACAACTGATAACCAAACTAACATTAATTTTTTATATAAGGCATCTCCATCGAGAGCTGCTTAGAGGGATTTTAAATGTTGTTGGGGTTGGTTAACTTTCACAAAATTAAACTATTGAATGTGCAGGAACGTTGCAATTTTTTTTTGTTACATATAGATAGACACGATTTTTATAAGGACGTGGAGTTATGACGAGATCCATTTAAGAAGTATTGCGAGTTACTCGATAGAAGAGTTAAATAATAAAAAATATTAGTATTTTATTCCATATAATATTTATTATTATATAATATATATCCACTTTAAAAACAAATAAATGCATTAAAACATGTAGCATGTGTTGGATTTAAAATGAATGATTTAAATTTGATATGTAAATAATATAATATAATACTATAATTGATTT
This sequence comes from Sesbania bispinosa, assembly GCA_026901365.1. Taxonomy (NCBI): domain Eukaryota; kingdom Viridiplantae; phylum Streptophyta; class Magnoliopsida; order Fabales; family Fabaceae; genus Sesbania; species Sesbania bispinosa. The sequence continues at coordinate 2,631,723 of QLOH01000009.1, read as the reverse complement.
GCATTATGGATTTATTGGATCAAGATCTTTTATATTGAAATTACACATGACTATTGTTGTGGTGGTAGAATTAAGACTCGGGCCTATGAAGTCGAAATCAAACTCGAATCTGGATGCGGTTGAGAAGTGGATCCAGGTTGTCCATAGATGGGGGGTGTACCTGCAAAGGCACTCCGACGCCCAAGTCAGATATGTTAAACAATCAAAGTGATTGACTGAGTAAAGATTGCATACCTTGTTTGTTGACACCTCATATTTATAAGGGTCTTGGGCCTATATAAATATGGTAAACATGTATCATTATAAAAGGGTAAGTGAGAGCCTTGGGCGTGTGTAAATATGGTAAGCAAGTATTATTATATAAAAGTAGTAAATAGGTAGGTATATAATTGTAGTCAGTAGGCAGATACGTAATTGTAACAAGTAGACAAATATGTAATTGTAGTAAGTAGTCATGTTGATTAATGGGCCTAAGGGATTAGTCCATGACAGATGCCCCGCAGCTGAAGGGGACTTGGTAAAGTCGGCTTGAGCTTTATTAGTGATTCAACTTACGGCTAGTCGGCTTGTTACTGTGCCGACTTGTGTACTTGAACTGATTTGAGTAGGACCGAATGATACAGTTCCGTAACAACTATATCTTGTGGAAAATTTGTATCCATCTCTCTTTTTAAAAATACTCACAACTTTTGATATGACTCAATTAATTTATTATTAAAAAAAGATAAACACAAAATGTACACATGACATATAGTGTATTAGTGTGTTTACATCACCATTTGAAACAAACATACACATCATCCCGAGGCAAATCCAACACATAGTTGGATTCAAACCAACATACATTTAAGTTTTGCGAACAGATGCTCAATCAGGATGGTCATGTGAAGTTTTAACCCGGGAGGATCCAAATATGAATTTAATATAACGGTTTATATTAAATGACAATTATTTTAGATTTAAATTATTAATTTATAAAAATTAATTATTTCAACAATATTATTTAACCAGTAATATTATATATAATTTAAAATATATCATATCATTTTATATAGTTTAAATTTTAAGATATTAATCAATTATATATTATTCAAAATTTTAAATTAGATCATTTGTTACCATAAATTAATTGAGGAATAAATGTTAAATGTTAAATGATAATGAAAAGTATTCGAATTCAAATTGAAAAAAATCGATATAAAAAGGGGTTAAAGATTATAATCATAAATGTTTATATTCATTGTATCAGTTTTTTAAATGATTGAAAAAGATTTGAAAAAAATGTTAAAAAATCTTTTTAAGGGAAGAGATGTGTGTGAAAGACACTATTCAAAACCAACGAGGGTTGGTTCAAGTGGTACATGCTTGATTTCCCTTAAGTAAGGTCTCGGGTTCGAGTCTTGTGGATGGAAAAAATCCGCGCTGGGAGTGCTAGCCCCACCATGATGTGGATGTTCCCGGCTCGAACAGGATTGCCTCCCATGGAGGATATCTGTGGTTAAACAAAAAAAAAAGACACTATTCAAAGAAAATAAGAAAATATCTAAAGTGACACTTGACTTTCTAGTTGGGAGAGTGGATGTTATTCTTCCGAATGAGTTATTGAAATTATTATACACGGAGTTGATAAATATAAATCAACTCTCTATATTATAATTTTGAGACATCTTCTTGGAAAGCAAGAGACTCACTCTACTCTACTGTTTCTCTCAATGATTTTTGACATTCTCTTTCTTTCTCTTATTAGATGGTGAATTTCACTCACACTTGTGAGAGTTAGATTCTCATTCTCAATCATTAATAGTTTAATACTATTTTTCTCCCTCTTCCTATTTGAATTTTTAAATGCTAATAAATATTAATATTAGATTTTGAAATTTATTAAAATTCAAAATCTTATTCTATTTTTTTATTTCAATCTTTATTAATTTTTTTTTGGTGAATTACAGGGGGATAAAGCCCCAAAAGAAAGAAACAACTACAAAGATATGTTGCTGCCACGTCTAAAGACAGTACCAGACTTGTCAGCGTAGAAGGCTATAGAAGCAAAGGAAGGAACAATATCAAAACTAACAATAGGAACTTGGCAACTAAGGGCGTGCTTGGCAAAGGAATCAGCTAGAAGATTTCCTTCACGACAAGCGTGGCTCCACACCACCTCAGGAATGACACCGGCCAGATTGCGAATTTCTTCAACAAGAGAGAAGCATAAGTGAGACTTTGGGCAGCCAAACTTGATGAAACGAATCGCAGAACTAGAATCTGATTCAATAATAAGGTTGACTATCTTCTTTTGAATAGCCAAATTTCAATCTTTATTAATATATACATCTTTACTCTTATCTTTATGAATTCAATTTTTTATCATATCTCATTATCAAATAATAATGTAAATTAGATTTTAATGGTAAAATATAATATATTATTAAAATTTAAAATTAAAAACTTGTTTAAAATTATTTTTTATTTTTAATTTTAAAAATATTAATTTATTATAAATTTAATTTTAGTTAAATAAAAATATATTTATCTGTGCATTACATATGTTAATATATGAGTTGCGGAGTTAGAGATGGCATAATTAATTGGTATGTTTAAAATTACTAAAATAAATTAATGTATACATATAAAAGTAATTAAATAATTTTGATATATAATTATTTTATATAAATTAATACAAAATAATAAAAAGAAGTGCCGTGCATATATAACGCCATATATATACATACAAAAACGTTTAAGGCACATGGAAGTAATGCCGAAAATTGACGATGAAAAATGACAAATTTTGATGTGACTCACTCGATTACATAATCGGTATCGGAGGTTTTAAAATATATATCATGTTCAAATGAAATGGCCACCTTATCTATTGCTTTGCTGTTCTCATTCTTCACTCTTGTGTTGTGCATATATCAACGACATCGTTTCTGCTTCAGAAAGAAATTAAGGTAATATAATATGGCTTCTTCAATCACTGCCCCCTATGGCTCTTGGAAGTCACCCATCACCTCCGATATCGTCTCCGGCGCTACCAAAACTCTTGGAGGCACCGCCGTCGATGGCCGTGGACGCCTCATTTGGCTGGAATCACGTCCAACTGAATCAGGGTAAGGTCAACACTTCAAAAATATTTCTACTACTGGCTAGGGGCTACTCATGTTATAGAATAGTCTTGTCTCTATAAATATTAATTATAGCATAGGAGTAGTTTATACACTACAAGGCTTATAGAATATAAATTTTAAATAAAATTGTAATAATTTTTTTTTATTTTCTGAATATATATTGAAAATTATAATAATTACAATAAATCATTTTAATATATATTCTAATAATAATCATTTTTAATTAATTTTTAGATAAGTTATTGTATAATTTACTGTGATTAATAGATAATTATATTTATAAATAAAAATTGTATTATTATAATAATTAATTTTTTTAATTAATGTTTAAATAAATAGTATTATATTATTTACTTCTACGGTGATTATTAAAATTTTATATTTATATTTATATTTTATTTAAATATATTAACCTAAATTAAAAAAATTATTCAAATATTTATATATTTAAAATATTAATGTATATATATTAAATAAGCTAATTATTATATAGAAAATATAAATAAAGAAAACATTAAACACATTCTAATAAACAAAGTAATTTTGATAATGGATATTCAAACACATTCCTATCCCTAAGACCCTAACTACATGATATTCAAAATCAATTTTATACAAAATAAATTTCTATATAATCAATTCAATTAAAATCAATTATCAACCCCACAACCAGACACACGATTCAACTTTTGGAGTTTGCAAGTGGACCCTTTTGACCATTCACTCACATTTTGTTTCAGACGGGTGGTTCTTGTTCTTGAGCCAGAAAATCCGGGAGGTGACCCTGTGGATATTACTCCTACGGAGTTTGGAGTGAGAACATTGGCTCAAGAGTATGGAGGTGGTGCTTTCACTGTTTCAGGGGATGTTGTCTTTTTTGCAAATTACAATGATCAGAGATTGTACAAACAATCCATCACCTCTCTGGGTAAGCAAGCATCAATTTTCATTCCCCAATATCCACATTTTCCAAAATATTGTCATGTTGTATTATTGACATGAAATGACACTTGTGTTTGTGTCCCTTTTGACATGACATGTAGTCTTATGTTGGAGAGTCCCACGCCAAGTTAAAGTATATAAGTCTAGCCAATCCTCACCCTACAAGCTAGCTTTTGGGGTTGAGTTAGGCCCGGGTCCAAAATCTAAAATCTTACTCTTATACTAGTTGCGTAATTGAGTTTTGCTTTCATTACTATAATAATTAACTCTGGTTTACATATGTATTGATTAATATCAGTCTAGAATATTGATTTGGTGTTATGTTATTTTCTAAATTTTTCTTATTTAGTGCTGGAATTTTGTTGTGGTTTGTCTCCTAGCAGATGTGCCTCCTGTACCTCTTACTCCGGACTATGGTGGACCGATAGTCAGCTATGCTGATGGAAGATTTGATGCACGCTTTAACCGTTTTATTAGTGTAAGGGAAGGTAAGCAGTCCAGGTTCATTTGATCTTGAGGGCTTATGTCAGAATATTACCATTTTGTTTTAACTCATAAACTAAATCATTCAATTTTTTGGTCATAATTGTATAATCATGTTGGTAGATCGTCAGGAGAACAGTCTAAATCCACCTACAACAATTGTATCTATAACACTTGGCAGCAAGGATGTTCAGGGTAATAATTTCCATCTTATCTGTGAGTTTAATTTCTTGATAGGTTGAATTAATACTTCAAATAAGTATTTCCATTGTTGCTTGTCAATTGTTTTCAAAAGTTGTGCTATTTTCACTTGTTTGATGTCTTTTTTCATTATATCTGACTGGATTGTGTGACATTCAGAACCAGAAGTACTAGTTGGCGGGAGTGACTTCTATGCTTTCCCACGACTAGATGCTAAAAGTGAAAGGATAGCATGGATACAATGGAGTCACCCCAACATGCCATGGGATAAATCAGAACTTTGGGTTGGCTATTTTTCTGAAAATGGGTGAGCAGAACTCTTTGTTTTAGTGGTAACTTGTAAGAATTAAGAAAATTTGCTTACCGTGTAGGTCTCCCTGTTGATGTGATGTTAAAATTTTCTCTTCATTTCCTACATGTGCTTTGGTTTTTCATGATTATTACAAGTCTATGACCTGATTTCTTTTAATATGAACAACTGGTATTTTTGCAGATATTCAGTTCTTTTCTGAATCTCACGACACGTGTCTAGTATTTTGATGATTAAGTCACATCATATTGTCTTTCCCCTTCTCATTACCTTGAAAAAGAGAAAAGTAATCACTTGATTTATATCCACTTCTCAAATCTCGGCTAATACACAACTTCAAGGTTATTTATTGGTATAGTTACTCTTCATGATATTAATGCACTTTTTTCATACAGGTTCACGCATAGATTTGATTCCCTCTTGAATTACTTTCTTGTTTACATTCCATGTCTTGTATTTTGTATCCTAGATCTAATTTTCAAGTTCCATATGATAGTTTATGTCACTGCTGCCTATATGTATATATCATGATTCGACTTGAAGCTTAATCGTGTTAAGTTTCCATACAGAGAGATCTACAAACGTGTTTGTGTTGCTGGGTGTGATTCTTCATTTGTGGAGTCTCCAACTGAGCCCAAGTGGTCTCCTGATGGTACATAAACTAGCCATTTCTTGTAACCTCGCGCTCCTCTCCACCCTCCCCCTCCAACCCCACCAAAAAAAATCTAGGCATTTTTGCAGAACCAAAATTTGACATAATAATAGTGGCTGTTGAACATGCAGTTTTGTTGATTAATTGTTTTCTTAAGATCATCAAATCATAATACCTCCAAATTACTATCAACTTCAACAGGAGCATTTGTTAAGGTTGTGCATTATGGTTTAATTTTTATTTTAAATTTAACCATGCAGGGGAGCTTTTTTTCATCTCGGATAAGGAAAATGGTTTTTGGAATCTCCATAAATGGGTAATTTTCTTTCACCAATTATTTCTGCAAGCCATGAATTATAAATAGTTACTTTTATTCACTTTCGACTTTTTGCATTGTTAAATATTCATTATTTTGGATAATTTTAAATTTACATGGACGGCATGCATTCCCTTTTTTTCAAGCTTAAGGGAAAATTTATCGCATAATATAAGTGTTAGGCAGTAAAAAGCCGACAAGAAATTAAACTTAATATTGCAAAGATGAAAATGTTACTGTGGATGGATGGACACACAAGATAAGATAGGATTAGGAATGAAAGTGCCATGACCCTAAACTCAAGTTGTAATCAGTGCATTAACTAAGTTAATAGATACTCCACTTAGCTTGGCAAGCCTACCGATCATCATAAAGTACATACCAAAATAGTTTTTTCAAATAAACCATGATTTTTTTGACAAAAAAAAAAAACCATGATTTCTAATATATCGAAATTTTGGTAGAGCATCCTTTGTACTTTCAACATCCCATAATAGCAAACATCTACTAAGTGCACACCACACAAATTTTCAGATACATAATATACTAATCCGGTATTAAAATGTTTAATACAATCCAAATTAGAATTGACACTAACTTCCCTAAAGCTACAAAATGCACGAGTTTCAAAATACTCAAAGGAGCCACCAAAACAAAGGAGGCCTACCAAAAGAAGGCAATCCTGATGGAGTGAGCTATAATTACTAGCAGCTTGCTACATAACTGCCTATGAATCTGGATGGAAAAAAAAAGAGAGAGAAAGGATGAGTCACATAGATTCAATGAGGGTGTAACAACCACCATGAACTAGAAGGAGAAACAATTATAAAGCATGATTGGCCATTCCTTTCAAACTCAATTATAAGCATGCTAAAATACTTAACATATTTAATCCAAATAAAATCAATAAACATTTACATAAGAGTCACAAAATATGAGATAATAACCCATTCTTCAAGTATTTATGTTGTTGATATACCTCGAAGAGCCCAAATAAATGACTTTCATGGAGTGGGGATCCTTTACCCCCTTTAGAGCACCACCCCTAACTCCAGAAAATTGCCACAAGCATAGCTCAAAAGAGAAAAGGGGATGGGGGCTTTAAAAGTTTCACCACAGTGTCAAAAGGATGCTTGTGGTTAAGAGAAATTGAAGCAAGATGAGGAAAAGAGGAGAAAAGAAACAGATTTTATAGAACATGGGAAAAATGAATTGCTTCTCGTGGAAGAGAAGCTTTAACAACTAGTTTTTTATCCTATTCACATTAGTGAAATGGTGTGTTACGGAGAGTATAAGAGAGAAAGTTAGGGTAGTGCCTTAGGTGTTTGGACATGTATGGGGAAGACTCCTATGGATCCCCCGGTAAAGAGGGCATATTAGATGGATGATAGTCTAATAGTTGGAGGTAAAGAGAGACCACAAAAATCTATAGATCAAACCATTAAGAAGGATTTGGATTTACATGATCTGTCATTAGAAATGATTTACAATAATTAGGACATTATGGCATCATTTGATCCATGGAGCTGATTCCACTTATTAGTGGAAAATGCCTTTGGTTGTTTATTTCAGTTTGTGGGATTGAATATCTCTACTGTTTTAATAATACAGTGAATAGAGATTTATTGATCTTTTACTCTTCCTGTTACCATTTGTTCCTTTGCTATTTTTCTTGCTTGGATTCCCTTGTGCAACAAGATGATTGTGACAAACAATTCATTTACAAGCATGCTTGAATACATTTTCTGGTTGGACATGCAATAGCCACAAAAAAAAATTGATTAATTATTTGTGTTTTATTTTTCTCTTTTAACTTCTTTAATTGGTTACAGATTGAATCAGAGAATAAGGTCTTGCCTGTTTATTCTTTGGATGCTGAGTTTTCAAGACCACTATGGACTTTCGGTATGAATTCTTATGAATTTGTACAAAGTCAGAAAGGGAGATACTTAATTGTTTGCAGTTACAGGTGATTCCAAGTCAGCGCTACCTGCAAATCTGTCTCTTTTTGTCTTTTATTTTATGCAACCTGATATATCCAATTCATTGTTTTGGTTGTGTTTGCAGGCAGCTGGGGAAGTCATATCTTGGAATTATTGATTATGTGCAGGGCTCAAAACTAACTGTTCTTGATATCCCTTTCACAAATATAGATAACATTGTAATTTTTAAAATATCTTCCTTGATTTTTTTATTTGTCTAACTAATTCTTGAAATCTAATTACAATCTTACTTGTGCAATCATGCCATTGCAGACTTCTGGTAATGATTGTTTATATGTGGAAGGAGCATCTGCAGTTCATCCATCATCAGTGGCCAAGGTGCTTTCTTCTTCTTCCCACCATTGTATTTCTGAGTTGTTTCAATGGATCCCCTGATACAGTGATACCTTTCCTGCTTTCCAGGTCACTTTAGATGATGATAAATCAAAAGCAGTTGACTTCACTATTATTTGGTCCTCCTCACCAGATAGTTCAAAGTATAGTTCATACATCAGTAAGCCAGAGGTGATTGAATTCCCAACTGAAGTTCCTGGTCAAAATGCTTATGCTTACTTTTATCCACCATCTAATCCTATTTATCAAGCCAGCCAAGGAGAAAAGCCTCCATTATTATTGAAGAGCCATGGTAAATCTTAGCCTTGTGTTGGGAGTGATCACATACACATTCTATTTCACATTGTAATTCATTTGGCCACTTACATGATGAAATCTTAGGGAGTGGGGTCTTCCCTCCACAACCAGAATTCGTATGTAGTTTAGTATGATGATTTATATACATAATTATTGAGAATGGTTGGCCTTTATTAATGAACAAAAATCCTTGCTAGTTTAATAAAACTGTATACCAATACCTGTGGATATTATGGAGGTCATGAGTTCATTTTAATGAAAGTGGCACTTGTATGTCCGTCTTTTTTGTTTTTACACTGTTGAATACATGACCTTGGTTTACTTCTGTCTTGTTCCCCTTTTCCCTCTCATGTCAACACCCATGATTTTGGCAGTCTCTGAGTTAATATGTTTTGCAGTTTGTCATTTTGACACTTATAACATTAGTCTTCTCAATTGATGTTGGCTGATGATGCAATATCAGATCTATACTGGACACTTTTTGATAATGTTATTCTGTGAAAATTAATGTTTCATAATCTTAGATGATACTTTCAAGATGCAATCTCTGATAGAGTGGAGGTATCAAGATTTTACAAGTGGAAGCTGAGTTGGAATTTCAATATATTATAAAACAAATTTGTTGGAATTTCTCAATCGAACAAATTTTCAATCGAGAAACAGAACCTACTTACTGCATTTATTGCACTCAATTACCTTTGGCAAACCTGTCATGTGTTGGTGCTCTTACTCTAATAACTTTGTTTAGCAGACTTTTTTAAGTGTATTATTTTATTTGAATGTTTCAGGAGGACCAACTATGGAAACACATGGAATTTTAGATTTGAGCATTCAGTACTGGACTAGTCGGGGTTGGGCATTCGTTGATGTTAATTATGGTGGAAGCACTGGTTTGTTTCTCACATTGTCCACAAAAATTATGTTATGAATTACATTATCTGCCCCCTCCCCCTCTCTTGTTTTCTGTAGTAGGGACAGGTAATTATTTCTAGCTTGGTTTTTTTGGCCATCCAGGAAAGTTTTGCTTATTTATGATTCATTGATTCACCATTTCAGTTTTATGAGTCGTGTCACTTATAGCCTCTTCCCTCTTGTACTCATTCACTTATTAAAAAGATGAAACTCAGTTCATCTGACTAGCAAATTATTTGGAAGGTTATGGCAGAGAGTACCGAGAACGGATTTTGGGACGCTGGGGAATAGTTGATGTCAATGACTGCTGTAGTTGTGCTACATATTTGGTTGTTATTTTGTTCCTTACTGTTTCCTCCATTTGTGGTTGATGGATCTGTTATAAGAGTGGTTATACATATAATATAATCTCATATCCAGGTGGACAGTGGAAAGGTAGATGGGGAGCGACTGTGTATAACAGGTGGCTCTGCTGGTGGGTATACCACCTTAGCTACACTTGCTTTTGGAGAAACTTTTAAGGCTGGTGCTTCTTTGTATGGTGTAAGTGTATCTTCTGATTCTTCAATTTCACTTTTATTATCCATATACAATTCATTTTCCTAAAGATTATAATAATCTACTTTATCTATTTACCTTGAAATAGTGTTCATGGAATTTCTGACTTGTCATCAATTCACATTAATTGGATGTTTGAAATGTCATTTGTTTTTACTTCGCTAACAAAGACAGACAACATTAACACTGTGATAAACTATTTTTTCCCATTAGAATATACTTCTAAGTGATTAATTTTACGAATCCGTATAATAGCTTACAAATACACTATCCTCTTGTTATATCAAGTAGAGTAGAGTGTGTGCTCTAACAAAGAATTTAGGGTAATCTATTGTCCTTGCAATGGAATTTATTTGTCATTTGGTCTCTCAAACAGATAGCCGACTTGAACTTGTTGAGAGAAGAAACTCATAAATTCGAATCCCATTACGTTGATAACCTAGTTGGTAAGTCAATGTTGACCATTTAAGGTAACTGTTATTTCTTAGGTTTATTTGTTTCATTTGGTGTTTGGTCTATCTCTTAACTGGTTGCAGGAGGTGAGAAGGAGTGCTCTGAAAGATCACCAATCAATCACGTTGACAAATTTTCTTGTCCCATTATTATATTTCAAGGATTGGAGGACAAGGTTAGTAACAATACAATTGTTATTATTACTATCATCCCCTCCCCATGTCTAATACTTCAAGGAGTGTAATGTTTAACAATGCAATTATTAAATAATCTTCATAATGCAATTCATTAAATAAATTTTACACGTTGCAGGTTGTGCCACCTGATCAAGCTCGCAAAATTTACCAGGCTGTGAAGGAAAAAGGTGTGCCAGTTGCTATTGTTGAGTATGAAGGAGAACAACACGGTTTTCGAAAGGTACATGTTGATTTAATTATCTTTAGAAATGAAATTTATGTAGGAAATAGAGACTATATGCAGTAATGGGTTGGATGCAGGCTGAGAACATCAAGTTTACAATTGAACAATCAATGGTCTTCTTTGCACGATTGATTGGGCACTTTGATGTTGCTGATGACATTACTCCTATCAAAATTGACAACTTTGATGATTGAGAATGGGTTTTTCAGAGGTACTGTTGCTGGTTTTCTTTAATAACTATGTTAAAGTCAAGTCCTAAGCAATGTTTGTTCTCAAATCCTAATGCTGATTTGTTGAAATTCAGGAAGTCTGGTGGAAATTATTGTACTTATAATAAGCATGTCTTGCAATGACATCAACTATCATGTAGCCTTAGTGCTCATTGCCAAGAGCGTGCAGAGTTTCTACTACATTTTCTCAAATCTTGATTGGGTTCATTTTAGTCTTGAATCTTGTTTTATAATTATGATTTATCTTTTGAACATGTAATGGAGATATGGCATGTGTATGTTTTCTAGAACAAATGTCCTGCATAAATAATGATAAACCATAATGGTGTGAGGTTCTATGGTCGATTCAAACACTTTATCATGCTGCATGAAAAGTATCTCTCTGTTTTTTTATAAGAAAAAAGTTATTATTTCCACTAGGATACATCTATCAATTTGAAGACATGCAAAAAGAGTTAATTATTAGCAGTTACATTTTCATGGTAGCAAGACCCGCACACGTCTCTCTTGAATAAGCTCAATAGAAACTTTAGTTCTAACTCGGGTGGAACTGTATTCTATTCTTTGATGAGAACATCAACGGCCACAACCCCGGGAACTAGTTGAAAAAAATGTTGCGTTAAAACGTTATTGAGCAACTTGTGTCATTCCCACTTATTCTATAACTATACATTTGGTCATGACTATAGTTATGATCTAAATCCCTTATTTGGTCTAATACAAATACAACAGAAAAATAGAAATTTTCTTTTAGTTTTAAGGAGTTAATTAATCTTTTTTTAATACATTAAGGAGTTAATTAATCTAGTTGGTTATTTGGATTGAAATGAAGAGAGAATTTTAAAATTGGTCTTTTTACAGTTCCTAACCTTGATTTATCCTATAGTTTCGTTAATCAATCTCAGCACAACCACCATCAATTAATTAAGAGTGATCAAGTTTCAATAAGCACAATAGGACAATCCAATTGAAGAGAAATGAACAAACAATACAGCTAAAGAAAATCCATAATAATGACAACATCCACCCTTGACTTTAGCTAAGGATTTAGTTTAATCATACCAGTATTAACCCTCCCTATGTTTGGTTTAAATAGATAAATAGCGAAGAGAGAAATAAGGATGAGAGAAATAGTAAAGAAATTAAATAGAATTTGAGATTGTTTAATATTAGAGAAATATAAGAGAGATAGAAGGGAAATTAACTTTGATAGTTGTTTGGTTGTGGAGAAATAAAGGAGAGGGATATTTGAAAATGATTAAAGGACAGAAATGCCCTTAATTTAATAGTGCAATATATTTAAGATGAGGGTAAATCTGTAACTTCACCCTTCCACGCCCATCTCTATCTCATTTCACCTCTTCAACCTAGGGACTTAAAACTTAGCAAGTCCACACTAATTATACTACTCCCAACTCTCTCTCTTTGGATAACAATGTGGAAGAACCCAATTCTTGCTAACTCTCTCCTCAACATTTCTCTCTCAAAACTCTCTCTTTCCAAATACAACGTAAATAAAACATAATACAAGAGAAAAGGAAATAAAGGCAAAATTGTAATATCCCATTTTGCCTTACTCCATTTTACTTTGTCAAAAGCATCCTCCAATCATAGTGACCGACAACCTTTTAATGAGACTTTCCTCCAAAGATCACACAAAGATATTAAGGCTTTGAAACATATGTAAAGCTCCCTTTAAAACTCTTTAAAGGCTCTTAGTCTTAGTTATAGACTTTGTTGCATCCTTTATACTAAAAAATTTGAAGCGAACTTTTTAGAATGAGTTGGTGGTTGGAGTGTGAGTGTCACATTGTCCTTGCACCAAGATCGAACCTTGCTCTTGCAACTTTGAGAGTTTTTATGATTCTTTTCACCATCTTGCATTGACCCGACCAGTCTAACTCGATTTTTGGACTGTACACATCGGTTAACACCGATTTAAGTGAAGAAACGATCCAAATATTGGGCCGTCCGGATTGAGTTTTATAACTATGTCTACAATTGTGACCGACTTGACGACCAACATGTTTAACCCATGGGCCTATATAGATTGATGGCATTTAAAATCGGGCTTAGTGTGTATTTGGTTTAGTATTGAGACTAACCAAACTCAAACTTGGATTCTCTAACGCAACTATTTCTAACGTTGACATCGTGAGTTTATCACATTTTAATGTTAAACCAAACATGCTCTTAAACAAACTGACTCGTTTAACTTCTGGACAAATGCAAACCACCTTGTATGTATACCTAACTCTAGTTATTATCACATAACTATTTATCATTATATTGTTAATATAACTTAACTCATGATAATCTCTTTAAAAATCATGTATATAATGTAATAATGTATGATTAAATAGCAGTACAAAAGTTTAAGAAAATGTGATAAGATGGTGGTGAAAAATTTGTTACAAACGTTACCGATTTAGGAATGTTTAAGGTTTGCACCTTGGTAGCAGCAGCAATAATAATAATAATAATAATAATAATAATAATAATAATAATAATAATAATAATTCCTAAAATTGACGAAAAAAATTGACATATTTTGCTATGACTCTGATATACGATACGAAGCTTCAAATATAATGGAAGGTTTAAAATAACATGGTCTAATGGCCATGTTAACTATTGCAGGTGTCACCCTCACTCGGTATTTTTCTTCTACTTCATCTCCTTGCGGTTCCAAGTTGTTGTTCACTCCCAGCTTCAACCATTTCAGCACAACGCTTCTTCTCTCTTCCAAAACTCTGCATCAACGACGTCGTTTCTGCTGCAGAAAGGTAATGGCTTCTTCAACAGCCACCTCTGAGTCTGATAGAATCACTGCCCCTTACGGCTCCTGGAAGTCTCCCATCACCACCGATGTCGTCTCCGGGGCCTCCAAGAGGCTCGGCGGCACCGCCGTCGATGGCCGTGGCCGCCTCATTTGGCTGGAATCACGTCCAACCGAATCAGGGTAAGCTTAAGTGGCCCTTTGGGTTATTAGCTTTGAAAAAAAAAACACTTTTGGAGAAGCTGGAAGTAGAAAAATGTGAAAAAATTTAAACTTTTGGAGTTTACAAATTGACCCTTTTGGCCATTCACTCACTTTTTTTCCCTCAGACGGGCGGTTCTTGTTCTTGAGCCAGAAAAACCGGGAGGCGACCCTGTGGATATTACTCCTAAGGAGTTTGGAGTGAGAACATTGGCTCAAGAGTATGGAGGTGGTGCTTTCACTGTTTCAGGGGATGTTGTCTTTTTTGCAAATTACAAGGATCAGAGATTGTACAAACAATCCATCACTTCTCTGGGTTAGCAAGCATCAGTTTTTATTCCTCAATATTCATATTTTCCAAAATGATGTCATGCTGTATTATTGACATGAAATGCACTTGTGTTTGTGTTCCTTTTGGCATCTTGTCATCAAGTTTTGTTTTCTTTGTAATTAACTTTGATTTACACCTATATTGATTTGTATCAATCTGGGAATATTGATTAGGTGTTATGTTACTTTCAAAAGAGTATGTAAAGCGATTTTCTTATTTGGTGCTGAAATTCTTTTGTGGTTTGTCCCCTTGCAGATGTGCCTCCTACACCTCTCACACTGGATTATGGTGGACCTGTAGTAAGCTTTGCTGATGGAATATTAGATGCACGCTTTAACCGTTTTATTAGTATAAGGGAAGGTAAGCAGTCCAGAATCAGTTTATCTTCAAGGCTTTTATTTAAATATCCCCAATATGTTTTTACTTGTTAAATCATTCATTTATTTGGTCATAATTTTAAAATCATGTTGCTAGATCGTCGGGAGAGCAGTTTAAATCCACCTACAACTATTGTATCTATTGCACTTGGCAGCAAGGATGTTCAGGGTAATAGTTTTCATCTTACTTGTGAGTTTAACCTTTCAGGAGGTTGAATGGATACTTCAAAATAAGTATTTCATTGTTGCTTGTCAAAGGTTTTTAAAAGTTGTGCTATTTTCACTTACTTGATGGTTGTTGTCATTATACAATCAATATTATATCTGACTGCATTGTGTGGCACTCAGAACCAGAAGTACTAGTTGGTGGGAGTGACTTCTATGCATTCCCACGTCTAGATCCTAAAAGTGAAAGAATAGCATGGATGCAATGGAGTCACCCTAACATGCCCTGGGATAAATCAGAACTTTGGGTTGGCTATATTTCTGAAAATGGGTGAGCAGAACCCTTTGTTTTAGTTGTAACTTGTATGAATTTAGAAATTTTTCTTACCTTGTTGGTCTCCCTATTGAGGTGATGATGAAAATTTCTTTTCATTTCTTATATGTGCCTTGATTTTCATAATTATCATGACTTGTAAGTCTATGGTATGATTTCTTTAAATATGAACAGCTCGCACTTTTGTAGATATTCAGTTCTTTACTGAATCACACATGATAGGTCTAATATTTTGTTGATTAAGTTACACCATATAGTGCTTTCCCTTTACATAACCTTGAAAAAAGAAAAAAGTGATCACTTGATTCATATCCACTTCTCAAATCTTAGGGGCTGTTCGGAGTGGTTGCGAGTTTTCAGTTTTTGGTTTTTAAAAATTTTGAATCAAGTTTTTACAACTCAAAACCAAAAAATGAAAACCACTTTTTGTGGTTTTCAAAATGTTTGTTTTGAAAACCACAAAAACAAGTTTTCAATTGTTGATTTTGAGTTGTAAAAATTTGATTTAAAATTTTTAAAAACCAAAAACTTAAAACTCACAACCACCCCGAACGACCCCTTAGCTATTACACTACTTCAAGGTTATTGGTATTGATAATTTTCATGCACTTGTCAAAAAAATCCTTTTTGTTTACCTTCCATTTCTGTCTCCTATTTCTATCCTGGATCTAGTTTCCAAGTTCCGTATGATAGTTGATGTTACTGTTTTTGATTATGTGTGTGTGCGCGTGCGCCATGTTTCAACTTGAAGCTTACTAATCTTTACATGCAGAGAGATAGACAAACGTGTCTGTGTTGCTGGGCATGATCCTTCACTTGTGGAGTCCCCAACTGAGCCCAAGTGGTCCCCTGATGGTACATGAACTAGGCATTTCTTGTAACACCCCCCCCCCCCCCCACCCCCAAAAAAAAAACACACACACACACACACACAAAGAAAAGGCATTTTTACATCCAGACATGGGCTCAGGATATTTGGTCCAGGTTAATTTATGGTCTCTGAATGTTTTGTGATTTAAAATTCTGATGTTCTTTTTAGTCTCTCATGCTTTTAGAGAATATCATTCATTCATGAGTTGAACAGGAGCATTTTTTATGATCTGTTGTGCATTCTTGTTTAATATTTTTTAATTTAACTATGCAGGGGAGCTATTTTTCATCACAGATAGGGGAAATGGTTTTTGGAATCTCCATAAATGGGTAATTTCTTTCACTGATTATTTTCTTCAAGCCATTTATTATAAATAGTTGTTTTCATTAACTTGATTTTCAGCATTGATAAATGCTCATTAATACCCTAAATAATTTTGAATTTATATGGAAGGAATGCATTCTAAGCTTTTTTTTGTTCAAGCTTCAGGGAAAACACACAACTATAAGACTTGCAATTATTTAATACCAAGTTTTAGTAAGTAAAGAGTCCATAAGAAATTATGCTCCATGTTACAGAAATTAGAATTTTACAATGGATGAGCAGGCACACAAGACAAGGTAGGTTTAGGAATAAAAGCATCAGAAAGAATTTTGGGGTAGCACTTATTATGGAAAGATGATAGAGTCTTGTCTTAGGTGATTTGGGCATGTGTGGAGAAGACCATAGAAGCCCCGGTAGGGAGGGTAGATCAAATGGAGGATAGTCCAATAGCTAGAGATATAGAGAGATCAAGGAAAACTATAGACCAAACCATTAAAAAGGATTTGGATTTAAATGACCTATCACTAGACATGATTTATTATAGGACATTATGGTGTCATTTGATCTATGAAGCGAATCCCACATGGTGGGAAAAGGCTTTGGCTGTTGTTTGTTCCAGTTAGGGAGGTTGGATATCTCTATTGTTTCAATAATACAGTAGAGATTTGTTGATATTTAACTCTTCCTATTATCACCTGTTCCTCTGCTGTTTGTCTTGGATTCCCTTGTGCAACAAGATAATTGTGACAAACAATTCAATTGCAAGCATGCATGAATGCATTTTCTGGTTGGACATGCAATGGACACTAAAAAATTAGTTGTGTTTTTTATTTTTCGTTTCTAACTTCTTTAATTGGTTACAGATTGAGTCTGAGAATAAGGTCTTGCCTGTTTATTCTTTGGATGCTGAGTTTGCAAGGCCACTATGGATTTTTGGTATGAATTCTTATGAATTTGTTCAAAGTCATAAGCAGAAAAACTTAATTGCTTGCAGTTACAGGTGATTCTAAGTTTGCTACCTGCAAATATTTCTCCTTTTGTCTTTTCTTTTAAGGTACATCCAGTTCAATGTTTTGGTTGTGTTTGCAGGCAGCAGGGGAAGTCATATCTAGGAATTATTGATGATAGGCAGGGCTCAAAACTAACTGTGCTTGATATCCCTTTCACAGATATAGATAACATTGTAATTCTTTAAAATCCTTCCTTGCTTTTTTTTGGTTTAATTTAGTTCTTGAAATGCATTAATAATCTTAGTGGTACAATCATGCCATTGCAGACTTCTGGTAATGATTGCCTATATGTGGAAGGAGCTTCTGCAGTTCATCCATCATCAGTGGCCAAGGTGCTTCCCTCTTCCCTCTTCCCTCCACCATTCTATTTGAGTTATCTCAAAGCATCCCCTGATAGCTCTCTTGCTTTCCAGGTCACTTTAGATGATGATAAATCAAAAGCAGTTGACTTCAATATTATTTGGTCCTCCTCACCAGATAGTTTAAAGTATAGTTCTTACATCAGTAAGCCAGAGTTGATTGAATTCCCCACTGAAGTTCCTGGTCAAAATGCTTATGCATACTTTTATCCACCATCTAATCCTATTTACCAAGCCGGTCAAGGAGAAAAACCTCCATTATTATTGAAGAGCCATGGTAAATCTTGGTCTTGTATAAGGAATTATCACATTCAATTCCACATTCTAATTCATTTGACCACTTGCATGCTGAAAACATGTGGAGGGGGAGGGGGGGGTCTTCTCTCTGCAACCATAATTCATATGTAGTTTATTATCTCATGATATGCACACATGATACTTGAGAATGTGTGTGTGTGGCCTTTATTTGTGGACAATAAATCCTTGCTGGTTTAATAAAACTGTACAAATATTTCAGAATATTATCAAGGTCATGAGTGCATTCTAATGAAAATGGCAGTAGTACGTCGCCGTCCATGTATTTTAATTGCACATTTTTTAATACATGCTAACTTTGGTTTATTTATGTCTTGTTCCCTTCTGCCCTCTCATGTCACCCATGATTTTGGCTGTCTTTGAGTTAATATGTTTGTAGTTTCTCATTTTGACAAGTATGACATCCATTTTCTCAATGGTTGATGATGCAATATCAGAGCTATACTGGATGCCTTTTGATAAATATTATTCTGTGAAAATTTTATGTTTGATAATCAGAGATAATGCTGTTGAGATGAAATCTCTGATTGAGTGGAGGTATCAAAGTTTTACAAGGGGAAACTGAATTGGAATTTCAATATGTTGTAAAACAAGTTTGTCAAATTTTCTGAATTGAATCAAATTCTCAATTCAGAAACAGCACAGTACCTGGTTACTGCATTCATTACACTTGATTACTTTTGGCAAACCTGTCATGTGTGGGTACTCTTAATCTAATGACTTTGTACAACACACTTAAGTAAGTGTATTATTTTATTTGAATGTTTCAGGAGGACCAACTGCTGAAACACGTGGAATATTAAATTTGAGCATTCAGTACTGGACTAGTCGGGGTTGGGCATTCGTTGATGTTAATTATGGTGGAAGCACTGGTTTGTTTCTCACATTGTCTACAAAATTATGTTCTGCATTGTATCCCCCCCCCCCCCCCTCTTTTGTTTTCTGTAGTAGGTACAGGTAATTCTTTCTAATTTGGATTAGTTTTTTTGCCTTCCAAAAAAGTTTTGCTTCTTTATGATTCACTATTTCTGTTGTATTACTTATAGCCTGTTATATTCATTGATTTATTAAAAATATGAAACTCAATTCGTCTAACTAGGATATTATTTGGAAGGTTATGGCAGGGAGTACCGAGAACGGCTTTTGGGACGCTGGGGAATAGTTGATGTCAATGACTGTTGTAGTTGTGCTAAATACTTGGTTGTTATTTTGTTTCTAATTGTTTCCTACATTCATGGTTGATGGATCTGTTATAAAGAGTTGTTATATAATATAATCTCTTTTTTAGGTGGACAGTGGAAAGGTTGATGGGGAGCGGCTGTGTATAACAGGAGGCTCTGCTGGTGGGTATACCACCTTAGCTGCACTTGCTTTTAAAGAAACTTTTAAGGCCGGGGCTTCTTTGTATGGTGTGAGTGCATCTTCTGATTCTTCAATTTCACTCTACTATCCATAGTCAATTCTTTTTCCTAAGAACTATAATAATCTAACTTTATCTATTTACCATGAAATAAGCTTCATGGAATTTCAGACTTGCCATCGATCCACATTATTTGGATGTTTGAACATTGTCATTTGTTTTCACTTCTTTAACAAAAACAAACAAGATTAAGACTGTTAAAAATTCATTTAATTGCAAAGATACACTGAGCCTTTTGGCTTATATCTAGTATAGTATAGTTCTAAATTTAACAAAGAATTTAAGTTAATCAATAGTCCTTGTGACGGAATTTATTTGTCAATTGGTCTCTCAAACAGGTGGCCGACTTGAGCTTGTTGAGTGCAGAAACTCATAAATTCGAATCCCATTACATTAATAACCTAGCTGGTAAGTCATCATTGATCATTTTAGCTAACTATTATTTCTTAGGTTTATTTGTTTATTTTGTTTTTGGTCTATCTCTTGACTGGTTGCAGGAGGTGAGAAGGTATGCTCTGAAAGATCCCCAATCAATCATGTCGACAAATTTTCGTGTCCTATTATTTTATTTCAAGGATTGGAGGACAAGGTTAGTAACAGTGCACTTATTATTAAAGGACTCTAATCCTATTCCAAAATCTACTTTAAATAACCCACACAATTGAGTTCATTAAATAAATTCTACACATTGCAGGTTGTGCCACCAGAGCAAGCTCGAAAAATTTACCAGGCTCTGAAGGAAAAAGGTGTGCCAGTTGCCCTTGTGGAGTATGAAGGAGAACAACATGGTTTCCGAAAGGTAAATGCTGATTTAATTATTTTTACAACTGAAATTTATGTAGGAAATAGTGACTATATGCAGTAATGGATTGGTTGCAGGCTGAGAACATTAAGTTTACACTTGAACAATCAATGGTCTTCTTTGCGCGATTGATTGGGAATTTCAATGTTGCTGATGATATTACTCCCATCAAACTTGACAACTTCGATTGAGATTGGCTTTTTCTTAGGTTGAAACAGGTCCTAAGCAAACTTTTGTTCTCAAATCCTAATACTTATTCAGTTATTTGTAGAACCTCTGCTGGAAATTATCGCACTTATGAGCAAAGCATGTGTAGAGTTCCTACTGCATTTTCTCAAATCTTGATAGGGGTCCAATTTAGTCTTGAATCTTGTTTTATAGTTATAATTTTATATATTTGGAACCTGCACTGGAGATACTGCATGTGTCTGTTTTCATGGTTGTAAGACCTGCACACATCTTCCTAGAATTAGCTCAAAAGAATCTTAGTTCAAGAAAATAAACAGCTACCACCACAAGAACCACTTGAGGAAAATGTTGCAATAAAACTTTATTAAGGAAAAATAGCCCTCAATCAGTTTCTTCTAATTTGATGTTGAAGTATTGCTAGCTTTCTTGTTCTACGAGGCATGGCACAAGTTTATGGCGATTGAGCACAATCATTTTGAGCACAAACAATGATCTTTGTTTATGAAGTGTGAATTCCACCACATCAGAAAAGTTTCTAACTTGTCTTATGAGATAGTGTCTATCCAACTTTCCTTCATCAACTTTATTTTTATGTATTAATTTTATATTTAATGTCTATTCATTTTTCTTTCATTAATTCTATTGATTTATTGTTCTCTCTTCTTTTCACTTAGTAACTTTCGAGACTCTTTAATTGCTCACATTTCTTTGTATTAGATCTTCATGTTCTTTCAATAAAACAATGCAACACAACAAAGTAAATAAAACAAAAAAGATCATCTAATTATGAATAATTTTAAGTGATTCTTTGTCTTTTTTCGTAGGAAGAATTGTTTCTCATTTTCAAAATACAAAATACAATCTCACCATTAGACAAGTACTTTGACTAGATCCATACTAATTGCTATTTTAATCGATCCAATTTAAATTGCATGTCATCTTCCTCAAATATTGATTGAATTTTCGATTGGTTTGACTCTGACCACATGAATACCAACACTTATTCATGATTGTGCATATTATTTTGTACATGGATTATTAGACTACCCCAAAGTTGTTAGTTCAAGGAACTTATGAAATATTACCTTCATACTATTATTTTTCCTCTATTTGTTCTATGAGGCCTGCGTAGAACTGCCTAGAAGAGCATAGTGGAAGAAATGGACACATGATTTTGTGGGGGCTCTCCAATCATAAGCATTGTTATTCTAGTGAAAAGTTTTGAATGAAAAATATCAGATTTAAGAAAGAAAGATTTATTGAGCTTGTGGTGGATATAAGTGGATATGTTTAACAATAAGAAAATGAATGTGGATTTTAAACATGGTAAAGAATATTGGAATGTTTATTTATTTGGTAGAGAGAATAGACTACTGACATCTCGCTAGAGCACCGGTTCAGCCGGAAGAAGGTAAGAAGTGAAAATTTAGAAGGGAATGAGAAAGGTGAACAGGAAAAAATTTTAAAATACTAAACGACGTCGTTTTAGAGCATTGTAGAATCATGGTGTCATTTATCATGATACATCACCACCTAATTAACGGTAATTAACGCTTTTGATTGAAGTGAAAGATAGAGAGTAACGTCATGGACTAATGGAAGGGTTTTCAAATATCAAACACTAAAGTGTACGACGCTATAAAAGTTGGGAATGGAAGTGTTAGTTTACTCTAATAAAAATAGAAATAAT
The DNA here is from genome assembly GCA_026901365.1 of Sesbania bispinosa. Classification (NCBI taxonomy): domain Eukaryota; kingdom Viridiplantae; phylum Streptophyta; class Magnoliopsida; order Fabales; family Fabaceae; genus Sesbania; species Sesbania bispinosa. The sequence goes on along the minus strand of QLOH01000009.1, from coordinate 2,609,318 downwards.
ACTATAAAGCATTTCATATGTTATACCAAATAGAGCCTAGTTGTAGTTGAATTAGACTTGTGACCCTAGCCTTGAGGGTTAATCCTAGCTCTACTCTAGGAAGAACCTTAATCATTATCCTCAACTCTAGGGTTAATCCCACCGCTATACTTGTAGAGATTCCTTATTAAAATCCAAAAATATATCTCACATGTTCACTCTTATGTATCAAATTTGAGTCATCATTATTTTTTTTTAACGTAAGACACTCAAATTAACAAAGCTACTATATTAATTTTCAGACTAATAATGAAATTTTCATATTAATCCACATGACTTTTCTATTTTATCTAAAGTAAATTTATCTTAAATTATAATAATATAATCAATTAATAAATTATTGGAAAGTTGGATTTTATCCTTTAGATTTTTGTTTAAATTTTTTATTTTTTTATTAAGAAGAAAATTAATCATTTTCATATGACAATCTCTTTATCACTTTTTTATTTAAATTAAAAGAACTATATGGATTAAGAAGTACATAATTTATTTTTATATGATAATTTCTTTATCTTTTAAATTTTTTATTTAAATTATAAAAAATATTAATTAAGAAGTACATTAATTTTATTTTCATATGTCAACTTGTTTATTCTTTTTTTGTTTAAATTTTAAAACATTATTTTTTATATTTCATCATGTTTTTTTAAGTTATTATCTCTTGAAAGAATCATGATAAAAATGTCATCTACAATATACGGGTTAAAATACTAGTTATATACATTTTATATGAAATAAATAATAAATATGAAAATCTTAATAATGTATCTTGAATAAGATTTTGGATTTGGATCTTGAATTACTTTGAGATGTGGATGCTTCAAAAAAAAAAAAAACTTCACACCATCACACCCATATCAATAAGTTGTATTGTTTTGGTCAAGCCATGTCAAAAAGTTAAGCTAAAGCTCACATTCACTGCCATGAATTAAACAAGTTAGTTCTATCTTATGTTATTTCATTTCATTTTAAAGAAGTATTTACGTGAACCTAAACAAATCAAATCAAATCAAACAACCCGGAGTGCCTTTTTGGGTACATCTCAAAAGAAACAAACTCCTAAGCATGGAGCCTTCACAGCCTCCCAAGACGCCAAATCTTGAAAACATCGTTTTTCTGGTCACCTTTCGCAAACCTACATGATATCACTCTATTTTTTACTCTCCTTTCCACTTTCATCTTAATCTTGTCATATTCCACCTACTATACCATTAAACTATTCCATAATGGGCCAAATTTTCATTTATTAGTATTTCTTCATCAGAAAATCAATTTCCTACATCCAAGGTTTCCATGGTTGATGGTCTTAAAGTCTGCCTTCTCATTTCATAACTTTTTCTATCTTCTAATTATAATTTTGATTCGACTAACTATGGTTAAGAATGCATATATTAAAAATTTTTATTAGAAATTATTATATTAATTACATCTGTAACATTGAATTTCTGTTTTTAATTTCTTAACGTAGGATTCTATTTTTAATTTCTTAACGAGTGTCCTACGTGCATAAGTTAGCTTTTTCCTTGTAATGATTTTTCTGTCCTGGGACCATAAATCATCCTCCTCATCTCCTACAATCTATAACAAATTCTAAGTCACGTCTACTATGAGAGAAAATCAAATTGCGGAAAAGATAATGCTATCATTTATACTTTATGATGATCTGGTTGTTTTCCCTGCATATTTGTCCTCAGACTTAAAATGATACAATACAAGCAACATGCTTCTCATAATGTTTATAAGATTCTACACAAAATGAAGCAAGGCTGGTCATGATAGACCATAAAGCTGGATATTTCCCAAGATGATTATAGAGGCATTGGCACAAGGGGGTGAAAAGATTATCTGCTCAATGCTTAATAAGAGTGAAAATGGAGAACTGAAACATGGCCAGAGTCCAGGGCAGGAAAAGTGCATTTATTTATGGTCCCTCATCACTTCTGAGCAGATTTTCTAGAAGCAGCATATTTGTACTTCCACAATTCAAAACAAACTGCTGCTTGTGGATCATTCTTCAGTTATACTGGTGAGGAATCTTTGCCTATGTTCACATCTAAATCTTCTGTTTAAGAACATGGCGCAGCTGAACCTTCTGGCTTTCCATCCTAGCCTCCAAAAGTCTGGCTTTCAAACTATTCTTCTGTGCACTGCGAGGAATGCATCCTTTCATGCCTCGATTATGCAGATTTCCTGACTCAGGAGAACTCAACTGGCATAAAATGTCTTGGGGGCTTAGTCCACCATTACCAAGTCCCCAGTCAGGAGATATGATGCCCCCATTAGATACCCTGCCATTTGAAAGCCTCCCATTCATTCCCTCCACAGAGATTCTGTAATTTTCCCCATTGGTTGGGCCTGACCTCCAAAGCCTCGCTATGGATGATACCTTCTTGGATTGCTTAGTTGGTGGTACTGAACAGACTTCACTAATTTCAGTTACTGGGGTCTCATCACCTGCATTTTCTTCCCATTCAAGCACACTCCTCCCTGAGACATTACTCTCTCGACCATTCTTCGTCACGGATGGGGCACTCCCTTCTGGTGAAAAACTTGATCCTTGATCCTCAACATGGCTCACAGTTTCCCATCCACTTTCATCTTCTATATCACCATTGTCATCCACAAATACATCAGAACATCTCTGAAAGCTACCCTTACTTATCAAGTTGGCTTCAGGACTAACTGTGTGAATCTTTGAGGCATGACTCACTGGAGAGTAATCGATGCATGATTCAATCTCCCTCTCATTGGGCTCACCAAAATTTACCTCATCAAAAATGGCAAAAATATCATCTGGATTGGGGGGCTCATATGAAAATCCCTTGATGTCTTGAATGTTCACAGCAGCTGCAGCTTGTTGAAGTGACCGTGCCTCTTTCATCTCCTTTGCATTTGGGTTCACATTCATTGACTTGAGAAAGGTTTCCAAATCTGCTACAAGTTTATTCATCTGTGAATACTTCTCATCAAGAGCAACTTTTGCATCTATCAATTTCATATGAACACGTTCTTCACGCCAAACTTCAGCCATCTGCAACATCCTTCTCTCCTCTTCTACTTCTTCCCTAAGTTTCATAGATTCCCTCTTTAATACTTCAACTTCAGCTTTGTCTTCTCCAATTTCCTTAGCAAGCTCATCACAAACTTCCTCAATCAATTCTCTGGCCTTCCTTTCCTTCTCATAATCCTGCATGTAGCGTTTTGCTGATAACTTAGCATCTGTCAACTCATTAACCAACCTGGAATTAACAATTTCAATCCTCTGGCGACTTTTCCTTTCTCGATTCAAATCTGCTTTGATGTCATCAACGTATGCACGGATTTTCTCATGCTCTTTGCTTCGCCATGAGGCCCTTTCCTCACTGACTTTCTTCAAGAAATGCTCAAGTTTCTTTTTGGATGAGTGGCGTTCAGTCTCAAGCTCCTGAATCCGCACACGTGCCTGCTCTAGTTCAGCTTCAAGAGCAGATACAGCAGAAACAGCGCTTACCTTTTGATCAAGAAGTTTCATCTGGCTGTAGATATGCTGCACCTCATCTGATGTTTTAAAACAAACAGGATCCCACTTTGTCGCCCCTTCCATTGCAGTACTGGAAAATAGGAAAGAAGGCTTGAGCTGCAAAAGAACAAATTAGGTTTAAGATTAGCACTTTAATAGTTTACTCTTTCACTTATGGTGAGAAAAAGTGAAACAATTTTAAACTCTTTCCTCAACCAGAAAAGCTTCCTTCCCTGGCTGATATTTTGAATGCTACTTTCACTACATTGGCTTACCTAGTAATATGAAAATGTTTTACCCATGCACTTCCACAAAAAAAATAAATAAATAAATAAAATAAAAAAACTTGCATTATGCATAGCATGGCTCTAAGCAACACTATATTTCATCTGTGAACCCCAAGGTATACCAGTACCACCCAATATATCTATCTTCTATTTCATAACTCTTTATTTGTTTAAACGTTCAACTTGCTTGACGGTCATGTCAGCCTAAACGAGCATATATGTATACCTGTGTGCATGGACTTGATATATTATTATATTTCCATGATAATAGTAGATCACTACCACATGTTAAAATGTTCCATGATAGTAGCCTTTTGCACAAAGCATATAGAGTTATCATGATTAAAACAGGCATTTGCTAGTTGCTTTGTTTCATATAATCATGTGATGCTACTGGAAATCATACTACTTCCAGAATTATAGTGGCTATTAAGGAGCTTTTGAAGGATTTGCTGATATCATTGATAGCTACAAAGAAGCAAACTAGTGTGCAGATGTCCAGTGTACTTTGCTCATTGCAGAAGGATCAAAATCTAAAATGATCCTCCTAGTGTTCTTACTAGTCTTCACTCATGATTGTAAACGAACCTCTCCCTAGATTAGCTTCCAAGTATTTTTCTCTTGTTTAGGGCCTTGGCCCCATACTTTCAAAAACAAAAATAAATAAACAAAGCTGACTGGTTAGTCAGATCAATATGCAGGAAAGGGTATGATTTTAATCAGTCTTTACTTTTTACACATATATGGCCTCCACACAATAATCTTAAATTATCCAGTGCCATTAACACTTGCTATGGTTAAATTTAAGTAATAAATAAGAAACATAATACCTCAGAAAAATGTCCATCCTTTATCCCAGCAATGGAACGAGGACTTTGTGATGGATTCTTCATATCAGAACCGTGCATCAAGCCATTTTGATGACCAAGAAATGGGTGGTCTACCTGGCCAATTCCATGCTGCATATAAGTGATGTCAGTTATAAACTAAAGGTGGAAAGCCATAAAATTTATTATGCAAACAAACTGCAATGACAACAATTATATAACAATGACATGCGTTGACGAAAAAGAGTTCTCTAATGTCAACAGGTATACCTAATAACAGAATCTAATAAATAAGGAATACAAATCAGCAGATTGCACAGTTCAGTTAAGAACAAGCATTGAAAGCATTTAAGTTCCAAATGTGAATATTTACACTACAGATAATTAACAACATTTATAACATAAATTCAATTAGCTCCACAGACAAACCCTCATGTCTCCAATTATTACAAAAAACAATAATGGCTCCTGCAGTAGATCTAATTAGTAAATCAATCATGAGTACTACAAACACTTTTTAGGCTTGAAATAATATCTGATTTTGTACCCTTTCATTGAATGTCATGGATTACTATTACTACAGCACCCATCTTTATATTCTTGCATACCTTTACTCATCAGTTATCAATCATTTATTCATTACTGGTTATACTTAATGGACTTACAACATTTAACGCATAGAACAACAACCAATTAAAGCCTGACAAATCACCAAAGGTACTAGTACCCTAGAGAGTTAAAAAGGGGTATCATGGCAACTAAAAGCCTAATAAAAATGCCCTCGTCACACAAAATGGAACATGCAGAATGATGAAAAAGGTTAGAATCACAAAGGTCAGACTAAAAACTTAAACTTGAAAACTAAGCAACAAAAAATATAAAACCTCAACAACAGAGTAAAAATGCTAGAGACTAGAAAAGCACATTGTTGATGAATGAAAACTCAAATTTCAACCAGAAACAGCAAATGCAAGCAACAAGGGATTGAGAAAATGAAAATGATCTTGAACAAGAGAAAACCCAAAGAGGGTTTGGTTTACCTGAAGTCCCGAACCCACTCGCCTTCCACGATCACCCGCCGCCGCCTCCGGCAGCTGCAGCCGCCAGAGCCCTGCGGCGAGCTTCCTCGCCGAAACGGGCTGCGGCGGAGGTTCCCTCTTCCGGCAAGCTCTCCGGCCAAGATCCTCGATCGGATCGCCGCCACCACAGTCACCGTTCCTCTCCCTGTCTTCGTGGATCTTCCACTTCGACAAAGGGGTTTCAGGCCTGCTCCGTTTTCCGTTCGATGCCCCGCTTCGCCTCAACCGGTTCACCGGCGTCCTGGGCTTCCGGCGGGAGGTCCTCCGGTGAGGTTGAAGATCGGAGTCCGGCGAGGAGTTAAGGGCGTCGGGAGCAATGCTCGCCGGGAATGGCGGGAGTGGTCGATGAGAGTCGCCGGAGATCTTCATCGTCGTCGGCGAGTGTCAGCCATTTAAGGAATACCCGGTGAGGTGGAGCTCTTTTAGTTGTCAAAATGGTTCAAAGAACAACACACACAGAGAGAGAAAACTGGGTATGGTTGTGGTGGAGTTTGTGAACTGTGTGATGTGAGAGACAGAGACAAAGAGAGAGAGATTCACAGAGGAAGAGCTTCTTCAGTTCTTCTTTCTTTCTTTGTGGGACTTCGTTTGTGTGCTGTGAGAAATGAGCACACAAGCTGCATACTACTAAGTATAGAGATATACGACCTGGGTATGTCTTTGCGTATATTTCTACGGTCAACGTATCTCTCTTCACCTTGGATTCATTTTACGTTGCCTTAAAAAATCTTTAATACCATGTCGTTTTAACTTTTGGTGCTTTCAATTTTTTAAACAACTGTCTGTATATATTTTAATTAGCTAAGTTTACATTTTATAGACTTGTTTTTTTAAGTGTCGCTAGATCGCTTTTACTTATTTATGCATTAAATTAAATTTAAAATAATCGGCATATACTCAGTTACCTGTTTTTCTCCCTAAGCTGGCACTGTTATACCTAAGAAAGATACATTTCTATTGCACCATTGTTCTAAGTGCACCACCATCCAGGGACACAAGATTCGTGAGAATAGCACACCATGCTCTTGCCAAAACATCTTTATACTCAACGAAAGTCACATGTGAGGTAGAAATTTGAGTAGATTTGGGTAGAGTCATGAATCCGGTGAACATAATTTGATTTAACCTTAAAAATTTAGGTAGAATTAAAATACTCGGGTTTATTCGAGTATAACTATTTCAAAATTAATCAATTCAAGTTGAGTAATAGGTTTGTGTTTTTATCAACTCATTGAATCTAAGCTATCCTCTAAATAGGTTTTTTAATTAAAAAAATATCCTCCAACAAATGCAAGGAATGCAATGACACCATTTAAAGTTTGGGCTTAAAAAACTTACATATGCTCCTTAAACTTAGAATATGAGCCGCACATGGCTTAAGGAAACTTCATCAACCCAATAAGGTAAAAATGTCATGTCGGGTCATTGAGTTAAATCGATTTTGATGGAGTGGAACTCGATTGATTCGGGTTGAATATCGGGTTTCCGTATTTTCAACTCGAGCAACTCAACTCAACCCAATTATAAATATAAAAAATATATAAATATTAAAATATCTAAAAAATTTTCAATTGGACCAAACTCAATCCAATCCAATCCAACTCAATCAGAATATGATTGTGTTTTTTTTATTTGTTCTATTTATTTTCATTTCTTTTATTTTTTATGTGAATTCAACTACCCAATCATGTTCGAACCACAAGAAACACTAGAATGAGGTTGAATAGTGTTTTAAAACTTTGCTCTACATTTCTGAAATTCTTTCCTTTTATAAACATCTTGCAATTTAATTAACCTATGCAGGTTATTATGAAAAACTCTTTTGCCAAATAGTAAATAATATCAGAGTTAAGCGTAGGCTAATGAACGGGAGTTTTTCAGAGACTTGCTGAACTTGATAAGTATAAATGTGCTTTCTGAAATCACATCAGAAGATTTAAAGAAAACATTTTAGAAACTTGTTTAAAACTGATTTTGATAAGTAATAACTTCAAAATAGAAAACATGTTGTTTTAAAAATGTTTTACACTAATGTATTAAACGTTTCAGTAACTTGATAAAAACTGATTTGTTAAAGGACTTGCTGAACCCACTTCAGAAGGTTCAGTAAGTACTCTTTTTCAAAACGATTTGGTCAAGAATGGAGTTTTACTATGTTGATTGTAACTTCACTTTTCAGACCCTTCCCTTGTTAGAAATAATCAGATAATAGCGGAGAGTAAAGGGATAAGGGTAGAGAGAATAGCTTCTGAAAAGATTAAGACGATGAGTTTTAGTCTGAAGTTTTGATCACCTTCTGAACTGGGTTCAGACTCAAAGTAGTTTGATAACGAGTTTAATTCAGAAATAAAGTTCTCACTTAAATACTTTTAAATCCCTTTTGTTAGATGAAAACTGAATTAAAATAGTTTAAGGGATAGAGAAGATTCAGCCAATAATTTATCCTGGTTCACCCACTAACCCAGTGAGCTACATCCAGTCCCAGGGTAAACCACCACTAGATTTTCCACTATCTGATCACAGATACAAATATTCTTTTATCATCAAGCCTCTTTAGGCTCTCAGCCAAGTATTCCTTTTTAACCAAGCCTCTCCAGGCTTAAACCGAGTATTCTTTCTTCCTCCAAGCCTCTCCAGGCTTTTCAGAGTATTCTTTCTTTCTCCAAGCCTCTCCAGGCTCTCCAGAGTATTCTTTCTTCCTCCAAGCCTCTCCAAGCTCTCTGACACATATTGTGTTTACAAAGATGGATTGGTTTAAGTTTTAGAGAAACTTAAACTTCAGTTTTCTTGTACATAGGAATTACTGAGTACAACTCAGAATACAAAGATAAAGCTTCTAAGTACAAGGTATAACGGAGATACAAGTATTTAATTCTAAGCTCTAATTCATCTCTGTAGGATCAGAAGGTTGGCTTGATATGATCTGTATTGAGCTTGGCCATCTTCTTCTGTGGGCTTGATAAAATTGCCATGGTTTAAAGATAGATGTTTGAGAGTTCATGGCAGCCCATTTTGGTCAATTCCCAGTGAATGAATCTTAGGGATTTGGCCGACCCATCAACATCTTCTAAGGCTTTCTTGAGGCTACTTATATGTTATGGAAATATAGCCGTTTGAAGACTGATTGATTTTACCGTTGAGAAGAAATGATTAAGCTCATAGAGCCGTTGTGAAATAACTTCTCATTTGGTAGCTTCTTTCTTAAGCAAATTAGGTTTGCAGATGACTTGGTTCTGACACCCTGTAGATAAGCTCTTAATCATGAGAGATTTTCTTCCTCTTCAGCAAGTTGATATTCTCTCTCTTCTTCTTTCTTCACTTCTCTTCTTGTGAGTGTAAGGAGATAGAATGCTAAGATCCGTTAGACTTCTCCTTTTTCCCGTTGTGCTTTCTGCTTTTCTTTTCACTTGAGGTACATGCTCCTGATAACGTGTTGCAGAGAAGATGCAGAAGTAGGTGTGCAGCAGTGCTGACCTATCTCTGACCACTGTTTGCTTTTCTTTAGTAGGTTTCCTCTTTCATGTTGGGTTCTAAAGCTGAGCCCTAAGGCCTTTGCTTTTCTTTGCATCGATTTAGCTTCACCACTTATGTTTGCTGAGATTCGAGTCTCTTAATTAAATTATTCAGATTGACTCATAAGTCTTCAGAAGGTTATATGACATGTCTGGCTTCTTCTTCTTTAGAGAGTTTGAAATGCCACGTCATCACGTTCAGAAAGTATGTGTTCAGCAGGTTCAACTTTAGTACACACATACTTTTCAGTAGGTTGCATTACTTTAGCTTGATGTAGCTTTTTATCTTGGAGACGCTTTCAGCGAGTTCCTTCCTTCAACGAGTTTCTTCTTCTTTGCTTCGGATGGTTGCTTCTTTCTTCTTCATTCTTCATGAGCATGTGGTTTATCTTCATTTCAGCTTTGCCCAAATGTACTCTTTCTTTTCTTCAGATAATTGTCGTGATGTTCTTCTTCATATAGCTTGACTTCTTCATATAGTTTGTTGTATTATTCTTCTTTTTAGCCTGTTGCTTCTTCATACTCCTTTTCCCTTTTCTTTTAGTCTTTTTCTTTGGTTCAGTAGGTTGGTCATTTTTGACAAGTTCCTTTCTTTAGCATATTGCTTCTTTGTTCTTCCTTCAGTATGTCTTCCTTTAGCAGATTGATTCTTTGTTCTTCCTTCAGTATATCTTCCTTCAGTAGATTGATTCAGAAGGTTGAGTTGAATCTTCATGGTTCATTGTTAATTTGTCTGAAATGAATCATCTGAAGTATGTTTGCATCATCTGAATGAATGATCTGAATTACATTTATCTGAGACAAAGTGATGTTCTTTTGATTGATAGACTTTCATAGGCTTTAAGTTTGTCTTTATTTCTGATTCCACAAATATACTTCTTCTTTCCACACTTTCTTCAGATAGTTGGTCGCGTTCAGATAGTTGCTTTAATGCTTTTTTCTTTGTCTTTGTATGTTGTTTTTCTTCAGCGGGTTCCTTCTACTAGGTTTTTTTCCGCGTTTCTTCTTGTTCAGATTTGCTTCATCTTTCTTCGAATTTTCTCTTCCTTGCTTTTACCTGCTTCCTTAGCTATCTTCGTCTTCTTGTCTTCAGATGGATGCTTCATCCTGTTACATGAAACACAATGCACAAAACAATACATTTCTTAGTAGAACCTGTTCTTATATGATCTAATTTGTTAATCATTAAAACTTGAGACTAATGATTCTTAAATCTAATTTAAATACTTAAATTAATTCTGAGACTCAACAAATCCAACCCCAACCCGAACATAATTGGGTTTGTTTGGGTCAGGTTTCAATTTAAAAATAAAGAAAACTAACCCAACCCAACTCAAATTTCTTTAATCTAGTCGGGTTCAAAATACCCCTAAGCTCAAGGTTACCCGAACCATGTACACCCTACCACCCACCTATTTTCCTCAATTTGCCTCAATTCGCTTGCTTCCCACTACAACCACACTTTTTTTTATCGACACTACAACCACACTTTAAATCACTCCCTAAACCTACAACCACACTTTTTTTTTTATCAACACTAACCACACTTTAAATCACTCCCTAAACATGTTGTGAGAGTAACTATTATCACCATCATTTGATTTCATCATGTGTGTGTGTTCACCCAAAAATATTTATAAATAGATATGACACTATTGTAGGCTTATTGAAATTGTGTGTAGACCTTCATCATGCCTCCATTCAGGTCTTTCTTCTTCCTTTAATTTTATCAGAAGAAATCATCAATTTGATTTTTCATAGATTGTGGTTTCATTACATTAATACTCTAAATATTTTAATCATTAAATTAGTTCCATAAATATTAAAATGTCATCATATTAGTCCTTTAAAAAGTTTATTATTAAATCAGATAATCAAAGATAGAAAATTATCACTAAATTCATCCTTTTGTATCACCATTTCAGTTTTTCAAATAGATGAATTTAGTGACAATATATCTTTGAGGGACTAATTTTGTGAGAAAAAAATTACAGTACTGATATATAGTGAGAGAATTTGAGAATGAAAATATTTAGAAAATTAATGTGATGACAATTTATATATGTTTTAATAGAACTAAATTGAGGATTTATTTATTTAATAATTTTACATAAATTCTTTTCATAACCCATTTTTTTCTTTATTGATATTTTTTCTCAGTTTTAGTTATTTGGTTCGATAGAAGTACGTGGTAGGAGAGAATTTTAAATATTTTTTTGATGCATGAAATATGGTCAAGATTTGCTTTTAACCCCTATAATTCAAAATAAGTGATTTTGATATGTTGAAAATTAAAAATACATCATTTTAGTCATTATCATATAGTTTTTCTGGAGATTTTCATGTGATTTCTTTTATCAAAAAGTGAAAATATCCTTTTTTTAGTTTTTATAAAAAATTCACAAGTAAATTTGTAGGAAATTCTACAATAAAATTATATGATAAAATACTAAATTGGTGTATTTTTTTTTCTTTTTTAGTATAAATAACAGGTATTCTTTATTATCAAGAGCAATTCTATTCAGGAGTTAATCACGATTAAAACTCCTTACCCTTGCCAAAGAAAATTTCCCTAGCATTTCTTTTGCACCAGTTAGTGTTGCAAGTAAACTCAAAATTATCTCTACGTGCTGGTGATCGAGTCATCGTTGAAAACACTGACTGAAGTTTTCATTGCAAATGTCGTGATAGAATGTTGCAGTGTAACGCGTTCTTGGATTGTTTGGCTGGCCGTAGAAACAGGACAGATCTATCTGTTTGTTCCTTCCATTAATAATTCATAATTTACTATTCAACAAACAAGGCATCCGAGGGAGCTTCCACGTGGCCATCTTTGCCACATGCCACGTCCAACAAATTTCCAACTGCACCCACATGGTTTTCTTACGGAAATCCAATCCCCACTTTAATTTTATGTCCATAGCTCCATACTCTTGAGATTAATTCATCAATAAATAAACTGTTATTATTTACTCCACTTCGGAAACCTTAAAAGGCCATTTAAATTTAAAATTATAAAAAAAGTGTAGGCATTATGAAATATGGTGTGGTGATTCGCATGTTGTTACCTATGACACCAAATCTATAATAGTGCCACAAATAAGTGATGACATATATCAGAGTGCAGTAGTACATGTTGTCATCTATGATGCCAAATCTATAATGGTTTGCACTCTTTATAATTGAATGTTGTGCGGGTGTGTAAGTTTTATAGAAAAATTTACAATCTTTTTATGTACTGAAATAAAATCTATAGAAATTAAATATAATCATTTTTTAAAAAAATTGGAGATTCTGGATGTGTATTAGAAAAACCACATAAAAAAAAGGTATTGTGCTGCAGTTTTACAGCCTCCTTCCTTATTGTTATCATAAGCATCATCAGTGATCGATTCTGCTTTTTCTTCCTATTATGTTATTAGATTTGATAGTTGTAACAATTTTTATTCATATAGGTGTGATATTTTATTCTAGTTAGATCTAGGTGGTCTTTAAACTATGAAAAGGTGTCTAACGGCTACTAATCCTAGCTAATATGATTTTTTAAGAGCTTAATTTAATGAGCTAGTTAAATTAATGTGTCATGAATGCATGCAAAGGTATGACCTGAACCCAGGGAATAGACAAAGGAGTTTTGATGAAATCCATAGAATCTGAGGTTCTACTTGGTCCACATTTACTTGTGGGCCATCTTCAACAAGACTCCTAAGTTTGTAATTGTATGGCAGTTCTTTTTCCAGTGTGCCCCCCTCTGGACGCTATATATCTACTCTCTTTCTCTCTAAAAATTATATATATTAAATTTTATTATACAAAAGTATTTTTATCATAAAATTTTTTAAACAAAAATTATATAATTTTAAACTCACTTTTATACAAAATTAATTCTTTTTTTTGGTCAATTATACAAAATTAATTCTATAAAATCAAATTTGTTCAAACATAAATTTTGCATGGACTGGAATTAGCTGTAGACATCAGTAATACCGAAATAGATCCCCCTGGACTGGAATTCGGAATTTAACTATGCCTGGGGCACTTGGGATCCCATGGACAAATTTTGCACTTGAGATCTTCTGCAATTGTAAAGGATCTTCTTCTGATCCCTATGATGTGAGTAGCAAAAACAATTATTTATCTTAATAAAAATTTTGGATTTACTCTTAAAAATAAAGAAAAAATTGAAAGAACTTTGTTTATTGACTTGATTCCCACATAGGGTGGAAGTAAACCGAGTCAAACTAGACTTTGCAGCTGCATTGTATTTTTGTGGCCCAAGTCTGACCTGTTACCTGTTATAGGCGATTTTTTTAGGCCGGACAAGGTATGTTTCAAAGTCTGGTTTGACCTATTAGTCTGTTTAAAAATCTATTTCATATTATGACCTTTAAATATGCCAATAAATCCATCTCTAAATAGGTCATTGCGTTTATAAACTAATAGACTTACTTTTTATAATGTAAATATGTCACTAACATATACGTTTAGATAGGACAATAAGCCTATCTCTAAATAGGCCAACAGGAGAAATTAAAAAAACTATATATTATTATATTTTTTATTATATATAATATATTTATATGTTTATTAATTAAAAAAAATCATTTATAAATAGGTTGACCTGTCAAGCCTAATATGCTTTTTAAAAAGCCTAAGCCAAACCTATTTAATTAAAAAGGACTTTTCAAAAGTCTAGACCTAACATTTTTATTAAACAAGTCGAGTCAAACTAGGCCTTAAGTAGCCTAGCCCGTAGGCCCCGATAAGCGGTCTGACCTATTTCTACCCTAATCCCACTTATTATAGCATATTTGTTTTTCAATTACAAATGTTACAAACCAAAAACACTTTTTTTCAAAGCTTATTTTCTCAAAGTAATAGACCCCTCTATCTAAAAAAATGTAGATTTGACAAGAATTGGACGGAAAAACAAGCATACAATTAATTGAGAGACCACAACTCAAATTGACATCGGCCTCGAAAATTTTGAACATAAATATATTTATAATTTGAAGATCTTGATGTTTATAGACCCCACCCTCCCTCAATAACAAGACATCCTAACATGATATGAAGACCTCCAACATAAGAAGTAAGGCAACCGATTCTGGAAATATAGAAAACATGATAATCAAATATCCTATTATGTGGAAAAAAGTGTTCTCTTATTATGAAAATAGGAAGCCATGCACACAACCAATGTGGAAAAAAGTGTTCTCTTATTATGAAAATAGGAAGCCATGCACACAACCAATTTTGAGTCTAACTAAACTTAATCTGGCTGTGAAAGTGTCTTTGCAATTATATTTCTGTTGAAATTTATGGTATTGAGAGAAAATTAGGAAATAAATTAGAGATGAAAAATGAAATTCTATATTGACAATACAATGGAAAGATTGATTTTACAATAGAAGAATAGACTTATATAGCCAATATTATTAACTAATTCCTAACTAATTTCTTAACCACCTAACTAATCTCTAACTAACAATTTTATCTCTAACAGCCCCCGCAAGCTGGAAGTGCCAACATTTCAAGTTTGGCATGAACAAAACAATACAATCAAATTCAAATGAAAAATTACAATGAGAATGGTATAACAAATACCATGAAATGGGCTCTCTAGGCCTCTAAAAACTCAATGTCAAATTTAGGAAAAAGCTTAACCACATAAGCAGAAGTTACAAATCTTCAGTCTTCAATGCTTAACCACCATAAGGCAGAAGCTCAAATCTTCAATGCTTAACCACCATAATAATAAGGCAGAAGCTACAGGCTTAACAATCAAGAGCAGAAGCTAACTATAATGCTTAACCACTCAAGAAAAAAGCAAAACAAAATTCCAATGCTTAACCATCCACCAAAGATAGAAGCAAATATCAATCTTTATCAAAACTCACAATGAGAGATGTCGGAAACACATCCACAAAAGAAAGGCACACATGTCATTAAACCACAACAAGACATTGTCCATGAAGAACAAATGAAAAGGAAGCCACAACTGTGACAGATAGTTCAAAAAAAAGTTAAAAGTAATGAGATAAGAGGTTTGGTGAAGTTAACCCCAGGAAGCAACAACGATGCTGAAATAGAGAAGAATATTGAAGCTAGAAATATCACAGCCATGAGGTTGAGAAATCTGATTGTTTAAACAATTTGAGCAACGCCTCTAAAGGTGCATCAGACATAGAAGCGCAAGAAAGTTACCAAGCAACTTCACGTGATTTGAAATCCCCTAACCATTTTAGTGTGAGATAAAATACATGTAAGGATGACCATAAGAAAGGAACCCAACTTCTGGAGGTTTATGCAATGGAAATCCAATGTGCACAAAAACCAAGAACAACAAGAAACTCAAGCAACTTTAACCAAAAAGCACTCACTATTAAGTCAGTATATCCCCCATCCAAGGATAATGAGTATAATCCATGAATGGGGGGGGGGGGGGAATGCATATGGCAGAGCGCCAGTGGGCTGAAGCAGCCACAGATTTCTTTGAAGCTTTAAGAATTATGACGAAGCTAGGAATCAGAGGCGTATCCAATGCTTGAAGTACCTTGTTCTTGCCAACATGTTGATGGAGTCTGAAGTAAATCCATTTGATGGACAAGAGGCTAAACCATACAAGAACGACCCTGCAATGAAGGATCAACTCCCAAGAATCAATGTGCGGGTATGATTTGTTAAGCTTCTGGCAAGTTGAAGAAGAACAATGATGATGAAATGAAGAAAGAACAAAACAGAGCCAATCCGAAAATTCATATCAAGAACAATGCATTGATGATGAATAGGAACAAGAATGAAAGAAAAAAGGTGGCAATGGATAAATGGTCAAGGTTAGTACCAATGCTCTGATACCATGTTGAAATTCATGATATAGAGAAAAAGGAAATAGATTAGAGATGGAAAATGAAATTCTATATTGATAATAGAATGGAAAGATTGATTTTACAATAAAAGAATAGGCTTATATAGCCAATATTATTAACTAATTCCTAACCAACTAACTAATCTCTAACTAACAATTTTATCCCTAACAATTTCCTCTCCCTTTTTTTCTTACCTTGCCAGTGTTCTAAAGCAATTTTTTAGACAAGCAAATCAGTTAGAGCCAATGTTCCATTTTTTTAGACAAGCAAATAACTTTTTTAGACAAGCAAATAAGTTATTGAGCCAATGTTCCATTGACCCAATACATCGACAGAGTTATGACCAGATCGAATTTAATAACATTGAATATGTGAGCTCAAATTCAAAACAAAGGTATCAAAGAATAATGTCTTTGTCACTTGGGCTGAATGTCTTCAACTGGGCCACTGCTAGAGATTATGCAAGGGGCGTGCGAGTTGCTTTTAACAACCTCTTTTTCCTATTCGCAACAATTAATAAACATCACTGATTTGAAATAATTAACTCCATTTAAAATTATATTAATATTAATGTTAGTCTTAATTCAATTTATTAAATCAAGATGATTGTTGATTAATTTTTTTTGGTGTGGTAAGGGCCTAAAAAGGCCGGAGGGAACGATTGTTGATTAATTTAGTTATATAAATAAACTTGACTAACTTGTTCGGAAAACCTTTCTTAAATTTGGATGAAAAAACCCAAAAAATATGCACTTTAAACTCAAGCAGTGCCACTAAGGTACTATAAAAACACTTAATTACAAAACTATAGATCAAAACACAATATAACTCTAGAACTGATTATATGGTGATCTTCAACCTACCTAGTACCTACAAATACCATACACAGAGACAGAGTATGCAGGGTGTGAAATAGCTTTATTAATATTAACAAAAACTTATCAACAAAAACTATTCGCTTTCAATATCTAAGTTTAAAAAACCGGTCATTTAGATGCTTAGCAGTGATTCTATAATAATTTAACCATAGCATCGAATTGGGTCATTGCATCCCTTAGAAGTAGATTGCTTGAAACCAAATCGACCCCCTTTCTCTAGGTACTGTTGATGGTATTCTTCAGCCTTGTAGAACTTCTTGGCAGGAAGAATCTCAGTAACAATCTTCCTATTCAACTTCTTCTGTTGTTGTTCCAAAGACTCTTGTGCTGCTTTCTCCTGTTCAGGTGTGTAATAGTATATTCCAGACCTGTATTGTGTTCCCACATCATTCCCCTGTCACATAAGAAGATCAAACTATTAGTTAGTGCTTAAGCCACAGGAAGCATGAGCCTTGCTTAGCTGCATTAATTGCAGATTCATTTGAATGATGGAGAAAGCAAGCAAGAGAGGTGTACTGAAAGGAAACAACTGAAGAAAGCAATGACTTGGGACAGAAGAAACAAAGGAGAAGGCAAAAAATGTAATAAAAGAAATGGATTGTTTGTACCATATCAAACTGGTTATGCTAGATGTTCACCAGTTTTACTGGAGGTCCATGACATACTCGAAGCTCAATACAAGTTTGTAAATTGCCCAATAAATAAACAATTAAAAGCTTATTTTTCTTTGTAAGACAGAACCACATTGGGATACAAAAAAGGAGGGGGGAGGGGGGTACTCATTTGTGAAGTATATCTATTATCTAATAATGAGTAAGATCTAGTTTAGCAACCAGTTCTTCACTACAATCTAAAACAAAAGCGAAAATTAGCATTTGCAATGTACTCCCAGAATGCAACAGGTTGAGCATTCTGGTAATAGTTTGTGAAAAAACAAAAATTTGGTGTAATGTATCCATGAGTGAAGAGAATGTATTGTGCTAAAGACTACAGAGTAGAAACATGCCCTCGTGAAGGGGGCCCTAACATTTAGTAATGAAAGAACCAGCCACCAAGAGATTCCCCAGCAATTTGATTTGACCCTATTCATCAGAAAACATATTGAAACAGAATTTACATAAAATGACATCACTGAATGTTCCAACATAAATACATCTATTAGAAGTTGGCAAATCAATATCACGTTAGATAAATTATTCATGAAACCAAAACATATTACAAAATGGTTCGCTTTAAGTGAATAGTCACTAGATAATTCTAAAGAAACCCTGAGAAACCAAAACCATTCACATTGATAATCCACACGTCCAAACTGATAATTCAGATCAGCAATGTATGGAAATCACATTTGAAAAACAGTAAGAACATGGTATTAATTAGAAACCAGACCAATTACACATGATATGGTTTATAACAGAAATAATAAACTTCATACATACCTGCCGGTTCATTGTGGTAGGATCGTGTCTAGCCCAGAACACATCAAGCAGAGTCTCATAGCTACATTCTTTGGGATCATATTGGACCCTGACAACCTCTGAGTGGTTTGTGGTCCCCGAACACACATCCTCGTAGCTTGGATTATGCAAAAGCCCCTGGCTATAACCAACCTCTGTCTTGGTCACCCCAGACACTCTCTGGAAGGCTAGCTCAACACCCCAAAAGCAACCAGCACCAAATTGGGCAAACTGTTGACCTGGTGCTGGTATGTTATCATCTGGTCCCTGAGCAATGGATGAATCCATATTCTGTGCCGCCCTTGGGCTACCAATCCAAGTCTGTTCAGAAGGTACATGGAGTGCTTGTTGACAGCAATATGTGGATGAGTTTGGGAGGAGAAGCAACAACACTTGACAGATAATCTAGAAAGCAATGGAAAGAACTTTGTTTTTGAAGGACTAGAGAGAGAAGAAGAAAGGAACACCAGAAGGGAACTAGACCTGGCAGTACTGCTGCTGCTTCTTGCTGCAAGAGTTTTGAGTAAAATAAGTACCCTTTTCTAGAAGTAATGACTAAATTTTAGATATCTCAGTACAAATTGGGTGGGGGTGCAGAAGCATTATATTAAGATGCAAAGTAAATGGAGTGGCAAATTGAACAAATAACTGAAACCTTAAAAATAAGACTGTAATTTTGATCCACAGACATTGCACCATTGAACTATGTGATGCAATCTATTTAAAAAACTGTTAAAACTTACTGCAAGTGAAAGAAACTTGAATTACTGCAATACTGGTAGAGAAAAGTTCTTCACATTGACAATGAATCAAATTTAGTTTTGAAACAATTCATTCTCAGACAAAAGAAAGAGTTAAAAGTGTATGCAGGATGAAATGAATGATTAATCATTTATTCACTAAAGATTGCAAGGTAACATAAGCCAGTATCTCTGAGCAGTGATTTGGAATTCATAATCCAGTCAAACAAAATGATATAGACTGTAAGCTGCAGAATTACATACAGCTATTGCTAACATCTTTAACATTAATATAAAGCTTGAGGATAGTAAATATTTTTAAATAAGTTAATTAATAAGTGATGGTTTTATATATGTTTATTAGGATTTAGGAGATACAAATTATGTTACGTTCTGTTCATTTTTAGTTTACAGTTTACACAATTAGTTAGTTAGTTGAAATGAGTTTTATAAAAAAATAAAAAATTAACAGAATGTAACATAATTTGTTTCTCCTAAAAATGTTTGTAATTGTACATGCTGACATGCATCACAAAACATAATCAAACAGATTGGAAGAGGAGCCTTTCGTACATGAACATAAAGGTAATCTATTTAGTGGTTTAATTATAAGGACTCCAGTATAGGTTAATAAAAGGATATATAGTATTAAGCTTCTTATTTTATTTCATCCCTTTGTCCATTTCACCAGCTAATAACATATAATCTCCTTGTCCATGTGCTTTAGATAAATATCTACTGGCAAGCTGATACAAACTGAATGGAAATTGCAATTATATAATTACTAAAAATAAGCATAAAAGTTAAAAAAACAAAACGAAATAAATATACTATCAGGACCCATAATTGGTAATAAACAGGAGCGGCTGAAAACATTTGAAGGAACTAAACTACCCAAAGCAAAGCAATTCAAAGGAATCCAACAATTAACCCTTTAAAAAATTATTCCGATCAATCTCCATAAATATACAGAAAGAAATTCATGATATAAATAAAAAAAGTAAGAAACTTGAGCAGAAATGGGGGAAAATTCCCTCGATAATCCTCTTTTTTTTTTTTCATCAAATTGAAGGTAAAAAGGAAAGGAACAAATTGGAATTATGAAATTAATAAAAATGATTGGTAATTGGAAGAAAGAGAGAAAAGATGAAACACACTTACCCAGTGGAAGAGAGAAATGGTGAATTTTGAGGAGTGAGAAAGGAAGATGAAGAAGAAGATGGAGGATTCTGTAACAGTGACAGCAAAATAAAACAAAGGAAGGGTTGTTTGTTGTTGGCGATGGCGAATGATGAGGTTTTCCTTCCTTAATCCTTAAGCTGGCGTTGTTGTCTTGTCATTGTTGTTCTTCGCTGTTGTTGCCGTGTTGAGTGTAAAAGACTGAAAAGCCCCGACACATTCCTTTTCGGAAATGGGAAGAAGGAGAGGGTAGAAACGTCAATTCGAAATGTCATGAACTTGCTCAATTCTTGTGGAACAAGAAAAAGACGATAATTGAACCGCTAGCCGGAAATCAAAGGATGTCCTCACTTCTGTGTTTGACACGTAATTGTACCGATCAGTATCGTTTTTTTTTTGGTAAAGGATCAGTATCGTCGTGCATACAACACATG
Source organism: Sesbania bispinosa (assembly GCA_026901365.1). Taxonomy (NCBI): domain Eukaryota; kingdom Viridiplantae; phylum Streptophyta; class Magnoliopsida; order Fabales; family Fabaceae; genus Sesbania; species Sesbania bispinosa. Next base: position 2,588,518 of record QLOH01000009.1, on the reverse strand, counting down.
GGATTTAGTAGTGACTGAATCGATTGACCATAACTTTTTCGTCCGATTAAGGGTTTGTTTAGTTTACAGTTGAGTAGAATTGATTCTAGAAATGAATAGTTGAGATGAATGATGCACGCTTTACGAAGTACGTTGGACGAAAGTGATTTAAAATCAATTCTGCATAATTGATTCTGAATGGTTTAAAATTTAAATCAAACAGACGCTAAATTTAGGTTTTTTTCATCCAATCCATTTTAGTTCATTGCTTTTTCCACTGGATTTTTGCAATTTCCACCCCCTTATTTTTTCAAAAATATTAAAAACTCATAACTGCCCTTTAGTTAATTGATTTATAGATAACGTTGTTTGGGAACCAATCTCGGATAACGGCGTCGGTAAGCATTTTAAAAAAAAAAAAATTAGCGTACGGACACAATTGTCCGGAATTGATTCACGGACAACTGTGTCCGGAAATCTAAAAAATTGATGCAGTGAAAATTGAATCTCAAAATCCCCTTCAATAAACTTGAAGATACCACGAGACAACCAAATTCATTAGCACACACCCATACATCATTTTTCATCATTATACATTAACCGAATAAACATTTATTGTTCTTATAGACACAGAGGGAGAGGGAGGGGGAGGGGGAGAGGGAGAGGGAGGGGAAGATGGGTAGTTTGGGAAGAAAAATGATAAGGGTGTGAATAGCAAAAATGGGGTGGGAAAAGTAAGAGCCTCCATTTTAGTACGTGGATTATATTGGGCGGACCTGAATAGGGTTGAGTGGCCCATTTATATCACCTTTATGTATAACTCTATTCAATAGTCAAATTTAATTCCATGCATCTTTTATTTTTCAAAGATGCAAGATTTTTGTGGTGGGGTCAACTGCTGAAGTTTTGAGTAGAAGGTGAAGGTTTGCATGACGCAGAGATGAAGGGAGGGGTAGAACTGTGCGAGGCGACCAAGAAGGGTGAGATGGAGAAGGTGAAGGCTCTCATAATCTAGCGCCAACGTTACATATTTTGACGGCGAGGGCCTTACTCCTCTTATGCAAGCTGCAAATCATGGCCATGCACCTATCATCAACACCCTCTCTTTGTCGGCGCTCCCTGGAATGCTCTTTCTCCCTCCAAACTCTGTTCGGTGACTTTGCAATACAACTATGCGATAAGGTCACTAAGGGTATGTTTGTGAGTTGAATTTTGGAGGAAAAAGGGGGGAAGGGAAGAGTTTATTGGAAACCCATCCTCCCTTTGTGTTTGTGAGTATGGGTATTTTACAAAATCATTTTCCTCCTCTTCTTCCCTTCCTTTCTCCCTCTAACCCTTCCCTTTCCCTTCTCTCTGAACTCACAAACACACCCTAAGAGGAACCCGAAAAATCAACTCACATTGAAAACAACAACTTGCCTCCTCACTCTCATGGCGCCTCCGAGCCCAATTTTGAAGAGAGAGAGAAAGGGGAATGAGGAATTCCAAAAATTCATATGATAAATAAATTTTATCTTTCAAAAAATGAAATAAGTTAATATACAATTCTTGATACAATTCTTGAAATGTTAATATTGTTTATTTTTAGTTTTTGAAAGTTTATCCGTTTATCCGTGTACAAATTAGTCCCCTAAATTCTAAAATTGTTTACTTATTAGTCTCTTCATTATATGAGTGAAACGAAATTGTTGACCTGGACCATTAAAGGCACCGTTGGAACATTAATGGATGTCTACATGGAAGCTCAATTATTTAGCCTTTAATGTTGGACAGATTTTAACTCATTCTCCAAAATTATAACCTTCATTGATCTTCATTCTTCTCTCCATTATTCTCCCCCTACGGTTGATGGAGTGCAAGAAGGGAAAGAATAAAAGAAAATAGTTCTTGGGGTGTCCTTTCTTTTGGGTAAGCTATTTTTCTGTTTAAATTGTGTTTTAAAAGTGGTTTCTTACAATTTTTGTGTATTTTGTGCATAAGGATGATCTTGATTGTGGATATTTTGAATGGAAGTTTATTGTAAGGAAGGGAAGGGTTCATGCATAAAACACTTATATGAGAGGTTGATTGAGACTAAATTTGTAAAAGATTGAGTGAAAGTATAAAATAAAAAAATAGTGTTTTATTTTAGAGCCCTAATTTTATTCTAGGTAGGCATCTTACATGTCACATCATAGTGCAATTGTGCTGTTAACTTGCCAACTCAACACTTTTGTTTCATTAAACTAATAGAGAATAACGGATGAACTAATAAGTAAGCAATTTTAAAACTTTTGGGGACTAATTTGTACACAGATGAATTTTCAGAGACTAAAAGCAAACAATGTGACACTTTTAGATACTAAATTGCATATTAACTCAAATGAAATAGTAAAAGTACCACATTGCAAAATTTCAAATTGTTTAAATAGCGTAAAAGCCGCATTTAAAAAAAAAACCCTAATCACCTTAGAATTCGCCTGGTTAATGGAGGAGGGATGGGTAATTGTTGATGGATTGGTGATTAGGATTATGGTTATTAGGAAAGTGAATGACGACTAGGAGAGATGATTAGAAAAGAAGTATGACAAATTATCACAAAACTCATGCTCATTAAGGATAAGAACAATTTTAGAATAAAAAAATTTTGGGATGATGCTTTTAAAAAAAATTATAGGGACTAATAATAAAACTCGCTAATTTTATAGGGACCAGAAATATATTTTACCTTACAATAATTTTTTATTTTAATAAAAAATGACAATTAATTTTTTATTATATTATTTATTACTTTTGTGTCATTTATTATTTGTATATGATATATTTGATTAAAAATGAATATTTATTAAAATTGTAGAATAATAAGTAAAATGTGTCAGCTTTCTTTCTTCTAAAATGACAAGTAAATAGGGCAGATAGAGTATGTAAATGTTTAAGACATGACCCTCCAGACTAGATTTGACTGTATCCTATGAAAAATAATAAAGTTAAATGGAGTTTCATTTGATGACCCGAACACATTGAGTTGGGGACGAGTTTCGATAATTTTCAGGTTATTTAATCCATCTTAGATATGTATATATAGATATAGATATATAATAATATTTATAATTTTTTATTATTTAGAGACCTAACCTCATTTTATCTTTTTGGCTAGGGTTTTTTAATTCAATTTTTTCTATCTACATTTAGAAACACATTCAATATGTAAAATTATGTGATTTTTACTATCAATTTTTTCTTTGTAATGTCCTAAATTTTAAAGAAAGTAAGAACAATCACATGTATTGAGAGGAATTCTAATATGTGTGATATAATTTATTAATTATGTGTACTACTTTTTTTAATCATTCTTATAAGATCATTTCATGATTTTATTTAACTTTTATATCATGATTCAGGTCAACCCGACAATATCCTATATACTTGAATTTGATCATAATCGAACATGTTCATTATCGAGTTTCTTTGAGTCTAAAAAAGGAATTGGGTTCATGAAATTGATTTGGTAAAAAATTAGTAACTGATAAAGGACAAAGAAAATCTGCTCCAACTCCTACCACAAATACTCCGAGTAATGAGTTTTGTAAAATCAATTTTGCATCCTCCTAATTTTAAAGAATTGGTTACAGAGTTGGTATTAATTAAAAGTGTGTTTAAAATGTCATAATTTTTTTTAAAAAAGATGTGATTTATAATTAATATTTTAATTACAAAAATTATTAAAAAGTTTAGTATAATTTTTTTAATTCAATATAAAAGTTTTTACAAAATAGTTTTTATACAAATACAAGAAAGACTTTATACTTAAGACAATGTAAAGAACATTAAAATAGGGCTATTTTCTGAAGTATGAAATATATTGTATGAAGTTTCAGATGATGTTTTAATCACTTAATTTCAATAAAATTAGTGTCAAAATATTTTATACACACACACTAATATATTAATATATATACCACCAAATGTGATACCCCTAGTTACCACTAAAAGTACCACATGCATTACACGTGACCAACGAAGTAGAACGTCAAAAAAATGCGGAAGTTTTTTTTTTTTTTTGAAAAGGATTTAGGTGTCATTGACCTATTACCTCTCTAACTTTATTTTAAGTACTTATGAAATATCCTTTCCTTCACTTTCAAAAAACTTATCTTTCCGTAAGCGTCGAAAGAATTAACACCTTACGCGCATCCACAACATACACATGGTTAAAGACCTTGAGAGAACATAAAATAGTGTGACATAAATACATACATACATATTAAGTAGCATCGATGTACCTCTCGAATACCCCATGACCACCTTAAAACATGAGTTCCGATAGTAAAATAAATGAGATCTCTAACAGAATACAAAAGAAGAGATTCCTAAATCAGAGCTGCGTACTACCTAGACTCAACACAACCTAGTCCTCCTCAGGTACAAGGGAAGTCTGGGGTGCGTGATGGTGACACAAACTCCCCCCCATAGAACTCACACATGCGCAGGATGCCCGTCACCTTCCGGGTGCCCCTTGGCAACCATATATATATATATATGCTTAATCTCAAGTTAAATCAACTTTAAAAAATAAAAGAAAACAAACAGAGAGAGGGGTTAAGAATCACTCAACAAGTTTATCATGGTTCACTATCAAATACTAAGAGCTATGTTTACCCCCAACGCACCATTATGATTTTTTTCACTATCAACGTATTATACACCACTCTTTGCCTACAAGTACAACGCAAGTTTTTATGGCAAACATTGCACTTTGAGAGTAGCATGGATGATTTAATCACTATATATGATCTTGCATTAAATACATAGAAATATTGGATTATTTTTTTATTTGCAATAGGTTGCTTTTCAAACAACATAATATCTTTTTACAGCAGTATAGGTGTATGAGCTATTAATCTTTTCATTTTAGCATCGTATTATAATAGGTAAAAACTTCCTTTATCTTATATTTTATATTATTCTTGCATTATTTTAGGTGTACCCTGTTTCAGAATTGACTTATTTTTAAACTCATACTATCTTCCTCTTTAAGTGTGTTTGAGTCTTTGTACCACGCTTCGGATGCTAAGCTTTATTGCATGATGTGTGTTGTTGTTCATATCATGTGAGGCCTTATCAAAAGTGACTTGTATTAACAACACCTAGCTCCTTGTGGACAAAGATTATGGACTGATTGTATACATAAGGAAAGTTGTAAAGATAAGGATGAGAATCTCCACAATAATGCCACCATCAATAGAGAGTCTTTGAGAGAGTTTAAGTGCAGCAAATCGAATCAAAAAATGGACCATATTGCTTCATACTGAGTAAGGAAACTTATAGAACATATCACCTATGTTTGGTGTCTGCTAATCACAAATTATGCAGGGCATCTTATCATTCCATAAATGGCAGAATACTATCTCCCATATATCTTGTTTATTCTTTGTGTATGAGTGTGTTCACGTTTATAATTGAAAATATACATCGTCCATCCCTTCCTTCATTTTTCTTTTTGGTATCAAGAGCCTCTGTAAACACCTTTCTTTCTTCTTTTTTTCAATCATGACCTCTATATGATCCCTCAATGTGGAAACTCCATCACTCTAAAACACATAGCCCAACAAATACCCTTTGTGGCATGAACAAGCAGCAATTGGGGAACCTATCCTGCACAAAGAAAAGGTCTTTTATCTTGTCACAAGCCTTGGTCTAGAATATGAAATGTTCACAACAACCATGCTAAAGCCTCCAAGGCCATCGTATTCTGAGGTAATCTCATAACTCCACAATCTTGATCAGAGACACAATAGGTTTTCCAGTCCTGCCAATATGCAAAAACCCATTTACTCCTCCGATGGCTTTCTATGGCAAAAAACAACACATCATCGTGGGTGTTCTCAAGGCTTTATATACAGGGCGTGGGTTTCAGGCTCAACAACCTAGTAATTAAAATAAACCACCCCCCCCCCCCCCCCCCCCCCCCCCCCCCCTAATTTGACTCTGTGGCAACACCCTTCACCACTAGGAGTGCGCCGCATGAAACCCGCTGAACGGGATCTCTATCGAAAAGAAAACTGTCAATATTGTGGCATGATGGGGTATATCGCAAAAGTATGTTGGTGGGCCCAAGAAACACACTCAATCTGATGATATACCACAAGCTCTTGCAGCACTCACTTTAGACAACACAATTGCTGAAACAATGAATTTCAGAGCCTCCAATCATATGAAAGGTAAATGATGGGTTTCTGGTAAGCGAACCAAAAATCCAGTAGTATAATAGTAAGAAAAGTATCGTATCCACAGCGGTCAATCCACGCAAACTCGTGATCTAATAATCAAGGGAAACAATGGATTTTGAGAATATTATTATGCAAAAAACGTAAAAAAAAACAAATTAATCCTAAACACTTTACTTGGATTAGGATTGAACTTCATCTCATCACACCCTCATGTATGTCGAGACTGCCCAATATTTATAGGCTTTGAACTATAACACTGTAGACAAACTATATTGCTAAGACCCCGAGTTACCAAGCGCCACTCACATTCAAAGATAATCCATGCGGGTTCTCCCAAGCGACAGACTTACCCTCGACTTATTATGCTTTCTTTATTCCGTTTGTAAAAGAATTAATTGATAAACGAGGCCTAATCCTCTGGACGCACCTTCGCTGGAGTATTGTCACTACCCATCACTCATTAGAATACATCCACGTTTCGAATCCTGGATTGACAATCAACTAATCCTTTCCTATCGATCCATTAGACCATGCATATCCTTTAGATGTCCTTCATTAGGATACTCACACTACCCATCAATCATTAGCAACACCCATGTTTCGGTCACTAGTTAACCGAGTATTCTCATTCACTCAGAGGTTGAGTTTCTTATGTCTAGGCTCCCCCAAACTCAATCCTAGTCGTAACGTTAATTACAAACTAGTCTATAACTCCGGCGCAAGCGCGGAAGTTAGGAATTAAGCACAGAACAAGATTACCAATATTATAGTTAGGGAACTGCATAAATAAATAGATAGAGTTCAACGTACACTTGGAAATGGAATCGATTACATTCAATCCTAATGGAGAGTTAACTACACAAGGTAGCCATACCAACCACCGAAGATGTTGTCACCATCTTCAATCCTCGTGAAGCGCTCCTCCTCTCCTACTCTAAAATTAGAACTGGTGCATTATCACTGGAATATAATTGAATTACAATAATCGTGCACACCTGATCTGATGCAAGAGGTTCATATTTATAGGCTAAGGAAAGACAAAGGAAATTGGGGAGAAATCTATCTAAAAACGGCAACAGGGAACAAATTTGCGTGACTTGTGCTTCAAGCTGCGCTACAGCGCAGGATCCAGAGAGTTGTGCTTCACCCTACGCTACAGCGCAGGTTGAAGCGCGGAATGCGTCCTGCAGCTTCAATCTTTCTCATTTTAACTTGATCTCTCCCCGAGACTGGTTTTGGTTGATTTGTCTTTCCTTGTTTCCTTTTTCTTGATGAAATCTTGCATTTATTGAGCATCTTGGATTTAATTGGGAAGGTTGTCTGCAGAATCCTTGTTTAATTGACAGTGATATCTTCATTAATTGCTCTCAAATAATCTTCAAATTTTCATTAATTGCCTTCAAATAAACTTCAAATCTTGCAGATATCTCCCTTATTTAATGTTATCTTTCCTTCATATCAAATCTTTGCAATATCTTGCAAAAATCAGCAATATTTCTATCAAAATAGCATCAAATTCAAATCCAAGATTAATAAATACAATTTATCTAATATTTAAGAAAAAGGAATTAAGTTGGGGCAAAATTACCATTTTATCCTTGATAAGTGAACTAAAAGTGCTCTAATTTATCAACTAATTTTCACTTATCAAAATACCCCCCAACTTAACTTCTTGCTTGTCCTCAAGCAAGAGACCTCTTTGCAATCAAAAAATCAATTCTATCCCCTGTGTAATTCAAACAATTCAAAAACAAATTCAAGGAACTGTTCATCATCTCCTTGTTAAGCAGCAGTCACTTTCCAAACATAAGAAAAAATCAGGATTAAGAGATGTTACCAATCCTCAATCAGAATAGAACACAAACATCAGTCAAACTTCTCAAAAATAGCAATTAAAGCAATAAGTGATAAACCAAGGAAATCTCTCATTCTCACGGGTAAGTGTTTCCCTCAATCTTTTTCACCACCGTTGAACAACTAGAATTGATAGTCGTTTCCAACATCTGAACATGCTAATAGTCAATATGGATCAAAAGGTCTTTTCTTTGGTTGTAATGAGGCTGGGCTATCAAGAAATCATGGTTTTTCTGGATATTCAATGAACACTTTGAATAGAGAGCATCTTGTGGTTGTGCTTTGGAACTTCTCTCAATTCACCAAGTTGTTCTTGAACTGTCACCCTTTTTCAGTTGGCCTCTTTGTTTGAAGAAGTACTCTCCCCAACCTATTCAATTCCACACTTTTGTGCAGATTTTTTTTTACACTGTTTGTGCAGATTTTTTTCATGAGGGAGTAATCTTCTTTGTGATTTCTTGTGTCTGCTCTTTGAATCTCTTTGACCTTTCAATTCGTCAACCTTTTGTCCCATCTTGTTGTGTTGCACCTTGCTCTCTATCCCAGGTGTGAAGGGACATGGTATGATCATTAATCATGGTTGGGGTGCATTCAAAGAAATATTAAGGCTCAAATGGGCAATCAAAAATTAGAAAAATTTAATCAAGGTTGGCTATTTGGCACTGAGCAAATATTATAATCACAAAATTGCCTTTATCACTTCCATATCTTCCACTAGCAAGACTAAATTCAGAAACTCAAGCAATAACAGTTGACAAGCAGCGGTGAAAAACTCTCAATTTCAGTGTTTGGGCTCTCAGCTCACCGGTTATTGGCTAAAATTCCTTGATAAAGCACTTACTGGTTTTAATTAACTATCCTGATAGGTTCTCCTGAGAAGTATCCTAATCCTAACTGATTATGGAATTAATCACAAAATCCTATTATTTTCCTAGTTTGGTTAGTTAAACTACTTAATTACAGAGAATTTGAAAAATTTTACCTTGAATCCTAATTCCTAAGGTCCTAAAATTTTAAAAATTCTAAAATTTAAAAAAAATGAAATACAAAACAAAATCCTTAAAATAATAGAAAATAAAAGAAAACTAAAAGAAAGAAAACCAGTATCAATCTTATCCTCTGTATCCTGTGAGTCCTTGTCCTGCTACTGCTCCCCTCCCCCTGGATGAATAGGCCTGTCCCCTGGCCACTGCAAGAATATCCGGAACTCTTCAAGCACATGCTTGGGTATGAGTCTAGTACTCCTTATTGGTTTGAGGTCAACTGGTCTTTATACTTTGCAGCAGTCTCTGCAATTCATGAAAAACATGGAATCTTATCATTAACCAATTTACATGCATAATTCAAAGAATTAATATTTCCGCAACAAAAGTTCAGTGCACTTGGTAAGACCTCCGAAAAACAAATCATACTCATTTATTTTGTAAGCATTCAATCAATCCATGGAAAGTGAAAGTTCAAGATTTTTGAAAGAAACAGCAGTAACACTTTCAAATTTAATAACTCACAAAACAAAGAGCATTTTAATCAGCAAATTGTTCTTCATGTTCCACACAACCAAAATCACATTTAGATAACACATTATCAACATTACACATTCCTAAGGTTGCTATCCTAAAGTTCAAATCATAGAGTGAATGAAGATTTCAATTGATAAAAATTAAAGAAACATAACTGAAAGTTTCAAAATTGATGGAATTTGTGAGTGGAAAGTGAAAAGAAGAGCTTAGAAAGTAGTAACAGTACACGAGAAAATAGAAGATTTTTAAAAAAATCCGTATGTCGCGCTACAGCGCATGTGAAGCGCAGAAGTCTGACTAAAATTGCATTTCTGCGCTTTACCTGCGCTACAACGCAGGTGAAGCGCAGAAAACAGAATGCAATTTTGCAATTTTCAGTCACGTTTTCTGCTACTTCTTATTATTTAAAAATTTTAATTTTCCACAAACTTATTCCAATCAATCTTGAAAAATTCCTAAATCCTAAAAAAAATGAAAAATCCTAATAAAAACAAAATAAAATTGAAAACAATTAAAAACTTAGAAATCTCTTGGTTGCCTCCCAGGAAGCGCTTTGTTTAACGTCTTCTAGCTCGACGCCTTTCTCTCTCAAGGTGGCTGAAACTGAAATATTTTGATGAGCTTGTGAGCTGCACCCTTTCTTTCTTTGGCCAATATACCTCCCCATAATCTTGCCTTGGAACAACCTGTACTGTGAAGCTTTGATGATTTATAATTGATTGCTCTCTCTCAATTTCTTTGCTTCAAGGGGGTCTTTGATATGGAACACACCTGACCACTTGATCTTCAATCTGGCTCTAGGCTCTGAAGTTGATTCCAGCTTTCTTTTCTCTCTTTGCCTTGTCTTGGTCATGTGATTGCAGGCCTTTCTTTGTGAGGTCTGGAAGGTTTATCACTTGTACCATGCCTTTCTTGATCTTCCTCTGGAGGACTGGTTGGACAAGCAAGGTCTTTGTTCTTGAAATCACTTCCCTTCCTTCTTCGGGCTTTGATTCACCATCTCCCTGTTCACTCTTTTTCTTCATTTTCTTGATCTTTTCATGTACAAACACCCTCATATGTGTTGTTCTCTTTCTCCCTTTCATTCACAGTCATCTCTTCTCAAGCACCATCTTTCTTTTCAATTCCTTCTTTCTTCTTCTTCTTCCACTGCATACCTACATCCTTCTTCTTCTTCCTTTTCTTCATCAACTCTTCTAATTCTCTACTCTTCTTGTGCATCTTCAATTTCATCTTCTTCATCAGCCCGATGTCAGTGGTTTCCTCCCCTATCAGCTGAACAATCGTCACACTGTTCTCAGGTTGGGTAATGCATTTGCTGAAAACTACTTGATCATATTTTCTATCTCATTTAGTGCGAGGTCACGGTTAGTCCTTCTCTTTCACAATACAACTTAAATTGTATAAATTCCTCCCACTTGTCTTCAATAAAATCGTCAATTATCTGAATGACTTGCTAAGATTTGTTCTGACTGTTGGTTGACTTTTGTTTTTGTTAATTGCTCCAGCAAGGTGTCAGTGTTTCTTCTTGCTTCTTCTATTTCCTTCTAAAGTCTTAACTCCCCTTGTTCCGCCATCTGCTTTAACAAAGCATCAGTGTTTCGCCTTGCTTCTTCTCTTTCCTTTGAAGTCTTAACTCCCTTTGTTCTGCTAGCTGCGCTATCAAAGCATCATTTTTTCTTCTTGCTTCTTCTCTCTCCTTCTGAAATTGTATATTGTATCGATCGAGTTCTTCAAAAACTCATCATATTTTGAGTAACTTTGCTGCTTTTGAAAAGAAGGTTGCATGCGGAGTGAAACATCATCTTGGTGCCATCCAAAATTCTAATTCTGGTAACCTCTCCAATCCTGTGAAAAATTGTTAGAATAATTGTTGTAATTAGAGAAGTTACTTGGATTAGTATTGAACTTCATCTCATCACAACACCCCTCATGTATGTCGAGACTACCCAATATTTATAGGCTTTGAACTATAACACTGTAGACAAACTATATTGTTAAGACCCCCGAGTTACCAGGCGCCACTCACCTCAAAGATATCCATGCGGGTTCTCCCAAACGACAGACTTACCCTCAACTTATTATGCTTTCTTTATTCCGTTTGTAAAAGAATTAATTGATAAACGAGGCCTAATCCTCTTGGACGCACCTTCGCTAGAGTACTGCCACTACCCATCACTCATTAGAATACATTCACGTTTCGAATCATGGATTGACAATCAATTAATCATTTGCTACCGATCCTTAGACCATGCCTATCCTTTAGATGCCCTTCATTAGGATACTCACACTACCCATCAATCATTAGCAACACCCATGTTCGGTCACTGGTTAACCGAGTATTCTCATTCACTTAGAGGTTGAGTTTCCTATGTCTAGGCTCCCCCAAAACTCAATCCTAGTCGTAACGTTAATTACAAACTAGCCTATAACTCCGGCGCAAACGCGGAAATTGAGAATAGTTATAATATCGATTTTTCTAACATGTGCACCTTGCGCATAATAAGAAATTAAAAGTGGAAAGGTTTTATTGGGAAATTACGACTTTAACATTACCAATGCATTGATTGTAGTGATAGTCGTAATTTCCAATAAAACTTTCCACTTTTAATTTCTCATCATGTGCAAAGTTGCACATGTTAGAAAAACCGTTATAATATTACCTCTAATTGGTTTTCACGTTCATATGTCAAGATCGTGGAGAATGGAAGTGATACTCTTTTTTGGCGTGATGTGTGGAGTGGTGATGATACTTTGTGTAACTAGTATGCTAGACTTTTTTCCATTGCAATGAATAAAGATGCGTCTTTAGCCAATATGTTAGTTAGGAGTGAGAGGGACTAGTTGTGTAATTGGAGTTGGCGAAAGTAGTTATTTCAGTGGAAGCTTATCTCTTACCACAATTGGTTTCTGAGTTACAATCAGTGGCCTTGATTGAAAATCAAGCAGGTCGATGGTGTTGGAAAGTAGTTTCTAAAGGAGTATTCTATAAAATCTGCATATAATGTTATTGTTTAACAAAAACATTAATGCAAATTTCCAATGTATAACTTTTTTGGTCTAAGCTTGCTTCTTTAAGGTCTATGGTGAATAGAATTCCTTCCAAGGAGAATTTAATTATAAGGAAAGTGATTCAACCTTCTGCGCGCTGATTGGTGTGCTTGATGCAATCGTGATACATAAACTACTTCCATGTCTTTTTGAATGTTTCTTTGCTCATAGAGTTTGAATATTGTGCTTAAAGTGGTTTAGTTTCTGTTTTGTTCAACATAATAGTTGCCTTGTTAATTTTGCACAATTTGTAAAACTTCCATAATGTAATTCGTAGAATAGGGTTGACATTAGTGTGGTTGGTGGCAATTTGGTCTCTATAGATTGGCAATGTGGCAGTTTTCATTCTCAATTATGTGGATCCTTCTATATCTTGGAGCTAATTAAAATCGAGTGTGGAAATGTCTAAAGGATTCATCATTCTTATACCATTTTCTCATCATGTGTGTATTCTGATCCTACCACTTGTCTTAACTTCACAATTGGTTGATTGTTTCTGATATTTGGGTGTCTGGTGTTGCTTCTGTTATAATGTTGTTTTGATCGCTGTTGGATTACTCTGCCCGTGTTGTGTTAATTGGACGGTTTGGACATTTTGGGTCTGTTGATCCTGCTGTTGTTTCCCTGGTGCTTTATTCAATTAATTTTGTGGGTTGTTGTCATCATTCGGGATGCTGAATTTGGCTTGTACTGTTTTCTGTTTTAGACATTCTCTTGGGGGGTAGTGTTGTTAATTGGATGGTTTGGAATTTGAGACAGATTTGCCCTGGACTCTATCGGTTCAATTTTCCAATTGGTATATTTTCCCTGGTTAAATAGGTTCAAAGGTTGTTGAACTTTCTTGGCTTTATATATTGGTTCCATTCATGTTACCATTGCATTTGGGGCATATGAAGCAAATATGATTCTACTTTGGTTTGGCTAACAGTACTTGAAGTTAGTGCCATGAGTGATTTTGGCTTCTTACATATAATTATATTGCAATGTGTTTTGGGTTGTCATTATAGTAATTGGGTGAGTACTTTCTTGTATTTGGGTAATCATGTCTGTTTGGGTTTGGCTTTTGGTTTGGCTGTCGTTAATTTGTCATTTGTCGTTTATAATTGTCATTTTCTTATTGTACACAATAGTTCTTGGTAATTGTACTATGTATTATGTTATGTGTGTGGGTTGAAGTATCCATTACACCTTCACTTACTATAATTATATTTGCTTAACAAAAATTAAAAGATAATAGTTTTAAAAATTATCTGAAATATTATTGTTTACATATTTGCATTGGAATGATTGATTTTTCTGAATTTACTACATTAAACTTAAAATAGACGTATTCTTTAATATATTACATTTAAATTAAATCTATAAGTTAAACTAATTACCTTTTAATAATGTCAAATGATATGATTCAATCTTATTAGACTATCCTATTACATATTAAATTTAAATTATTCATTTTTAATAAAACATATCATTCATATTTTAATATATGTATTTATTATTAAAATATATATTATAAATATACCTCATAAAATTTAAAATCATTTTCCAAATCTCTTCTCTTTTCAATCTTTTAAAAACTGACATACCTATAAGATAATATACTCCTTCCCTCACTCCCTCCATCTTCCGTAACCTAGTCTTTTAACATTTCAAACATTTTTAAATTAATTAAATAAAGTCTGATCATTATCATTTAATAATATATAATTATCAGTTAATAATTACAATTAGAAGTGATCGAAACATAAAATTAAGCTACAAATGATAGTATTAACATTTAAAATATATGAAACGATATCATAAATTTTAAAAATTATGCAAAATACTAATGGTTGAATTGCATGATTGGTTGACTGAAAAAAAGAATTGCATGATTGGAATAATTAATTTTTATAAATTAATAATTTAAGTTTAATAAAATTATCCTTTAATATATATTTTCAAATTAAATATTTAATTTAAACTAATTACTTTTTAATATTAATATATTGAATTAAAATTATATAATTCAATCTTAGTTATACTATCATATTTTTATATATTAAATTTTAATTATTCATTTTATATCAAACATATATTTCATATTTTAATATATTTAATTACTTATTATTAAAAAACATATATTTTAAAATATATTTAAAGATAATAATTATATAAAAATAAATATATTTCAATAATATACTCAAATAAACGTTGGTTAATTTTACGTATGACTAGAAATGGTAAGATTCAAATCAGCAAATAGTTTCAGTTTTGAAGTCTGATGTAATGTATTCTAGAATAGTAATATTAGCATGCATGAAAAATTAGTAACAAATATAAAATGTTTGGACTTGAATGAATGCCGTTTATATAAAATTATTTTAGTACTTATATATATAATTTGTTAATGTGTGTGTTAATATCCCTTATTTTTTTTTATTTCTACAATTTAATAACAATTATGCATAGTATTAAATTTATATATTTTGTTTAAATATATATTAATCAACTTAGTCCTAGTCCATGGTCATTAGTTGAATTAGGACCATATTCCATAGAAATGACTTGATAAAAAAAATATATTAAGTTCCAATTAAGTCTAACTAGACCAAATCCGTCCCTTTAATGACCATATCCAGTGATCACCTAATTTCCCCTCAAGCGGATCCCCAATTTCCTAAGAGTCTATACAAAAAAAAAAAGGTATGGTCAGTTATTTAATAAAAAGGATTTTTTTAACTTAGATATTTTTTCATATTTATAGAAATTTTGAAAAAAAAAAAACTAAAATTCTGTTTAAACATTTAAAAAAAATTAATATAGTAGTTTCTAAAAGAACTTTAAAATATATACCATATAATGTTTATTTTTAAACTTAAACAAATGGGCCATAAGTTTATGAATTTTATAGAAATATATAGTTACCTTTTTTAAAAAAAAATTTCTTAATTTTTCAAATTAGTATCTTATAATAAATTAACATGCACTTAGTTTTTTAATCAGTGTGGGCCATAAATACTTCCAAAAAAAAAAAGAACCTTGAATTATTTTTAATTTCGTAAAAAATCACTTTTTCATAAAACATTTATCATATAGTTGTGTTCTTTTTATAAAACTTCCTCATTTTTATTTTAATTCACAGAATTTCATTTTCTGGCTTAGCATGTACGTTTTATAATTATAAACTAATTATTAGTCATTTTTCTGTAATTATTGATCAATTGTTTATTATATATCAATCTCTTGAAGCTGACAACTGCCATCATCTAAAATTTCTCCCTCATTTCTCTGTATAACAAGCAATAAACGTCGACGGTCAAGTAAAATATGGCCATTCAAGTCATAAACATTGACTATAAGGATCGATGAAACAATTACCCTCGAAATTGTTTTATTAATTATTGCAAATTTGAACACATGACATATCTCTCTATATAAAATATATAATAAATCTAATCATTAACATGCATTATTATCATGCATATCATTTTTTTAAAAAAATAGACATTTAAAGATAAATAATTTCATAGTCCATAATTACTAAAAACTTTAAAAGTATATATATGTGTATGTATTAATGCATGTTATGAATCAACTATTACAAAAACGGGTGGAGGACACATTAATGATTTTATATTATATATTTCTAATCATATACACGTTAAAATAAAATCATTTAATAAAATATTAATTAATTTTAAATTGTATAAATTTTTGTAAACCAAATTTAGGAAGAGGGATGAATCATATTGCAATACCAAAGAGTGGAGAGATGGAATTTAATCCTACGTCATATTGTAATGATCTACAAAATATTTTACCTTTTTATTATATATGTATTGAAAATACCCTAAGTATTGAATAGTATATTTGAACATATTTTGCATGAAATTTTACGTGGACTGTATGACCAGACTTGTTAAGATTCAATCAGCAAAATACAATTTCAGTTTTGAAGGCTGAAACAATATGTTCTAGATCGTAGTATTTGCATGACATGATTTTCCCACATAATTTTATTACTCCGATCCATTGAATTAGTCAAATATTCCTATCTTAATGAATATTTTCATTTATATATATCTGCATTCAGCAAATAAATACAAAACAATTGGAAAATTCAACGGCATGCTCAGGCAGTCCATCTAACTATATGTCGCACTCAAAGCTGAACTTTATGAGCTACTACATCTTATCAATATTTCTTCTTATTACATAACTTATCAATATTAATTTATTGAAGCAATGCTTAAAATATACCGCCAACTATTACTTTGAATATTTTCCAAATTTTGGTTCAACGTACTAAGGCAAATCAATAACGAATGATTCAACTACAAACCCCCATTGTACCACGTATACACACTTTAAATGACCTAGTTTGAAATAGCATATATGTAACGTTTGGCAGTCTATTGAAGCAATTAAATAACATGTACGTACCCACGGCGACTATATTAATTAGTAATACCTTCCGTTCCAATTTAAATTTAACTATCCACTTTAATTTGAAGAAAAAAATTATTTCTATTTAATTACTTACTTACAAATCTAACACAATAATAATTATTTTTTTTTTCTATTTTACTCTTATATATTAATAAATTATTTATTATTAAAAACTAATGAGACACAATAATAATAAGAGAGATAAAATGGTAAAATAGAAAATTTAAAATTTATTTCCATAAAAACAAGAGTGATAATTACATTTCTTAATCTGTGTGCTTTTTTTTGTCTAAATAAATAGCTAAATATGAATGAAGATAGTAATTAATTAAGTACGGTAAGTAGAAATAGAGGATCAGTACACCCTATTTTTTTCCATTTAGTTTGATATATTTAACTTTTTTGTGTGAATCAAAGGTATCCCTAGTTGATAGCTAGAAACTAATCCATTTCGAGGCGTAGATTGTAATGTCCTAATTTTTAAATTCAAGAATAATGTCCGTTGGAGTCTTGGAGATAATATTCCCCAAATTCCTGAAATTATTTCGATCAATTACCGATATCCCTTTATACACAATTAACCATCAAATGCTTAAGTAATTCCAACGATTACATAAGCCCGCTGGAATTACTTAAGCCCAAACAATAATCAAACACCATAAATATCATAATACAAATGTCACTCTGTGGCTCATAAATACTTTATCCCAAATTATAGAAACTTCTAACTTAACTTAACATGGTATAACAATTATACAATAATTTCCAACCAGGAATACAAGATATACAACCAGGGGTGAACTAATCCACTTTAAGACCTTCAATCTCTTCGTCCATGCAACCATCCAGACAATCCTGCATATCTAAAATGAACCCACAAACATGGGGTGAGACTAATGTCTCGGTGAGCATAACTATGCAATCATACAGTGTGGAGAAACAGGCATATGACATGCATCAGGAAGTTCACATCTTATCATAATGACATAACTCAATTTAACTCAATCAATATATCAAATGCCAAGCTCAAATTAAATATGTTATGCATGATCTGCATTACCCGACAGACGAGGTCTTTTCACTAATTGTAGGGCTAGACATGAGCTTAGACTACAAGGAACGTCTTCCTTGGAGACGTATCACACCGTTACTCTGGGGATCGAAGTCCAAGTTTTACTCTGGGGACCGAAGTCCAATTACTCTCGGGACCGAAGTCCAATCTTGTTTAATTAAGGTGATCTGGGGCCGAAGCCATTTTTCTAGGGTCGAAGCCAAAATCATTTTTCTCTGGGAGCCGAAGCTCAAATTCATTTTCCAATTAACTCGGGCCAAAGGCCTTTATGCAAATGCTCAAACATCTCAAATAACACATGTTTCATGATGGATCTAAACATTCTCATGGCCATAAAGAAACCCCATCATATGAATCCCATAACCAATACCCCACAATCATTACCATGTTATTCAAGCATGAACCATGAATGTATAAGACAAAAACATAGCGGTGGGTGAAACCCTAAGCATTCTATATTCCAAATCCCTATTCCTAGACAAACACTCAAGCATTACAAATCATAGGGAACAATCAATCAATCGAACACATACAAGACTATATATAGAGAAGGGAAGGAGGGATTAGGGTTCATTCAAGGGATTCAAGCAAGGATGAGAATGGGTGTGTGAGCTATACTCACCTGTAATGGAGGAAATAGGAAGAATGGAGGGGTGAGGATGAAGATCCAAGCTCCTTGAACGGTGTGGGTGGCTTCAAATCAAACTTCTCCCTTGAATCTCCCTTTCTCTCTCTAGCTTCTCTCTCTAGAAAGAGAGAAAATGAGGGCAAAAGCCCTAGCTCTCTGTTTTTAAAAACTGAAAACGCGCTCGTTCACTCAAGCGACTATCTGCTCGCTTGAGTGAGCAAGACAAAACTTAGTTGAAAACGCTTCCTCGCTCAAGCGAGGATCCGCTCGCTTGAGCGAGCCCTAACTCAGAGAGCACCCCTGATGCTGCAGGGGTTCTCGCTCGAGCGAGCCCTAACTCGCTTGAGCGAGCCTCAACTCAGAAACTCCCCCATCTCTGCCTTATCCCTCGCTCGAGCGAGCCTACCTGAACTCAAATTCTTCCTTTCTTCACTCTTACTCCCTTCTCCCCTCTATTCCTAGTGTATTAACCTCCTTCTAACTTAGCTCCTTTGATCCGAATCTCTTCCCTTATTCCTGTCAATCCTCTACCTAATCCCTTCCTCCTATTCCCAATTCCCTCGTTCAACGCCCCTACCTCCGGTCTTATCTCTATACCCATAATCATCTTCGTCTTAAGGTGTGATTCCTTCTAAGTTAGATCTATAGTTGTGTTCGGCTTAATACCTGGTTTCACTTCTAATTTACCTTAAAACTCATAGCTCTTAATACATTCCCCACTTCTCATCGAAATTCACACTCAAGCCCCCAAGTCCTCTTACTACTTTTAACCTCCTTTTCCTTGGCTGGATTCACAGCCTAAGGTAGATTCTAATTTTTGGGATGTTACATAGACATCACCGGAGTGGGCTTTGCCTCTCTCAACAAAGTCTTTTCCATACACATTATCAGGAATCGAACATTTGTCAAGATGCTTAAGAGACTCCGCTATCTACCAACTGTGTCTTGCTTTGTTGGTTAGTTTAGTTTGATTTAACTTATAAAAAAGTCTTTAGCAATATCATGATATTCATTTAAACAAGGCTACAATTGAGTCAACAAAAGTTATCACATGTACTTCATCTTGAGACTGCAGATAACTTGAATGCATGGAAGGTAAGAATAAGATAGTGATAGAGGTCAACATTCAACAATTTTAAAAGCCACGCAATTAGTAATATGATGAATAAGAGCAATATGCAGATAGACATGCGCCCAACGCTTGCATGCTGAATGGCTGCACGTAATGCCACGTATATCCCTTTTACACTTGGGCAATAAAGTGATTGGCGACATTATGATCAATGGTCAAGCACGTGTCAATCAAAAATTAATTCATATATAGGCTTATATTTAAGAATATTTCGGTTGAGTTTACACTTATATAAAAAGGAATTAGAGTCCTCGATCACAAACTTATATTTTGAGTGTAGGCAAGCACAATTTAAATTCAAGAATTTCAACTTTTTTGGGTTAAGTGAGAAAGCTTTTAAACCACAATCGGTGACCGCAATTATAGTAGCAATGTCATAGCTTTTTTTTTTAGGTTTTCATGATTATTGCATATTACAATTTTTCAGTAATTTTTTATACTCAGTTTTTCTAACATGTGCAGTATAATAAATTAAAAATAGAAAGATTTTATTGGAAATTACAACTATTAATATTATCAATTTATTTAATGTTGTGATAATTGTAATTTTCAACAAAATCTTTCTATTTTTGATTTATTATTATGTGTAATGTTGCACTGGTTGGAAAAATCGTTTTATAATATAAAAATTGTAATATAATTTCTACTCTGATCACAATTTAAAGATGTGCATAATTTAGGGCTGCACATGGGTCCATCCACGACCCAATCAACCCAACCCAACCATTATTCGGTGAGTTGGGTTGGGTCATCAGGTCTGTTTGGGTTAAGCACGAACCTGATCAATTTGGGTTGGGTAGCGGATTTGGGTAAGTGCAACCCGATGTACCCAATCCAACCTCCTAAATAAAAAATTATTATATTATTAATAATTATCTTATTTGAATTAAATTTAGTAACAATAAATTAAATTTAATTAAAAATTAGTGTCATAATAGAACATTAGTTTGTTAATTTGTGAGATAGAGACTTTTATGGTTGTGAAATATCTTATTCAGGACATCTCTTTACTGCATTGTGCTAAATATTTGAATTAAATTGTGTGTGGAAAGTGTATGTAATATTTTTTCTAGTTTTGATTTATAAAATTTTTGAAATAGTATATGGTCAAAGTGTCAAAATCATGGAATTACATGTTTATATACTTTAAGAAGTCCAAATAGTGATAAAAATAATCAGTTTCTATAAATTATTTTTTTTTATTTTTTAATTATCATGACCCGACCACCCAACCCAACCCAACCCGACCTTGATTGGTTTGGGTTCGGTTGGGTCCATAACAGAAAAATGGCAAAACCGACCCAACCCAACTCAAACATGGTTAATCGGGTTGGGTCCAAAAATTGCGGAAATCCAACTCAACCCAACCCTTGTGCAGCCCTAATGCATATGCATGATTTAGTGTTGGAACATGATAAATTCATATTTCAACACTACAAATAATAGCGTTAAAAGATTCAAAGTTGAACTTAATTATTTTTCAATGTCAAACCAAATATATACGATATAAAATAAGATACCCTAATTAAGGATCAAATACTAATTTATTTAATTAATTAAGGATCAAATACTTATTTATCTTTAAAGAAATATAGTTTGCTTCGAGTAGCTAGCTATGCCATTACACGTGATAGTTTTGTGTGTTCAAGTTTTTTTTGGGTGTATATATAAAATATATTATTGAATTTCCAACAGGTTATATATAGGATTAAACACCAGTAAACCTAGCCGCTAGAGAAATAGAGAAGTCCGAGAAGTGTGCATCGCTTCCTCCCTCCATGGGAGAGTCTTCTCCCTCTATAGGAGGGTTTTCTACCCATTATAGATGGGTTGTTTCCTCAGTGAGAGTTTTTTTTTCTTTCTTTTTCTTTTGTTTCATTGTCATCTTCCTCTTCTATTTTCTCATCCATCAGCTTCATCTTCTCCTTTTCTATACCTTCTTAATGTCCTCTATCTATCATCTATGTTATCTCTTTTCCCTCTTTTTTCCAGGGTTTTGCTGTTGATTTTGTTGTCATCTGCCCAACTGCTTTTATCGGGCTGATATAGCTCATTTGAAATGTCCATAGGTGTTCTTTGTTCACAGTTCCAGCAGAGTTGGCTGGTTAAGGAAAGCAAAAAAAAAAAAAGGAAAGCAATCAAGAAAGGAAAAAAGGAGCAGATCAATTGTGACAACAAGGCTGACCTTTTGGGAGGATAAGAGGAGTTCACTTGTTTAATTTTCTGGTATTATTTTGTTTATCCTATGTAATTTGAGTGAGCATGCTATGTTTTCTATTGTTTATTAATTGAAGCATTGTAGAATCACTCTTATGGGTTTATATCCTATGTAAGTGTCGTTAGCTACCCTTTAGAACTTTAATTTAATCTACTTTGACAAAAAAAAATTAAGCACCAGTGTTATGTTTGGAAGATATTGATAACGGTTAATGGAACTGATCATGTCATCTCTATATTTGTTAGAACAAAATTGAGTACAAGTCTTGACCCTGAGTAACCAATTATTGAACATTACAAATCAATTAAACGAGTTCAAGAAATTTGGTTGCCACCTACTGCCCTGTTTATTGTGTTATTATATAATTAATTCATGGAAATATTGGTTATTACCAAAATCCTCATTCAAATTCGTGTATATGTATTTAATTTATTCAATTGATTTACTTATCAATCAAAATAAGGTGGAAACCCAGGAAAACAGACTGAAAATTAACAAGAAAATATACCCGCAATTGATCAGTAAAGAGGAGGGGAGTTTCCCTCTGAAAACAAATGCTTGAATTGAATAGCCCAATCTTTAGTAGGTTGGGCAGCAAGGAAACAGGGGTTGAAAAACAGCAATTGGAATTTTATTAAATTTTCTAATTTGGGAGTTCATCATCTTCAGCTAGCGATATATATAATTCCTATACTCTACGTACAACTTGCAGGGGCTAGGTCCAGGGATAGCTACTAACACCTCCTCTGTGTTTATAGCTACCCACCCAATACCAAAGCCAACACCTCAAACAAATTATAATTAAATAAAGGCATTTTAATAAAAATATATACTAATTAAAGATTTCTTAATTTACATGTATAATTTTGAACAATAAAAGATATAGAATAAATGGAGCATTTTAATTTGATAATTAAAATTATATTCCAAGCCATTATAACATTTTACCAATTATATATAAAAGAATGAATAATTAAAAAGTAATGAACGTTATCATGATTTGTTTTGCACACCAAACTCTGCTCTTTAGATTTGAATGTTAAAGTTAATGCAGACCACGATTGCTTTACTACTTTATAATATATATCGAACATTCTTTGTTACATAAAAAAATATTAAACACTATAGTAAAGTATCCCAAATTCCCAATGCAACAAGGTCCCCCTCTTAATTATTTCGTCCAAACTTGAGTTACTTTTATGATATTCTACGTTGTGCAGATAGAATGAGGATATATGATTAGTTGAAGTCAAATACTAGTATATGTATTTCAAAGAAGAGCAGCGAGAACATGGTTGGAGAATGTACAAGCTTCATATATTTATATATTCATGACGAAGGAAAAATGCTTTTGGGTCGATCAGCTAAGCTAATTATGAAGAGAGTTGAGCAACCAATGTGCACGTGATTGAGCAATCAACAGTTAATCAAACAGGGATGCACCTTTTACTCAAAGATCCCTTTTGCTATTTTGTGTTCACACTGAATGCTTTTGTGTTTTCAGATTCCTAACTTGAAACCTTTCACACCTAAAGCCCCCTTTTTCCACCTTTACTATATACTACCTGCTGCCTTGAAAATTTATAAAGTCTAGCCATTAAGAAATTAGTAATAGAAATAATATTGCTCTATTTTGATGATTAATTAACCACTGGCTTAAGTAATTTATATGTTATTGGAGTGGATCATTTGGTGACCCCACTAAAGAGATCGAGGGCACTATAAGCACAAATTAAATTAAATATATCTAGTATTATCTATGGCAAAGTATATTGAATTAGATTTTGTTCAAAGCCTTTTCCAGAGCTTAATTAATTTGATTCGGATGAGCTTAATTAAAGGGAAATATTGATTGCATTAATGAAAGAAAAAGAAATGGCATCTTTAAAAAAAACGGGACTTAAAAGACATAATTATTATATCCCTTAATAATCCTTGTGAAAAACTTTAAATAACAGATAAAAAGAAATTAAGGGATCAACGTAATAAACGAGATATTAACAAATTACTCCCTCCGTTTTTTCTTTAATATTTAAGGTTTATGCACATGAATTAAGAAAAAGATTGATATTTTAATTTTCAAAAATATTTATTTTTTACTTTCCTGTTATACCCTTTATTTTTTTTTTTTTGGTGTTCAAGCCTTGAGATTGGGTAATACAATTAGGGTCAGATTGGTGATGTGTGTGCATACTTATTGATGTCATGTGCTTTCTGAGAAGTCCATGAATTAATGCATTGATTGCTGGAATATGGAGAGTTTTAAACCCCTTCCATGGAGTCTTTTGTTAGAATCACAGGAAACACTAGAAGGGGGGTTGAATAGTGTTTTATAATTCTTTGCAGAATTTTTGAAAACCTTTTAAAAATAAGCAAACTGAGTTTGAAAATATTTGAGCAACCTTCCGAAACTGGAAGTTCAGCAACTTGCTGATGCAACTCAGAAGGTTGGATAAAATTGATTTCGAAATATTTTGAGCGCGATAAAGAGATTGTTTTCTGCGTGGATTTATAAATGCACTTTTCAGAACCCTCCTAAGTTAGTTAGAACTGAATGTAAAGAGTTAACGGTAGAGAGAACTTAGCCACAGAAAATTTATCCTGGTTCACCCACTAACTCAGTGAGCTACGTCCAGTCTCAGGGCAAACCACTACTGGATTTTCACTAATCCCGCAAGATTACAAGTATTATTTGCACACCTAGCCTCTCCAGGCTCAACACAAGTATTCTTTGGACACAGTCTCTCCAGGCTAAACCAAGTATTCTTTGTACACAGCCTCTCCGGGCTAAACCAAATATTCTTTGTTCCTCCAAGCCTCTCCAGGCTCTCAGACACTTAACGGTGTTTACAATGAAGATTAGTTTAAGCTTCTGAGAAACTTAAACTCAAATGAACTTGTACAAAGGATAACTGAGTAAGACTTAGGATACAAATGAGAAATACTAAGTACAAGGAAATCAGAGATAATTTCAGCAAAGTGTTGGCTTGATAAATTTTCTTTGAAGAGCATGACCACTCTTTCTTGGGCTTTGCCATGGGTTCATCAGTTGTTCCCCCAGGGTTCCACACATCAAAGTCTTTCACGAATCTATTTATAGAGACTTGAAATTTAATTTGATCGTCGAAGATTGCTTGATTACCGTTGAGAAAATAGCATTGTAGTCGTTGTGAGACAATCTTCTGATAGCTTCCGACTTGAATGGTGTAGGTGTGTAGTAATGATTCAGTTCTGACACTCAGCAGTTTGACTCTTGAATTTGCTTGAGAGATTTTCTAGCATTTCAGCAAGTTAATGTTCTTTTTCTCTCACTTTCTTCTTTGCATGAGTCTCATTTGTATAAGGAAACGAAACCTGTAGACCGGTTAGAAATCTTCAGAGTCTCGTTGTCTAATAGCTTTATTTTCGTTGAGGTACACGCTTCTGATAACGTACCACAGAGACAGGGTAGGGATAGATGTGCAGCAGTGCTGACTCTAACTCTATCCTCTGTTTGCTTTTCTGCAGCAGGTTTCCTCTTTTGTGTCAGGAAATGAAACTGTGCCAGAAAGCCTTTGTTTCGCCTTGCAACCGGTTCAGCTAACCAAAGGGCTTTGCAGAGGCTTGAGTCTTTTAATATTCTTTAACAGGTTGACTCACTAAGTCTTCGAAATGTAGCATGACATTTCAGATTTCAGAAGGTTCTAATCTTTCAGAGAGTCAAATCCTTTCAGAAGGTTGTCATACTTCAACAAGTCTTCATACTTCGGCAAGTCTTATCTTTTCAGTAGGAAGACTTGTTCAGCAAGTTCTTTCTTCAGTAGATTGCTTTAAGTTTTTACGTAGAAAGCCTTCTGACTTTGGCAGATGCTATGTTGAATATATTCGACAAGCAATTTTCAGCATCTCAGATGGTATACGTCTTCAAAGAGTTGCTTCTTTCAAAGTCGCTGAAATACAAAGAAAAAACATCTTTCTCAGTAGAATATGTTTTTATGCAATCAAATTTGTTAGACATTAAAACCAAGGGTAATAAGTCTTTAATCCAATTTGAATACTTAATTGATTTTGAGACTCAACACCTTCTACCAGTTCTAAATTTACAGATTCTTCAATCCCATCCATGAAATCTTCTACCATTTCTAAAGTTAAAGAGTCTTAATTAAGCCCCTTCCATAAAAATCCATCAAGACTTTCTATTGTCTTCAAAGTGTGTAAATAGCAATCCGTTCTTTTATATTTCAATCTTACAAAAAGGAAGACAAGAAGAATAGCAACAAAGCATGAAAGTAAAAGAGATATAAGGGGAAGAAATCTATTTATATCTACATCTATCTATCTATAGTAAATACAATTGTGGGGGTTTTTGGGTACTGTTCATTGGATTTTTTTTTGTCAAAAGGCTATATGGGGTGAGACTCTTTTTGGATGTATTATAGGTCGGTTATAGTGATAGAGTAGGCTTGCTATGGGATATGCATTTCACTAATTCACACACACACATATATATATATATATATATTACATTTATCAAATAATATAATATTTCTAGATTTTTTAAATCAATTTAACACTAAAGTGATTAATATATTTTTATGGTTAAAATAATTAATATTTAATGTATTGGGTTGAACTAGTCAATAATTTAAAATTAAATGTTTAACTATTTTTCAAAACTTAAGGATATATGTACTATTTAAATTATTATGTCGTGTATATTATTATTAATCAAATATTTCTAATGGCATATTGACAAACATTTTCCAATTTGTTTATTATTAATCTCCATTGTTTTGTAAATTATTTTGCATATTTAGAACGAGCCGTTAAGCTATGCTTCGCTTCACATGATAAATCTAGACAGTAGGAAAAATCAAACTTTGAGAATCGTGCTACAGTGCTATCGATTTAGCCAGTTTCATTTTCTTAATCCCAACCATTGATTAACTTAATAATATATTTAACCGTACAAAACGTTGATTTACCAATGAAGCACCTATTCATTGTTTCACATTAGATGGACCCTTCTTTTATATTAGGTATGTCAATTTTTCACTTTCATTTATGTCATTGAGTGATATGACTAAGAAGTTAAGGTTACTTTTTACGGCTCAACGTTAAGTTTTTTGTTATTCAATAGCTAAAATTTTCCTTTGTAACTATATATCATTTCCTCTCAATTTCAAGATGTTCTTTTCATTTGAATTTTTAGAAATTGAAATGTGTCCCGCCTCACACCTCACACCGCTTAGCAATTTTTATAATTTTTTTATATTCATTATCAAAATTACTTTTATGAGGTCAAATCATGAATTATAAAATATTAGCGTCTCATGCATCATATGTGTAACATCCCAAAATTAGGGCCTATAAAGTACAAGAGAAGTCTTAGATTGTGAATCTAGCCAAGAGAGGAGGGTTAGGAGTAAGACGAAAATTTAGATATTAGAGCATGAATTAAGACGAGAATTAGACAACATATTTAGAGTCATGAGTCTTAGTAGAACTTGGAAGAGTTATGGATGAGGACATTGAGTTAGGAGAAAGATTTAGGGATAGGAACCAAGAATGAGTGGAAGGGAATTGAGTTAGGATCAAAGAAGAGTTAAAACTAAGAAATTAAGTCTTAGGATTCTCGCTCAAGCGAGATTAGCAGCAAAGAATTAGGAATTTAATTTATGCAAAATTCGCTTGGGCGAGAATGGTCTCGCCCAAGCGAGAAACAGGGATTTTTAGGGTGCTCACTAGATAATTTTTGCTTGGGCGAGAATGGGTTCGCCCAAACAAGAATCTTCCAGAGAGGGGATTACTCTATGGGGTATTCTCGTTCAAGCAAGGGGATTCTCACTTGAGCGAGGACGCGAAATCAGGTTTTTCCCCGCATTCTCGCCCAGGTGAGAAGGACTCGCCTGAGCGAGACCACGCGTCCCAAACTTTAAAACTCAAGTTAGGGTTCCTCTTTCCACATTCTTCCTCGTTCCTTTTACATCTTAGAGAGAGATATTCTAGAGAGAGAAGGGACTCTTGGAGCCAAGTAGGAGGAGGAGAAGCCAAGGTTCTTTACCGCCAATCTTCCCTAACGTCTTTCCTCTTCTCTTTTAGCTCCTTTGAGGTGAATATAGCCCACACACTCACTCTCATTCATGCTTGAACCCTATATGACCCCTCCTCTAGTATTCCCTTTCTTTAGTTGTTGTGAATGCTTGATTTATGATGATGATGCTTTCCCTAATTGATATGTTTGAGGATAGGATATTAAGGGGAATCTTGGGAGGTCAAACCCTTAGGGTTTGTTCATTGGGGATCAAATGGGGGTTTTTCTAACTAATGTTACATGAATGTAAAGCCTAGAGGATGGAAAAGATGTTTATAGCTAATCAGTGTTTTACGAAAAAGCTCTATCTTTGTATTGAGGGCGTAGGCGCCACAGTTGAAATGATGGCGTATGCACCATAGTTCAGTGGAGGGCGTATGTGCCACGGTTCAGTGGAGGGCGTATGCGCTACGGTTCAGTAGAAGGCGTATGCACCATAGTTCAGTGGTGGGCGTATGTGCCAAGTTTTCTTGTACTCGAGGGCACGTGTGCCATAGTGGAGTATTCGGGTTACCACGACCCGATCAAGAAAGAATTTGTATGGTAAAATGATAACGGTATAGAGGATCTAGTCTTTGGTGTCATTGCTAATGTATGTATCTTATATTGTGGCCTTGTTGCATTTCATTTGCCTGTTTTCCCTACACTGCTTGCTTGCATGGTTATACTCGCTGGGACATTAGTCTCACCCCGTGTTGTGGGGTTCATTTTAGATATGCAGGATTAACCGGCTAGACGCTTGGATGTAGAGTTGAAGTTCTTAGAGTGGGTCTTTCCACTCCTAGCTATTTATCTTGTATTCCTTGTTGGAAACTGATGTATTAATGTTATCCTATGTTAAGCTAGGCTAGAAATTTCTATATTCTAAAATGATGTAATTCTGAGCCACGAAGTGACATTTGTATTTGGGATTTTTGGTGTTTGATTATTGTTGGGCTTATGTAATCGTTGGAGTTACGTAAGCATTTGATGAATGTGTTTGTAATGGTATCGGTAAATGCGCGAAATAATTTCAGGAATTTAGGGAATAATGTCTCCAACGGACATTATTCTTGAATTTAGAAATTAAGACGTTACAATACGGGTTGAACACACTAGTAGGTATACATTGGAGATATATTGCAGTCATAAATTAAATCTAGAATTAGTTAGAATTAGAAGGAACTAATTAATTAAATGGAGTAATAACTTCAAATGGGTGAGTGAAAAAGAAATATATATACATTTAAAAAGAATAAACACATTATTCAATAAACACACATTAATTTTAGAAAAATAACAATAAAAATTGAAAAAAAAAATTG
Source organism: Sesbania bispinosa (assembly GCA_026901365.1). Taxonomy (NCBI): domain Eukaryota; kingdom Viridiplantae; phylum Streptophyta; class Magnoliopsida; order Fabales; family Fabaceae; genus Sesbania; species Sesbania bispinosa. The sequence goes on along the minus strand of QLOH01000009.1, from coordinate 2,559,047 downwards.
TGCCAAAACTTCTCTAAAAAAACAAAACAGAGGGAGTATTAGCTTGATTTGCATTAAGAGGAGGAGGCAGAGGCAAGAAGAACAGTACAGCCGCCACCTACTGTGGGGTCCAATTGGGCAGTACTTTCCACGTAGGAAATTAAAGGAAACAACCACCTAATTCATTCCTAGCTACGTACGTGAAATAAATTAAATAAATAAATAAACTCTGACTCTGACTCTGTCTCCTCTTCAATTTTGTCTCTTCTCTTTTCTCCAATCCTATATATCACCCAACGCTCTCTCATCTCCAAGATCACCTTCTCTTTTTTCAGTTTCTGTCTGTAAAATCATCCCACCCATCAAACCAACCTTAATTACCTCTCCCTTTCCCTCTCTCTCTCTTTCTCCCCCTCCCTCTCTCTGCAAAACCAAAAATCAAACAAATGGGAAACTGCTTGAAGCACCAATCATCCACCAAATACACCACCGACGACGACGCCGATGACTGGGATTTTCAGGCAGGTGAGAGTGTTTTTGCATCCAAAAACAGTGCCACCACAACTGCCAAAACAGTAACAGAGGTGAAGATCAAGATCACAAAGAAGCAGCTTGAGGAGTTGCTAAGCAAAGTGGACGTGAGGGAATTGAGGGTGGAGCAAGTTTTGTCACAGCTGATGAACCATAGTGGTGGTTATCAATCACTTCAGAGACCATGGAGACCCGCACTTCAGAGCATCCCTGAGGATAATTAATTAATTGAAGTAGAGAGTATTGGCCTATTGGGTCAATCCTTCTTTTTGTTTCTATGTAAAAAGATTGATCCTTGAGGATCAAGATCGAGAATTTGTCATGTAGACATGTATTTTGTAGGGATTAGAGGGAACCTGAGGGTGCTTACATATTTTTTTTTTTTATTTCTGTGTATATAAGAAAAAGTGAGTACCTTCTTTGTGCTTGTTGAGGTTAGTTTTAATTTCTCTGTGTTTTTTTTTTTTAATATCATTTTGATGCCCTGTGCTTTATTAAATTCTCAATTTGGTTGTGTCCTCTGGTTTTCTGGTTGGATGTCAAATTTTGTGTGGAAATGAAAGGACTTGAAAGTTGAGAGCTATATATGAGATTTCATTTTCCCTTTAATCAGTGCTCTGCTCCACCTTGTGGTGGCTACCAATAGAATGGAATGGGTGCTTTTTGGGGTTTGCTTTGACAATTTTGGGACTTTTAGTTCTAAAAGCAGTTGGATTTTCCACAAATTTGGAGTTAATGAATCTCTAATTGGGCGTTTGAAGTTGAAATGTTGGATTGCTAATATCGATCTAGATTCTGCTTCCCAATTACTCCCAACATCAGGGGACAGATTCATAATCCAAACCAGATAATTAAATGTCTATGATCATGCAAGAATAAGAAAAATTGATAAATTCATTTAATAGACATTTTTAAAAATTAAAATTATGAAACTATTTTAGAATGTTTTGAAGAATTGTTTTTTAGTTTTGTGGTGGTAATGCTCTATAAATAATAGTTCTTACAAATTATTTTATAAAAATGAATTTTTTTTATTAAAATAAAAAATATTTATTGTTTTTATTTATATTTATAATGTTATTGATATTTTTTATTTAAAAAAATTATTTTTAAAAGTCTTATCCACAACACTAAAGAATGGTGTTATCAAAATCATTCTTTGTATATTTGAATGTGAGATATTCTCTTAGGGAAATCAGGTTGATTAGCATAACCGTAATAAAACATTGATTAGCTTATTAGTGTTCAACTTTAAAAGAAAAATGAAAAATCAATCATGAAGACAATTTGCTAATAACCTTACAATTAACTTCTTTTAAAAGCTTTTGGTTTGATTTCAAGTAAATCTTCTAATAATTACTCATGTTTTTTTTTTTCCAAATTCGGTTACTTATTTTCGAAATAAATATATCAGTCTCCTATGACAGTTCAATGCAATCCTTCTTTGTTGTGTGTAACATCCCAAAAATTAGGACTCTAAAAAATGTTAGAGAAATCATAAGTTAAGCACTCTATTCAAGGGAGAGAATAGGAATTTATGAAATGTTATGAGTTCTAGAGAGAATCCTAAACGTATAGAGCCCAACATTAAGTCCCCGTTTCCAATCATAAATGGATTTAGGAGAATATTAAGCTAGGATATGGGGAATAAGCTTTAGTAGTGAGGAAAAAGAGGAAAAACATTGTAATGAGCGTATTTTTATAGACACTTAACATCTTTAACCCAGCCTAATTGGAGTGAATTGTTGATTTATATTATTGTTTATGTGGAATGTACCTCGTTGGGCTTCAATTAAAGTTGTTGCTTAATTTTGAATTTTAAGCCTAATAACCTTTATGCACTAATTTGAGGATATCTATAATTGTAGGTGGACGATTTAGGTGATTCAACTTGCATTAGAAAACAAAGATTCGGTGCTTCAGTTTGATATGTTACACGATAGTATTACTGTCTCATTTTCGTTCCAGGGAGTCTCATTTTCACTCAAGCGAAGAATTTCTCGCTTGAGCGAAAATATCAGCAGAAACAGGGGTTTGAAATGTTGTCATTTTCGCTTGAGCGAAAATCAGGCAGAATTTCACTGTCTTAATTAATTTCGCTCAAGCGAAAATACGCGAGTTCACTTTTTAAAAATAGAATCTTAGGGTCATTTGACCCATTCTAATTGCATTCTCACACCTCCACCTTGCCCGAGGAGAACGAAGAGAAAGAAGATGAGTGAGCATGTTTGAGGACTCTAACTAAGAGAAGGGCTTAGGATCACTATTCCCCACCATCACCATCCCAACTTTCCTATTCTTGCTCTTGAGGTGAGTGTAATCCACCCACCCACTCTCATTTTGTGAGGAAACCCTAAATGATCACTATTCTCTTTCCCCTTCTTATTTTGCTTGTGATTACTTGATTGATGATGTTTGAGGCTTGCCTTAGTGATGATGTGTTGCTTATGCCTTGTATTGCCTCGAAATTGATTTAGCTCTAGGCCAGGGTTTTGAAGTTAGGATTTTCATGAGATTGTTGTTTATGAGATTTTAAATGTCATGAAATCATCATTTAGCATATGTAAACATGTATACATGCCATGAATCATGTTCTCACGTTTTTGAAAACCCTAAGCATGTACAAAATATTTTTCATGGGCCTTTGGCCAAGAGGAAAATTATAGGTCTACAGGCCAAAAGGAAAATCATAGATCTTCGGATAAGAGGAAAATTATAGGTCTTCGGACCAAGAGGAAAATGAGTCTTTGACATAAGAGGAATAATGTAAGAACAAAACGAACACTTGACTGCTAAATTAAGATATGAGGTTAAAAGGTCGCAAGGAAGACGTTCCTTGCAGGGATATACTGAGCTCAATCCAGGTCAGAGGATTAAGTGATAAGACCCCACCAGTGTTGGGTAAAACACCAAGAGGTTGTTTGTTCATGGAATTGCCTTGATATTTATATATGATACATGATTATTTCCGTTGTGCATTTACATTTGTGTGAAATCCCCTACACTACTTGTAACGCCCCCGAGCCGCTTGCAGGAGTGATGAGGGTCCCCACAAACCAACACGAGTCTTTCCAGTATGCTTTGTCCTCACTTGCACACTTTCCGGGAAACTTCCCAGAAGGTCACCCATCCCAGAATTGCTCCAAGCCAAGCACGCTTAACTATGGAGTTCTTATGTTATGGGCTTCCGAAAAGAAGATGCATCTTGTTGGTATAGTTCTCCCCAACAATTTCCTTTAAGCTATTTTCAACTGTGCAGTCCCATACCTGCACAGTCTCTAGATCCCTCTCATTCGGGTGTGGGCTTGGTTCATCCATGTGTCCCTTCTTGCTTAGAAGCCTGCCAGATCCCTCTCATTCGGGTGTGGGCTTGGTTCATCCATGTGTCCCTTCTTGCTTAGAAGCCTGCCAGGAGCCGCTCCTTGTCCGTGCCTTTTTGCACCGGCGATCACTCCCCGCCCTCATCAGCCTCCGACTCTCACATGCCCACCAGCTTCCGCCTAGTTCGTCCCCGAACCACACCGTACTGGGAGAGGCTCGGCTCTGATACCATTTGTAACACCCCCGAGCCGCTTGCAGGAGTGATGAAGGTCCCCACAAACCAACACGAGTCTTTCCAGTATGCTTTGTCCTCACTTGCACACTTTCCGGGAAACTTCCCAGAAGGTCACCCATCCCAGAATTGCTCCAAGCCAAGCACGCTTAACTATGAAGTTCTTATGTTATGGGCTTCCGAAAAGAAGATGCATCTTGTTGGTATAGTTCTCCCCAACAATTTCCTTTAAGTTATTTTCAACTGTGCAGTCCCATACCTGCACAGTCTCTAGATCCCTCTCATTCGGGTGTGGGCTCGGTTCATCCATGTGTCCTTTCTTGCTTAGAAGCTTGCCAGGAGCCGCTCCTTGTCCGTGCCTCTTTGCACCGGCGATCACTCCCCGCCCTCATCAGCCTCCGGCTCTCACATGAGTTGTAACATCCCAAAATTTAGAAATATAATTTAAATACGTATAATTATATTTCGATAACGTTAGCTGTAAAAATAGAAGTTACACATTAATAATAGTAAATATTAATATACCTGTATTTATGAGATAATAATAATATAATATTATAAATAGTAGGAGAGATGTTAGATTATAAGGATCTTAATCAAATATGGTCATATTGAATATAATGATAATATTGTTAAGAGATAAATCATAAGATTACAATTAACATTAATTGTTATAAATATAGTAATTATTATATTAATAAAATAATATCAGGATTAGTAATGATAACCTTACGAGAGAGATATGGTTAGTATTTTAAATTAGGATCAGATTCTAAATAGGGATATTGAGATCACGAGGATTAAGGATATGAATCAATACAATTTAGGATAAGATTTAATTATAAGATTTGAATTTAAATTTGAATATAGATGGATAAAGACTCTATAATATCCTAATAATTCCTAAATATAAATGAATAAATAAAATAAAAGAAAAAGAAGAAATAATAGTATTATTATTTTAATTGATTAAATGAGAGGAATAAAATAGTATTAGTAATATTAATATTTTTATGAATAATGTTATTTAATAAAATAAGAATGAGTGGGTTGAGGGTGGGTCCAACCCAGTTAAGTATTTAAGTAAGGAGGGGTCACCAATTCACCCTAATCCTTATTTTTCAAAACGTTAGAGAGTGAAACCTTAAGGAAGGGAGAAACGATTCCACAAGGAGGAGGTACCGCGGAGTAGATTAGCAAGGGAGTTCTATCTTTTCGTTTATGATCGTCAACTTTAAGGTACGGTGGGGGAGAGGGTATTGCCTGTATATGCATGTAGGGGATGTTTGGGTAGTAATCTAAGAGTATAATTTTGAATTGATGAATTTATAACTTAGAATGAAGATATAATCTGTTGGTTGATATTAATTGTATGTAAATTGATGAGTATTGGATGAGATTAATGATGATATTGAGAATAATGGAAAATGGGGTGATTAGGGATTGAGAAATTGGGGGTTTTGATGAATTGATGGTATAATCTGTAATTGATTGTTGATTTACGGAGTATTGGATGCTAATAATGATTATGTATGATGTTTAGACATAAAAGATTGATTAGGGATTGATTGGATGAGTTTAGAGAGGTTTGAAATCGTAAATACTGCGATCTGCGTCGCGGGTAATCGATTACTAGGAGTGGTAATAGATTACCAGAGGGTTCTAGGCAACCAGGAGGGCTGTTTGCTCGCAGGTAATCGATTACAGAAGTTTGGTAATTGATTACCAGAGAGCTTGCTTGCAGGTAATCGATTACAAGGTGGTTGTAGTCGATTACCAGAGACCTTGTTTGCGGGTAATCGATTATAGAAGTTTGATAATCGATTACCAAAGTGGATTTTGAGATCCTAACTGTTTGATGATGATTGATGTGTTTGAGAGTACTTTATAATGAGTTTTGTGTTGATGATTAATGATGTTTGGTGAGGATTATGATGCTTATGATGATGAATAATGATGATATTTGATGATGAGTGTGATGATGTATTATGATGATATTTGATGATGAATGTGATGATGTATAATGATGATGATTGACGATGTTTGATGTTGTTTATGATGACTATGATGATGATGTAAATGATGATAGTGTGTATCACTTATGATGATGATGTAAATGATGATAGTGTGTATCACTTATGATGATGATGTTATTGATGATAGTGCATGTCACTTATGATGATGATGTTATTGATGATAGTGCATGTCACTTATGATGATAAGTGTAGATCACTTTATTATGATGATATTTGATGACGAGCATATTGGTGTATGATGATGATGATAAGTGTATATCACTTTATTATGATGATATTTGATGATGAGCATATTGGTGAATAATGATGATGATGAGTGTATATCACTTTATAATGATGATGTTTGATGACGAGCATGTTAATGCATGATAATGATGATTTATGATGATGGTGTATGTCACCTTTGATGATGATGTTATCTAAGTTGTGCGGGCCCATAGAGGGGGTACAACTTAGGAATGATAATGATGATTTATGATGATGGTGCATATCACCTTTTGATGATGATGTTATCTAAGTTGTGCGGGCCCATAGAGGGGGTACAATTCGGGAGGTGAACTGAGTTGTGCGGGCCCATTGAGGGGGTACAACTTAGGGGATCAAGATGGGGCGTTCGATGCACGGGCCTATAGAAGGGGTGCAACCTAGGAGTGATTGTACGGGCCCATAGAGGGGGTACAACCTAGGGTCGAATGTCGTTGTGCGGGCCCATAGAGGGGGTACAACCTATCGGATAGTGTGTGGTAACACCGGTAGACCGCCTTGGTACTAACTAGAGTGATTGACGAGGTGCGCCCATTATGTGGAGTTCCAAGTCATGATCTTTGGGTAGATGATGAGAAGAGTATTGATGTTTGATGATAATGAGTATGATAATATATGAATGATGTATGATGATAATGAGTATGATGATATATGAATGATGTTATGATGATAATGAGTATGATGATATATGAATGATGTTACGATGATAATGAGTATGATGATATATGAATGATGTTATGATGATAATGAGTATGAGGATATATGAATTATGTTACGACGATAATAAGTATGATGATATATGAATGAGATTATGATGATGATGAGCTTAGTGAAGGTATAATGGATAGATTTATGTGTTGTGAATAGGAATGATGGCATGACATGTATATGTTGATATAGATGATTGATTATATGTTGAGTTTTAGATGAATGTTATTGATTGGTGATTTTAATGTACTGATGGCATGATGTAATGATGCTTTGGGTGAGGATGGGTATTCTCTATGTGTATGTATAGGTAGTATTCCTTTTCCTCACCGTATTCTGTGGATATATTTTACAGGTGTTGAGGTGGACACGACTAGTGTCGACTATGATTGAGAGGGTATGCTATGATAGATGTGACATCAGGGTGTTTTCGGGATGTTTTAATATGTTTCTAGATTAGGAGTATTTTCGTGAACTTTTAAATGCCTTACATGGCGAGTAGGATGTTTTAATTATTGATAATTTGGAGATTCCGCTGCTTGTGTATTTTGAAAACCTTTGAGTTCTACTTTTATTTTAATTAAGGTTTTTTTTACAATGAATGAGGTTTTAAATGAAGAGATATGTGAACCTTTTTACCCGTTGAGGGATACTGCTTTTGAAAAATATTTCGACTAATTAATTGTATAAGAGCTGGGGTAGAAGGGTGTCACACTACTTGCATGATCACGTTCACTAGGACGTAAGTCTCACCACACGTGGATTTCATTTTAAATGTGCAGGACGCTCTACCGAATGTGAAGTCGCATAGCTTGGAGGCTCATAGTGGGTTGGTCCACCGGTCTGCTTGTGTCGTATTGTTGCCCTTAGGGAGACATGTGGAGTATATGTGTAGTTATAGGTCGAATTTTGTACGTATTCATAATATTGTATTTTAAGCCACTAAGTGACATTTAAACTACAATTCTTGAGTTATGTATGTAAGTTTCCGCTTATGTAAATGTTGGATTACCTAAGCAATTAAATTGTTTGATTGTATGTTGATATCAATAATTGAGCGAAATAATTTCATAGATTTGGGAATAGTGCCTCCAACAAACACTATTCTTAAATCCATAAATTAGGATGTTACATTGTGCATTAGTCATTATGGGATTTAAACATATGTATAAATAATGTTAAATTCTTTCATGTAATTTGTTCCTTCTACTACTTTATAAAAAATAAATTAAAAATAGAATATATTTAATATATTAAAAGCATAAAAAAATATTTCATACTTATTTTATTTAGTAATTATGAGGATCTATAAGAGAAATAGGATGATTTTGAATTGGGATTAATGGTGATGTCTTTCAATACAATCCTTCTCATTCTCTTGTAATAAGGCTTGTTTTTTTATAAGTTATACTTTAGAAATTTGTTATTTTTTTTATATAAAAATCACTATAAAAATTTGATAAAATACTAAATAATTTTTTTCTCAAGTTTACTTAATTTTTAATAAATCATTTGTAACTACTCTTTACTTTTTAATAAATTTTTACACCTTTTCCATATGGAGAATATATCAATTATTAGTGGTGGCTATATTAATATTATACTACACTTTCTTTTCACTTTTTGAATAAAAATGATTATAAAAAAGTATAATAATTTTTAATATATATATTTAAGACTATTAATGAATTTTGACAAACTTTTTAAAATATGTATGAATTGATTAAAGAAAACTTATAAAAAGTGTATGTTTCAAGTGCTAGCTGTCATGACTTGTCATTGTCATAAAATAATAAGACGCTGTTACTAAATTTCCTCTCAATATTACCAATGTGTGTTATCTTTGAACCAGTTAAACAGTATATATAAGTATGTTCTAAAACGCTTTGAAGAATAGTAGACAGATATGTACAGTGTGGTCAATAACACATGATGGAATGTAAAGCACTTTTTGATGACAGGTTTAAACATGATTGCACTATTTAGATGTAACTCAATTACTTCCTCAATCAAGGGGACGTGACTACATTATTGGGGGATTGAGCCAACTGCTACGTTAATAGCCTAAGAGACCTAGTAATTGGCTCAAGATTTGTACAATATGGCTTCTTTGACCTGTTATGACTTGATACAGAGCTTGGATTAGGTCCCAGTCAGTTAGCATTGCAAAACTTGTTTCTTTACCTTTAGTTAAAATTATATATTATATATGGTGTGGTGAGTGAATAACTTAAAAAATTATTTTTATGTGGCAATTATATCTCTTCCCCATCGCTATCAAATTTTGTGAGTTTATTCATGAGGTATTAATTTGAGATTTGGGGATTGGTATTATTTTATTAATTCAACCACAGCACAACAAAGAAGAATTCTGCTTTTCTCCCTTCCAAACTGCTGGCTATCCTTTCAACTAAAACGTTGCTATTAGCGACAAATAAAGAAAATGACACTCATCAACATTTGTTCAATCTTGTTGAACACTTGTGTTTCTGAAGATGATGATGATGAAAAATTTTAGTGAATATATATATAACTCAAAATTATTGTATGTTGGCAACTATATCTCTTCCCCATCGCTATCAAAATAACCATTAGATTTAACTATAAATATATTAATATTAAAATATATATCAAATTATGTGATTTTTTAAAGTGATTATGACCCAATTTGAATTTATATGATAAGAAAATAAAATGAATGAATAAAGTAAAATAAATTAAATTTTTTCATTAATATTTACAATTTATTATTTTTTTTAAAAAGTCCCTATTTAATTTAAGAAAAAGAGAGAATAAGAAAAAGATATATAATATAATTATAAATAAAGGTGAAATGTAGAAAATATTTCAATTGTATCAAAACTTTGAATTAAAATAGGATAAAGTATCCACTAGGATCGACCTAGTGGTGAGGTAAGGATAATTTACCATGAGATTTTATATTCAAATCTCATTACATTTCTTAATTGTACACACACAAAAAAAGGGTAAAGTGTTTTTTATCTTCTCTATTTTTTCTAGCCACAAAATAAACTAAGACTATGAAAGAAATAATATATTAATATATAAAAAATATTTAATAATTTATACAACACATTTACCTAAGAGTCCGGATTTGGTGTAATCGACCGTACTGCAGTCGGTAAATCCGAACCGTCCGATGTCAGAAATCGAGATATATAAAAACACATTTTAACCTCTAAATCATCCTATTGTCTAACACATCACTTATTACACATAATGCGATTCTTTTCCCTCTTCATTGTAATTATGGTAGTTGTATATAAGTGAAAAGTTGGTTAGGAGAAGGGGGCAAAGCCAAGAAGAGCCGGCAGTTGAACAGTGGGCTACACACACTTGACCACTACTACTTTCCACGTAGGAACCACCTTCCCTTCCCAATTAATCCCACGTGAAATAAATCACCCTCTGACTCATTCTTTTCTCATCTTCAATTTCTTGTTTGTTACTACCTTCCTATAAATCACCCAACTCTCTCTCATCTCCAAAACCTTCTCTCTGTGCAACATCATCATCCCCTGCACCAATCAACCAAGCTCAATTAGCTCCCTGCAAAATTAAAGCACACTCAATTCCAAAAATGGGAAACTGCTTGAAGCACCAATCATCCACCAAATACACCACCGACGACGACAGCGATGATTGGGATTTTGAGACAGCTGAGGATGTTTTTGCAACCAAAAACAGTGCCAAAACAGTAACGGAGGTGAAGATCAAGATCACAAAGAAGCAGCTGGAGGAGTTGCTTAGCAAAGTGGACGTGAGGGAATTGAGGGTGGAGCAGGTGTTGTCACAATTGATGGACCATAGTACTGGTGGTGGCTATCAATCACTTCAGAGACCATGGAGACCTGCACTCCAGAGCATCCCTGAGGCTGAGGATAATTAATTAATTAATTAAGCATATATGGAGTTTATGATGAAGCTAGCAGAGTATTGGCCTATAGTATTGAGTCAATCCTTCTTTTTGTTTCCATGTAAAAATTAATATTGAGAATCCAAGATCCAGAATTTGTCTTGTACTGGTACTTTGTAGGGATCCTGAGGGTGCTTACATATATATATTTTGCACTCTGTATACAAGCCTCTTTGTGCTAGTTGAGTGAAATCGTTTTTATTAAATTCTCTACTTGTGGGATGTCAAATTATGTGTGGAAATGGAAGGACTTCAAAGTTAATTGAGATTTCATTTTCTCCCTCTAGTGCTCTGCACTGCTGCTCCACCTTGTGCTGGATACCAATATCATCCACATCAACTTCAATATGGAATGAGTGCTTTTTCCAATTTGCTTTCACATTTTGGGACTTTTAGTTCTAAATTAGTATTATTTGGATTAATTTTCCACAAATTTGGAGTTGATTAATTAATTAATCTCTAATTGGGCGTTGTAGTTGACAAGTTGGATTACTGATATTGATATAGAATGATGGATATATTTGATAAAGCAACTTCACTTTAGTTACTTTTATGGTCTAAGCTTTAATGTTGTGAACCGCCATGCCCTTTCAAAATTTTCTTACATATCTTTGGAAAAAGAAAAAGAAAGAAGAAAAAAAATGCACGTGTGTTTAATTTTTTGTTATTGTACCTGACTTGACCATGCATGCTTTCCCATTGCTCCTATTAAGATTATTCATTACCTAATTATACACTTAGTGACCGTAATTTCCCAAGAACTAATTAAGCTATCTTCATTTCCAGAAATACCGGTAACATTGATACGTAGATTTGTGTTAGCTAATGGCCTTACATTCAATTTCAAAAAGCATTTGGACTTATTTCTATTAAATCTTAACATTCATGTTTATTTTTTATTTCCAATTCCCCCTGTTTTTGCAATTATATATATTGTTTGCATTCATTCCTTCTAATCCTTTTATAATATGAACGTATAATTTGTTTTTATATATGTTTCAAATGCTAGCTGTCATAACCTGTCATTGTCATAAATAATGAGATGCTGTTACTGATTAAATTTCATCTAACATACAGGGTCTAATATTACCAAATGTGTGTAACTGTTACATTTGAATTAGTTGAACATTATAATTCTACAACGCTTTGAATGGTAGATGGATATGTACAGTGTAGTCAATAAAACACGGTTGAAATGATGGGGCAAATTAAAGCAGCAATGCACAACATGATTGAATTATATAAGCTAGGCATGGCCAACTTGTTGGTTTGGATGTAACTTGTACTTACTTTTACTTTACTTCCTCAATCAAAGGGACATGACTACATTATAAAGAGCTTGGATTAATTAAGTCCCAGTCAGCATTGCAAAACTTGTTTTATTTCCCCTTAATATATAGTGAAAATATGTGGTGAATAAATTGAAATTTTATGTGGCAACTATATCTCTTCACCATCACTATCAAAATTTGGGAGTTGGTTTGATTATATTAATGTGAGATTAATTTGGGGATTGGTTATTTTATTCAACACAGCACAACAAATAAGAATTCTGCTTTGTCTTCTTACTCCCAAACTGTAATGGCTGTCCTTTATTGGTGATAAATAAAGAAAAGGACACTAAACATTTTGCTCAACTTGTTAGACAGCACTGTATGATGATGTGATTTAGTGTGCTCAATCTTGTTAAATACTGTACATTTTAGTATGTTTTCTAATATTATTATTATAATTACATAAAATAAAATTTCTAAACATTCTATATTGTGCATGTAAGATATTGTGGAGGGATAATTTTCTAATAACTAGCTTGCTGCAAAATATATACTTACAACTTTTTGTACAAATTAATTGCTAAAATAAAGGAGAAATATAGCTCCACCAATTGTCTAAGGAAACAACTTCAGCGGTTCCAATTATATTCTGTTACAAAATCAAATATGTTAGTTACACTCACCTCAAGCTCGAGGTCGGTACATGATCTTCGATGTGAGATTGTCAAAGGGCTGTGGAGGGCTTTAGCTAAAAAATATTAGCTAGTTAATGATTAATGATGGGATGGAACAAATGTGGTGCAAACCTTTCCCTCTTGAAGATTGGGTCAATTTGTGGATTTAAGCATGAATGTGAAAATTTAAGATATTGATTAACCTTTGTAATAATTGATTCTACTCGAGTGGTGGTCAAAGTAGTTTGGGGGAGCGAATAAGGGGCCAACAAACTAAGTTTGACTAGTTTTTAGATGTGGAATGTAATTATAGTGAATTATTTAGTTGAAATGGTGAAAAATATAAGAAAATATATTATTTTAGTTAAAAAAGAGGAATTTCTTTGGTAATCATTTGAGTAGATTAATATTGGGTGGTGTGAAGGTTGGGTACATTTGTGTAACATATACCCAACTCCATTTCAGACAACATCTATCGATGCCATATATTTGTGTGCATGCAAATCCGATTTTTCATTCGTGCATGAAGCACCTTGCCATTGACTATCACTTTATCTGACTTACTAACAATTAGCTCAAAATGACTCATGTTTCATCTCTACTAGCCTGTTTGGTTTGGAGTTGAAAAACTCAAAACCATGATTTTTTAGAATTAATTTTAAATCACTTCTGTCCAACGTGCTTCGTAAAGTGTGCATCATTCATCTCAACCATTGATTTCCAGAATCAATTCTACTCAACTGTAAACCAAACGGACCAGAGAGCATATTCAATATCCAAGGACCGAGATCTATGTAATTGCCCCCACCACCATCTTGCAGGGGCATGTAGGCGTGGTGACTCTTAACAATCACAACAAACTGATCAAGATAACACATAGCTTGCTAATATGTTATTATTTGATCATCCAATTATTTTCCTACTATTTTGCATCTTATCCCTATGTACTGCTATATCAATTTTGTTACTCCTCTCTCTTATATATCACTTGTACATCTTTGAATAATATCAATGAAGCACAAAATCATAATTCTCTACAATTACTATGCAAAAAATAAGAATCCACATCGATGAATTAAAATTTTACACAAAAACACGTTAATTTCTATATCATAAAAGTATATATATATATATATATGAAGACATAATAATTTAAGAGTAAAAATCTATCACACATAGATGATCATTCTACATGAAAATAATGGTACTCGATTTACTGTTGTTTTATTTACAATAAAAATAAATAAAAATCAGGGGAAATTATTTAAAATACAAGTTAAAAATATAAGAAAAGTGTCAATGATAATTAATTTATAGATTTAAAAGCAAATCACACACGAATGAAAGTTTTTCAATAAAATTTATTAATAATTAATATAGGATAAAAATAAATCATAGGTAATGAAAATTCTATATAAAAATACATTAATATGTAGACTACTTTATGAATATCAATATATCACTAATAATAAAAAGTTTGAACTTTATATGGGAGGAATAATAAGTGAACATGTAGTTGAAGAAAATTTTTAACTGGTATCAAGTATAATTATTGTGGAGTGAAATTTTTAGTTGATGCATGCCAAATAAGATTATATATTATCACTTTCTCATATAAATTGAAAATTGTTTCACTACATATTTGTATTTATGTTGTAGGCAATCTAACATATAAAATATGAGAAGACAAATATTTTTTACACTAATTCTTATAAAATTTTTATACTCATGTTTATTATATTTGTTTTAAAATCATGCTAATCATATATTTTTAGTATTTATAAGTCTTTGATTGCGTTTACTATTTGTGTATCATTTATTTATAATCATTATGTAACCAATATTATAAATAATTATGACATGTATTTTGCACATGTTATCACATTATATTTTTTATAGTAACTTATTTTATATTTTTTCATTCAATTTTATTATGTTCTATTTTACAACCATGCTAATCATATTTTTTTTTATTCTTTTTTCATGTGTTTGAATGAATATACTTTTTATAATTTATTTATTTATTAATTATGTATCAAATGTTGTAAATATTTAAGAAATATATTTTACCTACATTTTTACATTATTTTTTATAATAATTTATTTTATAATTTGTATGTTTTATTTTTTCCAATTACATGACGCACCGGTCAATGATATCTAATTTTTAAGATCAAGAAAGATTATGAGTTAAACTATTATCATATGCAACAAACTTTTAAACTGAATTTATTTCAAAGATCTCATCTTAATTCTACCATTTTTTGGTTCGGTAAGTAAAAAACTAAAAATCACTGAAGGAGCACTATTGTCTAATTTGTAAAACACGGTTACCACTTACATAATTAATGATAATTATTTATAAGTGAACAATTTTAAATGTTAGTTATATTCTAAATTTGAAAGAGTCCAACCTTCTATTTTATTTTTTTTCTAAACTCAATCTTTTATATAGACTGTTACAGAAGGATGCTCAATACTGAAAGAAAACCTAGGTTCTGATATTTAAAAAAGGTGCAACTAACTCTTTTGTTATGGTACTACTTTCACCTTGAAATTTGGGATGAATAGTTGAATACAATCATAGATAATTCACTCATCTTTGTGTTAAATTTCACCTGCGATCACTTTTTTTATAGTTCTTCTCCCAATCTTCAATGCATTCTTCTCCGGAAGGAAAGAGGCCAAATCAACATTGCCTTCCTCTTACAGAACCCTACCCTTGGCTTATTTATTTCAATGGCAAAGGTGAAAAGAAGAATCAATGTTATCAAACCTTTTGTAGCATATCAGATCCTACCAAAACCTACCCAATAAATACACCAGAGACTGATGCAGCAAATCTGTTGTCTGTACAACATGGTTGGTGCCTTTTGGAAAATTGCATACCAAATAATGATGGTAGCAAACTATTTCTTTGGAACCCATGTAACCTAGAGAAAATTGAGCTCCCTTCCCTTAAACACAATGGCATCAATGATTGCATTATGTCATCCTCTCCAACAACAATTGATCAAGTTTGCACCATATTTTTATTCTCATCTTCTTCATATTCTTCAATATTCTATTGCCAACTCGGAGACAAGCAATGGATTGAAGTAGACTATAGGGAGGACCTATTGAAGGTTTCACCTTCAGCCATGAAGGATAAAGATTCTGAGGAAGAGCTGCAACCCTATCTTACTAACCCAGTTTATTGCAATGGTGTCTTATATGCAGAGTCATGGATTGGAGATACCCTGATAATAATTGAGAAACTTGGACAGCATGGGCTTAAAATAAGCTCATCAAATGTTTGCTTGCCAACACCTATGCCATTTAGCTTTCAATCTACACGTCAGCTGTTAGAATCCAACAATGAACTATTTCAAATTGAAATCTTGGATGCACAAGATAAGGTTATGGCTGTTGTTATTTATAGATTTGATTTTTCTCAAATGGTGTGGCAAAAGGTGGAAAGTATCAAAGATAAAGTGTTTTATATATCAGATTTTGGCTCACCCTTTGCTTGTCAAGCAGTCAATCCAGAAACTGAAGGGGGTCGCATCTACCTCAGCTTAAAAGGCAACAATTTTGTCTACATTTATAACATTGAAGACAAAACTGTTATGATTTCCCAGCCTTTCTCAAATCTACCAAATAAACTGTTTCGTTCAATGTGGTTCTTGGCAAATCAAAGGTAATATAATGTTTTAAATTAATTTGCATATTTTTCAAAATAAATTGAAATTAGTGTAGCACCAGACTTTGTCAATCTATATTAAGGATTATTTTGAATTTGACCATGTTCAATTTAATATAGTTAAATGATATCTACTCTTGTGTAGGGTGACTGATTCACTCAAAGAAGAAATAGGAAAAGCTCAAATTAGAGAAAAAGAAAGGAATGCTTTGAAGGAGACATGGGGTACAGCTACTAATACACTTTCTGTGGACACTGTCCAAGTCATTGCAAAACATCTCAATGTATTTGATTATTTGCATTTTCGAGCCACCAATAGACTCTTTCGTTCGGGAGCACCACTTTTTCAATGGAGATCATCATGTGACACTCTTCCAAGGTTTGATGATCTTTCACTGTCTCCACTATTTGTGTGCTTTGACAAGGAAGATAAGGTCTTAACTCTTGTGCATCCAAAGCATGGTCTCAAGTACATATATAACATAAGTTTGTCTGAAGTTTTTATGACACCAACAGATTGTGAAATTTGCTGTTCAAAAGATGGCTGGTTACTAATTGCAGTAAGCACACATTTTTCGTTTTTCTTCAATCTCTTTACAAAACAAGCGGTACTACATAAATATGGACCTAAAACAAATAGGGATGCTAGGTGGATTGGCTTTTCACACCCTCCAACCTCTCCTAAATGTATAGTTGTTGAGTTTGGTAAGATTGGACCATGTGCCACTATGATGGCACACATCAGTCGCCTTGGGGAGGATGAATGGGGTCGTTTACACTTTGAAGACTGTAACTTTCCTGTCTACAATACAAGTCCTGTCTTTCATAAAGGAGCATTTTATTATCTTAGCAAAAAAGGAAAGTTGGGAGTTATAAAAGTAGAAGAAAATATAAGTTGGAAAGAACTTGAGAAGCCTCAGGCTCCATGCACTGACTACCTCAACAGCTTTCTGGTAGAATGCAATGACAATCTCTTGTCAGTATTCGAGGGTCCTTTTGGAAAGTGGGTTCGAGTTTTCAAGTTGAATGAATCTAAAATGACATGGATCAATGTCAAGAGCTTGGAAAATTATATGCTTTTTGTTGGTAATACATCCTTTTCAGCCCTGGCAAACATTTCTGGAATGGAAAACAAAATTTATTTTCCTAGATTTTATGGTCAAAGCATTGTGTTTTATTCACTAGAAACAAACAACTACCACACATTTGAAGATGATGAAGTAGTGAATTTTCACACAATGAGAGAGAAACTTAATTGCAGCTGGATTGAGCCAAGGTGGCACTAAGTTGCAATTGTTGTTTTCTGGCAGAACAAGTTTTTCTAGAACAGATAGAATTTAGTTACAAATTTCATTTGTTATTATTTTTGTTTTTGTTATTTAGGGAAATTCTGCTTGTCTTTATACATATCATTTGGAGTGAAGGAATAAGCAATTATTTAGATTACATCCTTGAGACTCATCTCAATTATTTTGATTGTCACATGCTTTCAACATAATTTGATTAGAATATTCAATTTTAACATAGAATACTATATATAGAAGTCATTGTATGAGAATTACAATCATTTGTTGTGTGACACTCACTTTGTTTCTTCTCAATTATTTTTTTATATAGACTTTACATTCCTGTGAAATTAGATATAGTTTGTGGCACCAGCAAAAAGCTACTGCAACCTTAGAAAAGCCAAAAAAACAAGACATTTTATATGTATCATTTGGACCGTAAATTTCAGATGCAGTCTCACGTTGGTACAATTCTTTATGTATAAGATGACTCCAATGAGATCCGTAACTTAGAAACTTAAATTTAATCAAATATCACTCTACTGCAAAAGTAAAACAAATTCAATCAATAGTGGTTAAAGAAAACAATTCACCTATTATATTACAAGTATTCATTTATGAATGTAATGTACCATGCTTCCTGTTAAATATGTTATCTAATTAATCAAAGCAGACTTACTAAAATGATTATAGAATAATAATTTGATGAAAGAGTTAGAAGGTGTGAATACAAACTAAAATTAAATTTATGGTTCTTGAATACTTTTACATGATAAATCCATAAGTAATGAAGCATGGACCTTACATAGTTGGGTAGAAAGCTTACTAAACATTTGCACACACATTATCCTGTCCCGGGTTGGACTTGTTCTTCTTTTTCCATAACAGTTTTCTTCCATCTCTTTCTATTTATTTTTCCTACTAACATTTTTTCTCCCGTCATAGAGGTCTAATATAGGCCTCTCTATGTATATATATCTTTAGCATTGCTACTGCCAACCACTAAATACAAAAGGCTTGGATATTGCAACAAAGTAGGCACCAATTAATCCATAATATGCTGGCAGTCAAGTCCGCAACTCATAAGTCTGCGTAGCTGCTTTAAGGTACTCACAAGCCTGCCACTCTATTTGGAGCACAAGCCAAGGCTTGTGTTACTGTTTGCATTAACATCACATACATTTTGGGACCTCACAATAAAATCAAAGAAGAATGAAACTCAAAAAATTATAGAATGTTATTCAAAGTGACAGAAACTTAAGGAGAGAATCACAAAAAGAATAACATGTTAAATAGTTCTCATGATCATCTAATAACTTATGGATAATAAAAAAGATAAAGAGCTGCGGACATTGTTCTAGTCATATTCTTGCCATATAAAGCACCAACTTACCAATTCTTACCTTCCTTGAGGCAGCACAACTTGTGTGACAGAACCATAACTAGGTCCATTTGTTATGAAGGTTAATCCTTGTTCCTAGGAGATTTTTCTATGGCCTCAGAAATAGAACTTTGCCTCAAGTCTTTGGCAGGGATCACTGTCAAAGGAAAATCACATAGCAATTAAAGTATTCATACCAAAGCCAAACAAATCCACTGGAACTGATGTCACCAACAGGCCAGGTAGATACTTCATCATGAAAAATTGCTAGAGTTGTCCTCTCTCCACTACCGAATCTTGCATTGTCCATGACAATCTGATGAACACTACTCTCGTATATATTTTGCCACATTTGGAAGAATTTTCATTGTCTTCTGCAGCTGGAACCTTTAGTCAACTCATAAGAAAGTAACCATACTTCACTGAAGCCACATGTATATAATTTAGTCAGATTTTTTTTTTTGGTAAAATTTAAATTTAGGGTGAGGGGATGGTGCCCCAGTCCAAGACAGAGAAAGTCTCTGAGCTCTTTGAGTATTTACAGAGGTACTTACATTTTACCTCACCCTAAGGAGACGGGTGGGGTTTCGAACCTGCGATCCTTGGTGTTTAATTTAGTCAGATTTGAAATGCACAATAAATGACTGTCTTCCTTACAGAATACATGTTAACCCAAATACTATGATTTTAGAAAGTGACTGTCACCATTTTGGTTATGACCAGTAGAAACAAATACTGCGGTGTGTAGTTAAGGAGAAATTATTATATATATTCCCAAAGTGACAAATAATTGAATCTGTTGCAGCAGACAAATTTTATAATACTTTATAGTTTATACTAAAATCTAAACTGTACAGCACATCAGAATATTTTGCAGTTAAGAAGTCACTTAATGGATTACCATTCATCTAAGCTATGCCAATAAGCAAGAATGTAACTCACCAGATTTATTAGCAACCATGCAATCACATGGATAAAGTATCAGATATTATAAAGTATGCAACAAACCTATACAAAACTAAATCAAAGCCCGAAGCAAAAGTAATTTCATTTTGTTTATCAGCATCAAAGAGTGTGTTTGGTAGTCAATAATAAGCTGGCTTCACTAGGTTATAAACCAGTTTGACTAACAGTGTGTTTGGTTGACCGCAAAATCATGTTTTAAACGTGGATACAGACCAACGTTACTTTGTGTAGTGTTTGCCCGGATCCACATTTGACACGTGGTTTTGGGTAAACAAAACACACACTAACATAAAAGTGTTTGATAAGTCATAAACTTCTAATTATTTTTAGGAGCTTCCAGTTTATAAGTTATACAAGGTATTTTAACTAATTTCTAGCTTGTAACTTTTTTTTTCATTTTTATCCCTTTTTATTTTAATACATTTTTTTGTCTTTAATTTTATTTTACTTATTTTTATATCATTTTATATTTATTAACTAGTTTATCAACAAATTACTTTTACCAAATATACCAAAGTCAGTTTGGAGCTGCTCAAGCTGCTGTACCATAACATGCACAAGATACAAGATACAGGTGATTTATCAAAATTTGTGATAAGACTATAGTTTCTGTACATATGTAATTGAACCAGATTTTCAGCCTTAACTTTAGCTGAAATCTCTGGACATATCAGAGAAGATATGTTTGTATCAGTAGCTACCTTTTAGGAGCTAAATCTGGCCAAAATCTGTTGATACTGATTTGGGTTGACTTAGGAGTAAATATTGTAGGCAACTCTTGTATATAAACTAACAGAGCAGATCAATGAAAGACAGAGTTTTGTTCTCTCATATTTTATTATGGCATCAGAGCTTGAAAATTCAAAGGGAGACGATAGAAAAGCGACAGGGGATATGTAACATCCCGTTGACCAAGGGAAGAGAATTCCCTCAACATATGATCTCAACTCGAATGATAATCCGGGAAATGTAATCACCCAGGTGCAGCTTCGGGGAGAGAATTATGAAGAATGGGCGCGTGCAATGAGGACTTCATTGCGTGCTAGAAGAAAATGGGGGTTTGTAGATGGAACGGTTATCCAACCGAAGGAAGGATCGTCAGAGATGGAGGATTGGTGGACAGTGCAGTCCATGTTGGTATCATGGATCTTGAACACCATTGAACCTAGCTTGCGTTCTACAATTTCTTATATGGAGAATGCCAAGGACCTGTGGGAAGACATAAAGGAGCGGTTCTCAGTCATAAATGGCCCTAGAATACAGCAACTGAAGTCAAACATGGCCAACTGCAAGCAAGGAGGCTTGACTATGGTGGCTTATTACGGGAAATTGAAGATGTTATGGGATGAGCTGGCTGATTATGAACAGATTCCAACATGTACCTGTAAAGGGTGCAAGTGCAGTATTGCGTCTATACTGGAGAAACGCAGGGAAGAAGAGAGGGTGCATCAATTTCTCATGGGACTAGATGATGTGACCTATGGAACTGTGCGTTCCAATCTCCTAGCAACAGATCCATTGCCTTCTATGAATAGGGTATATTCAGCCTTAATACAAGAAGAAAGGATGAGAACAATCACTAGGGCAAAGGAAGAAAGAGGAGAGGTTGTGGGACTGACTGTTCAGAGTAGTACTAGAGTTAAAGGACGTGGAGACACAAAGGACAAGAATGTGATATGCAGAAATTGCAACAGAGCAGGTCATGATGCAGCAAACTGTTTTCAGTTGATCGGTTATCCTGATTGGTGGGGAGAAAGACCTAAAAATGAAGGAAAAAATGGTACACGAAGCAAGGCAGAACAACGGGTCGGAGTAGGACGCGGAAGAGAAGGAACTGTCCGTGCTAATGCTGCACAAACTGGCGTAGTAGGGAGCACAAACACACCCTTCTCCAATACAGACCAGAGTGGTCTTGCTGGACTAACCAATGAACAATGGAAAATATTGGTGGAAATGCTGAATACTCATAAGACAAACCCGGATGAGAAGATGACAGGTAAGTGTAGCACTATTCCGTGGATAATTGACACTGGAGCATCTAATCATATGACAGGAAATTTGAAGAGTATGTGTGAGTGGCGTGATATTCAACACTGTCCCGTGGGGCTCCCAAATGGACAGAGCACTTTTGCAACTAGAGAAGGGGATGTGGTGTTGGATGGGGGTCTAAAACTCACAAATGTTCTCTATGTTCCCAAGCTGAATTGCAACTTAATATCTGTCTCACAACTAATGGATGAATCCAATTGCACTCTGCAGTTCACTAACAGATTGTGTGTTATGCAGGACCGCACTTCGAGGATGATGATTGGAGCGGGTGAACGAAGGAATGGGCTCTATTTCTTCCGCGGAATTCGGGGAGCAAAGGTCTTTAGAGTTGATGGAGTGAACCACGCAGATCTCTGGCATAGGCGCTTGGGGCATCCTTCGTGGAAAATCACACAGTTAGTTCCTGGTGTTAGTAGAAATAAAAATTGTGAATCTTTGAATAAAGCTTGTGATGTATGTCTTAGAGCCAAGCAAACGAGGGAAAAATTTCCTCTGAGTGATCACAAAGCAAGCATTCTGTTTGAATTGATTCATTGTGATTTGTGGGGAGCATATAGAAATCCTTCTTCATGTGGTGCCTTTTATTTTTTAACGATAGTAGATGATTTCTCACGTGGTGTTTGGATTTATTTACTTGTTGATAAAAGGGAAGTCCCACGAACACTGCTAAGTTTCTTTGCTTTAGTAGAAAGACAATACAACAAACAAATAAAGATATTTAGAAGTGATAATGGGACATAATTCAGTTGCATGAAGAGTTATTTTCTTGATCATGGAATTATTTTTCAAACATCTTGCACAGGAACACCACAACAAAATGGAAGGGTTGAAAGAAAACATCGCCATATTTTGAATGTGGCTCGTGCTTTGCATTTTCAAGGTGATCTTCCTATTGATTTTTGGGGAGAATGTGTTTTAACTGCAGGTTATTTGATAAACCGTACACCATCTAATGTGTTAAACGGGAAAACCCCATATGAAGTATTGCATGGACAAGTACCTTCAATTGAACACTTGAGAGTGTTTGGATCACTTTGTTATGCTCATAACCAAGGAAGAAAAGGAGATAAGTTTGCTAGTAGAAGTAGAAAATGTGTTTTTGTAGGGTACCCATATGGTAAGAAAGGTTGGAAACTGTTTGATTTGGAAACAAGAGACTTTTTTATTTCTCGGGATGTTGAGTTTGTTGAGACAGAATATCCTTTTGCTGGTGATAGTCCCACACATAAGGAATCCTTGTACAATGAAGCAACTGTTGATCATTTTGAACAAAGTATTGAGGTATTGGACAATGTCTCATATGATGAACCATCAAACTTGTCTAAAAACAGTCTTGAATCAAATATAGAAGTAGGGGGGGTGAGATGGATGAAGGCACAACAGAACCTGCATTTAATTCTAGTGCATCGACACCTGCAGATGAAGAAATAGACGCTATGTCTCATGAGACTGGTCTACTTGGCAGAGGACACAGAACAAAGCAGCCCTCCACTCGGTTGCGTGACTATGTAACCAACACCATCCAGAAGTTGAGCCCATTCTCCAATTCACCTTCTCCAACACATCCTTCAGGTGCGCCCTATCCCTTAGCACACTATGTAAATTGTGACAAATTTTCTTTGGCACATCGTATTTTTCTTGCAGCAATTACACAAGATCAAGAACCTGCCAGTGCCACCTATGCTGAAGCTGTAAGGGATAGCAAATGGAGGGAAGCCATGCAAAGTGAAATCCAAGCTCTTGAAACCAATAGTACATGGACAGTGACACCTTTACCCCTAGGGAAGAAGGCGCTTGGTTGCAAGTGGGTCTACAAGATAAAGCGTAAATCTGACGGAACAGTGGAAAGATTTAAAGCCTGTCTGGTCATCCTTGGAAATCACCAAGTAGAAGGGGTAGATTATACAGAGACTTTTGCTCCCGTTGCAAAAACAGTGACTGTCAGAATAGTGTTGGCTGTTGCAGCAGCAAGAAATTGGGAACTGCATCAAATGGACGTGCACAATGCTTTCTTGCACGGGGAGCTCCAGGAGGAAGTGTTCATGAAGTTACCACCTGGTTTTGCTGTTCAACAACCCGGAATGGTGTGCAAACTCAGAAAATCTCTTTACGAATTAAAACAAGCTCCACGATGTTGGTTCGCCAAGCTGTCCACCGCCCTCAAGAGCTATGGTTTTACTCAATCCCTCTATGATTCTTCTCTATTTGTGTTGCAAAAATCAGATTTGCATCTTGTAGTCTATGTCGATGATCTTATTATTTGTGGGAACAACCATGAAGCCATTCATCAATTTAAGAGCTACCTGCACACTTGTTTTCACATGAAGGATCTAGGAGCTCTCAAGTATTTTCTTGGAGTTGAGGTAGCTCATTCCTCAACTGGTATTTTTCTTTGCCAGCGAAAATATACATTGGATATAATTGCTGAAACTGGTCTTCTTGGAGCTAAACCAGTAAGCACACCACTCGAACAAAATCATCATTTGGCTCTTGCTGATGGTCCTTTTCTTGATGTACCTGAGCAATATAGACGATTGGTAGGACGACTTATCTATCTTTGCTTTACAAGACCGGAACTTTCATACTCTGTGCATACTCTTTCTCAATTTATGCAGCAACCAAGACAAGAGCATTGGGAGGCTGCTTTGCGAGTTGTTCGATATTTGAAAGGCAGCCCTGGGCAAGGAATTCTTTTGCGCAGAGACAGTGACTTAAGATTATATGGTTGGTGCGACTCTAACTGGCCTAGTTGCCCCATAACTCTTGTATATAAACTAACAGAGCAGATCAATGAAAGACAGAGTTTTGTTCTCTCATATTTTATTAATTTGAGAAAGAAACTGCTTGATTGGGGCACTTTGCTTAATAAATAAAAATGCTACGTGTCTTAATTCACTTAATTTGTTTATATAATTTTGTCACTATTTATAGCCCATATGGTTGGACGTTGGGAAAATCAAAATCATGATTTCGTGGAATTGATTTTAAATCATTTCCGTCCTAATATGCTTCGTGAAACGTGCATCATTCGTCTCAACCATTTATTTTCAGAATCAATTCTACTCGGAAACCAAATGGACACTTAAAATGTCTCATTTATGCAATTTATATGTTTCTCCTTTATAAGATTAGATATCTTATCTCTTAAATATTTTCTTTAATGTTATTTTTAAATTTTAAAACTACTGTGCAATATATGGCATTAACTAATTTGATGTTAAATTTGCTTTTTACATGTAAAATTGAGTGAAGAGATTTATATGGACCATGCTCCAAACATACCGAAATGGTGAAATACTCTTATGATGTGTAAATTGAAAAGAGGTTCTCTACAAGTTAAACCACTCTCCAATAGCTTGGTTTGGCCAATTTACCAAGCGTGTGAATAACTTTAGGTACAGCAAGAGTAATAGGCAAATGCAAGATTGGGATGACGAACATGATTGTATTTGTAATTATACAAAATCTTTTGGCTTCTCAAATTGGGATGACTAAGATTTAAAATATTTTCTTGACATTAAAGTAATTCAATCAAAACAGGGCATTTTTTTTTATCCCAAAGAAGTACATTTAAGTGTGTGTTTGGATCTACGTTTGTAAATTTGAGTTTAGGTGAACGTGATTTATTGAACGTGATTTGAAGGAAACTTAAGTTTGTATAAACATGATTTCTTGTTTGGATAGTTTGTTGCAAACGTGAGTTTAAGAAAGTGAATGTTATTCTATAGTAGATCTACATAGCATATATAGTAAATATACACAGTAAATGTCGTGAGTCAATTTGTGAAACCTTTTCAATACCTAATTTGAAGGTCTTGAAAGAATACTAAGGTACTTGAATTAAAGTGGCAAAATGTTCTACCTATACAAATCCCTAAAAATATAGGTTTTTACATTTATTTTAGAAGTGTGAATAACTCAAACATTTTTTAGTTTGACCTAATAAAATTCACTTCCGGTAAAAACTCACAAAAATTCACACAAGCTCACAAAAATATAGGACACAAACTTTTAGAGTATATTTGTGAGTTTGAAGGAAAGAGAAATGGAAGATTTATGGGAGAAATGGAGAGGGAGGTAGGGGAAAGACTTTATAAAAGGAGAGAGTTGTACTTACAAATACATGGGAGAGAAGGGCTTCCTTGAAACATCTTTCTTCCCTCCCTTCCCCTTCATTTTCCAACTCAAAAACATACAGAAGTTCGAATAGTTTTTGGACTTTTTAATCTAACCCACAAAACCTCATATACTAGTACATCTCATAGGAGACCACAAATGAGTATGGTTTCTATAAATAATACATCACAAATGAGGATTTAGGCAAACACGCCTTTCATATATTTTCCTTTTTATGCCATTTCTATTTTTCTTTCTTTCATTTAGTCTCACTTTATATTCAAAATAAGTGTTTATTTGGTTTAAATTTTCAACAGTGCATAATCAATTTTACATAATTGATATTAAATAACTTTCGTTTAACATGCTTCATAAAACATGTATAATTCATTTTCAATCATTACATCTAAAATTAATTATATTCAACCGTAAATTATCAAACATATACTAGTTCTGGTACAACTCATTTTTTATTTTATTCAACTTTTCCTTCTCTTTTATTTTTGAATTCAACTTTGACATTTTCTTCCTACCATTATTTGTGCAGTTAGATAGTTTTTCATTGCAAGAATTTGTTTATATATATGTGCAAAGTCTTTTTTTATTCCATGACTTTTTTTTTTTTGTTTTTTAAAGGTTTATAAAAAATCAATGAACATTTTTCACATTTATTTTTTTTATCCTTCATTTCCAAGAAAAATTGTCCCAGAAAAAAATTCTTCCAATTGTTCCAAAATTTCTACTACAACAAATTACTTTCATTAATGTAATATTTCAAATCTTTTTCTTTTCATTTATATTGTAATAAATTCAAATAATAATATATTTTGAGTTAAATTTTTGTAACATTTTTCTTTCCTAATAGTAATTTTGTTTTTCTTACAAAGTTTCAATATTTAAACATTTTCTAACCAACTCAATATATTGATTCATTATTCTCTTAATTAAAAAATCACGTGTCATTTTTGTCTTTTTTTACTATTTTTCATGGAGTGTGTTTTTCACACACATTTACAAATATTTTTGTACTTTTTTTAAATTCTTTTTAATTATTTAAAAAATTGATATTTTGATATCTAAATATTAATGATTTTTTTTTTATAAAAAGGAGGGATCAAAACCCCATTAACCACGATAAAACCTAGAAAAACAAACATGTTATTTCAAAATACCTAGGAAAACAGAAGGTATTTTATAGCTGATGGTACTCTTGCTGGAGTGGGTCATTCTCTTCCTCTAGGTTACCATGTTCTTCTAGATCCTACTATTATTGTCTCTGGTT
This sequence comes from Sesbania bispinosa, assembly GCA_026901365.1. NCBI lineage: Eukaryota > Viridiplantae > Streptophyta > Magnoliopsida > Fabales > Fabaceae > Sesbania > Sesbania bispinosa. Next base: position 2,531,329 of record QLOH01000009.1, on the reverse strand, counting down.
TTTTAATAGGTGATGTTTTTGATGTTTGTTTTCCTAAGTTTTGTCATGGTTAGTGGGGCTTTGGTCCCTCCTTTTTATAATAAAAAAATTTAAAAATTCAATCTTTAGTCTTTTTTATATTCAATCTTTTTCAATTTAAATTTAAATTCTTATATTTATTATTTAATAATATATATTCCTCAACCAATAATTATAATGATAAATGATCAAATTTTTAAAATGTAAATAATGTGATTATTAGTATCTTAGAATTCAAACCATTAAAAAGATATGATAATTTTAATATTATATAAAAGATTGTTGATTAAATAATATGACTGAGATAATTGTCGTTTTATGAATTAATAATTTAAATTTAAAGTAATTATCTTTTAATATATTCAATCATATTAAATCCCTAATATAAATTGATTTTTTTTTATACATTGGAAAAAATAATATAAATTGATTAGATTATAATATTTAAACATCAATTTTAAATGCAACGTATATTTATATATATATATATATATAAATAGGCGTATACAAAACTACGCCGTTTCCGTTTGCACAGCATTTAACCTACGCCCGATCACCCGTTTTAGCGCGATACGCAAACACAGCCTGAAACACTAAACTGTACCCATGGAAGCAGAAGCTGCCGGCGGAGGTGGCGGCAGCGCGATGTTAAACCTTCAGCTAAAGGTCAGCCACGAAGCTAAACTTAAAGAACTGCTGCACAGAATCACCTCGGTGGAGATAAAGCTATGTTCCGACGCCACAAAAGAGTTCGTAAAGCTGTTAAAGGGCGAAGATGGTGGTGAACTTCTCCGCGAGTACTTGCGCGGTTCCCCGAAGTGCTCTGAGTTATTGGAAGCTTGGAAGCTGAGGCAAGGAAAACAGGGAATGCATTACATATTCCAGTTAATCTCCACCATACTGAGTCACCGCGAGGGAAAACACACTTCCAATTTGGATAAATTTGCGCGGTTGCTTTTCGCGGAATACTTGAATGATGTATATAAGGAGTTGAATAGCAAGGAAGTGAAGCGCCAGAAGGCGGCGCTTTCGCTCGCGGCTTCGATCGTGAGGCGCGGGTCGAGTGTGGCCTCAGAGGTCGCCAAGAGCTTCGACTTCAAGCTCGGTGGATTCTCTGCTCTCGCCGCCGCGAAGAAGAGAAGGGACGGTGAGGGGAGAGGCGAGGGTTTGCTGAGGAAGTCGTTTGTTGGATTTGCGATGTCGTTTTTGGAGGTTGGGAAGCCGGGGCTGTTGCGTTGGGTTCTGCAACAGAGGGAGATGTATTCCGGTGTGCTTCGTGGATTGGTGAATGATGATGAAGAGACTGTGGTTTTCGTGTTGTCCACTTTGAGGGACCGCGTTCTTGTGAAAGAGTCGTTGGTGCCGCCGGGACTGAGGAGTGTTTTGTTTGGGAGCGTGACGTTGGAGCAGTTGGTTGAGGTTTGTGGAAGGGAAGGTGGTGGAGCTGCTGCGGAGTTGGCGTTTGAGGTTCTTGTTATGGTTTGCACTGATCCGAGTAATGGATTGATGCCTGACTTGAAGAAGCGTCCGAATCCTTTGAGGGGTAATCCGAAGAGAATCATGGGACTCATGAAGAAGCTCTGGGCAACTGATTTTCAGTATCACAGAGATTTGCTTTTGGCTATTGTCAATGCCAGGCCTTCTTTTGGTTTGTCATATTTGAAAGAATTTCCTTACAACATTGAAAACTATAAATTATCTTCATGGTTAGTATTGTTTAAATGGATTTTTATTTTTACTCGTATTTTCATTATGTTTATATGTAATAGAAATGTTAGCAAGACATTCTTTAATACTCCTATTTCAATACTCTCTATTTATCGTTGCTTTCATTCAAAACTCATGCTGACCCTTATTAAATAACTTGAGTTTACTCTCTATTAGTAGGACTAACATAATATTTCATCTAATAATAGAGATTGGATGATAATATTGAAAAAAGAGCGTCATGGATGGTTTTGCCAACATTTCTCTTATATGTATGTGTCTTTTTCTCCCCCATTCCCCTTGTATTTCCGGATGGTGACTGATGTTATTTGCAGGGTTTCTGCTATATCTTTAGCAGCTGATTTGGTTTCATCAGTCAGCAATGGTCTCTCCAAGGAATTCATCAATTCTCGATCAAATGATCCACACTCATTTGACAACATGGATTTGCACAATATTGTGAAGTGCTTGTTTCCTCGTCCATTTAGCAGGTCAATGTTTAATAAGGGATTGCATCACACTGACTCTTATGTGAAACATGGTACTCTAAGGCTTCTTCTGGAGTTACTTAAATTGCTGGACTCTCCTTTTGGTGGTTTGGACCATAATTCTAGTTCCAGCAATCCATTCATGCAACATGTGCTGTCTGTCAAGCAAGAAATTCAGAACTATGTTCAAGCTTTTCTTCCTGATCTGCAGGTTTTATTCAATCTACTTTCCTCTTTAGATGCCTGTTCTGAAGCCCACAACTCAAGTTTGAAGAGAAATGCTTGCAATTATGAACATAACAGCAATAGTAGAAAGAAGTTAAAAATGGATACTTCTGAAAGTGACACAGACATAATTGTTGGTGGGATAAGTGCTGCTCCAGATATTGATTTCACTGGCAACAATGGAACAGTTGGCAGTACACTAAGAGCAGATGCATTAGACGATGCAAAGGATATAATTAATAGCCTTGGGGAAATTTGGGGCGTGGACCTTCGTCTCATGGCTATTTGCACCCTGAAGGATGCAGAATCATACTTACTGTCTAAACTGCTTGATACTCTCAGATATTATCGTGTATGTTCAATTTTTTTAAAATCGTGTTTTATCCAAGCCTTTGGGAGACACTAATACTGTTAAGTCTGTTATATTATAATAGAGATATTTCTTGTGATCAAACAAAAAACAAAAGAAAGGAGATACATCTTGTAAACTATTTTTTGATTTAGCTTAGTTCCTTTAGATGATTTTCTGTTTGTTTAGCATTTTGGTTGGTGTCTGGAAGATCAGGTTTTTGGGTCTACTAAATTAACAATATTTTAGGAAATAAGTTATATTATTTGAAGTTTTGATGGAGGCTTGATCCTCGTGTTTCTGTGGTCATTGGAGAAATTGTTGTCTATTTCAAGAACTTCATAAAAATTTGCCTCCATGTCTTGGGAACTCTAATTGTTTGTGATCTATAGCATTCAATGGTTTAGAGACAAACCAATTTTTGCTCTTTCACCTATCAATTTAAGCATTTAGGCTGTAATGATTCTTGAGACACACTTTTCTCTTCTTTAACAATGTATTGTTTAAATTTACATCTTCATGGTGTTTGGCAATGCTGTAATTCAACCCAGACCAAGCATAAGGCTGCAAACCTGCTGTTTAAACTAGCCATGAGTTGGAATTTAGTTTTCTTTGTTGACTACAAAATGCCAATAGGAATAATATTTTTGGGATTTTGAGCTTACCCTACATCTCCAATTTTATAATCATTCTAGGAAATACCTCATTGTCTTTTCATGTCTTTAATATGGGGGATTCTAATAAGCACTGGGTGCAATACATCAAAAAGTTAGTAACATGTGGCAGAATAGTTAAATGTGGACTTTTGGATTAACTTTAAAGTGAAAATGAGCTGTTGTGTGAAATGTACTTGTGGCACCTAAGAATGTTACCATAACTAGTGGGTCAGCATCTTTGCAGACCATCCTAGTGAAGGAAAGGATGTCTGGTGTAATAGTTACTTCATTTTTATAGAAATTCATATATATTTTTTTCTAAATAATGCAAATATGTATGAAGTTATCTTATATTTGTTTTTTTCTTGTGCAGCGCACCCTGCCTTTTTCTTCGGATAGTTCAATTGAATCTTTCAAGGGTCTTCTCAAAAACCCATTAGAGCTAAAAAGTCATCTGCAGGTCTCACTGTTGTCTTTGCTAGTGGAATACATTGAATGGTGTCCAGACAATGAAATTCCCATAAGAACTCCACCCATGTTGTACAAATACTTACAGCCATTCATTAAAGTGTTAATGTTTTCACCAGTCAATGGGACAAAGGATCTGGCTTATAGGTTGGCCATGGCAGCTGTGTTCAGTACTGGGGCTTTTGACAGGAACCTTCATGAGATAGAAGCATGGTTTTTATTTCTACCAGGTTATCATAGAAAGAAATCCGCTGTCAATATCATGGAGGTGGATGTTTTGCAGAGTTTGACTTTCTTTGTCATATCATTCTTATGTGATGCTGTTTCTACTCTTGGGAATAATTTAGTCAAGTATTGGAATATCCTTAAGAATTATGTCCATTGTTTGAAAGGTGGGAAAGGTAATTATTTCTATAATCTCATCATTTATTTCGTTGCATATGTGGTCTAACTCTAAAATCCCATATATTATATGCTGATTCTTTTCCTTTTTTGTTTTGTACTGCATCCATTTTTTATTTGACATGCTAGATTCATATGATCAGTATCTTTCTGCAGGACTACAAAGTATAATGCATAAACTCATTTTTTTGGGTCGTAGTATCTGTGTTGCCAAAATTGGGGAGAAAATTTTGACTATTCATTGCTGATCTAGTGGTTTTTGTTGCAGATTTATCACCTGATTTTAGCCCTTTTATCATATGTGTACTGGAGAAGTGTCTAAAGGTGATCCGGTCTAAATCAGGAACCTGCTCGTTGCCTAAAAAATCAATGGTATTATTATACACTTGTAATACAGTGAAGTATCTCTTGCAAACACAGGTACATAATACATAATTGGACAATTTTGCTTAAGTTTGCTTGTAGTTTGTGCACATCTAATGTTAGATCTGTGTTTTTGATAGGTCAATGCTGGGTTGTTATCTGCTTTAGTTAATGCAGACTTGACTGAGAAACTCAGTGGCAATTATGAATATGATGAAGTCTTTCCTAAGTGGACGCCTCTGAAGAATTTGTTGAACTTTGTGGAGAGCATATCACACCAAAGAAGTTGTTGCCTATTCTATGAAAATGAAGAATCTGTCCCTCTCGATGGTTCTTTGGGAAGTGCACTTGGTGATGTAAATAGATCATTAAGTAGCAGGGCTGGTAATGAGATGGCTGAAACAACCATGGCTTTCATATCTTCCATTATATTTGAAGATACTGATAAAACATCCACGGAGCTGCCATCATGTGTGGTAATTTCACGTGGCTTACTTGGAGCTCCTTTCTCGCTCTTATCATCAGTATTTTTCCTTGATTATAATGTTCTTCTCCATGCTTCAAAGTTGTGGCCTGTAATGTTTTATGCTGGCTTGGATATGGCCGTATCAGATCTTGCTAGTGATAGTCGAGATGCTGTTCCTACTGGGACCTCTAATCTTACATTGTGTCCAGACTCTCTAACTTGTAACCAACTTTTGGATGCTTCTGAAGCCGATGCTGTTGCATTTAGTATCTTTATAAAGCAGACACCTTTCCATGTGATGTTTCCCGCAATCATGTGTATGAATGGTCCTTACATATCAAAGCTATCTAAGATGCAAGAGCTTCTGCTGCATAAATTATCTGAGTCCACTAATGATTGCTCTCTCCTTTCCAATCTGCAACTTGTGCTGTTCTGGACTCATCAGATTCAGTTATGTTATCAAGTTAACCCATTACCTGAAATCGAACAACTTCTGAATCTCTGTGTTAATCTTGTAGGTAACTTATTAGGTCGATTATTTGTTCCAGAGAGTGGTTCTGACCGATCTATGAACTCTGTTTTTTTCTCATCAAGCCATAACATTCAAGAAGTGATTAAAACCATTTTCTGTCATCCTTCTGTGAGCAAGTCATTATCTTTTTCTTTGGGAAGTAGCCAGAACTTTTCTGATGGAAATATAGGGAACAGCTTCGATATGCTAAATGTACTATCCAGAAAGGGATTTCACAAATTTGGTAATCCAATTTTAAATATATTGACAATGACTCTAGACTACATGTGGTCTTTATTTGGTGCCCACTTCTGTGTGTCAAAGGCTCAAGATGTTGCTAATAATTTTGTGAAAACCTTTAAAGGCCTTCAACAGAAGCTGTTTCTTGATGTCAGAAACAGATATGAGCTGTGTATTTGTACTAAAGATATGATGCCTCTCCTTCCAACATTGTATGCTTTACACGCTATGCATCGGTTTTTATCCCCTTTTCAGCTCCTTGAATTAGTAGATTGGATGTTCAGTAGAGTTGAGATGGATGATTTGCCAACTAGGGTACCCTCTTTATCTGTTGGATGTTCCTTGGCTGCTGATGCTTTCAGTGCTCTATCCATTTATTTTCAGCAGTCAACTGGAAACAGGGTACCGTACGATTTATTTTGGGAGATGGATAAAAAGAATATGGACGCTGATATTTTTGAGCAGATTTACAGTAAGGTAGTTGACTTTTCTGTAAATTTTGAAATAGATTGTGCAGATAGTTGCTTGTGTGAAGTTGTCAATGCTTTGTATAAGCAGAGACACATGCAACATGAAACTTTTCATCCTTTGTTGTTGGTCATGTGGAAAATTATAGTGATTACTCCAGTGAAAGTGCTTTCTCATTGTGTTCACAAGGTGAATGCAAAGAAAGCTAAATTCTTACATATTCTCATTGAACTGAGCTCTCTGCATTCATCATTATTTGGGCATTTGTTTTTGGGTTTAGTGAATAGAAGTTCACATCATGATATTGATGTGTCAAGACATGCCTCTGATCTTACTCTTTCAGATGATCAGTTGATGCTGCTTTTACCGGCCTCTTTGTCATATTTGAGCTTAATTTCTAAGAGACTTGGAGAACAGAATCACAAGGATTTTAAACATTTAGCTTATTTCTATTCAAAAATTCTTTTAAAAGGTTTCAGTCATTGGAAGAGCTTTTTGTCAAAAGACATATTTGAGGAAGAATATGGAGAATTCTTTCCATCATCTGTTCAAGAACTTCTCTGTCTTATTGATCGTAGTCTTCTTGGAAAGTCAATTCAGATGTTGCAGTGTCACTTTGCTCTTGATGGAGATTCAGTGAAACTGAAGAAACGACTAAAGCTAGTAAAATCCATTTGCCCAAAATTTGCTTCGCATGATGAGCTGCTGGACTGTGATAGTCAAGTTATTGATAATTATTCTCTGCACCAGTCTTTGAACATCATCAATCGTGTTGTTGCAAAGATATCACTTTGTAAAATATTATTGTTTCATGAAGAAGCAGGTGGGGATTTGAAAGATGTTGCTGTGGAAATGCAAAGCAAATTGGAAGCATCTAAGATACATTTCATCAACATTTTGGTAGACATTTGGCAGTTCATTGTGAAGAAATTTTCTTTAGCCTCTGATCAAACTGGAACTGGAAAAAGCGCAAACATTTCATTGCTATATAATCACTTGGAAGTTTTTGTGTTAAAAAATATTCTTGAATTGGCTGTAGAGATGCAAAATGATCTTATTCAATTGCAATCCATTCCCTTCATTGAGCAATTAATCAGATCGGCTCTTCTCTATAGGTTTGATGATCCTATGACAATGAAAACTCTCCGAGTTATATTAACTCAGCTAAATGAAGGGAGGCTATCCTATGATTTACATCTTCAATTGTTACTTGCTCACTCTCAGTTTGCTCCCACTCTCCATTCATTGCACAAACCAGCAGGCTCCTTTTTGAAGCCTGTATCTAGCATTCTGAAATGTCTTGTGATTCCTTCTCTTGACCATTATCAAAATGATGAGAAGCACAAAGAGCTAACAACTGAGCTCTCTAGGGGACCATTGGAAATTGTTAAATTGCTTTGGATCCTATGGACAAAGGCTCGTCAAACTGGTTCAGGTTCTGGAAATGATATTGGCATAAATTTAAAAGAACTGCATGCACTGCTGCGAAATTCTTATGGTGCAACACTGAGTCAGATTGATTTGGTGATATACAATCTGATGCAACAAATTGAGGCTGTGATTGGATCATGGTCTCCTAATGTTGAGTTAAATTCAGAGGCAATTGAGGAGTGGACCAGAAGCCAGCATAGAGACAACTTTCCGATTGACCCTGACATATGTGTCTCAACAGTTCTCTATTTTCCATATGACAGAAGTATCTCTGATGAGCTACCATCTGTAAACAAGATTGAAATGGATTATGTCAGGAAAAAGGTTGACGCATGTGTTTTAAGTTACTTACCTGATGCAGTGTTTTACCTGTCCTAGTCTTTCTACCATAATTTTTACTAATTAAATAAAATCTTATACAGATATGTTCTTCTCATGTTGAAGTTAGAGAGCGTTATGATCCTCTATTTATCTTGCAATTCTCAATTCACAGCCTGTCAAAGGCGTATATAGAGCCTGTGGAGTTTGCTGGGTCAGGGTTGCTTGCAATTGCATTTGTTAGCATGTCTTCACCAGATCACGGGATAAGAATATTAGCTTATGGCGCTCTAGATAAATTTAAGAATGCCTTAGAGGTTGGTAATGTTGTTATCTATTCATGTATATTGTTTCCTTATTGTCATCATGGTAATGTCTGATTTGTTTTTTTTGTTAATGTTTTGAAGTTGAATTAGTAATCTGATTTGAGTTGGTGGAAAATGGGTCTTGACTGTTCATTTTCCCCTCACGTGATACATTTCAAATGTTTTGACAAGAATAAGGTTGCCAGATATTTGTTGCAGTGCATTTTTGGGGTTCTTTGGTGTGTTACTGTATTTGGTTAATTGGTTGGATAAAAATGTCAGTGTGTTCAAGGGTGTTTTATTCCCTTACATCTTAGTTTACTATTGGATGATGCTTATAGCTTCTTGTTGGTGCTTTGCTCATGTTTTAGGGGAAATTTTTTTCTTATTGATATAAAAAGAAATTGGACAACTTTGTTGTTCTTTTTTTAAGGCTTGTGTCTTACTGACTTGTATTTGAACCTGTTTGGCTTGAGAAAACATTCTAAATTTTCATTTCTTGTTTTCATTAATAATTACAAAATGTCATCTTGTTTTCACGGTGTTTCCTGTTTTCAATGATTTGTATGGGAAATGGTGAAGACAATATAAATGTTGTTTTGACCATTTCCTATACGGCTATACAAATCTTTGAAAATAAAGAATATAGTGAAAACTGAAAACAAGATGAGAATTTTGTAATTATTAATGCAAATAAGAAATTAAAACAAAAATGTTTTCATAAACCAAACAAACCCCTATCTTCTCTGTCTAACAGTTTATTTTTCCATAAAAAAGCTTGTGGGAAAGTTCAACTAGAGGTATGATGGGGCTATGAACATGTGGTAGCCTCTTGGATAACTTACTGTGCAAGGCCAATATGGATTTTGTTGTATTATTGGGGCTTGGGCTTTTTTTTTTCTAAGGGCTGATCTTTATTTAGGCTTCAGTACTCCCTGAACAAGGCATTGTTACAGAATACAAGAACTTATTGCATAGATTTCTATGAAATTCAATTATTAAATCACATTTGTGATTTTGTTTTTGTCTGTGTATGCATATATTCCTTGTTGAAAGATTCGTGCTTGATTAACTCTCAAAATGCATTACAGAAGTGCCAAAAGAGGAAGGATGTAATGGGACTTCGGCTTTTATTAAATTCTGTTCAAAATAGTATAGAAGAGCCATGGCAAAGAATCCCATCGGTTATTGCTCTATTTGCTGCTGAGGCATCTTGTGTGTTGTTAGATTCATCACATGATCATTATGCAGCTATAAGTACATTGTTGATACACTCTTCTAAGTTGAGTATGAGGGTATGTATCTGTGGCCTTAAAACTTTATTTCATAATGTGTTTTCTCTTTTCTGATTTACATAAAAATGTTAGCTTCGTAATGAAGAGTAATTCTATTTCATGTTCCGTTTGCTTCAATTTTGTAGGTTATACCTCTGTTTGATAACTTTTTTTGGAGTACGTCTGTCAATTTCAAAGCTGAAAGGTTTTGGATGCTTCGACTAGTATATGCAGGGCTGAACTCAGATGATGATGCCATGATATATATCAGGAACTCTATCCTTGAGAATCTAATGAGCTTCTATGTCTCTCCTCTTTCAGATGTTGAGTCAAAGGACCTGATTATTGAGGTAAAAACCATTCTTAAAATTTGTTTTTTTTTTCTGCTGTCTTTCTATCATATTGCTTTAACTTATAGTGTTGGACTAGTATATCCTTATTTTTTGGTATGCATTGCTGGAAATGACCTAAACTGTATTTCTCTCCAAGCCCAACTTCATGAATTCATCTTTTAACTTGGTTATCAAATTGTGAATTGAATCATAAATTTTACAATTCACAAGTCAAAACTCAACTTTATAATAGATTTAAATTTACATTTTACACAGTAAGTTATCTAGTAATTTTTTAAATATTTAAAATGAAATATTGACTTCATCACATAGCAGTGGCAAAGGCGGCATAAAAAATATTTATTTATGATTATGGAAATCTTCTCCAACCATCAGCAGCAAGTAACGGTGTGATTGCACACTTCTAAAGAGTCATGGCATTTATACTCCCTAAACCTGTTATAAGTTATATTATAACATTTCAGATGCTGTTTCAACCAAAAAAATTGATTCTGTTCCAATTTATATGGACACATCCAACAGTCACAGAATGCTTTGAAGAAGTACACCGTTATCTAGAAGCTGGAATGTAAAAATAGATGATTTCTTGTCTTAGAATAGAAACAAAACAAATGACAAAAGTAATTGGGAGAGAGAAGTTTTTAGGTTTGTAAAACTGCGGGGTACATGTGAGCTGTAGTACAAGGTAGTGATTACTATATGTCTTACCCACTGTCCCACCTTTCAAGCGTACTACGTATTGACATGAGGGGGTATACCGGAATCACATTATCTATTCTTTAGTTAATATATTATACTGCTCTTTGGTCTATTTGGCTAGAAATGCTTGTTTCTTCAAAAACTCTTCAGCTATTTGATCTGATATGTAGAAGGCAAGTTTGTTTGTCTGGCATCTCTTTGGTGTGGTGTACTGAAAGCTTCCTGATAATCATGTGAAGGGAATAGAATGCCTTATTATTTATGTTATTTCATAAAAAGTTGGCTGCTAGATTAATTGGAACTTTGTAGCTAGGATTGCATAGTTAAATGTGTTTCTTTTGTTGGACCTTACCTTGATAGCTGTGACAGAATCCATGTCAAGCAGTTTGAGTGTCAAGGACAACATCAACATCCTTTTGCTTTTGATGCGTCTGAGTGTGACTTGCCTAATATAAACTTGTTGGTTAGCTCTTCTGAGTTTAAATTCTTTGAGATGTTATGCTGTATGATGAAATATGCTTTTTTCCTACATGCAAATCTTACCGTGACTCTAGTCCTTTGAGTATCCTCTACCAATAAAATGTTATTTGCTCTGCAGGTGATAAAGAAATCTGTTAAATTGCATAAGATTGCTCGTCATCTAGTAAAACATGGTTCCCTATTTTCATGGTTTTCATCTCTCATCTCAGTTACTAGAGAGAGGCTCCATAGAGATGAAAATAGATTTTTCTTGAAGCATGTGTTGGTAGTATTGAAGGTACGTACTTGATTCTCATTCAGTTTGCAGTTTCTGTTGGATGCAACAAGATTCTCCATCCCCCTTTCTGGCTTGCAACATTCATTTATTTTTCTCTGGTTTTATCTGTTAATGTTTTCCGGATTTTCCTTTTGAATGTGTTGGGTTTGCTAAATTTATGACTTGAAAGCCTGCATATTTTGAGCAAGTTTGTTCAATGAACTTGGTGTAGTCATGTGGTACACTACATGTGGCCACCTGGTAGGAAAAGGCTTTTATTGTTGTTGTTCATTGAGTTGGTGCTGACTGCTGAAGAGGGTGAGAATGGCAGTTTGATTCTTTGATAATCCAAGTTTATCTAAGGAGGAAGTTCAAATCATTAAGGGGCCGTTTGAAGTGATTGCAAGTTTTCAATTTTTGGTTTTAAAAAATTTCCAACCAAGTTTTTACTACACAATACTGAAAACTAAATACCACTTTTTGTGATTTTCAAAATGGACATTTTGAAAATCACAAACAGTGGTATTTAGTTTTTAGTATTGTGTAGTAAAAACTTGGTTGAAATTTTTTGAAAACGAAAAACTGAAAACTCACAACCACCCCAAGGGGGGCCTAAATAAGTTACTTGTCTTTTGTGCTTGTTGAACTGTATTTGGGACCTAAGACTGATCAGGAAAACTTCATCCTGATCTCACATACTGGATCATTTAGCTCTTATCTGCAGGCTTGGCAGTTATTGTCTACCTATGAGCTTGGATTAGCTTAGATACCACAAAATTTATCCCCTAAAATTGTTAGTCAAAGCTGTCCTTTTTATTGACTGGGTAGCTAATGAGATATCCTAACACAATGCTCATTAAATTTTTTAGTCCTGTTTATACTTAAAAACAAACAGGTGTCCTATTCATTTTTTATCAGTTTATTTGTTTATTTTAATTTTCAGTTTTCTTTTTCTTTTGCACTGAGTACCCATAGCTTTTATTATTTAGGTTGTCAATGATGTTATTTCTTTTGGAAGCATTTCCAAATGGTTGCAAAATTATGGCCTCGAGCAGCTCATGGAGCTTTCATCCAGAGTATTTAATTTCTTACTCCATGATGTAACGTTGGCAAATGAGACTGTGGGACTAGTTAATCCTTTTCTACAATTGATAGCATCAGTTTTGAAATTATCTCAAAAAAGGAAGATATACCAACCACATTTCACCCTATCAATTGAGGGCTTATATCAGATATACCAGGTTGGCAGTTTGTACAATCAAGCAACAAAAAGCATTAATCCGGAGTTTGCTCTTGAAGCCATACTTATGAATGCACCTCCTGACACCATTTTCTTAATGGTACTCTCACCCATCCCCCTCCTTGATTATTAATTACACTATATTTTTTAAATTGTTTGCTTAAAGACACACAAGTAATCTAATTTTGGATAATTTTCATTTTATTATTTTTATTAGATTTTAGCTGTGCAGATATGCAATTGGTTTTCATATAATATATTGGTTATCTATTGTGACGATGATACCTGAAGATGAAAATAATAAATGAAATCTGTTGTTGTATATAAAGTTCTGCAAATGTTATATGGTTAGGTATGGTTGCACCTTCACTGTATATAGCAAATTATTTTACTGTTATGCTATTTTGAAAGTGTTAATTTTGAAAGTATTGTCAACATTTGTATATTTTGACCAATTTGCTTTCAATTAATTTTGGCAAATGAGCTGATGGATCCTATGACGCAATGACTATACACACTCAATACATGTGCTTGCACATGTTAATTATTTTTACTTTTTTAATGTATTAATTTTCTACTGAGCAGGTCTTGCATATTAGACATTTTAGATTTGATATGTAGTCTCTGAGCGGGTCTTGCATATGAATAACCACACTTATATGTATACAGAATCAGGAAAGGCTTCAAAGTTTTCTTATCTGGGCAATTACAACTGCTTTACAGTCAGAGTCTTCACAAAGGGTGAGGTCCAATGAGTCTCATATCTTTTTCAAAAATAATATAGGGGAAGAGTCCCATGACAACTCATTAGTGTCAAAATTTCTACGTTGGTTAACGGCATCAACAATCATTGGGAAGCTCCATCAGAAATCCAATGATATTGATTCAGGATTTGCTGAAACACAAAACTTAGAATCCCTGCATTCTTTGTTGGTGCATGTTGAAAATACCTCTGGACAAAGACATGATATTAGTATTGATGGTGAGGAAATACTTGCTTCCACAATTTTCTATCTTCAACAACTTCTTGGTATAAATCAGGAATTACTACCATCAGTTACATCTGCTCTCTGTCTCCTGATTTTTGGTACCTCAAAATTTGCAGGTATGCTACTTTATAATTTATACATTTATGATTGCAATTGGTGATAGGTCAGGGTTTGCTATTCAGTTAGATATTTGTATCAACACTCTTGCTTGTGGCCAGATATTTATCATTTTACTTAATTCTGTAGTGGGCAGAACTGACGTATTGCAAGGATACAATACTTTCATATCATCACACTGTTCAAGGGTACGGTGCCCTCCTGAAGCTAACCCGGCTTGGAGATGGTAATTTTCGTAGCAATCTTTCTCATCTTTATGTGGTCTGGGGTCATAATGTTAAATAAGGAAAACGTAGTAATTTAGTTAAGTTTTTATATTTCTTAGGTCACGTCTAATCTTTTCAACACTAGGTGGAGCATTAAAAGTGTCAGGCTCAAATTATGCCGGGTGTCAAACTGACTTCTTTGACAGCACCCTTATAATATGGAATTTTTATTGACAAAATCAACCATGATTTAATTTTTTACAAACAACATTTGATGAGTGAAATTTGGCATCATTGATTCAATAAGAAATTCACTGCCATAAAATTAGCTGTGGTTTTACTGTAGGTGAATTTGCATGTTGTACTTAAAGTACTTGAATGAAAGAAAATGTATATTTTTCTGCTCACAGACGAAGTCTGATCGGATTTAAGGTATTGATCTATGCTTCAAAAACTAATCATATTGGACGGATTTGTTGTTTAGGTCGTTTTACCAGCCATGGAAGGATCATTCTCTGGAGCTCACTGATTCACAGAAGATGGAGGAATATCATGCTTGCATGATTCTATTAGTGATTGTCTCAAATGTTCTTGGTGGAAAGAAATTAGAGTCGGCTTGTTTATCCCCTTTAGATATAGAGAGATCTGGCTTGTTCCAATGGGAAAGAAGTTTACTAAGAATCTGAGTGTTCATATAAAATTTTTTTGGTAAAATGGAAGTTCACTATCAGTGGTAAAAAATATAATTTTAAAAAGTAGTGGAATATTTGCCAATGGTGCAGGGTCCTGCACGTTTTTGACTACATAAGTTTATCATATAGCTAATCTGTTTTCTGTAACTCTTACACTGCAAAACGCATGTTCTCCCCAGAAAAGAATTGTTAACGTTCCTTGAAGGGGTGGGAATGGGATTGAATGGGTGTTTGGATTCGCGTTACAAAATCATGATAACGCAACATAGATGTGGAACCTACATTGTATATTGTTGGGTTGTATAGTGGAGTTTTATTTTATTTTTTTTATAGTTTGACGCACGTTTTTCTGTTACATGCTTTTCAGATACTGAATAGAAAACTGTGAACCCAAGCTAAAATAAGAATTTTTGGTTTGATTCCGGGGTATCTGGGTTAAAATTAAATCATGTTGAAAAGACTATTAACAAGTTGCCTTTAGATCATACATGCTCATTGCTCAAATTGTTAAATCCGAAACTTTTTTATTTTAATATCTTTATGAATGGTTAAATTATGTTTTTGGTCCCTCAAAATATCCTGATTTTTTTATTTGGTGCCCCAAATTTTTTTCCAAGTGGTCCCCCAAAAATTATAATACATTCCCATTTGGTCCATCTGTTAGTGCACTGTTTATTATCTCCGTTAAATGCTTGCGTAGCAGCTTAGGTGGACAAATAAGCGTACATGACATGTATATGTGTCATCTTATGTGTCCTACATGACTTATATAACCACCTTTCATGAAAAAGAACAATTATAAAGTTCATCAATGTAACTCACAAAAAGACGACGTTTAACCACCTATAGGCTTATTTTGTAATGTAGGACACATATGCATGCCATATATGCATGCCATATATGTTTATTTTGTCCACTTAAGCTGTCACGCAAACATATTATGGAGACAATAAACGGTGCACTAACAGAGAGACCAAATAAGAATGTATTATAATTTTTGGGGGACCACTTGGAAAAAAAATTTGGGGAACCAAATGGGAAAATCAAGATATTTTGGGAGACCAAAAACATATTTTAGCCTTTATGAATCTTAATTTTTTTATAAACTTAATATGTATGTGTATGTTGTAACGCCCCCGAGCCGCTTGCACGAGTGATAAGGGTCCCCACAAACCAACACAAATCTTTCCAGTATGCGTTGTCCCCACTTGCACACTTTCCGGGAAACTTCCCAGAAGGTCGTCCATCCAAGAATTGCTTCAAGTCAAGCACGCTTAACTATGGAGTTCTTATGTTATGGGCTTCCGAAAAGAAGATGCACCTTGTTGGTATAGTTCTCCACAACAATTTCCTTTAAGCTATCCTCAACTGTACAGTCCCATACCTACACAGCCTCTGGATCCCTTTCATTCGGGTGTAGGTTCGGTTCATCCATGTATCCCTTTTTGCTTAGAAACCTGCCAGGAGCCGCTCCTTGTCCGTGCCTCTTTGCACCGGCGATCACTCCGTGCCCCTTTGCTCCTTGTCCGTGCCGCTCCTTGTATGTGTATGTATGTATAATTTCAAATTTCTCTATTAATTTTTTAATGTAATTTTATTTTTTATAATTTTATAAAGATTTATAAATATATGCAAACCCAACTCAGCCTAAACTAACATGCCTTTAATCCATTTGGTTTGAGTCAAATTAGTTAAAAGAAAATTGACAACTTAATCCAATCAAAATCGACCTTAATTGATTTGGACATTTTTTATCCCGTTATACCATTACTAAAATTCTCACTATTAATCATCATACCTGAAACCTTACTAACATAAATAAAATTTCATGATTATTGATGATACTGTTACATTAAACGTGCGACCAATATCTCTACTGAAAAAATGGAAATTCTATGACTAGGGAAAGTTAATTGAGAAAACCTTCGGTGTTCAGCAATATGGATTCCAGATAGTGTCTTCTTTGTTTACTTCTCATATTACTACTATTATATTAAATTAAAAGCAGATACACTCTTGGTTTTATTAGAGAAAAGCTCATTTTAAATTATTAAAGGAATAAACCTTGCCTACTCACTTTAGATTCAAACTCACTAAAGTGAGTATTTTCTTATTCTTTTCCACTCTAGTTGTGGAAGGAAGCAATTTATGCAGCGAAACAAATAAGAGAATTTACAATGGATCTATGATAAAAATGATTTTATTTGAAATAATGAGAGTGATATCCAACTATGGTCCATGTTAAGTGACACATCATTACAAAAAAAAAAAAGCCAAACTAGAAGACTTTCCCTTAATTTCTTTCAGTTTTAATAGGTACAGGAGCTTGAGAGAGAATGAGAATTAGCGGGTTTGCTAATTATGGGAATGGCAAGAGCATCATCATCCAACTGGAGAAACCAAAGTAAAAGGCCAATGCTTGGATATGTCCCTCTTGTTATTATTTGCCTGACTTAGCTGAAGAGTAAGGTATGCTACTAAAAGTGGTGCTCAGAGTGCTGCTATGCACTCTATTTCAATCTTGGCATCCAATGGCAAGGCAGCTACTTGATATGTTGAACGAGCTGGGGCAGGTGAAGGAAAGTCTGAAACCAATTGAACCAACTGTAAATAAATCGATAGCGGCATAACCAAGTCAAGGAAACATCAAAATCACTATTACAGAACTCACATTTAGCATAGATCTCATTAACTTTCTTGAAGTCCTTCAAGTCAGCCAACCTGGAAGAAATGAATGATATAACCTAGTCAGCTAGTCAGTACTCAATACAGCCAAACTAAGGAAAAGCAAATAATTCATACAAAATTGTTGTCTTAACAACTGATGAGTAGCTGGAACCCCCAGATTTTAGGATCTCCCCCATATTTTTGAGAACCTGCAATATGTAATTATTTCAAATGTCAAGCACAAAATCAGTAAGTGCACTTTCACAGCAATGCAACATCAAGACAATATCACCAGCATATGTTACTCTGAAAGTAAGAGAGGAATTTATATGTATCTACCAAATAATAGTTAATAATGTTGCAAAAATTGCTTATATATTGGTTTTCCACTTTTGTAGAAAGTCATGGATTAATATTGTGTGATATACGAAGCATCAACACTGCTAGGATTCTTATGAGTCTTATTGTTTTGTGTCTTATAGGTCGGGCTTGTACTAATTGTATTGCACTAGTACTTGTCCTAGATTATTAGTATAAAAAGGAGAGTTGCTTGCTTTTTCTTTTCTTTTAATTTTAATGAGGACTCCTCTTAGTCATTATGAAATTCTTCTCTTATAAAAACAGGTGTTAATGTTGTCTTAAACATCTCATTATTGGCAAAATGACAAAACATATTAACAGTGATGATGGCAATAATCATTTTATCAGACAAGTTTTCTTAAAAAAAGAAATAAAAAGAAAATTTGTTTTCCTGGAATGATCAAGGTCTCAATTTAGTTTCACAAGCATAACTTGACCAATAAAAATTCTATTCAAAGAGAAAGTGATAACTCAGCTTCACAGACATTCAACTAGTAAGTGTTTTCACTCTTAGCAGCCATTCTAAGTCATTAACCACTTCCTGATAAGTGTAGAGGGAGAATTTCCAACTTCAAGATTGACAACACATAATATCATAACAATTGCTCAAGAGCCAAGAGTTAGGACTTAGGAGTAAAGTCATCCAACCACATCTCAAGCCCAAGTTGAAATGCATGCATGAATTGAACAATCAAAACCTCATAAGCCCAAAAGCCATGAGAAATCTGACAAAGTGCAAATACTAAGAAAAATCCTATATAGTGCAAAATGAAATGTATTCTTGCACCTGCTCTGTCTGATCTTCAACATTATCAGAGATGAACTTCCCCGTCTGCATTAGAGAACAAAACATATATTATCAGGGCAACATTTCATGATACAGCCAGCATAAACACACACACAACACAACTACACATATATAAAGATGCTTGCTGATAAAAAAAAAGCACATGTATATAGATGCTGAAAGATTGGAAGACTGAATTGATGAGTGAGCTTGAGATGAATGATATCAAACCTCAGGATCAAGACCAAGAACACCTGACACAAACAGAAGGTTGTTGGCTTTGATTGCTTGAGAGTATGGACCCAATGCCGCCGGGGCCTTTTCAGTCTGAACAGCTTCCTTGATCTCTAAAATCAATCAGAAAGTGATTGACACCATAAGATTTTGATATAAATGAAAATAACAATGCAAAGGTGTTTCTTGCAAACAACATTCTCTCTCTCTCTCTCTCTCTCTCTCTCTCTCTGCCAAAAGGCATCTCAACTAGGGCCAATACATATACTGATTAATTATACTAGTTTTCCAATTGTGCACATGAACACCTACCAAAGGATGGGTACATACACTTCAATGCAGTTATGCAGCACCAACACTACATGTTAAATTGACCACAAAACCACCATGACAGATTCAGCTGGATGACTCCTAATTTGTAATTAGTATATAAATTTGCCTAATCCCAAAGGTAACAAACAAAACAATCTACACTTCCATTATTCCATATAACATTAGCAGGTCCCACCTTATAAGGAACACTTTTACCACAGAGTACAAGGTTCACTTTATGCATATTTAAATTTTGACAAATACTTTGCAGTACAAGACAAGATAAGAAGGTTCATTCAACCATGCGTGCACAGACATATATGAGTACATGTACAATTCGGTCATAAAAAAAATGCTAACAAAATTTAAAAAAAAAAAATCTTTTTTTCAAACCTTTCCGCAACAAAATTAGAGAAAGCAGAGAGAAGAGATAGGGAAATAGGACTAAGAAATGATCGGAACTTACGGGTATCAGTGGAAAGGCTCAAGCAAGCGAATGGCACAGAGCGCTTCGACGAAGAGGAACGCCACATGGCCATTCCGGCAACCGATGCTCCGCCAATTCCGGCGGCCCATGATGCCCGGCGGCGCAAAACTCCGGCGTTCATTGCCGGAATGTGGAAGCTCCGTGCAGCACACCATGACGCCATCTCTTTCTCTCTCTCTGTAGCTTTGCTCAGACACACGGTGTCACTGTCTGACACTGTGAAATCCTCGGAAATTGTTTTTAAAATAGGTAATTTGGTTTGGTTTTCCGAAATCACCCTTGTCTTATACGTGCATTTACGTTCTTAGAATGGGCTAAACCGGGCTGGTAATAGTGGGCCCATGGCCCAAATAATATCTGATGCTTCCCTTTAAGGGAGTTGCTTTTGAAACCCCCTTTTTGCTATTCACACCCCCTAATGTTTGGAAATTTTCAAATCCCGAACCTACCCCTGATGATGTGTATATAATGTCAAAATCCCTAATGAGTCTTCTTCTCTGTCTGGTCCCCGCTGTCTCCCTCAAAGGTTGCATTTTGTGGATTATAGCTCACATTTGGTCCCCACTTGTTCCCAAAACAGTCAACAAAGTTCCATACTTGGTAAGTTGAATATTATTAATTGCTCACATTTGATCCTCACTTGGATTATAGCTCACAGTGGATTATAGCTCACATTTCGGCCGAATCACGTTTTTTATTGCTTTCCGGAAACTAAAATCCAGAACCTTCCAGAAATTAACTTCCGGTAACATCCGGAAATAAAAAAGCTCCCAAATCGTTTCCGGAAGATGTTCTTTGAAGATTAGCTTCCGGAATGTATTTCCGGACGGATCCGGATGTTAACTTCCGGGAGATGCCGGAAACTGTAAATTCCGGAGCCTTCCGGAAATATAGTTGCGGAAGTTGCCTGAACAGAGAAAAATAAATCTCGTTCCGGTTTTCAACTCCGAAACGGGAATGCAACCAATAATCTCACATTTAACAAGCATCAATCAACATTAACAACTAATAAATCAATATTACAAACTTACCTTAGTGATTGAGTGAGAGAGTTTGATTGCTAGGGCTTGCACCTTGTATGAGAGTGAGAGTGAGAGTGAGAGTGAGAGGGAGCGCTGAGTGATGCGGGTAGGGAGGGAAGTGGGTTATAATTTAAGTTGGCCAAGGGCATTATTGGAAGTTCTGGAAAGTACCAAACATTAGGGGGTGTGAATAACAAAAACATGGGTTCCAAAAGTAACTCCCCCCTTTAAGTTGTTTCTTGTGCGTTGATCTGAAACAAATAATCCATTAAATGCGAGTGAAATTCAATAATTAATATGTAACTTAATGAATTCGGATTAGTTGCAGTTGATTGCAGTCAATAAATTCAGACCGTTCGATTAGAGGTCAAGATGGTGCAATCAAATTTATTAATTATCTCAGACTCTGAGTCGTCCAATCTTCATCGGACAGTCCAGATTTGCTGACTACAGTGACTGCAGGAAAAAAGCGACGGCAGTAAATCCGAGTCTAGTCAACAATGCTATAAGTGTAAAATGGATCTGCATTAGCCATTGTTAAAATGAGTATGAATATGTCCTATTGCCAAATTAAGCATGGAACTTGCAGTATTACCTTTAGATATTGTTGGCTTCTGCAATTATTCCCACTATGGACCCTCCTCTGTCAAGATCAAACATTACTTATAACACCATAAAACGGTTATTTCCAATTTTATGCAAACTAAGGCTTTCAGAGTTATTGCTATGCACTGATTTAATTATCTTATTCGGTCCCTCTTTTCTTCTTGATCTTCTCAAGTTTTACCCTAGCCAGCTACTGTAATAAAAGGAAAATCTGGATTTTCAGTGCTTAAATAGGCAGTTTCAATATTTTAAATACCATGGAGAAATGGGGAACTAAAAAAAAAAACACAAGGTGCTGGAAAGGTGGTTGCTGGTAGAATCAAATAAAGAATCAGTGATTTAATTGGATTAAATGATGGTAGAGATGCGTCTGGATCCTCTCCAGTGGAGCTGGAGGTCCAGTTACAAGGTTAGTCTTATTAGATGAGTTGCAGGGCCTTCAAAGCTAGTTATGGTATTAAGCCGTATCCAGTCAACTTTGCTTTGTTTAGAATATGGTTATAACTTACAGTAAATACATTTAAATTTCTTGTCTTTGATTGGATTATAATATTTTAATGCCATTTGATACAGTTTTATATATAAAAGAATATCATATTAACTGATTGGTTCAAATGATACATCTTGATTTCCTTAAGTAAGATCTCGGATTTGAGCTCTGTGGATGAAAAAAATTCCTGTTAAGAAAGAACTCGAGCATGATTGCCTTACGTAGATGATATCTGTGGTTAAAATAAAAAAATATTATATTGGCTTGCACAAAAAATTGTTGTGATAGGAACTGCAGCAAAATTTGACTTATACAAGATGAAACAGAGTTTGGATTGATTTTGGTAATGTCTATATTAAAAGATAAAAATGCATATTAGATGTATTAAATTCTGCATATAATAAAGTCATGCTGACTATTAGAATCAATTAATTTCACTATCTCACTCTGCTAATTTGTTTATTGGTAGGATCTTATTGTATTTGTCTTTTGCTATATGCACATGTAACTCCCAAATGAATGGCCTTGAAGCTTGACTAGTATGAATGTATGATTTCACACACTAATTGGTCCGGTTCATAGGTTATGGTGCTATACTATATCTCAGCATCAAAAGCAATCATGATCGATCCATCATTATCAGGTGGTCCCTGAATGCATAAGATTAGAACACTTGTCATACATGTTTTCACATGTACTAATTGATTAAGGAGAATGATTAGAATCTACAACATATGTGTAATGAATAAGGCTGGTCACCTAAGACTGTTAGCTACATAAAGAGTTGCATTGTTAGGAAAACTGAATATTATGAATCATCCCTTCTGAACCTAAATCATTAATTGCTAGTATTATTTTAAGAGCTTAACCACAGCACTCACAGGGGAATATATAATATAATATATAACATGTGACATCATATCACATGGTAGATGAGATGAACTAATTGGACACGTAACAAGTTGAAAAACTATATTATCCCCTCAAAACCTGGCTACTTTAGGTGTACATAGTTAAGGTTAATTATTGATATAAAACTGTTTGAACATCAGCACTTCTACACCATTTATGGCTGTTATTAATGTCTATTTTTTATCTATGTTGATAACTGTAAAACTGAGATAGCAACTTTCTATAAATTATACCAAAATGAAATAGGATGTTATCAGCAAGCATAACATGTGCTAGTATGCTATAGCTAACATAATGAAATATAAAGAAATGTAGAACAAGATGTATAAACAACACAATGGTCAATGGTAGCAGTTTTTAGTCACATTTCCACTTGTAACAAACATGCCCATTTGGGTTTTGAAATAAAATAATTAAATAACTGCTAAATATAATTAATCGATTATAGACATTGCTGCTGCCCAGGCCACGCTGCCTATAAATTTAAATATAAAGTATATAAATATTTGGAAATTTTAATTTTAAAAAATTTAAGAATTAGTATAATTGATAAAGAATTAATTTAATGATGAAAGAATTTTAAAGAAATTAATAATAAACCCATCAAACCAAACATTTAAAAAAGCAGGACAAAACAAAAAGGAACATTGATCTCTCCACAAACAGACAGTATATAAAGTTGCTTTAGAACCTTAGTGGACTCGAAAAGTTTATCATAACTTGAAAGGTATGTTATTTTTGTAGTTAAAAAATTTAGCTTCATAGACTCAAAGACTAAAGAGTTATTCTTTCCACTGAATAAAAAAAAAAAAGACTAAAGAGTTAGACAAAGCAAGGAGAGCCAAAAAACCAGGTAAAGGGTAAGCGTTTCACTCATTTCGCGTGTGAGAGAGGTTTCGGATGCACTTGCTTCCCAAGAAACATGATCCTTGTATTAGTGCTGCATGCTTTTATGTAATGGATAAACATTGTGTACATGCCTTGCCTCATACAAGAAGTCAGAAATAGGAAGAGAGGAGAGAAAGTTTAGAAATTTGATAAATAATTTTTTTTTCTTAAAACAACGTAATAAAAAATTTATTAAAAGAAAATCTCAAATGATTGATCAAATGAAATAAGATGGGATTTCACATCTGATAAATTATAAGTCTAAACCACCTTTATTTTTCAAGTGCTCTTTACATTTGAAGACTACATCTAGGGTGGAACACACCCGGTCGCTCGTCAAGGGTTTATAGTTTAGCCTACATTAGGCCCAGATCAAGACTTTTTTAAAAGCCTATATAGCAAAACATGTAAAACTTTATGTCATCGAAAAAGTCTTTTGAGCTTATAAGTATGTTCTCTTTCATAAAAAATTGAGCTTATAAGTTTATTCAAATACATGGCTTATGATATATTCAAGTACCCTACTATAAAACAGACTTTTAAGCAGACTTTCAAGGCAAATCAGACTTTAAATAGGTTAGGCTCATGCCATAAAATAAAACATATATCATATAAACAAATGACCATGAATTTAAGATGTAGATCAAACTCAGACATTAGAAAACCTAACTTGGTTTGGCCTATTCTCATTCCTACTCACACCAAATTTGAAGAGTTATTTTAACATTGAATTGGATGCAACTTGCATATAGAGTGCAATGGTAGAAATTAGAATGCCTAAAGAGCACGAGAACTGGCAAGGGATATTGTAACTAGTAAGAAAGACCCCCTCCTAGTTGTGTGTCATATGATAGGAAAAGAAGCTTTTGAATTTTTGGTACGTAATTTTTTTTAGTTTGAGATTAATGGTTGTATGGTTTTAATTTTTTTTATATATGCTAAAGGTTAGACCAAAGGATTATAATCTAGATTAGGCATGAATAAACAAAATTAATGCTGGGTAATATTAATCTAAATTAATTATAAAATAATTAAATGAATTGAAAATTAAAAATAAAATTAGCCATGAATTCGCTATGAACTGCTTATTTAACTATGAAATAGTTATCACCATTTATCCGCGGATTAACTATAAAATAGTTAGAAAACTTATAAAAATAGTTCCCAATGAGCTATGGCTATTTTTCATAACTAGTTTTAAGCTACGAAAATTTCTGTAGGTAATTCCTAGCTAAAACACATTAGCTAGGAAAACTAAAACTATGAAGTGTGTGTTTGTTTTTTTAGCAAAATTTTCAAAATGTTACCAAAAAATGAAATGGCTAACATTTTTTAAATGCTGTGAATGCTACGTAAAAGTATTGCTAAAATCATTTACTTCATTCATTAACATATTGCTAAAAAAAAGAAACGTTTTAAATTACTTAGCAACATTCTTAAATGTTAATGAAACTCATTAGCGTCTGAATAAAAAAAATGAAACTCGTTAGCGTCAAAACTCAAAAATTCATTGCAAGTGATATGGACAGTTAAGTGGGAAAGCTGAAATTCCAAGGAAAAGCGCGTAAAGGCCAATTGCTTGCTGATAAAAAGCACTTAGGTGCTCGTGTTCGTTTACACGCTTTCTTTATGGGCCCCAAAATGTGGCACATCTTCCATTACTATAAAATTAAATAAAAGAATCGAAGTAAAATGTAGTACCATTTTTATTTTAAACATACTTTTGTTTTTGAACAAAAAAACATACTTTTGTTGATTTATTTTTAAAAAGTTAATTTAATAATTTCGTAATAAATTATTGTTTTAAAAAAATAAATTAATAGTTAAGAGAATAATAAAAAGGATATATTGTTCCTGTTCTTGTCTAAAGCAAATTAACGTCATCCAATCCAAAGAAAGAAAGAATATTGACAAGTGGATTACGTGTTTTTCCGTGAGCCGACATGGCGATGATCAAGCAAATCATGATTTGTTTGTGAATGGAAAAAGAAAACAAATGACTTTTCCCAATACAAATACAAATACAATGCTATGTTATTTATTTGGTGTACAATGGTGAGACAGAGAGTGAGAAGAATACTCCCTCTGGATTTAAATTTGAATATAAGTAAAAATATTCACATTTAATGGATTAAAATATAAGTAAATCTTAACTATTTTTACCTTATTCAATGAGATAAACCTAAAATGCCCTTTGATTTTATTTTCCAACCACTTTATTTAATGAATCATGTGCCAATAAGAAGAGAGTATGTCCACTTGAAACAATTTTCAATAAAATTGAATGTAGGGTAATTTAGCCAATGCAAATACTTTTTACATGATACCAAAAAAATTTAATGAATTTAACCAACTTTTTTAATAAGTATAAATTTAGTTATTTTTGCTTATATTCAATTCCAGAGTAGTATGTCTATATTATATATATATATATATATATATATATATATAACTTTCTCCTGGTGAGATCCAATTGAGAATCAAAGTGAGACTTGTAATCTTTGAAATTTTTTTGGGTTAGAAATAAAAAAGAGAATAAAATTTTTAGTTTTAAATTAATAAAGTTATATAAAATTTATAAAAAAAAAAAGAAATTAAGATATTGTGTTTGATTATTATTTATCATTCTATTTCTTCTAAAAAAATATTAATTTAAAGAATATTTTCTTGAATTAAAAAATATATCCTCTGTTTTTTTCTCTGAAATGCGTACTCAAAATATCCCTCAAATGAAGTTTGGGGAAAAAATGAAATGGATAGAGGCATTTTCTCATAATTGATACGGAAAATCAAATTTCTCTTTTGGATAGAGGCATTTTCTCAGAATTACCCTTCAACTCATTCTATAATCTATACAAGAAAAATATCAATACATATTGGCATTAAGAACCGATATCAATCAAAACTATCAAAACAACATTACCTTACAAAATTCACTTACACAAATCACTTATGACATAAATGTATCCGAACATAAATCACTTTACTTTTAACTCACTTTTAATTAAAATTAATTTTATAAAAATAATTCATATAAAATTATTTTGAGCAAACACTCACCCAAACACCAACTATAAAAAGATTAATCTCATAATTATGTTGTCATAATTTTAGGTAACAAAAAGAAATTATATGAAGGAAAGCGCTAAAATGCCACTATATGTAGAAAAATATTGGTTTAATTGTACTTTTATTTTATGTAACCTGGATTTTGTATAATTTGAATCACTACACTAATTAAACCTTTTTATTTTTTTAAATAAAGCAAATATATTTTTGAAATGGGAAGCCTTGACTAACCGTGACTAAGTTACGAACATAATTGTCCCTAGTAATAGAAAACATATGTGGTTAACACAAATTTTTTTTTTTTTTGAAATAAAACAAATTTAGTAATTTATCAATTTTCTTCTATTTAAATATATCAAATTTATCTTTTATATAATTTATTTTGGGATTTTATAATGGATTTAATATAGAATAATTTTAAGGATTTAAAAGTTTAAAATTTAGTGATAATTTAATAAAATTGAAAGAATCTTACAAGATTATGGTGTAAACGCAAAGAGTGCAGATCCTCTTCATTTCTCACAGAAATGGAGATCTTTAGTTCTTTGAATTCCGTGATGATATGTGTCCTTAAGAAAAATTTAATGGCTGATATTTAACTTTGTTCATTCAATTAAAAAAACAGGTATAGGCCATGTGGAAAGAAGAAATGATATATGGAGGACAATACAAAGTAGAGATCATAGAACGGTAAAAAAAAAAAAAAGTAGAGATCATAGAAACGATAAAAGCTACAATGGTAAAACTAAACACCCACCAATGACCGCCGCCCCGCGATCATCATGGCGCACCTCCGTTAGAGGTAATGACCAATTGACATTGTTATTTAATTTTATTTTAATTTTCCTTATCATGTTGTCGAAGATATAAATTCCCAACACTAATATTTCAAGTTGGTTGTTGATGCAACCCCTTTGCAACACTTTGATGTATAGAACCGACTTTCTTGCAAATTGGCCAATATATGGCTGGAATCGCGTCTGTGGCCTTTAAAAGGTTAGTGAATCCATAAAGTAGGCAATGCTCTTAAGCATAATGGTCCAATTAATTCGCCTAACAAATATAAAATTATATTACCTAATCTATAAATTAAAGAGATTAAATGTTGAAAATTGATTCTTCCTTCCTTGGAAAACTCATAAAGATCAAGCACTTAGATGCTGTTTGGAAGAGCTTATTTAAGCTTATCTTATGTCATAAGCACTTATGTAACTGTTTGAGTAAACTTATGAAAAGAACTTATTACATGCTCATAAGCTGTTTTCAGCTTATTTTAATAAGCTCCTGAGAATAACTTATAGAATAACTTATGGAGAATTTAAGTGCACAACACACTCTTTAATTTTCATTAATTTTTTAAGAGCCTATTCATTAAATGCTTATTAAATTAGAGCTTATGTTATAAACACTTAAATAAGTTGTATTTCCAAACGGGGTATTGTTTTCTTTGTAGCACACGACCTATTCACGACAATAGGGTAATTGGTGTAGCTTTTGCCAAACATTAACTTCTAACTTTGATTTGAAATAGATCTTGAGTTAAAACACTTGAATACTATAATGAATTTATATTTATAAATCCTATTTTTGATTCACTCTTCGATAAACTAGACTAGAAGAGGAATTAATGGAAAATAAGAAACTCCAAGTCCAAAAAAATACTTAAGAGTGCCAAGATCCTTGATTCCAAAGGAAGAGTGTAACTGAGCTTTAATCTGTGCAAACTCAGATAGGGAATCACCAAAGAGCAAGACATCATCCACATATACTAATAAGCCAGTAAAAGAAGAGGATGTAAATTTAAGGAACAAAGTATGGTCAGCGTGTGATTGAGTATAACCAGCTTGCAGAAGAAAGGTTGATAACTTTTCAAACCATTGTCTGCTGGCTTGCTTCAATCCATACAAGGATTTTTTCAAGCTTGCAGACTAGATTGGGAGCTGAAACCTGCATTCCTTGTGGTACCTGCATATAAATGTCTTCTCTTAATTCGCCATGGAGAAAAGCATTGTTAACATCTAGTTGGTGGAGATGCCAATGCTTGTGAGCTGCCAATGCCAACACAACTCTGATGCTGGTTATTTTAGCTACTGGGGAAAATGTGTCTAGGTAGTCCAGACCCTCAATTTGGTTATAGCCCTTGGCTACTAACCTGGCCTTATATCTCTCTATGGACCCATCTGCCTTCCTCTTAACTTTATACACCCATTTGCAGCCAATGGGAATCACTCCAGGGGGTAAATCCACAAGTGACCAGGTTCCATTTTGTTTTAGAGCAGATAGTTCAGCTCTCATGGCTTGATTCCAACAAGCATGTTTACTAGCCTCAGTGTAGGATTTAGGTTCTGTGTCACTTGAGAGTTGTGCAACATAGGAAGCATTTGAAGGTGATAGGTTAGCATAAGAAACAACTGAATGGATGGGATAGGGTTTACCTTGAGAAGATTATTGTGATGTGATGGATGAACTGCAGTAGTAATCTTTTAAATATGCTGGTTTCTGTCTTGCTCTGGATGACCTCTTTGGCAAGCTGTCAGGCTCCTGAATAGCAGTTGGACAAGATGGAGAAATTTCTGGTGAGGTGGAACTTATGGTGATGTCATCATTCAACATAAGGGATCTCAGTCACACAAAGAAACTACTGCCTAGACCTCCTCACTGACACGAATATGCTGGACTGCAAACCAGCTTCTACTCCTCTTGATCCAGCAGTGCATTTAACTCAAACACAAAGTCAGATTTTTTAGGATGCTCCCTCATACAGAAGACTAATTGGTAGACTCCTTTATCTCACAGCAACTCGCCCAGATATAACTTTTGTTGTTCAGTAGGTCAGCCAATTTATGAATGCACCTTCCCATGCTCACTACCAGGCAGCCATGCGCATCTTGAGGTATCTCAAGAAGGCTCCAGGTCTTGGGCTCTTCTTTCCCATCACTTCACATTGCCAAATACGTGGTTTCTCTGATGCTGATTGGGGAGGTTGTTTGGACACACGACGCTCGATTTCAGGGTATTGCTTCTTCATTGGAGAAGCTTTACTGAGCTGGAAATCCAAAAAGCAATCCACTATAGCTCGCTCCTCAGCTGAGGCAGAGTACCGAGCCTTAGCAGTAGCCACTTGTGAACTTCAATGGTTGGATTTTCTTCTCCAAGATCTGCGCATTACTCCTCCCAAGGGTCATATACTTTTCTGTGACAATCAGAGTGCCATTCATATTGCTCAAAATTCAGTGTTTCATGAAAGGACTAAACACTTGGAAATTGATTGACATTTGGTGCGACACAAATTGCAATTTGGTCTCATGAAGCTGCTTCCTGTTGCTTCTCAAGATCAATTAGTTGACCTATTCACTAAAGCCCAACTTCCTAAGTTATTTCATTCCTTCATTCTCAAGCTGGGTGTGCTTGACATTTTCCGCCCACCAGCTTGTGGGGGGCTAATGGAAAATAAGAAACTCCAAGTCTTATATCGTCTAAATGAAGAAGAAACAAAGGGAGCTACCAAGAGTCCCACATCGGGCAGCTAAAGGATGCACTCAGTAAACTAATTTGCCACGTTGGACAACAACCTTCCGTTTCCATATTCTGCTGCATTCACATTCTGTTGATTCCTTTCCATGCTTAACTTTCTGTTACACATCACATGTTCAGCATTTTCCTTTTTCCCGCTTTCCTTTCAATGCATTATATGAAGTGTATAAATACGGGCTTTGCCCTTCATATTAATAAATAAGAATTAGCCTTCTATTCCTTTTATCTTCTTTCTATTAGGAATTGAGAAAGAGAAACCATGTAATGCTACGTTAGAGAAAATGATCGAGAAAGGAAAAAGAGAAGCGGACCAAAGAAAAGGGGAGGGAACAGAGAACAACATAACGCATCTCACTGAGAATGTGACCATTGATGTCGACACACCACTTCAGCATCAACAATGGCGATCCGCGACACCCCCTCCCCTGCTCATTCATTTCTTAGATTCTCCAATCCTAGTGTTGTATTCGTTGGTCCATCCTCCATTTATCATTATGAGTTGATCATTTTATTTGTGTTTTATTTTTAATTTAAAATTAAAATATATATTTAATTATAACCGTTGGAAAATTATGAAACATGTGTCAATAAGAGATTACTGCAATTGGAGATATCCATTTCTACAACAAATGGAGAGGAACCAAACACGTAAAAAATGAGTGTTTTAGGTTAATTGTAAAATGAACTGGGTTCGTAAACTTAAGGGGTGTCATTACAATAAATGTTTTCTAAATGATGAAGTTTGTTGCATCCTTGCATGGAGTCATTTTTTCTTGCTTCCTACCCGGGATTCAAGTGTGTACACAATATCGTATGACATACTAGATGAAAAACAAATAAATCCAAAACCTATCTAAAGTCCTTTTTCACATGCTTCTTAGCTAGTCAAACATTATTTTCATATTTGGATGTGCTTCGAAGGGGAAAAAATAAGAGGGAATTAAAGGTACATTTCCATTTTAGTATAAAACTAACTATCGCAATGTCCTCAAAGTGTCTTGACCCTTGAGAGCGGGGTAAATTATAATTGTTTTGATGAGCATGTTCCCAATATGAGTCCCCCAGTCCCGTTTTATTCCTTTCTTATTTGAAGTATCTAGTTGTAACATAACCAAGTTCAGTTCAAGTGAAAATTTAGGATATTTTATTTTTGATAAATTTGACATTTTGATTTACAAGGTCTTTTAGTGAAAAATCTTCAAGATAAACTAATTGATTCAATTTGTGAAAGTTTTAAATAAAAAATGTGAATTTAAGAAATTTAAATTTAAATAGAATACATGTGATGAAAGAACGGAGGACTAAATTTGTCAAAACACAAAAATAATAAAAGACCAAAATTACACCTAATTTATAATATTATTATGTAATTAAGCAAAAAAAAATATATTTATGTTTTTTCCCTATACGATGGGCAGGCAAGCAAGGAGGATCCAAGTTGGAAAAAGATGGCAATCTTCTCCCTAATTTTTATTTTTTTCTGAATATTAAAATATTTAATTAATTAAGCTCATGAGTCAAGCAAGAGAATGACGTGTTGGATGCATCTTTGATACGCTGCGTTCATTCACTCACGAGCATTGCAGCTGTCCTGTCCCTTCCTTCTCCTCCATTTGCTCTGTCAACGAAACGAAGCTTCTCTTCTCTGCTCACTGCTTTCCTTCCCTTCCCTTCCCTTCCCTTCTTAAAGTGAAGAAACCCTTTTCACTCCTAACATTATTAACATACATGGAATGTTTGACCAGTTACAACCTTTTTGTTTTCTTCACCACTAACAGTACTTCCCCACTAAGTTTCTAAAAGTTAGGTAATAATTTTATAACATCACTTCATCACCCTTCATTTTAATCCTTCAACAATTCCTCACATTTATATATAAATAAATAAATTATTATGTAATTACTCTTTCAAAGGCTCCACCTTTATATAAGCTTTTACATTTCTATCAAACTTGTCTTCTCTCTGCTCCCACCCTCTGCATATATTCTTCCACAATCCTCATCTGGGTGTTTTTCTTTGGTGCTCCTAGCAAGCTTTTTTTATTGTTTTTGTCAAATGATTCACTTATAGATTTCTGATCCAACGCTTTAGTTAGTGTTGTCTCCTTGAATCATCATCTGGGTTCAATCCTGTTTCATGTTTTGAGTTTGACTGAATCAGCTTCAAGTAGTGGTGTGTATCTGATAAAAAAATCCCACCTTTCTTCTTGTTTCTTTGTCATAATACTTGGATTTGAGAATCTGGAGACATGGGTAGTTGTCTAAGTAAAGGTAAAAAAAACTCAGAGCCAGAGCACAATGGTTATAGATATACTGGGTCTGTTGGTGTGCAAAACCAGAAGACCCATGAACCCTTGGTCAACCAATCAAGGTTACCTGCTAATCAACCTTACCAGTTACCTGAAAAACAAGCTGCATCCACTCAGACAGTGCCTCAGATACCATGGAAGCCTTCTGGTCCTGCCCCAAGTCCAAAACCTGTTAAGCAAGATTCAATCCTTGGGAATCAATTTGAGGATGTGAGACAGTTCTATACACTAGGGAAAGAATTGGGTAGAGGGCAATTTGGGGTAACACATCTATGCACTGAGAATTCAACTGGGATGCTGTATGCTTGCAAGTCAATTTCAAAGAAGAAACTTGTTAGGAAATCTGATAAGGAGGATATAAAGAGGGAGATTCAGATCATGCAGCATTTGAGTGGTCAACCCAACATTGTTGAATTCAAAGGTGCTTATGAGGATAGGCATTCGGTTCATGTTGTGATGGAGTTATGTGCAGGTGGTGAACTTTTTGATAGGATTATTGCAAAAGGGCATTACAGTGAAAGGGCTGCTGCTTCAATATGCAGACAAATTGTTAATGTTGTTCATATCTGCCATTTCATGGGTGTGATGCATAGGGATCTCAAGCCAGAGAATTTCTTGTTATCTAGTAAGGATGAAAATGCACTTCTCAAGGCAACGGATTTTGGCTTGTCAGTTTTTATTGAAGAAGGTAATCCTTTTATCCATTCATTTGTCATTTGTTCTAACTGATTCATATATTAGTGGTGAATAAGCTGCTATGTTTTACTGTTTCAGTGAAATTTTAGAAAGGTTTCTATCTCAATTTTTGTCTTTCGATTATCCTTTGGTAGATATGTATTGCAAACTCTTGAAATTGTTCTTATCTTTTCAATTAGAAAATCAGCTGTACCGGTTCTACTTCTAGCATTTTATACACGACAACAAGTTACTCAATTAGTTCCATGCCTTAAATGGTATGGTGGGTGTGGAAGACTTTATCCCATACCTGTTATTGGTACCCCTGTTTTGTCAAAACCTGGACAGTTTTCTTTCAGATGTAGGTTGGAATTAACTTCTGCCAAACAAAAACTTCATATCACTGTTCTTTTCTCTCCATTTGCATGCAATTATGCATATGATTTATGACATGTCACTACACCTTTTTGTGATGCCTTTATTATCTAGTTTGGGCCATGATCCATGAATTATATTTCTTGTAAGTGTGTACATGGTCTATCCTTGCACTTAATACATGACAGAACATTATGGGGTCATAGAATTCATGTAGCTGACCCCACTAGTGGGTAAAGGCTCTTTGTTGTTGTGGATATGGTAAGTAACGTCCTTTGATATGGTTGGTCATGTATTTATGACAGAGTTAAGCTTTGGCTATACCCAAAATTCACAAGCATTAGTATTTGCAAACTGAGAGATCCTTTTCAGTTTTCACTTAAATTGTTGTAGTTTCTGAAATCTCTATTTGACTCTCTGCCTGACTGTGTTGTACTTGTTGTAATCCTGTTAAAGTCTTTTGCTAGCCTTTAGACATGGTATGAAGCAATATGGTTTGATGGACAGAAAAATGACCACGTTGTTCATCCTAATTAATTAGGCCCTCAGAAGTAGTGAGCTGACATGTTTGATCAGCTCTCAAGAATATAGCATTTTCATTTATTTCATACATCACACTGAGAGTTCTTAGGTTTCTTGAAATTCATAAACTTTGAGACGTTATGTCAAATTTTAGGAAGTAAACTATTTCTTATTGAGAATCTTTACTTCCATCATTATCTTTGAAGTGCTTCACATCGCACATTTAAAGTTTTATTGTAATCACATGCAATGTATGCACTTTAGTATCTTTGGAAACTACTTATCTTTCAATCAGATGATTTATCTGAGTAAAAGCAAGATTATCTTCCTGTCAGAATGTGTACATAAATTTCTCTGATTAATGTTTTCCAGGAAAGGTGTATCGGGATATAGTTGGCAGTGCTTATTATGTCGCTCCAGAAGTTCTACGGCGCAGATGTGGGAAGGAAATAGATATATGGAGTGCAGGAGTAATATTGTATATCTTACTTAGTGGTGTCCCTCCATTTTGGGCTGGTAAACTGTGACTTTGATTTTCATAGTAAATGAACTATCAACTTGTACCAAAACTTTAAAAGACATGTTTTTTCATTTCTATTCTCTTTTACGTTTGAGGCTTGTCTAATTCTTTTTATTATTATTATTATTGAATGTGTGCTGCAGAGACTGAAAAGGGAATTTTTGATGCCATATTGGAAGGTCATATTGATTTTGAAAGCCAACCATGGCCTCAAATATCAGACAGTGCCAAAGACCTTGTTCGTAAGATGCTCATACAGGATCCAAAGAAACGCATTACTTCTGCTCAGGTTCTAGGTGAGTAAATTTTATTGTGTTTTCTCCTTGATTTGCAGCAAATACTTGAATCAAACTGTATCCTGATAGTGTTTATAGTTCGAACTTCCTGCTTACACAACCCACTTATGTGTGTAGTTTTGCATGATTTTGAAGGTAAATTATTAGAGGGATTTAGAAGCTATTGTAATATGCATAAATTTTTATACCTAATTGTAATGCATGACAAAGCTGAATTCACTTAAAAGCTTATATAATCCAAAGGCTATTTTCATATCGGTATAGATTATTTGTACCTTTACAAGTGTGACAATACAGACATACACTGCATGTGAACATATTTGTTGTTAAGACATAAAGACTTCTCAGGCAAAATACATTACATGGAAACTCTATTATCAATTTATGACATATATATGATTCCTTCTGTTATCTTGCAGCATGTCAATTATTTATTTACTGACTTTTTATATTTGATAGGAAAAGAAATATTGTTGAGGATATTAAGGATCACAGTAACAATGTTTTGATGTAATCTACCTGTTTCTCATTACAACTGTTGCTGACTGAACACATGGGTTTAGCATTCTTATGAATTTTCTTGGTTAGTGGATTTTATTTTCCTTTATAACTGATTCATATACTGCATGAATGATTAGAGCACCCATGGATTAAAGATGGAAATGCTCCTGACAAGCCAATAGACAGTGCAGTCCTTTCCAGAATGAAGCAATTTAGAGCTATGAATAAACTAAAGAAACTTGCCCTGAAGGTATGTCCATCCACAATCTGCATAAAGAGAGACCAAAGTGCTCTTTAATGTTGGTTTTCTTAGATAGCATACTAGGTACCGCAGTGTCTATGGATCCATTGCTAAAAAATTTGAAAGGCTAATTTTAAATCCTAGCTTCTTAAAGGTGTCTGATAAAGTCAACGAATAGTTACAACATTGAGATAAAGAAAATATCATTCTCATGTTCTGCTTATGATTCTCCATTCTACCAATCTATCTAACTTTATACTGAAGGTTTATCTAAATCTCCAATTCGAAAACATAATGGATTTTTATTATTCTTTTAGGTCATTGCTGAGAATATGTCTGCAGAAGAGATCCAAGGGCTGAAGGCAATGTTTACAAATATGGACACTGACAAGAGTGGTACAATCACCTATGAAGAACTAAAGGCGGGATTGCAAAGACTTGGCTCAAAGCTTACAGAGGCTGAAGTGAAGCAGCTTATGGAAGCTGTAAGCTTTTCTTAAATCTAAGTCTTACCCTCTATTATTTTTTATTTTTGAAGTTTTCCTTACTTACACTCCTTGGCCTAAATTATAGGCTGATGTAGATGGAAATGGCTCAATTGACTACATAGAATTCATCACTGCTACAATGCATAGACACAAGTTAGAAACAGATGACCATCTTTACAAGGCCTTCCAATATTTTGATAAAGACAACAGTGGGTAAGCCCTTCATTTTGATTTCTTCTCCAACCTAGTCTTTCCTCCAATTGCTTTTGACTTTGCACTATGCCATTCATGCGAATCTTTCTTCTGTTGGGTTCTATGTTTTGAGTTTGTTGTCAATATCATATCTTAAATTAGGTGTCATGCATATTGTGTAGTTTTGAATAATAAATAAGGCACAATGGCCAGCAACCTCACTTACAAAATCATTAATTGATGAATAGCCTAACTTGGATTGGATTTCAGGAGCAATGACTTATCTACTCTGGTTTTTTGTTTGATTCCATTGTAGGTATATTACAAGAGATGAACTGGAAACAGCCATGAAAGAATATGGTATGGGTGATGAAGCCACAATCAAGGAAATCATATCTGAAGTTGATACAATTATATCTGAAGTGGATACAGATAATGTAAGCCTATTTTCTATTGGGTTGCTACAAGTTTCTATTCTAGCCCCTTAGTTAATACTCAATATTGTGCTCCCACAGGATGGTAGAATCAACTTTGAAGAATTCTGTGCAATGATGAGGAGTGGAAACCAACCACAAGGCAAGCTATTTTAAATCACACCATCTAACCAGTAAACCCTCCCAGGGGAAATGGTTTATACTTCTGAGGAGTACCTCTGAAAGTTTATATCACTCTTAGGCATGTAAAGGTTCTGATTAATAATGTTTTTGAGTTACTATGTTTCCATATGGCTGTTAGTCAACTCTCTTGTTTCATTTTTGGTTTCTTTTTTTCTTTCTACTGACATTCTATTTTTGAGTCCTCTTTAAATTTGTTTTGGACACTAAGTATAAACTCACATAGAAAAAGTGATATCTCAATAAAAAGATTATACAAGTTTTTGCACTAGAAATCTTCAGAGGCTGTTGTTTATTAAGGATTGCATGCTACAAGGAGAGTGATTTAGAGATGAAGCCAAACATTGTTTTGGATGCTTTTTCTAGCTCTTCATTGTCTAGTTCAGCAAGCTTGGTTGGATACTGATTGTGACAACTAGCAATTAATATAACCTTGGTTCATTATCTGATGATGCCACACCAAGACTGCTAGGAGTTGAATTGGTTGGATTCTGACAGTGACAATGCCATATTGAAAGTGAGATTGTGTTTGCATTGAACATATTATATTAGTGGACAAATAAATCCAGTAGCTATCCAATTCATGGTGATTCAGCATAGAGAGAGAGAATTATATTTGCAAGTACATCCAAGTCAATTCTGATAGCTTTGTCGTTTTTCTTTGATTCTTTTATTGAAAACTAAATTAGATAGATTTTAAAAAAAAATATTTAAATTCAAACAGCCATGTGAGTGAGACGATTTGATTATGAATTGTTCATGCAACGAGTAGTTAAAAAAATACAAGTGGGGAAAAAGATGGGCAAAGTTTGTATTGTATGGCTCAAAATTGAAGGGTTTTTTTTTTTTTCTATTTTATTTTGACACCTAAGAGTAAATCTAGGCTAGTAATTTTTTAACAGTTAAGACTGAAAAGTAGTCATTCCATTGTGGGAGAGGAGAGGAGAGGAGAGGAGAGGAGAGGAGAGGAGAGGAGAGGAGAGGAGAGGAGAGGAGAGGAGAGGGAGAGGGAGAGGGAGAGGGAGAGGGAGGGGGAGGGGGAGGGGGAGGGGGAGGGAAAAAATAGGGGGGGTGGGAATAGCAAAAATTGCGGTGAGAAAAGTAATGGCTTTGTGTTACTTATGTTTTATTTCAACCAAGCTGTCTCCCTTCCTCTGTGGCAGATACCCTAACGCCGCGCACGCAAGAGAGTCCGTCCCCTTTGGGTGCTCTTTCCCTCCATGGGAGGAGCTCTTCTCTTCATGGGATAGTTTCTTACTCATTATGGGTGAACTTTTCTCTCTCTTTAGTAAGTTTTTATGTTTGTTTTTCTGTTTTGTTTTTTTTTTTTTTGTGTTTTCTTTTCCTTTCTCCTTCCCACCACCACCACCTCTCCCTTTTATCTTCAGGCCACCAACTCCATAATCTTTGAGCCCTCCTCTTTTGCGAGATTCTGTTAGAGTCATCATCTTGCAGCACTGTTTTTACTCAGACTTGATGCTTTCTATGCATTTCCACCATTAGAGCTCGATTTTGCAGCACTGTTTTACTCAGATTGACTGCGGTTGATGTGAATTTTTGCTTGGAGTTGATGTTGGACATGTGTTGATCCGGAAGGAATTAAAAAAAAAGAAAAGTTCAGGCTGTTTCGGAATTTTTGTAATAAGAGGTTTTGATTTTTTTTTTGTTATTATTAGGACTGTTAAATTGTTTAGATTGACCGAGTATGCGTGCTCTATTTATTGTTTTATTTCGACAAAAAAACTTGTGTTTTATATAATGATCCAAAGAAAATTGATTTTATATGATTCATGCAAAAAATTAAACCTTAATTAAATAATTTTGAACCACGCGCATAATTAATACACAATGTTTCAATGATTTAGGTTTAATTTAATAGAAATAATCAAAACACTCTAGCATAATTTCTAATTTAATCATGAAAAAGAATATTTTTATTATCTGTTGATAATGTGCGTTTACAAATTCTAATATAAAAACATCCTTTTTAAGACAAAAGTTTTGGAGCAAAAAATTGATGGATTGAAGTTTAATAATGTGTTTGAAACCATGTCTAATGCGTTTTAAAAATGTTCCTCTCTTAACGCTCCCTATTATAGCTTGTGGATCAAAGATCATAATTAATGTGATTCCACAATTGTGGACATGTTTACAAACATGCATTAAGTATAGACAAATAGTTATGCTTCATAAAAGAATAGGTTATACACATTCTAGCAAGTTTATCTTAAGAAAACCCTAGCTGTAAGAAAGTCAAGCTAGCGATCGATGTTGTACCCACATTTCTCCATCCACTTTAAGTGGGTTTTCTTCTCTTTCCTCCACCTCCCTCTTCTACTACTGCCACTTTTTTGCCACCACTTCTACCTCCCTCTTTTCATCTCTCTACCAGCACCTCCACTTCCCCTTCCGCCTCCACTTCCAAGCTTCACCCTAGTCTTTCCCATCCTTCCTCCCTCTCTTTCATTTTCACCTCCCCTTCTACCATCGCTTGTTCTAGTCCCATTTTTTTCGACCACCTTTTTCCTTTTCTTATTCAGAGTTAGAATTAGCCATTGTTTGGAGACCTAGTTACACATGTCACATCAATTGGTTTCTCTGTTAGTTATGATAAATTCAATTGAACAAAAAAACAAAAAAAAGTGTCAAAGGAAAATGATTCACTCTGCAAATGGCTTCAACTATATGGATGACCAGTTTAGTAGTTTTTGTTATTTTTTAGTTGCTTTGGTGATTTAGTTGAACTCTTTTATGAACGAACATGTTATACATTGTAAGGTTTATTTGTTTAGAATTTTAACATCGCTCTATTCATTTGTGTTCTCTGATTATAGATGTCACGTGGCTGTCCTTAGGGCTTAATAAAATCATTATTTTGGACAACAAAAAAAATAAAGCATGCATAAGTAACTTTGCATATAAAGTTTTCGCAAACATACTAATGGTGGATCTTTGAAAATTCATTTACAATGGTTGACAAGAATGATAAGAAGTAACAAATTATTACTGCTGGCCAAATGGGCATAAAAGAAAAAGAAAAAGAAATTCTAATACTCTCCCGATCATATTTATAAAACTCTCTTTGATTCTAACACACATATTAAGAGCTCGTTTGTTTTAAATTTCAATAGTACAAAACCATATTTTTGCAGAATTGATTTTAAATCACTTTCATTCAATGTACTTCGTAAAACGTGCATAATTTATCTCAATCATTCATTTGTATAATCAATTCTACACAATTGTAGACCAAACGGACCCTAAGAGTACATGGTTTAATTAATTTTTTAAAAATCTCCTTTAACTACCGAATTCACCCCTTTTTATAATTAAGTTTTATTCAATTCCCCACATTAACAAACTCTTGAAAACTACAAAGGTTCATTAATTATGAAGGGTAAAGATAATAAAAATTAATAAATGTTTCAAAAATTTTGTTAAGAGTCTTATAAAAAGACCAAAACAAAATTCTGAATAGAATCTTATAAAAAAGACTAAAAAGAGTACTTTACTAGGACCAAGGTAACTTGTATATTTCTTTAAAAATCCTTTGACGATTCATTTAAAGCAAAACTCCAAAAATCAAACTTAAAATGAAGATTCAAATTAAGAAAAGTTCAAACGCAAACTGTGAACAACAATTCAACCCAAAAACTCCATTACTGTTAATATATAACAATAAAATACTTAGTAAAAAATAACATATTAATCAAATTATCTGTTATATATTACCTCTATTTGCAAAAATTCAATTTGTTTATTAATTCTTGATCATAATAATCTTATTTTCTGACCTTGAATATAATTGTCCATTACTTGCACCTATGAAGCAGAAAAAAAGGGAAATTATCATTTTATTAAGGTCCAAGTTTTCTGATCAAATAATATCCACAATGGAATGACTATACTTTTCAGTCTTATCTATTAAAAAATTACTAGCCTAGATTGGATTTACTCTTAGGTGTAAAAATAAAATAGAAAAAAAAAACCTTCAATTTTGAGCCATACAATACAAACTCTGACCCATCTTTTCCCCACTTGTATTTTTTTAACTACTCGTTGCATGAACAATTCATAATCAAATCGTCTCACTCACATGGCTGTTTGAATTTAAATATATATTTTTTTAAAAATCTATCTAATTTAGTTTTCAATAAACGAATCAAAGAAAAACGATAAAGCTATCAGAATTGACTTAGAGATGTACTTGCAAATCAAAGAAAAATCTATCTTTTTCTTTTTCATCATATGAATTATTACATATCTCAGTTCTCTCTTTTTTTCATTTTGCTTTTAATCTCTCTTTCTTATATTTCTTACACTTAATTTTTCAGTGTCCAATCTTTTTTCTTACAGATATAGTTCAATATCACGGATATAGTTCCAGGTTTGAACTACATAAAAAACACGAATAAAATGTCAAGCTTTTGGAGCTTGAAAACAGCTGATAAAACCAGCAGATAAGCAGGATTAACCCATGCGAGTAGAGAAGAAATAAATGAAGAAAAAATTTTGT
Organism: Sesbania bispinosa; assembly: GCA_026901365.1. Taxonomy (NCBI): domain Eukaryota; kingdom Viridiplantae; phylum Streptophyta; class Magnoliopsida; order Fabales; family Fabaceae; genus Sesbania; species Sesbania bispinosa. The sequence goes on along the minus strand of QLOH01000009.1, from coordinate 2,489,992 downwards.
TTTAATCACTAACTTTGATGGGAGTTTTAATTTAGTGTCAAATTCTACTAAGATTAACATGTTTAAAGCATGTTTTGGTAGAATTTCTGCAGAAGTACTTCTAAGTGAAAAAAATAGCATGAGCCTGTTTGGGTAGGATTTCTGCAGAAGTACTTCTAGATGGAAAAAATAGCATAATTCAAAGAGGTCAAAAGCATTTAACTTCTCCATAAGTTAAAATTAGTTACTTTTGGAGAAGTTAAATGAGAGAGCTTTTGGAGTAGGTGGTCTACAAAGACTAATTTTAACTTATGGAGAAGTTAAATGCATTTGACCTCTTTGATTCATGCTACTTTTTTTTCACCTAGAAGTACTTCTACAGAAGTTCCACCCAAACCGACTAACTTTAACTTATGAAGAAGTTAAATGCATTTGACGTCTTTGATACATGTTATTTTTTTTCACCTAAAAATACTTCTACCATCCAAACATTCTCTTAATTGGTCAACACCCACTTAGTAAACTAGACTAAAATTTTAGTAAAATGTTGGAGACAGGAAAAGGAGCAGAAAATTCACAAAGGCAGACTGCTATAATAATATTACTTAACCACTTGCCTAAATAAAAAGAAATGATTAATTAGTCATATGTCAATTCGAACAAAAAAAAAATAGTCATATGTCAAATGTGTTAAACCGATAATAACCTCCATGACCATATATACAACCTATGAGTTTAAAAGAAATGCATGGCTCAGAATTAAAGGTGTTTATTTTTAAATGTTGACATTTGATTAGAAAAAAAAAAATCTACTTAATATTTACTTAACAGTCAAGAAACTGAAATATATACTCTCATTCAAAGATGAGGATGATTGACAACAAAAATAGATGTAATATGATCCAAAATCTATAAAATATGACTATCATGGCCTATAACAGATAATTCAATGATTAATAAAAAAAAATTCAGACGAATTTATCGAAAGGAATTGAACGTTTGAGCTGAATTGTCCTTTCCAAATTATAAAATGTTCAGCTAGTTTCTTCTCGATTCCTAATACAATTCCCTCCCATAGTCCCATTAACCATATGTTGGTTCACACTAACAAACTTAATTTTCCTTAAATAAGATTTTGAACTCAAATTCTAAGAATAGGAAAAATAGATGTTTGAAAAACTTTGTTACTTCAAATAAATCACCCAATTTAACTTGAATCAATCAGACAATTTTATGTGACTTCACTTCTAAGTTAAATTAAGTTGATTACTGACCATGAGTTGAATTAAGTTGCAACAAAATCAGCTCAATATCAGAGCTAGCAAGAGACATCATATTCTGAAAACCAAATCATCATCTATTATATTTGAGGTGCCTCTCATACATTCAAGTTCACCAACAACATCCATGGAGTTCAATTATAAAATCAAACACAACTTCTTTGATGACACTCATCAAACTAGAAAGCAAAATAAAAAAAGACAATACAGACTTCAGTTGTCAAATCCACCAGCTTATTTATATTAAGATAAAACCAAGCCCTTCTTTAAAAACCATGAATCTTGATCTGGTCCTTCCTGACAAGACCAGCCTGAACCAGGAACTGAGAAACGTTCTTGCGCTGATCACCTTGGAGTTGAATTATCTTGCCAAGCTCCTTGTCCTGCACAACATTCCCGTTGCAGCAGAACTCTTTCTTGAGGTCCTTAAGGATCTTCTCGTAGCTGAACTCTTTCTTCAGCCCTTGCACTGTAGTCAGGCTCTTCTTTCCATTCCTCTGCTGAATTCGTATATGCACATACTCTTTGGTTCCGGGGGCATCCGATTCTTTAGCCTCAGCAAATGGGTCAAAAGGGGTGGGAACCTGAATTTCGAAATCAACCATGTACCTTGCTTGATGAAAACTTGGTAACAACGAACCCAGAAAGCAACTGCAACACAACACATAACAGAACTACCCAATTAAAAGAAAGCCAACCGGAAGAATTACAAAGAAAAAGACCAAATTCAAATAAAAAGTTAAAAAAGTTCCTAGTTTTATGATGATCACCTTCCCCCCGCCAAAAAAAAAAATCAAAATCAACATATGCATACTTCAAACAATAAATTTCGACGAAATCAGAGTAACCCCCATGATCTTTCAAAGGAAGAGAAAAGTAAATTCACAACCTTTATACAAACCCTTAACAAACAAACAAATAAAACACCTCAATCTAGTAAAAGATCATTCATGAACCATGATCCTCTACAGCCAATTAACCTACGAACAATAGGAACTTCCATAACCGTAGTTACCCAAAACAGATAATCAAATATCCTATTCCAGAAAGGAGATAAAGATCACAAGCTAAACAATAGAAGAGAGAGAGGGATGGAGAGGAACCTGTTGAGAGAAAGGAAGGCTTCAAAAACTTGAAAATATCGGAAAACAGAGTATGAATGAGGAAGGGGAAGTGGTGTTTGCGTTTATATATAGTGGGTGGGGAGAGGCGGTGTAAGTGGGGGCACAAATGGTAAGGTAACGGCCACTAGTTTTTGAACGGCTCAGATGATGTGAGGTGTACACGTGGACGGTGATAAAGGAGAGATGGGCGAGTTTTTGGTTAAAAGGATAGGAGCATCCTATTCCTATTTGGGATGAGAATATGATAACGCGTAGGTTTAACGCGGAGTGGATCCAACTTGAAATGAAAGTTAAGGAAGGTGCATTTCAATTCCAAACAAACAGGTAAATTAGGAGAAAGGGGATGAATAATGGCATGCAAGAGTGGGGCCAGAGGTGAATAGTAAAGCAAAAACTGGAAAGAGAGAGAAGAATCGAGAACACATCACAATCACAGTTGGTTTGTCTGATTAATGATTATGTCACCATTTGGTCTTCTCCTGTATCCCACCTGTTATTATCCCTTAACCGTCCTTTCTTTTCTATTTGTTCTTTCTCCTAAATTTGAGAGAGACACACTCTCAATCTCAATCCCTCATGAAATAAAAAAAAAACTATTTCCGAAATTCATTAGAAATTTCCTATTTATAAAACATTTCAATCTAATCCATAATCCATCCTTATATTTATTTTTAAATCTCATAAAGTCATATTATACTCATTTACACTTTATTTTTTCATAACAATACTGTGAGATCTATTAGGTGCGGGAATAGGCCAGCCGGCCTGTCAGGGGCCTGTGGCCTGGCCTGTTTATGGCTTGACCTGGCCTGGCTCGTTTATTAAAAAGGTCATGCTAAGGCTTCTTAAAAGGCCTGTTTAGTTAAATAGGTTAGGCTTCAGGCCTATGAAAAAGCCTATTAGGCTCAACAGGCCGACCTGTTTAATATAATAATATATAATATATTAAATTAATTTATAAATAACTACAAATATAATTAAAAATTTTATAATATAGTAAAAAATTAGAATATATTAAATTAATTATATAAAAAGGCTTGCTTAAAAGGCCCGCTGGCCTGCATAGGCTGATAAGCCTGTTGGCCTGTTGGTAGGCCTTGTTATAAAACAGGTTTCTAAACAGGCTTACAGGCCAGACCAGACTTTTTCACAGGCCAGGCCAGGCCTTACAAAAGGTCTGTAACAGGTAACAGGTCAGGCTCAGGCTTAAGAATTATGAGTCAGGCCAGACTCAGGCCTGCCAAAACCTGGTCTGACCTGTTTCCACCCCTAAGATCTATAATATCCTTAATTTTTAAATTCAAATTAAATTAATGTTAATTAATTTTTTAAATAATTAATCAATTAATGAATATTATTAATTGCTTAAATTATTTATTCAACAGCTAAATTTCTTCAATCAATCAACTTTTAAAAAAATAATAAAATAATATAATTCATCGTTATGTTAACTTCACACCAATTGTATTGATTTTATAAAAACTAGTGTGCTACCCGTGTAATGCACGAATATTATTATTTTAATATATTATTAAATATGTATAATTAAAAAATAATAATAATTTATTTTTTTTAATATTTAATTTTATACTTATTAGTATATAAAGAATATTAAAAAATTAAAATAAAAAATAGATTTGGAAAATCAAATAAAAAACATTAATAATTAAAAATGGAAACAATTATAAATTTTGTTTCATTTATATTTTTTGAAATGTCTCTTTGTACACTATATTTTTTGTCACATTACAACACTTAAAATTATCATCATGTATAAGGATCATAAGTCCTTGTTGAGACTAAACCTTAGATACAACAATATGTAATTGACCATGCAAGAAAACTGGTTTTGGAAATACACACTAATATGTGATAATCTCTAATCTTCACTTTTATTAATCTGGTTCCATTGCAAAGTCCAGCAGATAAATCAAGATTACTCATTAGCATGACAGACACTCCTATTTTTAACACCAACTTATGATAAAGATGTGCAAAACACCTCAGCTTCAATACCAATCTCCTCATCCACCTTCCGTATAGTGTCAGGACTCAAATACACTCTATCTTCTCTAGTAAATAATATCATGACATATTCATTAATTGAATGAACAACATCTAATGTAGGAGCAAGAATTGTTTTATCCTAAACAAAGGCAATGTTTCCAAAATTTGAAAGTAAGTTAGGGTATGCAAACAAAACCATATCTCCAATCGTATTACCTGTATAATTAATCAGTAAATCCTTCGATATTTCAGTATTAGTCGCATCATTACCATAAGTGTCTAAATCACCATCACCTAATGCAAAAATTCACTCAAGTATTATCTAGTATCTAACTCGTGCTATGCACGTATATTAAGTTTAATATACAATGTCTAAGATCAATAATATATAATATTTATCTCCTTTAAGAAAATCAACAATTTAGCATGTTAATAAAAATAATTTAAGTATAATAACATATGTATTTTTTTAAGACATGACTATGATGATTAAATAGAGAGATAAATGTTTTAATATAATATTAAAATAAGAAAATGAAAGTGTGATAAAAAAATAAAAAAAAAAGAAAAGAAAACAGCAGGAGCAGGACTGCTCCCATGGGAATACTCATGTTAAAACAAATCACGAAGTGAGAATAAAAAACTAAAAAAATGCAAGTAAGAAAACATGACATATGTAATTGTTGAACAATTTTAATATAAAGTAAATATATAAGTAGAATAGATAAAGAGAGATAATAAGTAAAATCATTAATGAATAAAACAAGGAGATAAATAATATATTAAAAAAAACACATTAAATTTAATGTAAATCAACTCACTTATTGTATTTCTTAATGTGTTTATTTATGAATCTAAATATTAATTTAGTATATAGATTATAAGAGTTATATTTAAATTAAATTATGATTTTATTGATAGAAAATTTATTTTGAATTTTATTATAATATTTATTATACATCACCGGGAATAAATCTTTACATAAAGTTTATTAATGTATAAATGTTAATTTAGTAAATAGATTACACGATGTAAATATAATTAGCTAACAAATGTGGCTATTGTGTTCAATTTGTATATAATAATTATATGACTTTTTTTTTGTCTTTAGACTCTTTTAATAAAATAAAGATGGAAATTTATATAAATGTATTAATATTTACATTTAAATTATAGGGATAAATATTTATGTCAGTGAGAATAAATAATTTCCATGAAAACACATTCATATTTAGATCATAAAAGTAAAAAAAATTAAAGACATAATAATGATTATGTTGATTTTATTCAATTATTTATATATTTAATATAAAATATTTTTATTATAAAAATCCTATTACAACTAACACACCAATATATATTAACCCGTGCGAACGCACGGGTAATGTAAATCAACTTACTTATTGTATTTTTTAATGTGTTTTTTTATGTAATAAAACAGATAAATAGGAATGGATAATGAGAGAATTTATTTTAATATAATAATAATAATAATAACAAATTAAAGTGTGATAAAAAAAGTAAATAATAGAACCAGAAATATTTTCCGTGAAGGATTTACATGGTTCATTAAAAAATGACTTTTGTAATGAAACAAATTAATAGGAAGAGAGAAAATGTTTTAATATAATAATAAAAAAGAAATTGAAATTGTGATAAGAAACAAAAGAAAAAGAAAAAAGAAAACGGCAGGAGCATGACTACCTCCCGTGAAAGGTAAATGTGGTTTATAAAAAAAAAATCACCCGATTGAAGTGAGAATAAAAAACTTAGAAAAAAACCAAGTAAAAACATGACACGTGTATAGTGGGAGCATTTTTAATAAAGAGTAAATAGATAAATGGAATAGATAAGAGAGATAATAAGCGAAAACATTAATGAATAAAGCAATGAGATAAATAATATATTTAAAAAACACATTAAATAATTTAATGTAAATCAACACACTTATTGTATTTGTTAATGTGCATTATTATGTAATGAAACAGATAAACATGAATGGATAATGAGAGAATTTATTTTAATATAATAATAATAATAATAATAAAGAAAATTAAAGTGTGATAAAAAAAGAAGACAATAGAACCATAACTATTTCCCGTGGAGGATATACATGGTTCATTAAAAAATAACTTTTGTAATGAAACAGATTAATAGGAAGAGAGAAAATATTTTAATATAATAATAAAAAAGAAATTGAGATTGTGATAAGAAACAAAAAAGAAAAAGAAAAAAGAAAACAGCAGGAGCATGACTACCTGCCGTGAAGGGTAAATGTGGTTCATAAAAAAAACATCCTGTTGAAGTGAGAATAAAAAACTTAGAAAATAATCAAGTAAAAAACATGACACGTGTACGGTGGGAGCATTTTTAATATAAAGTAAATAGATAAATAAAATAGATAAATGAAATAATATGTGAAAACATTAATGAATAAAGTAGAGAGATAAATAATATATATTTAAAAAATACATTAAATTTAATGTAAATCAACACACTTATTGTATCTCTTAATGTGTATTTTTATGTAATGAAACAGATAAACATGAATGAATAATGAGAGATTTTATTTTAATATAATAATAATAATAATAATAATAATAATAAAGAAAATTAAAGTGTGATAAAAAAAGAAAACAATAGAACCAAAATATTTCCTGTGAAGGATATACATTGTTCATTAAAAAAGATATCACAATACTCAATGCATTGGTAATGTTAATGGTTGTAATTCCCAATAAAACATTTTCACTTTTGCTTTATTATCATGTGCAATATTGCAAAGGTTAGAAAAACTGATATAATTATAAATTTAAATTCTATTGATATTTGAAATCCCTCCTCTTAGTTATTTAAAACCTAAATAAAGTGTATGGACAAATCGTTGTTGGAAGAGTTAACCCCACAATTAGTGAATGTTTACGGAAGGAACATGACCGCCTTCTATGGAGAGTATTTGGGTTCATAAAAAATTCACTTTACTGAAGTGAGAATAAAAAAATCTAAATAACGGAAGTGAGAGAAAATGTAACATGTGTTCCCAGAGAACAATTTTAATATGGAGTATATAGAATAGATAGGAGAGATAATAAGTGAAAACATTAATGAATAAAATAGAGAGATAATTGTTTTAATATAATAATAAAAAGAAAATGAAAGTGTGATAAAAAATAAAAAGAAAATAGCAGGAGCAGGATTGTCTCCCGTGTAGGATACTTGTATGGTTTATAAAAAAAATCATTTTACTGTAGTACCAATTTTTGGCTTTCACCATAGGTATCCCCATTACCAAGGATAATCCAATTCAGGGCTTAGTCATAGTTAAGGCTCCTCACCCCTCCCTAAGAGTGTGTTTAGTGGGGATCGAACCCGAGAGCTCTTCCCACAATATTAGTTGGCAACAGAGCTCTTCCCACAATATCAGTTTGCGTTACCAACTGAGCAACAACTCTTTGGTTATAAGTGAACAATCTTGCTAAGTTATGACATCAACAATGTCTTTTTTTTTTTTGTCAATTCAACAATGTCTCATCCATCACAAATCACAACACACTCTCCCATAAATACATCACAAAACAAAACTCAATTAATTAATTAAAATATAGATAAAAGTTGACAAAAAAAAAAAAAACATCCCCAATGAACAATACCCAAAAATCTGCTCAAATATAATATTATAGATTTGCCACGTAATGCTTAAAGAATTAGTGTTAGTTTGATTTAAAGTTGAGTAAGAAATCAATAATTATGATGAGTGATACATAATTTACAAAGTATGTTGAACGAAAGTGTTTTAAAATAAATTCCCCAAAACTATGATTTTATAATTTCAAATGCTAAAACATGCTATTACTAAATACTCTCTCTGTTTCTTTTTAATAGTCGTTTTAGAGTATAAAATTTATTTCTAAATAAGTGTCATTTTCACATATCAAGACAACAATAAATGCTAATTTTCCAATTTTACCCTCTTCCAAATTTATTAAATGATGGAGAACTTTAAATATTTTAATGAGAGAGAAATGGTATATTTGTAAACAATAAAACTAAAAAGACACACTTATTGCATTTCTTAATTTATGTACAACAACCTTAAACGACAGATAAAAAGAAACGGAAGTAGCCCTCAATTCATCCATTGAATGTTAAACTTAAAAGTAAACATTTTTATTTTAACACGTCATGCAAATAAAAAAATCTATATTTATTTTTCAATTTATGAAAATTTCACAAATCTTAAAAGAAAAACTCTACCTATTTAACGTTTATTCTAAAAAATGGATAAATGTTTCATTTGACAATTGGCATAATCATATAAAATTTTTAACATAAAAATGGATCCTGGCGACAGTTGGTATGGTAGACAGAAAGTTGATCCTCACATGTTGCTGCAAGTGCAAGTTTGCAGAATAAAATAAAGTATTATACAGCCTATATTGTTGACCAGAGTAAGAAGAACTACTCTAGTATCTCTGGTCTGGATGAAAATTATGATTGAGAACTCTGTCAAAATTTTCTGACTGTAAATTACTCATCTTAAAAAACAAACAAACAAATAAACAAAATACAGTATTGAACTACTATGCTGTAGCCTTCAAAACACTTACTCCCAACAACCAACACTGAAATTTCACATCTTTCACAAACTAGCAGAAAAGAAATTGCGGGCTTTCTTGTTTCTCTTTTCCCTCCTCCATCAGGTAAATGCTTCAATATTGCAGGACCCCAAAAACAAATATTCCAAATATTTAAACAAGCACACACAATGAAGATTTAGATGACATGTCTTTACTAATCATTAGAGACAACAAATGCAGGGTTAAGAGAGGGGGAGATGCCTTCAACACCATTTACATTTAGTGAACCAAACTGTGTTAAGGGGACAAAACATTCAAAAAACTTCTATGTGCTGGGGTTATCTGGCAAACGTTTCAGATCCATTTCAACTTGGTGTATAGTCCATTGCATGTTCTCCAATTTCTGTCCAATATTATCAACGTAAGAACTTTGAAAATGATAAAATACTGCAGAAAATTGAAATGATAAAATTGTGCGTTTACCCTGAAGTTCAATGAGTTTTAATTTTATTCAACTAGTATATCTTTTTTATCCATTATATCCTCAAATTTCTTAACTCATCAGTATTTGCCATCCCACACAAGGGAAGTTTCAGGACAGACAGACTGATATTTGAGAGAATTGAATGGAAGTTGATTGATATATCTATATATAATATTTGTATGAAATTTGAGGGAAACTATAATCACCTTTACAATGTCATGGTACTGCCTTGCAATGTTGTCAAAGTGAGGGTCAACACCCTGGTACTCACGCAGGCGTGTAACCTGGTACAAGGGTCAAAATATAACTAACACAAACATAATGAATGATAACAAATGTAAATTTAATGCTAGATGACCACACTAACCAAGACCATATTCTAAAATTATTTCAAAGCTAGAACAAAGTTCAGATCATGTCTTATGTATTAGATAAGACATCAACTGTCAACCCTTGACACGGATGAGCTACTATGAGCTCATTAAAAGTTCTAGGTCCATCCACATCTATTGAGGTGGAACATCTAGAAAAGAAAATGACCTTACTGAACAGACATCAATCCAGTATCTTCAATGCATAACGAATGACAAGATTCTCTCAACAGGGATGACATATTCTTGGTGAATTTCACAATATTGCCTTATGCCTCACTGTATTCACATTTTCTTCTTGTGAAGAGTCCAATTCATGGCATACATCATACAAATGACCACTAAATTACCCAAATGCTAAAACTTGCATGTGCAAACATGGAAACATACCGCTTTATTATATGCTATAGACGCTTCTTCGGTAGCCTCAACGAGATACTTCCTAAGATTAGAAGGAAAATGGTTGAGTAACACTAAATCAGGTACTGCTTACAGACTTACAGAGGTTTCATCCTTCATACCTTATCTTATGAAGGGCAGGTATAGATTCCTTAGTGTATGTTTCAAGTAGGAGAACATGTTCCAGAACCCTGACATGCAATTGCAGATATCACAATTATTAGATAACAGAAATTGGAAAAACTAACAAATTTCTGCTAGTATAATAGAAAATAAATATGTTATCCAACTATGTATAAAGCAAACCAGCTAATATCTGGACTTAAAATCTGAATACCGTTTTGGCCAAAGTTAGACAAATCATGCTTCCCTTTGCTTCAAGGTGAAGGTACATAGACAAAAGTTTCTATTCATATATGAAAATAGTTAAACTCAAAAAAAAAAAAACCTAGGATTAAAATAGAAACCCTGTCATCTTAAATTAGGAAGAATTAATTGCAAGAATTATTTCTTGAAGTTTCACATTCAACCCCCTTTATTTACCATTCACCTCCGTCCATTTCTTTTGTCACGTTTTTCTTTTAGTCATCACCAAACTATAACCATTCAAGTTCAACCCATCTATTGCAATATATTGTTACCATCCAGCACAACAACCAATTTAAATTTGATTTAGATTTAAGCAACACTAATTCCAGCGAAATTTTAAGAATTATCTGTGGATAAAATACTGAGACCATATTACTACAACCCATGCTACTTGAATTTTGCATTAACCAGAGTGACAATGTTTGAACTGCGTTACTACTAGAAAACATGTTTTATTATTGGTTTAAGAACTTGAACAATTTTTTATATTTTCTTGGTCTCCCATGCTGATGTCCCATGATACATGAAAGCTTGTCAAAATTAATTAATTATGGGAAAAATATATTTTTCGTCCCTATAGTTTCGGTCAACTTTAGTCTTTGTGTCAATCTTAATGGTGAGTCTCAAATAGTTGACCGATCATCTAATTAACTTTTTTATTAATTTTTAATTATTAACATAACCCTAAATACTAAATTAGGATTTTCACCTGCGAAATTTTACCCGATAAAAAATCTAATTTCATAATTATGGTTATTTTAATAATTTAAAAATTAATAAAAAAATAATTAGATGAGTCAGCTATTTGGGGCCCACTATTGAGGCTAACATGTAACTTTTGTTACCTAGCTCATAATTGAAGAACAATGAAAACATATATTGGTAACTTATGATAAACAAACCTCAATTTTGCACTCATGGTCTCACATCTTTTACAGAGCCATGTCTTCTGCAGCTCATCCTACAAATACATTGGGAAATCAAGATATACCTATAGCTATCATAATAGTGGAATTTATTGAATAATAGATACTCACATATTTATGTTGATGCTCCAACTTCAAATCTTTGACAAGTTTAATAAGCACACCAAGTATCTGCTCCAAGACCTAATTGAGAATAATGGTATTCAGTATCTATGTGCCACCATGAACATGTGGCCAAAGAGAAATATAACTTGTAATGCATGAGAAAGCACACATGCAAACTCTCTCTCTCAGACACAGAGACTCAGTGTGGGAGTTTTGGAAAATTTTTATCATCAAGAGAGATTGTTCTTGAACTAAATGCTTATGCACATACATTATAATATTCAGCAAATTTTCTATCTGCAGAATAAAGGTCATCCCGCAGTGCTGTTTCTTCTCTTTCAATCTCCTCAATCAATAACTTTACCCTGGTAAAATAACAATAAGAAGAGAAATAAACATTAGTCTACAGATACATGTCCAGTTTGGAACTTAGAAGTACTGAAGCATCCACTGAACACATTATTGCTGTGCTGTTTAATACATAATTACATATAAAGAAGACTTTTCCCAGCTCAAATATTTCTATTTAGCATAAGACATAAGAATTGGCAAATGCAAGCTAGGTCCTCACCTAGAATCCAAACTACAAGATGATTATTTTTAAAGAAAAATATATACACAACACCCTCAACTTTGTATCTTGCACAAATAAGCACCTTGAACTTTCACTTTGTCCCAATTAATAATTAAACTCTTACTATTGCTATAATAGACCCTTCTATTAATTTGGAGTTAGGTTGCTATCCATGAACAAATTTGGACCTTTTATTTTTGTTAGGGAAAACAGCATACAACATGATAGGATTTAAAACAGAAATTTATTGAATTCCACACAAAGAGTACACAAACACACAAATCTGGTAGATTAATTTCCTTACCAGCCTTAGAGCCAGTGCTCTCCTCTGAGAAAATAATTCTCAGCCTTACACAATCTGAATGCACACACAGAAACTGTCCCTCCCAAACCCCCTATAACTGCACTGCATACAATTAAGTAACTGCTACATAACTGTCCTACCATATAACTTCCTTATTACACAATTAAATAATTATTAAATAACTGTCCAACCATATAACTGCCTTGTTATTAATTCTGGCCTCCCATTTTCTTATTTCTCCTAGAGTACACAAGCCACATTTTTGGCTTGTTTTCTGCACTATCCAAAACCTGACCCACATATTGACTTTGGTCTCTAACACAACCACCATAAATTTTGTGCCTGTTGCATATATATGGATTGAACTTTCACTTTGTCCCAGTTAATCCTTGAAATTTTGACTATTGTTACAATAGACTCTAATATAGTTCTATTCATTATTAGCAACTTAACCCCTAGTTAACAGAAGGATTTATTGTAACAATAGTAGGAGTTTTAAGATTAATCAGCATGGATTGAAAGTACAAGGTGCCTGTTTGCAAAAAACACAAAATCTAGGGTGGTTGTATGATCTTTTCCCTTATATTTAAAAGAAAAAAGCCCTCCATCTTGTAGAGCTAAAGAAACCAGAATTCAAATAAACCTTGATCCTTGCTACTTAGATCACCAAAACATTTTGAGCCTATTAGGCATATCAATTGCATTGGTCATGTTAATCAATATACTAATTTAAAATTGTATGAATATAGATCTAACCTCATCCAAGAACTCTCACAAAAACATAGACATGATTTTGTGGGTCATTATGTGTACAGAGACTAACAAGGCTCAAGACTCTCAACTCACACAAGACAAAAGATTGAAACTGGTAGTAGCCTTTCAGGCCTTAAATACATGCACTTTCCCTGTAGAAGCCCCAGGTTGCATACTTATTCATTTATGCAATAAAAAAATTGAGGATTCTTTATGTTACAGCTTACAACTGAATAAGAATTTCCAAAAAATTAAAAAGATTGGGATACTTGAATGAGTTCAAACCTTTCTGGAAGGCGAGAACTTGAACTTTGACTTCCGGATGATGAAGAATCTGAATCAAGAAACAAGGAATCAGCTAGCAGATAAAAACCAAATGATAAACCTCAGAAAATCACTGATTCATCATCACATCCCCAAATTAGATCAGTAATATGCAGTTCACACTTACCATTGTCATCCAACACAAAAGCATCTGATAACTTGTCACATTTCCTTTTCAAGCGAGCCTCTACCTCACGTGAGAGAGACATGCGATATTCTGTCATATCCTAAAGATATTGTTTGTGTCAATAATGGAAAACATAACCAAGATAATCACTTCAAAATAAAACCTATCACAGAAAGAGCATACTTAGAAGCTGACTTTCATATACTGTTACATAGCATACCACAGATAATGGTGTTTGTTGATGCTGAGTTTGCCACAAATAAGCAGGTGTAATTCCAAGAAAACGATTGGGGACACCGCCAACTCCAGCTTCCGCAGGATCCACAGAAGCAAGAGAAGAATTGGCCCCACTAACAGAGCTGTTTGGAGTGGTATAATTGGAGGAATTCATGCTTGAGTTGATCATGCCACTGGTGCTAGTACTGTCAAGGGAACTCCGAGACACCACACTCAGTTTTTCAATATCTTCATCATGAACTTCTCCATCTTTGGAAATAAGAGGTAGTCTCAATCGTTGAGCTGCTTCAGCCACAATCATTTGATGCTCTAAAGTCTGATAAACCTGACAATATATGGACATGTAAACTTTGTTTAAATCAACATAGACCAGTATATAAGCATATAATGCACAATGCATAAATAATGAAAGTTTGAAATATCAAGAATTAAAAAATATAAAAATAAATAGGAGATGATAGAACATATCCTCAAAAAACATATCAGAGAATAATATATGTATTTCTAGAAGAAATAAATCCATAGTCCTCTCTAAGCTAACTACCTAAGACACTGATCTTTAGCAAACAAGCAATGCAAATCTGCATGAAACTTTCCTTATTTTGGTCAAAACCCTCTCCTAACAATCATGAATAGCTTCTGTAAGCAGGATAGGTCCATGTCTTCCCATAGAGAATATAACCTAGTCAACATATAGGACTCCAAAATATTTAAAACAAACTGAGTCAAGCCAAAATTGTCAATAGGAACTGAGGAAGAGGTAGCATGTTTGCCCCAACTCCTAACTTCTAGGATCCCATAAAGCACTCAGGTAATTCACCTCTGAAGATCCTTTCCAACTCTTGTAAATAGAACAGGGACGATGGGTCTCATACGTGCTGCATTGCCTACAGGATAAATAGGTATTATTTGTTCTGGAATCCCCTAACTTCAGTTTAGAGAATTTGAGTTTGTACTTTACAGCACCTTTCTCTCATTATAAGTGGAAGAAACTCTTCATTAGGGCCAATATAATTTTATGAAGTGCTCAATAGATTAATCTTCTTTTCAATTATGTAACACCTAAATTAAGATCAGCACTATCTTCATTTTCTGCTGTTCAAATATTCCTTCCCTGTATCCTATCGTATTAAGGTATGAAGTGACATTTGGTAAAGCATATAATTGTTCTCTCCATGTTCATAATTCAAGTTTTCTAGGACCAAAATCAACAGCATTCTCAAATAGGTCTCAATTTCACATATTTGTTTCTAAATCAAGCTAATTTTTACAGTAATATTTTCAAACCTGAGGAGGGTTCCTCAATCCAAGCTGTGGATAAAGACCTCCAGTATCTCTAATTCCACCGAGGTTAGACACAGAAGTGGCTTGCTGATATTCTTCCACCATTGCAATGGCCTCAGAATATATAGCCTGCAACCAAACAACCATATGAGAAATAAAATCACTAAATTAAGAATCACACTACACTTAACCAACTCATTCCATATTTCCACCAATACCAAAAACCAAATATTTAGTCCCAGATCATAAATTTTAATCCAAATATCACAGAACATAATAACAATAATATAAAAAATTTAAATTCCTATTATTATGAAAATTTATTATCCATTCTATAGATGAGCTTTTACCATGGCTTCCAGGTAACGCAGTCTTTCCCTGCACATTTCCTCTCTAGCCTGCAAATTAACACAGCAAATCAATAACCAACTAGATTTCGTTTAATTTTTTTGGATGTTTGACAAAATGTGTCAAAAAAAGTTCAAATTTTTGGGATACAATGGAGCACCCATTTTCCAATTCTGGTGGACAATTTTACAAACACCTAGGAATCAAAGTGGAGCGTTGTTGTTGGGAACGAGAGAGAGAGAGAGAAGTACGAGTTGGAGATCATTGTAGAGAGGCTTGGAGATGAGAGATCCATCGGGAGCCAAGCAGTGGCGCTCCAGCTGATCAACGACCTGCGCCACATCGGCGGGGAGGTTCTGGCCGTGCAGCCCCTTCACCATTGATGAAAACGGTGTCGTTTGAATGGATGAATCAGAAGTTAACGACTCTTTCACTTTCAGTATCAGTATCTGTCAGTCAATATTGGGGTTGGGAGCTTCAACTTGAAGAAGCAGCAAATTCAAGTGGAAGTTGAAGATCTAAATTCTCAAAACTCAAACCACCGAATCATCCAAAATTTGAAAATGAAGCATCTGCTTGTCACGTAACAGAAAAATTCCCTCCTTTTTCTTACCTTTTTTATGTAAATATTGTACTTTATCTACTACTTAATTTGGGTTTAATTGTAGGAAAATGTGATATGTTTAGAGAAAATAATACTTAATTATTTTAATTTCTAAAAGACACTACTTTCTCTAATATTGAAATGATAAAGATGTGATTTTTTTTGGGAAATAAAGTTAAATGTTACAATATTTATGTAAGAATTATATAAAACATATATATTTTTTATTTATAATCTATATATTTTTACTTTTATCTAATTTATTATTGTATATTTATTGAATTTTTTTTGTTACAGTATATTTATTGAATTTGATATAGTTAATTGTTTGTCATCCACATAAGTAAAAAAATTGGATCATTTTTTATAGTAACTGTCTTTTTTGCACATCATAAATATTCAATTATCATAGTAGTTGATCGATTATCTAAATACATATGAAAAGGTTCACATAATCAATCATGAACATATAGTAGATTAAACATTCATTTTTTTCACCAAAACATTTCTTCCTTTCTACATTTTTATGTATCCAAACAAGTGAAAAAAAAATATATTGTTCTCTTTTTCTATTTTCTCTCCTTTACCCCTTAATTTAAATTTCAAACAATACATAAAAATTTTCTTTTTTTTTTTTCTTTTCTCTCATTTTCTTTCATTATCTAAATATCCAAACCGTAGAAAGAAGGTAAGTACATTAACCATCTTTCTCATTTTCGCTTTGTATGTAAACTTAAAATAAATATTGATTTTATGTATAAAAAAATATATCAATTTTGTATTATTTTATAGTTAATATAATTTTAAGTGTGTTCCTAACAAAAATACACATAAGAATAAAACGCACGCATTATATATGAGGTAAAATATGTTTTTATTCCATGTAAATGAATCCAATTTTACTTTTAGTTTTTTTAAATGAATTTTTTTTCTTTTAAGTTCTCACAAATGTAAATTTTTTTAAATTGATCCTTCCCTTTAAACCTATAATTCCTCTTCTTCCTCTCCTTTTGCTCCTCTGCTTCTCCTTCTACTTCTTTTTCTTCTCACCTCCTCCGTCTCCCCCTCTTACCCATTCTTCTTTTGTATCATGCTTTCGCTTCTTCTGCACCACACTTTTCTGAAAATAACAAATTTTGCTTCCAAACAAGAGTTTCTCTTATAGACACAACTTTAATAATGAACTCAAATTAAATCACATCTAAAATAGGAGAATGAAAAGGAGGAGGAGGAGATGGAATGCCGAAAGGACGAGGAGAAGGAGAAGAAATAACACCTGCAAGTCTCTAACGACAAGGATGAACATATTTAAAAATAATTTATTTATAAGGATATAAAAAAGGAAATTCATTTACGAGGACTACAAATAAAACTCGAATTGATAGTCATTAACAAAGTTTGAACGACAGGGATGTATATAAAAAAATTGCATTTGTAAGGATGTAAAAGAAAAAAAAACATTTACGAGAACTAAAAACAAAACTTAGACCATTTACAGGGACTAGAACATATTTTACCCTTATACATTTATATGTACCTAAAAGACATCCTAACATTTATAAAAGCAAATTTAGGGTCCGTTTGGTGGACATGATATGAGACGATAGGATATGCGAGTTGGATAGAAACATGATAGCATAAAAACATGATAAGCTCTTATTATATCCTATGTTTGACGCACACCCGGATAAAAAGGCGAATAACATTTTATAAGATATAAAAAATATTGATATGATAAAATTACTCTTATTTCAAAATTAAATTAAATTTATTTTTAATTTTTTACCTTTCAATAAACATACATGAATAAAAAATTATTTATTTATGAAAAAATATTTAATTTTGAAAAAAAATAAAATTATTAAAAATAATATCAAATATCAAAATTATCATAAAAAGAAAAGAGAGAGGGGAGAGGAGAGAGAAGGGAGAAAAATAAGGAGTGGAGAGAGAGGAGAGGGGGGAGAGAGGGGAGAGATATAGAGGGAGGAGAGAGAAAGAGAGGACAAATGATGAAGAAATTTTTTTTATCCTATCATACCTTATCACTCTTCACTCCCTAACTCAGCTCACCCTTAGGATAAGAATTATATTAGTAGAAAATGATAGAATAAGTCACATAATAGAGTTATCATATCCTATTGGTGCAACAAACATATGATAAGTGATAGGATAAGATAAAGTTATTATATCTTGTCTCTTATACTGTCCACCAAACGGCCCTTAAGGTTTGGCTACACCACAACAACAACAATAATAATTAAAAAAATTGCAAATGATGCATTTTTATGCAGTTATATACACACCAGAGCATCAAGTTTGTCAACAGATTATTTTAAAAATATGTTTAATTAAATCCAATGCAAAATTATCCTGTATCCTCCCTCATTATTTCAGTGATTGTGCCAATATATACAAAGCAATAACAAACAAAAAAGAAACATTACATGAACAAGAAGGCTTCCATTTAGTTAATAGCCATGTGCAGTTCCATTAATTTTGCATCTCCACAAAAAAAATAAGATCTCTTTCCATGTACAAACAGCGCAGAGACAGGCCTCGATGACTAGGTGAGGAAGACCAAGATAAAGAGGAAAATGAACAGGGCCAACAAACCCAATATCATCATGATCTGGCCCTTCGCACTAGCCTTCTTCATAACCATTCCCACTTTTTTCTGCAAGCATAATATTACAAGAAACATAGACTAAATCATCAAGACCAAGGAAATGCAATGAATCTGTTAATAGTATTTAATAATGCCATAAATTTAAGTTTTATTTAGAAATACCCTTAGTATTAAATGATTAAATGAGTGGATACCTCATTAACTACTCACAATAAATTAAGGATATATAAGGTATTTAATAATTAATGCAACTAAATATGGTACTATGTTTCTTATATTTAGAACCAAGAAAAAAACACATTTTTGTTTCTTATAAATAGGACTGGAGGTAATATTAATTAGCAACAATATTAAAGTGTGTCTTTCAAATTTCCCATTAGCAAAGTAGCCAAATAATAATTTCTAAAAGTCAATCATACCATTTCAATGTGAATGAGAAAATGGAAACTAGATGCAGTACTCACTTGGACAAAATCTAGACGGTTTGATGTACTGTCCATCTCGTTACCCAGCTCATCTATAATCTTTTCCTGAAGCATTAAGATTTTGACAGTTTTAGAATAAATTCTGACAGAAAGAAAGTATCAAAGTTACAGGGGCACAATAACACTACTTTTATTAAAGAAAATTAAAAGTAACACATGAAGACAAAAGTGTTACCTGTCATCTATGTTTCAAAGCAAAATTATCAGGAATCATAGAACATAAAACCTCTCAAACCATTACCTGTGCAACGAGTTCTTCATGTATTGTAAGTCCAACACCTCCAATTCTTTGCACACTTAAACTAAGCTCATCCAACTCCTCATCCTGCTTCCTATCAGCCCCGGCAGATATAATATAAATCAGAACTAAAATAGCCGCCACTGGCAGGTTATAATTCTAGAAAGGATAAGCTGGCATGCCCAGAACCAGAAGGCTTTCTAAACTATTGAGCAGTGTATTTCATGTTTCTGCCTTTGTTATGGTGATATGGTTACCTAATAGTGGCTTTATTCCTTTTTTCTGTTTTCTTTATTCTTTTCCCAAAATAAAAAGAAAATCAACCATTTCTGTTATGAGTCTAGATAAATAAACAAGTAGATCCAAAATCAGTCAAATATTAGCTTAGCAATAATGATAATGAGAAAACTTTCAGCACAACATAATAGCTTAAAATTTAAAATCACAGTTTATTCAACAAAAGGAGTAGTGCAATATATATGTATTTTTGAGCAAGTTCATGCATATAGAAAGGATCTCACATGTTTCAGAAAGCACAAGGGAGGAGTGGGCAATATAATTCAATTCACTTAAAGAGGTCAACCAAACAATCAAGACATTCTTTTCCACCTAATATGCAGAAAAGTGGCCATGATTAGAGCTTAATCCCATGAAGATGTGAAAAAGTCAATTGAAATGAGTAAAATAATACCATAGACAGTAGTAGAACAAAAGAAAATGCATAATCCAGTTCTGTATGCATGAGAGAGAGAGAGAGGAAGGGGGTGGACTACTTTATAAGAAGCATCTGTCTATCTGATTCTGATTGTATGAAATCATCATTATCTTGGGCAGCATAATGTTTGGATGTGTCAATTTGATGAGAATCCGGTAGCCTCATTAGTTCTCGGTGCATCCCATTTGCACTAGAATGGCTTGTTGTACTTGTCCCCTTTCCAGCTTCAACTGCTTTCTTCACTTTGCCAACCTAATAATGCAACAAAGGATTCTTTTATGCATGATACGAATAAGAAAATAATAATAAATAATTAATAAACGGCAACTTAACAATGAACTGACAAAAATTGATCACATCTTCCCTACTTACAAAAATTTGGCATACATTTTGAATACCTGAGTACGAGCACTACTTGTCCATCTCCTTCGGCTTTCAAGCTCATCTTCATCAATGCCATACCAAGAAGGATCTCTAGATGCTACAGCAATTGCTTTGTCCAATTCATCCACCTTTCTATCAAAAAATCACACTTCAGCAATTGTATGTAGGTTAGGTTGCAGAAAAAAAGACAACAAAGGAAGGATTTACTGCAAATATTATCCCTGTTTTTCATGTGAAATGAAAGAAGCCTTAGGTTGGTAAAAGACTAAGTGTATGCTTGTTGAGCAGAAACATAGCAGGTGGAAAATTTGGATTGAAAATTACTTTAAACTAGTTTAGTACTACAAAAATATAGAACAATTGAAAGTGAACTGCGACTCATTTTCACTCCACCCACAATTGTGCGACTGTTGTATAGCATAAAAATAAGCTTAAAGTAACTCTCTATCTAATTTCCACCCTTTACCAAGCAAAAATTAGTGAAAGTGAATTTTTCCATTCAACTCTTATTTTAACTCCACTCCATTGCACCTTCCCTAGCGATCACACCTATGATGTGTTTGGAAATTGGATGGGAAAGCTAAGGGCAAGAGACTGGGAGGACCAATGATGATTTTCCTTTCCCTAGGCTAGATTTTTCAAATAAACAAGGGAAAGGAAAAGGAGAGTTAAATGAAAGTAATGAAGTAGTTATGATACATTTTTACAAATTTATTTATAATCGTTAATATTAACATTATGAATTTATAATTCATATTACAACAATGATGTTTATAATAAATTTAGAAACATTTTGAAGTGCATTTAATAACTTAGTTTCTTTCTCCTTCAAAATACTCCAAATTAGAGGAGCTTAGAAAAGTAAGTATTGAAAGATTTTGGAGGGTTAAGGGAGAATCATTCAAATTCCTTCCCACCTAGAAATCATCCATAAGTCAGTGCACCAAACTCTACCAAAGAATGTCTACTAACTCTGTGTTCATGAAATGATGGCAAGAACATGTTGGAGGAATGGGAAAGTTCATTTAAAGATAAGCCAATTTGTCACTGATTCCGCATATACATGCAATGAGCCTACCTGCCACACTATGCTTTCGCATCCAGTAAGAACCTCCTTTGTAAGATTCACTCGCTCTGCGGCATCAGGAGTACGTTCCCATTGATGAAAAGTAGATTGCAGCTTATCAATCTTAGCAGAAAATGACAAATAATCAGACAACTAAAAACATATCATTCAACTTAAAAAAAAAACTCATCTCGCCAAAAACAAATCCCAACATCATAACAGTTCAACAGTTAACAGATCCTAATACTTTTATTTTTTGTAGTATTTCCTGTTTCAGTTACAGATCCTATTTCAATTTTTACTCAAAACCCCAAATTTACACATTGCTTTTCTTTTCAGCGATTTATGCTGCAATTACATATACATCCGTAAGAAATCCTGCAGTGTGTAAACACTACAAAGTCACGGATCGCAATTGGGTTTTGCTCAAAATCCCCAAGTTCACATAGTAAGAAGCATAATCAGATTAATAACCTAAGAGATTAGGAATTAATCAAATAGATTCTCAATCACTAATAGTAACTAATAAGATCATTAAATAATGTTTTAAAAATAACTTTAAGACAATCATTCACTCAAATTTGCAGCATTTTCAATGATGCTGTATGAGATATCCAAGGAAAAGTTGAAATTTCATATCCAATTTAGACAAAAAGCGAACCCTAGGTAATTTAATTTGAGAAAAACATTTCAATAACAAAAAGGAACTTACAGATTCTTGAACCTCGACCTTGACAACGTAAAATGGATCCTGAGCTGAGGGCATGTTATGGATGAGAGAGAACAACACTCCCACGGTGAACACAACGACACTGCCTTGCTCTCTCTATCGTCCCTTTGATTTTTCAACTTATAACTATTCTCCATGGAAAGAACATAAATTTACAAAATGGAAAAAAAAAAAAAAACTTTTTTAAGATTAAATCATTAAATTTGAAGCTTTAAATATTGTGATATTCTTATATTAACTTTTCTTAAAATATGTAAAATAATCTTTAAATTTATTATTTTGTATACTATTTTTAGTTTTACATAATAAGGATTGATAAAGTCTAGTTTTTTTTTTAAAAAAAAATTAATCCCTATATATTAAATTTAAATTTTTTTTCACCAAGATATATCCTTAAAGAATTTAATAACTATACACTGTCAGTGTAAAAGAATTTTACACAGACATCGAATGATGTGTTCACACATCATTCAATGAATTTAATAGTATATGAGGTGTCATATTCATTAAATTGAGTGGCAACAAATGATTGGATATATATGTAAAACTTTTTTACACTGACTGTGTATAGTAATTAAACTCATTATTAAATTGGAATCATTGTTCTTACCATGAAATTATGTCATTCTCTCTTCTTATGAGTGATATATTTTTATCATTTTGTGACAAATATCATTAACTTTTATAATATTTTTATTTTTGATTGATTATTCTATTAAAAGAGATTTTTATTTATTTAATTTATTCACTCAATGTTAAATATAATAGGATATTTTTAAGTTATTATTAAATTATTAAATAAGTTTATATTAATTGGATTAACATATCTATATATTCGTTTATTTTTATTATCATTCAAATCATTTTTTTTATCAACTAAACACACTCTAAAATAAGGAGGTGAGGAGCCTTAATTGTGGGACCCAGATTTAGTGCAGTTAAAATTTGATGCATTTGGTGCTGTCATGGAATCTGGGTCGTCCGATGCCAAGATGCTAAATTGAATTTAAAAAAGCATCTATGCATCTGAGCCGTCCGATTAAGATTAGACGGTCCAGATCCCATGACAACACCAAATTTCAACTGCATAAAATCCGAATTCTTAATTGTGACGGTAGAGGAGCCTTAATTGTGACTAAGCACCGAATAGGATTGCCCCGGTTAATACTGGATACCTACGGTTAACACCAAAAATGATTTTTTGTCACTTAAATTAATTTTTAATTTCATTTTTTATATTTTTATAAGAGTAGTTGTATAATGTATTGCACCTTGCTACTTTTCATGTAGTCATGTTATATTTCTTTTCCTTACAAAATCACATGTACTTTTCATGTAGTCATATTATGCCACACATCATGAGCTTTTATATTAAATCAAAATCAAATTAATATTACTTAATTTTAAAAATAATTATTTAATCAAATTATATTATTAATTTTCAATCAATACTTAATTTTCTTTATCAATTGATATTAAATAAAATGAGATACTTATGAATAAAATGCTAAATTAATTTACGATAAAAGACTGCATGAATGTATACCAAATTAGGTACCAATTTTTACCTACCCATGATTTCAACAAATATCAACCTAATTGGATGATCACTGATCATACTTTTTTTTCGTATAAAAAATTTCAAAATAAGTAGCAACCCTCATTTGCAAATTATCATTACAAGAAAATTTGAATATATTTCAGTCGAGTCAATTTATTTACTTCAACTTGTAACTAGCAAAAAAAAAAAGTAAGCCACATTTCAACAATGCTTGTTTATATTTTTGGGGCTGTAAAACATGGGATGGAGACTCAGTAGGGCATGGAGACTCGCTGCAAATGCATATAACGCATCAGGTTGTCTTTAGTGTGTCATATTCTTTGAACAAATGTTAATCAAAGAATTGTAAAATTTCTAGAAACTTGCACACACGAAAATTCCATCAAAAATCTTGAGGAAGAAATAAAACACCATGCAAGGCTTGTCAAAACAAAGCATGGGGCTAAGACAAGATTGTTGGTGTCAGCAAGGTCCCCTTAACTGTGAAAAACTCTCAAGTTGGAGGTTGCCAGGTTCCTGGCCTAAAAGATGCACCAGATCCAGTTGGCTCTGAAGACCTGATAGAAATATTTCATGAACAAATGACAATTAATAAAGTAATTATATGATGATATATGTGGGTTAAAAACTTGGAAAATGACATTGATATCTCTGATAAAGCCATTTAAGTTTAACATATCTTAAATGATTGTATTTTGCCTCCAGGTTTATGGGAAGGAGCATAGATTTTGTTTCATTAACTAAAATTAAGATTCATAGAAGCTTTGCTCAATCATAGGGTTTCATTTAGTCAACCTATATACACATATAAACTTACTCAAGCTCTTGTTTTGCTTTCTCAGCTGCACTCTCTTGAGAATTCCTGCAGAAAGATCATATGATTACTATAAG
This sequence comes from Sesbania bispinosa, assembly GCA_026901365.1. Taxonomy (NCBI): domain Eukaryota; kingdom Viridiplantae; phylum Streptophyta; class Magnoliopsida; order Fabales; family Fabaceae; genus Sesbania; species Sesbania bispinosa. The sequence continues at coordinate 2,465,117 of QLOH01000009.1, read as the reverse complement.
TCGAACAGTTACTCCTAAACTATTTTATTTGCAAAAGAGAAGAAAAAACATGACTTTACAGCACATAGAAGACACTAGCAACAATTAAGGTTACGAAGCAACAAATATAGATTTCAAGACCAGGGCACTGAGGATCAAGGTCCTTCAACCAAAGAATGTCATTTCCAAAAGTATGCAATAAGAAATGTTATTGTTCTACATTGCATATCCTTTACAGATCATATATAGTCACTTTGGATTTATTCTCTGTAAATAGATTCTACTCCTTAGAGAAGTTAAATAAAAAAATTACAACTGGAACAACGAGAAGAAAGCCTAACAACTTACTGACAATAATGAAACTAAATTACCATCAAATTCTAATAAAAGAACAAGAATCAAGAAAAGAATATAATATGTTATGCTGGCCAGAGTCACAGACTGCAACACAAAGAAATACATTTTCCTCTTTTTTTTTGGGGGGGGGTGGGGGTGTCCATAAGAACATGCATTTGAAACAAGACATTTACACAAGACTGACCTTAAGCCACCCACTGCGCCAGTTGATTCTTCAACCTCGTTACCTATAGTGAAGAATACATGTCAAGAACTTTATTCAAAGGATAAGTAGTGTATAGATGTAAGAATCCTCTCTCTGGAAGGCTTCATTCCTTCTTTTAGGAGGGCTGCAATTAAAAGTCTCAGAAGGCTATTTATGAACAATAAGTAAAATGAAATATGCTCATTTACATAGAGAAATAAAACTCTGTTTTATTTTGTTTTGAGGGGTGGGGGAACAACAACCAAGTCTTTTTCTACTAGGCGGGATCAGCTACATGGATCTATGGGTGGGGGAACATTACCCTTGAAATCAAAATCAAGCTCCAGTATATGCTATTATGCTTAATTTAAGTTTATCCAAATAATTTTTCTTTCAAAGAATAAAACACATACACACACACAGAAAGAACTTATTAATTCTGTCAAAAAGAAATTAGCAGTAAGATGACCTTCTGAAGGAACTGGAAATTGCTGAATAAAACTTTTCAAGTCTGGACCACTAACTTTTCCTGCATGGAAATATAAGTTAGTTAATAACTCCTAAGATTATGTAAAGAACAATATTGCAATACCAATAAACTTTTAAGCATCTGACCAGTGCTGACACGTTTGCCTCTACTTCCTTCTTTGGCTAACCTTTCCTCCTCTTCTTTCTTGAGAACTGCATGAAAGAAAAACAGTTCATGTTAAGGTCTCTGTACAGAACTAAACTTGGCCAAGAATGTTCTTTCATTATATTGAGAATCATCTCATGTAACGCTGAGGACAAACTTAAGAGAAGAATATATATAACTAAATCAGAGCAAAGTATTCAAACAAATTGATTACTTAAGGTGGAAGTATAAGTAACACATACGAGCAACATTCTGTCTAACACGTTCACGTCTTGCTTCCATTTCCATCATTTCCTGAAAAAAAAATAGAAAAAGTATTTCAAGTATCACTGCAATAGTATTAACTATTTTGCCAGAGTGCTTCTTTATAAAAATCTCACCTTGCAGAAAACGTTCATAAAATATTCTAAGGGTTAGTTTAATAGTTTGACATCCCATTACAATATAGGGGTGATCAATACATGAATAAGTTTTGCATAAAAGAACTGATGCAAAACTAATTCTTAATTATCACCCCTTTAAAGGGATACAAAATTTAAACCTAGCAAGTTAAAGATACAGCTAACAAGACAACAGTTCATCACATAATCTTACTTAACCCCAGAAAAACCCAAAACATGAAAAAGTGGAAAAAATATGACAGAACAAAACCAGTTCTACAGAGGGGCTTAGGGAGGGGGTAATTCAACTACTACATTCAATTGATCAGAGTTAGATTCACTTCAAAGAGTCAGAATTAACGGGTTGCCCAAATGATTAAAAGGAGAGTAAAACAATATAAAAAATAAACAGGTGTCTAAGTTAGATACTCTTCCTTTTCGTACGTTCATCTGATTATATAATTAAACCAACATAATTCCAAAGCCAAGAAGGCATCATCTTTAGAACTCTTCATGGAAGAGCTGGTGAATTTATTTATGATAAATAAGCTGAAGAAGTTAGTTTAGGGTTGTTGGTGCTATCCAAATATATCTTAGAAACAATTTAATAAACAATGGACATAGTTTCAATCAACTTGCCTATATCTTTTGAAAGAAATTGCACTGAATGTAAGAAAATTACATGAACAGAATGATTCAAGAGTGCTTCCCTATCTGATTTGCAAAAGAATTGAGCTAACCTATTGCATTCCTTGTTTCCTTAGTTTATATATTTTTTTCTAAGCTCATGAGGATACCTTATCCTTGCCCTATTGTATTTATTCTCTTGACCCAAAGTAATATATATAAACATAAACATACAAAACATTCATGAAAAACCATTGTAAGCAATATCATGTCATCTAGCCTAGCCATGAACTGAAGATGTAAAGAAACATCAACAGTTTTATCTTTAGATAACTTTATCATACTGGCAAAAGGACATATATTAAATGCATTTCAATTTACCTCTGGAGTTGGAGCCCTTTTACGCTGCCCATTCAGCCAGCATATCCATTCAACTAAAATAATTAAACAGCAACTATGCATCAAAAATGGGAAATAGGATAGAGAATCATAGGCTGTTTTGTGAATAAATTCAACACATATCATAATTAAACCCATCCCGAAATCAATGTAATAATAGATTACAAAAATAAAAACCCCACAATTTAGCAGAAGAATGATAGTTACTGTAAAATATATACCTGGAATAGAGGTAGGATCCTCCTCGCCCTTAAACACCACCCATCTTTTCTCTTTCACTAGTATACCAAAACAAAATATCAGGATCAGACAGATCCATTGTAAATTGAACTAAGTGTTCATTGTAAAAATTCATCCTTACAAGCCAAAATGATATCCTAAGTGTTCCAATCTAGCATCAGAAAATAGCACCAAATTTTAGCTGCCAACAATTTTTTTCTTTTCTAAATTCAGGTTTATCTCACCCTTTTTCAAGGTTTCACCAAATGCAAAGAATGACCGTAAAATGTAGGTATCAAATAAAAATTATTAACCTCAGAAAACCTATTACAATTGCACAGTTAGCCACACCTCCACCAGTCTCAAAGCCCACAATTTAACCTTTTTTTCTTTTGACATAAACAATTTAACCTTAATTATATCAATAAAAAAACACAGCAAATTAAGAATAACAGGCATGTCTCATGAGTATAGTATTTATAGTAAGCTGATCACATCAATGCAAAAACACCTTTTTTCTAGATAACACCAAAAGTTCATGCAGGGAAAACTCTATACACATAAACCCAAAATCGCATAATACAATAAAACCCACTAATTCACTAAACATAACACACGCATATAACACAGTAATAATAACAACACAAAAAGGATGAAGAGAGAGAAGGGTAAAAGATGAAAACCCACTTACTGATACCATCAACCTCTTCCTTTCTGGTGAAGTATTTGTTTCCTGCTTTGTCCACTCCCACCTTAGTTCGGTTGCCGAAGAACCCAGCAATCCTCCCAAGCAGCCCCCGCATTGTTTTTGGGGGTTTTAGGCAAAGAAATTCAAATGTGTTGAAGTGACAACATTGTGTTTGGAACAATCGAACTTTGGAGATTGGAAATACAAAAACTTTGGTATATGATTTGAGCAACAAAAGTGCAAATATATATAATACAACGTTAATTCTGGAGTGGAGTATGTTGAGACATGAGAGAGACGGGGAAAATGGAAAATCTGAGTTTTGTATAGTTAGCTTTGTGACTTTTGTCCGGTTCGGATCTATTTCGGACCACCCATGAACCGGTTTTCTGTGCCAACCTTCCAATTTCCAAAAATCTTCAGTTTTCTTACTTTTCTTTGGTTTTTCGTAGTATCTACCATATTTTAATCATGAAACTAAAAAAAGTTATTTTTTGCATATATTAGTTCAAAAGTTCTATCTTTTATTTTAAGTAATGACATATATGTAAGAAAAAAATAAATAAATTTAATAAAAGATGAGGTAAAAACAATATATGTCATTCTTTAATATCAATGCTCAAATATGGTTTTGATTTCTACACTTTTTCACGTTTTTATTTTTAATCCCTATCAATTTTATTTTTTATTTTTATCCACACTTTTTTAAACATATATTACCTTCGGTCTTATATATAAAAAACATTGGACTAAAATGATTAAGACCAAGAAAATGTATTAGAATCTGTTAGTGGTAATTAATAGTGCTATAAATTTAATTTTTTTTTCTTAAAAATACCCTTAGTATTAAATTAGTAAATGAATGTGTACCTCTTTAACTGCACACGATAAATTAAGGGCATATAAGGTATTTAGCAATTAATGCAATTAAAAATAATATTATGTTTCTTATATATAGGACCAGATTTAGTATTATTTTAGTCCTCGACTTGAAACCACTTTGTCACATTTTTTTTGTCCAAGATAATAATTCATCAAGCTTCAAGGGTAGTCATACGACATCTATAAACACAAATCAACATAGTGATATTACAATTCTAAACAAATAAACTTTACAGTACATAACATTCCCATTCATAAATAAGTTCAATCAAAACACCGATACAACTAAATAAAACTCCTAAACTGGTCATCCATGTCAATGGAGTGGCTTGCCAGGAGAATCATATTCCTTCGCTTCTTTCTTTTGTTTTTGTGTTCTTCTAATTAGTTCAAATGACTCTGTTATAGTTAACAGAGAAATTGGTTCATGTCTTACGAGCAAACAAAACCTCTAAGCCATGATTGAACACAACTATGAAACAAAAGGAGGGGGAATGTGGAAAAAATCCAGAAAAAGATGGGCGATAGAAAGGGAGGCATAAATAAAGGAGAAGGAGGAAGAGATGAAAAAGGGGAGGCTTGAAGGTGGAAGGAGGAGGAGAGAAGAGGAGGGTAAATACGTCAACATTTAATGCTTTTTTTATCAAACATTTAAGGCTTAAATATGATAGCTCTTTTTTTTCGACATTTTAAGCCTTTTTTTTTTGTCAAATATGAGAGCTCTGTCAGCCACGTGCTCCTTAGCCCTCGTAAAGCCCAAATCAAGCCAGGGCTGACAATTTCTGGAGCAGAAAGCCCAATCTTCAAAGCCCAACCCTGCCTCATCTCAATTTCCCGTCCCAAAAGATTTTCCCGGAAACCAAACGCCATGTTGACTTTTGCAGAACCAACCAGCACAGTCCAACATCTTCCAAAACCAAACATCAAAACCCGCAACAAATCAAAAACCCCATTTCAGAACCCATGTTTTCCTCCTCCCTCACAAATGGGGTTTCCTCAAAACCTCACCTTTCCCATCACCCCCTTCCCTTCCCTCACCAACCTCACCACCAAACCCCTTTCCCTCACCCTCCATCGAGGAAATTCCACTCACCAATCCGCTGCGGCATCCGCGAGCTCCGCCAACGAATCGAAACGGTGAAGAACACTCAGAAGATCACCGAAGCAATGAAGCTGGTGGCCGCCGCCAGAGTCCGGCGAGCCCAAGAAGCCGTCATCAATGGAAGACCCTTCTCTGAGACCCTCGCTGAAGTGTTGCACGACATCAACGAACGCCTCCGAAACGACGACGTCGAGGTTCCTCTTACCAGCATCAGGCCAGTGAAGAAGGTTGCCCTTGTTGTCATCACAGGGGATCGTGGCCTCTGTGGCGGTTTCAACAATGCTGTGGTGAAAAAAAGCCGAGACCAGAATTAATGAGTTGAAGAAACTCGGTTTGGGTTGCGTTGTGATCAGTGTTGGCAAAAAGGGTAACTCTTTTTTCACTCGCAGGCCTTTTGTTGAGGTTGATAGGTTTATTGAAGGTGGTGGTTTTCCCACTACAAAGGAAGCTCAAGCTATTGCTGATGATGTTTTTTCACTTTTGTTAGTGAGGAAGTTGATAAGGTTGAGCTTGTGTATACTAGGTTTGTGTCCTTGGTTAAGTTTGATCCGGTGATTCAAACTTTGTTGCCTTTGTCAAAGAAAGGAGAGGTTTTTGATGTGAATGGGAATTGTGTAGATGCCATGGAGGATGAGTATTTTAGGTTGACTTCTAAGGATGGGAAGTTGGCTGTGGAGAGGGATGTTATGAGGAGGAAGAAGAAGAAGAGAGATGATGGGTGTGTTCCCCTTATGCAATTTGAGCAAGATCCTGTTCAGATTCTTGATGCAATGATGCCTCTTTATTTAAACAGTCAGATTTTGAGGGGCTTGCAAGAATCACTGGCTAGTGAGCTTGCTGCTAGAATGGGTGCCATGGCTAATGCCACTGATAATGCAACTTAATTGAAGAAGAATCTTTCAATGGCCTACAATAGGGAACGGCAGGCAAAAATCACAGGGGAGATATTGGAGATTGTGGCAGGTGCTGAGGCACTAACACAAATTGATTGACAAATGTGATTTTTTTTTTCTCATACATTTTTGGATTCCAATAAAACCACATTATCTAGTCCAATCCTTTTGAGAGCAGCGTTAGAATGGATCCACATCCACATTTATGACATGATTTTGCCTCATACCAAACATGTTGAGAATACTGGAATGGAATATGTTGCTTGTTATAGAACATGGGATTATAGAGTTACCTAACTTCACCAATAGGTTCTTAAAAGTTGAATAAGAAATTTAGAATATAGATGGGGAGTTTTAACCCCTAATTCATTTGTTTGTTCTTCTAGGAAAGTGCATTACTTTTCTTTTAATATGTCTTATCAATGCTTATGCAAATTTTAGTTGCATGCTTGGTTTTGTATTGAAATGTAAGCTGGTTGGTTGAGTTAAACTTTGATTTGAAGAAAACTTACAGGATCAGAGTAAAACCTTTTTGCACTCATCTGTTTTCAAGCAAACTAGCATGATCAGAGCAAAACTTTGGCCCCTCATCTGTCTCTTTGTTTGTTGCCATGCATTAACTCCAACATGAAATATCATAATGAGTGATTCGAAAAAAAAAAAAAAGAAATCCAGATAAAGTTGCCTTCCTGTTTGAATTATTGATGGAATGATAAAGCACGTCAAGGAAATTGATTCATGCATCAAAGTGGAAAATTTTCCGTGAAGAAAAGTGTCTTTTGGAGGTATAATTGATCAATCGAAATATAGTTTACCTTGAGATGACAAGATCTTCACGCGTGCTTTGGCATTGTCTGGCTGTCTATATCAAACGATACTTGACCCACATTTCCTGGTTTTGGTTGCCATTTTGGGTAACTCTTCTAATGTAATTTGACATTGGAGGTACAACTTAGATTTAGAGGGGTTAATGGTCACGTGCAATGAGAGTAATGGCACCTGCAAGGCTGAAAAAAGAAACTTCCTTTTGCGTGAAATTGAAATGAGTGGACCAAAACATCCCGTAGTTATGTCCTTATGAAAGGAAGAGAAGAGAGAAAATTACAACCTTAATGGCTTAATCTTTGTCCATTTGGGTAAGAATTTTTAAACTTGAGTTTGATGGAATTTGACTTCAATGTGACTTAAATGTGAGTTTAGAGGTAAAATCAATTTTAAATTAGAATACTCAAACATGTAGGTTATAGATTTTAAACTACATTTACATCTTCAAATGTGATTCTGGGTGCTCTCAATGCTTATTCAAACATGTACATACCCGCGAGATTAACCTTTGAACCATTGAGTTGTGGATGGTGGTTGGATAAAACTTTTTCTAAAGTGACAACTTAAAGATTTGAACCCTATTGACCTTTGAACCATTGAGTTGAGGATGGTGGTTAGATAAAACTTTTCCTAAAGTGACAACTTAAAAATTTGAACTCTAAACATTGCAGGTAAAGTTTACTTGAATTCACATTTTACACTCATTGTAGGTTGAGGCATTAGAATGTTTAATTATTCATTTTAAAATTAGAGCATGGTATACCTATTCCTTGTTTCATTATTAGAGTTTCTTGATATACTACTTCTCAACTAATCTGAGTCAAGCTAAGTTAACTCACTTAAGGATAAAGCTCTCTAAGCACTTTCTTTTTTTCCATTTATAAGACTTGGACTAAAAACTTAAAACATTAGTTAAGAGAAACTCCACCGCTACCTTTTTCGACATTGCTTTTAATATCTCCAGGGGAGCATCTTAAAAATATCATGATCTAAAGTGTTACTTGTGTAAGCAAGGATCGGATCCTTTCCAATTACTGGAAATTTCCAATATCTCCTACTGGAACTTGGTTTCGTGTAAACAACCTTAACTTACACAAGTTGCACACCTTAAAGTGAATATGTGGAATAGCTTTCGATAAAGTGAATATTGGTAGTAAAAAAAATAACCATAGGGTCATTTGTGGGGTTCATTTAATGGAATTTTTAGAGTTATATCATCATAAAGGAGAGTAACTTAGGGGTCGTTCGGGGTGGTTGCAAGTTTTCAGTTTTTAATTTTTAAAAATTTTAAATAAGTTTTTACAACTCAACCAATAATTGAAAGCTTATATTTGTGGTTTTCAAAACATACATTTTGAAAACCACAAAAAGTTTTGAAAACCACAAAAAGTGGTTTTCAGTTTTTTGTGTTTGAGTTGTAAAATCTCGATTCAAAATTTTTAAAAATTAAAAACTGAAAACGCGCAACCACCCCAAACTGTTCCTTAAACTGTAAAACATAAAAAGAAGTAATGTATAATAATGAGACCCATTTAACAATGATAAAAAGTGAAAAGAAAAGGAACACCATTGAAAATGCTATAAGGAAACCAAACTCCTTCCCTACAATTTTTAAGTTGTAAACTTGGAATTTGTTTTTAATCCTCGATAAAGACAAATAACATGCACAATTCAGATTTCAAAATAGATAAATATTCATCTGTCGCATTAGAATCATGTTAGACTTTTCTACATGCTTTCTCACCCATTCATGTGCACATATAATACACACCATTGATGGTTGGAGAAAAGAGTAAAAAGAAAAAAGAAAAAAGTTACACAGGGTTGTTCACTGCATTTAGATTACAATAACACTACTACCAGCCCTGCCAAAATTGACTCAGTTCATAATGGTCCAGCATGAAGCAAATCTATCGTCCTCGATTCATGTGGTCTGGCCCTAATTGAAAGATGTGAACTTTTTGGCTAAACATGGGATTGGGATGGCTTCACTTGTAACTAGTAACACTAACATGGCAGCTACCTTGTCATATGCGTGAACCTCATTTTTATGAGCATTCTAGGACAATGGCATAATTGGCATTTCTTCAAGAGCCTACTATAACCATTTCTTCAATAACATTTACTTAAGAAAGAGGAACACAAGGATTTTGTAGTGATATTCTTGTCGTAGAAAGAAAATTGGTACACTTCACTCATTATAATAACAACTTGTAGTCACAATATAATGCAATCTTTCAATAATAACAAGTTGTAGTCACAATATGCTCTAAGATTTACTTTAAATTAACAAATTGTAGAGAAAAGGGGAATAATAACCCACATGGGTCAAACTCACTAATCTTTTACTTAAAGTTCAAGATTTGCATCTTTATTTCCACTAATAACACTTGAAATCAACCTTAACATGATTAATTATTTAATTGTGGTTATACTGCTTAAACGTCAGAGAATTGTGTAAACACTAATTTTCAGGTCCCACACTATAATTCACTTTTACAGCCGCCACACGATGCAGGTGGAAATTTCAGCTCAGCAACGTGAATCTTTTCCTGCTGTGGAAAAGTTTTCAGATTCTTTAGTTAACATGATTCACACATGAATCTTTAAGTAATCTAAGATAGGTTTTTTTGGCTAAGACACCCATTTTTTCTTCACCAACTTTGGTAATTAGTATCCAAATTCGTTGAATGACGGCTTGGCAATTGGTGCATGTGGGTCAAATTGTTGTACACAATGAACTTCCAAGATGGGTTTCTTTTGGTTTTATGTAACACTGAAATTAATTTTATGGTTTTTGTTTTAACTAAACTAGCACATTGGTCCCTACTCGTTGGAGCATCATGCAGTTTTGTTCTTGACTTTTCTAAAATAACATTTTAGTTTCTGATTTTATTAAAAACACGCACTTTAGTCCTTACTTTATTAAAAAATATGCACTTTAGTCCTTCACTTTATTAAAAAATATGTATTTTAAGGACTAAAGTACTAAAGTGTTATTTTAAAAAGTCAGGACGAAGCGGCATGGTCCCCCAAGAGTCGGGATGGATGTGCTAGTTTATTCTTTTTGTTTTTTTTTTGGTTCCACATCAGAGAAATTTCCGTGTGTCAATTTTCTTTCTCTTTCTCTAGATGTTCACAGTATGTTGTTATTATTAATATTATTGTAGGTAGTGGTACCTTTCCTTCACTTTGATATGCTATTACCACATAAACAAATTAAAAGGGAAGAAGAAAACAAAAGATGATTGTGTGTCTATTTCTTTATACAAATACATAATATTTGTATTCTTCCGTTGAAAACTTTGGCCACTTTGTCTGCTTCCTTGACAATAACAAGTCTTTATCTATTAGCCGTTCATTCACAAGGGAATGACTGTACCTGCACCATCATTTACCTATGTTCTATATTAGGCTCTATAAATTAATTACAAACTTAGTTTTTAGTATTTTTACCCTTGATGCTCCATTAAAAGCCAATTTATATAATCTATGCTCTATCAAATTACCAAGTGGTGGTGAAATTGAAGGACTAAAAGTGTGACATAGATGTAGTAATGACTAGTGGCCCCGTGAAAGCTATAAATGGAGAAGAAAAGGAAACCTGAGCCCTGAGACTGAGAATGCCACAAAGAAAAGTAAAGATACAAAGCTTTATTAATTGAAATGATAAGAAAAAGAAAAGAAAACAACTAAGCATCCACTATTCAAGACTTAGTCACATGAAATTCAACATCTCTTGTTCCTTTTCTTCTATTCTGCATTAAAGATTCCAATAGATACTTTTTCAGATGAAGTCAGTAAAAGAGATTTACTGCCCCTTCTAACATTTGTTTGTCAAAAGTTAGTCTTAGGTAGGAAGAGATAAATACATGGAAGTTCATCATTTAGAGGATCTCTAGGGACAGAAGTCAGGTCTGTCTTATTCTTGCCCCTTGGGGCCTTGCTGCTATTGTTCAGTTCCTGTGATTGGGTGTTCTGCTGCTCCATAAAATCTATCACAAGCTTAACTCCTTCAAACATAGAGGTAAGGAAAAGTTTTGGACTCAAGAAATAGTAGTATATATTGTTGTCAACCTTAAATTCTGGTATCAGAATCAAGTGTGATTCTTCATTTTCTCTAATTTTAACATTTTTTTGTTGCCATATTGCAGAAATAAAAAACTGTTTAGAATCAACATCAAGTTGGATCTTTGGAGCTTCTGATTCCAGGAAAGGTATATTGTTGTTTCCTTAATGAAAATACCAAATATGAAATATCCTTTTTCATAATTTGCTCTTTGGTTTTCTTTATGGATGTAAAATTGAATCTTTCTCTTCTAAACTTCTATTTCCCCTTCTTCTTTATCATAGAGTTTGGAGGAAACCAAAATTCTAATTCAATCTCTTGTGATTTTTTTTTTTTGCTGATTTGGGTTATCTAGGAAGTGATTAATGGAGGATAAATATAGTCTAATTAGGCAGCACAGTGAGATATGGAGATCTTTGAGAGATGGAGACTTTGAAGAAGAAGATGTTTGGGCTGCTTACAAGGACAAACCTGATTACATTTCTGAAGCTCACAAGTCCTCTCCTATTTCTGTCCCAAGGGCCCTTCCATCTGCTACAAGAATGATCCCAAGGACTAGTAGTGGCAATAGTAGTGCTAGTTCCTCACAGGAAACAAAGGTTCTTCAGCAATCAGCACCTGTCAATATTCCTGATTGGTCAAAGATTTATAGAGATAAGCAAAACAAGACCCCAAATAATGCTTCAAGGTTTGATGATTATGATTTGTATCATTCTGTTGTTGATGATGAAGGTGATGGTGATGGTGTTGTCAATTATGGTGGGGATAGTGAGGATGAGGAAGTGGAAGATGATGAGTATGATAGCAAGCTTCCCCCACATGAATTTATTGCAAGAAGGCTTGCAAGGAGTCAGATATCCTCATTTTCAGTTTTTGAAGGTGTTGGGAGGACCCTCAAAGGTAGGGATCTTAGCAAAGTGAGGAATGCTGTCCTCACAAAAACTGGTTTCCTTGAATCACTATGAAAGGGGGTTTCCATGAATCAAATTTGTGATGTATAGGGGGGTATATAGTTAGTGGTAGCTTAGTTATTGAGATTGTGTGCATGGTTGTGTGTGACTCTTAAATCTTAGGGGTATGAAAGATTTGATTTGGCATTTGCCATGGAAAGACAATTGATTACTTGGTTGTTGCAACCAAGATTGATTTCAATCTCCTACTATGTGAAATTTAGGGATTTGGTATGTTGTTTGGAGCATCCATACAAAAACAATGATGGATGTGTCAGGTTAAGTATTGAAATTGAATCATAAAGCCATAAATCATTTAGAATTACAGATGTTTCTTTTTCTTTTTTGGGGGTAAATTTTTCATTATTATGTTATTTCCTATACCTTCATCTCCCCTGTTTTCTTCCTATTGGTGAAAGTTTGAGACCAATGTCATAATAGATGTCTTGAGTTAAAAAAAAAGATAGAGTTTGTTTCTAAAATAAATAAATTGAGATGTATTTGCTCTGTTTTTTAATAAATTTAAGATAACTACATTCTTATTTACTTTACAATAAAGTTTACTTTTGGATACCTTTATCTAAATCTTTGACACCTCTCATCATTTCTTTTTTTCTGGCTCTTTATCGATCTTTCAATTTTCTTTTCTTTTTCTTTTTTTTTTCTGTAAAAAGACATGATTGAATAAAAGTCATATGATGGCATGTTAGTTGGATTAATTAGAAAAGGAAAAAAGTTTGTATATCGATTGAATATCTTGTGACCAATAGATAAAGTTCAATATAATTGATGGATAGCTGAGCCTTAAATATGCTAATAAATGTTTGTGTGTAAAAAAAATTATTGGATAGGGGATACTCTTAGACCTTAGTATACAAAAAAAAAATTGTGACCCAACTGAAATGGAATTTAATGATACTGAAATAATTTGTGTACTGTGTACCCTTTATATATGACTTTTTTTTTTTGTTAAGGTAGAAATGAAAGTTGACTCATAAATCATTGATATAAAAGGTATATGAGCTCTATTTCTAAGGAAAATGAATGCAATGTGGTTGAGTTACTACTCAGTGTAATTTAATGTGAATTTGAATAAAATTTCGTTTGATTTAAAGCTAAACATTACCCAGTGTAAATCCAATTAGATTAATGCAGTAATAAATACGTAAATAACTTAACTGTATTACACTTGTACAATTATTGAATGTTGGCATGGTAAATTGATATAGACCTGCCACCAACTTATTGTCTTTAATTATTATTGAAAAGAACAGGGTATGTTATCTAATGATATATATGTGATAAGGGGAGGAGAGAAAAGAGCGAGTAGTCTCTATCAACTCTAAATGTTCTCTCCATAAACAGAAATATCAATTTCACAAAAGCTACGTATAGAGTTTGGTTTTCTTTAAACTTTCTTCAACTATAATGATATTTTATTTTTATCTATTACCTCTGCATTATATTAACATTCTCAGCCTTTCAAAACTCCATTAATTTTGGTGCTCATTTCTTCAATTTACTAATCGATTAGTCTTTTAGGTTGGACTCTCTTCAATAAAACATAATATTAGTTTAAAAATTATTTTTTTCTTATTTTAATTTTTTGTTAAGGGTCATGACATGTAATAATTTTAAAATAAAGCAAAATTTCTTTCCCAGGAGCGATATTTTACTCCAAAAAAAGATAAATTATAAATATGGTCGTTTAATATTTTAAAAGCTTAATTGAGAATTATTTAAATGTATATATGGCCTCAAAAAGATGGACCGATGAAATTAAAAATTGACATTTAAGTATGAAATAATGTTAGAGTCCCCGTCAAGAGATAAGGTCAAATTATAATATATAAGTTTTGGACAATTCTCATTCTACAAGCTAATTTTTGTGATTGAGTTAAGTCCAATCCAAAATTTAATTGGGTATTAGAGCCTATCTTAGATCTATTATTGGGCCCCACCCATAGATGTTCCAGCTGTTGTGCGTGAGGGAGTGTATTAGAGTCTCACATTATCTAAAGATAAGGCCAAATTATAAAGAAAACCAACTCTATATAGCTTTTGTGTACGTTAAAGTCCCACATTATCTTAGATAATACTCACCTTATAAGCTAACTTTACGTGATGAATTAGGTTGCAATCCAAAATCTAAGAAATAATTAGCAGCATTGATAGAAAAGTAGTATTGTCTAGTTTCAAGTTAGAATATTGTGTCATGTGGAGAGTTTATTGATCAATAAACAATAATATAATCTAAGGATTCTACAAAAGGTACATAATTCCTGCTTTCATTTCTCAGATTTCAACCAGCACCCATTTGCTGTAGAAAAATTATACTCAAACTGTTGATCAAATAAAAACTCTTCTCTTGTCTGTCTTGTCGTCGTAACAATGACATTAGATAATGGACAGACACGTCCTGCAAGTGCAACATATATATTGAATGCAAACAAGGGCTCTGTTCTGTGAAATCATGGAGATCTATGCTATGCATGTGTGGTCTTCAACAGTGATTTTGCTGTGGGTACCATCTTATACAATTGAAATTAATGCTTTTCTTGGATGGTACACCTAATCTATTTTAGTACATTTTTAGTCTTGTTTGTAAAATAAAATATACCCATGTGCTGCTTAGAATAACAGTTCAACACTTATCAAGGAGCAAATAAAAAATACATTACCATATTCTCGGTAATTAAAAATAATAAGAATTTCATTCATTAATAAAACTTGAGTAACAAGTGAACAATTTTTTAAACTTTCTTGATTCATAATAAGTATCTATAACTATCACAAAAATATCTAAAATACTTCAATCACAAGCTTTACAAAATAAAATTATGACAAAAAAAATTAACTTTTCTCCACGGGATTGGAAATAGTTCATGTAACAAAGGCAATACCCTCGAATTTGTCCAATGAAGGATAATTATATCATACATAAATCAATGACAACAAATCACCTAATTACAGTATCAATCATAAATCAATTAGATCTAAGTTATAGACTACAACGCTACAATAGGGACAGAATAATTGATGGCTTGTCTAATGGTTTCAAACAAAAATAGATATCATTTGCATCAAAAGCAAAACTTCATTAACAATATAAATACTTAAAAGGGATTTAACAAGTATATGTATATACTACGGTATTTGTTGTCACATTATTTATTAAGTTTAATAACACATGAAGTGCATAACTATGACAACACATCATTGGATAGCCGTGTAAAACTTTTTCACGTGTACTTATTAAACTCATAATTAAATACGTTACACTTTAAAATATAACCACCGAATCATAAATTAGTTGAAGTCAATTGAAAACACACACGATCTGTTTTGATCAAGTTATTGGTTGAGAAATAACATCAAATCTCTTCAAAATGTTTGCAGTAGGCTTCAAGTGGAAGGCCATCCTTTTAGAAGGTTGTGAAATTTTAGTTTGAGATCTAGTTCTTTGCAAGAGATTGATCAAGATTAAGGGTAGATCAAGTAGAAGAGGCACAATTATAATTAATCACATAGGATTGCAGGGGAGAAAGATCTTTTGTGACAATGTCATTTGACCACTCCAAAGTGTGGTTCACTTTAGATACTAAAGTATAGGATTTATAATGGTTTATTGAAATGGTTGAAGTTTTAACAACCTCTTAATTTGTAATACATATGCATGTCCTTCATCAAAATTTCAACTGTTGACTTTTTAATTAATAGATATAATGCTGCACTTTATCATTTAAAGTGCATCATGCACTTTCTAGAGGCAAATCTATGTGAACGTGGTAGTAAAGTCACTTTTGCAAAGTACAAAAAACTATGGCTAAAACTTATAGGCCGGTCCAACATCTTTTAGAGGGTTAGGAAATTGCAGCATACAATATTATAACAATTGTTAAGAGCTTCTTTGGGTAGAACTTCTGCAGAAGTACTTATGGGTGAAGAAAATAGCATGAATCAAATAAGTCAAATGCATTTAACTTTTTCATAAATTAAAATTAGTTACTTTTGGAGAAGTTAAATGGGAGAACTTTTGGAACATGTGATCTACAAAGACTAATTATAACTTATGGAGAAGTTAAATGCATTTGACCTCTTTGATTCATGCTATTTTTTTTTAAGAAGTACTTCTGCAGAAGTTCCACCCAAACGGGCTCTTAAATGGTTTGAGATTTTAACAACCTCATAGTTTGTATTATTTACATGTTTATGTATTTCATCAAAATCTCAATCGTTAATTATAGTATTACAAATCCCTTGATTATAGAAATTACAATATCAATCATAAATCATATATATATATATATATATATCCTAAGTTATAGACCGTACAATATAGACAGAATTTATTGATTGTCTAACGATTTCAAACAACAATAGATATCATTTGCAATTTTGCATCAAACTTGAAACTTCATTAACAACATCAATAGCTCTTGTTACACAATTTTCAAACCATTTCAATGTGGATCAACCTTAGCAGAGACCAGGTAAATTGTCCCACGTGTAGCAGCCTGTGTTTTCATTATGGTTTGTTGTGTTGGTGAGAGGAAACAAAGAAGCTATGGGCTTGATATCAAGTCCAAAATTGTCATCAGTCATCAGACCACCAGAAGATTGAACATTGGAGACTTCTTGTGCATTGTTATTCTGCCAATCTTGACCCTGCATGCTGGAAGAAGGCATTACAGTAAGCAGTGTTGATAAGTCCTCATTCATGAATTTGCTCAGGTCTGGTGTTTTCTTCCTTTGGTTTCGGTGCTGCATAGATCAGGCAAATGGAATCAGTGATCAAATTATCAGTCTCAAAATTTCAAGTAAGTTTCACTTAATGAGTTTTACTTTTACACTATGAATGACATATACTTTACTTAGCATAGTAATTGTCATTCTCAAGTTTTAATGGAAATATTAAGAATAACCATAGGAGAAAATAATAATAACATACTGGAATAAGATAATTTATCTGCTCTTATAGCTAGAACATGTAGCAACTACAAATACTCAAAAATAGTATATTCCTTTATTTCCCTCTAATAAAATAAACATGTCGAAGACTACCATCCATTTAGCATGTATACAGCTAAAAGGAACAGATAAATACAACAAACCAACTCAATTCCAATTTCAGGAAGTAATTTGACTCTAGGTCTAAAAATAACCTTAGCAAGTCAAATTAAAAATCAATTTATGGAACCATACAGCACATAAAAGGTAGAAAAGCATAATTGAGACTAAAAGAAAATGAAAAGCCAAAATGAATGCAACTATATTCTATAGATGGAGTATTTGATATCAGAGCCAAATTACTGCATTAAATTCGAAGTTTGTAAAAAGACAAGGCCTAAGTACAAAATTCACACAATGAAAACAAAAATTTAAAACTAAAAGAAAAGAAGAGTAACATTAATAATGCAACATGAAAATTTCATGCCAAATAAAGCTGAATAAATTAAATGTGACAGCATAAAACTGAGCTGAAAGCAAGAAAACATTCACTATTATCTAAACCAGTAAGCCTGTCTGTGCATGGATACACAAGAAGAAGTAAATGGACTCAAGTAAATCAAACAAAACAAGAATAACCAAACAAAATGCAATAATGCAAATCAACAAACAAAGACAATAATTAACCTGGAGTAGAAGGCCAGTAAAGAGAACTAAGTGGGTAGTCCTCAAGGCTTTGGCATCCATCAAACACATCATTTCCTTCATTTAAACTCAAGTAATTTCGTTTCTTTGAATTCTGGCCGGATGCCAGTGCTTGAGCTTCCATTAGAAGATCCCCTAGTAACCCACTGCTGGTTTGGAAAGCAGGATCATTGAACTCCATATCAAGCTTATTAATATCTTGCTCTGAGGCTGGTCTTGAAAATTGGTTTGAAGGGTGCTCCAACCTGGTTTGGTAATGTGAAGAGGAAGAAGAAGAAACCCCTTCTAACAATGGGGTAGTTGGAAAAAACTGAGAATAACTTGAGTTGAGCTGAACTGGGAACCTGAATCCATCAAGATGGGAAGTCATAGAAGGATCAGGGAGAGCAGAGGAGCAGGGTGTCATTGAAGGGACCTGAAGGTTATAGCTAGGAATGGCACGGTAACGCTTGAAGCGAAGTGGGCTACATAGCATTGGTGCAGGTCTTTGGAAGGTGAAGGAGAGAGGGGAAGGTGCAGAAGAGGACAAAGGTAAAGGTGCAGGGTCCAAGAAAGTATGAGGAGAATAAGAAGGTGTTCTATGTTGGAGTGGTGAAGAGAGAGGAGAATGATGATGGTGTGCAGTTGGAGATAGAGGGTGGTGTTGGTGGTGGTGGTTTTGATGAAAAAATTCAAACTTTGTGCCAGTGTTGGGGTTTGATCCTGTTGGGGTGAGGCTTGAGGAAGGAGTGGTTGGTGTTGTGGGATGATCAGGGTCATCTGAATAAAGAGGTAAACCCTGTCTCTGGCGGCGCTTGATCCTTGTGTTCCAGTAGTTCTTGATTTCATTGTCTGTTCTCCCAGGTAACTACACCACAAAACAATGTCATAAAGTTCAAACATCAAACTCAAATAGATCCAATCCCAAAGCATAAAAGTACAACAGATATTGATATTGATGTTGACATTGAGTATGCTTTAATATATGTTAAATATTTAGCTGAATTTAGTAATTGGGACCAATGCAGAGAAACTAATGAGAAAAAACAGAAGATGGAAACTTTGTTATGTGGAAAATGCATACCAAAGCAGCCATTCTAGCCCATTTGTTGCCAAATTGTGCATGAAGCTCAACAATGAGTTTTTCTTCATCAGGGGAGAAAGCACCTTTCTTCAAATTGGGACGTAAATGATTAGCCCATCTGAGCCTACAACTCTTACCACAACGAGCCAACCCTGTGTTCCTCTGCACCGCGTTCCAGTTCCCTTCACCATGTTTTGTCACATAATCTATCAGAATAGCATCCTCTGCGGTTGTCCATGGACCCTTCTTCAGGGGAACCTCTTCCCCCTCACCACCACCACCACCATTGCCACCTACCATTCCAATTAACCCGTTTTGATCATTTGCTGCATCGTTAACGGTTGTCATCAAATCCTGAATTTCCAAAAATATAGACACAGCACAGTACTAGTTACAATAACTTGTCCCTTTTGTTATGTGCATGCAGTTGCTATGCATGCATGTTGTAATAGGCTTTCTCTCTTTCTTTTGTGACAAATTCTAAAATGGGGTTTAATAATCCAGGTTCCTCAGTTCTTATTATTGAGTAAAGAGAAATCCCCAATAACTATGAAAAAGAAAAAAACTGTCTTTGTGGGTATTTATTTGAAGTTACTATGGATGTGTATTAAAGGGAAAGTTAAGGTTTTTGAGGTTCTAAAGAGAGAGAAAGTAGGGACTAGAGGAGTTATGGTGGTGGCGGTGGGAATGGTGGTGGAGATTGGTTTGGAAGGGTGGCAACAGAATCTAAAGGGTTGCAACAGAATTTAGAGGGAGTGCAAGCATTCCGGTTCCGAGTACCTCTCAGAGCCAATGGTGGTTATTTGTACACGCGTTTTTCCCTTTTAGTCCTACCTGTTATGTTATGTTATGCAGACTCATAACAGGTCAGTTATTTTGGGTTTAATGTAGGAAATGAACAGATTGTAGGCAGCCAAGCTCGCTACTAAAAATAGAAAATCATGACAGTATGATATGAAGTTAAATTTGATGTAAACATGTGGCAATGCATTCTGACTTGTGAGTTGTGAGTCATAAAAGCGCAGTGGTAGCAGATCTTTCTAAACCTCGGTTTCCAAATAGGAGGATGAGTGTTAATAGATTAGATTTGATTCATTCTATTGATTCAGTTTGATTTGATCCATCTCATTTGGATCGGGTACCGCATCCATGGACACCCGGATAGATTACCCACAACTAGTAGGAAATATTATGCTTTAAAAACTAATAAATATGATTTATCATTTATTATTTCATAATGAATAATTCTATAATAATCAAAATTTATTATATATTATGTTCCGGGGAAAATCCATTAACTACCACCGAGTAGAAAACGAGCTCGACATCCCCGGTGGTTTACCTCGACATTGTTCGATACAAGCATACCTCGGCATCTCGACTATGTTAGACGCGCGACATCACGTTCAAACCAGCGCGTTACCTCGGACGCATGGAATAACGGTTACTCATCATAACAGACTTTCCCGCCAAATTCTCTCTATATATACCTCGGATTCTATATCCCCAGGTACGCATTCATTCAATACATTGTTACTCTGCTGAATCGATATCTTACGTTGAGCGTCGGAGTCCCTGCAGGTACCCCTGCCCCTCCGTGGAATCATCGTCGTCACCACCATTGGGATCTACTAGAAGTTCGCTGAAGATCATTGGCGCCATCTGTGGGGAACACGAAATCTTGTTCAAGACAAGTTTCCCTCTACGATCTTTGGCACTTAACCCAGAATCTTGAATCCTTCTTGCAATCTCCACGCTCGTCTCTCAAGAAATCATGGTAGGAACTAGGAGTACCTCTTCCACCCCAGTAGCCGCTACTGAAGGCTCAGCCCCTCTTGTCACTTCTCCCGTCATCCCTGTTGTTTTTTCGGCAACGACCGGAGTCGTTTCCGCCACCGCCGGAATTCCACCACCGCATCCGGGGACGACCCGCACCAGGACCACAGTCCCACCGCCAGTAGGAACCGCTTCGCCATCCTCCCCTCAAGATCAACCTTCGCAGGGAGAACTCATGAGCGTCATTCGCCGTCAAGAGGCGTTGCTCAAGCAATACGCTCTCCGCCTTGAGAAGATCGATACTGAAAAACAAGCAGAGACCATGCATCATCGGATTCTGTGCGGAACTCCAGCTTCAGAACGCAACCCTCCGCAGCCCCACGGATCAGGAGCTCAACAAAATCAAGAAATTCACGTTTCACCTTGCCTAACACGTCAACCGCCACTCTCACCACAAGCGTCAGCCCAGTCAGTTCACTCTAACTCCCGTCCTAGGGACAGGGACAGGGTTACCCACATCTCCGAGGAATCTCACAACGCCACCGACGATGAGGTTATTCGGGTCGTTTTGCCGTTTTCGGAACGCATAATGCTTTTTCCTGTGGACAAACGTTTTGAGAAGATCCTCGTTCCAGAACTTTACGACGGGATGGGGGATCCCTTGGAGCACCTCGACATATACGAATCGGCAATGTCTATTCGTAATGCTTCAGGACCAATCATGTGTAGGGTTTTCCCACTCTCTCTTAAGAAAACCGCCCTCAGGTGGTTCCAGACGTTACCACCGCGATCGATCAATACATGGGCTGATCTCAGGAGTAAATTCATCACTAGTTTCACCACCAGCAAGGTCCAGCCAAAGACCGAGGCATCCTTGAAACAGATTCGGCAAGGGACATCGGAATCACTTCGAGATTATATTAGCAGATTCACCAGAGAGGCCCTCCTGGTACAAGGACTCCAACCCAGGGTACAACTCATGCTGGCCAAGGATGGGCTCATTCCTCATTCGCCATTTTGGATCGATTTGTCAAAAAGAAAACCCAATTCAATGGAGGAGATGCTAAGCCGAGCAGAGGAATACATCAGCCTCGAGGATGAGGAGATTGCCCTGAAGGCGAAGGACACAAATCCCGGATCGGCACAGAAAGATCAGACGCAGAAAAACAAGGGAGGCCGGCAGGACAGCAAGGGCGACAAGGAGCCCTTAGGCCGCTACACTTCTTACACTCCCCTGAACCAGCCCCGGGGGAGAATACTCAACAAGATTCTGAATGTCGAACTCTTTGAGGTCGGGATGAGAAGACCGAGACCGATGAAGGCGGGCCCAGATACCGACAAGTCGAAATACTATAGATACCACAAGTCGTAAGGACATGACACGGACCATTGTCTGGTTTTAAAAGACGCCATAGAGGAACTCATCCGACGTGGAAAGCTAGACAGATTTAAAAAGGACTACAAAGGTTCATCCTGGCGCGATGACGACCACAAGAGGAGTTATAGGGATGAAGATCATCGACAGGATTCCAACCGACAGAGACGCAGCAGGTCCAAGACACGATCACCTCGGCGAGAAAGATCCACTTCCAGACGACCATCCCGCGATCTCACGCCGCCAACCTCATCCCGAAAAGAACGTCGTGAACAACCGTCGTCATCGAGGCATAGATCACCACCACCGGGGGAACCGACATCCCAACATCATCCCATAATTTACATCATAGCTGGCGGTTTTGCTGGCAGAGGCGAATCGGCAAATTCAAGGAAGAAGCACCTCAAGGAGGTTCTGTCGGCATCTTCCTCGTCATCCCGAAACCTCCACACTGGGATGAAAAGGAAGCTCCCGCCACTATCCTTCTCGGATGACGATTATGGCCCTGTGATCCCAGGTCATGACAACCCCTCCTCATTACGGCGTTCGTAGCAAACCATGAAGTCAGGAGAATCTTCATCGATAAGAGGAGCTCCGCCGATGTCCTGTTCCTAAAAACTTTCAAGCTCCTACACCTTCCTGATTCGGATCTGCTTCCATATAGAGGTTCCGATCTAATCGGGTTCACTGGGGACAAGATACGTCCTAATGGATTTGTTGAGCTACTTGTCACCTTTGGTCAGCCACCTCTCTCGAAGACAACCAAGGTCCGATTCCTCGTCGTGGACTGCCCCACCACTTATAATGCCATTCTTGGAAGACCAACTTTGAACACCATCGGGGCTATCATCTCGACAAATCATCTCGTTATGAAGTTTTGGAGTGATGAGGGTGAAGTCATCGCTCTCCGTGGTGATCAGGTGATGGCTAGATCCTGCTATAAGGAATCTCTGAAGATCTTTAAGCCGGAAAAAGGCACTCTAGCTGAGGAGGCCCAGGAACACCCATCAGCGGCTGGAGTGATGCTCGCAGATCTCGACCTCCGAGAAAACTTTACCCAGAAAAGGCCAACCCCGGAAGGCGATTTGAAACCCCTTCAGATTGGCACTACCGCAGACCAAGTGGTGCACGTCGGTTGCGGGTTGGCACCCCAGGATGAGGAGGCCCTCTGCACACTGATACGCCAAAACAGTGATCTCTTTGCATGGACTGCGGCGAACATGCCAGGATTGGACCCCAACGTTATCTGCCATCACCTCTCTGTTGATCCCCGGATCAAACCAGTGGAGCAAAGACGTCGGAAGATGTCAGCGGAAAGGGCAGAAGCAGCTTCCCAGCAAGTATCAGAGTTACTTGATGTCGGGTTTGTTAGGGAGGTTAAATACACTACTTGGTTGTCAAATGTAGTCCTTGTGAAAAAGCCTAATGGAAAATGGCGTATGTGTGTAGATTATACAGATTTAAATAAAGCATGTCCGAAAGATTCATACCCGCTGCCTAACATCGACCGTTTGGTCGACCAGTCTTCCGACTTTCACCTTCTTTCTTTTATGGATGCATATTCCGGCTACAACCAAATTCCGATGTACCCTCCTGATTAGGTGAAAACAACGTTTATGACAGAGGGGGCAAATTATTGCTATCGCATGATGTCTTTCGGGCTCAAGAACGCTAGCGCGACCTATCAAAGAATGATGAACACCGTGTTCCGAGACTTAATCGGAAGGGTTGTCGAGGTATATGTTGACGACATGATTGTGAAAAGTACGACGGATAGCAACCATATCCGAGATCTTTGAGAAGTTTTCGACCAGCTACGAAAATACAACATGCGCCTCAATCCTAAAAAATGCACCTTCGGGGTGCGCGCCGGAAAATTCCTTGGATTTATGCTCACAGAGCGCGGGGTCGAGGCCAATCCCGATAAGTGTCATGCGGTGCTTGAAATGAATACACCAACAACAGTCAAAGAAGTTCAGCAGTTAACTGGTAGGATGGTCGCTTTGACGAGATTCATCTCGAGATCCGCGTCCCGGGCTCTCCCCCTTTTCCACCTTCTTAAGAAGGGAAACATGTTTCAATGGGATCAAGAGTGTGAAGACGCATTCCAACAAATCAAAGTTATCCTCGCATCACCTCCCGTCTTGTCGAGGCCGGATCCTGGAGAAGTATTATACCTCTATCTTTCCGTGGCGGACGAAGCCATTGCCGCCGCCCTTGTCCGCGAATCAGATGGAACACAGAACCCCGTTTTCTTCGTCAGCAAGGCATTACAAGGCCCGGAACTGCGGTACCCTAAGGTAGAGAAAATTGCACTAAGCCTAATCACGGCAGCAAGACGCCTACGACAATATTTTCAAGCGCACCAAATAATCGTGCGCACTAACCAGCCTATCAGACAGGTGTTACACCGAACGGACCTTGCCGGAAAGATGGTATCTTGGGCTGTGGAACTCTCAGAATTCGGGATATCTTATGAACCACGACAGGGCATCAAGGCTCAAGCCTTATCTGACTTCATCGCAGAATTGACCCCGGCACAACCAATGACGGAGGAATGGTGGGAACTGCATGTAGATGGCTCGTCCAACCCAATGGGAGGGGGCGCGGGGATACTCCTGGAAAGCCCGCAAGGAGTCGTGTTGGAACATTCCCTCAGTTTCTCGTTCCCGACTTCCAATAACCAAGCCGAGTACGAGGCGGTCATAGCAGGACTTCAGATGGCTTCCGAGGTGGGAGCATCGCGAGTACGGGTCCACAGTGACTCCCAGCTTGTCGTATCCCAGGTAAACGGCAAATACCAAGTGAAGGATCCTCTCCTCCTCAAGTATCTCGAAATCGTAAAAGGATTGTTCCACTGCTTCCTGGCAACCGAGATACATCATATACCCAGAGAACGGAATGCAAGGGCTGACGTCCTTTCCAAACTTGCGAGTACCAGGTCCTCCGGGAACAATAAATCCGTCATCCAAGAGGTCATCCCAGCACCCACTGTGATATTAGTCGTAGAGGCCGATAAATATCGGTATTCCAATATTCAGAGTTACTTAGCCGATGGGTCACTTCCCAGCGACCCCGGATTAGCAAGAAAAACACAAAGACAGGCGGCCCGATACTGCCTAATTGATGGGAAGCTTTATAGACGAGGGCTCGCACAGCCGCTGATGAAGTGCATCTCAGGTGACACCGTCGATTATGTGATGTCCGAGGTACATGAAGGCGTTTGTGGCCATCATCCCGACGGATATTAACTAGCCCGAAAAATTCTCCGAGCTGGCTATTACTGGCCCACTATGGAAGTTGATTCGTTGAAACACGTGAAAAAGTGCCCAAAATGCCAACGGCATGCCGACATTCACCGGGCCCCTGCCAAACCACTTTGGTCCATCACGGCTCCTTGCCCGTTCTCATGGTGAAGTGTGGACATACTGGGACCATCTCCTCCGGCTCCCGGCCAGCTGAAGTATCTCGCAGTTGCTGTTGATTACTTCACCAAATGGATAGAGGCGCAACTGCTTACAAAGATCACCGGGAAAAATCTCCCAAAATTCATTTATCGCTTCGTCTTATGCAGATTCGGAATCCCGAACACCCTTGTAACCGATAACAGCACTCAGTTCACGGATAAAGGATTCCGCAAATTGATGATAGATTTCCATATCACACACAGGTTCTCGTCAGTCGAGCATCCCCAGACCAATGGCCAAGCAGAAGCCGCCAACAAAGTAATACTCAAGGGGCTAAAGAAACGCTTAGACACGACGAAGGGACTCTGGGCAGAACAACTGCCCCTCGTCTTATGGGCTTACCACACAACGCCACATTCTACTACCGGGGAAACCCCATTCAGGTTGGCTTACGGCGTTGACGTCGTAATTCCAGTCGAAAGCGGAGAGCGAAGCCTCAGACTCCAGCTGTATGATCCGCAATTCAATGAACAAAGACTACGAGAGGAGCTTGACTTGATTGAAGAAATCAGAGAAATAGCTTTCGTTCGAGAAGCAGCAATCAAATCGCAATCTGCAAGACGACATGACAAGGCCGTTGTACGGCGAGCATACGACGACGGTGACCTGGTCTTACGGAGAGCAGACGTCGGCAACAAAAACGCTGCTCAAGGGAAGTTGGCAGAAAATTGGGAAGGACCATACCGGATAGTCTCGGGAACCGGCACCGGAGCGTATCGACTAGAGACGCTACCCGGTGAACCCATTTCTCGAACTTGGAACGCGGACAAGCTCCGCAGGTACTACAGTTAAAGTTGTAAATCTCCTTCCAATGTAACAAATTTTGAAGGAATAAAATTTGCCTTTCCAATATCTCAACGATCGTGTTTTGAGTCGGGTACAACCCCGAGCGTGTTTTGAGTCGCGTGTTTTGAGTCGGGTACAACCCCGAGCGTGATTGGAGTCTGGTACAACCCCGAGCACAATTTTAGTCAAATTCAACCCCGAGCGTGAAATGCTAGAACAACGAAATAATGAATACAAATCGAACGTGAAATAGCAGCAAGAACTAAGACCATAATCATTTCAAAAAGATAAAGTGCCACACAAGTGCAACCGACCAAAGCGGAGTATGTTCAAACAAAACAGAAATATAAAAGATTATAATTCAAAACCGGCATCCCAGCCCTTCACTCTTGCGACCCCATCTCAGCATTGGAAGACGGGGTACCTTCTGCGGAATTGGCCACGCCATCGAGACCCTTCACCTCTACGTCAGGAGCCACCTCGTCATCATGCAATGGAGGAGAAGTGGGTTCGATGTCACCTGGAGCACTCTCCACCCTGCCGGTCGGAAGGACATCATACCACTTACCATCGTCAACCGCGCAGAGAGTCGACATTCCCTTCGTGTTTAGCTGCACGTCGGGATTCAAAAATTTCATCTGCTTGATGGCGAGGTAAAAGTACGTGTCCGCGGCATCAACCCAGAGGGTCTCGGTCTCTTCCACCTTGCGTCGCAAACCCTCGTTATCATCCTGAAGGGTTTTGACCTGCTCCTTCAAACCCTTCATCTTCTCCCCAGACGCCGTGGCCTGCTCCTCTGCCTTTTTCTTCTCAGCTGTAAGAGATTTCACCTGCTTCACTAAGTCGGAGTTGTTTGCAAGCAGAGTGTCCCTTTCTTTTGACAAAATCTGGACGTCGGCAAGGGCCTTCCGCATCTTCAGCTCATCGGCCTCCAGCTTAGCCGTCATTTTCTCCAAATCCGCCTTCATCGGCGCAAAGGCGGCAAGATCACGGGATGCACCCATGAAACACCGGGACATAATGGCGAATCTCATTCCCCACTCCGATGCGGCGGACAGAAGGTTATTGATCGCCTCCTCAGATTTTCTGGAAAACATCGCCCGCCCCTGGGCTTCCAGATGTTTATTCACCTCGTCTGAAGACATGTTGGATGGCGGCAGCCCGGCACCGTAAATCATCGGACTTTTTCCCCTATCGCCTTGATGGGACGAGGAGGAAACCCCCTTAGGTAGACCATGACCCTCCAACTTATCTTGAGGAGGGGGAATCGGGATCTGAACTCTGGGATGCTTCCTCGTGTTTGGATCGACGACGTTCGCCTCCAACCCCGACGTTTCGGATTGCACGCCCTTCTCCTGTGCATCCTTGAGCTGCCTTCTAGCCAGCTTCTCGACAAGTTTTTCTTGCGCACGTCCCGCCATCGACACTGCAAAACACAACGAATATGTTTAGAGTTAATCATTAATGTAAGGAGGAGAGTACCGATTAGACTCGGCTATTACCAAGAAATTCCCGGGTAATTAAGTCGCCCTGCCTGATCACGGATTGACTTTGCAACACCCCATGGTCTTTCACAAATTGTTGAATAGCTCCCACCACGGACTGTTCACCCCGGGTCAGCGTGCTGAATTCAACAGTATAAGCCTTCGACGCCCTTTGAAAATGCTTGGTGTTCCAGTACGGGTTAATGATCAACCTTCCGTCATCATGCAAGATCGATTGCCTTCCCTCACCCTTGTGGACGACGAAGACATACTTGTCCTTGAAGTTCCGGTAAGACTCTTGGTAGGCCTCAAGAATTTTTCCGCCATGACCAGCGCGGAGAGCAAGCCACGAGAACCTCTTCGTCTCGGTGTCCCTCTACACTAAAGGACAGAAAAAGTGGAAGAAGACGCTGGTACTTAGCTCCAGACCCAACGCATGGCATATGATCATAAAACTCCTGATGAACGCCCAGCCGTTGGGATGTAGCTGTGACGGGGCCACCTCGAGATGTTGTAAGACCTCCAAGTCGAACCACGTGAATGGCATCCACACCCCCAAATCATCAAAAATTGTCTTGTATATTGGAATGAAGAATTTCTCATCCAAGTCACCTTGGGAACAAATCCTATCATCTTCTCCAGGTAATGCCAGGTCCCACTCCTCCTCCTTGCCTGGTTCCACCCACTCCATATCTCGGAAACCCAGTTCCAAAGCCTCAGCGGAAGTATACATGCTCGACGTTCCTAGGGCTTCCACGTCTACCCACGACATCGACGCCAAGGCCTTTGGAATGGGGAACTGCGAGGCCGGAGAGGTATGGACTTTCCGCTTACCCATCTCGGACCTGTCCAAAAGTCCTGTAACTATGTTAATTTTATGAGATGGCGTCACCCCCGGGACGACCGAGGCCAACCCCGGAGGACCCAGCAGAAAACACCGCGGGATAAACCCATTTTTGCAGAATACAGGCAGTTTGATGCACTGATTCTCGTTGCATCTTCCAAAGGTCCACCGACCTGGATTTACACCTCGCCCTCGGAACCAAATCTGGGATATCCGGATCCTCAGGCTCATCACTTACAACAATATGCTGCCGCCTATTCCTAACGGCAAGTGCTTTAGTTACAACCCTTGTGCATACCATTACCAAAAGCAGAAGAGTTAAGGAGAGAGATCTGTACCTTCATAAATTTTGGCTGCAACGGTTTTGAACTCTTCGTAAAAATCGGCTACTCCAAAATTCATACGCTGCTAGGACCACGAAGAACTCAACGACGGAGACCCCACTAGATGAGAAGAGCTAAATGTGGTTGTTGCACACAGGAGGCTGAAGGAAGGAGACGCAAACGAGAGCTTTCAAAGGAGACGAGAGGAAAGGTAACGGGCGCTTTTCCCCTCTACTCCTTATAAGCACGCGGGAGACCATTGAACGGTCTGGATTAGGCCAACTGACAAGGCCCATGGGCCCAATACCGTTAGATTATGCCACGTGGTGGGCATTTGAAAGGACGTGGGTTTTAAATTAAAAATAACCGCTAATTGTAAGACCAAACGTCACCTAGGAAAAGCCCTGTCCTCACGACCTCAATACCTTGGGAGATCACAGGAAGGCCACAGAAGAACTCGACCATTTCTACCCCAAAATGCTCGACTTGGGGGGCAACTGTTCTGGGAAAAATCCATTAACTACCACCGAGTAGGAAACGAGCTCGACATCCCCGGTGGTTTACCTCGACACTGTTCGATACAAGCATACCTCAGCATCTCGACTATGTTAGGCGCGTGACATCACGTTCAAACCAGCGCGTTACCTCGGACGCATGGAATAACGGTTACTCATCGTAACAAACTTTCCCGCCAAATTCTCTCTATATATACCCCGAATTCTATATCCCCAGGTATGCATTCATTCAATACACTGTTACTCTACTGAATCGATATCTTACGTTGAGCGTCGGAGTCCCTGCAGGTACCCCCTGGCCCACCGTGGAATCATCGTCGTCACCACCATTGGGATCTACTAGAAGTTCGCTGAAGATCATATTATTAGTATTGTTATTAATGTATGATTATTTATATAGGTCGGTCAATCAAGTATTATAGATGTAATTGATACTTGTTAATATAAATGAGGATGGAAAGGGTGTTCGCAGTTCGGTTTGGATCGGTTTTGAGGTAAAAATATCAGATATGATCATTGCGGTTTTACAAATCATCATCCCATCAGTTTTGATATTTTTTTAAATTCGGTCCAATTTAATTTGGATTGGATTGGATCGGTTTTTCAGTTTTTTAAATAGATAATAAATATTAGATAAAAGTGAGAACATTATGAAATAATAGCAAACACTTTTTTATAAAATTATATAAAAAGAAGAACATGAGACATGAAAACTAATTTAAAACTAGTTTTAAATTGATATATTTATAAAAATATTAACATGATATTAGATAATAAAACCATAAAAAATATATTAATATAAGTATTTTTATAAATATATATGTGTATATAAGTATAGTGAGCGTATCAAGTGAGAGGAGTGTTTTATTGTGAGAGATGAGAGGGTTAAAATATAGCCCTTAGATTAAATTGAATTAAATTAAATGGTTGATATTAAATTAAGTAATAATGATTTGTTATCTCTAATTCATAGAATCCTTTGATACAGGATCCATTGTTATCTCTGATTAATCCTTCATATCCAGTCAGTCCTTGATCTTCGAAGAAGCTGCCATCAACATTAATTTAGCGCTTTATCATAATTGTAAAGTGTTTTTTATTTAGCACTTTATCTTGTTTTAATTTAATATTATATTTTCATTCTTATTATATATTTCATAAAATTTAATAAAATACATTTTTAAATAAATGCTACAAAATATTTTTAATATTTTTAATTTATTTAGTAAATTAAATTTTTTATTTTTATAAGATCAAGATTAGCAAATGTGGTAGACTTCTTTTTTTTCCTAGATATATTTAATATTGAAAATATAAAAAGGGCTTTAATGTTGATATAATAACTATAACTAAATAATTACAATATGTAAAGTGTTTTTTATTGACTACTTAAGAATATTTTAAATTTCATATTATATTTTTATTCTTCTTATATATTTCATAAAATATGTTAAAAAAAAATATTTGTTTTTTGGTATTAATATCTGTAATTTCATAATATATTTTTAAACACATAACATCCTTTTTTTTAAGGATATATTTAATATTAAAAAATTTTAAAATGGTATAATATTGACATAATAACTATAACTAAATTAATATAATTACTATTAGTCTATTACTGTAGTTACAAAGTGTTTTTTCATGATTTAAATTTCATATTATATTATTAATCTTCTTATTTATTTCATAAAATATAAATGATTTAAAATATTTATTTATTTTTTTAAGATAGAATATTTATTTAATTTTAGGTATTAATATTTGTAATTTCTTAAAAACTAAAATTATTAATATTTATGAGATAAATATAAGTAAAAGTTGTAGGTTTTTCAGGTAAATTAGAGGTATTTTTATATTTCAGAATGGAAATAAAAATGGAAATTGATAAGTTCAAATCAAATAAATAATTTTGGTCATTTTACTATAATTTATCAAAAATTATATGTTGTTTTTCTTGATAAATTTAATATTTAAAATGTAAAAAAGGCTTTAATATTGATATAATAACTATAATTACTATTAATGTAATTATAAAGTAATTTTTTAGTTAAGTTAGTACTTTAGCATATTAAAATTTTCGTATTATATTAAATAGTTGAGATTAAATTAAATAATAATGATTTAATGTTGATGGTAGTTTCTTCGAAATTCAAGGACTCGCTAGATTTGGAGGATTAATAAGAGATAACAATGGATCCTGGATCAAAGGATTATATGGATCAGAGATAATATATCATTATTACTTAATTTAATCATTATTTTAATTTAATTCAGAGATAACAAATCATTATTATTTAATTTAATCTCAACCATTTAATTAATTTAATTCAATTTAATCTAAGGGTTATATTTTAACCCTCTCATCTCTCACAATAAAAACTCCTCTCACTTGATACGCTCCCAATAAGTATAAATATATGATTATTTTATAAGTAATAATATATGTATATATAAGTTCGATTTTTGCGATTTTCGGTTTTTTGGATTTCAGTTTGAATTCGATTTTCGATTTTCAATTTTTCAGTTCAGTTTATGCGATTTGCATTGGATTGAATTGGATATGAACACTTCTAGGGATAAGTACGGGAGAAATATTACCTACCTCGCACTTAGAGATGGGTTCACGAGCCACCTCGATCCATTTAACTTTCATTGTTTAAATGGACTAAGAGTCCGTTTGTTTAAAATTATTTCTTAAAGAATCACTTCTTTTTTTTAAAAAATCACTTATATGAATTTTTAAGATGTTTGTCTAAACTTTTTTCAAGAAGCTGAATCAGAAAATAATCAATTTTCTGCTTTTTTTAAAAAGCAACTTAGAGTTGCTTCTTGAAAAAAGCAATTAAAATAGAAGAGAGAGAAAATTGTTTAACAACGTGAATGCATTTATTAAACAATGTGAAAACATTAATTGTAGCAAATAAAGTGTTTTTTATTATTGTAGCCAAACGAACATTTATTTCTGATTTTACAAGAATCTCTAAAATAAAATTAATTTTTTTAAGCAATTTAAAAAAGTACTTTTTTTAAGCACAAACAAACTGGCCCTAAATCAGGTTGGCGGTTGTCATAAAGAGAATTCTACGGTACCCTCTAGTGAGAGAGAGTTTTGGTACCTTCTTTGATCATTTAATCAATTTCTCTCAACTTTCTTAAATGGTCTTAGTATTTTTTACAGTTACGAGACAATATTTAACTATTAGAATTTGTATTTTTAATTTTTGAAATGACTTTTTGACCATCTATAAACATTATATATCCTGTATTTTTTTATTGTATTTCCCTATTTTTTTCACATTCTCATTTACAATACACATGTGTCTCATTTAAAATTTACTTTATGTCTTTAAAATAATTTAGGAGGGAGTACACAACTTGTTGCTATGTAGTTTTGGCCTTTATACCTCAATTCAATAAAAAAATAATAAGAAGGTGCCAAAACCCTCTCTGGCTGGAGGGTACCAAATTGCGACCATGTGATAAAACAACCTGCATTTTTTATTGTTCGCGTTTGACCCACTGCCTGGCCATAACCAATAATAAAAAAATTCTGATTTTTTAAATTTAAAAAATTAGAAAATATTTTTTTTAAAAAAAGTGTAAGATTGACTTTTTTTTATCGAAATAACATTGATTAAAAAATGCCATTGATTGAAAATAAGCACGCATGCTCATAAATCTAAACTATTTAGATCTAAATTATTTAGTCATCCTAAAACACAACTATTACAAAATAATCTGAAAGAGATTTGGACATTTCTATATTTTTTTTATTCCTTCCGGAGCAGTACAAGTCCAACACCAGCTCAAAGCAAAATATCCACGACATCAACGGCAGCAAAACTGAGTGGTGCAAAATCGAGTTACAGTAGTAGATGTGTATAAAAGCAGCATATACGGGGTAAACCAGTGCTACCAGAATGCTAAGAACAACTCTCATTAGACTGTTAAATAATAGAACAGTGGTGAAATCAAAAGAAAAGAGAATAACAGAAACTCAAGAAAGATGAAGGGATAGAGGTTATGAAGGTGATGGATGGAAAAGAGAAAGAAAAGTTAACCGAAAAATATGTAGAAAATATGACTACAAGCATAAAAAAAAGAAAAAAGAAAAACTCTCACCATGAAGAGAGAAAAACCCACCTAAAATGGGTAGGAGATCTCCCATTGAGGGAGAGAGGAGCTCTCCCATGGAGGAAGAGAGGCCCCAAAGGGGCGCCGCTGCTGCGCTCTCTGTTTTCACTCTTTGTTAGGGTTTTTCGGCGTCCCCCTATAAGATTGACTTAAAATACAACAAAAATATAAACATTAGTTATTTAAAATGACAAAATCTAAAAAAAAGTAATTCATTTAAAATTCTAAATCATCCAAATATCATATAAATATCAAATTTTTAATTGTGAAATTAAAATTAAAATAATCCATCTTTTTTAAATAATGTTTGTTTATGGGTTGACCCATTAGCCGGTAAATCCCATGTATAACTGATCAATTTAAACGAACTAGAAAAGGTCGTGTTTAAATGGGCTTATATTTTGTCACGTCTTGACTCAGTCGGTCCACAAATTAAATGGACCATCCACAGCTTAGGCCCATGTGCACGGCTCTACATGCGGGCATGGCAACGAGGCAGGTTTTATTTAGGCATGACAGTCAAACTCGAACCCGCGGGTTCCGCCCCGACTTTGACGGAAAAACCCACTTTAACCGGGTTTAAGTAAAACCCGAACTGCCCCCGCCTTTGACGGGGGCGGAGCGGGTTTGGGGATGTAAGAATTCGCCCCCACCTCACCCCCGAACCCACCCCGATATAATAAATTAATAATTTTAGTTATACTAATAGTTAAATAATAAAGATAAATTTATATATTTTCCTTAAAATATAACATAATTCTTAAGTTTCTTATTTTTTTTAGGATTATCAATATCTATATTTTACATATTATTTGAATTATAATATATTAGATATATAAGACTTATTTAAAAACATGTATTTAAGTTATAAAAAATAAAGAAAAAAATGAAAAATATATAAGGTAAAATCCCCGTAGGTTTCCCTGAACCCGACGGGGACCCGTGGGGATGAGGTTGGGTTTCATAATTTCATATTCACTCTCTTTAAACCCGAACCCGCTCCGACTTTTACATGGGCAGGTAGGGCTGTAAATGAGTCGAGCCAAGCCGAGTACTTGAAGCTCAGACTTGACTTGTGATAAAAATGGGTGGCTCAAGCTTTGCTCATTTATTTAAACGAGCCAAACTTAAAACTTGAGTTTGGCTTGTTAAAGAAAAACAAAGCTTAGGCTTGACTTGTTTAGCTCATTTATAGCTTCCTTGTTTTTTGCTTTTATGAAAATTTTCATTAAATCATTTTTAAAGTTTTTGAATTTAGTATTTTAATAAATATTTTACTATTAAATGATAATATAAAAATCAAAATATATTCTTAATGTATGATATATATTTAAGAATTCTAAAATATTATATTTTTTAAAATTCAATACATAACTTCTTGACTAATATAAGAAATATTTCAATACTTATTTTTAAATATATAGAGTGATTATTTTACTTTATTATTTTATTACTTATTTTAAAAATAAATTTACAACCGTCTTGTTTTATATTTTTTATTTATCTTAATTTTCTTATAATATTTATATTATTTAATTAGTATATATAATAAGCGAGCTATTCACGAGCTTTAATGTCAAGCTTCTAAGACTTGAGCTTGGCTCATTTAAATAATCGAGCACAATCTTAAGCTTGAATTTGTTTGTTTAATTAAACAAACGAACTTGATCGAGCATTTAACGAGCCGAGCTCAAATATTTCACGAATAGCTCAACTCATTTACAGCCCTATGAGCAGGGACGAGGGGAGCAAAAGCCACCCTTGACCCGTCCCGTTGTCATGCCTAGTTTTACTCTCCCCATCTCCATAAAATTTGGGGTGGATTTAACTTTTTTGGTTTAATCAAAGAGAGAGGATTGAGTGGTTTTTTCTCGTGGGACCCATCCAAATGTAAATCACCGCACATAACAAGAGAAAGTTAGGAGAGATGATTACTTTAGCTAAAATGTTCTTTTTTTTCCAAAACCTTAAACAGAAAAGAAAAATTATGAGGGTATTTTAGTAACTCAAAAAAAAAATCCTTCTCTTTCATTTTACACAACTAAATAATTATTTAAATTTATTTATCTTCTATCACTCTTCTATTCTCAAACTAAATATTCTTTATTTTTATTCAAATTCACCCCATTTTCTTTCTTCTCTATATTTCTCCTCAATTTCTGTCTCCCTTATTCCTCTGTTTAATTAAACCAAACATAGCGTAAATCAAAAATAAATTTATCAACCCAAAATCAAACACGTATATAATATTATTTAAACAATTACAGAATGAAGTTGGAAAAGAAAGGTAAGAGCAACTTTATCGGGTGTCATATTGAGCATTTGTTCAATAAGACCCGATGCTCAATGGGAATTTGTCATTAGAGCTATGACACAATGGGGTGCTTCACGAACACTGGTGCTCCAGTGCTTTAATTTTTTTTTTATGTTTTGTCTTTCCCAGGGGTTTAAACCTCCAGTTAACTTTTTAAAAATTTTTTATTTAGCTTTCTCAGGGTTCAAATCCTATGTAATCTTTTTTTTAAAGTGAATTTACTGGTTTAAACTGTCGGAAAATATTTTTTTTTTTAAAATTAAATTTTTATTTTATTATTTATTATTATTATTTTATTTTTTCTTAATTAAAATATTTGTAAATAAAAAATGGGTGTGAGACCCATTTAAGATTTGTGAATAATAAAAAAATGATATGTTGGATTAAAGAAAAAATGTGCTTAATAAGAACTTGTTGATACGTATTGGTAGAACTATTCAAGACTTGTGAATAGTTAAAAAATGGGATGCTCAAAGTAAAGATGGGCTAACTAACACTTTGCTTTGTGAATTGATGTGATATATTTGAAAAGTAAACCAATATTATTACCACGTTATTACACCACTGCGAGGAGCCGGGGACTAGTTGAGTGGAGTTGCTTTTGTTGTCAACCCTAATGTTTCGACCCAGTGCCTATATATATAGATAGTCTTTATTTATTTATCTAGCTATTAATAGCAAATAGTACTATTCCTTTTAATTTCAATTTCTATTCGAATTGTGACTTTTTGCTGCAAACTTCAATTAGTTCTGTGTATCTTTTTGCTTAATTGATTCTGGTAAAATATATGTCGCCACACAAATAACACTGGAGGAATATCAGACCGAATTTAGTGTGGCAAACTTAATTTGAAAATTGGTTGAATGTACATTTCTATTAATCTGATCGAGAAGATTAGAAAACAGGTGCAAATAAATTAATTTAAGCAACACAAACAACCAGTCTAACACGTTTTTATTAAAAAAGAAAAAGAAAAAGAAGCCATTTGACTAATGAATGAATTTATACACGGTAACGAAACTAGTAGCTCGAATAATAAATACATATATATTTGGAAGCTACTTGTTCATACGTTTTGAGCTGCCCAACATTGACCATTGATCGATTTTGCTAATATCATGCATATATAACTATGCCGGCCCCGGCCCCAACTTACGACCAATCTTTTCTATATATATATATAACACACATTGCGGTTAATGTTAAGAGCTTCATACATCTTATCATTTTTCCAATGGCTTTGTATCTATCAAACATTTTTAGGTGCTTCTCTGAGTCCCCATCAGAATCCAAAAGATACATATGCGATGGCAATGTTTGTGTTCTGAGCAATTTGAAGGAAAAACCAGGGAAAAGATCATCATCCAACAATAAACAAAAGAGAAGCCTTAGAATTTCATTTGCTCGTTCTGAAAAAAGGCCCCCCAGGTTTTAGAGATTACTCTTATATATTTCTAAGTTCATTGTTGAAAATTAGTGCTTACAAATTTTGAAAATGATCTGTATTGATATTAATTAGTTCAATTACAAAATTTGTTAAAAATTAAGGATAAGCTTTGTGTGTTTGGATGTAATTTTTCTTTTAATTCTTTTAAATAAATAACATTTTCCATTTTTGGCAACATGTCCCATGTATATCTTTGCTAGTTTTTTCTTCTTTTTGAACAAGATATATAAACTTTAATAGTGATTATGGTAAAAAATAAAAATGGTTAGGGTGCCCAAAAGTCAGGAAAGTTACATTAATTGGTTAGGACATAAATTATAATAGAAATAAAATCACTCCACATTTTAATTTAAATATTTAAACAATTAATATATGGGTTTATTTGTTTTTATCGTGTTCATTTAATCTATATATTACCTCTATTCCTATATATAAGAAACAAAAAAGTAATTTCTTTTAGTCCTATACCAATTTTAGTTGCATTAATTATTAAATACTTTATATACCCTTAATTTATTGTGAGTGGTTAACGCAGTACTTACCCATTCAATAATTTATTTAATACTAAGGGTATTTATAAAAAAAATAAATTTATAGCATTATTAATTACTATCAACATATTCCAATGCTTTTCCTTAGTTTTGATGATTTTAGCCGTATGTTTCTTATATATAAAATATAAGGTAGTATTAATATTATTCTAAATCCATATATAACTCCATGGGTTTGTTTAGGATGGATTATGGTCCACATGGTCCAGAATGTAGTTTAAATTCATGATCATGAAATTTAACGCCCATTTTATTAATGAATAATATTAATCAGACTTCTAATTACTTTTATGAAATATTTGTTCAAAAGAATAAAAATCCAAATCATTAGTATCGTGTAATGTAAAAGTTTTCCCTTCAACTTTAAATTGATAGTTTCTCAGTTAAATTAACATAAATTGTATTATAAATTCATATTTTCACTTAAATTAAACTCAAATTGTCATATAAGGACCATCTAATATAAATAAAATTTTTCACTCACTTCAAATAATCAATAAAATATATATTGGACTAGGTGGACCAAATTATATTGGATCCACCCTAGATATCGTCCATAACTCCATTACTCAAACTTGAATTTTCACCAAACAATTATACATTTTTCTTTGTTATTAGATGTCACTTATTTTCTTCTCTTCACTTTGTTTTGGTGGAAAGAAAATAAGAGGAGTGACATTAGAGAGAAAACACACACTTCCCTAATTTGGAAATTTAACAAAAGTAATATGTGGAACCCGCTTGCAAAAAAAACTCATCCTTTACATCTCATTCGTTGCGAAGGCATTTTTACCTCTTTCACTAACTTACTATCTCCCTCTCTTTTTGCTCTATTATAATATCTAGCTACCATGACCAAATTACCCTAACAATTGGTTATCAAGATCAAGGTCTCTTCCTCTAGGGTGGTTGTGTAGTGTGCAACTAGTAAGGTACTTGTGTGGTCGCACGGGTTATTGCGTTGTTTTTTTTTTTCATATCAACAAATAATTTCATTCATTCATTAAATAAATCAATGGTAAGAAATAGTATTGATCATTAGCAAAGTTGGTCACATAAGATCAGAAGAAAGATGACAATAATTCAATACTATTATATAATTATACTTAATTAAAAAGAGATTACCATGGCCACAAAAACATTGAGTATCAACAATAGTCCTATGTTGGTCACATTCTTCAACTTTAGTCCATGATGGATCCTAGAAAGTTCAAAGACATATTTCACAAAGTGCAATGCAATAATTTAATTATCATGTGCTTAAATAACATAGAATAATAGAGATATTTAATAACACTTACTTATTATAAGTTTTGGAAGACCTCCTTCAAGAAACATTAGTGGTTGTGTTCAAAGCTTTTTTGTCTTTATCGTGTATTAAGATCTTCAATCCTTGCTTGCTTTGAACTCTAGAAAGTGCCACATATAGTTGACCATATGAGTAAACACAGGTTTAGGCAAATATAATCCAATATTGGTCAGTGATTGACCTTGAGATTTGTTAATAGTCATAACATATGACACAATTATAGGAAATTGTCTCCTAATAAGTTTAAAAGGCCATGGCGACTGGGATGTAGACATAGACATGTGGGGAATGTAAATCAGATTTCCAATGTTATTTCCAGATATGATTTTTTGCTTCAATAACATGATTTTCCAATCAATCTAGTCCCATTGCACAGTCCTTCAAATTAGTCTAAATTTCTTAACAGCATTATACGGGTACCAACTTTAAATTGGATCCTATGATTAGGAAGGCCAGATGTTCTGAGTGAGTTTAGAAACTCTGGAGTGAGTGCTTCAAGAGTGTTGAGTTATCAATAGTATCTGATTTGTCAATAGAATCTAAACTCAGATATTCATGTACATCACCTACAATAAATTAAGAAAAATACTCATCAACTAAAACATGTAAATATGTGCAAAAAGAAAAATAAAACATTAGCTTTGGAATATTTAGGGACATCACCTGAGATCAATGAAAGAACATAATCATTAAGTTCATCAACATTCTCAATAGTTGATGCTAGAATGGCCTTAGATTGAGGGAAGTTTTCATCCTTGTAGTGCTCCACTAAATTAGGACATGTACTTTGCACTATTGCATCTAAAGGATTATCATATTATTAATTCCATAAATATATATTTAATTGCCACATTTATTATATGAAACAAGTACCATAATTAGTTCACCAATCATTGAGACAATAATATTATTTACATATTATTTTATAAACAACTCTATTATCGATAAATTTGGATTTACTAGAAATAAATAACCTATGTGTATCAAGTCAACATATTACAACAAAAAACTTCAATTAACTATATTTTTAATTACTACTATTCAATTTCACATCATACATTTTCAAATGAAAAGATAATTTTCTATATTTTTTCTCTTAATATTATTTATTTTAAAATAGAAAAACTTCAAACAAACCGCGCAAAGAACGGGTCCACATCTAGTTATATATTAAATTTAAATCCTTATTTTTATTCTTATGAATCATGACACTCTGTTTTTCTATGAAGCCATTTGTCCTTCATTTGAATTTCCTGATTTTTAGTTAACTTTTAGTTGTTAATTTGTTGAATAAATCTTATCCAAGAATTAATCAGTTATTATTTTAAATCTTCTTGGTAAGTGCTACTGATTCTCTGTTTTTACAATATGTGAGGATTTTTTAATTTTATGGTTTTAGAAATTAATCTGTTAATAAAGCTGTATTTAAAAGGATAAGTAATAAAAAAGTCTTTTAATATAGACAATCTTATACTTTAATATATTCATCTCCTAACATAATTTGCTTAATTAATTATTCAATTAAAAGAATTTTATACTTAATTTCTTCAATCAATAATTAAATTTTTTCAGTTATATTAAAAACAACAAAATATTCATAAATATATATTAAAATAAGTTTTTATTAGTTAGAATAATTTTTAGTATTTTTTAAATAAAAAATTCTAAGGGCATGATTGTTTACAATTTTAGAAAATAATTTGTTTTTAAAATAAAAAATCTAAAAACATATTTGATAAATATGTTTTAAATAAATTTTTGAAAAGTGTCTATTTTTTTATTTTTTAAGAAAGAAATAAAATTTTTAAGTAACTATTGAAATTTATTTTTTTTTTAATTTTTTGGTAATAATGTGGTCACTACAACAAAAAATGGTTTTACCGGGGGTTATTTTTGGTTTCCCCGCGGTTTAAACCCCAGCTAACAGCTTTACCAGGGGTTGCCCAAACCGTAGGTAATGCAGGCGTGGCAAACATGTTGCCCGCGGTTTCAGGCAACCACTGGAGAGGAACCGTGGGTAATTACCTGGGGTTGGGAAACCGCAGGTAATCTCTACATTTACCCACGGTTTAAACTGTGGGTAATTCCAATCTTTGGTCTGCAATTTTATAGAGTTCCCACGCTTTAAACCGTGGTTAATCTCAAAATCCATGCCTTCTAAATTGAATTTGAAAAACAAATCAGCCTAGTTATGCTCACAAACAGACGATAATATTAGTTTAATTGGTTCCAGTGCAAAAATATTTCAAACAAAAAATTTCAATTAAAATGAGTGTATAGCTAAATGTAAATCAACTTATTCCAGGACATCTCTCTATAATAATAACAATTATCATAAACAGTAGCCAAGCTTAAAATATAACACTAACTAATTGGATTAATGGTGGTAGTAGTCACAATTTACCTTGAAAATTAAAAAACACAGCAAATAATAATTATCATCACAATGATAATACAAAAATAAAGCTGCATATTAATTATATTTACCAAAAAATTGTTAAAATTTAAAAACAAACAAAACAGAGACATAGAAAAGGTAACACAAGAAAGCTACCAAGACATGTTGGCAGAAATGTGCAATCACAATTCACAACAAGCACCTGATAGATACAACATAACTACCAAAATAAAAAGAGGAAAAAAGACTAAAACTTATGGCCACTAGACGCTCCCTGTGAATATCACTTGTAATCTGCAAATACATTGCAAAGTACAAGCTAAGAACATGAAATTCAAAAGAAAATAAACCAATTAATGAAAACTAAAAAATAAAGATGTAATAAAGACCGATAATTCTTACCTATCTTCTATAGCTTTTAATTTCGTCACCACCAAATCCAAGAAGTGTCATATTCCAATTTTTCTCTATAGAGATGTAGATATAAAGTGTGAAAAGTGCTGACAATAAAATATAAAATATGAGTATGGAGAATTTATTCAGAAACTAACCAAGATGAAAAAGTATGTCCTTAGCTTCCAAAGTTGTTGATTTCTGATGCTTAATTGGCTAGTGAGCAGCCAGACTTAGTTATCAATTTAAAGGATAGATAAAAGAATAGCCATTATTGAAAACAATATATTAATCTAATGAGCATATAGGAAAAAAAAGGATAAGAGGATTATTAGAAAGTAAAGACCAACAGTGAATGTGAGCTTAGTTCATTTGTAAATAATATTATACTATCTATGAAACAATAATATTTTATGGAAATGAGCGGAATAGAGTGGCATGCATCTATTCAATTCTTGGAACAGAGTGATAATATATAAGATACTCACCTCAAATTTCAAATTTCATTTTCACCAATTTCATTTATCACCAATTATATATATTCAGTCAAACTAAACAAGAAAAGAATTCTGCTCATTGGCTTGATAGTCATAAGACAATACTAATTTGTGAAGAGCGAAGACCAAGAGCAAAAATTTGACTGCTAAGTCAAATTCATCATTTTGTGAAAAAATATAATTTGACCTTACTCTATATTGGATAATGATTAAAAAGCTACATCTCACCCGCTTTTTGAATCAATCTGACTTCAAATTAAATTAATTGAATTTTAGTCTCGTTGATAATAAAAATATAACTTAATTATGAGAGAGGTGCACTGCAGTATACCTTGTGCAAATAGCACATCTTTTAGAAACATGTACCACTACTCTCAGTTCACAGAAAACCATGTGCTGGAACTCACCGCTTGTTGAAAACCAGTGAGGTAGATGGCAATGGAGCATTCATCTAATTGAGTTCTATTTCTTGCAGAGGTCCTTAAGCCTTGTACCTTCCTGTTTCAGAAAAAAAATCAGAAATGGCTCAATATTTTCTAGCCTATACTTAAATTTATTTCTCTGAATCAAGTGTGACTATTTATTATGGTACAAACCAGATCTTCCATTATGTGATTTCTCTCTTCCTTGCAATTTTGGAGTCATGTTGGCAAGCTAGCAGTGCACACTTTCTTGCTTATACTATTGTTAGTTATGCTCTGAGCTTCTTTTTCAAAATTTATTGAGCAATCCCTGCAGCAAGTTAGATGCTTTCAGACTCCTACTCTATCTTCAAAAGGCATGTCCTTGAATAATACTTTCCTTCTCTCCTGAGCTTGGAAATCACTAAAACATTGTGAAACAATAAAGAGGTTACAACAAAAGTACAAGGAAAGAGGAATTTCAAAAGTAAAAAATGAATTTGAAACAGGCAATAGGTAAATATAAAAGAATAAAGAGTTACCTGTCAAAATTTAAACTTAGGCTCAGGCTGCCAACAAGAATTGTGAAGGGACGAAGCTCCCAAATAGTTTCTAGGGAAGGGTGAGATATTTTACACTTCATGTATGTTTTAAAATTTTCAATCCCCATAAGCCACAGTCTATTTGTCTCCCCATTTCCATTGACCAAGTTTTTAAGCTCCATGACCATATGCTCAATAGAACAGTAGCAGTTTGATTTTTGCTCACAATAATTTAACCAGAATTCAAACAACCATTTCAGATCACCCAAATAAAGAATAACCCCCCTTCCCACATAGCTTTTCACAAGGCTTCTTACCTCCACAAGCTTCGTTATACATGTTATATATGCAAGGCAAATTACACAGTTCTAACAAAGATCATGTGTTGGCTATGCAAAATGTAATCAATAAAAATGTCAGTCACCTTAGCAGCTTTGTTGCCTCCTCCTCATTGGCAAAGCATAGGTCTATATTCCCAGACTCAAGTAGCTTCAGAAGTGGTTGTTTAAAATTCCTAACCATCTTGCCAAATCATGAAGCATGTTGCGCCAATTCCAATATAAACAGACTGCTTCATCCAAGATAGCCTTCCGAATCAGAGAAAGAGAAAAATGTCTGAAAATGTAACATGGGATCCGACTATTTATGATGCATGAATTCTCAATGATGACTATCCATCTTATGATTCTTATCTACTAATAAAAACAACTCAAGTGAAGTCAAACCCAAACTAGCACGTTATTATCTTGTCATCTTATCTAACTAACTGTCTAATTCATTATAATTAAGAACTGATATAGGTACAATAGTTAGCAGTAGGCATAGGAGACTGAAACTTGTAGAAAGCAATATCAGTAAATAGTCATAAGAGTAATTACATAAATACTATTGAGTTTGGTGAATTATGGTTAGGCTTCTATCAGCCTTTGCCAGTTTTAGTTTGTTGGAGCTGTGAAATGGAAGCTCAGCTATCAGGTTCGGTTTGAAAGTTATAATGAGAACTGTACAAAATGCAAGAATTACAAAAAAGATAATGAGCCCCAATTTATGATGCAATAATATCTTATTAGAAATATGCAACATGACATTAGTAAAATTTAGTACCTTAGTCCGAGTCCTCATGGATGGCACAGAGACATGATATCAGTTTAAATTATCTTTGTGAATTCTGGTAAGTGTTTTGTATCCTCTGCTCAGCAGGACCGCAGCAGGGGAAGTATATATGTTGGAAACTCATCCACACTTGGCCTCAAGTTCTGCAACCAGAACTGATTTTATTGAAATCTACTAAAGGAAGATATAAAAACAAAATATGCAGGAAAATATTCCATAAGTAAAATTTAGAACTGGAATAGCAGCAAGTAAAAAATTTATGCCAGGGACGAGGGATGCAACTATAACTCATCAACATCAGCTAACAATTGGGAAAAAGAGAAAAATAAAGACTTGTTGACAATAGAATAACCTTATATTTAAGTATTCCTGCACACACAGGGTATGAT
This sequence comes from Sesbania bispinosa, assembly GCA_026901365.1. Classification (NCBI taxonomy): domain Eukaryota; kingdom Viridiplantae; phylum Streptophyta; class Magnoliopsida; order Fabales; family Fabaceae; genus Sesbania; species Sesbania bispinosa. The sequence continues at coordinate 2,420,149 of QLOH01000009.1, read as the reverse complement.
TTTAAATAGTGATCAACAAACCTATAGTTGAAAGTTTGGTCACATTCATCATATTAAATGATACCCTTGCCTGGCCTGCATGTCACCAGTCCAAAAGCTAATCTATTCATATCACTTCTAACAAAATTTTGCCACTGAAAAAAGATAGGGTCAAGCCTGGTTAAAATTTATTGAGTGTAACACATTGTTTACCTCGTTTCCTAAAGAAAACTAGAGTGATACTAAAACACAATAACAGGGTAGAAGACATACCCCAGTAGACCTCAACTTACCACTTGTTATTTCATATATGTAAATTTAAATAATTTTATTGACTAATTAATAATATATAGAAAAAAATGATATTCCTTTTTAAATTGTAGAACAGATTCTCCTGTAAGTTTATGTTTTCATGGAAATTAGTTGGTAATGGTACATATGATTGTTTGTGAATTTTAGCTTATTGAATAAGGGTCTAATAGGAACATAGGGATAGGGGAACGCATCTATGCGCCATTTATGCCATTGACAGTCGTGGTTGAGGTTTTGGTGTTTCATAGCCATGCCATTCATATAATTTTATTGGCTATGGCAGGTTGTTTCAAACCTAGAATTGTTCAAGATCAGAAACGTGCCTATGCTACTAAGTACTAACGAAATGCTACTACGGCTCATTACAACAAATAATGCTATTATAGCAAAATGAATAGATGCATGTGACAGAAATTTATATATTTTGTTCAGATGTGGAAAGAAAGAAAGGAACTAATTCAAGGGGGAAAAGGAAAGAAAATCCCAAATAGATGCAAAGAGCTTACTCTTAATCACGATGGAAATGGAGACGCTACTGTCGGCGATAGGTGTAGAGAGGCTGTACGATGGAGGCGCTACTGCCGGTGACGGAAAGTGAGGAAAATCTGCTGGCGAGCAACGGAGCTTTGGGAGGAAACTCGCGCAATAAAGAGAGGTTGCAAAGTGAAGAGGAAAGCTAGGGCACTCGCGAAAAGGAAAGCTAGATCGAGAAACTATTTCGGTTAAGAAAAAGTAATAAGAAAGCTATATCCTTTTACTTTATATTAAAGCTTTAAAAATAAGGAAAAAAAAGTCTTAAACACACTTAAAACTTCAACTAAAATGGATAAACCGCCAGAAACTCTATCGATTTCCACGCTTGACAACCCACAACAAATACCCGCGGGCAACTCCAAATTGACTTGTTTTACCGGGAGTTGTTTCAACCCTATTAAAAATCCGTAGGCAAATTCTATTTTTCTAATAGTGGGTAAATAAATCATTTCATTTATAAAACACAATTCTTAAAGATTGTTTTATAAAATAATTTTTTAAAAAATTAAAAATTAAAATAGAATTAAACTCCTAAATATCTATATTTCATTTTTCCGTTTATGTTCATTATATACCATTAAAACATTTTTGTCTATTGAATTAATTGTCAAAATAGTTTAAATTTAATTATTTTTTGTATATTTTTGTATGAGTATTCGTACAATATAGATTTTTTTAGTTGATTTCTTATTCTTATAATTAATTTCTAGGCGAGATTAAATGGCTTAAAATGAATCTCCACAAGTAGTGTTACAAAATATACTTATTACATATTGAAATATTAAATTATTTTTATTTAAAAAATACGTAACTGCGTTTCAAAATAATTAATTTCATTTCATAATATCGGAAGAAAATCAAATTTTAAAATCAATCTCTCTCTCTTAATTAATTCAATTCAATTGAACCTGTAGAATACAGTGGTTGAGGAATGATATAATAATAAAGTCTCACTTTTATCTATTGTATTTCATATTTTTGCTATCATATATATATATATATATCAATTCGATATAATCAAGATGATAAATAAATATAATATATATATCCCCTCTATTAATTTATTAGTGTTCAAATTTTATGAAATTTGACACAATTAATTAAGATGATGAATAAATATAATTCAACGGTTTGATTACTAAAAATCACATTAAATCTAAAGTTATTAACAGTGTAAGACTTGGTGTATCTTACACTAGTGTAAGTTGAACCATCCTTTTATATATATATTATATAAATAAAACTTATTTTTCTCTAGTCGGAAAAGGAGAATGCATGCCATGCCTAAAGGAAATAGGGGCACTTGTCCAGGATATCTAAATTCTTGGTGCATGCACCCTATAAATTAAGCTATATATATCATCCCAAATTAATTCCAAGTGCAACAAATAAGTCAAATATATACAGCTAGAGCTGGGACATTGCCTTGCCATTGACATCCAAAACTCAAAAAGCTTCTATTAGTTGCGGCGCCCCATAACGCTTGAAGTTTAGGCCCTTTTCTACTATACATACATACATATTTATTTTCAGGTAAAACCAAACTTCGTTTTATTTACCCATGGATTAAGGCCGTTGAATTAGACCACCCCACCCCATTACTAAAATTTTGTATTTTAATTTTCGGTAATAAGCCTAACCCCAATTTTAATTTAATTTTTTAAAAACCTTTTCAAACTATTAATACCTCTGCTATGTCCTTCATTCCTCTCCATCACCATTCACCACCTTTGCTAGCTAATTAACCTTAATTACCCATATCCAAGTCTTGAGTTGATCACAAATCAACAAATTAACATGAAATCCTTCAAGATTCTCTTCCTTCTTATTGCGACTATGGTCATTGGTCTTTCCAAAGGAGATCAATCTCTCCTTATAACTAGTAGTAATGAAGCTCCTACCTCTCTTCGTGGAACAAGTCGTTTCCTTTCCCACATTTCTGGAAGAGGGATTACTTCATGCCAAATAAATCCAAGGCTTTGCTATCTTAAGAGCAGTGCTAGTGCAGGCCCTGATTGTTGCAACAACAAGTGTGTGAATTTGTTAACAGATGCATTCAACTGTGGGAGGTGTGGAAAGAAATGCAATTACAAGAAGATATGTTGTATGGGTAAGTGTGTGAATCCTATGACTAACGAGAAGCATTGTGGCAAATGTGGTAACAAGTGCAACAACGGAACCTCCTGTCTCTATGGAATGTGCAGTTATGCATAGTCCAACATATATAATTAAGGGAGAATTGTTTAAGTATTGATTAATTAGCTATTGATTTGACACAATATATAGCATGAATAATAAAGTGCAGATGAGTTGATGAAATCTGCCACAGTTTATTTGTTCTTTATTTTTTAGTAAATGCGTACGTATATGATGTATGCAGGAATAAAAAAATATATGAATATTATACATGTTTGCTAATTTGTTTTCTTTTCATATGCTTGAAAAGGCTGAACATGTTAGATTTTATTAATTAATTATTTAGTTATGTTCGTTAATTTATATCTTATAAAAACATCATATATTAATTTAATTATATCCTATTTAATTATTTCATGTTACGAATTAACTTGAGAAACATGACAAGAGCTACATAAAATTGAGAAAGAGAAAAAATAATATGAGATGAAAGTCACATTTATATATGTTTGATACAAACGTCGTGCATGTATTAAACATATATAGTTTTCGGAAGTGTATCAAAGTGTATTCATTTTGATTTTTTGTTTTCCTCTCCATAAAAAAATGCCACAAACCTATTCTATTCAAATTTCTCATTGATTTTATATTTGTATCGGATTTCACCACTGTTTCACCACCCTTCTTAATTGTTCTTCATCTTTAATTTGTTGTATCAAGATATTTGGGTTATTCTCAGTTAGGAGGAGAGTTGATGTAGAAGTATTTCGTCGTATATAATATGTCCTTATAGGCACTTTCATTGATTGCAACACTTCTTGGATTTATATATCCTGTACTTTTTTATTTCGTTTTTCTCATCTCTTATTTGGGGTGTATATATGTATAGGTGAGTAAAGAAGGGGACGCACCTTGTTGTATTAATAATTGCTTTCTCTTTTTTTTTTTCTCGATGTGGCGTTTTAATATTTCTTTCCATATTTGGAAGTAGATGTGCTTTTAAAAATAATAACTTTTAAATATTTTTAAGATGCTTGGATAAGATTTTTTAAAAAAGCAGCATCTAAATATAATAAGTTTTTTCTGATTATTTTGAGTAACTTAAATTTAAAAATATAAATTATAACTATCTTCTAATAAAAAGTGCTTTTTATAATTATAAGTTGTAATTAAACAAATATTTTCACCTCTCAAATTCAATTTTACTCGATGCAAAATCGTTTTTTAAAATTTTAAAAATAAAATTAAAACTTCTACTTTTTTGGCTATATTTCTAGAGCCGATAACATGGGCTAGTCTGGCCGGATCGGAACAAAAAAAACTCGTAAAATGTAGAGCTCAGATATTTATTTTAGAAGCTCAAACAAATTATGGACATTTTAGTCTAATTCGATAAAGTCTGCCACTTATTTTAAAAACTCGAATAATTCACGAGTTTTTTAACCCAGTCCCGATAGAGCTCACTACCTGCATCGGGACGGGGCGAGAAGCCCAAATTGCCAGCTCTATATATAACGTTGATGGGATTTTTCAAATAAACACAGGTACATTTTATATTGTGTTTGAATTAAAGTTTGCAAACACAAATTTATAAAAGCAACATGAAGTTGTGTTGATGTAAACATGAATTCAAGATAAAAAAATGTATTCCAATATGTAATTTTCAACAAAAATTCAAACATAGTGAAAAGACTGTTTTGTGTTATTTTACAAATGTAGCCATGTAGGTTTGGGATTACAAAAAAATGCAATTAATCCAAGCATACACTTAGTTGTTGGACAAATTTGATTGGTGTTAGGAAATTGTTTGATAGGTCTTATTATATTAATATATGGTCATTTTTAGATAATGAACTTTATTTTATTTGTCATTTTTAAAAAATAAGAAAATATTAATATTTGTCATTTTTAAAAAATAAGGATTTGACAACCACTCTCAAGATAATCTCACAGTTATACTTGGGAGATTAATTCTTGGTCAAAACCAATAAAAAATCTACAAATTATAGTATATGAGGAAGAAATATTAATATATGTGATCCGTCAAAAAAAATAAGAAAAATTAATGTGATCATGTCATAAAATCTTGAGATAACTAATTTAATTATGTATAAATTTAATTTGTTCAATTCTTAAATTAAAACAAAACCTAATTTGAAATGGAAATATTAACAACAACATATAATAATATACAGAAATTAAAGTTGCGTGTGTATATATCCTTGGAATAGCAAAACCTACTGCTATAGCTATATATACTGGGTTGTTCATTCTAGTAACGATGAAAATATATGCAATTTGACTTACATGTCTCAATTTGTCAAATTATAAAGGCTGCTGGAACCGATCGATCGAACGGTGGTTTTGTAACCGTTTCTTGGTTTAACGTAGAATTATACAAGAAGATAAATTTGTGATTGGTATTTTTTTGGTTTGAACCACAAATATCCTTTATCGAGACAATTTCGTTTGAGCTAAGAATATCCATATTATGGTGAGGTTATTTCTCCCAGCCGTCACTCTTTCCATTTACAAAAGGGAATCAAGACCACTTGATATTTGATTATTTGAGACTACACATGAGAATAAAAATAATTAATTTTACATTAGCATACTATTTATTAAATTAATACAAATCAAATTAAAAGCTCTCAAGATAATATCAAAATAATTATAACACATACTTTGCTATATATGTTTTATTATTATTTTAATATATTTATTTAATTAGTTGTATACCTATGCTCGATCACATGAATTGTTTCACGAGAATATATGGGTTTCTTAGGTGATTAGCTGCCAACTTAATTATATTAAACTAATTAATAGCTTTCATCTTCATCCCTTAGCAATTTATTTTTTCGGTAAAGTAAAATTTAGGGTGATGGGATAGTGCCACAGTACAAGGCAGGGAAAGCCTCCGGCACTTACAGAGGTACTTACATTTTACCTCACCCCAAAAGACGAGTGGAGGTTCTAACCTACGACCTGTCATATACGAGACATTGTCTTGCTCTACTTGACCCCTGGAGTTTCCCTTAGCAATTTATTAGCATGAATGTTTTTCATTTGTATCCAATTTCAACCGATTAATTAGTATGACCAATGTTTGAAGTTGTTGCCAAACAAACCTAACTAATTTAGACCACCCCATTATATATGCAATATGTGGAACATCTCGTCTATAAATACTTGTACCATCTAAATCTTGTCAATCAGATCATATATCCACTCTTTAATACTTTCATTTAACTTATTCTATATATCTCTACACACAATATATAAAAATGAGGTCCTTGAAGAAGATTCTCTTCGTTGTAGCCATTCTAATGGCTTTGGCCATTTCCATGTCAGCAACATCTCCCGAACATGAGACAAGCCGCTTGCTGTCTCAGAACTATGATAGGGTAGTGATGACATGTGACAAATACCCAAAGATATGCCATGTTAAAGGTAGTGATTGTTGCAACAACAAATGTGTCAAGCTATCCACAGATGGCTTCAACTGCGGCAAGTGTGGGAAGAAATGCAACTATGGGAAGATATGCTGTGGAGGTAAGTGCGTCAATCCTCGTACAAACGAGAAGCATTGCGGGAAATGTGGCAACAAGTGCAACACTGGAGCTTCATGTCTCTATGGGATGTGCAGCTATGCTTAATTATGGATTAATTAAAATCACTTATCCCCTTTTCCTATTTTCATTAGGGGGACAAGGAAAAGGGAAATATGTGATCTAATTAATTAACGCTCTATTTATGGATCAAGAACTAATTAATTTGTGTGATCAATAAAGCAGCCATCATGATCACGTACGTGATGAGTTCTGCTAGCTATTATTTTAAAATTCAAATTGCATTTGTTGATGACTTTGTGTAATTAATAATATTGCATATATTGTTTAATATATTTAATTTTTTTTATTATTATTGCATGCATAAATATTGTCACTAAGCATAATTCGTAATTATTTGTTTATGGAATAAATAAATAAACTTTGTCTTTACAGTTTAATTTATTTTATATACTTAATTAATTAATGCTTCTCTATATTGTCTTATTCATTATGCCATTGAAATTTCAGAAAATATGTTAGTAAAACTTATATGTTATAAGAACTATTACTACTCCATCCTCATCCAAAAACCCAACATATATGTTAAGAACCATTAATTCATTTCTTGGATGAGCTTATTTCTCCTTTTTTTCCTCTTCGATCCATTCTTCTCTTCATTATTTCTCATTTATCTAATTATCTCCTTATCCAATCAGGTCCATCTATGATTTAACAAGTAATTAATTAAGTTTCTTTTTTGTTTTGTTTCTTCTTTTATATATTCTTTTGGTTCATTTACTAGCTAGGTTGCTAATTTCTTACACTATATTTTCATGTATTTTTCTCTCTCATATAATTATATTTTAAAATTGGGTTAAATATATTTTTAGTCTCTAAAATATAGTCAATATTTAGTTTTAATACTTGTAATTTAAAATCAGTTGTTCTAGTCCTTCAAAAATATTAAAAAGACACCAATGTAGTTCTTATTGCACAATTTTGCCACAGATTTTGCTGCGGATTAACTACAAATTTTTATTGACAATGACAAAATGGGGTATTTTCACTGTTTGAGGAACCAAGATCCACTGGTTTTGAATTACAGGAATTAAAATTAAATCTTGACTATATTTCAGGGACTAAAAACATATTTAATCCTTTAAAATTTATTTAAATTTTTAAAATCTCATGTCGCTACTGGTTCCGCATAGAAGTGCTTGAATATTATAACAATTATATAAGGAGTTAATTTTTCGGTAACGTGACATTATTGTAAATTCATCGTGGGACTGACTTTCTCAACGAGATTTTTTTCATTTACAATACTCTTGAAACTAATACCTTACTTAAAAGGGAATCAAACATGTACCAATTAACTCCGTTGGTAGATTACTACAAATTATATATATATATATATATATATATATATATATATATATAGTGTTTAGCAGTATTATTAATGTCTAAAATTAATGTAGATGAAGTAAGACCAAATTGATTTTTTTTATCTTTTCTTTCTTCTCTCTTAAATTAATTAATTTACTGTTTAGTTTCTTTTGAGGCTAATTTTTTATGCAACTCAGTGAGATGATTACTAGATTAATTAGCGTCTAGCCAGCCAAAAGCCATCCTCTTGGTGATTGATTCAGATACTTGTTGATAGCTGCCTCCATCCACGGCTTCAGCTAACAACAACATGTGTTTCGTGGCAACTACTCTTGTCCATCATGACAAGTTGTCAACAAAGCAAGACGTGTTTTGATTGCTGACACTGACAGATTATGCAATCTTTGACCATTATTTTAATGTTTTTCATATGCTACTTGTCCCCCACTACGTACTTCATATCATATATATCTATCACTATTCAGTAGGAATGCAAATTCAGCAAGCTTGTTTTGTTTTGTTTTCTTTGTTGGGGCTTGAAACTTTTCAACAACAGTCCATGGCTCTGTCTTTCTTTTGCTGCTTCTCTGAATCCTCAGAGTCCAAAGAGTTTGTATGCCATGGTGATGTTTGTATTCTCAGAGATCGGAAGAAGTACCAAACAAAAAAATCCAAGACCAAGCAATAGCAAATTAAGCTCAATATGTATGTAAGGAAAGATATTTTGCCATTATTAAGAGCCTTTAAGTCTTTCCAAGTTATATATGTTGTTTAATTTTATGCAAGTTACTATTACAGTTGAGTAAACTCTTAAAAGGAGAATTGAGAAAGAATTTTTGGTTCCCCTTCTCTACTTTATTACTTAGAATTCCCCATGTTTATGTGGCTGAGAAAAATTGGATGGATAATTGGTTAATGTTTCTTACAAAACAAATTTTTCTTTTGGGTATAATGTGCTTACTATGATGTCTGATCAGACTTAAGGCAAATGGATTTTTGTTTTGGATGGAATAATAATGTTAAGATTCTCGTATAGTCTACATAAAACAGAGAAAGAGAGAACAAATGATCTCATCTTCTCATGTGAAGATATTAATATTCTGATTGGAAATTTACATCGGTTGAAACTAAAATTTTGGACTAATTCAACTAATTCCCTTCATTGTTTGAGTTTGTGAAAATAATCTTACTCTGAATTATTACCATATAAGTAAAAGCAAAAATGATATAGCATTTGAATATGAAAAGTGGAGACAGAAGAAAATTTGAAACTTTAAAGGGATTTGATTTGTTTACTTGTTTTTTATGGTCCCAATTCTAGTAATCATGTAGGGTAAGGTTCCCCAAACTAGTAAAGATCTCCAATTTTTTTATTATGATTAATAGAAAATCGCACTACATATCCTTTCGGATTACAAATCCCAATGAATGACATCATGTTCATGACAATGTTAATTAGAACCTTTTCCACATGGCATGGCATTGATCTTAGTGGTTGGAGCACATATGTTAGAGGAGCATCCCATAATTTAAGGATCTTGTGGTCCTCACCATGTCAACTTGGATCACAAAGCTTCTAAAAAGTTGACTCTATTCTAGGCTTCATGCGAGTCTGACACGTTTTTTGTGGCAACCAATTTTGTGTCTACAAGCTTTATTGCACTTCTGTTTACCATTATTTTGCATATGCTACTGCAAATGTCTTAAACGTAGCTCATAATTCAACTAAAGCAGCCAAAATAAAGGAGTGTCGATGCTTGTCATTCTTAAACATCTTCTGTTGCTTCTCTGAATCCTCAGGATCCAAAAGGCTTTTAGTTATTTGTGATGGTGATGCTTGTTCTATGATGGATCAGAAGAAACACAAAGGAAAAGGATCTAAATCCAAAAGAAAGCTGCAAAGCTGAACAAAATTTATATATCCAAAGGGTGTCCAAGTTCGTTGTTGGTAACCAGCTGCCATTAAAGCCTTGGAACCACCATGTAACTGCTGTTTGGTCTCATGCAATTTACATTGGTTCAATTGTCTTACTAAGCTTATGGAAAAAGGGAGAAGAGAAATAGGCATTTTTCTCTTTCTATTCCTACATCCCCATATTTGTGTACAAGTGATCAAGATTGATTCAATTGAAACACTAGATATTCCCTAGCTGTTCCGTAGCTATTTTGTTCTAAATACCTGCAGAACAGATACGGAATAGCTAGGTAAATCCTAGCTGTTCTGTAGATATTCCCTAGCTCTTATTTTTAAATTGAAGCTCATGCACATCCTGCAGTTCTAAATAGCTTCAGGGGTTGGTTGAAACTCCATGGTTGCGAAGTCCCATTGCTAAGAAACTACTAACGCTTCCATATTTTGGTATGCATGCGACATGCACATATGTACAATCAACACATGCACCTTATTAGCAGAATATATATACTTCAGGAACAGTTGGTTCAATTGACTAGTGTTTCAGGAATACCGTATGGATGCGATATGGCAAATTAGTATTGCTCAATAATATATTTTGCTATATTTCTGTCAAAGAACACCTTATTATGATAGCCTACCAATTGGTTGTTTAGCACTTAATCCTCTTGAAAATCATTATCACGACTTACATATATATCAAGGTTCTTAGTGCAAATTTAGAAAAGTAGCAAGAAACACTGAGGGCATGTTTACATGACTTCAAATCTTCAATTTCAGTACGGGTGGACAGGCATTTAACCGGAATTTGTGTTCTGGAGCAAACCAATAGTTAAATGAGGAAAAGCAAGCAATGGTTTTCCATTAGTAACACGTAAATCTCATGTACAAAATAATAGCAGAACGAAGAAGTGTTGCACTACCACCAATTCAGATACATAGTAGTCATCAATTGAACGAAATTTCTAGGTAATCTAATTTCATCAATTCGTAAACAATGTACAATGCATAAGCAATATTTTTTGCCTGCCACACTGATCATAATCAATCGACACCCAGACTTCTATAGTTTCAACTCTCTGGTGAAAACAGAGACGTGCCACGCTGAGTCAGTAATCCTCATCTTGGAAAAGGGATAGTCCTTAAGTTATTTTTCGCCAAATCCACCAAAGTCTTGTGCACTTACAGACTCATTTTAATCCAGGACTATATTGTGCTAAATCCCAATCCAGGTACGCTTCTGGCCTTTTCACATTTATGCAGGTCTTTAAGGATCAAAATTAAACATCCGATAAGAGGAGCTGCAAATGCCACGACCAGTCCAATTCCCATGGGAACATCCAAACCAAGACAGAAATGCCACATCATAGTTGCAAAGCTAGGTCTGGTTGCTGCGAATCAACAAGGACACCAGAAGATTGTTTCGCCGGTGATCCTGGAGATTGAAAGCCAATGTTTAAGTCAGGCGCAAGAGCTTCCTGTTTCTGCCTTGGTTGGCTACAGGGACTGAGACCTCTCCAAGAGGACTGCATTTGCAATCTAGATTGGTCAGGAGACGCTAATTGAGGAAAAACCATAGATTGGTTGGGAAACTGTGAAACAGTGCCTGTGTGAATAGGTTGAGGTCCAAGTGCCTTAAATGGAAAATTGTTCTTATCAGACTGGAAAGACATTCCACCAGAAGGAAACTCCCCTCGAATTTGTGAAATATGCTGATGGAACTGTCTCATTTGGTACAAAGAATCTGCAGAGATCTGGTTTTTGGCTGAAATAGAATTTTCAGGTCCTTGTTTAAACCCTCCAGCCGCTACAGACATCCATACACGGGCAGCTGCTGCTGCAGCATTGCCCGAGTCATTGCTTTGCCCAGATGGAGCTGATGGTGTCACTGGTGGAGTATCAACTGGTGAATGGTTAGAAGAAGCCTGTTGCTTTTGAGCCTTTTCTGCAAACATTCTCATTGACTGAACTGGGTCTCCGAGACCTTGCTGCTGCCCATGGACCACAAAAGGAGCTGCTCTGGATGTTTGGATTGATGTACTTTCAGATGATGGACCAGTCACCTGGCTATTCAAACTTGTATTCATGACTTCTCCATCAGGCAACTCTCCACTAACAACTCCATTAGCATTTGACTGCTTGAAAGGTGTAGATGGAAAAGCATTCATGTTCCTTGGGACCATGTCTCTAGGCTTGGCCTCTGCTGTAGGAGCATTACTTGTAAACTTTGCAATTAGACTGGAATTATTTTGATTACCTGAGGGTAAAGAACTCAACTCCCCCTTACTCTCAGAATGGTCAAAATTCCTGGGTTGGACATTCTGCTTCTGATTTAGGAGGTTGAGAGAAGCATTGGGCCTCACTCCAGCAGAACCAAACAATGGATTTCCTCCAGATGCAGTCCCACTGGCAGGACAAATTGAAGTATGTTTTCCCTCAAGCATCTGCCCATTAACAGGATGTTCAATGCCAGTTTCCACATTCTTACTACTTTTGCCACCCTTTAGTAATTCAGTGGTGGAATGCAACTTCATAACCAAACTAGTTTCTTTTTGGACACGATTATTGAGCATTAATATTGGAGTTGGAAACGGTTCGTACTCTCCAACCCAACCATGACCAAATTTGCAACCAGCTGGAAGTGCCTGTTGAATCCTGTGGGAAGCAAGTTTCCAAGCAATAGGTCCTAGAGATGCACTAAAACGAGCCAAGCTTCTAGCATAGGAATATTCTGTATGAAGTCCAACCTGTATCCAAAACATATAAATTATAATTCTTTAATATGAATGAAAGAAAGCCAACTATTCAAGAATTAGAATTTTATCCTTTTGATACATACAGTAACCAGATGCTTCATTTCACTCTCAAAGGTCATAAATATTGAATCTGATCTAGTAATTGGTTGATTAGACATATTATATGATGCACGGCGATTCTCATCAAGCACAGATGACTTCCTTCCAAACTTAGAGAGCTGACCCTTCCCTGAAACCATAAAGCAATACAATCAAAATGGAATAACTAGATCTTGACATTAGTGTCTACAGGAGAGGCAGATTATAGTATGATCACTTCTGAGATACCTGACAAAACATCTTCAGCCTTCTCTTGATTTGCTTCAATCAAGAAAGCATTCCCCTCCACAATACCATCAATGTTGCCAGGCCTCTCACAGCTACCACCTTGCATTGGATAGGAAATTGGCTGTACATCTCCAATGGTGACAAGAGTTGCCCCTGATGAGAAATCAAAGCCAACAGGCTCCTGTGAGGCACAACCCAGTGGCTTCTTTACTGACTTCTTCACTAAAGAATTAGATCGTGTTTTTTGTTCTGATTTCAGCTCAATCTGAGAGCGTTCAAAGCCAATCCTTAACTTCTCAAACTTCTTCCGGCCAAGTTCTTGTATTGATCGTGCCTGTAACAAATATAGGGATCCAAAAGTATGCACAAAAAATTGGTTAGCAATGCCACACCGGTTTGTAGTAGAACACAGAAGCATCTTTATACCTGTTTGTGGTATATAGTCTCTGGTGCATTGTATTGCATTGCGTTTGAGCAAATTAAAAATACATCACTCTGCATTCAACAGTTCCATTCACAAGTTAGTGTAATTACAATAAAAACTTTTGTCTTGCAATTTTTATCCAATCAGGGAGACAAAATTAATGCATAAATTAAAAAAAAAAATGTAGATGATACAGAACACAAAATTCAGGATTTTTATGTAAGAGAGGGATCTAGCAGAGAAGCATGTTTGTTCTCCCATTTCTTGAATATCAAGCATTACGGTTGCACTTGATTAAAAAGCAATAATGAATTGTCAATACAAAGGAGACGCACTAGAGAGAAAAACAAAGTATATAAAAAATATCAAATTCTTCTTCCCAGCCTCTCTTTTTCCACTAAAAAGAAGATTTGCCTTTGATTAGTAAACAACAAACTAGAAACCATGACACATTAGTGCTCCTCCCATGCCTATTAACAACAGTATAATTTATAGTACTTCATGAAGCATAAAATGTTTTATCAGGGAAGTCCTCAACTACAATTTTTTTGTAAATCTAACTTAAAATAAGTTGGCCATATGGTAGACCATAAAGACACTGCCTCTGCTTCATAGAAAATCAATATTTAGAACCCAAGATCTAGTCTATCATATCCTTTCAGGTATTACCACCTGAGTAACACTCATGTAGAACAGGAAGCCAGTAACAAAAACCTTACACAAAAGTACTGTATGCTTTTTAGACTTCTGATTACTGATATCTATATGAGGTCACGATATACAAAGAAAACAATAAATAGATGAAGATGGTACAAAATCAAATGACAATTAGACAGCACTTTTTGCTAGAAAATACTCATGCTCATAAGCTAATTTAAGCAAGATCAAACCATGAGCCCATGACGATAAAATGTTTTAAGGCTCTACATCCCTCAGAATTAAACTGCAATATTACCACCAAGTTAGACTACCGCAATTCAACGCCAATCAAGCAAGTAACAATCAAACATGAAATGAAAAAGACTTTCCTCCACCTTCTAGGTTAATGTAAATACAATCATATAAAACGCTGGAGCTCATATGACCCAATTAATATCATACTACTAGAGGTATTTACCATCATGAAAACCTTCAAAAGCACACAAACAACTACTGCGTAGCATGCCATTTTCAGCATGTATTTGCAAAATCCTTACAAGTCATTCTAATGACAATATAATAAACATGAGATGATGCATCCACCAATAAGATACTAAAACATGCAGCACATACTGTCTATAGTCGCCTCTTACTATTATAAAATGATGCAACGACATGACCATTTGTAAGTAATACTATGAGAGACTTGCTCAGACTTGACAGTATGCTTAATATAATGAGAGATTAGCCATTCCAGTGTTTTGTTTACATGCTAAGCACTATCTATATGTGGCCAACTGTTGCTAACAACCCACATTTTTTACTGTTACATCATCAACAACAGCCACCCTTGCCCAATCAATTAAATAAAAATATCCAGTTATGCCTAAATTTGAGTTTCAGCTCCCAAGTCCAAGCAATGTAAGAATGACAAGTTCCAACACTTCAAAATTTAAATAATATGTCAGTAGAAGAACACAATCAACATCCGAATCCAGTACCACATAGCAAAACAATCAAATCAAAATAAACATAAAAGAAAACTCCACCAATCATGAACAGTTGAGACAAGTCAGCACACCTCAAATTGTTCTAAGGTAGGATAAGATCCATTTGCCAACTTCTTCCTCACAGTGGAAAAGTCCATGGGATGCTCAATCACATCGTGATAATTAGGAAGCTGCATGTCAAAACATAATTTGAACTTCCAACTCAGGAGGGGTCTTCCAAAAGCAAGATTACCAACTCACAGGAAGAAAATTCCACACACCTCTTCCGGATCAACAGGCTCCGCAAACACACCATACGTGTCCTTCCTGCAATCATTCAGACCCACAACAGTGCCAAGTCAGAAGACAACATTATCCAAAAACATGCACCACTATGCAATCACCCGCATTTCATAAACACCAAAACCAGAAAAACATTGAGAAATGGGAAACGAGAACCCATACTTCTGAAGCTTGTCAAGGATCAATTCCAGAGTCCTCCTATCAGGTAACGGAATCCCAGATGGAGGATTAGCTGGAGTTCCTATTCCTAACAGTAAAAAAGTCAGATAAATAAATAAATTGACAAAAACAAACACATAGGACGATGCAGAAACAGAACCATTAGTACCCTTTCAGTACACATCACTTTTTTCCTTTTCAAATTTAAAAAAAAAAAATGAGAAATGAGAAATTTGCACCCACAACCACAACAACCACAAGTAGCACTAGTACCTCATTAAAATCATACAAACCTGAAACAGAAACAGAGTGGAGCCCTTTCGAATCCACTTTTCCGCTCTTTACCTGTAATCATAAGATACAAACACACACAATTAATAACATCCAAAGGCCAAAGACTACGCTTATATATATAATAGACACTGTGATGCAGACACGAACACAGAGACAGAGACAGAGACAGACAGTGCCCTACGGAATTTTTTATATATTATATATACATACATAGAGAAGAGAGAGAAATCAGATTCTGTGGATGGTAGTTTTTGACAGTTGACTTGTTAGTTTATCTCTCAAAATTCCGACACAGACAGAAATCTAGAGAGAGAGAGAGGGCTATGGACCAATGATTATCACACCAAACAAGAATCTCAGTGACACTAACGCACTCTGCTTTAGCAGAATCTATTACCACCTGGTCTTCTTCTTCTTCTTCGTGCTCCTCTTCAACTTCCTCATTCTCTTCTCCTTCGTTTTCATCGTCCTCTTCTTCTTCACGAAGCGCGTGCTCCTCACGCGACTCAGCGCAAGTGCGTTTCGGTGCCGACTCGTCTTCTTCTCGCGCTTCTTCTTCTTCCTCGCCCTGGTTCAGCTTCGCCATCAGCTTGAGCTTCTTCTTCTCGCGTCTCCTCTCGTCCTCCTCGTCGTCGAGGTAATCGTCGTCGTAGTCGATGATGTTGTACCTCACGTTCCGGCGGCGGAGGCTTCTCCGGACATCCGACTGCGATGCCGATGCCGGAGACTCGCCGGAGCGGCGCGCCAGATCCGCCTTCGACGGCCGTCCTTTCTTCCTCCTCGCGATCTGAACCATCCCCCTCGCTTTTTCTCCCTCTAGAAACCCACCACTTTCTCTCTCTTAAACTCGTTTTTTCTGCTTTGTGTTTCTCTCTCTAGAAACCCGCTACTTTCTCTCTCTTGCTTTGCTTTGCTTCCGTTGTTTTTCGAGTGGCGCAGGTTTGGATTCTTACGAGAGGCTCGGCTCCGGAGCATGAGGTCGGAGGCTAGGCGCCGAACACACGAACCTGAGGCTCGGGTGAGTGGACTAACACCTAACAATTTATGATTGCTTTTGTTTGTTACAGAAGAGTGTGTAAAACGGCGCTTTGTGCTGCCCGTTGCCCGAAAGGGCCTGCGTGTCTTTGCTTTCTGCCCGGAACTCGAACTCAGGAATACCTAAAAAGTTGTTAAGAAATTAAAAATAAAAAAATATATTTTTTTTATTACATATATTTTTTATTTTAAATTCTTTGTAAGCATTTTAAAGTACCGGCCACCAATTTTCAAAACCTTGACTATGTTTATTAAAATTAGTTGAAAAATTAGCTAAAAATTAAAAAATTAATTAATTTGATTGAAGATGTTTGGTAAATTAACTGATTTTTTTTTCTTTTATTTTGTTTTTTCATTGTCATTTTCCTCACCTACTCCATTCTTACCGCCACCTCTTTCCACTTTTCTGGTGACCTCCTTTATCCTTACCATCTACCAGCTTCTTCAATCTCTCTTTTTCCCCTTTTTTACCCCTCTCCTCCTCAATCATAATCGGCTTCACCGCTCCCCTCTGACACAGATCTGAGAATGCCCTTGACAATAGATGGAGTTGTTGCAATGGCACCGCCAAAGCCAACTAGGCCGAAAAAACAACAGAAAAGTTGTGAAGAAGTGAAGAAAAAAGAAGGAAAGATCCAATTTTTTACTCAGTAGTCATTAGATTGGTTCGGTGATAAGGTTTGACATGGAGGCTATGGTTTTTTTTGTTATTTGTTGGTATTGTTTGAGCGAGCATGCTAGGTTAAGTAGTGTATATTTTGATGAAGCATTCCATAATCGCTTTTTTGGAATTTTGTTCTTGTTCTGGGGTAGAACTCGAACCTGGGTCTGAGTCAGCAGGAGAGAAGTCGGATCCGAATCCGGGTTGCAGAGTCTTGAATCCAACCCGGGGGGTGTACCTGCAAAGGGACTCTGACGCCCAAGTCAGATAGGTAAAATAGTCAAAGGGATTGACTGAGTGAGATTGCATACCTTATGAACTGTTACTATTCTCTATTTATAGGGTTTTCCCTGTATAAATGTGGTAAGTGGACATATATAAAAGAGGTAAGTTTGCAGGTATTTGTAATAATGGCAGATATAATTATAGATATGATAATTATATTGCGTGTGGGCCACTTTGGCTATTGGGCCTTAGGTTTAGACCGTAACAGAAGCCCCCCAGCTCTTGTCAACTTGATAGTTGGCTTTGAGCTTATATATCTTTGAGTTGTCCGAGACGACATGCTGGGTCGAGACGGCTTTGCTGATTTTCTCCAATATCGTTTGTGGTGGGTGAACCGATAATCATCGGTCCAAGACGAAAATGCGTAGGTTCATGCATAACACCTGGTTCGGGATAAGTTTCCGTCTGACATACCGTTGCGACGTTTCACTTTTTCTGAAACGATTCAGATATTTTGCCACGCTTCGAATATCAGGTGACGTGTCGCTTTGGTATTGGGTCGCGACGATTCGACTTCCCGGGCCAAAACGGTAATGGGCTTTTTCGGTCCTATAAACAGGGGGTGGAGAAGTTTCATTTTTCCACTTCGCTTTATTCGTCTAACCTGACTTTCTCTCTGTGATTGCAATCCCGAATCTAGATCTGGTTTTCTGCTTCTCAAATCGAATTTCGCATCCGACTATCAGGTATTTCTTTTCCCTCTTTTTCTCCTTTTTACGCAAATGAGTGAGAGTGATTCTTTGGAAGTTCTTTCTGGGAAGCCTGAGTCGTGGGTGTCACGAAGTCGGTCATCTTGTGGGGATAATGAGGGTTTTAGTTCTGAAGTGGTTGAGGTGTTGAGGCGGAGGAATATGATCTCTGGGGAAGTTAATCGGGCTGAGAACGTTAGGACTTTAGTAGAATCCGAGACGGATTCGTATGATAGTATTTTTTATGAATCAGGTACTAGTCGTCTCGGTTCTGATGAGGGTAGTTGTTATACAATCACCACTACATGTGTTGAAATGGCTGAGCCCCGCGATAGAGAATATTTTGTGCCTCTATGGGCTGATAGGTATAGATGGGTGGATCCGGAGGTTCTTGGCACCTGCTCCGTGTATGGACCCGGCTGCCCTGAACATTATCAGGAGCGTTTGTTTGATCTGGATGTGTTCGACTCAGCCGAGTTGAAGGAAAATTACAGTGTGGTGCTTCCTCCTCAAGGAGGCCAGGTGTGTCACTTGTCCGAGACCAATATCCCTTTCTTGTATACTTACGATTTTTTTTCATTCGAAGGTGAAGTTGAGGTTTCCGTTCACTGATTTTCAAGAACAGATGCTTATGTTTCTGCGGTGTGCTCCCTCACGACTGCATCCCAACTCATGGGCCTTCATAAGGTGCTTTGAGCTGATCTTGACCGAGTTTGGCTTCACACCTTCTGTGAAGTTGTTTTTCTATTTTTTCATAGTATTAAGGAAGCATCCCCTCGGGAATAAGAAGGAAACTCTGAAAAGTTGGATTGCCTTTAGGGGGCATAAAGACCGAAAAATAATCACCCCCGTTTTGTGAGTCGGCCAAGAGGGGAAGCATCACCTTCAAACAGGAATTTTTCCAAGTCCAGGCGGCTGAGGGTGTGAAGTCGTTTTGGGAGGAACGGTCTTCTAACACACTACGTTTTCCGATTTATTGGAGTGATAAGCATTATGACATGAAGCCGTCTGAGTTTGAAGTCTCTGAGTCGGCTCTGTCCCCAGAAGATGCGGCAGTAAAGGATTTATTGATGAATCCAGTTAAGGAGTGTGGGGTATTTTCTTCTAAGAAAATATTAGATGGTCCGACTCGCAATGTCGGTTCAAGAATTGGTGAGACTTGTGTTTTTGGTTTGTTCTTTTTTATGAATATCCATCTCGGCTGACTCTTATGTTTCTTTTGCAGCTTCCATGGCCAACGCGGCGCTTAGGCAACTGAGGGCTCTGCAGAATGCCCAGAATACTTGTCCTCATGATGACGTACATGTCGATATCGACTTCACTCAGGCCGGCGGGAGTGGGGGTACTGGTGGCCCGACTCTTGGTGGCTCCTTGAATCAGGATGCGGGGAATGAGACCAACAGTGACCAACCTCGTGTTCAGAAGAAGAAGAAAGCTGCTAAGGCCAAGAAGAGGGCCCGGGTTGAAGATTCTGACGGTGAGTCGGGCATCAATTTGTATGATTCGGAGGAGGATTTGGATACTCCGGAGGTGGATCATCTTCTGTATAACCCTTTCTTGAAGTCGGTCCATGACAATGTATGCATTGTCGAACATTTGGGTGACGTGGAGCGTCAATGCCTTCAACATGCTGCGTTTCTGAGGCATATGCGGCTAGATGTTGTGCCAACCTTTAACCGAGTCAACTCAGATTTGGAATCCCGTATGGTGGAGAAGGATTCGGCGTTGGTGGATCTCAAGGCCGCTCAGGAGGCCTTAGGTAATGAGAAAAAGGA